>CM057345.1:459683857-461027113 GCA_030015575.1 Agapanthus africanus | reverse complement strand
GTCCCTAGTCGTGGGTGTATCGAGATGGGGCATCGATATACCAGAGTAGACTAGCGTATACCTTCTCGACCCATACAGATGGGCGATGGATGATCCCATATCCATCGGTGTTTGACATCAGAGATGATATACGGGTGCTCAGTAGAGACTGGGTACACTGGACGGACTCGCCGAGAACTCCCAGATGGTATTATACCTCACGTCAGATGGCAGTTCTCTGGTGACACTGGTACAGAGTAGTCTGTTGACCCGAGATCGTCATAGAGTCTTGTGTGGTTCCTACTGTGCTTTGATTTCCATCTTACCACGTCCAAGAGGGCATGCAAAACGGTGGTTTTTGGGTACAGTCCCGAGTCACATGGAGGCAATGAGCGATAGGAGGGGATTCGTCTCTCCCGGTATAGGGAGTTGATGTTGTGCTGTGTTCGATTGGCTATAACAGGAAATCCCTGGCCAGGGTTGCTGAGATTTACTGGTAAGTGTTACCAGTAGTTTTTCGAATTGTTATAGACCTCATATCGACACGACTTATTGAGCTATTGGGGTCTGACGTTTACCACCCCTAGGCGAGATATGCGACATATCAGACGATCAGACCGGACTGTACGGTAGTGTTACTGGTTGGATTCACTGGAGTGTGAGCCGGCTTGCTCGTCGATCTTCAGATCGCTCAATACCCGGGTGGCCGTTACGTTTAGCAGACCGCTTGCGGCTTGTGGGTGTTTGATATGATCATCATCTGCTGCCGGCGTATTGACGAGTCTTTAGAGTCCTACACAGAGGTTTCCTGGCTCAAGCGAAACGAAATAGGAGCGCATATGAGATATGTGCGGGACCGAGAATGATGTGTGTATGTGATACCGTATTTCATTCTCGCGATGTGACATTGATCGGTTATATGCGATATAGCCGGGTTATCGGATCAAGTGTTGATTCGATAAGATGTTACTAATGATACCAGTCGGTTATGTGCGTCATGACCGGATCGTTAAATCATGTGTTGATTTAATGATTTAATGCATAATTATATATTTGATATATTACTTTGCATTAACTAGTATCGGTTCACTTTAAATGGATTTTCTCGCTCGGTTGTGCGCATTGCATATGCGATATGATTTTGTGCACTTGTTTGTATCATATTTGATGATACATGCAAATTAGGGTTTGTGTAAAGAATTAAGCCTTGGTTAAAGAAATGGTTAGGGTTTTTATTTGATTATTCACTTATTCATTTGTTTTTATTTTTGGAAAATAAATTGCATAAAATGGAATGGTGGCTTCTTTTGTTTTCTTTCATGAAGCTTCATGAACTTTTGACTTAGTCACCATTTTGTCTCATACTTAACCCTAACCAATTCAATTAACTCAAGTTAATTCTCTACACCTAACCATGGTGAGAATTATGATAAGAATGGATTTTTATTTATTCTTTAATAACTTATCATAATTAGCTTCTTCTTCTTCTTCATTTTTCTTCACATGAAAAAGGCTTGCTCCATTAATGGCAAGTGATGAAAAAGAGTGAGAAATCCAAAACTAAAGTTAACCCACTTCCTATTTCTTCATCCTCTACCTCTTGCCAAGTAGTAGAGTGTGTTTTCTTCACAAGTTTCTTGACTTGGTGAAGTCGGAGCTTGATTTAGCGATTGTTCGACGTAGATCATCTTCGGCATGGACATCGACGACCTAGCTTGCCCATTCTCCGACGAAGCCGACGCTAGAGCCCGGATTTGATTTGGACAGCGGAGAGGACTTCGTTGCGGAGCTATGGAGGTGGAGCACCGGATCTACAAAGGTTGTATTTCCGTATTCCCTTAGTTAAGTGTTAACTAGTTATCTTTTCGCCTAGTTTTCTAGCAAACGATCCGTAGTCGGGTTTCTCGGCACCGTTAAAATTTTAGATTGGCATGGTTGATGCTTTGTGAGACCTTATTAGGGTGCCTAGGAACCCTACAGTGGTATCAGAGCCTAGCTAGAGCCTTAGGCGAAGTCCAGACGGAGTTTGAAAGCCGGACGAACCGAAACCCCAACCCTAAAAATGCTCTCTGTCCATTTTTTAAAAAACTGGGATTTTTCCAAATTAAAAATATGCAGAAAATCAAGCAGGGTTTTCTAAGAATTACTGTAAATTTCGTGGGCCTAAGTCAACTTTTCCACCGCGGAACCGCGGCACGTGCTACGCATGGCGCGGCGGTTCAGCGGCGGTTTTGTCGTTTTGTGCATTTTGTTTTTCACAGTAATTCTCAGATTTCTGTGCTGATTTTCCTGGGATATTTTAATATTTATTATACAGTTGAGTTTTCAGGGGTTGTTTTGGGTTTCTCATGAGTTCGATCGGATTATCAAATTTTGTCTGTGTGGCTTTCCGGATAAATTTTAGAATATGTTAAAAAGTTCGACCGGATATAAATACCCAATTTTTCCCCTGTCGGGAAATTTCCAAGTGTTGGATTTTTCCGTAGTTTAACGACGTTCTAAGTAGTGCAAGTAACGCGATGGACCCTCTAGAAGACAACAAACCTTAACTCGATTATGTGACCGTCTTGAACTGCCCTTTGAACCTTCGGGTTTGGGGCAGTACGGCGTGCCACATGTGAGGCGTTGGCTTGACCCTTCTACGGCTGGACCGTTGGTACTGAGGCACGAACGGAATGTTGTTAGACTTGTTTCATGTGTTGATCTGTATCGGGAAAACTTGGGTGTTCGATTGTTCGATCGGAAAGTTTAACATTTTCTGTTTATCTGGAATGTGATACAATAATTGGAATTCACAAATAGTTATGAGATAACGGAATGAATATTATAAACATAGCAGTTTAGTCTCACTTGATCGGTTGCCACGGAATTTTGATGTGATCAAAAGTCCGTCGCAATCACGTAGCGTACGCGGATACTCGCCGGGTAAACTTAATATACAGCCTCACTCCATAGCCCCGACCAAGTGACTGTAGGAGAACCCCGTCGCCGAATGCATCCGTTCGGGTGCTCGCGGTAGCGGTGTTCCGCCTTGGTGCACTTCGTCGACGGCATTGTGGGTACGGCCGTCTACTGAAGTTTGCGACGAGCATTCGATCAGGATGTCGGGAATCTTGTTGAATTACCCGACTTGATATTGAAAAGTGTTTTCGATAATGAGACTAAAATGCGGGGTTTATAATTGTTGGGCATGTGATGTTTAAGTAATTCATTTGGTCAGGCATGCGATGTCTGAGGTGGTTGCGGATTCCAACTATTGTAGTTTTACACTTTCTTTTCTGCGACCGTAAGTGTAATATGTGATATCGCCGGTTTCGTTGCTATATGTCAACGACAATTGGGATGGACATATTTACTTACGTTGATGACATGTGATGTTATGTGTTGCTGGATATGTTATATTGGATCGTCGTGTTTGAATAGCCGGGGGTTTTTATGTGAGATGAGTGTTTTTCATTTTCATTCATGTAAAAACTTGTATGTAATATTCTTTTATTGGGGCACTTCCAGGTAGCGGAAGTTGTCACCTGTTGTATATTATTTACTTTTCCGCACTAGGATAGACCCAAGGAGAAGGGCTCAAGTAACCAGGTTCTGGAGTCCAGTGGGAGACCAACTCGAGGAGTCGAGTCCGGGTCTCCTAACTCTAGAATTGGTAGGGTTGCTTGCCGCTCTCGTAGGGGTCTAGGGGTGTGGGTTTGGCTATTCATCACGACCGTGGAATCCGTGTTTTATACTGGCTCGTATTGAAAACACGGACGTCCTAGTATATCCAATATTTCATATGTTTCTTCTGCTGCGATATCTGTGATGTGATCTTGTGATGTTCTGTGATAGATACAGCATATAGTATATATGATATATTATATAGACGTTACTTATGTTTTACACCCGTGCTAGCCCTGCCCTGCTCTGCCGTTAGTTACCTAACCTAACGGTGCATGAGGGGACATCGAGGCGAATACGGATGGCATAAGTGTACGTCGTATTTATCTGTGATGATTAGGTACTTAAATGATGGGACTTCATTAATGTGATTAATGAAATAAAAGAAACCTAAGATGTTGTAGAATCGAATTTCAAAATAAAACAGGTAGCTACAGTTCTTGCTTTGCACAGCGGTATATGAGATATATCCTGCACCTTATTCGATAAGGAAAGGACCGAGATCCCTTCACCGGGAGTGACTCCTTTAGCAATAACTGGCAGATGCTACACACTCGGTTTGTCTTTTGATTGCTTTTAACAGTTCTTGCTTTGCATAGCGGTATATGAGATATATCCTGCACCTTATTCGATGAGGAAAGGACCAAGATCCCTTCACCGGGAGTGACTCCTTTAGCAAAACTAGAAAAGCCTCAAAAGCACTCCTTTTTAAAATTCATTCGATCCTACAACGATATCAAGTTCATTACGCAATAGGTTTTCAGAAAAACCTGTCGTAGCCCTCCGTCATTTCAGATAAGTCCTATTTAGTATTCGTGCTACGTTTGTTGACCTCCGTCAAGGCGTAGTGTGCGGTAGCTAACTAGTATTTATCTGTTTATGCATATGATGCAGATTGAGTTAGGGTAGTCGTGCGGCCTTGTTGACCTCCGTCAAGGGTCGTGCGGGTGGGTTTAATTCGATCAAGAAATGACGGGTTGAACTTGACTAGTAGCCTATGGTTTGTTGACCTCCGTCAAGGTCATAGGGTGCTAGGGGCAAAATATTATCGGGAATTTCAAGTGTTGAAATTTGCAATGAGATTGCATACCTTCTATGTGATAGTTGGATCCCGATACCCGCTGCGAGTAAGAGTTACTCCTGGGAGAGTTTTACGCATTACAATTAGCCGATCAAGTAGGTGTCTAAAAAGGTGTCAATGGGGTTACGCCTCTGGGAAAACGAGGTTTACATTAATTAGGTTCGTGCGAAAGCACGGGGGACCTCCCTCAAAGTACCGACACTGGCCTGGCTGAAAGATTGGCGAACTTGTAGTGTGTAATTAATCCCGGCTAGTCTTTCCTTTTAGGGTTTGATGGAAGATTTGATAAAAAGCAGTGGGAGCCATCCTGATTAGATAAAATAATAACCAATCTATTCTTGCAAGAGCGCACGCTGAGTGTTTTCTTCTCTCTCTCTCCAGGTAGCGACCATATCACGCCTTAATCAAGATAATAATACGGAATATTGACCGAACCCGCTTGTTATACTGAGCTGGGGAACGTTGGTCCCGCTCCAACTTATAATTGTTATAAGACAGAGCAGGAAATTGGGGAATACCAGATTTCCCGCGCCGCCCAAACGAAGAGAGTGCATGCTGATGCATCATCTTCGGGTGTGTTCGTTACAAAGAACTGTTTCTCTGTATCCTCTACATCCTGGATATATGATACCGGATCAGGATCCCAGATATGTAATCAGTTACATAGGGCTACAGAAAGGTAGAGAACTGAGAACGGGTGATAAGTTTCATGAGGCAGAAAACGGGGCAAGTGTTGCAGCCAAGTCTGTCGGTCACTGTCACCCTGTATTACCAATACATTGATTCTGAACGAATGTTATTAGATACCGAACCTGATATACAAAATCATATCAGTCTCTTTATTAGTAAAGAAATGATAAAATTTTGTATTGTTGGATAATGTTTTGAACATTTCCTATATCAAAAGTTGATCGGTTCAGGCACGTTATCTAAAAGCATTAATGTTCTAAATCAAACTACAGTTCTTAGTATACGGAACACACACAAGAGGAGGAGTTCAAAAATGAACGAATCCTTCTTGAGGTATTGTAGACTAGGTCATATCAATGCGACCCGACTGGCTGAGTTACATTTAGATGCATATTTAAATCAGTCTGAATTTACATCTTGTGAAACTCGCCAGTCATGTCACAAAGATAAGATGACCATAGCTCCGTTTACTGGAAACAGAGAAAGAGTTAGTGAACTCTTGGGATGATACATGTTGATGTATGTAGGTCCCCTGTCTACACATGCCAAGATCGGTTCTTTGTACTTCATTACATTCTCTGATAATCTCTCAAGATTCAGACATATGTTCCTGTTGAAACACAAGTCCGAACCTTTTGAGATATTCATAGAATATAAGTTAGAAGTAGAGAACCAATAAGGGTATAAGTATTATGTCCTTTGATGTGATCGAGGAGGAGAATACTTGAGCACGGAAATCCTGGACTTTTCTAAAGGAGAATGAGATTCTCTCTCAGCATTACTCCTCCGCATACACCATAGCACGATGGTATATCGGGGTGGAGCTATTACACCCTATGTGATAAGGTGTGCTCTATGATGAGTAATACTGAATTACCTATTTCCTTTTGGGTGTTATGCACTTGAGAAGCTGCATACCTATTGAATAGGGTTCGAATCAAATCAGTTGCCTACCACTTCATATGTGATATGGTATGGGAAGAGCCCATGTCTTAAGCTAGTTAAGATTTGGAGTTGTCCGGCCTATGTCTAAAAGCAAAATCCGGACAAGCTCGAGGCAAGGTTAGTTATGTACAACTGGAAAGGTTCCAGCTATGCAAACTACAGAAGATGATTTGATGGAACCAAAGGATTCAATTGTTACCAACGAACCTCGGCCTCTCCGCCGATCTAGTAGGGTTCCTCACCCACCTGAGAGATACTTCGGTTTCTCTATGACAGTGGGAGCGAGGATTGCATCATGAGATGATGACCCAACTAGTTTCGAGCTGGCCATCAGGAGTAAGACTCTGTAAGAATGGCTGGATGCTTAGTGATCTGAGATGGAATCCTTATACACCAACAAAGTATGGACTTTGGCTGCTATATCTGAAGGGTTAAATCCCCATCAGGAGCAAGTATATCTTGAGAAGATTACTTGGTGTACATGGAAAAGTTGAGACTTTCAAAGCTAGACTTGTTAAAGGTTTGCATCATTGACCAGGTGTGGATCATGATGAAACTTTTTCTAAGGATCTATGCTTAAGTCCATACAGATCCTACTTGCCACGGCTACATACCATGACTACGATATCTGGTGGTTGGGTGTCATGACTGCTTTTCTAAATGATATTTTAGAAGAGTGCGTCTATAAGTACACAGCCAGAGGGCTTCGTAGACAGTGGGAGCAGCGGAAACGTGTGCAAGATGCTTTATAGGATAAAGCAGGCATCGCGGAGTTGGAACATCTGTTTTGATGAGATAGTCAAAGAAGTTGACATCATCAAAATGGTAGATGAACCTTGTATAAACAAAAAGGTAGTAGGGAGTATGGTGACGATCCTCGTAGAATACGTGGATGACATACTCTTGATAGGGAAGGAGTTTCTTATGCTACGCTCGATCAATCTCCGCTTATCACAATGATTCTCCATATAGGATTAAAGTGATACCTACTAAATCCTGGATTTTGGATCTATGAGATAGATCTAAATGGATGTTAGGATACTCACTAGATGTAGTGAGATGGTGTCAATCGATCCTGAGGAGAATCACTGGAAGGGTTCCAGGGTGATAAAGACGACTGAATGTCAGTCACAGGCATTGTCTTTACCCTCAGTAAAGGGACGGTATGTTGGAAGAGTTCCAAGCTGGATACCGTGACATACTAGACGATAAAGGCAGGATACATCGCTACTTAAGATGCTACCAGAGAGGATGTTTGGGTGTATATTAGTTCATGAGATGAACTACGTTCCTCCCATTGTGTGACAATGGAGTTGTGGCTTATGCCAAGGAACGCCGGTCCCATCAGTGATCCAGACATATTCTAAGGCAGTGTCACCTGATCATGGAGATGGTTGATCTCCAAAAGAGATCGAGGTTAGGAGAGTAGACTCAGAGGACAACACAGCGGATCCACTCACAAAGGCATGTTCCCAGAGAGAGACTTTTATGGGATGGTTGAGTATGAGATACTGCAACCACTGCTATCAGATGGCCCTAGTGCAAGTGGGAGATTGTTAGTTATATGTATGCCCTAGAGGCCATTACTGTACATAGGATGTATATTGTAGTGGATGCTGGGACATATATAGGGAGGACTTTCTTGCTCGACATGATAGTATCCTATCTGGTTGAACTTTACCTTAACGTGTATACTGATTGTCTCTCTGTTACATGTTGGTAAAGCCCTTAGGATGTGTGCTTGACTACCTGGACTATGATGCGGATCATACTAGTGGGGACATGGTAGTCCATAAGTACATCCTTCAAAGTCCCTAGTCGTGGGTGTATCGAGACGGGGCATCGATATACCAGAGTAGACTAGCGTATACCTTCTCGACCCATACAGATGGGCGATGGATGATCCCATATCCATCGGTGTTTGACATCAGAGATGATATACGGGTGCTCAGTAGAGACTGGATACACTGGACGGACTCGCCGAGAACTCCCAGATGGTATTATACCTCACGTCAGATGGCAGTTCTCTGGTGACACTGGTACAGAGTAGTCTGTTGACCCGAGATCGTCATAGAGTCTTGTGTGGTTCCCACTGTGCTTTGATTTCCATCTTACCACGTCCAAGAGGGCGTGCAAAACGGTGGTTTTTGGGTACAGTCCCGAGTCACATGGAGGCAATGAGCGATAGGAGGGGATTCGTCTCTCCCGGTATAAGGAGTTGATGTTGTGCTGTGTTCGATTGGCTATAACAGGAAATCCCTGGCCATGGTTGCTGAGATTTACTGGTAAGTGTTACCAGTAGTTTCTCGAATTGTTATAGACCTCATATCGACACGACTTATTGAGCTATTGGGGTCTGACGTTTACCACCCCTAGGCGAGATATGCGACATATCAGACGATCAGACCGGACTGTACGGTAGTGTTACTGGTTGGATTCACTGGAGTGTGAGCGGGCTTGCTCGTCGATCTTCAGATCGCTCAATACCCGGGTGGCCGTTACGTTTAGCAGACCGCTTGCGGCTTGTGGGTGTTTGATATGATCATCATCTGCTGCCGGCGTATTGACGAGTCTTTAGAGTCCTACACAGAGGTTTCCTGGCTCAAGCGAAACGAAATAGGAGCGCATATGAGATATGTGCGGGACCGAGAATGATGCGTGTATGTGATACCGTATTTCATTCTCGCGATGTGACATTGATCGGTTATATGCGATATAGCCGGGTTATCGGATCAAGTGTTGATTCGATAAGATGTTACTAATGATACCAGTCGGTTATGTGCATCATGACCGGATCGTTAAATCATGTGTTGATTTAATGATTTAATGCATAATTATATATTTGATATATTACTTTGCATTAACTAGTATCGGTTCACTTTAAATGGATTTTCTCGCTCGGTTGTGCGCATTGCATATGCGATATGATTTTGTGCACTTGTTTGTATCATATTTGATGATACATGCAAATTAGGGTTTGTGTAAAGAATTAAACCTTGGTTAAAGAAATGGTTAGGGTTTTTATTTGATTATTCACTTATTCATTTGTTTTTATTTTTGGAAAATAAATTGCATAAAATGGAATGGTGGCTTCTTTTGTTTTCTTTCATGAAGCTTCATGAACTTTTGACTTAGTCACCATTTTGTCTCATGCTTAACCCTAACCAATTCAATTAACTCAAGTTAATTCTCTACACCTAACCATGGTGAGAATTATGATAAGAATGGATTTTTATTTATTCTTTAATAACTTATCATAATTAGCTTCTTCTTCTTCTTCATTTTTCTTCACATGAAAAAAGCTTGCTCCATTAATGGCAAGTGATGAAAAAGAGTGAGAAATCTAAAACTAAAGTTAACCCACTTCCTATTTCTTCATCCTCTACCTCTTGCCAAGTAGTAGAGTGTGTTTTCTTCACAAGTTTCTTGACTTGGTGAAGTCGGAGCTTGATTTAGCGATGCCTCGACGTAGATCATCTTCGGCATGGACATCGACGACCTAGCTTTCCCATTCTCCGACGAAGCCGACGCTAGAGCCCGGATTTGATTTGGACAGCGGAGAGGACTTCGTTGCGGAGCTATGGAGGTGGAGCACCGGATCTACAAAGGTTGTATTTCCGTATTCCCTTAGTTAAGTGTTAACTAGTTATCTTTTCGCCTAGTTTTCTAGCAAACGATCCGTAGTCGGGTTTCTCGGCACCGTTAAAATTTTAGATTGGCATGGTTGATGCCTTGTGAGACCTCATTAGGGTGCCTAGGAATCCTACAATGCAAGCATCGCGGAGTTGGAACATGTGTTTTGATGTGGCAGTCAAAGAGTTTGACTTCATCAAAATAGTAAATGAACCTTGTATATACAAGAAGGTTGTAGAGAGTGAAGTTGTTTTACACGTATTGTACGTAGATGACATACTCCTTATAGAAAATGGTTTCCTATGATACACTCGGTCAAGCTCCTATTATCACGAGGATTCTCCATGAACGATCTGGATGATACCTACTACATCTTGGGAATTATGATCTATGATGATAGATCTAAGTAGATGTTTGGAGTGTCCTAAATCCAGGTACACTAACATCGTACTAAAGGGGTTTAGTATGGAGGATTCTAAGCATGGTGGTTTGCCCACTTACTCATGAATCACTCTCTCCAAAAAGATGTCTTCCAAGACTGATTTGGAGAGAGCTTGCATGCAAGGGATATCATATGCTCCGGCAGTAGGCTCTATCATATATGCGATTTTATTTAACAGACCAGATGTAGCTAACTCACTAGGTGTAGTGATCAGGAATCAATCGGATCTTGGGAGAATTACTGAATAGCTGCGTAGGACATTCTTATGAGCTTGAGAAGCACTAAAAGAAAGTTCTTGGTTCGAGCTTCCAGAGTGATAAGGACGACTGAAAGTCAGTCACAGGCATTGTCTTTACCCTCAGTGGAGGGTCGGTATGTTGGAACAGTTCCAAGCTAGATACCGTGATATACTAGACGATAAAGGCTGAATACATTGCTACCAACGATACTACAAAAGAGGCTGTCTGAACATTTCTTGTTCATGAGATGAACAAGGTTCCTACCATTGAGCGCCCAATAACTGTTATTGTGACAACAATGGAGTTGTGGCTTTAGCCTAGGAACGCAGGTCCTATCAGCGTTCCAGACATATTCTGAGGCAAGTATCACCTGATCAGGAAGATGGTTGATCTCCCAGGGATCGAGGTCAGGAGAGTAGACACGAAGGATAACACGGCGGATCCACTCACAAAGGCCTTACCCTAGAGAGACTTCTATAGGACGTTGAGTATGAGATACTACAACAAATGGTCTTAGTGCAAGTGGGAGATTGTTAGTTATATGTATGCCCTAGAGCCCATTACTGTACATGTGATGTATATTGTAGTGGATGCTTGGACATATATAGGGAGGAATTTCTTGCTCGACATGATAGTATGCTATCTGCTTGCTCTTTATCTTAACATGTACACTTATTGTCTCTCTATTACATGCTGATAAAGCCCTTAGGATGAGTACTTGACTACCAGGATTATGATGCGGATAATACTAGTGGGGCAGAGGTAGTCGGCAAGTACATTCTTCAAATGTTCCTAGTCATGGGAGTATCGAGATGGGGCATCGATATTCCAGTGTAGACTAGCGTATACGCTTCTCGACCCATGTGATGGGCGATGGATGATTCCATATCCATTGGTGTTTGACATAAGAGAAGGTGTACGGGTGCTCAGTGGAGACTGGGTACACTGAACGGAATCGCCGAGAACTCCTAGATGGTATTATACCTATCGTCGGATAGCAGTTCTCTGGTGACACTGGTACAGGTTAGTCTGTCGACCCGAGATCGTCATAGAGTCTTGTGTGATTCCCACTGTGCTTTGATTTCCACCATACCACGGTCAAGAGATCATGCAAAAAGGTGATTTTTGGGTACAGTCCCGAGTCACATGGAGGCAATGAGTGATAGGAGGGGATTCGTCTCTCCCGGTATTGGGAGTTGATGTTGCGCTATGCTCGATTGGCCATAACAGGAAATCCCTAGCCAGGGTTGCTGAGATCCACTGGTAAGTGTTATCAGTAGTTTCCCGAATCGTTATGGACCATGCATCTGAAAGGTTCCTAGGAACTCTAGTGAGGTCTTACAAGGCATCGAACATGCCAATTTAAAAAAAAATGGTGCCGAGAAACCCTAGACTACGGATCTTAGACTAGATGTTTAGGCGAAAAGATAATCTAGTTAACTACTTAACTAAAAGTTAGATTCTACAACCTTTGTAGATCCGGTTCCCCACTTCTTTAGCTCCACGTGTGTGTGCTCTCGCTGTCCATCACGAATCCTAGACTCATTCGTCGGCTTCATCGGAAAACGGGCGAGCAAGGTCGTCGGCTTCGTGTCAAAGACGATCTACGTCGAGGTTGCACTAGTTCAAGCTTCGACTTCACCAAGTAGTGAAACTTGTGAAGAAAACACCCAAAACCACTTGGAAAGAGGTAGAGGATGAAGAAATAGGAGGTGGGTTCACTTTAGATTTGGATTTCTCTCACTAGATCTCAAGTTGCCATTAATGGCATCTAGGTTTCTCACTTGAAGAAGAAGAAGAAGATGATAGAATTCTTATGATAAGTTGTATGTAAAATGAATAATAAATCAATTCTTATCATCTTCTAACCATGGTCAAGTGTAGAGAATAGACCATGGTTAGTGGGAGTGGTTAGGGTTAAGCAAGGAGACAAAATGGCATCATTAGTAAAAGCTTCATGAAGCTTCACCACTCTTCATGATAATATGAAACCATTTTGTTTTGATAAATCCATTTAAATAAATAATAAATGGATAAAATAATAAGTGAATAAAATATAAACCCTAACCACTTGCATAACCATGGTTGCATTCTATACACAAAGCCAAAACAACATGCATCATCAAACATGATACATACAAGTGTACACAAAACATATCACATATACAATGTGCCATCAAGTGAGAAAAATCCGTTTAAAGTGAACCAATACTAGTTAATGCAAAGTAATATATCAAATATATATAATTATACATTAAATCATTAAATCAACACTTGATTCAATGATCCGGTCATGTCGCACATAACCGACTAGTATTCAATGCATCGATTTATTGAATCAATGATTCGATAACTAGGTCATATCTCATACAACCAATCGAAACATTAATCGCGAGAATCAAATACGGTATCACATACACGCATTATTCTCGGTCCCGCACATATCTCATATGCACTCCTATTTCGTTTCGCTTGAGCTAGGAAACCTCTGTGTAGGACTCTAAAGACTCGTCAATACGCCGGTAGCAGATGATGATCATATCAAGCACCCACAAGCCGCAAGCGGTCTGCTAAACGTAACGGCCACCCGGGTATTGAGCGATCAGAAGATCGACGAGCTAGCCCGCTCACACTCCTGCGAATCCGACCAGTAACACTTACCATACAGTCCGGTCTCTTCGTCTGATATGTCGCATATCAAGTCTAAGGGTGGTAAACGTCAGACCCCAATAACCCGATAAGTCGTGCCGATGTGAGGCTCATAACGGGTCGAGAAATTACTGGTAACACTTACCAGCAAATCTCTGATCAGCCCTGGCCAGGGACTTCCCTGCTACGGCCAATCGAGCACTGCACAACATCAACCCCCAATACCGGGAGAGACGAAACCCCTCCTATCGCTCATTGCCTCCATGTGACTCGGGACTGTGCCCAAAGACCACCGTTTTGCACGCCCTCATGGACGTGGTAAGGTGGAGATCAAAGCACAGTAGGAATCACACAAGACTCTATGACGATCTCGGGTCTACAGACTAACCTGTACAAGTGTCACCTGAGAACTGCCATCTGACGTGAGGTATAATACCATCTGGGAGTTCTCGGCGAGTCCGTCCAGTGTACCCAGTCTCCACTGAGCACCCGTACACCATCTCTGATGTCAAACACCAATGGATATGGGATCATCCATCGCCCATCTCATGGGTCGAGAAGCGTATACGCTAGTCTACTCTGGTATATCGATGCCCCGTCTCGATACACCCACGACTAGGGACCTTGAAGGATGTACTTATGGACTACCATGTCCCCACTAGTATGATCTGCATCACAGTCCAGGTAGTCAAGTACATATCCTAAGGGCTTTACCAACATGTAACTATAAGACAGTATAAAGAGACTAGTGTACATGTTAAGATAAAGAGTAACCAGATAGCATACTATCATATCGAGCAAGAAAGTCATCTCTATATATGTCCAAGCATCCAATATAATATACATCATCTGTACAATACTGGCCTCTAGGGCATACATACAACTAACAGCATCGGCATGACTTATCAAACTATTGGGGTCTGACGTTATACCACCCCCAGGCTGTGATATGCGACATATCAGACGAAGAGACCGGACTGTACGGTAGTGTTACTGATTGGATTCGCATGAGTATGAGCAGGCTTGCTTGTTGATCTTCTGATCGATCAATAACCGGGTGGCCGTTACGTTTAGCAGACCGCTTACTGCTTATGGGTGTTTGATATGATCATCACCTACTGCCGGCGTATTAACGAGTCTTTAGAGTCCTACACAGAGGTTTCCTGGTTCATGCGAAACGGAGTAGGAGCACATATGTGATATGTGCGGGACCGAGATTAATACGTGTATTTGATACCGTATTCTATTCTCGCTATATGTGACATTCGTAGGTTATAAATGATATAGCCAAGTTATCGGATCAAGTGTTGATTCGATAAGTTGTTACATTTGATATTAGTCGGTTATATGTGATATAGCCGGATTATTAATTCAAGTGTTGATTTATAATTTAATGTAGAATTATATATTTGATATATTAAATTACATTAACTAATATTATCTCACTTAAGAATTCATTTTTCTCACTTATGACACATTGATATATATGTGATATATTTTAAATGTATTGTTTTCTTTTTGCGCGCGCGCGCGCACACACACACACATATGTGTGTGTATGTGATATATTAGTGTGTCATGCTAGGTTACACATGCAACATGTATATATGAGACTTATACCATACTAGAGTTTATGTTATGGTTTTATTTATCATTAAGAAAATTCAAAATTAGTGGAGATTTTGTCATGGCTCAAAGCTTGTAGAAGCTTGTAGATTTCATTGACTTAGTTCACTCTTTTGTCTTGCTTCAGATATTTATTGACCTAAATATTAACCATACACCATGGTTTATTCTCTACAATAGTTAGTGTATGTGATATACTCACCATGGTTGCATTTCTAACCTCATATGAATTATTTTTTCATCACTTGAACTTCATCTTCTTCTTCTTCATTGAAGCTTTCTAACTTTTGATCAAGTGATGAAATTTAGTGAGAAAATAAAATCTAAAGTGAGCAAAATTCCTACTTCATCATCCTCCACTATTAACCATTTAGTTTAAGGTGTTTGCATCACTAATTTCACCATTAGTGAAGAGGTAGCATGAGCTTGAGTCTTCTCGACGTAGATCATCTTCGGCTTTGAGCAAACTTGTTCATTTCTTCATGCGAACCCTATCAAGAGTCCGGGTCTTCACAACATGCAGCGAAGGGACTACGACATGGAGCTTTAGAAGTGAAGGACCGGTCTACAAAGGTTGTATTCTCTCATTCACTTAGATGTAAAGTGTTTACATTTGTATTTCGTTTGATTCTCTAGTTAAACATCCTTTGCTTAGGGTTCCTTAGCATGGAAAAATGTTAATTTGGCATGGACGATGCCTCCCGAAACCTTGCTGCCTTGCTAAATAACCCTTAACTTGAGACTATGGCTTAGCTGCTGAGCATGGTAAATTCAGCATCATATTCATCCACAGACTTAACCCACATCGAGCCTTGCTGTAGATGGATGAAATTTGCTCCATGTCAAAACGGGCAGTCTCCAGAAAGTATTTTGCATCGAAAAGGTCTCGGAATATTTTCCACTCTATTAGTTGCTCGAAACGGCTCTCCTTTGCCTTCCACCATACCCTGACATTATCCGTCAGTTGCAACTTAGCAACCCTTACCCAAGCTATATCTGGCACTTGAGCCACTGCCAGATCATTCTCAATCGCTTGAGACCATTCCTCCGCTTCAAGCGGGCTTTCTTTACCTAAGAAGTTTTTTGGGTGCAGTGCCCGAAACTGCTTAAGCTCGGGTGCCTCCGCCTCAGGGCTAGCAATTCCTTGGTGTATGAGGATTGTCTGCTCCTTCTGTCCCTCCAATAAGCTCCTGATAGCCTCAAGAAGTACCGTTTTCTTATTTATAGGCACTGCAATGGTAAGTGGTGGTGGTAGTATAGGCGGTAGAGTGTTGTCGTTGGCTTTGGTGCTGGTATTATTCAGAGAGTCCATCACCTTGATATAAAAGACAAGTTATGATAGATTCAATGAATTTAAAATGTAAGGAATCTAAATGTTTGTTGAATTCATTAATTCTTGTGGTATTTTGTTTAAGACTTCATGCAGAACTGACCTGCATGGGCCACCAATAAAACCTGTCACGCCCCGCTTCCCAGTAGGCGAAAATAGTGACGTGGCAAGCCCGCGACAAATTTATCCAGAGAAGGTCATTCCCTAAATAAATATAATAAGCATATTGAAACAATAATACACAATGCAAGAATAAATAGACTGTAAAACTTTCAACAAATATCTTTATTTACATTCAAACTTAGAATATTTGCAGATACAAGAGTTCAACTGAAAAGTAAGTACAATAACAGAAATACCTAAACAGGTGATATACATAAACTGAAAGAAAAGGATAACTAGTCTAATCCTGAGCCGCGATCTGGTCGTACTCCTCCTCTGTGGCGTCCAACTCCTCAGTCCCCACAGTATATGACGAACATTCCAAGAAAATAAAGATGGGTAGAATGCCCGTCAGCGAACTAGCACTCGGTAAGTCCCAAAGGTAGGGTAAATATGAAAAGTGACAAGTATGACCGCCGTCATAATGCTGGTAGTCAAGCAATTATCCTATGGGCTTTATCAACATATATAAGTAGTACGTAATAACAGATAAAACATACGCACATATTACGATAAATGCAAACCAGATAGCATATTATCATTTCGAGCAAGATTGTCCTGCACATATATACATATCCATAGTATCCATTACAAATAATGGCCTCTAGGGAATATATATCCTATACCTCTGTGCCTGGTTAAACACTCGACGTTAAGGTTGAGCGGCCTGGGTGCAGAGAGTTGGAGCTGGTAAAGCTAACTGGGTAGGAGGAGCTTGGATCGCCGGTCTAGCTGGAGGGTTATTAGTCCCTCGGTTCTGGGAGCATGCTCCGATAGTGTGAGTTGAAGACCCACAAATAAAGCACAACTTGTTCGCCTTATGGAAGTTCTTCACTAGATACCCTGCTCTTTTACAGTAGCTGCAAAAGTCTGGCTTGTTGTTGGCGAACGAACCACCTGGCCTCTTAGATGGTCCGTTGAAAGCTGTCCTGGAAGAGACCCCTTATGTGATCTGGTGCAAGGGCATTTCACACCGGCCAACTGCGACTTTCCCTTCTTCTTCACAACTGCCTCATAGCGTCGGGCGGCCTTCAAAGCAATCTCGTGGTTGGGAAATCCCCTGTAGCGAGTGTAGCTTGGATTTCAAGGTCCAACCCCTGCTAGAATCGTCGTGTCTGGAACTCAGCAGTGGGAATGAGGTGCGCGGTGAATCTGATACGGCCTTTTGTTAGCAGTTTTTAAGCGAGATAGGAAATTTAACTTGAGACTATGGCTTACCTGCGGAGCATGGTAAATTCAGCATCATATCCATCCACAGACTTAACCCACATCGAGCCTTGCTGTAGATGGATGAAATTTGCTCCATGTCAAAGAGGGCTGTCTCCAGAAAGTATTTTGCATCGAAAAGGTCTCGGAATATTTTCTACTCTATTAGTTGCTCGAAACGGCTCTCCTCTGCCTTCCACCATACCCTGACATTATCCGTCAGTTGCAACTTAGCAACCATTACCCAAACTATATCTGGCACTTGAGCCGCTGCCAGATCATCCTCAATCGCTTGAGCCCATTCATCCGCTTCAAGCGGGCTCTCTTTACCTGAGAAGTTTTTTGGGTGCAGTGCCCGAAACTGCTTAACCTCGGGTGCCTCCGCCTCAGGGTAGCAATTCCTTGGTGCATGAGGGTTGTCTGCTCCTTCTGTCCCTCCAATAAGCTCTTGATAGCCTCAAAAAGTACCGTTTGCTCATTTATAGGCACTGCAACGGTAAGTGGTGGTGGTAGTGTAGGCGGTAGAGTGTTTTCGTTGACGTTGGTGCTGGTATTATTCAGAGAGTCCGTCACCTTAATATAAAAGACAAGTTATGATAGATTCAAGGAATTTAAAATGCAAGGGATGTAAATATTTGTTGAATTCATTAATTCTTATGGTATTTTGTTGAAGACTTCATGCAGAACTGACCTGCATGGGCCACCAATAAAACCTGTCACATCCCGCTTCCCAGTAGGCGAAAACGGTGACGTGGCAAGCCCGCGGCATATTTATCCAAAGAAGGTCATTCCCTAAATAAATATACTAAGCGTATTGAAACAATAATACACAATACAAGAATAAATGAAGACTATAAAAATTTCAACAAATATCTTTATTTACATTCAAACTTAGAATATTTGCAGATACAAGAGTTCAACTGAAAAGTAAGTACAATAACAGAAATACCTAAACAGGTGACATACATAAACTGAAAGAAAATGATAACTAGTCTAATCATGAGCCGCGATCTGGTCGTACTTCTCCTCTGTGGCGTCCACCTTCTCAGTCCCCACAGTATATGACGAACATTCCAAGAAAATAAAGATGGCCCGTCAGCGAACTAGCGCTCGGTAAGTCCCAAAGGTAGGGTAAATATGAAAAGTGACAAGTATTATATAATCATGAAGCAATGTATATGACGAGTAAAAGAATGTGGAAATGAACATGGGTATATATACTATAGGTCTCTATATGGTCTCTATGTTAACATTAAGCTCCAAGTGTGAATGTCAATGCAACCGTAGAAGTATTCATGAGCTCAAGAGTGGGGCCCCAGGAGCAATGAAACACGGGCCCATTTCATATGTTAGCATCGGGACTCCAAGCAATGGAGGAATCGACCCGACTAAGATTCGAGCAAATAGAATTCGAGTAGGTTAATACGGAACTCCTGAAGTTTCGTTAGATTCATACCGAAAACTATCCCATAAACCCTGAGTATAATAGATTATGACTGTTAGATTACCTTAAGTTGATTTTGCTTGGTTGATTATAATATGTCCTGATCGAAACCATAGATTGCAAAAGTGAAAAAATATAGTCGAGTAAGTCAATTAAAATGCTAGTCATGTCAGTTGCAATCTTGGATCGAGTGAAGTTAGTTCGAGTAGATTGAGTTCGAGTTAATGTTCAAGTTTGGGTTCTATTTTGGATTAGAGTTTGAGTTTAAGTTCAAGTTTAGGCTCGAGATTGTATTCTAATTATAATCATTTCATATTACTAGATTTAGCTTTGAACTTAAGTTCAGGAATAATCGGATAACAGCTGCACATGGACGATAGGATTTATGTCTTTTCCCAAGACGATTTCCATTGATAACTCTATTAATTTGCAATGTAATCTAACCTGGATAAGCAAGCACACACTTTCTCTGGCTCCCTGAGGCTCAAGAGAAATGATAACGCATAAATCTATATTAATCTAGAGTTCTTAAAGATTTATTTAAGTGGTTTAATATGTATTTACATTTCTCGAAGGGGTTTTATGTAAAATGTTTTAATATTGTTAATAAAAATAAGCCTCGATGGTGGTTTAGAATATTAAGAGTTTGTATGAAAATGTTTTTTAGTCTTAGTAGTATTTTAGTGATGAAACCTACCTTTTAAAAATTTATGATATTTTTATGAAAACTACTACTTTTGGAAATTTGATGGTATTTTATTAAAATTTTAATATTTCATTTAAAAATATATTTTTCACAATTTGTTTTCATTGAAAATACAGATTCATAATTTTATATACTTTTCCAAAGCTTAATTTATTTTAAAAAGTCATATATCTTTAAAATCGAATTTTTATTTCATTTTGAGACCGAATTCTCCATAAGGAGTTCTGTATCCCACTCTACTATCTCAAGAACGTACGATAACCCACACCATCCGTAAATGGATTCTCCTAAAAGGGTTGTAGAGGTACAATTGTAAAGGATTTAAAAATAGTGAAAAAATGTAAATTTTATTCTTCAAATTAAACATATATCTAAAATATCGTGCTATGAAACCATAGTATATGTGATGGGGTAGGTCATTACCTCGTGAATTTTCGAGAGTTATAGTTCATGATAAAGTGAAAAAGGTATAAGCAAACTTCATGGTATTTATATGAAAAAGTTCGATATATGTTTATTTCGTGTGGAATTTAAATTACACTAAAAGGTAAATGGTGTGAATAATATTTTAAAGTGATATTAGAAAGATTAAGGTGAAATATTAACTTAGTAAGGGTGATAAAACTTTTTTAAAAGGAATTTATTTAGACTAACTCCACTTTTGTCGGTATAGTTTTAGGAAGCGGTTTGAGACTAAACGAAAGAGAGAAAATGGACTTACTGGTTTTGGAGCATTGACAACGGAGGAAAATAGAGAGGGAGAGTCTTCGTGGATCGTGGTAGCGTCGAAGATGGATTCGATATTCGAAAACGATCTTGGCTCGAGCTAACTCTAGTTTTAACTCCTCTTGCTCAAGAAACTTTTAGAGAATTTTGATAATGATTTCAGAATAGGAGAGAGTTAGGAGATGCGATGATATTTATAGGGTGGAATTGAGAGTGTGTGTGAATTAAAAATGAATTAAAAATAGGTTTATTGGTGTTAATGGGATAGATGAAGGGTTGCACAGTTCTCTTGTTTAAATCAGAGGAAATTAAGAATAAACAGGAGTAAAGAGGAGCTGAAGGGGTGCACAGGCAAAGCACGGAAGCGATCGGGGCAGATCGAAGAGTAAATTGTGGTTTTTATCAATTTTTGGGCGGTCGAGATCACGAGTTAGGTCTCGGGGTTTGGGCCATGTACTCAATTATGTCTTAACTCCTTATTTCTTCAGTTAATTTTCTATTCAACTTTTCGTTTCTTCGTGAATTGCACGTGCAACTCTTGGGCTTCTGAAAAATTAAAAAGAAATAATATTAAAAATAAATAGGGTTGATGGGATTCGAACTTGCAGACTAAAGAAAAGCAGTGTAATGTCTTAACCAGTGAGCTGCAAGTTACTTCTTACTTCTATTGAACAATTTTAATTTAAAACTCCTAATTGTAGGGATGCTAGGCACACGCACAAGGGTCTATGAGGCATCAACCATGCCCGATTTAAAATTCAGCCGTGCCGAACAACCCAAAGCCGGATTTTTAAACTAGAGATTAGGCGAAAACAAGCATGTTAAACACTTTAACACTAAGTGAGAGGGATTACAACCTTTGTAGATCCGGTCCTTCGCTTCATAAGCTCCGTGTTGTGGTCCCTTCGCTGCGATCATCGTGTTCCGGACTCTCGAGAGGCTCCGCAAAGAGAAAGATGCAAGCTTGCTTCCGATCTTCGATAACAAAGATGATCTACCTTGAAGTTTCATTAACACAAGCTAACACTCAAAAAATGAAGTGAACACTCTCATCTAAAGGGCAAGGATAGATGCAGATGATGAAGTAAGATTTTTGCTCTCATTTGTTTTCTTATTCTCACTCATTTTCATCACTTAGGAAAAACCTAGAAAGCTTTTCCATGAAAGAAAGAAGAACGAACAAGATGAATAATAATTGTAAAAAACTTTTGTGATGAATAATGAAAGGATAATGATCAATAATGCAACCATGGTTGCTAAACCTTTGTAGAGAATTAACCAAGGGTGAAGGGTTTGGGTTAGGTTAAAGATGAGTCACTTGTAAATATCTTAACACAAAACAAAATGAAACCTTCTAGAAACTTCTAGAAATGCTTAACCCAAATCAAACCTAACCTTATTTAATCTCCACTAAATATGTTTCATTAGTTATCATATCATGTTACAATATTATATATCACATATATAATATTTATTGTAACAAAAAAAAATAATACAATTAACATATATCAATGTATTACCCGAGTGAGAAAAAGAATCTTTTAGTGAGCTAATATTAGTTAATGTAATTTAATATATCATATATATTATTATACATTAAATTATCGAATCAACACTTGATCCGACAATCCGGCTATATCGCATATCACCGACTAATACGATGACCCGGCTATATCACATATACCCGGCCGATATCTCATATCGCGAGAATCCAATACGGTATCACATACCGCATTATCCTCGGTCCCGCACATATCACATATGTGATCCAACTCCGTTTTGCCTGAGTCAAGAAACCTCTGTGTAGGACTCTAAAGAATCGTCAATACGCCGGCAGTATGTGATGATCATATCAAACACCCACAAGCTGCAAGCGGTCAGCTAAACGTAACAGCTATCCAGGTATTGAGTGCTCAGAAGATCAACAAGCAAGCCTGTACATTCTCCTATCAATCCAATTAGTAACACTCCCGTACAGTCCGGTCTCGTCGTCTGATATGTCGCATATCTCGCCTAGGGGTGGTAAACGTCAGACCCCAGTAGCTTGATAAGTCGTGTCGATATGAGGTCTATAACAGTTCGAGAAACTACTGATAACACTTACCAGTAAATCTCAGCAACCCTGGCCAGGGATTTCCAGTTATACCCAATCGAACACTGCACAATATCAACTCCCTATACCGGGAGAGACGAATCCCCTCCTATCGCTCATTACCTCCTTGTGATTCGGGACTGTACCCAAAAGCCACCTTTTTGCACGCCTTCTTGGACGTGGTATGATGGAAATCAAAGTACAGTGGGAATCACACAAGACTCTATGACTATCTCGGGTCAACAGACTACTCTGTACCAGTGTCACCGGAGAACTGCCATCTGACGTGAGGTATAATACCATCTGCGAGTTCTCGACGAGTCCGTCCAGTGTACCCAGTCTCTACTGAGCACCCGTACACCATCTTTGATGTCAAACACCGATGGATATGGGATCATCCATCGCCCATCATATGGGTCAAGATGTGTGTACGCTAGTCTACTCTGGTGTATCGATGCCCTGTCTCGATACATCCTCGACTAGGAACAGTTATAGGATGTACTCATCGACTACCGTGGCCCCACTAGTATGATCTCATCATAGTCCCAGTAGTCGAGTACATATCCTAAGGGCTTTATCAACATGTAAAATAGAGACAATCAGAGTACATGTTAAGAAAAAGTACAACCAGATAGCGTACTATCATGTCGAGCAAGAAAGTCCTCCCTATATATGTCCAAGCATCCATTACAATATATATCGTATGTACAGTAATGGCCTTTAGGGCATACATATAACTAACAATCTCCCACTTGCACTAGGGCCTTCTGTTGTGGTATCACATATCCAACATTTAGCTGTGGTTGAAGTATCTCATACTCAACCATCCCATATATGTCTCTACTGGGAAAAAGGCCATTGTGAGTGGACCCGCGCTGTCGTCCTCTATGTCTACTCTCCTAACCTCGATCTCCCTAGAGATCAACCATCTCCATGATCAGGTGATACTGCCTAAGAATTATATCTGGATTTCTGATGGGACAGGGGGGTTCCTTGGCAAAAGCCACAACTCCATTGTCACACAATGGTAGGAACGAAGTTCATCTCAAGAACTTATATATCCAGACTGCCTCTTTGGTAGCATCCTTGGTAACGATGTATCTTTCCTTTAATCATCTAGTATGCCACGGCATCTAGCTTGGAACTCTTTCAACATACCGTCCCTCCACTGAGGGTAAAGACAATGCCTGCGACTGACATTCAATCGTCCTTATCACCCTGGAACCTTTCCAGTGATTCTCCCCAGGATCGATTGATACCATCTTACTACAACTAGTGGGTATCCTAACATCCAATTAGATCTATCTCATTGATCCAAAACCCAGGATTTAGGAGGTATCTTTTTGATCCTATATGGAGAATCATTATGATAAGCGGAGATTGACCGAGCGTAGCATAGGAAACTCCTTCCCTATCAAGAGTATGTCATCCACGTACTCTACGAGGATCACCACCATACTTTCTACCTTTTAGTATATACAAGGTTTATCTACCATTTTGATGAAGTCAAACTCTTTGACTACCACATCAAAACAGACGTTCTAACTCCGCGATGCCTGCTTTATCATATAAAACATCTTGCACATGTTTCCGCTGCTCCCACTGTCTACGAAGCCCTCTGGATGTGTACTTATAGACGCACTTTTCTAAAACATCATTTAGAAAAGCAGTCATGACACCCAACCGCCAGAGATCGTAGTCATGGTAAGTAGCCGTGGCAAGTAGGATCTGGATGAGCTTAAGCATAGCTTTGAAAGTCTCAACTTTTCCATGTACACCAAGTAATCTTCTCAAGATATACTTACTCCTGATGGGGATTTAACCCTTCAGATAAAGGAACCAAAGTCCATACTTTGTTGGTGTATAAGGATTCCATCTCAGATCACTAAGCATCCAGCCATTCGTACAGAGTCCCACTCCTGATGGCCAGCTCGAAACTAGTTGGGTCATCATCTCATGATGCAATCCTCGCTCCCACTGTCATAGAGAAACCGAAGTATCTCTCAGGTGGGTGAGGAACCCTACTAGATCGGCGGAGAGGCTGAGGTTCGTTAGAATCTATTGAATCCTTCGGGTCTACCAAATCATCTGTAGCAGTTTGTATAGCTGGAACTACTTCCAGTTTTACAGAGCTGACTTAGCCTCGAGCTTATCCAGATTTTGCTTTTAGACATAGGCCAGACAACCCTAAATCTTAACAACCTTAAGATATGGGCTCTTCCCATTCCATATCACATATGAAGTGGTAGGCAACTGATTTGATTGGAACCCTATTCAATAGGTATGCAACTTCTCAAGTGCATAACTCCTAAAAAGAAATAGGAAACTCAGTAGTACTCATCATAGAGCACACCATATCACATATGGTGCTATTGCTCCGCCCCGATATACCATCATGCTATGGTGTATACGGAGGAGTAATGCTGAGAGAGAATCTCATTCTCCTTTAGAATAGTCCATGAATTCCGTGCTCAAGTATTCTCCTCCCTGATCACATCAAAGGACATAATACTTATACCTGTTTTTGGTTCTCTACTTCTAACTTATATTATGTGAATATCTCAAAAGCTTCGGGCTTGTGTTTCAACAGGAACTCATGTGCGAATCTTGAGAGATCATCAGTGAATATAATAAAGTACAAAGAACCGGTCCTGGCATGTGTAGACAGGGGACTCACATACATCATCATGTATCAATCCCAAGAGTTCACTAACTCTTTCTCTGTTTCCAATAAACAGAGCTGTGGTCATCTTATCTTTGTGACATGACCGGCAAGTTTCACAAGATGTAAATTCAAACAAATTTAAATATGCATCTTAATGTAACTTCAGCTAGTCGGGTTGCATTGATATGACCTAGTCTACAATACCTCAAGAAGGATCCGTTCATTTCTGAACTCTTCCTCTTGTGTGTGTTCTGTATACTAAGAACTGTAGTTTGATTTAGAACGTATATGCTTTTAGATAACGTGCCTGAACCGATCAACTCTTGATATAGGAAATGTTCAAAAGATTATCCAACAATATAAAATTATATCCTTCTTTACTAATAAAGAGACTGATATGATGTTGTATATCAGGTTCGGTATCTAATAATATTCGTTCAGAATCAATGTATTCTGGTAATACAGGGTGATAGTGACCAACAGACTTGGCTGCAACACTTGCACCGTCTCTATCTCATGAAACTTATCACCCGTTCTCAGTTCTCTACCTATCTGTAACCCATGTAACAAATTACATATATGGGATCCTGATCCGGTATCTCATACCCAGGACGTAAAGGATACTGAGAAACAGTTCTTTGTGATGAACACACCCGAAGAAGATGCATCAGCATGCACTTTCTTCGTTTGGGTGGCACGGGAATTCTGGTAATCCCCTATTTCCTGCTCTGTCTTATAACATTTATAAGTTGGAGCGGGACCAACGTTCCCCAGCTCAGTATAACAAGCGGGTTCGGTCAATATATCCGTATTATTATCTTGATTAAGGCGTGATATGGTCGCTACTTGGAGAGAGAGAGAAGAAACACTCAGCGTGCGCTTTTTACAAGATTAGATTGGTTATCAATTTATCTAATCAGGATGTCTCCCACTGTTTTAGTCAAATCTTCCTTCAAACCCTAAAAGGAAAGACTAGTCGGGATTAATTACACGCTACAAGTTCGCCAATATTTCAGCCAGGCCAGTGCCGGTACTTTGAGGGAGGTTCCCCGTGCTTTCACACAAACCTAATTAAAGTAAATCTCATTTTCCCAGGGGCGTAACCCCGTTGACACCTTTCTAGACACCTACTTGATCGGCTAATTGTAATGTGTAAAACTCTCCCAGGAGTAAATCTTACTCGCAGCGGGTATCGGGATCCAACTATCTCATAGAAGGTATGCAATCTCATTGCAAATTTCAACACTTGAAATTCCCAATAATATTTTACCCCTAGCGTCCTATGATCTTGACGGAGGCCAAACTACCCATAGTCCGCTAATCAAGTTCAACCCGTCATTTCCTGATTGAATTAAACCCACCCGCACGACCCTTGATGGAGGCCAAACTATGCCGTACGAATACCCTAATCCAATCGCATCATATGCTAGCAGATAAACATTAGTTAGCTACCGTACACTACGCCTTGACGGAGGCTAAACTACCGCAGCACAAATACTAACTAGTACTTATCTGAAATGACGGAGGGCTACGATAGGTTTTTAAGAAAACCCTTTGCGTAATGAACTTGATATCGCTGTAGAATCGAGTGATTTTAAATGGAATGTTTTTTAGGCTTTTCTAGTTTTGCTAAAGAGGTCACTCACGGTGAAGGGATCTCGGCTCTTTCCTTATCGAATAAGGTGCAGGATATTTCGCAAATACCATTATGCAAAGCAAGAACTATAGAAGCAATCAAAAGACAAACCGAGTGTGTAGCATCTGCCAGTTATTGCTAAAGAGGTCACTCCCGGTGAAGGGATCTCGGTTCTTTCCTTATCGAATAAGGTGCTGGATGTTCTACAAGGAACACCGCTATGCAAAGCAAGAACTAGAGCTACCAGTTTTTAAACAAGTTTCTACAACATGTTTAGGTTTCTTTTAGTTTCATTAATCTCATTAATGAAGTCCCATTTTATTATGCTTCACAAGCATCATAGTTGAAACGAAATCTGCAATATAACATATATCTCATATATATAATATAAACATTCATCTCAGGCAGTAATATGATCTCATCACAGAACATTGCAGCAAAAGAACATATATGAAATATTGGATATACTAGGATGTCCGTGTTTTCAATACGAGCCTGTATAAAACACGGATTCCACGGTCGCGATGAATAGCCAAACCCACATCCCTAGACCCCTATGAGAGCGGTAAGTAAGCCTGCCAATTCTAGGGTTAGGAGACCCGGTCTCGACTTCTCGAGATGGTCTCCCACTGGACCCTAGAACCCGGTTATTTGTGCTCCCCGCCTTGGGTCTACGTAATGCGGAAAAGTAAATAATATACAATGATGACATCATCCTCAGCCCGGAAGAGCCCCAATAAAAGAATATTACATACAAATGAATTTTACATGAATAAAAAGGAAACACTCTCATCTCACATAAAACCCCCGGCTATTCAAACACGACGATCCAATATAACATATCACAGCAACACATAACATCACATGTCATCAACGTAAGTAAGTATGCATACACCGATTTTCGTCGATGTATAGCAACGAAAACCGGCGATACAACTACATACTACACTTACGGTCACAGAAAAGAAAGTGTAAAACTACAACAGTTGGAATCCGCAACCCTCTTTAGACATCGCATGCCTAACCAAATGAATTCCTTAGACATCGCATGCCTAACAATTATAAACCCCGCATTTTAGTCTCATTATCGAAAATACTTTTCAATATCTAGTCGGGCAATTCAACAAGATTCCCGATATCCTGATCGAATGCTCGTCGCAAACTTTAGTAGACGGCCGCACCCCCGGATGCCGTCGACGAAGTGCACTAAGGCGGAACACCGCTGCCGCGAGCACCCGAACGGATGCTTTTGGCGACGGGGTTCTCCTACAGTCACTTGGTCGGGGCTATGGGGCGTGACTGTCTGTTAAGTTTACCCGGCGAGTATCCGCGTACGCTACGTGATTGCAACGGATTTTTGATCACATCAAAATTCCGTGGCAACCGATCATCTGAGACTAAAGTGCTATGTTTATAATATTCAAATTAGTTACCTCATAACTACTTATGGATTCCAAATATTGTATCACATTCCAGATAAATAGATAATGTTAAACTTTCCGATCGAATAATCAAATACCCAAGTTTTCCCAAATAGTTCTCAACACTTGAAATTAGTTTTAAAACATCCATCACATGCTACAATACCAATGGTCCAGCCGTAGAAGGGTCAAGCCAACGCCTCATATGTGGCACGCCGTACTGCCACAAACCCTAAGGTTTAGAGGCAGTTCAAGACGGTCACATAATCGAGTTAAGGTTTGTTGTCTTCCAGAGGGTCCACCGCGTTACTTGCACGACTTAGAACGTTCTAAAACTATGGAAAAATCCAACGCTTGGAAATTTTCCGGCAGGAAAAAAGGTGAGTTATTGATATCCGTTCGAACTTTTTAACACGTTCTAAAAATTACCCGGACAAAATAAACGAAGTTAAATTATCCGATCGAATCAACGAGTCCCCAATACACCCCAGAAAACTCAACACTTGAGTATAAATTAAAAATACCCAGAAGCATCAGGAAACACATAGGGACTTACTGTAGAAAAATGAAACCCTATTGCTCAATTATTGTCGCGGAACCGCCGCCAATACCACAGTTTGGCCGCGGTTCCGCGGCGCTATAGTGGCCTTATGGTGTCGGTTTTCACAGGTGTCAATAGAATTCCCTGCTGATTTTTTTAAGCATTTTTAATATGAAAAAAACAACAGTTTTGAAAAATTTCCAGAAACTAGGGTATATCGGGTTTTCGGAGTTCGATCGGACATTAAATTTCGTCTAGACTTCGCCTAAAGCTCTAGCTTGGCTCTGATACCACTGTAGGGATGCTAGGTACATGCACAAGGGTCTATGAGGTATCAACCATGCCCGATTTAAAATTTAGCCGTGCCGAACAACTCAAACCCGGATCTTTAAACTAGAGATTAGACGAAAACAAGCATGTTAAACACTTTAACACTAAGTGAGAGGGATTACAATCTTTGTAGATCCGGTACTTCGCTTCATAAGCTCCGTGTTGTGGTCCCTTCGCTGCGATCATCGTGTTCCGGACTCTCGAGAGGCTCCGCGAAGAGAAAGATACAAGCTTGCTTCCGATCTTCGATAACAAAGATGATCTACCTTGAAATTTCATTAACACAAGCTAACACTCACAAAATGAAGTGAACACTCTCATCTAAAGGGCAAGGGTAGATGAGGATGATGAAATAGGATTTTTGCTCTCATTTTTTTTCTTATTCTCACTCATTTTCATCACTTAGGAAAAACCTAGAAAGCTTTTCCATGAAAGAAAGAAGAAAGAACAAGATGAATAATAATTGTAAAAAACTTTTGTGATGAATAATGAAAGGATAATGATCAATAATGCAACCATGGTTCCTAAACCTTTGTAGAGAATTAACCAAGGGTGAAGAGTTTGGGTTAGGTTAAAGATGAGTCACTTGTAAATATCTTAACACAAAACAAAATGAAACCTTCTAGAAACTTTTAGAAATGCTTAACCCAAATCAAACCCTAACCTTGTTTAATCTCCACTAAATATGTTGCATTAGTTATCATATCATGTTACAATATTATATATCACATATATAATATTTATTGTAACAAAAAAAATAATACAATTAACATATATCGCATATATATCAATGTATTACCCGAGTGAGAAAAAGAATCTTTTAGTGAGCTAATATTAGTTAATGTAATTTAATATATCATATATATTATTATACATTAAATTATCGAATCAACACTTGATCCGACAATCCGGCTATATCGCATATAACCGACTAATACGATGACCCGACTATATCACATATACCCGGCCAATATCTCATATCGCGAGAATCCAATACGGTATCACATACCGCATTATCCTCGGTCCCGCACATATCACATATGTGCTCCTACTCTGTTTTGCCTGAGTCAAGAAACCTCTGTGTAGGACTCTAAAGAATCGTCAATACGCCGGCAGTAGATGATGATCATATCAAACACCCACAAGCTGCAAGCGGTCAGCTAAATGTAACAGATACCCAGGTATTGAGCGCTCAGAAGATCAACAAGCAAGCATGTACATTCTCCTATGAATCTAATCAGTAACACTCCCGTACAGTCCGGTCTCGTCGTCTGATATGTCGCATATCTCGCCTAGGGGTGGTAAACGTCAGACCCCAATAGCTTGATAAGTCGTGTCGATATGAGGTCTATAATAGTTCGAGAAACTACTGATAACACTTACCAGTAAATCTCAGCAACCCTGACCAGGGATTTCCAGTTATAGCCAATCGAACACTGCACAACATCAACTCCCTATACCGGGAGAGACGAATCACCTCCTATCGCTCATTGCCTCCATGTGATTCGGGACTGTATCCAAAAGCCACCTTTTTGCACGCCCTCTTGGACGTGGTATGATGGAAATCAAAGTACAGTGGGAATCACACAAGAATCTATGACGATCTCGGGTCTACAGACTACCCTGTACCAGTGTCACCGGAGAACTGCCATCTGACGTGTGGTATATCACCATCTGGGAGTTCTCGGCGAGTCCGTCCAGTGTACCCAGTCTCTACTGAGCATCCGTACACCATCTCTGATGTCAAACACCGATGGATATAGGATCATCCATCGCCCATTATATGGGTCAAGATGCGTATACGCTAGTCTACTCTGGTGTATCGATGCCCTGTCTCGATACACCCTCGACTTGGAACAGTTATAGGATGTACTCATTGACTACCGTGGCCCCACTAGTATGATCTCATCATAGTCCCAGTAGTCGAGTACATATCCTAAGGGCTTTATCAACATGTAATATAGAGACAATCAGAGTACATGTTAAGATAAAGTACAACCAGATAGCGTACTATCATGTCGAGCAAGAAAGTCCTCCCTATATATGTCCAAGCATCCATTACAATATACATCGTATGTACAGTAATGGCCTCTAGGGCATACATATAACTAACACTAATCAGGATGATATACCATTTCTATACATTGAACAAGTTATATTTGTACAGGAATTTCAAGATCGTTATATATATCATCCAGTGAGTGTCCATCAACGACACTCGAAATTCTCATAAAACAACTGAGTGTCCAATATCGACACTCGAAATTCTTATAAATCTCGTGTCTATCATCGACACGTAAATCCTCATATCTCAGGCGCCATCTCTTGGATCGACCCTCATATCTCATGCGCTGTCTCATCGAAATCGGCCCTCATATCCATCTATTGTTAGTTATATGTATGCCCTAGAGGCCATTACTATACATAGGATGTATATTGTAGTGGATGCTGGGACATATATAGGGAGGACTTTCTTGCTCGACATGATAGTATGCTATCTGGTTGATCTTTACCTTAACGTGTACACTGATTGTCTCCCTGTTACATGGTGGTAAAGCCCTTAGGATCTGTACTTGACTACCTGGACTATGATGCGAATCATACTAGTGGGGACATGGTAGTCTATAAGTACATCCTTCAAAGTCCCTAGTCATGGGTATATCGAGACGGGGCATCGATATACCAGAGTAGACTAGCGTGTACCTTCTCGACCCATACAGATGGGCGATGGATGATCCCATATCCATTGGTGTTTGACATCAGAGATGATATACGGGTGCTCAGTGGAGACTGGGTACACTGGACGGACTCGCCGAGAACTCCCAGATGGTATTATACCATACGTCAGATGGCAGTTCTCTGGTGACACTGGTACAGAGTAGTCTGTTGACCCGAGATCGTCATAGAGTCTTGTGTGGTTCCCACTGTGCTTTGATTTCCACCTTACCACGTCCAAGAGGGCGTGTAAAATGGTGGTTTTTGGGTACAGTCCCGAATCACATGGAGGCAATGAGCGATTAGAGGGGATTCGTCTCTCCCGGTATAGGGAGTTGATTTTGTGCTGTGTTCGATTGGCTATAACAGGAAATCCCTGGCCAGGGTTGCTGAGATTTACTGGTAAGTGTTACCAGTAGTTTCTCGAATTGTTATAGACCTCATATCGACACGACTTATCGAGCTATTGGGGTCTGACGTTTACCACCCCTAGACGAGATATGCGACATATCAGACGATCAGACCGGACTGTACGGTAGTGTTACTGGTTGGATTCACTGGAGTGTGAGCGGGCTTGCTCGTCGATCTTCTGATCGCTCAATACCCGGGTGGCCGTTACGTTTAGCAGACCGCTTGCGGCTTGTGGATGTTTGATATGATCATCATCTGCTGCCGGCGTATTGACGAGTCTTTAGAGTCCTACACAGAGGTTTCCTGGCTCAAGCGAAACGAAATAGGAGCGCATATGAGATATGTGCGGGACCGAGAATAATGCGTGTATGTGATACCGTATTCTATTCTCGCGATGAATGTATCGAATGGTTGTATGCGATATAACCTAGTTATCGAATCAAGGATTGATTCGATAAGCCGATAAATTTGATACTAGTCGTTTATATGTGATATGACCGGATCGTTAAATCAAGTGTTGATTTAATGATTTAATGTATAATTATATATTTGATATATTACTTTGCATTAACTCGTATCGGTTCACTTTAAATGGATATTCTCACTCGGGTGTGCACATTGTATATGTGATATACTTTTGTGCACTTGATTGTATCATGTTTGATGATGCAAGATTACTAGGTTTTGTGTAAAGAGTTAAACCTTGGTTAAGTAAATGGTTAGGGTTTTATTTATTATTCATTTATTCTTTTATCTTTTAATTTGGATTAAAAGAAAAAGGGAAAAGAAAATAAAAAGGTTGCTTTCTTACATGAAGCTTCATGAAGCTTCATGCAACTTTGACTCATGTAACCTTTTTGTCTTCTTCTTCAAACCCTAACCATTCATCTAACTTGAGTTAACTCTCTACATCAAACCATGGTTCATGTTATCATAAGGATAATTCTTTTTCAATTATTTTAAAATTAACTTATCATAACACTTTCTTCTTCTTCTTCATCTTCTTCAAAGAAGAAACCTTGACTTCATCAATGGTGGATTGATGAAAAGTGTGAGAAATCCAATTCTAAAGTGAACCCACTTCCTATTTCTTCATCCTCTACCTCTTTCCAAGTAGTAGAGTGTGTTTCCTTCACAAGTTTTCTAGACTTGGTGAAGTTGGAGCTTGATCTAGCGATGCCTCGACGTAGATCATCTTCGGCACGTCGTCGATGACCTAGCCCGCTCTTTCTCCGATGAAGCCGACGCTAGAGCCCGGGACTTGCATTTGGACAGCGGAGAGGACTTCATCACGGAGCCGTGGAGGTGGAGGAACGGATCTACGAAGGTTGTATTTCCGTACTTTTAGTTAAGTGTTAACTAGTTTGTTTTTCGCCTAGACATCTAGCCAACGATCCGTACTTTAGGGTTTCTCGGCACCGTTAAATTTTAAATTGGCATGGTTGATGCCTTGTGAGACCTCTTGAGAGTGTCTAGGAACCCTACAGTGGTATCAGAGCCTAGCTAGAGCCTTAGGCGAAGTCTAGACGCAATTTGAAGTCCGATCGAACCGAAAATTAGAACCCAAAATAGCTCTCTGTCCTTTTTTCAAAAACTGGGATTTTTCCAAATTAAAAATTGCTAAAAAATTCAGCAGGGAAATATAAGAATTACGGCGCAAAAATTTTCTCATGAACAGTCCAAACTGCGGCGGAACCGCGGCAGAAGCCTAGCTTCTACGGCGGTTCCGCGGCCGATTTATGACGTCACCTTCCCTTGTTTGCACAGTAATTCCTATTTTCTGGAGTTGGATTTTCTGGGAATTTTTAATATTTATTCAAGAGTTGAATTTTCTGGGATTGTTTTGGGGATTCGGTGTTTCGATCGGAGTATCAGATTTTGTCTATGTGACTTTCCGGATAAATATTAGAATATGTTAAAAAGTTCGACCGGATATAAATACCCAATTTTTCCCCTGTCGGGAAATTTCCAAGTGTTGGATTTTTCCGTAGTTTAACGACGTTCTAAGTAGTGCAAGTAATGCGATGGTCCCTCTAGAAGACAACAAACCTTAACTCGATTATGTGACCGTCTTGAACTGCCCTTTGAACCTTCGGGTTTGGGGCAGTACGGCGTGCCACATGTGAGGCGTTGGCTTGACCCTTCTACGGCTGGACCGTTGGTACTGAGGCACGAACTGAATGTTTTTAGACTTGTTTCATGTGTTGAGCTGTTTCGGGAAAACTTGGGTGTTCGATTGTTCGATCGGAAAGTTTAACATTTTCTATCTTATTCGGAATGTGATACAATAATTGGAATTCACAAACAGTTATGAGATAACTGAATGAATATTATAAACGTAGCAGTTTAGTCTCACTTGATCAGTTGCCACGGAGTTTTGATGTGATCAAAAGTCCGTCGCAATCACGTAGCGTACGCGGATACTCGCCGGGTAAACTTAATAGACAGCCTCACTCCATAGCCCCGACCAAGTGACTGTAGGAGAACCCCGTCGCCGAAAGCATCCGTTCGGGTGCTCCCGGTAGCGGTGTTCCGCCTTGGTGCACTTCGTCGACGGTATTAGGGGTGCGGCCGTCTCCTGAAGTTTGCGACGAGCATTCGATCAGGATGTCGGGAATCCTGTTGAATTGCCCGACTTGATATTGAAAAGTGTTTTCGATTTTGAGACTAAAATGCGGGGTTTATAATTGTTAGGCATGCGATGTCTAAAGAATTCATTTGGTCAGGCATGCGATGTCTGAGGTGGTTGCGGATTCCAACTGTTGTAGTTTTACACTTTCTTTTCTGTGACCGTAAGTGTAATATGTGATATCGCCGGTTTCGTTGCTATATGTCAACGACAATTGGGATGGACATATTTACTTACGTTGATGACATGTGATGTTATGTGTTGCTGGATATGTTATATTGGATCGTCGTGTTTGAATAGCCGGGGGTTTTTATGTGAGATGAGTGTTTTTCATTTTCATTCATGTAAAAAACTTGTATGTAATATTCTTTTATTGGGGCACTTCCAGGTTGCGGAAGATGTCACCGTTTGTATATTATTTACTTTTCCGCACTAGGATAGACCCAAGGAGGAGGGCACAAGTAACCGGGTTCTGGAGTCCAGTGGGAGACCAACTCGAGGAGTCGAGTCCGGGTCTCCTAACTCTAGAATTAGTAGGGTTGCTTGCCGCTCTCGTAGGGGTCTAGGGGTATGGGTTTGGCTATTCATCACGACCGTGGAATCCGTGTTTTATACTGGCTCGTATTGAAAACACGGACGTCCTAGTATATCCAATATTTCATATGTTCTTCTGCTGCGATATCTGTGATGTGATCATGTGATGTTCTGTGATAGATACAGTATATAGTATATATGATATATTATATAGACGTTACTTATGTTTTACACCCGTGCTAGCCCTTCCCCGCTCTGCCGTTAGTTACCTAACCTAACGGTGCACGAGGGGACATCGAGGCGAATGCGGATGGCATAAGTGTACGTCGTATTTATCTGTGATGTTTAGGTATTTTATATGATGGGACTTCATTAATGTGATTAATGAAATAAAAGAAACCTAAGATGTTGTAGAATCGAATTTCAAAATAAAACAGGTAGCTACAGTTCTTGCTTTGCACAGCGGTATATGTGATATATCATGCACCTTATTCGATGAGGAAAGGACCGAGATCCCTTCACCGGGAGTGACTCCTTTAGCAATAACTGGCAGATGCTACACACTCGGTTTGTCTTTTGATTGCTTTTAAGTGATTTCTGCTTTGCACAGTGATATATATGATATATCCCGCACCTCATTCGACGAGGAAAGGACCGACGATCCCTTCACCGGGAGTGACTCCTTTAGCAAAACTAGAAAAGCCTCAAAAGCACTCCATTTTAAAATCATTTGATTCTACAACGATATCAAGTTCATTACGCAATAGGTTTTTAGAAAAACTTGTCGTAGCCCTCCGTCATTTCAGATAAGTACTAGTTAGTATTCGTGCTACGTTTGTTGACTATGTTAAGGCGTAGTGTGCGGTAGCTAATTAGTGCTTATCTGCATAAGCATATGATGCGATTGGATTAGGGTAGTCGTGCGACTTTGTTGACTATGTTAAGGGTCGTGCGGGTGGGTTTAATTCAATCGGGAAATGACGGGTTGAACTTGACTAGCACTTATGATTTGTTGACTATGTTAAGGTCATATAGCTGCTAGGGGCAAAATATTATCGGGAATTTCAAGTGTTGAAATTTGCAATGAGATTGCATACCTTCTATGAGATAGTTGGATCCCGATACCCGCTGCGAGTAAGTGTTACTCCTGGGAGAGTTTTATACATTACAATTAGCCGATCAAGTAGGTGTCTAGAAAGGTGTCAACGGGGTTACGCCTCTGGAAAAACGAGGTTTACATTAATTAGGTTCGTGCGAAAGCACGGGGGACCTCCCTCAAAGTACCGACACTGGCCTGGCTGAAAGATTGACGAACTTGTAGTGTGTAATTAATCCCGGCCAGTCTTTCCTTTTAGGGTTTGAAGGAAGATCTGATAAAAAAGCAGTGGGAGCCATCCTGATTAGATAAAATAATAACCAATCTATTCTTGCAAGAGCGCACGCTGAGTGTTTTCTTCTCTCTCTCTCCTGGTAGCGACCATGTCACGCCTTAATTAAGATAATAATATGGATATTTGAACAAACCCGCTTGTTATACTGAGCTGGGGAACGATGGTCCCGCTCCAACTTATAATTGTTATAAGACAGAGCAGGAAATTGGGGAATACCAGAATTCCTATGCCGCCCAAACGAAGAGAGTGCATGCTGATGCATCATCTTCGGGTATGTTCATTACAAAGAACTGTTTCTCAGTATCCTCTACGTCCTGGGTATGTGATACCAGATCAGGATCCCAGATATATAATCTGTTACATCGGGCTACAGAAAGGTAGAGAACTGAGAACGGGTGATAAGTTTCATGAGACAGAAAACGGGGCAAGTGTTGCAGCCAAGTCTGTTGGTCACTGTCACCCTGTATTACGAATACATTGATTCTGAACAAATGCTATTAGATACCGAACCTGATATACAAAATCATATCAGTCTCTTTATTAGTAAAGAAAGGATATAATTTTGTATTGATGGATAATGTTTTGAACATTTCCTATATCAAAAGTTGATCAGTTCAGGCACGTTATCTAAAAGCATTGACGTTCTAAATCAAACTACAGTTCTTCGTATACAGAACACACACAAGAGGAAGAGTTCAGAAATGAACGAATCCTTCTTGAGGCATTGTAGACTAGGTCATATCATTGTGACCCGACTAGCTGAAGTTACATGTAGATGCATATTTAAATCAGTTTGAATCTACATCTTGTGAAACTTGCCAGTCATGTCACAAAGATATAATGACACCAGCTCTGTTTATTGGAAACAGAGAAAGAGTTAATGAACTCTTGGGACTGATACAAGATGATGTATGTAAGGTCTCCTGTCTACACATGCCAGGACTGGTTCTTTGTACTTTGTTACATTCTCTGATAATCTCTCAAGATTCAGACATATGTTCCTGTTGAAACACAAGTCCGAACCTTTTGAGATATTCACAGAATATAAGTTAGAAGTAGAGAACCAAAAATACGGGTATAAGTATTATGTCCTTTGATGAGATCAAGGAGGAGAATACTTGAGCATGGAAATCCTGGATTATTCTAAAGGAGAATGAGATTCTCTCTCAGCATTACTCCTCCGTGTTGGAGATAGTGCCCTCAGAGTCAATTATTAGGTCACAGGTACGTGATTGTAATGATTGAGGGAGGACCTATCCCGGTAGGACAGTCTTACTCGAGATGATAGTATGCTATCTGGTTTACCTTTATCATCGTGTACTGCTTTAGGTGACATGACACGTCGCTATTACACGTTGATAGAGCCCCTAGGATTCTTGCTTGACCACCAGCAGTATGAGGGCGATCATATAAGTGGGAGCTGGGGGTCTACAAGCATATCCTTAAAAGGTCCCTAGTCGTGGGAGTTTCGAGACCGGGCATCGATACTCCATTAGTAGACTAGTGTATACAGTCGAGACCCCGACGAGGGGCGGTGGCTGGTCTCACAAGCCACTGGTGTCAGTTGGATCACCTAAGATGTATACAGGTGCTCATTGGGTTATGAGTACACCGGACAGGACTCGCCGGGAACATGCTAGTTGGTCATATACCAGACGTCAGATGGCAGTTCCCTGGTGACATGTGTGCAGGTTAGTTCATCGACCTGGGGATCGTCATTTGTCTCGTGTGAGTTCCCACTGTACTTTGATTACTACCCTACCACGGCTCAAAGGAGTCGTGCAAACAGGTTTTAGTTGGGTACAGTCCCGAGCCACATGGAGGCAGTGAGCGTATCTTCAGGGGTTCGTCTCTCCCGGTATTGGGGGTGAGGTCGTGCTGTGTCTAGGAGAGCCATTACACAAAGTCCTTGGCCAAGGCAAGGAGATTTACTGGTAGGTATTCCAGTAGTATCTCAGGGTGTTCTGGGCTACACTCCGACACGACTTGTACCGCTTTTGGGGGTCTGACTTTTACCAACCCCCTAGGCCCGCCATGCGATACTCATAGACGAACGGACCGGACTGCACGGATATTGTCACTGACAGGCTCAGTAGGGTGTCAGGATGAGTTCGCTCATCGACGTCCATTTTGGTCAATAGCTGGTGGCCCGTTACGTATTGGCTTATACCTCTGACGTGCTAGTGGTTAAATCCACAGCCATAGTATTGACGAGTCTTTAGAGTCCACCACACTTTCAGTTACTCAAGTTTCGGGCGAAACGCTGTAGAGGCCGTATGGAGATATGGCAGGGTCCGATCAGATACGTGCGGTATTGCACGGATCAGGATCGGACAGTTTTGTACTGGTGGCCGTATAGTTATATGGCAGGGTTCGATCAGATACGTGCGGTATTGCACGGATCAGGATCGAACGGTTTTTACTAGCCGGCTTTGGTTTAAGCCGGTCCTAGTTTAGTACAGTGTAGATTTTGTCTTATTGCATTTGTATCCGGACGGAATACAGATGCGGGTGTGTATGCACAGTATCGGGGTTTTCCTGTAATTTATTACGGGACCAGTTTTCTGGAGTTGCCAGTTTGCATTCCGTTCCGGCCGGTTTTCCTTTGTTCTTTCCCGGCCGGACTTTTTCGATGGAGGGGGTTATTTGCAGTTTTGCAAATAACACTTTGTGGGGGGGTTTCTTGCAATTGTATTGATTATGATAGCTTTCATTTCTTTTCAACCATGCTTTTGCTTTATGAGATTTGAAAGGGTATGGTTTCAATAGTTTGAAGCATGGTGTATGTTTCTTTGTCTCTTGATGTGGTCACCCTCCTTTATCTCCTACACTCACCTCCCTTGATGTTTTTGCTATCATATTCATTCCTCCACCCTCTTGCTCTCACTTGATGAATTGGTTGAAGAAAAAGAAAAGAGAGAAGAAGAAAAAGAAAATGAGAGGTTCATCTTGAGAGTTCATTCTTGATCTCATTTTCTTGCTAGAAAAATGCAAGCACCGTTTTTCTATTCTTTGATTCCTCCATCATGGCAACTACAAACCCCATTGAGACAAAGCGCATTCTACATTACATTCCCTACAGTATATCTTGAGCATGTCGAGTAGCCGGCTTCATGCGCGAGTTGCCTCGGTATTGAGGTGGGAGCCCGTAAAAGTACCCGGTTTCGTGGTGCTCTTTCCGACGAGGAGGAGACGGACGGAGATCCCGCGAGGAGATCGGAGTGGAGATGAAGACCGGAGGACTTGGATCGTCGGTATATCTCTTCCCCTTCTCTTTGTAGTTAGCTAGATTTAGTTTAATGGCCCGATCCGGTTTTAGTGCGCGGTGGTGCCGGTTTGCTAAGTCCGCAAATTCTAAAGTTTATCACCGTTTCCGCGTTTGGCCGTCGGGTTGACGGCCGGGGCGCCGCCGTGCACTTACAGTGGTATCAGAGCCTCGCCATTAACATAGTCTAGCTTGGTGTAATGTGTTTTTCTGTTTCGATCGATCGAATGTTCCAAAACTGCATTTTAGTTCGAATCAGTTTCTGTTGAAAATTTTTGGTCTCGAAAAATTTTTCTGGTTGTAAAATATTGATGTACTGGGAAATCTAAGGGTTCTGTAAAAATTTGACGATGTAACTCCACATTTGGAGCGCGGATCCGCCGCGAAACCCCACCTCGCGCGGCCCTTCCGCCGCGCACTATTCACATCACATCACCAAATTTTTTCAGAGGCCTTCTGGGCTTAAAATATGGGTTTTGGAATATTAAAATTGGGCCCAGGGTTTCTGTGAGTGCTACAGTTTTGTTTGAGGGCCCACTTGTTAATTTTTGATCGATCGGATATTTCAAACACATTATTTCACAGTATTTACATTATATCTGCGACCGTGAATGTCACTCGATCGGTAAATCCGGTCTAACTGCTATAGCCCGGTTAGACGGATTTGCGAACGTGACTTTCACGTTGATGTTCTATGTTTATGCTGTGATGTTGCGGATCGGTCGTGGGGATAGCCTGGATGCAATGCTAGTACAGTTTTGTTGTATTATATACATTTGATATTGCGGGGCGAGCGTCCGACATGTGGACTGCCGTCACTGCCTGATTGTATTATTATTTTGGGGCACGACCTGGTTGCGGTCGATGTACCCGGTGTATGTATATTTTACTTTCTGTACTAGGATTGCCCCGCGGAGGGGTGCACGGATAGCCGGGTTCTGGAGGGCAACAAGCCCGCATCTCATGGCATTGGGACGGAGGGGGCTTCACTCCAGGATTGGCGGACTATTCGCCGCACTCGTAGGGGGTACAGGTTGACCCAGGAGGGGTGCCCAAGTGACCGGATTCCGTGAAGTGCTGGGTGGTCCATTCACGGTGCTGAAGGGGGCTGCCTCGCTTCAGGTTTTGGCGGGTGACTTGCCGCGCCCGTAGGGGTCTAGGTTTTCATTGCACAGGCTATCCACACGACCAGGGGAACGTCGGGTTTCAGCGGCTCTGTGAAACCCGGGGATCCCAGATATCTGTATTGTTTCTGTGATGCTGTTCATTCTCTGTGATGTTGCATTTTATTCACGCCTTGAGCGAATATAATATATTGGTATATATATTAGTAGATGTTGTATATGTTTTGCATCCGCGCTAGTCCAGTCCCCGCTCTGTCGTTAGTTAGCTAACCTAACGGGTAATGACGGGACCCAGTGGCGAATGCGGATGGCATATACGTACATCAGTATATTTTCGTTCTTTTTGGTGTGATCAATTGATGGGACTGCATTGATTCGGATCAATGCAAGTTAAAAACAAACCTAATCTGATGTTGTTGGAACACTTTTTCAAAAAGCTGTTATTGCAAGGACGTTCACTTTTGTTTTGCATCGTGGTATTCATTTGGAATATCCTGCTCCTCAGTCGACGAGGCAAGGGCCGAGATCCCTTCACCGGGAGTGACCCCTTGGACAAAAAGTTTGCGTCAGGGCATTAACTTCACTATAGCCGATTACTTTTGCTTTGCACCGTGGTATTCATTTGGAATATCCTGCACCTCATTCTACGGGGAAAGAGCCGAGATCCCTTCACCGGGAGTGACCTCTTTAGCGGAAGTTGTCGTCACTATATTTCTAAAAAGCTATCCGTTCCTTCAACGATATCAAGTTCATTACGTTAAAGGTTTTCGCCAGAAACCATTCGTAGCCCTCCGTCGTTTCATATGGGTGGTCAATAGTATTCAAGCTGTGTATGTTGGCCAAAGTCAAGGCACAGTGATTGGTAGCTATTGGGGTATTCATATGCAGCATAGATAGATGCGTTGGTTTGGGACAGTCGTGCTGCCATTTTGGCCAAAGTCAAGGGTATGTACGGGTGGATTCAAATTAACCTGGAGAATGACGGGCAGAACTTGACATGTGACTTATGATATGTTGGCCAAAGTCAAGGTCATAAGAGCATGGGGCAGAAATCACATCGGGAGTTTCAAAAGTACTGAAACTTGCCAGATATGCGCATACCTTCTGGAGTGTGATACCGTGAGCGGATTCCGTCACGTTGTCATGCGATGAGAGTTGGATCCCGATTCCCACTGATGAGTTGGTTTACTCCTCGGGTGTTCCCGACTAATTCTTCTTTCAGGTTTGGAGGAGAATTTGAGGTACAGTGGGAGGATTCCAGATTAGATAAATTGGTAACCATTCTGATCTAGGTTAGAGTGCACGCTGAGTGTTTCTTTTCTCTCTCTCTCTGGCAGCGACCATTTGACCCGACCCTAAGACTTTGACTCAGTGACCAAGTTGACCGAACCTTCTTTAACACAGGCTTTTGGATTGTCAGAGTTGCAGACCTCATTGCCACTCCTACTTTTACCCTTTTCTCCAGGACACCCCGTATTACTGCGAACGTCCACTTCCATTGGACAAAACCATCGTATGGTTAGATACGAACTCGAAGGGATTCGAGGATGGTTTCCGGTTCTGGAGAAAACGGATAGGATTATTCAGTTGTCTTTTCCTTTTACCCTCTCTCAGGTTACGAGTACTCCTTGGTTTAGGGGTAGTACACCTATTACGCAAATTGGACTGTCTTCTTCCAAACCTTAGGCTGGTGCCGACCGGTAGGGAATGAAGAAAACCAATTAGCATAACGATGGTGTGCAGAAGGTATTAAGTTCAGACAAAGCAAGGGATTAGTAAGAGGGCAAAGTAAATTGCAACAGATATTCACGACCAAACCAAATATTTCGTTACCACTCCCACATCACCTTTGAATTTCTCCAGGACACTCCGTATCACTACGAAGATCCACAGTTTATTTGGATACTCCATCGTATGGTTATATACGAACTCGAATGGAACTTGTTCCAGTTCGGGGATGGATTCTGGTCCAGGAGAAATAGGAATAAAGTACATTCAGGTGTCTTTTATCTTCACCTTCTCTCGCGTTGCGAGTGCTCCTAGGATTAGGACAGTACACCCTTTATGCTTATTGGATAGTCTTCTTCCAAACCATAGGCTGGTGCCGAACGGTAGGGAAGGAAGAAAACCATTTGGCCTAAAGGGGTGTGCAGAAGGTAAAGACTAAAGACATATGAAGGGATTTGGAGAGGTGGCAAAGAATTATACGGTTATAGTTGTGAATTTGGATAATGGAAGAGGCATTACTAAGAATACCGGGATACCCCACCGAAACATTTCAATGTTTCAGTTTCACTGTGTACTGTTAAAAGAAAACTGATTTCCCGATTAGATACTTACTCCAGGGTATGTATTTACCAGGTATGATTCTCACATCTGTATGGTTTTACAGATGATGAGTGGGAGTAAGTTATTGGGAATTAGGTGATTGTCCTCATTATATCGGGATTCGTTGTAATCGGTGATATTTGAGGAAGTCACCTGGGTTATTTGCCGGACGGCAAGTATTTGGTTTTGAATATCCGCCGTTATGCACCAATTTCAAATCGATGTATCTGTACGTCTATTTTCATAGAGTGAGATATACCTTTTTGAAATTATGTCTATGACATTTACCTATATCAGCGGATGGTTAGGTAAGGAGCATTAAACAGCGGTGTAATTCTTCATAACCAAAGGTACAGTTTTCAACCTACAACACACAGGGAATGAGTTATCAGACTCAAGGGACTTATACAGAGTATTGTATGTTGTCCAGGGTCCATCAGGACAGAGGGGTTGGTCCTCGTACTACATTCAGTTTACTTATGACTTCTCTAATTTTTAGACAGGTGTTTCGTGGAAACACAGGGTCCGAATTTGGAGAAGTTATAGGTATTTGAATAGAGTAGAGAACCAGGTATAGCAAGTATCGGGATTCTTCAAAGAGATCGAAGATGTAGATACTTGTGTATGGTATTCAGTTGATAGTAATGATAAAGAGATCTTGCTTCTCTTTCAGGTTACTCATAATTGGAAGTATTCCTAAGTTGAGTAACGCTGATCGGCCTCCTTCCATTTAGTTGACATGCGCTGGGGACAGCCGCATGATTTGAATCTGGTTCAATTAAATCAGTGCCTCTGTTTCTATATTGGATATAGAACAGTTCATATCTTAACGATGTTAAGGTACGGGGAGTTGTCCGGTTTATGATTAAAACCAGACACTGGACAACTCAAGGCACGTTTCTGTAATGGCTGTTTGTGGGTTGACCCAGGCTATGACGAGGGTTGATTTTCTACCATCTGGATGAACAATAGCGATATTGTTCTAGACTCGCCACAGTTTTATTAAAAATGGATTTTTTCAGAAAACAGTAGTGGGAGTATGGTAGAACTGGAAGTGATTCCAGAACCACAAACGATTACTGAAGATTTGATAAGGAACCTAAAGATTCAATCTGGATTGACATTCCATTGGCCACTCCGCAGATATGGTGGGTAACTTCAGGCACCCGAGAGGTACTACGGTAGCCTCAAGGACGGTGACAGGGAAGTTCTTGTTTACCCACAATTACCATTGCTGTTGTTCCAGGCTGCGAGACCCGGCGGGAGGATGAGTATAGCGTCATTCTAAACTAGTTTTAGAAGTGTACGTCTATATGACTCTGCCAGAGGGTTGTCGTAGTCAGTGGGAGCAGCGGAAGCATTGGTGGACAGGTAGCTTATGTCTATTTATAGACTAAAGCAGAAAAAGCGGAGATAGATCATCTATTTCTGACGTGACAGTCATGGGTTTGACTTCATCAGAATAGGGGATGGATCTGTTGAGAAGGTAGTAGGGTGTGATATCCTGGTATTTGGATGATATACACAGAGTAGGAAAAGAAACTCCTACACTACGATCGGTTATACTTTGGTCGTCACACAGTTGTTTCTCCACAAAGGAAATGGATTTTATATCAGACATACTGGTTACTAGATCTATGGTTTTAGATTTAGATTTGGGTGGTTTCCCAATCAGGGTACTTGACAGCATTCTAAGAGTATTTAGGATGGACGACTCCTGGCACGGTAGTGTACCTGCAGGTAATGGAGTCACCCTCTCTAAAGGTGTCTTACAGACTAAAGGGGAGAGAGACGTGCATGATTGGCAGATCACTTGCTTAGGCAATTGAGTCAATCATGAGATGTCAAGTACCACACCAGATGTTGTTCTTGCACTAGATGCAATAAGTTGACATTAATCCAATCCTGGAGAAACAGTCGGAAGCAGTTTTAGAACATAAGTGGATGTTCTAGGGATATGATAACGACAGCCTCATTCAGGAGACGGTTATCATTCCAGGCTTCCAAGGTGACATGGACGACAAGGAGGTTGTCAGAGTTATAGTTTTCCCTCTGACGAGGGGCAGTATTTTGGACAGGTGATCCAAGGCAATAGTGAAGGAGGCATGGCGCAGGATACTGATTAAGTTCAGTTGACGATACAGTCTAAGAAGTTTGGATTTGGAGTTCATTTATGAGCTATGTCCCATCAGACATCCAGACACATTCTAAGACAGGTATTGCTCATTTCGGGAGATGGGTTTCTCCGCGAACTTGAGATATAGAGAGACATAGAAAGAAATAACTAAGCGGATCCACTCACTGAGGCTATTCCTCGAACGCAATAGTTCCGCAAACGAGCTTTGTGAGACTGACTAGTAGAGGAGTTGGATGTTCGGTATCACACGGGCTGTGAGTATGCGACATCGCAATAATTAGCCTTGAGTGCAAGTGGGAGATTGTTGGAGATAGTGCCCTCAGAGTCAATTATTAGGTCACAGGTACGTGATTGTAATGATTGAGGGAGGACCTATCCCGGTAGGACAGTCTTACTCGAGATGATAGTATGCTATCTGGTTTACCTTTATCATCGTGTACTGCTTTAGGTGACATGACACGTCGCTATTACACGTTGATAGAGCCCCTAGGATTCTTGCTTGACCACCAGCAGTATGAGGGCGATCATATAAGTGGGAGCTGGGGGTCTACAAGCATATCCTTAAAAGGTCCCTAGTCGTGGGAGTTTCGAGACCGGGCATCGATACTCCATTAGTAGACTAGTGTATACAGTCGAGACCCCGACGAGGGGCGGTGGCTGGTCTCACAAGCCACTGGTGTCAGTTGGATCACCTAAGATGTATACAGGTGCTCATTGGGTTATGAGTACACCGGACAGGACTCGCCGGGAACATGCTAGTTGGTCATATACCAGACGTCAGATGGCAGTTCCCTGGTGACATGTGTGCAGGTTAGTTCATCGACCTGGGGATCGTCATTTGTCTCGTGTGAGTTCCCACTGTACTTTGATTACTACCCTACCACGGCTCAAAGGAGTCGTGCAAACAGGTTTTAGTTGGGTACAGTCCCGAGCCACATGGAGGCAGTGAGCGTATCTTCAGGGGTTCGTCTCTCCCGGTATTGGGGGTGAGGTCGTGCTGTGTCTAGGAGAGCCATTACACAAAGTCCTTGGCCAAGGCAAGGAGATTTACTGGTAGGTATTCCAGTAGTATCTCAGGGTGTTCTGGGCTACACTCCGACACGACTTGTACCGCTTTTGGGGGTCTGACTTTTACCAACCCCCTAGGCCCGCCATGCGATACTCATAGACGAACGGACCGGACTGCACGGATATTGTCACTGACAGGCTCAGTAGGGTGTCAGGATGAGTTCGCTCATCGACGTCCATTTTGGTCAATAGCTGGTGGCCCGTTACGTATTGGCTTATACCTCTGACGTGCTAGTGGTTAAATCCACAGCCATAGTATTGACGAGTCTTTAGAGTCCACCACACTTTCAGTTACTCAAGTTTCGGGCGAAACGCTGTAGAGGCCGTATGGAGATATGGCAGGGTCCGATCAGATACGTGCGGTATTGCACGGATCAGGATCGGACAGTTTTGTACTGGTGGCCGTATAGTTATATGGCAGGGTTCGATCAGATACGTGCGGTATTGCACGGATCAGGATCGAACGGTTTTTACTAGCCGGCTTTGGTTTAAGCCGGTCCTAGTTTAGTACAGTGTAGATTTTGTCTTATTGCATTTGTATCCGGACGGAATACAGATGCGGGTGTGTATGCACAGTATCGGGGTTTTCCTGTAATTTATTACGGGACCAGTTTTCTGGAGTTGCCAGTTTGCATTCCGTTCCGGCCGGTTTTCCTTTGTTCTTTCCCGGCCGGACTTTTTCGATGGAGGGGGTTATTTGCAGTTTTGCAAATAACACTTTGTGGGGGGGTTTCTTGCAATTGTATTGATTATGATAGCTTTCATTTCTTTTCAACCATGCTTTTGCTTTATGAGATTTGAAAGGGTATGGTTTCAATAGTTTGAAGCATGGTGTATGTTTCTTTGTCTCTTGATGTGGTCACCCTCCTTTATCTCCTACACTCACCTCCCTTGATGTTTTTGCTATCATATTCATTCCTCCACCCTCTTGCTCTCACTTGATGAATTGGTTGAAGAAAAAGAAAAGAGAGAAGAAGAAAAAGAAAATGAGAGGTTCATCTTGAGAGTTCATTCTTGATCTCATTTTCTTGCTAGAAAAATGCAAGCACCGTTTTTCTATTCTTTGATTCCTCCATCATGGCAACTACAAACCCCATTGAGACAAAGCGCATTCTACATTACATTCCCTACAGTATATCTTGAGCATGTCGAGTAGCCGGCTTCATGCGCGAGTTGCCTCGGTATTGAGGTGGGAGCCCGTAAAAGTACCCGGTTTCGTGGTGCTCTTTCCGACGAGGAGGAGACGGACGGAGATCCCGCGAGGAGATCGGAGTGGAGATGAAGACCGGAGGACTTGGATCGTCGGTATATCTCTTCCCCTTCTCTTTGTAGTTAGCTAGATTTAGTTTAATGGCCCGATCCGGTTTTAGTGCGCGGTGGTGCCGGTTTGCTAAGTCCGCAAATTCTAAAGTTTATCACCGTTTCCGCATTTGGCCGTCGGGTTGACGGCCGGGGCGCCGCCGTGCACTTACACTCCGTATACACCAAAGCACGATGGTATATCGGGGCGGAGCAATCACACCCTATATGATAAGGTGTGCTCTATGATGAGTACTACTGAGTTACCTATTTCCTTTTTGGGAGTTATGCGCTTGAGAAGCTGCATACCTATTGAATAGGGTTCGAATCAAATCAGTTGCCTACCACTTCATATTTGATATGATAAGGGAAGAGCCCATCTCTCAAGTTAGTTGAGATTTGGGGTTGTCCGGCCTATGTCTGAAAAGCAAAATCCGGACAAGCTCGAGGCAAGATCTGTTATGTACAACTGGAAAGGTTCCAGCTATACAAACAACAGCAGATGATTTGGTAGAACCAAAGGATTCAGTAGATTCCAACGAACCTCAGCCTCTCCGCCGATCTAGTAGGGTTCCTCACCCACCTGAGAGATACTTCTGTTTCTCTATGACAGTGGGAGCGAGGATTGCATCATGAGATGATGACCCAACTAGTTTCGAGCAGGCCATCGAGAGTAGGGACTCTGTAAGAATGGCTGGATGCTTAGCGATCCGAGATGGAATCCTTATACACCAACAAAGTATGGACTTTGGTTGCTATATCTGAAGGGTTAAATCCCCGTCAGGAGCAAGTATATCTTGAGAAGATTACTTGGTGTATATGGAAAAGTTGAGACTTTCAAAGCTAGACTTGTTAAAGGTTTGCATCATTGACCAGGTGTGGATCATGAGGAAACCTTTTTCTAAGGAGCTATGCTTAAGTCCATCCAGATCCTACTTACCACGGCTACATACCATGACTACGATATCTGGTAGTTGGGTGTCATGACTGCTCTTCTAAATGATGTTTTAGAAGAGTGCGTCTATAAGTACACAGCCAGAGGGCTTCGTAGACAGTGGGAGCAGCGGAAATGTGTGCAAGATGCTTTATAGGATTAAAGCAGGCATCGCGGAGTTGGAACATCTGTTTTGATGGATTAGTCAAAGAGTTTGACATCATCAAAATGGTAGATGAACCTTGTATATACAAAAAGGTAGTAGGGAGTATGGTGGTGATCCTCGTAGAGTACGTGGATGACATACTCTTGATAGGGAAAGAGTTTCCTATGCTACGCTCGGTCAATCTCCGCTTATCACAATGATTCTCCACATAAGATCAAAGTGATACCTACTAAATCCTGGAATTTGGATCTATGAGATAGATCTAGTTGGATATTAGGACTCTCACTAGTTGTAGTGAGATGGTATCAACCGATCCTGGGGAGAATCACTGGAAGGGTTCCAGAGTGATAAGGACGACTGAATGTCAGTCACAGGCATTGTCTTTACCCTCAGTAAAGGGGCGGTATGTTGGAAGAGTTCCAAGCTAGATATCGTGACATACTAGACGATAAAGGCAGGATACATCGCTACTTAAGATGCTACCAAAGAGGCTGTTTGGGTGTATATTGGTTCATAAGATGAACTATGTTCCTCCCATTGTGTGACAGTGGAGTTATGGCTTATGCCAAGGAACGCAGGTCCCATCAGTGATCCAGACATATTCTAAGGCAGTATCACCTGATCATGGAGATAGTTGATCTCCAGGGAGATCGAGGTTAGGAGAGTAGACTCAGAGGACAACACAGCGGATCCACTCACAAAGGCCTGTTCCCAGAGAGAGACTTTTATGGGATGGTTGAGTATGAGATACTGCAACCACTGCTATCAGATGGCCCTAGTGCAAGTGGGAGATTGTTAGTTATATGTATGCCCTAGAGGCCATTACTATACATAGGATGTATATTGTAGTGGATGCTGGGACATATATAGGGAGGACTTTCTTGCTCGACATGATAGTATGCTATCTGGTTGATCTTTACCTTAACGTGTACACTGATTGTCTCCCTGTTACATGTTGGTAATGCCCTTAGGATCTGTACTTGACTACCTGGACTATGATGCGGATCATACTAGTGGGGACATGGTAGTCCATAAGTACATCCTTCAAAGTCCCTAGTCGTGGGTATATCGAGACGGGGCATCGATATACCAGAGTAGACTAGCATGTACCTTCTCGACCCATACAGATGGGCGATGGATGATCCCATATCCATTGGTGTTTGACATCAGAGATGATATACGGGTGCTCAGTGGAGACTGGGTACACTGGACGGACTCGCCGAGAACTCCCAGATGGTATTATACCATACGTCAGATGGCAGTTCTCTGGTGACACTGGTACAGAGTAGTCTGTTGACCCGAGATCGTCATAGAGTCTTGTGTGGTTCCCACTGTGCTTTGATTTCCACCTTACCACGTCCAAGAGGGCGTGCAAAACGGTGGTTTTTGGGTACAGTCCCGAATCACATGGAGGCAATGAGCGATAGGAGGGGATTCGTCTCTCCCGGTATAGGGAGTTGATTTTGCGCTGTGTTCGATTGGCTATAACAGGAAATCCCTGGCCAGGGTTGCTGAGATTTACTGGTAAGTGTTACCAGTAGTTTCTCGAATTGTTATAGACCTCATATCGACACGACTTATCGAGCTATTGGGGTCTGACGTTTACCACCCCTAGACGAGATATGCGACATATCAGACGATCAGACCGGACTGTACGGTAGTGTTACTGGTTGGATTCACTGGAGTGTGAGCGGGCTTGCTCGTCGATCTTCTGATCGCTCAATACCCGGGTGGCCGTTACGTTTAGCAGACCGCTTGCGGCTTGTGGATGTTTGATATGATCATCATCTGCTGCCGGCGTATTGACGAGTCTTTAGAGTCTTACACAGAGGTTTCCTGGCTCAAGCGAAACGAAATAGGAGCGCATATGAGATATGTGCGGGACCGAGAATAATGCGTGTATGTGATACCGTATTCTATTCTCGCGATGAATGTATCGAATGGTTGTATGCGATATAACCTAGTTATCGAATCAAGGATTGATTCGATAAGCCGATACATTTGATACTAGTCGGTTATATGTGATATGACCGGATCGTTAAATCAAGTGTTGATTTAATGATTTATTGTATAATTATATATTTGATATATTACTTTGCATTAACTCGTATCGGTTCACTTTAAATGGATATTCTCACTCGGGTGTGCACATTGTATATGTGATATACTTTTGTGCACTTGATTGTATCATGTTTGATGATGCAAGATTACTAGGTTTTGTGTAAAGAGTTAAACCTTGGTTAAGTAAATGGTTAGGGTTTTATTTATTATTCATTTATTCTTTTATCTTTTAATTTGGATTAAAAGAAAAAGGGAAAAGAAAATAAAAAGGTTGCTTTCTTACATGAAGCTTCATGCAACTTTGACTCATGTAACCTTTTTGTCTTCTTCTTCAAACCCTAACCATTCATCTAACTTGAGTTAACTCTCTACATCAAACCATGGTTCATGTTATCATAAGGATAATTCTTTTTCAATTATTTTAAAATTAACTTATCATAACACTTTCTTCTTCTTGTTCATCTTCTTCAAAGAAGAAACCTTGACTTCATCAATGGTGGATTGATGAAAAGTGTGAGAAATCCAATTCTAAAGTGAACCCACTTCCTATTTCTTCATCCTCTACCTCTTGCCAAGTAGTAGAGTGTGTTTCCTTCACAAGTTTTCTAGACTTGGTGAAGTTGGAGCTTGATCTAGCGATGCCTCGACGTAGATCATCTTCGGCACGTCGTCGATGACCTAGCCCGCTCTTTCTCCGATGAAGCCGACGCTAGAGCCCGGGACTTGCATTTGGACAGCGGAGAGGACTTCATCACGGAGCCGTGGAGGTGGAGGAACGGATCTACGAAGGTTGTATTTCCGTACTTTTAGTTAAGTGTTAACTAGTTTGTTTTTCGCCTAGACATCTAGCCAACGATCCGTACTTTAGGGTTTCTCGGCACCGTTAAATTTTAAATTGGCATGGTTGATGCCTTGTGAGACCTCTTGAGAGTGTCTAGGAACCCTACATCTATATCATATCACTCCGGTCGGTATCCTCCGGATATCCGCCGAGTCCCAAACTGTCACCGGTAGGTAGTGTTCCCAGCCAGGCTCAACGCCTTTCTATGCAATCTTCTTACTCCTAAGTACCGTATCGAGTCCATCATGTATCCGCAATCGGTTCCTCCCCCTCCCTCGATTCGAATAATACTCATAGCTCAGAACTGAGAAAACTCATGATAGATGCCGAAATATCATATCAAGAGAAAACCACATTTTTAAAACATTCACAAGTTTTATAAAAATCGTATCCGCGGTTTCTCAAATCTCAGAAATCACATGAAAACATAATCTCATAAGAACATGATAATAATGGAATAGAATAGTAATATAATGCATGCTGATGTGAATTGAGCAGTAATCTAAGGTACTGACAGGAATATAGTATGATGTGATATAACATGGCAAGTTTGTTCATATAAGCATGTTCGTATAAGCAATATAAAGAAAGTACAATATCCAGAACAGTACGTGGTGCTGGGTACTAAACAGTAATCTATAAAACTAACGGGGTATGGTGAGATACGGGTGACATAGTAAGTTCTATATGTGTACGTGGTATGGCAATTGCCAATGAGTTATGGGTGTAACATGCGAGTATGTGCAAGTGCAACATGAATCATCGGTAATGGTGCATGTGTCCTAGTACATGAAGTTAAGTAGAGTTAAAGGTATGAACGTAGTATGTATCGTAAATAATCGAAACGCGAGCGTATGCTGAAATAAGAAAAGAGAAATGCGAGCGTATACAGAATAATGAAATCGTAACATGAACAAATATTACGTATGAGTCATACAGTTATAGTTTAAAATAGCACGAAACGTTGTTTTGGAAATAAGGGACTACGATATTTTTGAAATAAACATCATTTAAAAAGTCGTAGCGCACCCTTGACGTTATTATTTAAAAGTACGTAACGATTCGTTAGTTTTGAAAGTAAGCACGGCTCTAAATATCTCATAACTTCCATTTTGAAATATTAGCAAGACTTCTCGAGTTGAAATAAATATCGGCCATAATCGGCAATCAATCCTCATCATATCGCGTACGAAATATCTTTCGTACGATATCATCCAATCAATATGGTACGGATCTATAGTCACGTACATCATCTCATATCATATCATCTCATACCGTATCCATTCTCATGTTATATATATATATATATATATAATAACATAAAAAGTACCCATAATATATATCATATGTATATATAGCTCAATGGCTAAGGAAAAGAGACTAGGTATATAATCTACTAAGCATACAAATACCCGCACATGGTATTCCAGTAACCCTATAGGCTAGGTATACAATTATAATATATGTAATATCCTAATTGCTATAGTTGTGGGGGAGTTATACGCCATTCACCCGACTTCCCCCATAGATATACATCTACTCACCTAAACGGCTTGCCCCACTCGAAGCCTATGGATGCCTTACCCTTCTTCGTCGTCTCGGAAGCTTTCGCGATCATACCTATAATCGAAACCATATCGAAACGCATAAAAATCCATATGAAAACCGATACGAAGAGCGAAGCGCACATAGGTTAGAATCTATGGTTAACGCGTGCTAAATCCGATAAAATAATCCCGGCGTCGACGTCCGAACGTCGAATGACCAAATCACAACATAGAAATCCGAAAACCAAATATCAAAACTCGTAAAACATCATTAAAAGCTAAGTAAAACAACTCCAGATTTTTACTAAGGAAATTTAGGGCAATTTAGCAGAGAATACGCTTGTATATAATGTAAAACATCTACTGACCAAACCCCGACACCTAATTGCTACAGAAAACCACCGAAATATTCATTTTCTTGTTTTCATGGTAGGGTCTCCTAGTGGTCTAAATAGGTCGAATATATACGCAAAATATCAGAGATCCCAAGTTTCTACAGATTTTATTTGAACATCAAAATCTCATAGAAAACCGACATTTAAAATTCTTAACTCATGTTTTGAAACTTTAAATCTTTGTAGGTTAAAAATACTTGCACTAAAACATCATCTTCTATCACTAATTAGGTTGTAATCACCCACTAAACCTCTACTATACCACCACTACAAGTTCTATCCACCAAAACTCACTTTTAAAATCTCAAGACTAGAAAATATACACTTGAGCTCTAATCTAGTGTGTGAAGGAAAATGTTAAGAAAACTTAGTTTAAAGTGAGCATTTTCCTCTGGATGGGAATGAAGGAAAGTTTCCATACTTGCAAATGGCTTCAAAGTGGAGACTTAATCACATCACTATGTGTAGAATGAGGATAGAAACATTTTTTATGAAAGCTTGAAGGTGTTTAGAAGAGATTTTGTTTGGGGGTTTGTGGTTGTAGTGGGAGGTGGAGGAGGTGGAGAAGGAGAAGAGGAAGAAGAAGAGATAAGGGAAAATGAGATGAAGAAAAATGGTCAAGGTAAGCCATGACCCCCCCCCCGCTCCCTATCACCCCCTACCTCATATATTATATTAACAACCATGCTTCCATGTTTCATTCATTTTCTTTTCTTTTCTTTTTCTGTTATAAAAATGTAAAACCATCATAAAAGCACAAACCAAAAATAAGAACGAAGCTATCATAGAAACACTTATGAAAACGTTAATCCTCTCATTAACATGCCATGCACACTAAGCATGGATTGGTTCACAAAATATGAAAAATTTAACTTTAACGTTAAACTTGTATAAATATAATTATATACTAATTTATGAAAAACTTAATAAAATAAATGCTTTCATAAATACTAATTTATTTTAAATTCCAATTATTTTTCAAAAATATAGGTATATAATTATACCAATTTATGAAAACACAAATCCATGCTCGGTATAATATTCGTAAAACTCATTATATTATTATTTAAATTCTAAAATAATATTTTCTATTTTCTGAAATGTTAGACAGGTGAGGGAATTGATCTCAAATATAAGTTTGGTTTATTTTGTGATGCTGAATGTTTGCTTAATTTTGTTGGATTATGTTTGATTTTGGAAAATTATACCATAACTGTTTAAAATGATGATAAAATTTTAATTTTGATACTAGATTCAATGCTTTTCGTAACCAATTTTTGGTTAAAACGATAGAGTTGGATATTACCACAAGTTATTCAAGTTGAAAAGCTTTATCCCAACATATCAAAACACTCATTAAAGATGGATAGCCACCGTTCATCATCATACCAAATCAAAAGAATCAATGGCTGGTATTATTCACTATCTATTATTAAGGGATATAAAATCAAGGAAGAATTTGCAAATCGAAATAAATAATATCAGTCATTGATTCTCTTGATTTGCTATGGTGATAAACGGTGGATATCCATTTTTGACAAAAAAAATTCAAAGACACTTTTCACCAGAATCACACTTCTTTGGGTGTTAAACTAATTTGTTTAACTAAATCATAACATTAATGCCTTTTACCTCAAAAAGAACATCAAGTATCATAATAAAAAAAAAGGTTACTTTTACTGAACACTGTGTTTTTCTACTGCTATATTTAAGGGTACAATAGTAAAACCTTCATTAAAACCAAAGTTATAAAAGGGTGATTTTTTTCTTGGGATGCCAATATTTTTGAGAATCGAACTGGCTCACCTTCTTCTTACGAATTGTTATCGTACGTGAATGAGTGATGACCCAATTGGATTAGGATTATGGTTGACTGCAACTAAATAACATTAAGGTAGTTTAGCATGAGACAACCATAGTAAGGAGTAATTAGTGAAATTTACTACTAATAAAAGTTCTGCATAGCATGTATAACATACAACCATGATGCAATATACAGCTGAAAGAGAGAAGATCTTCACATGCATTGGACTTCATTCAAGTGCTAAAGCCGGCTAATTCTTATCTATACAACTATATTTAGCCCTTGGCTCCTTGATACTTTGTGGCCACAAGTTGAAGACCAACCTTTCTATGCACTGTAACACCCATAGATTCACCCATATCAATATCCTCTTTGGATGTCCCTCTCAGCAGTCCCCAGTCGAAAAGATAAACAAGATTCGCAAGCGCAAGTTCAACCACCATAACCCCAGAATGCATTCCCGGGCAAATCCTCCGTCCGGCTCCAAATGGTATGAACTCAAAATCATGCCCCAGAAAATCTATAGAACAATCCATGAATCTTTCTGGATAGAATTCATCGGGCCGATCCCATGAATCTGTGTCCCTTGCTATTGCAAACGCGTTGATGAGCAATCTTGATTTCGCTGGGACGTCATAACCGTTGATATTAATGTGTTGTCTGGTTTCCCTTTGGACGAGGAGTGGAACTGGAGGGTGCAGTCTCATTGTCTCTTTTACGACTGATTTCAAGAAACGAAGCTGATCAAGGTCGGTTTGGTCGACCTTTGCTTTGTTTCCTACCAGGCTTCTTACTTCGTCTTGTAGCTTCTTCATGGCTCTTGGCTCTCTCATCAGCTCTGTCATGGCCCATTCTACTGTTGCTGAGGATGTGTCTGATCCAGCCACGAATATATTCTGCGAAGGAAATTAAGAATTCATACAGCATGAGACAATGAAAGAGATGGAGCATCAACTATAACTCAAATTGTAATTCACCAATGCTAACCTGACCCCGGAAACCCACCCAAAAATAGTGACCCGAAACTGAATTCGCTAAGTTTTTAATTGGGTTATCCCAATCTGATTCATTTAATAAATGGCCTGTATGGGTAATGAATTACGACCTGCTTCGACCCGTTACACCTGAATACATTATCCCTGATTCGTTCGTTTTCTCCTTTATTCTTATTCTAAGGCATTTTTTGTTCTACTTTTTAAATATATGGAAATTTATTCATAAGCGTTCAAATAAATTTGTAATTGCTAATTTGTATTGTTCATAAACAAAACAAAAAATAACGAATCAATTTAGGTCGGGTCAAATGATCTGATTATGACATGTCCCGAATATTAAATGGATCGGGTATGGGTTTTAAAAAACTAAACTGATTATTATCGGACGGGTTGTCCCGAACCCGACTTTGACCGGGTCAAATGGACCCCACACGATTAGGAAACGACACGGCCAGTCCGTTTGACAATCCTAATTACTAATGAAAAAATATTCACTACAATGGCTTGTAGAGAAATTTTTCTATAAATTTCTTGCAAGCCCTTGACACTACTATAATGAGGGGTTGCCCCTACGAATATAGTAATTCGTAGGGGCAACTTTTTATTGCCCCGACAGATTAATCCGTTGAGCCGTCTGTTTTCCTTTGCGATGCCCACCGTAGGGGCATAAATAAATTTTAAAATATTAAAATGTAATTTTTTATTTGGCCCTACGGCGCCGTAAAAGAAAACCCTTCGGATTAATCCGTAGGGACAACAAAGGGTTATTTATAAAAAAAATAAAGCTAAGTTATTTCCCATCGATCAAAATTTTCCGTCGTCACCGTTGCCACCACACCCATTGATGTCAACTTCCTCGTCGCCACCACACCAATCGTCGTCGACTCTCGTCGTCGCCACCACAGTCTTACCGCGAGCAGCTCTTCAAGTTCCATCCCCGGCCTCTTCCACTTCATCAAGCTCTTTGTCGTTGGCCGGTGACTACTGAGGTGAGTTAATTTCAATTTTAATTTATAATTATGATTTTTTTGTATTATTTTTGTTAATTTTAGAGTTAGGGTTATAGCAAGGGCCGGGTTAATTGGGGGTTAATTGGGTTAGGGTTCGGTTGATGTTAGGATTAGGGTTAGGGTTAATTAGGTAGGGTTAGGGTTAAGGTTAATTAGGTAGAGTTAGAAATAATTTAGGTTAATTAAGTAAAATAGGGTTGGTGATGATTAGGGTTAGGGTTAATATGGGTTAGGGTTTGGGTGATAATTAGGGTTGGTTAGTTTGGGTTAGGGTTAATTTAGGTTAATTAGGTAAAATAGAATGTATTTGTGTTAGGGTGTTGATTATGATTAATTTGGTTTAATTGGTTTAATTTTGGGTAAATTAGGGATAATTTGAGTAAGGATGATGATAAGGGTTAATTTGGGTTAATTAGGTTAATTTGGTTTAATTAGCTTAATTTTGGGTTAATTAAGGATAATTTGAGTTAGGGTGATGATTAGGGTTAATTTGGGTTAATTTGGTTAATTTGGGTTAATTAGGGTTAAGGTGTAGGGTGCACTAGTTCCTTCAGTATGATACTCGATGATAATGTAAATATACAATTTTACCGTAAACGTAAGAAAACTTTAGCCTAAACTAAAATCTTCGAACCCTTAAAAACGAAACGTAAACGTAAAACCCGTTCAAGTTAAAACCAATATATGATATTCGATGATAATATAAAACTTTTATATTCCCATCGATACTCATATGTGAAAATTAAAGCGCGACTTAGTTCCCGTCTATCGATTAACATGCGTTTGATATTCGTCATACCATAGAACTATATGAAACTTGTTAAATATCGGACGGTATAGTTCGGTACTAACAACCGTCGTGTAGTCTATATGACGAGAAAATTCAATTGTATGATAACCGATAGATTTGTCCAATGTGGACAAGTTAGGAATGTATAAAGCAAACACCTGCATTCACTTGTGTTTTCATTCATTTCAAGTTATTTCGTCGGTACTTTTCCGCTGGTTCTCCGTGTACAAAGATAGATTAAATGTTCATTTCAACGTTATTTCACAGTATTGAAATGATTATCTATTCTATTACAGTGTACTCGGAGAATAGCGGGAAGGTGCTACCGAAATTTACTCAAAACGGATGAAAACACAAACGAATGGATGTCTGCTCTATACATTCTTAATAGGATAAAAGCCTTACCCCGGACAGCCGAAACACACACATACAATACGAATACACAACAAACGCACACACAAAGCAAATACACACTAACAACGCTACACTTAAGCGAAATCATAAATTGAAACACGCATACACAGAATACAACACATACTTGGGTATCTTCAAATCTAATTTTGTTTATCGATAATTTATTCTTTTCAACGACAAACTTGCCTCTACGAATTTTCTTCTTTTTCAGTAACCATCCCGTTCTTAGATTTCTCAATATAGTCACTATAACCTACAATTTATATGTTATACAGTTTAACATGGCCTATGAGTACATCAGAGTTAAGAACTAGATGTACGTGGATTGGCAACAACGCATGCAACCTAAGTTTATCAAAGAAGTTGCTGCTTTCATTGAATTTACACGCGCACATAATAAGATCGTGTTAGAGAAAATTCTTTGCCCGTGCAATTGATGTTGGAATAAGTTCTGGCAGAAGGTAGAAATCGTAGAGCTTCACATCGTTAAACATGGTTTTACTAAACTTTATACAACTTGGCTATATCACGAGAAAGGACAAAAAGAAGACGGTAATGCGGCAGAAGAAGGAGAAAACGGTAATGCGGCAGAAGAAGGAGAAGACGGTAATGCGGCAGAAGAAGGAGAAGACGGTAACTTCTTTCCAAGAGAAGAAATGGAGGATATAGTAGAGGCTGCACTAGGTGATAATATTCCTACCGAAAATGGCATTCCTTCCGGTCAAGGACCGCATGCGGATAAGTATGAAAAGATCATGAATAATGCTAAAAGACTAATTTATGAGAATGCAAAGTATTCCACCCTATCATGGTTCGTCCAACTTTTCCAGATTAAGTGCCAAATAGATGGAGCAACAAGTAATTCACGATACTTCTGAAGTTCCTGAAAGATTCTATGCCCTCGGGAAATAACGTGCCCGATAGCTGATACGAAACCTAGAAGATGAAGTCTGATTTGGGTCTGAAGTGTGAGAAGATTCATGGATGTCCTAAAGATTGCGTATTGTACCGGAAAGAGAATTCAGATTTGTAAGAGTGTCCAACATACGGAGAGGTCAGGTATAAACTGAAAGAATCTAGTAAGAAGCCCGATATACCTGTCAGGATAGCACGATACTTTCCCACAACACAGAGGCTGCAGAGGCTATTCAGGTGCAGGAAAACAGCCGAGCTGGCATCACCGTGCTGCTCCAAGTGAAAATGGAAAAATAAGTTATCCAAGATATTCACCGGCATGGAAGGATTTCAATAAGAGGCATGAGATATTCAATAGTGATCCTTGTAATGTCAGGCTCGAACTCGCTAGTGATGGCTTCTGCCCATTCAACTATATGGCTGGAAGCCATAGCACATGGCCCGTTGTAATGATAGTTTATAATTTGTAGTCTTGGTTGGCTATAGATCAATCCTACTGTATGATGTCTCTTCTTATCGACGGACCAAACTTACCGGGAAACAATATTGTCATCTATCTCCAACCTCTGATCGATGAGTTAAAATCTTTATTCATTGATGGTGTAGAGACTTACGATGCAAACACAGATACAACCTTCACAATGCGTGCGGTTTTAATATAGACAATTAATGACTTTTCTGCGTATGAAATGCTATCAGGTTGGTCCATACATGGTCACAATGTATGCCCTTATTGACATCAATATACAACATCAAAATGGTTAAATTTTAGAAAGAAGATTTGTTATTGCGGTCATCGGCATTTCCTGCCACTAGACCATCCCTACAGGTTAGACGCTGCTCACTTTAATGGTCATCAGGAACTTCTTGGGGCTCCAGCATCATTATCCGGAGAGGACGTAACTGCTCAGTGGGATGGTTACAACAATATGACCTTCGGGATAGATCCGGCAAAACAAGTCAAACCACGCTACTGGAACTAGTTAAGCATTTTCTACGAGCTTCCGTACTGGTTAACAAATTTAGTGCATCATTATCTGGACGTAATGCATATAGAGAAGAGAGTATTCGAGCACGTACTCAACTTACTTCTTTGTAAAGACGGAAAATCGAAAGACAAACTCCGTGCTTGGATGGATCTTCAGGACTTGGAAATTAGAAGTGAATTGCATTCTAAACCGATAGCGGGTAAACCAGACAAGTTTGTACTTCTCAATGCTGCGTATCATATATCTCAACCGGAGAAGAAAAGGTTGCTGCAGGTGTTGCATAATTGAAAGTTCCCACAGCTTTCTCAGGATCATTTAGCAAGAAAATAAAAATTGTGAAAGGTAAGATCGATGGGCTGAAAAGTCATGTTCACCATGTTATTATGGAGCACCTTCTCCTATTAGCCCTCAGGACTTCCCTTCCCGATTCGATTAGTCTAGTAATCAATGACCTTTGTTGCTTTTTTAAAGAATTATGCGCTAAAACCCTGAATGTTGTGACGCTGGAGAATCAAGATAATTCTATTTCATTGATACTTTGCAAGTTTGAGTGTATTTTCCCACCGTAATTTTTCGATATCTTAATACACCTGACGGTTCATCTTCCAACCGAAACTAAGTTAGCCGGACCCGTACAATATCGATAGATATATCCCGTCTAAAGGTACGTGGAATTTTTCGTTACACGCAATTTGTAAAATTATTGTTGTCCTATATGCCCGTATTAATTTATTTAACATATTTTTTTAGATACCATTACACTCTAAAAAAGTATATACACAATAGAAATCGACCAGAGAGTTCTATCATGCAAGGTTATTTCTAGATGAAATAACAACATTTTGTTCCCGCTATCTGGACGAGAATATTGAGACGAAGCTTAACCAGCCTCAGAGAATTCAGGACGGGCCATATGGTAAAACTGATTATAAGAGAGTAGACATTATATTTATCAACGAGATATATCGGTTTATCCTCCTCAATAACGTATGTCTTAAAGAAATTAGAGAGTAAGGTTTTTTGGATTAATTGTTATATTTGTGTTTGTGTGTGTATGAAATGATATAATATTAATGCCATAATTTATTGTTGAGAACAAAATTCATATTAATGAAGTACATAAGGGGCATCCTGATTAGAATGATGAACGATTGAAAAAATATCATTAGGATAATTTTTGCGATTAGGTTGCAGATCATGTAAGTTGTTCGAATAACATATTATTACTACCAGTCTTAATCTAAACTTATATCATTATGTATTTGTCGTAAAATTTATTTTGTCAGATCCACGATCCGAAATTGTTTGCATCATTAGAGAGAGATTCAAGATATTTAGCTCAGTTTCATAGTATGGAGGTTACATATTATAAAAGATTCGGTGTACTTGGATACAACTTTGAAGTTAAGGACATAGAAACATCTTGAACCACTCAGAATAGTTGGCGGTAAAATCGGATGGTGTGATTTATTATGGATACTTAAATTGCATATTTGGCATCCAATATCCCGGATGATCAGAACCGTTTTATATATTTCAGTGTACTTGGTATGATACACAAACCGATACGGATAAGTGAAGAAACAATCTCGGGACTTGGAAAGATGAATATGGATTAACCAGTATGAACACACTTCGATTTTATGGTCAGGACGATCCATTTATCTTTCCGAACCAAGCATTCCAAATATACTACTCACAGTGCTTGAAGCATCCGGGATGGAGTGTCGTATGGTGTTAGAAATTCAGGGATGTTTACGATGTCCCAGAATTCGAGGATCATATGGAGAACATCGATGAAGAGAAGAGAGAATACTTAGAGTGCTCCAACCTTCTGTTTCAAAAGATAGGTTGTCTTCGGCTGATCGTGAAGTTACATGGGTTAGAAAAGAAATCGATGATGAAATCCAAGTAGATATGTTTAATACGTCCATGAAATGAAAAAGGTTATCAGTAATGTTATATTATTACTTTATATTTCTACGATCTATACATATATTGCATGCATATGTAATGATTGTACTCTTATCTAGGTTTGATTACGACGACCGGAGCAGCGAGGGGCAGCAGGAGCACTAGCCGCGGCAACGGTAGAGCGGTTCTGCCGCTCGGAGAGCTGCATAGAGAGTTTCAGAAGGCTGGTCTTGCAGACCGATCGGTATCCCCTTCGGATGACTTCTTCCATGTGGACTTTGCCACACTTCCAGGTATATTGCACGCATATTCATTTTGAATATAATATTATAGATATACACGCATATTTATTTCAAATTACTTATATAATCAATATTTAATTGTCTATTTATTGGTGGTACGTCCACATCAGCCACTACCGCACCTGCAGGTATATTTATATATCCTATAGTGCATGCATATTGATTTTGAATGTTATATCATAAATATACACACATTCTTTTTGCTCTTACTTAAATAATCATTTTTTGATTGTCTAGCTGTAGATGGTGCCTCCACATCTCGGGCAGAGGCCGCCGCCGTACCTGCGGGTATGTTTATATATCTTATAGTGCATGCATATTAATTTAGAATGTTATATTATTGATATACACATTCTTTTTGCAATTACTTATATAATCTAATTTTAATTGTCTAATTATAGGTGGTGCATCCACAACTTATGCAGAGGCCACTCCCGCCACTCCTGTACCCTCCGCTCAGTCTGTAGGTTAATATGAATAAATATGAAATATTTATTCATTTTACATATCCTTTAAAAATAAACATGAACTTCATGTAATTTTATCGTCAATGTTTATTTTCTAGTTGGAGGGGATGCGTCCATGTCCGGGTCACCGGCTGTTCCTCACTGGGGGAACTATCGTCCCGCAGGTGCTGCAGCCCAGGCCCAGGCTCGTGCTGTTGTCGCCGGATGTATATATCTCACTTCAATTTTCGTTAATCCTTGATTTCTTAATCCACTTTGTCTTAATATTGCTTGTCTTGATATTTCGTATAGATGCAGGGCAGCTCCATCTCGAGAGAAGGACTCAAGGGCCGAATCAGTCCCACAGGCTGAGCCCCGATATAGCAAAGGGAGGCACTATTCCCCCTTTTCTTTACCCCCGATTATCGCTATACTGGCGATTATGCCGAGAGGTTTGGCCGGTATATGGGGGATGAGAGCCGCATCCAAAAGAAGTATCCACTTCACGTTGAGTGGGACGATCAGTACCGGCGCTCATTTGCCCTCTTCTGGGATGATGCTCAGGTATTAACGCATATTTTCATTTGACTTATCCAATATATTTATTATTATTTAACACTTTCAATTTAAATACCTTATTTTTTGTATTTGCAGTTGGATTACAACTTTCAGCCTGTACCCGACCCTGATCACCCTGAGAGAGTGCTCGATTTTCACGCTCTATACCAGGCCTGATGAAGAACATGCAATCAAAGATCTGATACAATAAGAACGAACTGAAGATCGACTGCTATTCCCTATGGATGGCGACCCCCGAGGCAGAGAGAGCGGCTCTCCTACATACTCCGGGCTTTGCGAGAGTCGACGTAGAGACATGGCCTCTCTTATGCCAATATTATGACTCTCATCGCAAACAGATTTGTAATTTAAATGTAATTCATTGTTTAGCATATAATTTATTTTTTTGTTGCTTAGTTAGAAAACTAAATCTCAATGTGTTGTGTAGAAACAGGCCGATTAAAATAATGAGAATAGGAAATCAGTGAAGAGAGGTCGCCCCACATATACAGCTGGCTCGAGAAACATTACTCGTTCCATGGAGGCATCAGTTAATTACAATAGATCTATTTTGATATAATATAATATTAAGAGTTATTTTATAATATACATGTAAATTTTTGACGAATTAAAGATAGCTCAGAGCCTGGCGCATGGTAGTACACCGAGCGTGCTAACCGCGTATCTTGCCGTCCACGGCATCTCGACAGATCCCCCACGGGCGAGCTTCGATTCTCCAACACCGCTACCCAGGAGTATTGCGTAAGTTTTAATATTTATTCTAATTCGAATGAAATTTTTGTTTTGATAAGTTCAAATTTAAATGATACACTTATATATTTTAATGGTTAATGTGGGTGTAGGAGCGGGTGGTGGATTAGACGGGGGCATTGGGGATCGATTTTAGTGGACAGACCGATTCAATGCTACTAACCCCAGTCCTAGATGCCGCATACGGAAGGCACCATGGAGGTTAGGAGAGAGGCCAGGGACTGGGTCCCAGTAGGGCCCATATGAGGTTGGTCTTCACTCCGGCGGTTACTTCCCCTACCCCCCATGAGCGACGTCTGGAGCATGATGTTGCCGCCTTGAAGACCACCGTTGAGAAGTTGAAGGAGATGTTAGTATGTATACTAATTAATATTAAAATATTATATCATATTATAGATAGTAACATATGCAATATTAGTAGCCTGAGCTTATTTGGTTGTAGATTTTGCTTTGATTAATCATACTTATATAAAACTATCTAATTAAAATAAATTACGGGTTTCCAAATTAGATACCCAAACGAGACCTAAGTCCCTAAATATTCTTAGATTGGGGTTTCGCAATAACCTGATAATGATACGAATTCGTTAAAATCTAATACACCGTTCTTACTTGTTTATTACACATAAAATTTAACAAATGCGACAGGCTATTTCGGCTGCGGCTCCACATGCATCTCCTTCGGCTGCGGCTCCGCAATTCACTACCTCAGCTGCGGTTGCGCAGACCACTCCTGCAGCTTCACAGCCCGCTCAGACTCTCGCACAATCCGCTCCTTCATTAGCCGAGTTTTTGATGACTCAGGGCTGCACCGAGGAGCAGATGCACCAGATTACGGCGTTTATCAGAGATGGAGGAGCTGTACCGAGCTAGGATAGCTTTTTTTTTAATATTTTTGAAAATGTATGTACTTATCTGATACATATTGTATATATTTTGGACGATATTGGTGATTATTTGCTTGTTCACGATAATTTAGATTGATATCGTATTCTGTTTTTTTATTTTTTTTATATATTATGCGTGAGATGTGGATCATGAATATTTCTGTATTTGGTTATATGATTTATATATTATTGTGCACAGGACGGGGAAAAACCAGGAATCCTATTTTTTTAAAAAAACCAGATATTTTCTCCCTACGGATTAATCTGTAGGACCATCTGTTGCACCTATAGATTAATCCGCAGATACAAGGTTTGCCCCTATACAGTTCGACGCAAGGACAAAATATCAGAATACCTGATATTTGTTCTTATGGACTCAGTAACAGGGATAAAACTTGTCCTTACGGATGTATTCGTAGGGTATCTATCAGGCCCAATGGATAAATCCGTAAAGACAAATATTTTATTTTATAAACTAATAAATTAAATAAAGATTATGTCCCTACGGAGTAATCCGTAGGGATAAATGTCCCTACGGAGTAAGGTGTAGGGGCAAATATTACTCCGTAGGGGCATGTTCAGGACGAAATCTTGCACCTGCGGCGTTTGTATCTATGTAGGAATTTTATGTCCCTACGGATATATCCGTAGGTGCAGTGGTTTGCCCCTATGATGTATATATTATTGTTATTGTGCATAGTGCGGGGAAAAAACAGAAATCCCATTTTTTTTAAAAACCAGATATTTTGTCCCTACGGATTAATCTATAGGGCCATCTGTTGCATCCACGGATTAATATGTAGATACAAGATTTGCCTCAACACGGTTCGCCGTAGGGACAAAATATCAGGATACCTGATATTTCTCCCTATAAACTCAGTAACATGGGTAAAACTTGCCCCTACGGATGTATTCATAGGGGTATCTATCAGACCCAATAGATAAATCCGTAGAGGCAAGTATTTTATTTTATAAATCAATAAATTAAATAAAAATTATGTCCCTACGGAGTAATCCGTAGGGATAAATGTCCATACGGAGTAAGGCGTAAAGGAAAATATTACTCCGTAGGGGCATGTTAACGGTGAAATCTTGTATCTGTGGTATTTGAACCTACGTAGGAATTTTATGTCCCTACGGATATATCCGTAGGTGCAGTGGTTTGCCCTTATGGCTAAATCCGTAGGGGCAACCCATTATTGTAGTAGTGTGGATGGATTTTGAGATTCATGCAAATATTTTTTGCGTACTCTCTCTCTTCCCTTGCATGGCTTTGAGATTCGTGTAAGGGAAGAAAGAGAATGAAAAAAGAAATTGCACAAATCTTAAATTCCATCCAACTGCTTGTAAGGGACATGCAGAGAAATTTTCGCTACAAACGACTTGTTGAGAATTTTTTCCAACAGATCCGTGTAATAATTAGGAATGATAAAATTCTTAAAACAAATAGTATGTGCAAACAAAAAATAAGTCAGAGTGTCACTACATATTTGTTAAATGCATGCGCTAGTCTACTTATCCTTTGGATGCTTGTAGGCCACACACTTATATATGGCTTTTTTTGTGTATACCTGTCGTTTCCATTTCTATGTGTTTGCATTTAAGAAAACGACCGCTTAAGGGAGGAGAGCTATCAATTAATACCTTATTTTCTGCTCATGTGAAATGATATATTCACAACATTAACCAAAGTCTATTTCTTATTTATATGCGGTGCTTTTAAAGGTTTATGGGTTTAGTTATAGTAAGTATTTTTATTATCATGTTTTTTTTTATTGATATTTATATATTTATGGAGTCTTATAAAGTGTAAGTATGTGTTGGTGCAATACTTACATATAAATTAACCCAGTCTTTCAATTCTTTTCATGTTTTCATTTTCTCTCCAGCCAAGGCTTCGATTAACTATGGTTTTGGGTACTTCAACCAGAATTTTTCGAGTCCGATATTCAGACTTTAGCTTGGAGCCTTTGCACTAATAGAGTTTTTGGCTTGGAGTCTTCGGCTTTGAACTGGAAGGAGATTCGATTTTAGTTTCGAAGCAAAGATTGAGGGCAAATAGGATTTTTATTCTTTATTTTTAATTTCAAGCTAAGATTCTTGAGCAGCTTTGATTTTGAATTTTGAGCAGCTTCGGCTTTAAATGTTCAATTTGATTTCAAACCGTATAAGTTTTAACTTCAAATCTTGACTGAAGAGGGGCTCAAGTATTTCAAGTAGTTAAACCCATATTAGAACCATTGTTTAACTTACAGAAAATAACCAAATTAAATCAAAATAAGATTTATTGATTTCTAAATGACCACTCCGGCAGCTGCGCATTTTCCTTCCATTTTTAACATTACTCAGTGTCCTCAAATTATTTTTAAAGAAGGATGGAAAAAAAAATAACAAAAAGGGTAATTTACGCTAAACTACCCTTAACTTTGTCTCACTTCTCAGAGCATATTTTATCGGAAATTTGTTCTTTTAAAATTAAAGATTGATATAATTTGCAAAAGTGAAGCAAAATGGAAAAACCAAGTGTAGGTAATTTAGGCAAACAAAATAAAAGTAAAAATGAAGTGAAGAACACTACCATAAGAACTCCCTTGATATGATCATCAGTTAAATTTCCATCTCTTTCCTTCATCTCAAGCAAAACATGAACAAAATCTCCATCCTCATCCTCATTCCTCTTCCTCATATCCAAGTGCTCATCAATAACCTTCTGGTAGAACTCATCGAGCTCACGGAAATTCTTCTCCAACCTCTCTCCCGTCCCCGTCAACGTATCGAGAAACCCCAACATCGGTATATAATCAGCGAAAAAGAACGCAGTAAACAGCGCCTGCGTCTCGTTAAGAATCCGAGACAGGCCGCTTCCTCCGGTATCATATCTCTTTCCAAGCGCGGCCCTGCACGTAATATCATAAGCGAGCTCGAGAAGCATCTCGCTTATATCAATCTCTGCAGTATTCTCAGAACAAGAAGATGATATGCAACCAATCATTCTGTCGACCTCCTCTTCTCTTATGGCGCGAAAAGACGCGACCTTTTTGCTGTTGAAAAGATGGAGGATGCAAGTCTTGCGCAGCTCTCTCCACTGCTCGTCGTAGGGGGAGAACACGACGTCGCAAAAGTTGTAGGTGAGTGTTTTTAAAGGAGTGAGCAGGGGTCTGCTGCAGCAGCTGAGGTCATGTGTTTTCAAGAATTCTTTGGCCGTGGAGGCCGACGATGCGATGATGGCTGGGACCGTGCCGAGTCTGAGGAACATGATAGGGCCGTGTTTTTGGGACAGTTTGTGAAGGGCGCGATGCGGGGCGGATGTGAATTGGTAGAGGTTTCCGATGACGGGGAGGTTGGTTGGGCCCGGGGGGAGATTAATGTGTTTGTTGGTTCTTGTTGAGGAGAGGAGGAGGAGGAGGAGAGAGAGGAGACAGAGGAGGGAGATGATGATGATTGAGAGATCCATGATTGATGATTTGATTTGTGTTGTTTGAGAGATCACTAGTGAGGCTTATGTAGCAAAGGCTATAAAAGTATCAAGTGCTTTTGCCTAAAGTGCTCCTCAAAACTTACCTAATTGCTAAAACACCTCCCGAAGTATGGTAATTACCGAAACACCCTCAATACTTTAAAAATACACTTGAAGCATCCCTACGGTCTAAAAAAGAGCACCTTTAAGAATATTCATTTAACTCTGTTATAGTATATAAAGTTAATACCTTTTAATTAATTTTAAATTAAACTCTGTTTATTTTATAGTTAAGATAATTTTAAAATCAAAATTAAGAATAATTCTCCTTCTTCCTCTTTCCTCCTCTCTTCCTCTATTTCTTCTGCTTCTTCTCTTTTCTTGATTTGATTAAACATGAAAACTTGTTAAGGATAACGATAATTGAGTATGAGGACGAAGATGGTGATGTAAAGAAATGGGGGCTGATGTTTGATTTGGTCAGAGGAGAAAGATTGGGGCACCATTTGGATGGAAGAAAGGGATGTGACTTGATTTAGGTTGAAGCCGGAATATGTCTTAATTAAGATTGAGAAAAGACAAAAAGAGAAATGACAGCTTGATTAAAGTTGAGGAAGGTGACGAAAAGAGGTTGTGGTAGAGGGAAGATTGGGAAGAAGATGGAGAAGGAGGAGAAGGTGGATTATGGAGTTCGGAATCTTCCTCGGATATTATCCTCCGTTAATTTTTCGACGTACCTGAGTCGTCTGGAGGAGGAGTTTATATAGGGGTTGCATTGGAGAAAGCCTGTTAGTTGTATGTATGCCCTAGAGGCCAGTATTGTACAGATGATGTATATTATATTGGATGCTTGGACATATATAGAGATGACTTTCTTGCTCGATATGATAGTATGCTATCTGGTTGCTCTTTATCTTAACATGTACACTAGTCTCTTTAAACTGTCTTATAGTTACATGTTGATAAAGCCCTTAGGATGTGTACTTGACTACCTGGACTATGATGCAGATCATACTAGTGGGGACATGGTAGTCTATAAGTACATCCTTCAAGGTCCCTAGTCGTGGGTGTATCGAGACAGGGCATCGATATACCAGTGTAGACTAGCGTATACGCTTCTCGACCCATGAGATGGGCGATGGATGATCCCATATCCATTGGTGTTTGACATCAGAGATGGTATACGGGTGCTCAGTGGAGACTGGGTACACTGGACGGACTCGCCGAGAACTCCCAGATGGTATTATACCTCACGTCAGATGGCAGTTCTCAGGTGACACTTGTACAGGTTAGTCTGTAGACCCGAGATCGTCATAGAGTCTTGTGTGATTCCCACTGTGCTTTGATCTCCACCTTACCACGTCCATGAGGGCGTGCAAAACGGTGGTCTTTGGGTACAGTCCCGAGTCACATGGAGGCAATGAGCGATAGGAGGGGTTTCGTCTCTCCCGGTATTGGGGGTTGATGTTGCGCTGTGCTCGATTGGCCGTAACAGGGAAGTCCCTGGCCAGGGCTGATCAGAGATTTGCTGGTAAGTGTTACCAGTAGTTTCTCGACCCGTTATGAGCCTCACATCGGCACGACTTATCGGTTATTGGGGTCTGACGTTTACCACCCCTAGACTTGATATGCGACATATCAGACGAACAGACCGGACTGTACGGTAAGTGTTACTGGTTGGATTCACAGGAGTGTGAGCAGGCTAGCTCGTCGATCTTCTGATCGCTCAATACCCGGATGGCCGTTACGTTTAGCAGACCGCTTGCGGCTTGTGGTTGCTTGATATGATCATCATCTGCTACCGGCGTATTGACGAGTCTTTAGAGTCCTACACAGAGGTTTCCTGGCTCAAGCGAAATGAAATAGGAGTGCATATGAGATATGTGCAGGACCGAGAATGATGCGTGTATGTGATACCGTATTCCATTCTCGCGATGGATGTATCGATTGGTTATATTCGATATAACCTAGATATCGAATCAAGGATTGATTCGATAAGCCGATACATAGGATACTAGTCGGTTATATGCGATATGACCGGATCGTTAAATCAAGTGTTGATTTAATGATTTAATGTATAATTATATATTTGATATATTACTTTGCATTAACTAGTATTGGTTCACTTTAAATGGATTTTCTCACTTGATGTGCAAGAAGTATATGTGATATACTTTTGTACACATATTTGTATCATGTTTGATGATACTTGATCATTTGGTTAAGTGTAAAGGATTAAACCATGGTTAAGAGATGATTAGGGTTTTGATTTTTCATTTTATTTATTTGTTTATTTATTTGGAAAAGATTTAGATAAGAATGGTGGCTATGTTTGTTTCTAGTCAAAGCTTCATGAAGCTTTGACTTCTTAACCATTCTTGTCTTCATGCTTAATCCTAACCTATCCAAGTAACCATGGTCTATTCTATACACTCTACTATGGTTAGCTTATGATAAGTATTGAATTATCTTTCATTTTAATTCAACACTTATCATATTCTTTCTTCTTCTTGATCTTCTTCTTCAAGAAAGAAAGCTTGATGCCATCAATGGCAACTTGAGTTCTAAAGTGAGAAATCCAATTCTAAAGTGAACCCACTGTAGGGTTCCTAGGCACTCTAGTGAGGTCTCACAAGGCATCGAACATGCCAATTTCAAATTTTACGGTGCCTACAAACCCTAAACTACGGATCGTCGGCTAGATGTCTAGGCGAAAAAGCTAACTAGTTAACACTTAACTACAAGATATGGAAATACAACCTTTGTAGATCCGGTGCTCCACCTCCATAGCTCCGCAACGAGGTCCTCTTCGCTGTCCAAATCAAATCCGGGCTCAAGCGTCGGCTTCGTCGGAGAATGGGCAAGCTAGGTCGTCGATGTCCATGCCGAAGATGATCTACGTCGAGGCATCGCTAGATCAAGCTCACAACTTCACCAAGTCATGAAACTTGTGAAGTAAACACACTCTACTACTTGGCAAGAGGTAGAGGATGAAGAAATAGGAAGTGGGTAGACTTTAGAATCGGATTTCTCACTCATTTCCATCACTTGCCATTGATGGGGCAAGCTTTCTTCACTTGAAGAATGAAGAAGAAGAAGGAAATAGTTATGATAAGTTAATTAGAAAAAGAAAAGAATAATCAAAACTTATCATGACTAAACCATGGTAAAGTGTAGAGATTGAACTAGGGTTGAATCAAATGGTTAGGTTAAGCATGAGATAAGAATGGTGGACAAAGTCAAAGGTTCATGAATCTTCAACTACAAACAAAGAAAGCCACCATTCTTCTCATTTCTTTTTCCAAAAAAGAAAATAAATAAATAAATGAATAAATAGATATGAAAAACAAAACCCTAACCATGGTTTAATCTTTACACAAACTCAAGTTAGCATGCATCATCAAACATGATACATACAAGTGCACAAAAACATATCACATATACAATGTGCACATTCCAAGTGAGAAAATCCGATTAAAGTGAACCAATACTAGTTAGTGCGAAGTAACATATCAAATATATAATTATGCATTAAATCATTAAATCAACACTTGATTCAATGATCCGGTCATGTCGCACACAACCGACTAGTATTCAATGTATCGGTTTATCGAATCAACGCTTGAATCGATAACTAGGTTATATCGCATACAACCTTTCCGATACATTCATCACGAGAATGGAATGCGGCATCACATACACGCATTATTCTCGGTCCCGCACATATCTCATATGCGCTCCTATTTCGTTTCGCTTGAGCCAGGAAACCTCTGTGTAGGACTCTAAAGACTCGTCAATACGCCGGCAGCAGGTGATGATCATATCAAACACCCACAAGCCGCAAGCGGTCTGCTAAACGTAACGGCCACCCAGGTATTGAGTGATCTGAAGATCTACGAGCAAGCCCGCTCATACTCCAGTGAATCCGACCAGTAACACTACCGTACAGTCCGGTCTGATCGTCTGATATGTCGCATATCTCGCCTAGGGGTGGTAAACGTCAGACCCCAATAGCTCAATAAGTCGTGTCGATATGAGGTCTATAACTATTCGAGAAACTACTGGTAACACTTACCAGTAAATCTCAGCAACCCTGGCCAGGGATTTCCTGTTATAGCCAATCGAACACAGCGCAACATCAACCCCCTATACCGGGAGAGACGAATCCCCTCCTATCGCTCATTGCCTCCATGTGACTCGGGACTGTACCCAAAAACCACCGTTTTGCACGCCCTCTTGGACGTGGTAAGATGGAAATCAAAGCACAGTGGGAACCACACAAGACTCTATGACGATCTCGGGTCAACAGACTACTCTGTACCAGTGTCACCAGAGAACTGCCATCTGACGTGAGGTATAATACCATCTGGGAGTTCTCGGCGAGTCCGTCCAGTGTACCCAGTCTCTACTGAGCACCCGTATATCATCTCTGATGTCAAACACCAATGGATATGGGATCATCCATCGCCCATCTGTATGGGTCGAGAAGGTATACGCTAGTCTACTCTGGTATATCGATGCCCCGTCTCGATACACCCTCGACTAGGGACTTTGAAGGATGTATTTATGGACTACCATGTCCCCACTAGTATGATCCGCATCATAGTCCAGGTAGTCAAGTACAGATCCTAAGGGCTTTACCAACATGTAATAGAGAGACAATCAGTGTACACGTTAAGGTAAAGATCAACCAGATAGCATACTATCATGTCGAGCAAGAAAGTCCTCCCTATATATGTCCCAGCATCCACTACAATATACATCCTATGTATAGTAATGGCCTCTAGGGCATACATATAACTAACACCCACCTCCTATTTCTTCACCCTCTACCTCTTGCCAAGTTGTTTTGGGTGTTTTCTTCATAAGTTTCACAAATTTGTGAAGTCGGAGCTTGAACTTGTGATGCCTCGACGTAGATCATCTTCGGCACGAAGCCGACGACCTAGTCCGCCCATTTCTCCGATCAAGCCGACGATTGAGTCCGGGATTCGAGATGGACAGCGAGAGGACGCCTACATGGAGCCAAGGAAGTGGATATCCGGATCTACAAAGGTTGTAGCTTCTTATCTTTAGTTAAGTGGTTAACTAGATTCGTTTTTCGCCTAAATTTCTAGTCGACGATCCGTATTAGGGTTTCTTGGCACCCATAAAATTTGAAATTGGCATGGTTGATGCCTTGTGAGACCTCTATAGTGTGCCTAGGAACCCTACAGTGGTATCAGAGCCTAGCTAGAGCCTTAGGCGAAGTCCTGACGAAGTTTGAAGTCCGATCGAACCGAAACCCTAATATCAAAGTTGCTCTCTGTACATTTTTAAAAAACTGGGTTTTTTCCAAATTAAAAATATGCAGAAAATTCAGCAGGACTTTCTAAGAATTACTGTGAAACACGATCACCCAATTCCTCCATAGTGCGGCGAAACCGCGGCAGAAGCCTGGCTTCTGCGGCTGTTCCGCGGCCGTATGATGTCTTCACCCACCCAATTTTGCACAGTAACTTCTTTTATTCAGTGCTGAGTTCTCTGGGAATTTTTAATATTTATTCAAGGGTTGAGTATTCTGGGTTGTATTGGGGACTCGGTATTTCGATCGGATTATCGAACTTTGTCTAAGTGCTTTCCGGATAATTTTTTGAATATGTTAAAAAGTCCGACCGGATATAAATACCCAACTTTTCCCCTGCCGGAAAATATCCAAGTGTTGGATTTTTGTGTGGTTTAAGGACGTTCTGAGTAGTGCAAGTAACGCGATGGTCCCTCTAGAAGACAACAAACCTTAACTCGATTATGTGACCGTCTTGAACTGCCCTTTGAACCTTCGGGTTTGGGGCAGTACGGCGTGCCACATGTGAGGCGTTGGCTTGACCCTTCTACGGCTGGACCGTTGGTACTGAGGCATGAAGTGAATGTCTTTGAACCTATTTCATGTGTTGGACGGTTTCGGGAAAACTTGGATGTTCGAATGTTCGATCGGAAAGTTTAATATTTTCTATTTATCCGGAATGGGATACAATAATTGGAATTCACAAACAGTTATGAGATAACTGAATGAATGTTATAAATCTAACGGTTTAGTTTCATTTGATATTGAAAAGAGTTTTCGATAATGAGACTAAAATGCGGGGTTTATAACTGTTAGGCATGTGATGTCTAAGTATTTCAATTTGATTAGGCATGCGATGTCTAAAGAGGTTGCGGATTCCAATTGTTGTAGTTTTACACTTTCTTTTCTGTGATCGTAAGTGTAATATGTGATATCGCCGGTTTCGTTGCTATATGTCAACGACAATTGGGATGCGCATATTTACTTACGTTGATAACATGTGATGTTATGTGTTGCTGGATATGTTATATTGGATTGTCGTGTTTGAATAGCCGGGGGTTTTTATGTGAGATGAGTGTTTTTCATTTTCATTCATGTAAAAACTTGTATGTAATATTCTTTTATTTGGGGCACTTCCAGGTTGCGGAAGTTGTCACCTTTTGTATATTATTTACTTTTCCGCATTAGGATAGACCCAAGGAGGGGAGCACAAGTAACCGGGTTCTGGGGTCCAGTGGGAGACCAACTCGAGGAGTCGAGTCCGGGTCTCCTAACCCTAGGATTGGCAGGGTTGCTTGCCGCTCTCGTACGGGTCTAGGGGTGTGGGATTGGCTATTCATCACGACCGTGGAATCCGTGTTTTATACTGGCTCGTATTGAAAACACGGACGTCCTAGTATATCCAATATTTCATATGTTTCTTCTGCTGCGATATCTGTGATGTGATCATGTGATGTTCTGTGATAGATACAATATATATTATATATGATATATTATATAGACGTTACTTATGTTTTGCATCCGCACTAGCCCTGCCCTGCTCTGTCGTTAGTTACCTAACCTAACGGTGCACGAGGGGACATCGAGGCGAATGCGGATGGCATAAGTGTACGCCATATCTATCTGTGATGTTTAGGTACTTAAATGATGGGACTTCATTAATGTGATTAATGAAAGAAAAGAAACCTAAGATGTTGTAGAATCAAATTTTAAACAAAACAGGTAGCTACAGTTCTTGCTTTGTACAGCGGTGTATATGATATACCCTGCACCTTATTCGATGAGAAAAGGACCGAGATCCCTTCACCGGGAGTGACTCCTTTAGCAATAACTGGCAGATGCTACATACTCGGTTTGCTTTTGATTGTTTTTGAGTTTTGCTTTGCACAGTGATATATATGATATATCCCGCACCTCATTCGACGAGGAAAGGGCCGACGATCCCTTCACCGGGAGTGACCCTTTTAGCAAAACTAGAAAAGCCTCAAAATCACTCCATTTCAAAACTTCATTTGATTCTACAACGATATCAAGTTCATTACGCAATAGGTTTTCAGAAAAACCTATCGTAGCCCTCCGTCACTTCAGATAAGTCCTGTTTAGTATTCGTGCTGCGTTTGTTGACCTTGTCAAGGCGCAGTGTGCGGTAGCTAACCAGTATTTATCTGCGTATGCATATGATGCAGATTGAGTTAGGTAGTCGTACGGCCTTGTTGACCTTGTCAAGGGTCGTGCGGGTGGGTTTAATTCAATCAAGAAATGACGGGTTGAACTTGACTTACGGTCCATGGTTCGTTGACCTTGTCAAGGTCATAGATCGTTTGGGGCAAAATATTATCGGGAATTTCAAGTGTTGAAATTTGCAATGAGATTGCATACCTTCTATGAGATAGTTGGATCCCGATACCCACTGCGAGTAAGAGTTACTCCTGAGAGAGTTTTACACATTACAATTAGCCGATCAAGTAGGTGTCTAGAAAGGTGTCAACGGGGTTACGCCTCTGGGAAAACGAGGTTTACATTAATTAGGTTCGTGCGAAAGCACGGGGGACCTCCCTCAAAGTACCGACACTGGCCTGGCTGAAAGATTGGCGAACTTGTAGTGTGTAATTAATCCCGGCTAGTCTTTCCTTTTAGGGTTTGAAGGAAGATTTGATAAAAACCAGTGAGAGCCATCCTGATTAGATAAGATAATAACCAATCTGATCTTGCACGAGCATACGCTAAAGTGTTTTCTTCTCTCTCTCTCCAGGTAGCGACCATTTCATGCCCTAATAAAGATAATAATATGGATGTATTGACCGAACCCGCATGTTATACTGTGCTGGGGAACGTTGGTTCCGTTCTTTCCTATAAGGGTTATAGGACTGAACAGGATATAGGGAAATACCAGGATTCCCATGCCACCCGATTGAAGAAAGTACATGTTGATGCATTTTCTTCGGGTGTGTTCGTTACAGAGAACTGTTTCTCCATTTGCCCTACGTCCTGGGTATTAGATACCGGGTCAGGATCCCATATATGTAATCAGTTACATAGGCTTAGAAAAGGTAGAGAACTTGCAAAAGGTGATAAAGACATTAGAGTTGGAAATGGTGCAATAGTTGCAGCTAAAACTGTCGGGGAATATCACCTTGCATTACCAACAGGTAATACATTGGTTCTGAACGAATGCTATTACATGCCGAACATGATATGCAACATTATATCAGTTTCTTTATTAAGTAAAGAGGGATATAATTTTGTATTACAGAATAATGTTATGAACATTTTCCGTAACCAAAAGTTGGTTGGATCAGGCACGTTGTGCAATGGCATTTATGTTCTAAATCAATCAACAGTTCTGAGCATAACAAACACACACAAGAGGAAGAGTTCTGAACTGAACGAATCCTTCTTGTGGCATTGTAGACTGGGTCACATCAATGCGACACGACTAGCTAAGTTGCATAAGGATGGATATTTAAATCCGTTTGAATTTTCATCTTATGACACTTGCCAGTCATGTCTCAAAGGCAAGATGATCAAAACTCCGTTTACGGGACACGGAGAAAGAGTTACTGAACTCTTGGGACTGATACATAGTGATGTATGCGGTCCTATGTCTACACATGCCAGGGATGGTTCTTCGTACTTCATTACATTCGCTGACGGTCTCTCTAGATTCGAATATGTGTTCCTGATGAAACACAAATCAGAAGCTTTTGAGAAATTTAGAGAATATAAACAAGAAGTCGAGAACCAAACCGGAAAAGTATTAAAATCCTTCGATCTGATCGAGGAGGTGAATACTTGAGCAATGAATTCCTGGACTTTCTAAAAGAGAATGGGATTCTCTCTCAGCTGACTCCTCCATATACACCACAGCACAACGGTGTATCAGAACGGAGGAACCGGACCCTATTAGATATGGTGCGCTCTATGATGAGCACAGCTGAGTTACCTATTTCCTTCTGGGGATATGCACTGGAAACAGCAGCATACCTATTGAATCAAGTTCCATCTAAATCTGTACCTACCACACCATATGAGATATGGAGTGGGAAGAGGCCATATCTTAAACGAGTTAAGATATGGGGTTGTCCAGCCTATGTCAAAAGACAAAATCCGGACAAGCTCGAGGCACGGTCAGTTCTTTGCAAGTTTGTGGAATATCCAAAGAACTACTATGGGTATTTTTTCTACCACAGTGAGGAACAAAAAGTGTTTGTTGCTCAACATGCCACCTTTTTAGAAAAGGAATTCCTTGAAAAAGAAATTAGTGGCAAAGTGGTAGAGCTGGAAGAAGTTCCAGATACACAAACCGAAACTGAAGATTTGGTGGAACCAGAAGATTCAGTAGCTCCCAATGAACCTCAGCTTCTTCGCCGATCTAGTAGGGTTCCTCGCCAACCTGAGAGATACTATGGTTTTCTCATGGATGGTGGGAGCGAGGATTGCATCATGGAGGATGATGACCCAACTAGCTTCGAGCAGGCCATCACGAGTAGGGACTCAGTGAAATGGCTGGATGCTATGCGGTCCGAGATGGAATCCATGTACACCAACAAAGTATGGACTTTGGATGTTGCTCCTGAAGGGGTAAAACCCATCGGGAGCAAGTGGATCTTCAAGAAGAAACTTGGTGTAGATGGGAAAGTGGAGACTTTCAAAGCTAGACTTGTTGCAAAGGGTTTTCGTCAAAGACCAGGTGTGGACTATGACGAAACCTTTTCTCCAGTGGCTATGCTTAAATCCATCCGGATCATGCTTGCCATCGCTGCGTATCATGATTACGAAATCTGGCAAATGGATGTTAAGACCGCCTTTCTAAATGGTGATTTAGAAGAGTGCGTGTACATGACTCAGCCAGAGGGCTTCGTAGACAGTGGGAGCAGCGGGAAGGTGTGCAAGCTGCTTAAATCCATTTATGGATTAAAGCAAGCATCGCGGAGTTGGAACATCTGCTTTGACGTCGTTATCAAAGAGTTTGATTTCGTCAAAAACCCAGATGAACCTTGTATCTACAAGAAGGTAGCAGAGAGTAAGGTTGTCTTCCTCGTATTGTACGTGGACGACATACTCTTGATAGGAAATGATATTCCTATGCTGCAATCGGTCAAGCTCTTCTTATCACAAAGATACTCAATGAAAGATCTTGGTGATGCCTCCTGCATATTGGGAATTAGGATCTATAGAGATAGATCCAAACGGATTTTGAGATTGTCCCAATCCAGGTACATTGACACCATACTAAAGAGGTTTAGTATGGAAGAATCCAAGCGTGGGAACTTGCCCACGATTTCTGGAGTCACTCTCTCCAAAGAGATGTCTCCCAAGGCTGATTTGGAGAGAGCTCGCATGCAAGGGATACCCTATGCTTCGGCTGTAGGCTCTATCATGTACGCGATGCTATGTACCAGACCCGATGTTGCATACTCACTAAGTATAGTGAGCAGGTATCAAGCTGATCCTGGAGAGAGTCACTGGACAGCTGTGAAGAGCATTCTCAAGTACTTACGAAGGACTAAAGAGATGCTCTTAGTGTATGGTAACAGAGAACTCCAAGTGGAGTCCTTTACCAATTCAAGCTTCCAGAGTGATAAGGACGACTCTAAGTCATAGTCGGGATTTGTCTTTACCCTTTATGGAGGGGCGGTTAGCTGGAAGAGTTCCAAGCGGGAAACCGTGGCAGACTCGACGATGGAAGCTGAATACATCGCTGCCAACGATGCTGCCAAAGAGGCTGTCTGGATCAAGAAGTTCATTACTGAACTTGGAGTGGTTCCATCCATTGAGCATCCAATACCTTTGTATTGCGATAACAATGGAGCGGTGGCTTTGGCCAAGGAACCCAGGTCCCATCAGCGATCCAAGCATATTCTGAGGCGGTATCACCTGATCCGGGAGATAGTTGATCGACGGGAGATCGAGGTCAGGAGAGTTGACACGAAGAACAACACGGCGGATCCACTCACGAAGGCCATTCCCCAGATACAGTTTGAGAGACTCTTCGGGATGCTCGGTATGCGATACTACAGCAGCTGGCCCTAGTGCAAGTGGGAGATTGTTAGTTGTATGTATGCCCTAGAGGCCAGTATTGTACAGATGATGTATATTATATTGGATGCTTGGACATATATAGAGATGACTTTCTTGCTCGATATGATAGTATGCTATCTGGTTGCTCTTTATCTTAACATGTACACTAGTCTCTTTAAACTGTCTTATAGTTACATGTTGATAAAGCCCTTAGGATGTGTACTTGACTACCTGGACTATGATGCAGATTATACTAGTGGGGACATGGTAGTCTATAAGTACATCCTTCAAGGTCCCTAGTCGTGGGTGTATCGAGACAGGGCATCGATATACCAGTGTAGACTAGCGTATACGCTTCTCGACCCATGAGATGGGCGATGGATGATCCCATATCCATTGGTGTTTGACATCAGAGATGGTATACGGGTGCTCAGTGGAGACTGGGTACACTGGACGGACTCGCCGAGAACTCCCAGATGGTATTATACCTCACGTCAGATGGCAGTTCTCAGGTGACACTTGTACAGGTTAGTCTGTAGACCCGAGATCGTCATAGAGTCTTGTATGATTCCCACTGTGCTTTGATCTCCACCTTACCACGTCCATGAGGGCGTGCAAAACGGTGGTCTTTGGGTACAGTCCCGAGTCACATGGAGGCAATGAGCGATAGGAGGGGTTTTGTCTCTTCCGGTATTGGGGGTTGATGTTGCGCTGTGCTCGATTGGCCGTAACAGGGAAGTCCCTGGCCAGGGCTGATCAGAGATTTGCTGGTAAGTGTTACCAGTAGTTTCTCGACACGTTATGAGCCTCACATCGGCACGACTTATCGGTTATTGGGGTCTGACGTTTACCACCCCTAGACTTGATATGCGACATATCAGACGAACAGACCGGACTGTACGGTAAGTGTTACTGGTTGGATTCACAGGAGTGTGAGCAGGCTAGCTCGTCGATCTTCTGATCGCTCAATACCCGGATGGCCGTTACGTTTAGCAGACCGCTTGCGGCTTGTGGGTGCTTGATATGATCATCATCTGCTACCGGCGTATTGACGAGTCTTTAGAGTCCTACACAGAGCTTTCCTGGCTCAAGCGAAACGAAATAGGAGTGCATATGAGATATGTGCAGGACCGAGAATGATGCGTGTATGTGATACCGTATTCCATTCTCGCGATGGATGTATCGATTGGTTATATTCGATATAACCTAGATATCGAATCAAGGATTGATTCGATAAGCCGATACATAGGATACTAGTCGGTTATATGCGATATGACCGGATCGTTAAATCAAGTGTTGATTTAATGATTTAATGTATAATTATATATTTGATATATTACTTTGCATTAACCAGTATTGGTTCACTTTAAATGGATTTTCTCACTTGATGTGCAATAAGTATATGTGATATACTTTTGTACACATATTTGTATCATGTTTGATGATACTTGATCATTTGGTTAAGTGTAAAGGATTAAACCATGGTTAAGAGATGATTAGGGTTTTGCTTTTTCATTTTATTTATTTGTTTATTTATTTGGAAAAGATTTAGATAAGAATGGTGGCTATGTTTGTTTCTAGTTGAAGCTTCATGAAGCTTTGACTTCTTAACCATTCTTGTCTTCATGCTTAACCCTAACCCATCCAAGTAACCATGGTCTATTCTCTACACTCTACTATGGTTAGCTTATGATAAGTATTGAATTATCTTTCATTTTAATTCAACACTTATCATATTCTTTCTTCTTCTTGATCTTCTTCTTCAAGAAAGAAAGCTTGATGCCATCAATGGCAACTTGAGTTCTAAAGTGAGAAATCCAATTCTAAAGTGAACCCACCTCCTATTTCTTCACCCTCTACCTCTTGCCAAGTTTTTTTGGGTGTTTTCTTCACAAGTTTCACAAATTTGTGAAGTCGGAGCTTGAATTAGTGATGCCTCGACGTAGATCATCTTCGGCACGAAGCCGACGACCTAGTCCGCCCATTTCTCCGATCAAGCCGACGATTGAGTCCGGGATTCGAGATGGACAGCGAGAGGACGCCTTCGTGGAGCCAAGGAAGTGGATATCCGGATCTACAAAGGTTGTAGCTTCTTATCTTTAGTTAAGTTGTTAACTAGATTCGTTTTTCGCCTAAATTTCTAGTCGACGATCCGTATTAGGGTTTCTCGGCACCCATAAAATTTGAAATTGGCATGGTTGATGCCTTGTGAGACCTCTATAGTGTGCCTAGGAACCCTACAAAGCCGATGCGAGATTCTCGCCGTCCGTTTCGCTCTCGCGTCACTTCGCGTAGATAGCGGGATACACTCATTAATAGCGAGATACGCTAGTGTGGGATGTGGGACATGGAGCGGCGAAGATCTCGTCTTAGCGAGATATACTGAGCCGTTACGAGGGCGCCCATGCTCCATGCTCCCGGCCAAACGTGGAAGCTGAGGAAGCTCAGCTCGGTGACAGCTCGGAGACGAGTGAGGAAGTTGAGGAAGCTCAGCTTGGTGACAGCTCAGAGACGAGTGTGGAGGCTGAGGAAGCTTAGCTCTGTAATAGCTCGAAGACGAGCGTGGAGGATGATGAAGCTCAACTGTAGGATAATTCGGAGGCGAGCTGTTGGTTAGTTGCAAGGAGGATATGGAATGTACTCAGGGGAGGCCTTCTAAAAGGTCGAGCGCAACCTCGGAGACGAGGCGCCGAGGAATGTCCCCAACGTATTATACTTATTCAAGCTCCGTAGCTCCCAAGAATCTAGCGGGCTTACGTGGATGACAAGTCATCCGCTATGTATCGAGATCTGGGGAATTCCCACATATGAGTATCATCATTAGCTCTCCACTATCGTTCCGACCTATTTATGGGTCGAGTCAAGAATGGTCTGCTCGGTTTTCTCTATTCATCTTGGTGTCGAGGATTCTCTATGGTGGTTTTTCTGGGAATGACATGGCGTTTAGCGGTTGTGTTTCTTTCATCCCCGAGTCCACGTGGCGTATCATCGGGCAGGAAGCTGCTTGCCGGCCTAGTGGCGAAGGCTAAGGATTCACGGGTTAGGCCGGGTAGGAATCTACCCGCTATGAATGGTTGCGACATGCAGGAGGAAGTTATCCGCTGGCCTCATGGCGGGGGCTTAGAATTCACAACTTATGTTGGAAAGAAATCTACAAGTTGTGAATGGTTGCGACGGGTAGGAAGCCGTCCGCCGGTCTCGTGGCGAGGGCTTTAGATCTATAATGTTGTTGGGTAGGAACCTACCCACTTTAGATGGGCCAAGCAGGAAGCTTCCCGGCGGCCTCGTGATGAGGGTTTTAAATCCACGTCTTCGTTGGGCAGGAAGCTACCCAATGTGGATGGGCTGAGCAGGAATCTACTCGGCCGCCTCATGATGAGGGCTTTGGATCCAGAGTGTTGTTGGGCAAGAAGATACCCGTTGCGGATGGGCCGAGCAGAAAGCTTCCCGGCGGCCTCGTGATGAGGGCTTTAGATCCACGTCTTCATTGGGCAAGAAGCTATCCATTGTGGTTGGGCCGAGCAGGAAGCTACCCGGCCGTATCTGTAAGTCGATACCACGCACCCCACGTGTTCACGATGAGGAGAAGTTTGCAAAAACGATTTTTTATAAGCTTCGTAATATCGACTAAACTCCAGGATCGACACTAAACCGTAACTAACATACTATCAAAGATGTTTAACTACTATGTGTGAGAGTTATACCTCAAGTTCTTGCTGTCCTTCACCTCCTCGATCTCCTTCTCCACCTCGTGAACTCCTCGATGTGAGAACGGATCATACTTCCTTGTTGGCTTCTCCAAATCATAGAAGATCCACCCGAGAGTTCCGACTTTGAGCTTAACCTCTAACTTGAGGTAACTAGGTCACTTAGTGTACTAAACTAAGTAGCCTAGGATGTGTAGAGAGTGATGAGGGATCAAGTTGTCTTACTAAACCCTAGGATTCTCAACTCATAAGATGGTTAGGGTTTGAGAGGAGTTGGAGAAAGCTTGAGGAAAAGAGAGAAAGAAAAGTATCTGTTGTTTTCTTTTGTGAAAAAGATTATGTGAAATGGCTTAAGTTTTTTTCTTTTAAATCAAAAGAAAATATCTCATACAAATATCTAACAAATATCTAAGTCGAGTCCAAGAAAGTCAACAAGAAACCATAATCTCATACTTCATTAAAATACCACAAAGTTTCCTCTCTCATTTCCTCCACCTCCTAAAAGATTTCACTAATAAAGGAAAACCCTAATTGAAGTGTCATTCTCCAAAAACAATCTTGATCAAATCACAAGAATGCTCCTCTCATCCGTATATACATACCCGTATCTGTATTCTGAGAAACACGAATACAATGAGACAAAATTAATCCAATAATCAAATACTAGGATCCGTTTTAAACCAAGGCCCACTAGTATTGTCCGCCCGAATATCATATGCGCACAAGTACACGTATATGATCGAACCCTGTCGTAAAACCATACGACCTCTACACGTTTCGTCCGAAGCTGGGAAACCTTCTGTGTGGGACTCTAAAGACTCGACAGTACGCTGGCAGTGGGTTTAACTATAAGCGCGTCAGCGGTACTAGCTGTTCGTAACAGCTAGCCAGGTATCTGTCGACAAGAAGGCCAACGAGCAAACTCATCCGTACCCCTACTGAGCCTATCTGTGGCAATCTCCGTACAGTCTGGTCTGTTCGTCTAAGTGTATCGCATATCAGGCCTAGGGGGCGGCAAGCTTCAGACTCCTAATAGCGCAATAAATCATGTCAGAGTACAGCCCAAAACACCCTGAGAAACTACTGGAGTACCTACTAGTAAATCTCGTTTGCCCTGGCCAGGAACTTTGTGTAATGGCTTTCCGAGTCATAGCGAGACATCAACCCCCAATACCGGGAGTGACGAATCCTATCTAACCGCCACTGCCTCCAAGCGCTTCAGGACTGCACCCAACTACTACCTGTTTGCACGACTCAATAGAGCCGTGGTAGGGTATAATCTAAGAACGGTGGGAACACAATTGAGGCGAAGTGGCAGGGTTAAGTCGACAGACTAAGCTTTACTCAAGTCACCTGGGAACAGCTACCTGATGATAGGTATAGTACCAACCAGCAGTTCCCCACGAGTCCGTCCAGTGTAACTCATAACCCAATGAGCACCTGCATACTATCTCCAGTACGACGTACTGATGGCTGTGGGACAGACCATCTCCCCTGCTGGAATGAGAAGCGTATACACTAGTCTACTCTGGAGTATCGATGCCCTGTCTCGATAATCTTACGACTAGGGACCATTATAAGAATGTGCTTATAGACTACCCAGCTCCCACTAGTGTGACTGTCATCACAACGCTGGTAGTCAAGCAAAGATCCTAAGAGCTCTACCAATATGTATTAGTGATACGTTAAAAGAAACATACACACATATTAAGATAGATACAAACCAAGTAGCATACTACTATATTGAGCAAGACTGTCATAAATCCGTGTATATATCCCAACCTTCCAAAATGTAATATACAAATTAGTACTATACAATAATGGCCTCTAAGGCATATCACACTAACAATCTCCCACTTGCACTAAGGCCATGTGCTGGCATATGGCAGACCTATCATCTCGAATAGCCTCTCGAACTGCGTCTGAGGGGTGGCCTTTATGAATCGATATGAGTGTTGTTCTCTGTAGAAACCTTCCGCACCTCGATCTCCTGGCGATCCACGATCTCCCTGATCAGGTGATACCGCCTCAAGATGTGTCTGGACTTCTGATGGGACCTTAGTTCCTTTGCTAAACCTATAACCCCGTTGTTCTCACAATACAGAGGTATTGGATCAATAATGAATGGAACCACCTGAAGTTCTGTTAAGAACTTCCTCATCCAGACTGCTTCTTTTGCGGCATCAGAAGCTGCGATATACTCTACTTCCATCGTCGAGTCAGCAACGGTGTCTTGCTTGGAACTCTTCCAACAGACCGCCCCTCTATTAAGGGTAAAGACATAACCCGACATGGACTTGGAGTCATCCTTGTCACTCTGGAAGCCGGAGTCAGCAAAGGCCTCGATGTGGAGGTCTTTTCCGCCGTAAACCAAGAACATTTCCTTAGTCATTCTCAGGTATTTGAGAATGATCTTTACTACTATCCAGTGCTTCTTCCCAGAGTTTGTCTAATACCGGCTTACCACACTCAATGCATAATCTACATCTGGTCTGGTACACAACATCGCATATATTATAGAGCCTACCGTAGAAGCGTAGGGTATAATAGACATGCGATCCTTTTCCAAATCAGTCTTGGGAGACATCTTTTTGGAGAGGGTGATTCTATGACAAGCCGGTAAATTACCGCGCTTTGAATCTTCCATACTGAATCTTTTCAGTATGGTGTCGATGTACCTTGACTGTGAAAGTCCCAATATTCTCTTAGATCTATCACGATAGATCTGGATCCCCAGAATGTAAGAGAGATCACCCAGGTCTTTCATGGAGAACCTTTGTGATAAGAATCTTTTGACAGATTGTAGTATAGGAATGTCATTTCCTATCAAGAGAATGTCATCTACATACAAGACGAGGAATACAACAATTCGTGCTACAATCTTACTATAGATGCATGGTTCATCAGGATTTTTGATAAAGTCAAATTCTTTGACCGTCTCATCAAAACAAATGTTCCAACTCCGCGATGCCTGCTTTAGTCCATAAATAGACTTAAGCAACTTTCACACTTTCCCGCTGCTCCCACTCTGAATGAAACCCTATGGCTGGTCCATATAGACGCACTCTTCCAAATTTCTATTTAGAAAAGCGGTTTTTACGTTCATCTGCCAAATCTTATAATCATGGAATGCAGCAATGGCAAGAAGGATCCGAATGGATTTGAGCATAGCCACCGGAGAAAAAGTTTCATCATAGTCCAAACCAGGTCTTTGACGAAATCCTTTTGCAACAAGTCTAGCCTTATAGGTTTCAACCTGTCCATCTATACCAATCTTCTTTCTAAAGATCCATTTGCAGCCTACGGGTTTTACCCCTTCTGGCGCAATGTCCAAAGTCCATACTTTGTTGGTATACATGGACTCCATCTCGGTCCGCATTGCATCCAGCCATTTTACCGAGTCTGTGCTCTGAATGGCTTGCTGGAAGTTAGTTGGCTCATCATTATCAATGATGCAATCCTCTTTATCCCCATCTACGAGAAAATCGTAGTATCTCTCGGGCGGATGAGACAGTCTACTACTTTTGCGGAGTGGCGCAGGAATGCCATATTCTTCTGAAACTTCTGGTTCCATCAAGCTTTCAGTAATAGCTTGTGGTTCTGAAATTTCTTCCAGTTCTATTGCGCTCCCACTAGTTTCTTTTTCTAAAAATTGATGTTCTAAAAAGTGGGCATGACGAGAAACAAAAACCTTTTGTTCCTCTGCGTAATAGAAAAGATACCCCCTGGAGTTCTTTAGGTATCCCACAAACTTACACAATACGGAGTGTGCCTCGAGTTTGTCCGTATGCTGCTTTTTAACAAAAGCTGGACATCCCCATATCTTCAGATATTGAAGATAGAGTTTCTTCCCACTCCACATCTGATATGGTGTGGTAGGCACAGTCTTGGTAGGAACCTTGTTCAAAAGATATGCAGCTGATTCTAGTGCGTAGTCCCAGAATGATCGCGGTAACTCAGCGTTACTCATCATGGAACGCACCATATACAATAGGGTTCGGTTCTGTCTCTCCGATACACCGTTGTATTGTGGCGTGTATGGAGGAGTAAGCTGAGAGAGAATTCCATTCTCTTTTAGGTAATCCAGAAACTCGGCACTCAAGTATTCACCACCTCGATCAGATCTCAGTGTCTTGATACTTTTGTCGGTTTATTTTTCCACTTCATTCTTATATTTTCGGAATTTCTCAAAGGCCTCGGATTTATGTTTCAGCAAGAAGACATGTCCATACCTAGAGAAATCATCCGTAAAAGTAATGAAATAGGAATAACCACTTCTTGCATGTGTAGATATTGGACCACACACGTCGCTGTGTATTAGTCCCAAGAGCTCGCTCACTCGCTCTTACTCCGCGTCCAGTGAACGGAGTTTTTGTCATATTTTCTTTGAGACATGATTGACAAATTGCATAAGATTGATATTCGAACGGATCCAAATATCCTTCTTTATGTAACTTGGTCAACTTTGTTTCGTTTATGTGAACCAGTTTACAGTGCCATAAGAAAGCATGATATATTTCTGGAGTCTTTCTTTTATGTGTGTTCTGGACATTGAAAATTTGTAGTTAGTTTAATATGTATATACCGTTGTTTAGAGTACCTGACCCAGTCAGACTATGATTAAGGTGGATGTTTACGACATCGCTTACAAATGTAAAATCATAACTTTCTTTAGATAACAAAAATACAGAAATGATATTACAAGTCAAATTAGGTACACAAAAACAGTTGCGCAAAACCAAAATATATCCACTCGTCAATCCTAGGTGATATTCCCCTACGGACACAGCATCTACGCTCGCTCCGTTAGCAACCGTAAGGGTCATATCACCGGTCTTCAGAACTCTACATCTTCTCAGCGCCTGCAAAGAATTACAGATATGAGATATTGATCCGGTATCAATACCCAGGAAGTAGAGTTGATTGGCAGACAGTTTTCAATTACAAACACACCTATAGTCGAAGCTACAACTTGCTTCAGGTCCTGGTTCTTGGCCTTCCAAGCCCTGCAATTTTTCATCCAATAGCCATTTTTATGACAGTAGAAGTATTCTTCCTTTCCTATTGTCTGCCCCGCTACCCATGCCTTGCCCTTTGCTTCCACCTTACTAACACCGCCTCGCGGTTTGGTGGGGGCCTTCTTCTTCTTTCCTTTGGCTTTCTCCTTAGATGTAGAAGAGGAAGCTCCACCAACAAGTAGAGCGGGTGTTTTCCTGGCTTTCTGCAGGGTGCCCTCAGCACTGCTCAACATGTTGAGGAGTGCCGGAAATTCAACTTATTTACCTTGAATATTAAAATTCAAGATAAACTGGGTGTAGGTGGAAGGGAGGGACTGAAGAATTAAGTCTGTATACAGCTCATTCTCTAACGTAGTCCCGAAGTCCACGAGCTCCTCAATATAGCTGATCATCTTAAGGACGTGTTCCCCTATAGATAACCCGACGGCCAACCTCGCCTGAAATAGCTTCTTCGAGGTCTCGTATCTTGCGATACGAGATTGATCTCCATATAATTCCTTGGTATGGAGGAATATGGATTCAAGATCCATATTCTCGTGCCGCCTCTGATGTTCGTTGTCCATAGAGGCCGGCACGAGGCACTTAGCCTTCGCGCAGTCAATCTCCCAGGTTTTACGGATTTCCTTATCCGCGAAGCTGGACTTTGGACCTGGGACGGCGGGGGATTTAGTAGTAAGGATATATCCCAACTTGTCATAAGTTATTGCCATCTTGATATTCCTGAGCCAATCTTTATAGTTTGGCCCTGTCAATATATTTTTATCTAATAGTAACTTAAGGCCCGTCATCTTTGGTTGCTACAATTAGGAGAGAGAGAAGAAACACTTTAGCATGATGCTCTTACAAGTTTAGATTGGTTTTTAGTTTATCTAAACAGGATGACTCCCACTGTTTCTCGAATCCTTCCTCAAACCATAAAAGAAGAATTAGTCAGGATTAATCTCACTGTATAATACTTTCTTAACCTTTCAGCCAGGCTAGTGTCGGTATTTCGAGGGAGGTTTTACGACGCTTTCGCGAAATTCCTTAATTAAATAACCTCTTTTCCCTGGGGGCGTAGCCCTGCTAACACCTTTTTAGACACCTACTTGGTTTATAGTATTGATCGTTAAGTGAAAAAATCTCCTGAGGAGTAGCATATACTCATAGTAGGATCGGGATCCAAATATCATTGTGCGATAAAATCGAAGGAATCCTACCAAAATTATCACACTCCAAATAGTATGCAACACTAGCAAGTTTCAGTTTCTTTAGAAACTCCCGATGTGGATTTTTGCCCCCATGCTCTTATGACCTTGACGAAGGTCAACATATCATAAGTCACATATCAATTTCTACCCGTCATTGTCCAGGTTAATTTGAACCCACATGCACATACCCTTGACGAAGGCCAAAATAACAGCGCGACTATCCCAAACCAACTCATCTATCTATACTACAGATGAATATTCAGCAGCTACCAATCACTATGCCTTGGCGAAGATCAAAATACATAGCTTGAATACTACTGAATATCCAACTGAAATGACGGAGGGCTAAGAATGGTTTTAGCGAAACCATGAACGTAGTGAACTTAATATAATCGAAAGAACTAGATAGATTTTAAAAGGAGTGGTTTAAGCTCCACATTTTAAAAGTTTTACTGTTTCGAAAAAACCGAGTGGTTTTAAAATTGTTCCAACGATTCAGCTTTGGTTTGTTTGCTTTGCATTAATGTAATGCAGTCCCATCAATTAACCTACTATTGCAGAAAAAAGACGAAAATACAACGTACACTTATGTCATCCGCATTCGCCATGGGGCCCCGTCTTACATCGTTAGGTTAGATAACTAACGCCAGAGCTGGGGGCTGGACTAGCGCGGATGCAAAACATAAGCAACGTCTATTATAATATATATATATATATATATATATATATATATAAAATATCCATTCATCAGATGCAATAATAGGCATTCCAGATCACAGATGAACACATTGGATATACTAGGAATTCCGCGTTTCGTTTAAGCCTGTAACGAAAGATAGATTCCACGGTCGTGATGAATAGTGTTCATACCAGAATATTGCATTTTATTACCGCTCATTCATTATCCATTTTTTGTATATATCGGTACTATTAACCAATGTCTGCTCAGTATTACAGATTACAGGTGTCCGTGACAAAATACTGGAAATACACTTAAAATCACGGATATATCGTTTGTGAGCCGACACTGCAACCAAAACCGCAAACCGACCGATACTTTATGAGTTTCTTCTTGCAACATGCATGTGTACACACTTTTTAGCTAAATGGTCCAACACATACAAGTGTGAACACAAGCTTGTTAGTTCTTGAACCTAATGAAGAGGGCTACCCAGAGCATGACGACTTGGTGCAAGTAGGTATGAGTGTGATGTGCATTTAATGCAAAAAGAGTTGATGCGATTTGAAGCTACAAGTTCCCTCCAAAATACCTGAGTGCATCCAAGGCCTTTACAGACTAATCAAACAACACCAAAATGATATTTGAGAGCATACAAGTCAACACACCAAGTTCGAGCATGAGCCCTCGGTTTTGGGCTGGCCACTTTCCTAGTCCATCTGAGCTCGGCGGCCCCCATGTGCCCAGTAGGTCCTATTTTCCTATGATGCCTCTCTTGATGCCACGTCAGCTCATTTTTATTATTTGTTTATTCATCTTTTGAGTCTATAAATACAGAACAGAGGGCAAAGGAGAGGGATACTTTTTGTTTAGTTTTGTTTTAGAATTCTTGTAATTTGTAAGCTTACTTCTCTTTGTAATTCTTGAGCTCTTGCCCCTTTGTCTTGACCTTGCAACTTCGTCATAGAACTTGCAAGCTTAAGGCTTAGGTTCTTGACTTCAAGATTAGTTGTAGCTTGTTATAGTTCAATAAAATCCTCATTTTCATTTCATATGTCTTGTTTTACACATTTGAACTTGTAAAATTCTTGCTCTATTTTGATCTTGCAACCTCTTAAGTGAGATTGCAACCTTAAAGTTTGGTATTGGATTTCACATTACACCGGGCATTAAGAACACTTGGAGATACTCGCACTTGGATTCATCGGTTCTCTCTTTATCTTTCTTTTCATACATCGTTCATTATGTTTCTTATTCTTGTCTCTTTTCTTTATTTTTACTTTGTGAATATGTGTGAGTAATCTATTTACTTGTTAAGGGTGGAATATGGTTAGATTGTATTTGAAGATATTCTTTGCTAAAACTTTAAAATCTTAAACTTTGCAATTGAAACTCCGTGCAAATCACTCGCAATTCCGCTCCGCTAGGCATCCTATCCTACCACGATAGCGAAGATTCCTAATCGTGACCGGATTGCTAGTGGTTTGTCGAAGGCTAAAATCAAAAGATAACAACGGAAGGATAAGGGACAAGGAAGACGGATTTAGAGAAATGCCGCAAATACCGTATTTCAAGTTCCCCAATCCGCATTGTTACCTATTGCTTTAGTGTCAATACCAAAGTTGGGGCTATAAGAAATCGGCAAATATCACCTTCATACAATCTAACATATTACTACCCTTAACAAGTCTTTTTATTATACATATCCTTGTTACGACATTTAGTTTAAGCAACAAATCAAAACACGTTGTTAACTCGTTAAAACAATCCTTATAAACCTACCATCTCCCTGTGGACGACCCGTACTCATCACGGCTCACTACACGCGACACCGTTTTTTATTACGGTAATTTCAAAACTCTTTCTAAATACGACACGGTAAAAACGTAACAATCAAATGGCGCCGTTGCCGAGTAGACGGTAATGCTTTTATAGTTGTAGTCTCGGGTTAATTTGTGCATATTTTGTATAAAAATTAACTTTCTAACACATTCAAACGAATAAAACCATTCTTTTTAAAACCAACACAAACACAATAACATTCTTTTTTCTTCTCTGGATTTGTATTCTGCTAACATTCTGAGATTTAAAGAAATAAATCAAGTTATAAAAGTGGAATGACATTACTTCACTGAGGCAACACACAAAATTTGAGCCCATTCCCTCACACAAAAACCGGCGACATCCCCTTGATTTCCGAGCTCGCCGGCCTTGTGGTGACATTTTTACTTTTGATTTTTTGTGTTGCCTTCAGTATTCTAATACCATCCCATTTTTATTGTTTGATTTTCTTAATTATTTGTGTTCAGAATTTTGGCAATCCATATCGCTTTTTGGCTCAAATATCCGTATTTTTCCGACATATGCAGATTTGACGGATTGTGAGCAGCCATCGTGCAGAACAAAGGTAGCATTTTCAAGTACAAGGGGAGTGAACACTTAGTGCCAAAGATCCGGATAGTTGGACTCGCGTAAGCGAACCATTCGACCACTCGGAGGAAATTTCGACACGAGTTTCTTAAACTCGATACTTTTTGGTCCGTATTTTTCTAAACTTCCCCTTCTCAAACCCGACGCTCCAATATTATTGTCTTTGCAAGATTCTTAGCACCATTGCCACAAAAAGCCAAAGAAAAGACTAACCGTATTTGTTGCAACGTCACATTTAAAGTAAAAAATGAATTGATTGTTTGAAAACAAAACTTTGTTGATTTGTGCATTGCATCATTTAATACGGACTTAAGGGGCTCTAACACCAATCCAGATAGGGTAGGGATTTCATCACCTTTCCTAAGACCCCAGAAATCACTAATTGCATAAGTGTCATCTCAAGCTTAATAAAAAATATCTAGACTCAGCCAACTAAGGGCTTGTCGCGCTCAATAGGACAAAGGAAGATTGTGGGCATTTGGTTGTTTATCTAAACATGTCTTTTATGGTGCCTAGGCTAGACAATTGAGGAGGTAACTTTAAAAGGCCCGTCTCACGGTGATTCGTGAGCGGAACCCTCCTTACCTCACTTGTGCTTACCTGGCCATAACTGGCTGTGAAGAGGCGATTTGAGGGTTATCTCACAATTTGTCATTTTGGAACAGTTAGGAGCAGGTCTAGTTGACTTAGAGGACCATGGTCTAGGTGTTTACTGTGCATTTGTGATTATGTTTATTGAACTGTCATTTCATTTTTCTCATTCTTTTGAAACAAACATAAATTCGCCATTTTTACCACCTTCACCCAGTTTTTCTTCACTTTCGTTTTCTTACCCTCACATTCTACGCCTTGACTACACTAAACTCGTTTAGTGTATGTCCTCTTGGGTTAGGGACACCGGTGCCCGTTTATTCCGTGTTTCGTTAGTCCCTATGGACTACGCGATCGACACCGCAGTCGAAACTCCTTCCACGCCTTTTTCACCTCTACCTTTACCGGCCAACTCCGACGTTGACCGGGATTCTGTTCATACATCTTCACCTTCACCATCACCAAATTATTCTTCTGAGATGTCAGGATTTCCTTATAACATCCCTTTACTTCCCCCGGGATTGATTCCCCCTCACTTGGGTGCGAATAATCCGCAACCACCTCCTGTTGCAGCGCCACAACGAATCGCGCTCCAGGATCGTTTCTACCCTACCCGCTCTGCACTTCCGACCTGTCTTTCACTTCCGCTGGCCAATGGGGATAATTTCAAAATTAAACCCCACTTCATCAATATGTTGCCTAAATTTCACGGGCTGGAATCTGAAGATGCCTACATCTTCATCAACAAGTTCCAGAACGTCTGTGCGATGATGAAGATAACCCAACTGTCCGACGATACTATACAGCTACGAGTCATTCCTTTCACTCTGTGTGACCTTGCTGAGAAGTGGCTGTATAGCACCGCATCGCATTCCATAACCAGTTGGGATGAGTTTGTAAAAGCGTTTCTTAAAAAATTCTACCCAAATCACAAGACCGCAAGGATCCGAAACGAAATCAACCAATTCTCCCAGCTTCCTAACAAACCTTTTTGGAAGTGCTTTGACCGATACAAAGACCTTCTTGTTCAGTGCCCTTATCACGATATTGAGAGATGGAAACTTTGCCAAACCTTATATGAGGGCCTGAATCCAGCAACTAAGCAGTTGTTGGAAACAATTTGTCAGGGCATTTCCTATCCAAATCTGACGAGGAAGCTTGGCAATTCTTCGATGATCTTGCGGAGCAAACGCTTTAATGGGAGAGCACCAGACCGAGCACTTATTCTTCTTCTTCTACTACTTCTTTCGGTCAGTCTAGGGTAGGCATTCATCAACTCGATATCTCAATTGCAATGAAGGCGGAAATGGCTACAATCACACGAAAATTGGAAGCAATTGAGAGCAAATTCTCACCTCCTTCTCCTGCCCCTGCTCTTCCCCCTCGTACTATCTGCGCTTGTTGTTCTGATCCATCCCATTTGACCGAAGAGTGTCCTTACAATCCACTTTCTCAAGGACAAGATCAGGTCAATGCTGCATTTCAGCAAAGACCAAGAAATGATCCATACTCTTCCACTTACAATCCTGGTTGAAGGAACCACCCCAATTTCGCTTCGAATCAGAACCAGCATCAATTCCAAGGCCACAACAATTTCCAGAGGCCTCCTCCTCCTCAACAACAAGCCCAGCAACAAACTCAACATCAATATTAGCAGCCTTCCAACCCCAGCCTTTTCAAAATCCGAGGAACAATTTTGCACCCAACAATTCTTTTCCTCAAAACAACTTTGTTCCGTCAAACAACTATAAGGTTTCCTCGCTAGAACGGAGTTTGGAGGAGTTTGTAAAGCAATCAACTCAATCCACCGCCAACATCCAGTCTTCCATAAAGTCTTTGGTGCAACACACTGCTGCACACGGGCAAAGCATCAAAACCATCGAAGCCCAGATTGCACAACTGAATGTAGCTTTAAGCGAGCGAGATAAAGGGAAGCTTCCATCTCAACCACTCCCAAATCCTGGTCACCCACATAATGTTCATGTTGCTCTTGAACAATAGAACCATAATGTGAGTGCCGTGACTACGTTGAGATCTGGAAGGATGCTGCACAACAACGTTGGCACAGATGATGACACCCCGGCCGCTTCTTCTTCTTCTTTTTCTTCTTCGTCTTCTGAGCCTATTCTCCATTCTTCAAAAGGCTCTTCTTCTTCCGCTGCTCCGAACGGACCCACATCTCACTCCACGAAAACTCCAGCTCTGGGATCCGTTCCAACTCCACAATCTCCTCCACAAGCATTGGACTCAACCAATTTCAAAAACGTTCCATTTCCAAACCGGTTGAGGTCTAATAAACAAAATCCATAAATGGAGAAGATTCTGAAGTTGTTTAAGCAGGTTAACATCAACATTCCCCTTTTAGATGCAGTCCAACAAGTCCCTTCCTACGCAAAAATCTTGAAGGACTTGTGTACTAAAAAGAGGAAATCTCAGGTACCCAAGAAGGTTTTCTTAGCTAGTGCTGTGAGTGATGCTCTTACCCAAGCCTTACCTCAAAAACGGAAGGACCCTGACTGTCCTACGATTTCAATAACCATTGGGGATAAGAACATCAACCGTGCACTTTTAGATCTTGATGCCAGTGTTAACCTGCTTCCGTACTCTGTATATAAGCAACTAGGTGTAGGAGAGCTGAAACCCACACACTGTACTCTCCAAATGGCCAACCAGTCTATCACCCATCCTAGAGGTGAGCTAGAAGATGTGTTAATAAAGGTTGGGGACTTCATATTCCCCGTTGACTTCATTGTCTTAGACACACAACCTATAGCTAACCCCCGGAATCAAATTCCGGTGATACTCAGTCGTCCATTCCTTGCAACCTCTAATGCAGTGATCAATTGTTAAAATGGTTAGATGAACCTATCTTTTGGAAACATGACAATTGAACTCAATATTTTTAGGTTTGGGAATCAGCCCTCTGAACCTAATGCACATATACTAGACATTTGTTCGATCCAGGAGATCACCCCAAAGGACTGTGAATTCGAAGAGTTTTTGTTTGATCACAGCAATCTTGACGCCACTAGTGCGTTCCTCTTTGAACCTGCTGCTGCTTCTGCTTCTGACAGTGATTATGAGTGTTTCACTTTCTCGAACGATCTTGGCTTGTCGCTACCCGAGCTTGAATCATTTGAATTTTCGGATGTGTTAGCTGAACCATCCAACTCGGTCGCTTACACTCGTTTTGAACCTCTGCTGGAATCCTTTGAGTTCGAGACCTTTTCTCCAATCTTGCCTTCAATTATTTCACCTCTAAAGCTCGAACTCAAGCCGTTGCCGTCTCACCTCAAGTACGCTTACTTAGGTGAGAACGAGACCCTCCCTGTCATCATTTCAGGTTCTCTAGCTCTAGAGCAGGAGAAAGCCCTTCTTCCGATCTTGCAAAGCAATCGACAAGTTTTTGGCTGGTTGATGGCGGACATCAAAGGGATTAGTCCCCTGATCATTGAACATCACATTCATATGATGAATGATGCCAAACCAGCCCGGGATCCACAGAGACGACTTAATCCAGTCATGAAGGAGGCTGTGAAAAAAGAGATCATCAAATGTCTTGATAGTGGTATCATTTACCCTATCTCTGATAGCCAGTGGGTCAGCCCTATTCACGTTGTCCCCAAGAAGTCGGGCATAACGGTCATCACCAACGAGGAAAATGAGTTAATCCCTACTCGAACCCAGACTGGGTGGCGAGTATGCATTGATTATAGAAAACTTAACGCCGCAACGCGGAAGGACCACTTTCCGCTACCATTCATTGACCAAATGCTAGAACGATTGGCTGGACACGAGTACTACTGCTTTCTGGATGGCTACTCCGGCTATAACAAGATTTTTATCGCCGAAAAAGACCAGGACAAAACCACGTTCACCTGTCCTTTCGGCACGTTTGCATATCGCCGCATGCCCTTTGGGTTATGCAATGCACCCGCTACCTTCCAGCAGTGTATGATAGGAATCTTCTCAGACATGGTGGAGAAATTCTTGGAGATATTCATGGATGATTTCTCCATTTTCGGCGATTCCTTTGACGAGTGTTTGCTGCATCTCGACGCTGTCCTTACCCGGTGTAAGGATAAAAACCCCACTTTGAACTGGGAGAAGTGTCACTTCATGGTGCGCGAAGGTATTGTCTTAGGACATATCATCTCGCAAAATGACATTAAGGTTGATAAAGCGAAGATTGAGGTCATTTCCAATCTCCCTCCTCCCAGATGCGTCAGAGACATCTGAGCTTTTCTTGGCAACGCCGGTTTCTATAGACGGTTTATCAAGGATTTTACCAAAATTGCTAGACCCTTGACTCTTCTGCTGGCCAAGGACACTACATTTGACTTCAACTCAAGCTGTGTAACAGCGTTCGAATCGCTGAAAAGCACACTCACTTCTGCTCCCGTTCTTTCTTCTCCTGACTGGACGTATCCATTTGAGATTATGTGCGATGCATCTGACTTTGCCATTGGTGCGGCCCTAGGACAGCACATGGATAAGATGCCGTACGTAATTTATTATGCTAGCCGAACCCTGAACGATGCCCAACTGAATTACACAACAACCGAGAAGGAATTCTTGGCTGTTGTGTTTGCATTAAAAAAATTCAGGCCTTACTTGATCGGCTCTCTAGTCATTGTCTACATAGACCATTCTGCTCTACGCCATCTTTTTGCAAAGAAGGACGCAAAATCTCGGTTGATACGTTGGATTCTCTTACTTCAAGAGTTTGACCTTGTCATCAAAGACAAAAGGGGATGTGAAAATGTAGTGGCCGACCATCTTTCACGACTCCTTTCTTCGCCGACGCTTCCACTTCCAATAAACGACGTTTTTCCGGATGAACAACTCTTGACAGTATCGTGCGAACCCTGGTTCGCCGATATAATTAACTATTTTGCAACAGGATTACTACCGAACGAATGGTCAAATCAGGACAAACTTCGATACTTATCCAAAGTAAAACACTTTTACTGGGACGGACCTTATCTGTTCAAGTACTGTCCCGACCAGATTATTCGTTGGTGTGTGCCTAATAATGAGTTCAAGAGTGTGCTGTCATTTTGCCACGATCAAGCGTGTGGCGGGCATTTTGGCCCTAGAAAGGCAGCCGAGAAGATCTTGCAGTGTGGCTTCTACTGGCCACAACTCTTCAAAGACGCTCATGATTACTGCAAGACTTTCTCTCGGTGCCAACACTCGGGCCGGATATCCAGGAGAAACGAGATTCCGCTCCAACCAATCTTGGTTGTCGAGATTTTCGATGTTTGGGGTATTGACTTCATGGGGCCGTTTCCCATCTATTTTGGGAACCTGTATATTCTTCTAGCTGTTGATTATGTCTTTAAATGGGTCGAGGCCATACCCAGCCGGATTAACGACAACAAGGTTGTCGTTAGATTCCTTAAGGAAAACATCTTTTCCCAGTTTGGACACCCCCTCGCGATCATTAGTGACAATGGAACACATTTCTGTAATATGACTTTCGAGGCCTTAATGCGGAAATATTCTATTAATCATAAGCTATCTACACCCTACTACCCCCAAACATGTGGGCAAGCCGAAGTGTCTAATTGGCAAATCAAATAGATTTTGAAGAAGACGGTTTCCAAGAACCGTAAGGATTGGTCTTTAAAACTCACTGATGCCCTTTGGGCATTTCGAACTGCTTATAAGACTGATCTTGGCATGTCTCCATATCGGCTTGTTTACGGGAAGTCTTCCAACCTTCCAGTAGAGATCGAGCATCGCGCATTTTGGGCGATCAAGGAGCTGAATCTATCTCTCGAAGATGCGGGCAGCCATCGGAAGCTGCAGTTAAACAAATTGAATGAGCTTCGGGATGAAGCTTACGAAAACGCGGTTGTCGTTAAGAACCGAACGAAGGTGTTTCACGATAAACACCTTACGTGCAAAAATTTCACACCTGGTCAACAGGTATTTCTTTACGACACCCGGCTACATTTACATCCCGGTAAGCTCAGATCTGGAAAGGACCATTTTTTGTGCGGACTGTATACCCGCACGACACTGTGGATTTGGAGAATCCAAATGACGGTTCGTTTTTCAAAGTAAACGGATATAGACCGAAACCGTACCTTAGCGCCGAACCATCAGAGGAGCTCCTGGTCTTGCAGGAGCCGGTTTACCCTGCATAACCTTCCTCTGCCTACCACTAAACTTCGTTTATCCAGCCCAAAACAGTGGACACTGTTTCAAATAAGTTTGGGGGTATGTATATACTTTCTGTATATATATATATATATATGTGGACATTCTTTTCCGGTGTATATCCATTTTTGACGAGCAATCTTGTCTGGTGATGCTCACATTGTAGGGTTACTAGGCACTATCACAAGGGTCTATAAGGCATCAACCATGCCAAATTTAAAATTTAGAAGTGTCGAACAACCTAAAGCGATGATCTTTGCTAGATAATTAGGGTTAACAAAGCATGTAAACAACTTTACATCTAAGAGAAAGAGATTACAACTTTTGTAGTCCGTTCTTTCGCTTCATAAGCTCCGAGTAGTAGTCCCTTCGCCGCGATCCGTGAACTTCCGGACTCTAGAGAGGCTCCACAAGCCGAACGATCAATGATTGCTTGAAGTCTTCCTTTTCGAAGATGATCTACCTTGAAGAGTCTTTAACTCAAACTCTCACTTCTCTAATCAAGTATTAGAGAAGTGAACACCCTAATCTAAGTGGCTAAAATAGATGAGGATGATGAGGTAGGAATTTATCTCTCTTTTATTTTCAAATTCCACACTAAATCATCACAAAACCAAAAGCTAGAAAGCTTTTCAAGGAGGAAGAAGAAGATGAAATCTTTTGTGATGAATAATGAAATTGTTACTTTGGTTACAAAACAATCTTGAGTTAATAATATCAAGTATTAATTCATGTAGAGAATTGACTAGGGTTAAGGGTTTAGGTTGGGTTAAATAATATCTCCAAAATATCAACACAAAATATCTTTGCTTAAAACAAAAATAAAGCTTCTAGAAACTTCAAGAAAAAGCTAACCCAAATAAAACCTTAACCATGTTTAATCTCCACAAATCATGTTGCATTTGTAATCATAACTTGTTACAATATTATATATCACATATATAATATATTTTTGTAACAAAAGAAAATAATACAATTAACATATATCGCATATATATCAATGTATTATCCGGTGAGAAAATGAATCAATAAAGCGAGCTAATATTAGATAATGTAATGTAATATATCAGATATATAATTATACATTAAATTATCGAATCAACACTTGATCCGACAATCCGGCTATATCGCATATAACCGACTAATATATCATGTACCGTTTCATCGAATCAACACTTGATCCGATGACCCGGTTATATCACATATACCCGTCCGATATCATATATCGTGAGAATAGAATACGGTATCTCATATTGCATTATCCTCGGTCCTGCACATATCACATATGTGCTCCTACTCCGTTTTGCCTGAGTCAACAAATCTCTGCGTAGGACTCTAAAGAATCGTCAATACGCCGGCAGTAGGTGATGATCATATCAAACACCCACAAGCTGCAAACGGTTAGCTAAACGTAACAGCCACCCAGGTATTGAGCGATCAGAAGATCAACAAGCAAGCCTGTACATTCTCCTGTGAATCCAATCAGTAACACTACCGTACAGTCCGGTCTCTTCGTCTGATATGTCGTATATCTAGTCTAGGGGTGGTATACGTCAGACCCCAGTAATCGATAAGTCGTCAATGTGAGGCTCATAACAGGTCGAGAAACTACTGATAACACTTACCAGTAGCACTCTATATCATCCCTGGCCAGGGACTTCCAGTTATAGCCAATCGAATACAGCACAACATCAACTCCCTATATCGAGAGAGATGAAACCCCTCCTATCGCTCATTGCCTCCATGTGATTCGGGACTGTGCCCAAAAGCCACTATTTTGCTCGCCCTCTTGGACGTGGTAAGGTGGAAATCAAAGCACAGTGGGAATCACACAAGACTCTATGACGATCTCGGGTCTACAGACTAACATGTACCAGTGTCACCGGAGAACTGCCATCTGACGTGAGGTATAATACCATCTGGGAGTTCTCAGCGAGTCCGTTCAGTGTACCCAGTCTCCATTGAGCACCCGTACACCATCTTTGATGTCAAACACCGATGGATATGGGATCATCCATTGCCCATCATATGGGTCAAGATGCGTATACGCTTGTCTACTCTGGTGTATCGATGCCCTGTCTCGATACACCCTCGACTAGGATCAATTATAGGATGTACTCATAGACTACCGTGACCCCACTAGTATGATCTCATCATAGCCCCAGTAGTCGAGTACATATCCTAAGGGCTTTATCAACATGTGAGAGCAAGACAATAAACTAATACAAGTTAACATGTTAAGACAAAGTGAAACCAAATAGCATACTATCATGTCGAGCAAGAAAGTCCTCTTTATATATATCCAAGCATCCACTATAATATGCATCATATGTACAACAATGGCCTCTAGGGCATATATATAACTAACAATCTCCCACTTGCATTAAGGCCGGCTGTTGTAGTATCTCATACCCAACATCCTGAAGAGTCTCTCAAACTGTGTCTGAGGAATGGCCTTCATGAGTGGATCCGCAGTGTTGTCCTTCGTATCAACTCTCCTGACCTCGATCTCCCGGCGATCAACTATCTCCCGGATCAGGTGATATCGCCTCAGAATATGTCTGGACTTCTTATGGGACCTGGATTCCTTGGCCAAAGCCACAGCTCCATTGTTATCGCAATACAAAGGTATTGGATATTCAATGGATGGAACCACACCAAGTTCAGTGATGAACTTCTTCATCCAGACAGCCTCGTTTGCAGCATCGTTGGCAGCGATGTATTCAGCTTCCATCGTCGAGTCTGCAACGGTTTCCTGTTTGGAACTCTTCCAACACACCGCCCCTCCATTGAGGGTAAAGACAAATCCCGAGTGCGACTTAGAGTCGTCCTTATCACTTTGGTAGCTCGAATCGGTAAAGGACTCCACCTGGAGTTCTCCGTTACCATACACCAAGAACATCTTTTTAGTTCTTCTCAAGTACTTGAGAATGTTCTTCACAGCTATCCAGTGACTCTCTCCAGGATCTGCTTGATACCAACTCACTATACGTAGTGAGTATGCTATATCGGGTCTGGTACATAGCATCACATACATGATAGAGCCTACTGCCGAAGCATAGGGTATCCCTTGCATGCGAGCTCTCTCCAAATCAGTTTTGGGAGACATCTCTTTGGAGAGAGTGAGTCCAGAGATCGTGGATAGGTTCCTACGCTTGGATTCTTCCATATTAAACCTCTTTAGTATAGTGTTAATGTACCTGGATTAGGACAATCCCAGTATCCGTTTAGATCTATCTCTATAGATCATAATTCCCAATATGTAGGAGGCATCACCAAGATCTTTCATTGAGAATCTTTGTGATAAGAAGAGCTTGACCGATTGCAGCATAGGAACATCATTTCCTATCAAGAGTATGTCATCGACGTACAATACGAGGAAGACAATCTTACTCTCTGCAACCTTCTTGTAAATACAAGGTTCATCTACGTTCTTGATGAAGTCAAACTCTTTGACTACAACATCAAAACAGATGTTCCAACTCCGCGATGCTTGGTTTAACCCGTAGATGGATTTAAGCAGCTTGCACACCTTTCCGCTGCTCCCACTGTCTATGAAGCCCTCTGGCTGAGTCATGTACACACTCTCTTCTAAATCACCATTTAGAAAGGCGGTCTTAATATCCATCTGCCATATTTCGTAGTCATGGTATGCAGCAATGGCAAGTAGGATCCGGATGGACTTAAGCATAGCCACTGGAGAAAAGGTTTCGTCATAATCCACACCTGGTCGTTGACGAAAACCCTTTGCAACAAGTCTAGCTTTGAAAGTCTCAACTTTTCCATCTATACCAAGTTTTTTCTTAAAGATCCATTTTCTCCCAATAGGGTTTACCCCTTCAGGAGCAACTTCCAAAGTCCATACTTTGTTGGTGTACATGGATTCCATCTCAGATCGCATTGCATCCAGCCACTTCACAGAGTCCCAACTCGTGATGGCCTGCTCGAAACTAGTTAGGTCATCATCTTCCATGATGCAATCCTCGCTCCCACCATCAATGAGAAAACCGTAGTATCTCTCAGGTGGATGAGAAACCCTACTAGATCGGCGGAGAGGCTGGGGTTCGTTGGGTGCTACTGAATCCTCTGGTTCCAATAAATCATCTGTTGTGGTTTGTTCTGCTGGAACTTCTTCCAGTTCTACCTTAGAGCCACTAATCTCTTTTGCAAAAAATTCCTTTTCTAAAAAGGTGGCGTGTTGAGCAACAAACACTCTTTTTTCTTCACTGTGGTAGAAGATATACCCTCGCGGATGCTTGGGATATCCAATAAACTTACATAAAACAGACCTTGCCTCGAATTTGTCCGGTTTTTGTCTTTTGACATAGGCCAGGCAACCCCATATCTTAACAAAATTAAGATATGGTCTCTTCCCTTCCCATATCTCATATGGGGTGGTAGGCACAGATTTGGTAGGAACTTTATTCAGTAGGTATGCAGCTGTCTCCAGTGCATATCCCCAGAAGGAATAGGTAACTCAGCTGTGCTCATCATAGAGCGCACCATATCTAATAGGGTGCGATTCCTCCGCCCCGATACACCGTTGTGCTGTGGTGTATAGGGAGGAGTAAGCTGAGAGAGAATCACATTCTCTTTTAGATAGTCCAGGAACTCATTGCTCAAGTATTCTCCTCCTCGATCAGATCGAAGGATCTTAATACTTTTGCCCATTTGGTTCTCTACTTCGTGCTTATATTCCCTGAATTTCTCAAAAGCTTCAGACTTGTGTTTTATCAGGAACTCATGTCCGTATCTTGAGAGAGCATCAGTGAATGTAATGAAGTAGGAAGAACCGTTCCTGGAATATGTAGAGATGGGACCACATACATCACTATGTATCATCCCTAAGAGTTCTGTAACTCTTTCTCCGTATCCACTAAACGGAGTTTTGGTCATCTTGCCTTTGAGACATGACTGGCAAGTATCATAAGATGATAATTCGAACGGATTCAAATATCCATCCTTATGTAACTTAGCTAGCCGTGTCGCATTGATATGACCTAGTCTACAATGCCATAAGAAGGATTCGTTCATTTCTGAACTTTTCCTTTTGTTTGTGTTCTGTACATTAAGAATTGTAGTTTGATTTAGAACGTACATGCCATAATTTAACAATCCTGATCCTATCAACTTTTGATTCAGGAATATGTTCATAACATTATCCTGTATTACAAAATTATATCCTTCTTTATTCAATAAAGAAACTGATATAATATTGCATATCAGGGTCGGAATGTAATGGCATTCGTTCAGAACCAATGTATTACCTTTCGGTAATATAAGGTGATATTCGCCAACAGCTTTGGCTGCAACATCTGCACCATTCCCTACTCTTACGGAATGATCACCCATTCCCAGTTCTCTAATTTTACGTAGCTCATGTAACATATTACGTATGTGGGATACTGATCCGGTATCTAATACCCAGGACGTAGAGTGAACTGAGAAACAGTTCTCAATAACTAACACTTCCGAAGAAGATGCATCAGCATACTTGTTCTTCGTTTGGGCGGTGTGAGAATCCAGATATTCTCCAATTTCCTACTCAGTCTTATAACACTTATAAGAAAGAATAGGACCAACGTTCCCCTGCTTAGTATAATAAGCGGGTTCAGTCAATACATCCATATTATTATCTTGATTAAGCCCTGACATGGTCGCTACCTGGAGAGAGAGAAGGAAACACTTTAGCGTATGCTCTTGCAAGATTAGATTGGTTATTATCTTATTTAATCAGGATATCTCCCACTGTTTTTATCAAATCTTCCTTCAAACCCTAAAAGGAAAGACTAGCCGGGATTAATTACACCTTACAAGTTCGCCAATCTTTCAGCCAGGCCAGTGTTGGTACTTTGAGGGAGGTTCCCCATGCTTTCGCACGGACCTAATTAAAATTAACCTCGTTTTCCCAGAGGCATAACCCCGTAAACACTGTTCTAGTCACCTACTTGATCGGCTAATCGTCCTGTGTAAAAGTCTCCCAGGAGTAACTCTTACTCGCAGTGGGTATCAGGATCCATCTATCTCATAGAAGGTATGCAATCTCATTGCAAATTTCAACACTTGAAATTCCCGATAATATTTTGCCCCAAGCATCCCATGACCTTGACGGAAGTCAACAAATCATAGGGTGCTAGTCAAGTTCAACCCGTCATTTCTTGATTGAATTAAACCCACCCGCACGACCCTTGACGGAGGTCAACAAGGCCGTACGACTATCCTAATCCAATCTGCATCATATGCATAAACAGATAAATACTAGTTAGCTACCGCACACTACGCCTTGACGGAGGTCAACAAACGCAGCACGAATACTAAGTAGGACTTATCTGAAATGACAGAGGGCTACAACAAATTTTTCTGAAAACCTATTGCGTAATGAACTTGATATCGTTGTAGAAACAAGTGATTTTGAACAAGGAGTATCTTTGAGGCTTTTCCAGTTTTCGCTAAAGAGCTCACTCCCGGTGAAGGGATCTCGGCTCTTTCCTCATCGAATAAGGTGCAGGGTACATCATATATACCGCTATACAAAGCAAAACTATAGAAGCAATCAAAAACTAATCCGTGAGTTTGTAGCATCTGCCAGTTCTGCTAAAGAGGTCACTCCCGGTGAAGGGATCTCGGCTCTTTCCTCATCGAATAAGGTGCAGGGTATATCATATATACCGCTGTGCAAAGTAAGACTGTAGCTACCCTTTTTATAAAGTTTTGATTCTACAACATCGTTTAGGTTTCTTTTCTTTTATTAATCTCATTAATAAATCCCATCAATTATGCTTCCTAAGCATCACAGAAGAAACGAAAGCTGTAATATTTATATATCATTATATATATATATAGTATAAGCATTCGTCTCAGGCAGTAATATGATCTCATCACAGAATATTGCAGCAGAAGATAACATATGAAATATTAGATATACTAGGACGTTCGTGTTTTACATCGAGCCTGTATAAAACACGGATTCTACGGTCGCGATGAATAGCCAAACCCACATCCCTATACCCCTATGAGAGCGGCAAGCAACACTGCCAATTCTAGGGTTAGGAGACCCGGTCTCGACTCCTCGAGATGGCCTCCCACTGGACCCTAGAACCCGGTTACTTGTACTCCCCTCCTTGGGTCTATCTACTGCGGAAAAATAAATAATATACAATGGTGACATCATCCTCAACCCGGAAGTGCTCCAATAAAAGAATATTACATACAAATGAATTTTACATGAATGAAAATTAAAACCCTCATCTCACATAAAACCCCCGGCTATTCAGAACACGACGATCCAATATAACATATCACAGCAACACATAATATCTCATATTATCAACGTAAGCAAGTATGTGTATCCTGACTGTCGTTGATGTATAGCAATGAAGCCGGCGATACACCGCATACTACGCTTACGGTCACAGAAAAGAAAGTGTAAAACTACAACATTTGGAATCCACAAATACTTTAGACATCATAAATCCGAAATATCACATACTTCGCATTTCATGCCTAACTATATGAATTCCGCATATTGTATCACATTCCAGATAAATAGACAAAGTTAAACTTTTTGATCGAATAATCAAACACCTAAGATTTCCCAAATAGCTCAACACTTGAGCGGAGTTCAAAAATCCCAGAACATGTCACAGCCCCAATGAACCAGCCGTAGAAAGGTCAAACCAACGCCTCATATGTGTCAACGCTAAACTACCACAAACTCTAGGGTTCGCAGTTTTGACGGTCACATAATCGAGTTAAGGTTACGTTCTTCTAGAGGGTCCACAGATATGGTTGCATGTTTTTCTGAAAGATTCAAACTCAAGTAAAATTCAACACTTGAAAGTTTTTCGTGTCGGGAAAAAGTGAGTTATTGATATCCGTTCGAACATTTTAACATGTTCTAAATTATCCAGAAAAACTAAACGATGTTAAACTTTCCGATCGAATCAACGAATTCTAAAGATCTCCAGAAAGCATGTGGTAATACCTACGGATGTAACCTAGAAGTATCTGTCCATAATACCCAAGTACGGCTGCGGAACCACCGCGCAAAGCATGGTATTGCCGCGGTTCCGCGGCGACTTAAGGGAATTAGAAGCTCGTACTTCACAGTAATCCTTAGAATTCCCTGCTTAATTTTCTGAGTATTTTTAATACGGAAAAAACCAACTTTTTAGAAAATTTCCAGAGAGGGGGTCAAAATCGATGTTTCGGGGTTCGATTAGACTTTTAATTTCGTATACACGTCGCCTAATACTCTAGCTAGGCTCTGATACCACTGTAGGGTTACTAGGCACTATTATAAGGGTCTATAAGGCATCAACCATGCCAAATTTAAAATTAGAAGTGCCGAACAACCTAAAGCGAGGATCTTTGCTAGATAATTAGGGTTAACAAAGCATGTAAACAACTTTACATCTAAGAGAAAGGGATTACAACATTTGTAGTCCGTTCCTTCGGTTCATAAGCTCTGAGTAGTAGTCCCTTCGCTGCGATTCGTGAACTTCCGGACTCTAGAGAGGCTTCACAAGCCGAACGATCCATGCTTGCTTGAAATCATCCTTTTCGAAGATGATCTACCTTGAAGAACCTTTAACTCAAGCTCTCACTTCTCTAATCAAGTATTAGAGAAGTGAACACCCTAATCTAAGTGGATAGAATAGATGAGGATGATGAGGTAGGAATTTAGCTCTCTTTTATTTTCAAATTCTCACACTAAATCATCACAAAACCAAAAGTTAGAAAGCTTTTCAAGGAGGAAGAAGAAGATGAATCCTTTTGTGATAAATAATGAAATTGTTACTTTGGTTACAAAACAAGCTTGAGTTAATAATATCAAGTATTAACTCATGTAGAGAATTGACTAGGGTTAAGAGTTTGGGTTGGGTTAAATAATATCTCCAAAATATCAACACAAAATATCTTTGCTTAAAACAAAAATAAAGTTTCTAGAAGCTACAAGAAAAAGCTAACCCAAATCAAACCCTAACCATGTTTAATCTCCACAAATCATGTTGCATTTGTAATCATAACTTGTTACAATATTATATATCACATATATAATATATTTTTGTAACAAAAGAAAATAATACAATTAACATATATCGCATATATATCAATGTATTATCCGGTGAGAAAATGAATCAATAAAGCGAGCTAATATTAGATAATATAATGTAATATATCACATATATAATTATACATTAAATTATCGAATCAGCACTTGATCTGACAATCCGGCTATATCGCATATTACCGACTAATATATCATGTACCATTTCATCGAATCAACACTTGATCCGATGACCCGGCTATATCACATATACCCGACCGATATCATATATCGCGAGAATAGAATACGGTATCTCATATCCCATTATCCTCGATCCTGCACATATCACATATGTGCTCCTACTCCGTATTGCCTGAGTTAAGAAACCTCTGTGTAGGACTCTAAAGAATCGTCAATACGCCGGCAGTAGGTGATGATCATATCAAACACCCACAAGCTGCAAGCGGTCAGCTAAACGTAGCAGCCACCCAGGTATTGAGCGATGAGAAGATCAACAAGCAAGATTGTACATTCTCCTGTGAATCCAATCAGTAACACTACCACACAGTCCGGTCTCTTCGTCTGATATGTCGCATATCTAGTCTAGGGATGGTATACGTCAGACCCCAGTAACCGATAAGTCATGTCGATGTGAGGCTCATAACAGGTCGAGAAACTACTGATAACACTTACCAATAGCACTCTATATCAGCCCTGGCCAGGGACTTCCAGTTATAGCCAATCGAACACAGCACAACATCAATTCCCTATACCGGGAGAGACGAAACCCCTCCTATCGCCCATTGTCTCCATGTGATTCGGGACTGTACCCAAAAGCCACCGTTTTGCACGCCCTCTTGGACGTGGTAAGGTGGAAATCAAAGCACAGTGGGAATTACACAAGACTCTATGACGATCTCGGGTCTACAGACTAACTTGTACCAGTGTCACCGGAGAACTGCCATCTGACGTGAGGTATAATACCATCTGGGAGTTCTCGGCGAGTCCGTTCAATGTACCCAGTCTCCACTGAGCACCCGTAGACCATCTTTGATGACAAACACCGATGGATATGGGATCATCCATCGCCAATCATATGGGTCAAGATGCGTAAACGCTAGTCTACTATGGTGTATCGATGCCCTGTCTCGATACACCCTCGACTAGGAACAATTATAGGATGTACTTATAGAATACCATGGTCCCACTAGTATGATCTCATCATAGTCCCAGTAGTCGAGTACATATCCTAAGGGCTTTATCAACATGTGAGAGCAAGACAATAAACTAATACAAGTCAACATGTTAAGACAAAGTGAAACTAAATAGCATACTGTCATGTTGAGCAAGAAAGTCCTCTCTATATATATCCAAGCATCCACTATAATATACATCATATGTACAATAATGGCCTCTAGGGCATATATATAAGTAACACACATTTCATTTAAAATAAAAAAATAGCCGTATTTAACCGACGATTTTGACCCTTTAATAAATTTGCCTTCTTGATGTACAATGACAGTGGAGCACTGTCCAATTTAAGTTTGGGGGTACGCTCGTTACGCATTTCTCACCTTCACATTCATGTGTATATTTTACATTTGCATACTTTTTAAACCCCATAAAAATCAGAAATTTTTCTCAAAACATAAAAACTTTGTCGTCAAGGTAGCTAGTGGGAGAACTTAGATTCAATATTTTCGACGGTTTTGTTTGATAAGTAGGAACAACTAAATCCTATTTTTAGATTTTGAAAACCTTAAAGATAACCCTCCTTTGATGTTAACTTTAGCTATTATACGTCTTTACATCACACTACACGTGTCGTGGGTTTTTGAAAACTAGATGACAAGTCTATTATGTCCGAAAACTTTTAAATTGATAAACTATTTTCTGAGGATCAAATAGGTCTGTTCTGAAATAAGTAATATCAAGAAGAGTTGATGAAGTGAAGCAGATATGAAGGGATGTTATTGAAGCCTTAATTGGAACTAATTCTGAAGAATAACCCATCTGAAACATGGTTGGAGTGATTACACACCTGACCCACTAAACACGTCTTTTATCTTAAAAAATAATTGAACTACCGATTATATCTCCGTTCTCATTAAATCATCATGATTTTCGCGCTAAATTGGTCTTTTGTTTCAGGGCCTAGGTAACTTGAGTAATTAAGTCCGCTGGGGTGTCTCTACACCTAATGCCCTAAAACCAACTGGTTTGGGTGCATTGGCCCAAATCTCGCTAAGAAACCTAGAAAGCCCAAATTAAAATAAAGTCAAGCAAGTGTTCTCTCCGAGTTAAAATTCCTAACGGTTTTTTGTGTGAGAATAATCTTGACAAAAGACAGGTTTTTATAAAAATATTTCTAGAGGAAATATGAAGGTTTTATCCTATGATGAAGACTATTGCACGTTCACAGAGGTGTGTTTGAAACGAAAACAAGAAAAAGGTGGAGTGAAAAATATGACCTAGTTTCCTGTTAAGGAAGATAGAAATTATGAATTTGAAACCTAACTGGAAAACAAAACTTGAGATGTACTTAACTCTTTATAAAACTTGTCCGATCCTTTTTAAAATTTATATGGGCCTTATTTTGTGACATGACGACTTTAATCGACACTTTTGAAACTTAACGACACTATTTACACTGCACGTAAAGACATATAAAATCTTAAGTTAAATAAAAAGCGAGGTGTGAAAAATAAAGGTTCGATAGTTCTAGATTTAGGATAATAGAATTGCTAGCTTTAAAACAAAACCTTAGAGTTTGAATCATAGTTATTTCCCAAAACTAGCTTGACGGGATTTTGTGGGTGGAATCCACTGAAAACTCTTAGGAGACAACACTCCTCCTATTAGGGACACCTAGAGGTTTAACGGCTTGTTGCACAAGCTCAGTGCAATCGCGTTCCCTGCGAAAGTGAGGTAAGGATTCTTTTCTTTTTGTTTTGCTCGGGACGAGCAACAGATAAGTTTGGGGGTATTTGTTCATACCAGAATATTGCATTTTATTACCGCTCATTGATTATCCAGTTTTTGTATATATCGGTACTATTAACCAATGTCTGCTCAGTATTACAGATTACAGATGTCCATGACAAAATACTGGAAATACACTTAAAATCACGGATATATCATTTGTGAGCTAACACTGCAACCAGAACCGCAAACCGACTGATACTTCATGAGTTTCTTCTTGCAACATGCAAGTGTACACACTTTTTAGCTAAATGGTCCAACACATACAAGTGTGAACACTAGCTTGTTGGTTCTTGAACCTAGTGAAGAGGGCTGCCCATGGCATGCTGACTTGATGCAAGTAGGCATGAGTGTGATGTGCATTTAATGCAAAAAGAGTTGATGTGATTTGAAGCTACAAGTTCCCTCCAAAATACTTGAGTGCATCCAAGGCCTTTAGAGACTAATCAAACAACACCAAAATGATATTTGAGAGCATACAAGTCAACACACCAAGTTCGAGCATGAGCTCTCGGTTTTGGGCCGGCCACTTTCCTAGTCCATCTAAGCTCGCCGGCCCCCCTGTGCCCAGTTGGTCTCATTTTCCTATGATACCTCTCTTGATGCCACGTTAGCTCAATTTTATTATTTGTTTATCCATCTTTTGAGCCTATAAATACAGAACAGAGGGCAAAGGAGAGGGATACTTTTTGTTTAGTTTTGTTTTAGAATTCTTGTAATTTGTAAGCTTACTTCTCTTTATAATTCTTGAGCTCTTGCCCCTTTGTCTTGACCTTGCAACTTCTTCATAGAACTTGCAAGCTTAAGACTTAGGTTCATGACTTCAAGATTAGTTGTAGCTTGTTATAGTTCAATAAAATCCTCATTTTCATTTTATATGTCTGGTTTTACATATTCGAACTTGTGAAATTCTTGCTCTACTTTGATCTTACAACCTCTTAAGAGAGCTTGCAATCTTAAAGTTTGGTATTGGATTTCACATTGCACCGGACTTTAGAACACTTGGAGATACTCGCACTTGGATTCATCGGTTCTCTTTTTATCTTCCTTTTTTTGCATCGTTCATTATGTTTCTTATTCTTGTCTCTTTTCTTTATTTTTACTTTGTGAATATGTGTGAGTAATCTATTTACCTGTTAAGGGCGGAATATGGTTAGATTTTAGTTGAAGATGTTCTTTGCTAAAACTTTAAAAACCTTAAACTTTGCAATTGAAACTCCGTGCAAATCACTCGCAATTCTGCTCCGCTAGGCATCCTATCCTATCACGATAGCGATGATTCCTAATCGTGACTGGATTGCTAGTGGTTTGCCGAAGGCTAAAATCAAGATATAACAACGGAAGGACAAGGGACAAGGAAGACGGATTTAAGGATATGCCGCAAATACCGTATTTCAAGTTCCCTAATCCGCGTTGTTACCTATTGCTTTAGTGTCAATACCAAAGTTGGGGCTATAAGGAATCGGCAAATATCACCTTTATACAATCTAACCTATTACTATCCTTAACGAGTCTTTTTATTATACATATTCTTGTTACGACATTTAGTTTAACCAACAAATCAAAATACGTTGTTAACTCGTTAAAACAAACCTTAAAAACCTACCAACTCCCTGCGGACGACCCGTACTCATCACGGCTCGCTACACACGACACCGTTTTTTATTACGGTAATTTTAAAACTCTTTCTAAATACGACACAGTAAAAACGTAACAATCAAATGGCGTCGTTGCCGGGGAGACGGTAACGCTTTTATACTTGTAGTCTCGGATTAATTTGTGCATATTTTGTATAAAAATTAACTTTCTAACACATTCAAACGGAAAAAACCATTCTTTTTAAAACCAACAAAAACACAATAACATTCTTTTTTCTTCTCTGGATTTGTATTCTGCTAACACTCTGAGGTTTAAAGAAATAAATCAAGTTATAAAAGTGGAATGACATTACTTCACTGAGGCAACACACAAAATTTGAGGCCATTCCCTCACACAAAAACCGACGACATCCCCTTGATTTCCGAGCTCGCCGGCTTTATGATGACATTTTTACTTTTGTTTTTCTGTGTTGCCTTCAGTATTCTAATAGCATCCCATTTTTATTGTTTGATTTTCTTAATTATTTGTGTTCAGAATTTTGGCTATCCATATCGCTTTTTGGCTCAAATATCCATATTTTTCCGACATATGCAGATTTAATGGATTGTGAGCAGCGATCGTGTGGAACAAAGGGAGCATTTTCAAGTACAAGGGGAGTGAACACTTAGTGCCAAAGATCCGGGTAGTTGGACCCGCGCAAGCGAACCATTCGACCACTCGGAAGCAATTTCGACACGAGTTTCTTAAACTCGATACTTTTTGGTCCGTATTTTTCTAAACTTCCCCTTCTCAAACCCGACGCTCCAATATTCTTGTCTTTGCAGGATTCTTAGCACCATTACCGCAAAAAGCCAAAGAAAAAACTAACCATATTTGTTGCAGCGCCACATTTAAAGTAAAAAACGAATTGATTGTTTGAAAACAAAACTTTGTTGATTTGCGCATTACATCATTTAATACGAACTTAAGAGGCTCTAACACCAATCCAGATTGGGTGGGTATTTCATCACCCTTCCTAAGACCATAGAAATCACTAATTGGATAAGTGTTATCTCAAGATTAATAAAAAATATCTAGACTCGGCCAAATAAGGACTTGTCGCGCTTAATAGGACAAAGGAAGATTGTGGGTATTCGGTCGTTTATCTAAACATGACTTTTTTGGTGCCTAGGCTAGACAAGTGAGGAGGTAATTTTAAAAGGACCGTCTCACGGTGATTCGTGAGCAGAACCCTCCTTACCTCACTTGTGCTTACCTGGTCATAACTGGCTGTAAAGAGGCGATTTGAGGGTTATCTCATAATTTGTCACTTTGGAATAGTTAGGAGCAGGTCTAGTTGACTTAGAGGACCCTGGTCTAGGCGTTTACTGTGCATTTGTGATTGTGTTTGTTGAACTGTCATTTCAATTTTTTCCATTCTTTTGAAACAAACATACATTCGCCATTTTTACCACCTTCACCCAGTTTTTCTTCACTTTCGTTTTCTTACCCTCACATTCTACACCTTGACTACACTAAACTCGTTTAGTGTATATCCGCTTGGACTAAGGACCCCAGTACCCGTTTAGTCCGCGTTTCGTTAGTCCCTACGGACTACGCGATCGACACCGCAGTTGAAACTCCATCCACACCTCTTTCCCCCCTACCTTTGCCGGCCAACTCCGACGTTGACCAGGATTCTGTTCATACATCTTCACCTTCACCATCACCAAATTATTCTTCTGAGATGTTAGGATTTCCTCCTAACATCCCTTTACCTCCCTCGGGACAGATTCCCCCTCACTTGTGTGCGAATAACCCGCAACCACCTCCTGTTGCAGCGCCACAACGAATCATGCACCAGGATCGTTTCTACCCTACCCGCTCTGCACTTCCGACCCGTCTTTCACTTCCGCCAGCCAATGGGGATAATTTCGAAATTAAACCCCACTTCATCAATATGTTGCCCAAATTTCACGGGCTAAAATCCGAAGTGCCTACATCTTCATCAACAAGTTCCAGAACGTCTGTACAATGATGAAGACAACCCAACTGTCCGACGATGCTATACGGCTACGAGTCATTCCTTTCACTCAGTGTGACTTTGCTGAGAAGTGGCTGTATAGCACCGCATCGCATTCCATAACCAGTTGGGATGAGTTTGTAAAAGCGTTTCTTAAAAAATTCTACCCAAATCACAAGACCGCGAGGATCCGAAACAAAATCAACCAATTCTCCTAGCTTCCTACCGAACCTTTTTGGAAGTGCTTTGACCTATACAAAGACCTTCTTGTTCAGTGCCCTCATCACGGTATTGAGAGATAAGAACTTTGCCAAATCTTATATGAGGGCCTGAATCCAGCAACTAAGCAGTTGCTGAAAATTGTCAGGGCCATTTCCTATCCAAATCCGACAAGGAAGCTTGGCAATTCTTCGATAATCTTGCGGAGCAAACGCTTCAATGGGAGAGCACCAGACCGAGCACTTATTATTCTTCTTCTTCTGGTCAGTCTAGGGCAGGCATTCATCAACTCGATATCTCAATTGCAATGAAGGCGGAAATGGCTGCAATCACGCGAAAACTGGAAGCAATTGAGAGCAAATTCTCACCTCCTTCTCCTGCCCCTGCTCTTCCCGCTCGTACTATCTGCGCTTGTTGTTCTGATCCATCCCATTTGACTGAAGAGTGTCCTTACAACCCACCTTCTTAAGGACAAGATCAGGTCAATCCTGCATTTCAGGAAAGACCAAGAAATGATCCATACTCTTCCACTTACAATCCTGGTTGGAGGAACCACCCCAATTTCGCTTGGAATGAGAACCAGCATCAATTCCAAGGCCACAACAATTTCCAGACGCCTCCTCCTCCTCCTCCTCAACAAGCCCAGTAACAAACTCAACATCAATATCAGCAGCCCTTCCAACCCCAGCCTTTTCAAAATTCGACGAACAATTTTGCACCCAACAATTCTTTTCCTCAAAACAACTTTGTTCCGTCAAACAACGATAAGGTTTCCTCGCTAGAATGGAGTCTGGAGGCATTTGTAAAGCAATCAACTCAATCCACCGCCAATATCCAGTCTTCCATTAAGTCTTTGGTGCAACACACAGCTACGCACGGGCAAAGCATCAAAACCATCGAAGCCCAAATTGTACAACTGAATGCGGCTTTAAGCGAGTGAGAGAAAGGGAAGCTTCCATCTCAACCACTCACAAATCCTGGTCACCCACATAATGTACATGTTGCTCTTGAACAACAGAACCATAACGTGAGTGCTATAACTACGTTGAGATCTGGAAGGATGCTGCAAAACAATGTTGGCACAGATGATGACACCTCGGCCGCTTCTTCTTCTTCTTCTTCTTCTTCGTCTTCTGAGCCTATTCTCCATTCTTCAAAAGGCTCTTCTTCTTCCGCTGCTCCAACGGACCCGCATATCACTCCATGAAAACTCCAGCTCTGGGATCCGTTCCAACTCCACAATCTCCTCCACAAGCATTGGACTCAACCAATTTCAAAAACTTTTCATTTCCAAACCGATTGAGGTCCAATAAACAAAATCCACAAATGGAGAAGATTCTGGAGTTGTTTAAGCAGGTTAACATTAACATTCCCCTTTTAGATGCAGTCCAACAAATCCCTTCCTACGCAAAAATCTTGAAGGACTTGTGCACTAAAAAGAGGAAATCTCAGATAGCCAAGAAGGTTTTCTTAGCAAGTGTTGTGAATGATTCTCTTACCCAAGCCTTACCTCAAAAACGGAAGGACCCTGGCTGTCCTACGATTTCAATAACTATTGGGGATAAGAACATCAACCGCATACTTTTGGATCTTGGTGCCAGTGTTAACCTGCTTCCGTACTCTGTATTTGAGCAACTAGGTGTAGGAGAGCTGAAACCCACACACTGTACTCTCCAAATGGCCGTCCGATCTATCACCCATCCTAGGGGTGAGCTAGAGGATGTGTTAATAAAGGTTGGGGACTTCATATTCCCCATTGAATTCATTGTCTTAGACACACAACCTGTAGCTAACCCCCGGAATCAAATTCCGGTGATATTCGGTCGTCCATTCCTTGCAACTTCTAATGCTGTGATCAATTGTCAGAATGGTTCGATAAACCTATCTTTTGGAAACATGACAATTGAACTCAACATTTTTAGGTTGGGGAATCAGCCCTCTGAACCTAATGCTCATATACTAAACGTTTGTTCGATCCAGGAGATCACCCCAGAGGACTGTGAATTCGAAGAGTTTTTGTTCGATCACAGAAATCTTGACGCCACTAGTGCGTTCTTCTTTGAACCTGCTGCTGCTTCTGCTTCCGACAATGATTACGAGTGTTTCACTTTCTTGAACGATCTTGGCTTATCGCCACCTGAGATTGAATCGTTTGAATTTTCGGATGTGTTAGCTGAACCATCCAACTCGGTCGCTTACACTCGTTTTGAACCTCTGCTGGAATCCTTTGAGTTCAAGACTTTTTCGCCAATCTTGCCTTCAAATAGCTAAACCCCCATCCTAAACCCCTACGGGTGCGGCAAACTACCCCCAAATACCCAAAGTGAAGCAACCTCCCTCATCAACGTGAGTAGGCCACTCGGCACTTCAAAGTACCCGATAGTTTCTGCACCCCATCTTGGGTCTATCCTAGGAGCAGAAAACGGTAAATGAAATAATACAACGGTGGCTACAACCTGAACCCGGATGTGCCCCTCAAAAAAAATATTAAAACTATTTACAATTTACATATGAATGAAAGAAACTCTTGTCTCACATCCCCGGCTATTCATTCACGATGATCCAATAAGTCTATATACACAAACCAAACATCACAGAAATGTGTAAGCCCCAACTAACTGACATATAGCAATTAGCGGAAGTTTACGAACACATATATCACAACTTGAAACATTAAACGACGTTAAACTGCGAATTCGAAACACCCCGTATTGCCACAGTGAAGAATTGACATCATATTCAAAATTGGCAAAAATAAACAACTCCTGAAACAATAGATCCAAGTAACAAAACCACAGACCAAAACAAGAAGCAATCCCTCTCAGAAAAACGGGTGAGGCCGGATTTTTTCCTATTGTGGCCAGCCAAAATCTGAGGGGATTGTCTCATTTTTGGTGAGTGTTCATGTTATAGTTGAAGGAGTACTCTGCAGTTGCTAAAATAATTTTTAGAGCCTCGTAAAAAATCAACAGAAACTAGGATCTACGTTTCGATGTTTTCGGGTTATTTTGGTTTCGTAGTTGTTCCCTGATTTAAAATCAGGAAAAAGTTTCAGAGGAAGCATCGCGTGCTGGCACGTGACCAGCGGTCACGTGTTGGCACGTGACGTTTAAAGCAGCGGCCAGAAAACAGAGCGCAGAAAAAGAGAAGCCCATTGCAGGGGTCATGTGCTGACACGTGACCAGGGGTCACGTGCTCACACGTGACTAACGGTCACGTGGCCACACGTGACCGGCTTTAAAAGCTTTATTCTTTAACAGAATTAAATTCTGAGGAAAGATCTTTCAAATCTTTCCAAAATGGAGAAGATTTATCTGAAACTGTTGGATCAAGAATCTGAAGGTGATTAAATATCACCAATTTATGGGAAAATCTTGGACTTGGAAAGATTTCCCCCTAAATCTAACCGAAATAACAAAGAGATATCTTTGGATTTAAAATCCAATTGTGAATAAAATTCACCTAATAATCTAAAGGCCCAGATTAATGATGAATAAAAATCAAATCTCTCAATAAACAAATCAAATCTTTCAATGAAAGATTCACTAAAACAGATTGATTCTTTTCCTTCTCCTATAAATAAGAGCCAAAAGAAAAAGAGAAAAAGAAATACAGAGAGAGAGATATAGAGCCTTGGGATTTTGAAAATTCAGAAGGTAGAATTTGATTCTCTACAAAAGAAAAACCCTAGGTAAGAAATGAGAGGCTTCAAAAGAGAATTTAATTCTCAAAAGAGTTTAACTCTTATAAAAAGAAAAGAACTTAGTTCTTTCTCTGGTTGAGGATCTGCAAAGTGCATATCTCCCCATGAATTGAGAATTTAATTCTCATTGGGTTGAGATCCTGCTATGCAGATCCAAAACATAGAGGAAGAACTGAGTTTTGAGAATTTAATTCTCACAGAATGATAGGAATTTAATTCCTTTGAGATAAAATTAGGGTTTAACCCTATGTTATAGGAACTTAATTCCTTCAAAATGGACAGAAACAGGATTTAACCCTAATTGAGAACTTAATTCTCTCAAAATCACAGGAATTTAATTCCCTTAAAAAAGAAGAAATTACGGTTTCACCCTATGCCAGAATTTAATTCTCTGCATACATGAGGAATTTAATTCCTACAGAAAAGAAATTAGGGTTTAACCCTATCCAAGAATATAATTCTTCAGAAGAAAATAAGAATTTAATTCCTCTAAAGTTTATTGCTCTGGTTTAACCCAATGAAGAATTTAATTCTTAAAAGATGAACAGATCTTTAAAACATGCAAAGAACCAGAGTCACGTACTACCACGTGACCCCTGTAAAGATCCACAGAAAAGAACTTTGAGGCAACGCCTCATGTGCCCCACGTGACCCCTGAAGGATACAAAAAAAAAGCAAACAGAAGCTATGGGCGCCCTCACGTGCTACCAAGTGACCCCTTGGCAAAAGCTTTAACAGTTAAAAACCCACATTCCCATCACGTGACAGCACGTGATGCTCCAAGAGCAATTATAGAAAGTATTCAATACTTTTGGCAGAATAAAATAAGGGGAATCAGGGCGCTCTCACGTGTCCACACGTGACCCCTCTCTCCTTAGTGTTTAACACTAATTTGAAAACTTTGTTCCCAGTGTTTAACACTGATTTGCTTTAGTGTTTAACACTAATTTGAAAACTCTGTTCCCACTGTTTAAAACTGATTTGCTTTAGTGTTTAACACTAATTTGAAATCTATGTTTCCAGTGTTTAACACTGATTTGTTTCAGTGTTTAACACTAATTTGAAAGCCATGTTGCTAGTGTTTAGCACTGATTATCTTTTAGTGTTTAACACTAACTTGCTAATCTTATTCCCAGTGTTCAACACTGTTGGTCTTTAGTGTTTAACACTAACTTTAGCCCAATTGGCTAAGTTTCTAGAGGCAAAGCCCCTCCTTCAATGAACCAACAGAGAGCAAATATTCTAAACATGATTGGACTTAGCCCAAGCTGGCCATAAGTCCTCATTTCAAACTAAAGTGGGCTAATGGGCTCATAATATAATTAATTGGTCTTAGTTCCAAATTGGGCCAAAGATTATTTAATCTACCTTGGTTCAAGGGTACATCTCTTCACTCCTTTGATATTTGGCGTTGTAATTCCTCAACATCTTCAAAGAGGTGACGGGTCCCGATGACCACACATTGATACGGACTGTGGGGTCCTTAAACTCATGGACTATGATGTCCTTAACCTTGACCGCGACGTCTTAAAACTAATGCCGGACTGTGGAGTCCTTAAAATCCACGGACTATGATGTCCTTAACCTTGACCAGGATGTCTTAAAACTAACAACGGACTATGATGTCCTTAACCTTGACCGTGATGTCTTAAAACTAACGTCGGACTGTGGAGTCATTAAATCTACGGACTATGATGTCCTTAACCTTGACCGCAACGTCTTAAAACTAACATTGGACAGCAATGTCCTTAAACTACCTATTGATCGCAATGTCACTAAACTAAACAACACGGCCCCTCTTAATTGCTCTCTTGTTGGATCTAAACGATCCCGTTAAGTTGATCTTAGTCTAAAACTAGACTAACGTATCCTTAACAAACGTTTAAGTCGATCTTAGTCTCAAATGAGGCTAACGTATCCTTAAACACAACCCCCAAACCCAAATCTAAGATAATATGGATTTGGACTAGTCCACGCCCTACGGACGACGACATAACTCAGTCTCTGTATACAATCCACGGGCAACCAAACACAAAATAAACACACACGACACGAAGTGATCATCTGGAGAAGGAGAAAGTTGTTAACGCAATGCGGTAGCGTAATTAACTGCAGGGGTTTGCGCCTGCAGGGAAGAGCGTCCCCACAATCAAAAAGCCCTCAAGCGAGGGGGAATCTGACGAAGCCTGCTACATCGGCCGCATCCGTTTAAACCTTCGATATATGGTGTCTAAATCAACTTGGCATCTTCGGAGAGGTGGACGGATAGCACCAATTAGCATCTGTCCCGAATCTCAAGCAAGACATCCGTCGCGCTGCCTATTCGGAGGGGAACAGATTCTGGCACGCCCGGTGGGACCTTTTTCTCTTTCCACTCCACACTTCGTGTGTCGTGATTCGCGAACCAATCGCGGTTTGCTAATGGTTGCCCTTGGGTTTCGAAGTACTAAGATTTGGAGTTTCGTTTGCTGCAGAAAGCAAGAGGATCAATGGCTGGCAACTGCTCGAACTACTCCAACTGCAAATGCAACCGACACTCCGCCTCACCTGGAGGTATAGCCTATGGACCGCTGGCTGCTTCCCTATTCACTATGCCTATGGAACAAGTGACTCAAGCTACCACCGGTCTATTCTTTGGGACCATACTCCCGTCGGTGAACGTTAACATCCCAGTGCCCGTACCGGAAGCTTCAAAGAAGTCGGTCTTTGATCGACTTGCTACTCCCACGGCCCCTCTCAACGGGTCGTCCAACTCCTCGGTCTTCACCAGACTGAGCCTGAACTCTAAAGGGCCCGCCAAGAAGCCCGTGATACCTGAGGTGGCCATCCCAAAGAAGATAGCTGCTCTCGAAGTCGTCAAGGCGGCTTCTCCTCCCAGAGGGTCGGTCTTCGCGAGACTGACTACCCCCATTCGCGCTCCCGCTCAGAAATCTGTTTTTGACCGGATGGACGTAGCTTCTCAATGAACGTCAGTCTTCAAAAGGCTGACACCGGCAGTAGCCCCTCCCCAGAACAAGGGGCAGGACGAAGCCGTCGCTGAATCAATCCCAGCAACCCGTCATACTCGACGTCGCCACTGGCGCCGGATAAGGAAGACTGGAGGCAACTCCCCCACAGGGCTAACTCCACTGGCTCCAATGGTGGAAGTTAATGCTGCTGTTCCAACTGGGAACAGTTTTGAACCGCTAAGGAGGGTATGAAAGAACTCTCCGACTGCCACGTTGAAAAGATCTCCTCCACATGCGGAGAGTGTTACAGAAGCGAAGCCGGAGCAGCCTCCTCAACGGCCATTCTCCAAAATTTACAAGGTCTGGCGACGGGTTCAGGACTCGATAATCATTCAAGATCACTCTCACCGGCAGAAGAAGGTGAAATTTCAGGAAGAAAATAACCGCCCTGTCGGATCACAAAGGATGACAACCACTTGGGTGCCCGCTGCAACGGCCCCCTCCACGTCGACTACTCAAAAGAGAAAAAGGCCGGAGAAAGTCCCCACGCCTACAGCAAATGTCAAACCCAGTAAGCCTAAATGCCCTAAGTCTGGAGGCATGGTGGTGCATACCGTTTACATGGCATCCGGGAAGGAAGACAGCCGTGCATCTACGGGTCATCGACCGCTCACGCGATCGGTGACTAAAGCTCTGGAGCAGCAGTAGAAGCTCTAAGAAATGATGAACGTGATGGCCGCACTCACTGGGCCAAAAGAAAGCCCCAAAGCGTCCTCTGATCAACGCCAGGAGCAAGAAACTGACGCTGAATTCCTTCGTAGGATACTGGAAAAGAAGGATAAAGAGGCTGCTGAACAAGCAGCCAATATAAAGCGAATGGCCCTCCTGTTCCAAGACATGGTGGGTATTATGATCCAACAAGATCCTCCTGCTGAAAATCCTCCGATCGTCTTTGAAGACGACGGGGGAGAAACGTCAAATCCTCCACCGGCTCTGTCAACAGCTAAGGAGGAGACAATCTCCAAAGCTGACTTGGATGAATACATAGCTCAGCAGATACGGGTGCATCAAGCAACTGAGGCAGCCGGTCAAGTCGTAAAAACGGGACGACCATATCTGAGCTGGTATGATCAGATCAAGTACCCGCCGGGCTATACAATACCGAAGTTCCATGTCTATAAGGGGACGGGCAATCCCCACCAGCATGTTGCCCAGTTCAGGGCACTTTGCGGCAACACCGGCAGTGATGATAAATTGTTGCTTCGCCAGTTTGTCGGCAGCTTATCAGAAACGGCGTTCGAGTGGTACTCTAAGCTCCCGAACGACTCCGTCAAAGCATTTGCGGAGATGGAGCTGCTATTTACACAGCGGTTCGCGAGCGCCAGCGAACGCACCCCGATAACGGCGTTGATTAATGCCAGGGTGAAACCGGGTGAGACATGGGTCCAGTACGCTATACGCTGGCGAAACTTGTGGTCAAAATGTGAACAACGCATTGAGGAAGCGCCCACGGTGGGCATGTTCGTAGGTACCCTAGATCCTCATGCAACTATGTCACAGTTCATGATGTTCTTTAAGCCAACTACGTTCCAGGCTTTGATCGACAAGTTGGTCCAGATGGACCAGATGGGTCACAGACCGTCTCCCCCTAAACCGGAACCTCGGAATGACAAGGGTAAAGGGAAGGCAACCTTCGTTACGAACGCTCAGTAGCAACCCAGTGCCTCAAAGCTGGCGGATCAACTGGAAGAAAGACGACGGTATTATAATGAGAAAATGAAGCGCCCCTACTCATTCCCACGGGATAAGACGAAGAGGCTATTCGAGCTGGCGGTACGCAACAGGCTTATCAACTTGCCAAACCCAAGGCGACCGCCGCAACTCAGTGAGGCGAATAACCCCAATTATTGTCCTTACCATCAAATGGTAAGCCATCCGATTGAGGATTGCTTCGTCTTCAAAGTATGGATTGAAGATCAATACCTACAGGGCAAGTTTGCGCTGTCCGAAAAGTGGAAGGTGAACCCGCCACAACCGCACACTCCTAAGAAGACGGACGCGCCGGGGCAACTTGCGCTTTCGTTGAAGAAGCTCCATGGGAAATCGTGCTTTCAGCAAAAACTAAAAGAATGCTGAATGAGCTCCAGACATGCCCGGCGATCAGGTGGAAGAACCCGCTGGAACCCCAGATCATTGAAGGGATGCTGAAGCCACGCCTGACCCCGAAGATCAGTGGTGATAGCCCAAGTACTCACACCCAACCGTCGAAATATTCAAAGAAAAAGAAGAAGAAATCCAAGAAGCCCGTGAAGCCTGAAGACAAGCGCACGGACTTGCAGAAACAGATTGATGCGGTGGAGGAGTACAATCAAAAGGCGCAGACTCCCATCACACTCCAAGAGTTCCTCAACCACGTCTTTCAGGAGGAAGATAATGGAGAAAGCTCGTCAGATGAATCCGAGGGATATGTGGTGAGTCGTCATGTGATTTCCCACTCGTTTACGGACGATGAGAAAACTCCTGGCACTGAGAAACTGGGGGCACAGCCTGAACCAGAACTTGTGTGGCCGACAGACGAAATGATCGATGCCTTTCTAGATGAGATTCGTTTAAAAAGTAAAGCCGATCGGCAGCGTGAGATGGCCGCATCAGAAGGAGCTAAACGCCGGCGACTAAACAAAGGAGTCGGAGCGCTCCCGCTAGATCAAAAAACATCCGATGCGGATAAAAACATATTCAAGACGAGGAAAAGGTTTGCCAAAGCCATGTCAATGGGAATGAAGCTACCACCCTCGGAAGAAAACACGCTCAATGGAGCGGAAAGGCACCCTAATTACTGCTCATATCATCGGAAGATTTCACACCCCACTGAGGAGTGCGACGCTTTTAAGATATGGTGGCAGGAATATGTTGCTCACCGGCAACATTTTAAACGGATGAAACGCAGGACCCGTCAGGAGCAAAGAAGTACGACCGAAGGGCATAAAAGAACTACCGGCAACTGTTACATGGTCAACGCCGGAGGATCACAAGTTCTCACCTTTGGGAGCGACTCTGATAAGGAAATGGCTCTGGGCCCTCTCTTTAAAGAATCCATCTTAGGGAAAGAGGAAGAACCGGAGGCCTGCGAAAACATTCAGCTGCGCAATCACACTCTCTCGGAAAAGAATCTCGGACCTGCAACTAGAAAAGATAAGGGAAAAGAAAATGCCGCTGAGGATATCGCCCTTGAAGACCAAGTCATGAAAGAGCTGACTGCCAAGGACCCGCCCAAGAAGGGTAGGGTGGACTACAACATCCTAGCGCACCTGAGGAAGCTACCTTCGCAGCTCAGCATTCTCGACGCCCTCTTATTATCAAAAGAAGCGAGAGATTCATTAATCAAGGCGCTATAAGAGCCCGAGCAATTCCAAGCCTTCCTCGCCGAAGAGAGGATGAAGGATGAACTGGAAGAAGTGCACACGGCCGATATCACTTTCGGCGACGAAGACCTGCTCCTTGGGACATGCGACCACAACCGTCCCCTATATGTCTCTGGATACTGCCACGATATCAAGATAGGCAAAATCCTAGTTGACAATGGGTCTTCTGTTAATCTCCTTAACGTGCGGGTGTTAAAGGAAATCTGCATGAGCGTCCAGCACCTCGCTCGGGACAAGATCACCATCTCCAGGTTCGATTCTCAATCATCACGAACTCTTGGATCTGTGATACTGACGCTACGCTTTGGGCTGCTCGTCACAGATGTTAAATTCCACGTCATAGACGCCAAGACATGCTACAATGCTCTGCTCGGTCGTCCCTGGTTACATGAGTACAACATCATCCCTTCTACGCAACATCAGTGTATGAAGTATTTCAAGGATGGTTTCGACTATACCGTAACGGGAGAACTGAACCCATTCTCCGTGAACGAAGTCCGCAAATATGAAGATGCCAAATACTTCTTACTGGATTTCGAGGACATGGAGAGGTGTCGCAAACCGGAGAACAAAGCCGCCGCCACCATTCCTGTTTTCGGGAGTGATACCGAAGAAGAAGAAGAGATAGTTTATGCTGGGCCGTATCGACGCAACAACCCGGGACCGTCCACCCCCATATTGATCTTCGAAAGTGACTCGGAAGATGAGGTTAATGCTGTATTCTCCAGTCGGCCGTCAATACGAGCATTCCCCAGTGATGATCAGAATTTGCAAATTACCATGGTTCCGCGGGAGCACTACAAAGATCTTGACGCACTTGAAGCTTACAATGTACAAGACCTGCAGACGTTTTACGTCCCTCCCGGGCGAAAAGGCGAAAAGGTGATCTTATTTTACCGATCCACGGAAACAAGAATGAAGAAAGAAATCTGGCATGGCGCGGATTCTACACTCGACAGGCTTCAACCCATCCGTTTGCCCAGATATTACAAAAACGGACTAAAAAGGCTATTGAAGCACCAAGGGGTACCTTTAAAACAGACTATTCGACAAGCTCGATTCTACAATAGGATTTGGGATGTCCCTGGGACTCAGCGCAAATTGCCCAACGGGAGAATAGAAATGCTTGGGCTTGGATATGTGAGGTCCGGGAAGCAGGAACGAGTCCACGGTATCTACGCCATATATAACTTCGATCAAGAAGAGGACGCCCCGTCGAGAAATACCAACCCCTTATCAAAACTAGATCCCGCAATCGAAGTGCCAAGTCCGTCATTTGAAGCACGAATGGACAAGCTTGCCAGGAAAGCGGGTCAAAAGGTTCGGGACGACCATAATCGCGAAATGGTCATCTACGAGAAAGCCAGGACGCAACGTTTTTTTCAACAGGTTGCAAAAGACGAAGATGCTCCTCCCTGTCAACCCGTTGCACAAAAGGCCCGACGTAGAAGCAGAAATAAGTCAAAAAGCGGAAAAGGAAGTCAACAACGACAATGCAGGATTAAAAATTCATGTGATCAGGTATTGCACGGTCCGGATTTTTCCCTTATGAAGAAGATGAGTCGAGCGTATTCTTTCCCTCAAGATAAGACGAAAAAGATGCTTGATCTCGCTTTAAAATACCAGATGCTTACACTGCCGGAGTCTAAACACCCCGAGCAAGCAAGCAAAGTCTCACACCCAAACTATTGCTCCTATCACCGAGTAATAGGGCGCCTTATCGAAGACTGCTTCACCTTCAAGAACTGGGTCGAAGACCAGTACCAGCAAGGCAGGTTTGCTCTATCCAGCAGCTGGAGGGCAACGCCGCCACAAAAGCACGATCCCAAAGATGCAAGAGCAGAACCAGATCCACATCGGTCTTGGAAGCGAGCTCGTACTTGTCGTATGATAACCATATCAAAAGGAGAGCCCGAGAACATGGATGACCTTCCCTATTGCTTTGAAAACAGCGATGACGAAGTAATCTCAGAATTTCCACCAGCACCGAAAGAGCTGGAAGATGGCATACATACTACTGCAGATAACCTCAAGAAGATTGAGTTGGGGACGACAAACGACCCGCGACCGACATTCGTCAGCGAGCTGCTATCTGAAGAAATGGTGGCTGCATTAAAAGACGTGCTTATGCAGCATAGGGATTGCTTTGCATGGAACTATTCCGAAATGCCAGGACTAGATCCAGAAATTGTTGTACATAAATTGGCGATATCCCCGGACGTCAAGCCAGTCAAACAGGCGCCGAGAAGAATGCGACTCGAGCTTGAGATGAGCATTAACGCCGAAGTCAAGAAGCTGATCGATTCTGGGTTTATCCAAGAAGTTCAATATCCTGACTGGATCACCAACATCGTCCTGGTAATGAAGAAAAATGGGACAGTGTGCATATGCGTGGACTTCCGGGATCTCAATAAAGCTTGCCCGAAGGACGATTTCCCAGTGCCGGTCACCGAGCTGATGATAGATAATACGTCCACTCACGAAGTGTTCTCCTTCATGGACGGCTCATCGGGATACAATCAGATAAAGATGCATCCCGAAGACCAGAAGCACACCGCTTTCCGGACTCCTCTGGGTATATTCTGCTATAAAGTTATGCCCTTCGGTTTAAAGAACGCCGGTGCCACCTATCAGAGGGCCATGACGAAGATCTTCGATGACCTCATACATGAAATCGTCGAATGCTATATCGACGACCTCGTAGTGAAAAGCAAATCATACGAGGAACATCTTGAGCATCTGAAGATCGTATTCAACGCCTTCGACAATATAACTTGAAAATGAACCCACTTAAATGCGCGTTCGGGGTGTCCTCAGGTAAATTCCTAGGGTTCATTGTCCGGCACCGGGGTATCGAGATAGATCTGTTGAAGATCAAGGCGATCATAGAGATGCTACCGCCAAGGACTCTCAAACAATTGCGGTCTCTCCAGGGGAAGCTCGCGTACATCGGGCGATTTATAGCCAACCTTTCGGGCAAGTGCCGCCCTTACAGTCACCTGATGAAGAAGGGAACCCCGTTCGTCTGGGATCACAAATGCCAAGGCGCGCTGGACGAGATCAAGCAATACCTGCAGAACCCGCCGGTGTTAGCCGCTCCAGTCAAGGGAAAGCCTCTTATTCTTTATACCACAGCCCTCGAAGGTTCCTTAGGCGCATTATGGGCATAAGAGAGCGACCAAGGGAAGGAGAGAGCGCTCTACTATTTAAGTCGAGTTCTTCTGGGGGCAGAAAGCAACTACTCCCCTATCGAAAAACAATGCCTGGCGTTAATCTTTGCGATAACAAAACTCCGGCACTATGCATTGGCGCATGAAGTCCGCCTTATATCAAAGGTGGACCCCCTCAAATATCTGATGTCAAAAGCCATATTGACAGGAAGACTCGCTAAATGGGCCCTGCTCTTGATGGAGTTTTCAATAACCTATCAGCCTCTTAAGGCAGTGAAAGGCCAAGACATCGCCGACTTCCTCGCTGAGCATCCAATACCTACCAACTCGCCTTTGAAATGCGAGCTGCCAGACGAACATGCGTTTGATGCGATCGACGGTAGTAATACCCGATGGGAACTCTATTTTGATGGAGCGTCTTCCATAAAGAAGCGCAAACAAAGCAGCCCTATAATCAAATCAGGGGTAGGCCTTATCTTCGTGACCCCACAAGGAGGGATAATGCGCTTCACCTTCTCTTTGACAGAGCCGAGGACGAACAATGAAGCTGAATACGAAGCTTTGATAGCAGGTCTCGAGATCGCCATCGATATGGGGATTGAGAACCTCCTCATATACGGAGGCTCCCAACTGGACGTTAGCCAAGTAAACGGCGACTACCAGACGTGCAAGCCAGAGCTGGTGAAGTATGGCGAGAGAGTACATCAACTCTTGACTCAAATTCCCTCCTATACTTTGGAAAACATATCGCGTGCGGAAAATAGCAAAGCGGACGCATTGGCCAAGCTCACTAAAGAACTGGCCGAAGAGAATCTCGATGACGTCAGAATTGTGGTATAAAGCCGTCGAGTACTTGCCCCAGCAGAAATATCTCCGGAATCACCCAAAGAAAAGGGAGCAACTGAGCAGATGACCCTGCAAATAAATGACCAAGAGAAGGTTGAAGATTGGAGAGAAGTCTTCATAGACTACTTCAAATCTCGTCGAACGCCTGAAAATGCGTCCTCAAGACATCAGCTTGTGAAACGAGCTCTGTCCTTCGCCTTCGTCAATAATACTCTGTACAAGAGGTCATTTGATTCTCTGTGGTTAAGATGCCTGGGACCCGAAGAAGCAGAAAGAGTCGTCCAAGAAGTTCACGACGGACTCTGCGGTTCTCACCAAGCCGGACCGAAGATGAAGTTGAAGATCAAACGAATGGGCTACTATTGGCCCACGATGATTCAGGACTGCCTCGAATATGTGAAGCAATACCACTCATGCCAGATTCATGGGGACTTCATCCACCAGCACCCAAATCCTCTACATACAACGGTGGCTAGCTGGTCGTTCGAAATGTGGGGAACTGACATAGTCGGCCCCATCGAACCAGCATCATCCAGGGGACATCGTTTCATCCTGGCGACGACTGATTACTTCTCCAAATGGGCAGAAGCAGTACTGTTAAAGGAAGTAAAGACGAAGAATATTCTCCATTTCTTCAAGACGCACGTCATTTATCAGTTTGGAACTCCGCGACGGATCATCTCCAAAAACGGTCCAGCCTACAGAATCCACAAGATCAGTCGCTTCGCACAACAACACAACATAGACTGGAGATATTCTTCAGTTTATAATCCCCGAACTAACGGTCTAGCTGAGGCTTTCAACAAAATCTTGACAAAGATCGTGAAGAAGACGGTGTCCCGAAACAAAAAGGACTGGCACGGGAGACTGCAAGAAGCTCTTTGGGCTTATCGGACTACGTTCAAGATGGCCACGAACACAACGCCATACGTGTTGGTATTCGGCACGGAAGCAGTACTCCCCCTTGAGATAGAGCTACCGTCTCTACGAGTGGCAGTCCACTACGAGCTGACGGACGAAGAAAATGCCCACCTTCGGCTTGAGCAGCTTGACGCCCTCGATGAAACCCGGCTCATAGCGCAACAAAATCTGGAGGCTTACAAAGCAAAGATGACACACTCATATGAAAGATTGACCAGGCCGAGGACATTCTGCCAAGGCGAACTCGTGCTAGTGGTCAAAAGACCTATGATCCCCAATCGTGCCAAACGGGGAAAATTCGAGCCGAACTATGAAGGCCCATATATCATAGACAAGGTCTACCAGGGTGGAGTGTATCTGCTCATGGATATGCACGGTGAGAGACCTTTCAGACCAATAAACGGTCGCTTCCTGAAGAAATACTACACTTGATGGGTTAAGGCCTAGGTCAATGATAGATGACGACGACTATGTCCGCTCGCTATCTTCCTAAGCCCGAACTCTATAAGTAGTGATCGGCCTTCTTCAACAACGGACCGAAACGTCCTTAAACTAATAACGGACCGAAACGTCCTTAAACTAACAATGGACCACTATGTCCTAAAACTAGCTGTTGACCGAGATGTCGATAAACTACGGTGGATTGCAGCATCTCAAAGCCGATACAAAAAAAAATATAAAAAAATATAATAAAGAAAAAAAGGTATGTCCATAAGCAAAGTGGCCACGGATGAAAACCCGAAAGGGCTCCGTGAGTAAAAATAGCAGGGCTGCCGGCGAGTGTTTGTGAAAACCCGAAAGGGCGCAACCTCGTTAAAGGACACTTGCAGGGTCCTCACGACCTTGTAAGGAGAAACCACCCGCGTAAGATCCTTACGACTCATAAGGGAGCAACACACTTAGGAGTCCTCACGATTCCTAAGGAGAAATTACACTTGCGATATCCTCACGACTCATAAGGAGAACTCTCTTATGGGACCCTCACGGCTCATAAGACTTGAAAGTCTTAAGTTACAGAGACCTGAACCTGTTCTTAAGCAACCCCCACAAACTTCGATATTGCCCTACAAGCGGCTCATATTGACCTTTGTATACAATCCACGGGCGCGAATAAACATTTCCCTAACCAAGTCCCATCCGTGACTAGGGATATGTTCATATGGTGAACAACCCTTGTAAGTCCTCTCGACTTATAAGGAGAAAACTCTTTTGTAAGATCCTTACGACTTACAAGAGAACATGCACTTAGGAATCCTCACAATTCCCAAGGAGAAAACACACCTACAAGATCCGCATGACTTGTAGGGAGAAATACCTTTGTGAGACCCTTACGGCTCATGAAGTCAAAAGCCTTAGTCGACAGGACTCCTAACCCTATTTACTAAGCCACCTTTGTTCAACATTGACAAAGGAAAATGATGATTCGCTCCTGGCAATATCCCAGTTGTAGCGGTGCTGATGCCAAAATCGGTGTATAAATCCAAGGTTGCAGCGAAAAGCCAACAGGCCACACATGCATACGAAATAGCCGAAATGATGGGGCAACTTGCGACAAAATCAGCAAGTAAAAATGTATGCATGAAAAATAGCCGAAATGATTGGGCAACTCGCAATATAAAGCAGCGAGTGAAAAATAAAATAAATAGACGAAATGATTGGGCACCGTGAAAAATAACCGAAATGATGGGGCAATTGCGACCTTCGCGATATAAAAGCTAAAATGATAGAGCATCACGGAAAAAGAAATAAAATAAAAATGAAATTTAGGCCCTACAGGTGATGTTACATCAACCCCTGTATACAATCCAGGGGCGCAAACGAAGAAGGGATCATACTCCGCCTCCAGGTTTCATCGTAAGAAGAAGCCAAATCTTGACGGGCCACAAGTGACCTAGAGATCGTCTCAACACTCGTCTCGTCACAACGGACACAACATCAAGCGAAGCGGAACAGCGGCAATTCCCAGTTCCATGACTCGGTGGTGTACAGATCACCGAAAGTCAAATTCCTGTTAGTTATATGTATGCCCTAGAGGCCATTACTGTACATAGGATGTATATTGTAGTGGATGCTGGGACATATATAGGGAGGACTTTCTTGCTCGACATGATAGTATGCTATCTGGTTGCACTTTACCTTAACGTGTATACTGATTGTCTCTCTGTTACATGTTGGTAAAGACCTTAGGATCTGTACTTGACTACCTGGACTATGATGCGGATCATACTAGTGGGGACATGGTAGTCCATAAGTACATCCTTCAAAGTCCCTAGTCGTGGGTGTATCGAGACGGGGCATCGATATACCAGAGTAGACTAGCGTATACCTTCTCGACCCATACAGATGGGCGATGGATGATCCCATATCCATTGGTGTTTGACATCAGAGATGATATACGGGTGCTCAGTAGAGACTGGGTACACTGGACGGACTCGCCGAGAACTCCCAGATGGTATTATACCTCACGTCAGATGGCAGTCCTCTGGTGACACTGGTACAGAGTAGTCTGTTGACCCGAGATCGTCATAGAGTCTTGTGTGGTTCCCACTGTGCTTTGATTTCCATCTTACCACGTCCAAGAGGGCGTGCAAAAATGGTGGTTTTTGGGTACAGTCCCGAGTCACATGGAGGCAATGAGCGATAGGAGGGGATTCGTCTCTCCCGGTATAGGGGGTTGATGTTGCGCTGTGTTCGATTGGCTATAACAGGAAATCCCTGGCCAGGGTTGCTGAGATTTACTGGTAAGTGTTACCGGTAGTTTCTCGAAAAGTTATAGACCTCATATCGATACGACTTATTGAGCTATTGGGGTCTGACGTTTACCACCCTTAGGCGAGATATGCGACATATCAGACGATCAGACCGGACTGTACGGTAGTGTTACTGGTCGGATTCACTGGAGAGTGAGCGGGCTTGCTCGTCGATCTTCAGATCGCTCAATACCCGGGTGGCCGTTACGTTTAGCAGACCGCTTGCGGCTTGTGGGTGTTTGATATGATCATCACCTGCTGCCGGCGTATTGACGAGTCTTTAGAGTCCTACACAGAGGTTTCCTGGCTCAAGCGAAACGAAATAGGAGCGCATATGAGATATGTGCGGGACCAAGAATAATGCGTGTTTGTGATACCGTATTTCATTCTCGCGATCAATGCGTCGAATGGTTGTATGCGATATAACCTAGTTATCGATTCAAGCGTTGATTCGATAAGCCGATACATTGGATACTAGTCGGTTATATGCGATATGACCGGATCGTTAAATCAAGTGTTGATTTAATGATTTAATGCATAATAATATATTTGATATATTACTTTATATTAACTAGTATCGGTTCACTTTAAATGGATTTTCTCGCTCAGATGTGCGCATTATATATGTGATATGATTTTGTGCACTAGCTTGTATCATGTTTGATGATACATGCTTTTTGGTTAAGTGTAAAGTGTTAAACCTTGGTTAATGAATAGGTTAGGGTTTATTATTTGTTATCCATTTATCTTATTTAATTATCCATTTATTTATGATAAATGAATAAAAGAAAATGAAATGAAATGGTTGCTAATTTTGGATTCTAGTTGAAGCTTCTTGATCTTTTGACTAAGTGACCATTTTGTCTCTACCTTGACCCTAACCATTCCTTTAACCATGATTGATTCTCTACACTTAACTAAGGTAAAGATTATGATAAGTATTGTTTTATTTTTCTATTTTAAAATAACTTATCATATTCTTCATCTTCTTCTTCTTCTTCACTTCAAGAAAAAGCTTCACAAGCTTTAATGGCAAAGTGAGAATTAGAGTGAGAAATCCAATTCTAAAGTCTACCCACTTCCTATTTCTTCATCCTCTACCTCTTGCCAAGTAGTAGAGTGTGTTTCCTTCACAAGTTTCTTGACTTGGTGAAGTGAGAGCTTGATCTTGCGATGCTTCGACGTAGATCATCTTCGGCATGGACATCGACGACCTAGCTCGCCTATTCTCCGATGAAGTCAACGCTAGAGCCCGGATTTGATTTGGACAGCGGAGAGGACCTCATCTCGGAGCCGTGGAGGTGGAGGACCGGATCTACAAAGGTTGTATTTCCGTTTCCCATTAGTTAATTGTTAACTAGTTTTCTTTTCGCCTAGTTTTCTAGCAAACGATCCGTAGTTTAGGGTTTGTAGGCACCGTAAAATTTGAAATTGGCATGTTCGATGCCTTGTGAGACCTCTTGGGAGTGCCTAGGAACCCTACAGTGGTATCAGAGCCTAGCTAGAGCCTTAGGCGAAGCGTAGACGGAATTTGAAGTCCGAACGACCCAAAACCGAAACCCAAAATATGCTCTCTGTACTTTTTTGAAAACAGTGGATTTTTCCAAATTAAAAATTGCTAAAAAATTCAGCAGGAAAAAATAAGAATTACGGTGCAAAAAGTTTCTGGTGAACAGTATTTTTCGCGGCGGATCAGCGGCAGAAGCATGGCTTCTGCGGCTGATCAGCGGCCACTTGGTGACGTCAGCCCACTTTGTTTGCACAGTAACTCCTGATAAATTCTGCTGAGTTTTCTGGGAATTTTTAATATTGATTCAAGAGTTGAATTTTCTGCAATTGTTTTGGGGATTCGGTGTTTCGATTGGGGTATCAAATTTTGTCTATTTGGCTTTCCGGATAAATTTTAGAATATGTTAAAAAGTTCGACCGGATATAAATACCCAATTTTTCCCCTGTCGGGAAATTTCCAAGTGTTGGATTTTTCCGTAGTTTAACGACGTTCTAAGTAGTGCAAGTAACTCGATGGTCCCTCTAGAAGACAACAAACTTAACTCGATTATGTGACCGTCTTGAACTGCCCTTTGAACCTTCGGGTTTGGGGCAGTACGGCGTGCCACATGTGAGGCGTTGGCTTGACCCTTCTACGGCTGGACCGTTGGTACTGAGGTACGAACTGAATGTTGTTAGACTTGTTTCATGTGTTGAGCTGTAACGGGAAAACTTGGGTGTTCGATTGTTCGATCGGAAAGTTTAACATTTTCTATTTATCTGGAATGGGATACAATAATTGGAATTCACAATAAGTTATGAGATAACTGAATGAATGTTATAAACGTAGCAGTTTAGTCTCACTTGATCGGTTGCTACGGAATTTTGATGTGATCAAAAGTCCGTCGCAATCACGTAGTGTACGCGGATACTCGCCGGGTAAACTTAATAGACAGCCTCACTCCATAGCCCCGACCAAGTGACTGTAGGAGAACCCCGTCGCCGAAAGCATCTGTCCGGGTGCTCGCGGTAGCGGTGTTCCGCCTTGGTGCACTTCGTCGACGGTATCGGGGGTGCGACCGTCTATTGAAGTTTGCGACGAGCATTCGATCAGAATGTCGGGAATCTTGTTGAATTGCCCGACTTGGTATTGAAAAGTGCTTTCGATAAAGAGACTAAAATGCGGGGTTTATAATTGTTAGGCATGCGATGTCTAAGTAATTCATTTGGTCAGGCATGCGATGTCTGAGGTGGTTGCGGATTCCAACTGTTGTAGTTTTACACTTTCTTTTCTGTGACCGTAAGTGTAATATATGATATCGCCGGTTTCGTTGCTATATGTCAACGACAATTGGGATGCGCATATTTACTTACGTTGATGACATGTGATGTTATGTGTTGCTGGATATGTTATATTGGATCGTCGTGTTTGAATAGCCGGGGGTTTTTATGTGAGATGAGTGTTTTTCATTTTCATTCATGTAAAAACTTGTATGTAATATTCTTTTATTTGGGGCGCTTCCAGGTTGCGGAAGTTGTCACCGTTTGTATATTATTTACTTTTCCGCACTAGGATAGACCCAAGGAGGGGAGCACAAGTAACCGAGTTCTGGAGTCCAGTGGGAGACCAACTCGAGGAGTCGAGTCCGGGTCTCCTAACTCTAGAATTGGTAGGGTTACTTGCCGCTCTCGTAGGGGTCTAGGGGTGTGGGTTTGGCTATTCATCGCGACCGTGGAATCTGTGTTTTATACTGGCTCGTATTGAAAACACGGACGTCCTAGTATATCCAATATTTCATATGTTTCTTCTGCTGCGATATCTGTGATGTGATCATGAGATGTTCTGTGATAGATACAGTATATAGTATATATGATATATTATATAGACGTTACTTATGTTTTACACCCGCGCTAGCCCTGCCCCGCTCTGTTGTTAGTTACCTAACCTAACGGTGCACGAGGGGACATCGAGGCGAATGCGGATGGCATAAGTGTACGTCGTATTTATCTGTGATGTTTAGGTATTTAAATGATGGGACTTCATTAATGTGATTAATGAATTAAAAGAAACCTAAGATGTTGTAGAATCGAATTTCAAAATAAAACAGGTAGCTACAGTTCTTGCTTTGCACAGAGGTATATGTGATATATCCTGCACCTTATTCGATGAGGAAAGGACCGAGATCCCTTCACCGGGAGTGACTCCTTTAGCAATAACTGGCAGATGCTACACACTCGGTTTGTCTTTTGATTGCTTTTAAGAGTTTTTGCTTTGCACAGAGATATATATGATATATCCCGCACCTCATTCGACGAGGAAAGGACCGACGATCCTTTCACCGGGAGTGACTCCTTTAGCAAAACTAGAAAAGCCTCAAAAACACTCCATTTCAAAATTCATTTGATTCTACAACGATATCAAGTTCATTACGCAATAGGTTTTCAGAAAAACCTGTCGTAGCCCTCCGTCATTTCAGATAAGTACTAGTTAGTATTCGTGCTACGTTTGTTGACCTCTGTCAAGGCGTAGTGTGCGGTAGCTGATTAGTGCTTATCTGCATAAGCATATGATGTGATTGATTTAGGGTAGTCATGCGACCTTGTTGACCTCTGTCAAGGGTCGTGCGGGTGGGTTTACTTCAATCAGGAAATGACGGGTTGAACTTGACTAGCAGCCTATGGTTTGTTGACCTCTGTCAAGGTCATAGGACGCTAGGGGCAAAATATTATCGGGAATTTCAAGTGTTGAGATTTACAATGAGATTGCATACCTTCTATGAGATAGTTGGATCCCGATACCCGCTGCGAGTAAGAGTTACTCCTGGGAGAGTTTTATGCATTACAATTAGCCGATCAAGTAGGTGTCTAGAAAGGTGTTAACGAGGTTACGCCTCTGGGAAAACGAGGTTTACATTAATTAGGTTCGTGCGAAAGCACGGGGGACCTCCCTCAAAGTACCGACACTGGCCTGGCTGAAAGATTGGCGAACTTGTAGTGTGTAATTAATCCCGGCTAGTCTTTCCTTTTAGGGTTTGAAGGAAGATTTGATAAAAAGCAGTGGGAGCCATCCTGATTAGATAAAATAATAACCAATCTATTCTTGACAGAGCGCACGCTGAGTGTTTTCTTCTCTCTCTCTCCAGGTAGCGACCATATCACGCCTTAATCAAGATAATAATACGGAATATTGACCGAACCCGCTTGTTATACTGAGCTGGGAAACGTTGGTCCCGCTCCAACTTATAATTGTTATAAGACAGAGCAGGAAATTGGGGAATACCAGATTTCCCGTACCGCCCAAACGAAGAGAGTGCATGCTGATGCATCATCTTCGGGTTTGTTCATTATACAGAACTGTTTCTCAATTTCCTTTACGTCCTGGGTATATGATACCGGATCAGGATCCCAGATATGTAATCAGTTACATAGGGCTACAGATAGGTAGAGAACTGAGAACGGGTGATAAGTTTCATGAGGCAGAAAACGGGGCAAGAGTTGCAGCCAAGTCTGTTGGTCACTGTCACCCTGTATTGCCAATACATTGATTCTGAACGAATGTTATTAGATACCGAACCTGATATACAAAATTATATCAGTCTCTTTAGTAGTAAAGAAATGATAAAATTTTGTATTGTTGGATAATGTTTTGAACATTTCCTATATCAAAAGTTGATCGGTTCAGGCACGTTATCTAAAAGCATTGATGTTCTAAATCAAACTACAGTTCTTTAGTATACAGAACACACACAAGAGGATGAGTTCAGAAATGAACGAATTCTTCTTGAGGCATTGTAGACTAGGTCATATCAATGCGACCCGACTAGCTAGAGTTACATGTAGATGCATATTTAAATCAGTTTGAATTTACATCTTGTGAAACTCTCCAGTCATGTCACAAAGATAAGATGACCGTAGCTCCGTTTACTGGAAACAGAGAAAGAGTTAATAAACTCTTGGGATGATACATGTTGATGTATGTAGGTCCCCTGTCTACACATGCCAAGACTTGTTCTTTGTACTTCGTTACATTCTCTGATAATCTCTCAAGATTCAGACATATGTTCCTGTTGAAACATGAGTCCGAGCCTTTTGAGATATTCACAGAATATAAGCTAGAAGTAGAGAACCAATACGGGTAAAAGTATTATGTCCTTTGATGAGATCAAGGAGGAGAATACTTGAGCACGGAAATCCTGGACTATTCTAAAGGAGAATGAGATTCTCTCTCAGCATTACTCCTTCGTATACACCATAGCACGATGGTATATCGGGGTGGAGCAATTACACCCTATGTGATAAGGTGTGCTCTATGATGAGTACTACTGAGTTACCTATTTCCTTTTTGGGAGTTATGCACTTGAGAAGCTGCATACCTATTGAATAGGGTTCGAATCAAATCAGTTGCCTACCACTCCATATGAGATATGGAAAGGGAAGAGCCCATGTCTTAAGCTAGTTAAGATTTGGGGTTGTCCGGCCTATGTCTGAAAGCAAAATCCGGACAAGCTCGAGGCAAGGTCTGTTATGTAGAACTGGAAGTGTTCCAGCTATACAAACTACAGCATGATTTGGTACAACCAAGGGATTCAGTAGATACCAACGAACCTCAGCCTCTCCGCCGATCTAGTAGGGTTCCTCACCCACCTGAGAGATACTTCGGTTGCTCTATGACAGTGGGAGCGAGGATTGCATCATGAGATGATGACCCAACTAGTTTCGAGCTGGCCATCAGGAGTGAGACTCTGTGAGAATGGCTGGATGTTTATCGATCTGAGATGGAATCCTTGTACACCGACAAAGTATGGACTTTAGTTGCTATATCTGAAGGGTTAAATCCCCATCAGGAGCAAGTATATCTTGAGAAGATTACTTGGTGTACATGGAAAAGTTGAGACTTTCAAAGCTAGACTTGTTAAAGTTTGCATCATTGACCAGGTGTGGATAATGATGAAACCTTTTTCAAGTAGCTATGCTTAAGTCCATCCAGATCCTACTTGTCACGGCTACATACCATGACTGCGATATCTGGTGGTTGGGTGTCTTGACTGCTTTTCTAAATGATGATTTAGAAGAGAGCGTCTATAAGTACACAGCCAGAGGGCTTCGTAGACAGTGGGAGCAGCGGAAACGTGTGCAAGATGCTTTATAGGATAAAGCAGGCATCGCGGAGTTGGAACGTCTGTTTTGATGTATTAGTCAAAGAAGTTGACATAATCAAAATGGTAGATGAACCTTGTATAAACAAAAAGGTAGTAGGGAGTATGGTGACGATCCTCGTAGAGTACGTGGATGACATACTCTTGATAGGGAAGGAGTTTCTTATGCTATGCTCGGTCGATCTCCGCTTATCACAATGATTCTCCATATAGGATCAAAGTGAAACCTCCTAAATCCTGGGTTTTTTTGGATCTATGAGATAGATCTAATTGGATGTTAGGACTCTCACTAGTTGTAGTGAGACGGTATCAACCGATCCTGAGGAGAATCACTGGAAGGGTTCCAGGGTGATAAAGACGACTGAATGTCAGTCACAGGCATTGTCTTTACCCTCAGTAAAGGGACGGTATGTTGGAAGAGTTCCAAGCTGGATACCGTGACATACTAGATGATAAAGGCAGGATACATCGCTACTTAAGATACTACCAAAGAGACTGTTTGGATGTATAATGGTTCATGAGATGAACTATGTTCCTACCATTGTGAGACAATGGAGTTGTGGCTTATGCCAAGGAACGCCGGTCCCATCAGTGATCCAGACATATTCTAAGGCAGTATCACTTGATCATGGAGATGGTTGATCTCCAGGGAGATCGAGGTTAGGAGAGTAGACTCAGAGGACAACACAGCGGATCCACTCACGAAAGGCCTTTTCCCAGAGAGAGACTTTTATGGGATGGTTGAGTATGAGATACTGCAACCACTGCTACAGATGGCCCTAGTGGAAGTGGGAGATTGTTAGTTATATGTATACCCTAGAGGCCATTACTGTACATAGGATGTATATTGTAGTGGATGCTGGGACATATATAGGGAGGACTTTCTTGCTCGACATGATAGTATGCTATCTGGTTGCACTTTACCTTAACGTGTATACTGATTGTCTCTCTGTTACATGTTGGTAAAGCCCTTAGGATCTGTACTTGACTACCTGGACTATGATGCGGATCATACTAGTGGGGACATGGTAGTCCATAAGTACATCCTTCAAAGTCCCTAGTCGTGGGTGTATCGAGACGGGGCATCGATATACCAGAGTAGACTAGCGTATACCTTCTCGACCCATACAGATGGGCGATGGATGATCCCATATCCATTGGTGTTTGACATCAGAGATGATATACGGGTGCTCAGTAGAGACTGGGTACACTGGACGGACTCGCCGAGAACTCCCAGATGGTATTATACCTCACGTCAGATGGCAGTTCTCTGGTGACACTGGTACAGAGTAGTCTGTTGACCCGAGATCGTCATAGAGTCTTGTGTGGTTCCCACTGTGCTTTGATTTCCATCTTACCACGTCCAAGAGGGCGTGGAAAATGGTGGTTTTTGGGTACAGTCCCGAGTCACATGGAGGCAATGAGCGATAGGAGGGGATTCGTCTCTCCCGGTATAGGGGGTTGATGTTGCGCTGTGTTCGATTGGCTATAACAGGAAATCCCTGGCCAGGGTTGCTGAGATTTACTGGTAAGTGTTACCGGTAGTTTCTCGAAAAGTTATAGACCTCATATCGACACGACTTATTGAGCTATTGGGGTCTGACGTTTACCACCCTTAGGCGAGATATGCGACATATCAGACGATCAGACCGGACTGTACGGTAGTGTTACTGGTCGGATTCACTGGAGAGTGAGAGGGCTTGCTCGTCGATCTTCAGATCGCTCAATACCCGGGTGGCCGTTACGTTTAGCAGACCGCTTGCGGCTTGTGGGTGTTTGATATGATCATCACCTGCTGCCGGCGTATTGACGAGTCTTTAGAGTCCTACACAGAGGTTTCCTGGCTCAAGCGAAACGAAATAGGAGCGCATATGAGATATGTGCGGGACCAAGAATAATGCGTGTATGTGATACCGTATTTCATTCTCGTGATCAATGCGTCGAATGGTTGTATGCGATATAACCTAGTTATCGATTCAAGCGTTGATTCGATAAGCCGATACATTGGATACTAGTCGGTTATATGCGATATGACCGGATCGTTAAATCAAGTGTTGATTTAATGATTTAATGCATAATAATATATTTGATATATTACTTTGCATTAACTAGTATCGGTTCACTTTAAATGGATTTTCTCGCTCAGATGTGCGCATTATATATGTGATATGATTTTGTGCACTAGCTTGTATCATGTTTGATGATACATGCTTTTTGGTTAAGTGTAAAGTGTTAAACCTTGGTTAATGAATAGGTTAGGGTTTATTATTTGTTATCCATTTATCTTATTTAATTATCCATTTATTTATGATAAATGAATAAAAGAAAATGAAATGAAATGGTTGCTAATTTTGGATTCTAGTTGAAGCTTCTTGATCTTTTGACTAAGTGACCATTTTGTCTCTACCTTGACCCTAACCATTCCTTTAACCATGATTGATTCTCTACACTTAACTAAGGTAAAGATTATGATAAGTATTGTTTTATTTTTCTATTTTAAAATAACTTATCATATTCTTCATCTTCTTCTTCTTCTTCACTTCAAGAAAAAGCTTCACAAGCTTTAATGGCAAAGTGAGAATTAGAGTGAGAAATCCAATTCTAAAGTCTACCCACTTCCTATTTCTTCATCCTCTACCTCTTGCCAAGTAGTAGAGTGTGTTTCCTTCACAAGTTTCTTGACTTGGTGAAGTGAGAGCTTGATCTTGCGATGCTTCGACGTAGATCATCTTCGGCATGGATATCGACGACCTAGCTCGCCTATTCTCCGATGAAGTCAACGTTAGAGCCCGGATTTGATTTGGACAGCGGAGAGGACCTCATCTCGGAGCCGTGGAGGTGGAGGACCGGATCTACAAAGGTTGTATTTCCGTTTCCCATTAGTTAATTGTTAACTAGTTTTCTTTTCGCCTAGTTTTCTAGCAAACGATCCGTAGTCGGGTCTCTCGGCACCCGTAAAATTTTATAATGGCATGTTCGATGCCTTGTGAGACCTCATTAGGGTGCCTAGGAACCCTACAATCCTAACTCCGTGAAATGCGGATACAATCAACAAAATTCCTGGTCACGTGGAACGCGGATAACGTCACTTTTTGACCTCGTGGAAAATGCCCAGAGCGGAGCCTGGTCCTCGCAGAACACGGCAGTGAACCCGTGGGAAGCATCCAGAGCAAAATTCCTGGTCACGTGGAACGCGGATAACGTCACTCTTTGACCCCGTGGAAAACGTCCAGAGCGGAGCCTGGTCCTCGCAGAACACGGCAGTGAACCCGTGGGAAGCATCCAGAGCAAAATTCCTGGTCACGTGGAACGCGGATAACGTCACTCTTTGACCCCGTAGAAAACATCCAGAGTGGAGCCTAGTCCTCGCCGAACACGGCAGTGAACCCGTGTGAAGCATCTAGTGCAAAATTCCTGGTCACGTGGAACGCGGATAACGTCACTCTTTGACCCCATGGAAAATGTCCAGAGCGGATCCTGGTCCTCGCAGAGCACGGCAGTGAACCCGTGTGAAGCATCCAGAGCGGAGCCTGGTCCTCGCAGAACACGGCAGTGAACCCGTGGGAAGCATCCAGAGCAAAATTCCTGATCACGTGGAACGCGGATAACGTCACTCTTTGACCCCATAGAAAACGTCCAGAGCGGAGCCTGGTCCTCGCAGAACACGGCAGTGAACCCGTGGGAAGCATCCAGAGCAAAATTCCTACTCACGTGGAACGCGGATAACGTCACTCTTTAACCCCGTGGAAAACGCCCAGAGCGGAGCCTGGTCCTCGCAGAACACGGCAGCGAACCCGTGGGAAGCATCCAGAGAAAAATTCCTGGCCACGTGGAACGTGGATAACGTTACTCTTTTACCCCATGGAAAACGTCCAGAGCGGATCCTGGTCCTCGCAGAGCACAGCAGTGAGCCCGTGTGAAGCATCCAGAGCGGAGCCTAGTCCTCACCGAACACGGAGTGAACCCGTGTGAAGCATCTAGAGCAAAATTCCTGGTTACGTGGAACGCGGATAACGTCACTCTTTGACCCCGTGGAAAACGCCTAGAGTGGAGCCTGGTCCTCGCCGAACACGGCAGTGAACCCATGTGAAGCATCCAGAGCAAACATCGGACTGTGAAGTCCTTAAAATCCACGGACTATGATGTCCTTAACCTCGACCGTAATGTCTTAAAACTAACGATCAACCACCATGATTCTAGACTGAATTTACCTTGGTTCAAGGGTACATCTCTTCACTCCTTTGATATTCGTCGTTGTAATTCCTCAATGTCTTCAAAGAGGTGACGGGTCCCGGTAACCAAAAATTGGACTGTGGAGTCCTTAAATCCACAGAATATGACGTCCTTAACCTTGACCGTGATGTCTTAAAACTAACGCCGGACTGTGGAGTCCTTAAATCCATGGACTATGATGTCCTTAACCTTGACCGTGATGTCTTAAAACTAACAATGGACTGCGGAGTCCTTAAACCCACGGACTATGATGTCCTTAACCTTGACCGTGATGTCTTAAAACTAACATTGGACTACGGGGTCCTTAAACCCATGGACTATGATGTCCTTAACCTTGACCGTGATGTCTTAAAACTAACATCGGACTGTGGAGTCCTTAAATCCGCGGACTATGATGTCCTTAACCTTCACCGTGATGTCTTAAAACTAACATTGGACTGTGGAGTCCTTAAATCCACGGACTATGATGTCTTTAACCTTGACTGCGATGTCTTAAAACTAACATTGGACTGTGGAGTCGTTAAACCCACGGACTATGATGTCCTTAACCTTGACCGTGATGTCTTAAAACTAATATCGGACTGTGGAGTCCTTAAACCCATGGACTATGAGGTCCTTAACCTCAACCGCGATATCTTTAAACTGCGTTACCCTGGTAAACATCCCAAAGTAACCCCTGACCCCGTGAAATACGGATAAGGGCGACCACACCCAGCACTTGCGGGTCCTCACGACTGGTAAGGAAGAAAACATCCTTATGAGATCCTTACGACTCTCAAGGGAAAGCCCGCTTAAGAATCCTCACGATTCTTAAGAAGAACTTACACCTACGGGATCCTCTCGACTTGTAGGGAGAAAAACTCTTTATGAGACCCTTACGGCTCATAAAGCTCAAAAGTCTTAGGAGGAAGATCTTAACCCTGAATCCTAAGCCATCGCTGCCCTGCAAAGAGACCAAGATAAATTGTCCGCAGAACACATTCAATGAAAAGAGACACACCATTGAGAAGAAAAATATATCTTTATTCATAAACCAAAATGGATACAAAGTACAATTCATGAAAGAAAAAAAAGAAAATACTCTCATTCAGGAATATGTACAAAAAGAAAGGAAAAGATACAAATTTTCAAGCCGGCGGGCGATTTAGCAATTTTGCTAGCTCATCCTTATTTTGCCGGGCCACAGCTTCATGATTCAGGATTGCCAGAAGACGGGCCTTCGCCTGAGCCTGCTGGGCCTGATACGAGGCGAGCCGGCCTTCAAGCTCTTTCTCAGTAGCCTTGTGAGCCTCGACCCTTTCACGAATGAACACGGCAGTTTTATCAAGAGCCACCACCTCTCTGATAGACTCTTGAAGTACCCGCCAGAGTTCATACGCTTTATTGGCTTTGGCTGTAAGGCTGGTTTGAAGCTCGCTCAATGCCTTAGAGGCCAGCTCCCTTTCCGAGAATTTGCGGCCGAGCCTCTTCTCGCATGATACCATATTTGCCGCGCACCGTGCTATCAGCCCCCGCAAGTCCGCCTTTGCAGCCACGGCCTCCGAGGAAAGGCAGGAACACTTAAGGGCGTGCAAGCAAGCCTCCACCTGCCGACAGAACTCCACCCAGACTCGCACCACCTCTTCGCTATGGTAGGTGGCAAGAAAAGGAAGATAACCGTTAGCTTCGGCGGCAACTGCTTCAGCTGTGGTTGCGCTGCCAGCGCGAAGCTCCTCGATCAAAGACGACAAGGAGACAAGGCTTAATTGGGCCAAGCGCTCTGAGGCTCGCAAAGCATAGGGGCCGGGCGGCATGGCAATGTGCGAGTCCAGCGCTATGGGGGCTGGAAAGGCTATTAAGATTTGAAAAATGTCAGTAAAACTCTTAAGAAAAGGAACAAGTGGGACTATATTGAAATGCTACTTACCCACGGACATGCAACTCGGAGCCGAAGGTGCCCCTGGCCCTTCGAGGACCTCGACCTCGCCATCAGCCTCCAAAACTGTAGAGAACATCAATGTCAATATGCAAAATAACAGCGATACCATAAGAAATGACGAACGACACTAACCTTGTCCAGATGAGAGGACGATGCGTTGAGGGGAGATCGCCTGCGGAGCTGCCATCTCCAATAAACGCTGAAACGATTGCCGGGGAGACAAATCGGCGATAGAGGCCGCCAGCCCGCGCAATTCTGGGAAAAAAAAAGAGTTCAGACAACAGAAAGATTGCTAATTTAAAATGTAGAAGGTTACCTTCAACACTCCTCCCATTCTGAGTCGGGGGGATGGCGGCTTCAACGGCCTCCGCCATGATCTCTGGCTCCAGCAAAGGGAGGGTAGTCCCGACTACCTCTCCTCCAGCCTCGGGGTCGCCCTCTGGAAGAGCCGGTAGGACGGCGACTACCAAAAGTGCCTCCCCCAAAGGACCAAGTGCTCCAGGATCAACAACCGCCACAGGAGGCTCTATCGTGAGAAGCGCAGCGTCATCGACCCCCTCTGTTAGTTGTATGTATGCCCTAGAGGCCAGTATTGTACAGATGATGTATATTATATTGGATGCTTGGACATATATAGAGATGACTTTCTTGCTCGATATGATAGTATGCTATCTGCTTGCTCTTTATCTTAACATGTATACTTGTCTCTTTATACTGTCTTATAGTTACATGTTGGTAAAGCCCTTAGGATGTGTACTTGACTACCTGGACTATGATGCGGATTATACTAGTGGGGATATGGTAGTCCATAAGTACATCCTTCAAGGTACCTATTCGTGGGTGTATCGAGACAGGGCATCGATATACCAGTGTAGACTAGCGTATACGCTTCTCGACCCATGAGATGGGCGATGGATGATCCCATATCCATTGGTGTTTGACATTAGAGATGGTATACGGGTGCTCGGTGGAGACTGGGTACACTGGACGGACTCACCAAGAACTTGTAAGTCCACGTTGCGACCCCCGGTTCTTACGGGGAGGCGGAAACGGTATAAAAATCAAATTTTTAGTGCAAGAGGCAACATGGACTAGACTTGGTCGGGATCGTTACCTAAACTAAAACTAGCAAACTAAGCTAAAGAGATTTAGCTACTCGGATAGAGATGGTTATACCTAAACTTGAACTCCTTCTTCTTCAAACTTTGTGGAGGTTGATGGTTCTCTTCTCTTGTCGCCTTCTTCCGTCGAAGATGGATCCACCTCGAAGGCTCGACCTTTGGGCTCTTTCTCGAACTTGGAGTGAACTAGAATCGCCGGCTTGCTAAACCCTTGATCCTAGAGTGAGTAGAGAGAGTGTCTAAGGGTTGCTTTTGTTTTAAAGAGAAGGATTCTCAACACATGAGAAGGTTTCTCTTTAGCTAGAGGAAGAAGAAGATGAAGAGAGGAGAGAGAATGAGAATGATAGAATGAGCTATTATTTTTTCTTCTTGCAACCATAATGCAAAAGAATAATATTATCTAAATGATAATAATTGAAAATGAGAATAGTTGATGGTAGTGTTTGGAATGACCACAACCATGCTTCATTTAAAAATGTAAGCATAAATCAAGGAAGACTTTTGAAGGCATGAAAGTGGTCAATGGTCAACAAGTCAACCAAGGTCAACAAGTCAACAAAGAACAACCATAACATAATTCTCATTTAATTATTATTATTAATAGATAATAAATAAATCCATTAGGGTTTGGAAAATAAAGACTGTCAACTGTGCATACGCACCCGTTCCGAAACCCTAATGAAAAACCTCATTCTCCTCCTCAAGCAACTGTGCATACACACCTGCATTCTCGTTCCGAAAAACAAGAATACCAAGATATAAAAGCAACCCCAAAACACATACCAGTATCTGGCTCAAACCAGAGCCTGCCAGTATAATCCGTCCGGACTCCAAACGTGCACAAGTGCGCGGATGAGAACGAACCCTGTCGCAAAACCATGCGACCTCTACTCTGTTTTGCCCAGAGGCGAATACCCTCTGTGTGGGACTCTAAAGACTCGACACTACGCTGGCAGTGGGTTTAACCACAGACCGCAAGCGGCACTAGCTGTGCATAACGATCCCCAGGTAGATGTCGACAAGAAGGCTGACGAGGTGAAACCCCATCTGAACTCCTACTGAGTCTGAATGTGACAGTCTCCGTACAGTCCGGTCTGTTCGTCTGATACATCGCATGGCGGGCCTAGGGGGTGGTAAACGTCAGTCCCCCAATAGCGGTACAAGTCGTGCCGGAGCGAAGCCCAAAACACCCTGAGATAACACTGGAAACCTACCAGTATATCTCGTTTGCCCTGGCCAGGGACTACTCGTGTAATGGCTCTCCTAGACACAGCGCGATGTCAACCCCCAATACCGGGAGAGACGAATCCTGTCTAACCGTCACTGCCTCCAAGTGCTTCGGGACTGCACCCAACCACCACCTGTTTGCACGACTCCTTTGAGCCGTGGTAGGGTAGTGATCAAAGTGCAGTGGGAACACACTTGAGGCGAAGTGCCAGTGTCAAGTCAGCGGACTAAGCTGTACTCATGTCACCTGGGAACTGATAACTGACGATAGGTATAATACCAACCTGTCAGTTCCCTACGAGTCCTGTCCAGTGTACTCGTAACCCAACGAGCACCCGTATACTATCTCCAGTACGACGTACTGATGGCTGTGGGACAGACCATCTCCCACACTGGGATGAGAAGCGCATACGCTAGTCTACTCCGGAGTATCGATGCCCCGTCTCGATAGTCCTGCGACTAGGGACCTGTATAAGGATGTGCCTATAGATTACCCAGCCCCCACTTGTGTGACTGCCATCACAACGCTGGTAATCAAGCAAAGATCCTAAGGGCTCCACTAATGCGTATAAGTGATATACTGAAATAAACACAAGTACACATTGAAGTAGAAACAAACCAAGTAGCATACTACTATTTTGAGCAAGATTGTATATACAAGGTGAATATCCCAAGCATCCATTAAGTAATATACAAACTAGTATGATACAGTAATGGCCTTTAGGGCATATACACTAACAATCTCCCACTTGCACTAAGGCCATGTACTGGCGTATCGAAGACCTATCATCTCGATCAGCCGCTCGAACTGAGTCTGGGGTAGGGCCTTGGTGAATGGATCTGCAGTGTTCTCTTCTGAAGCAACCCTCCGAACCTCGATCTCCTTGCGATCCACGATCTCCCTGATCAGGTGATACCGCCTCAAGATGTGCCTGGATCTCTGATGGGACCTGGGTTCCTTCGCTAAAGCTATAGCCCCGTTGTTGTCGCAATACAGAGGTATTGGGTCAACAATGGACGGAACCACCTGAAGTTCTTTCAAGAACTTCCTCATCCAGACAGCTTCTTTTGCGGCATCAGATGCAGCGATGTATTCCGCTTCCATCGTCGAGTCTGCAACGGTTTCCTGTTTGGAACTCTTCCAACACACCGCCCCTCCATTGAGGGTGAAGACAAAACCCGACATGGACTTGGAATCATCCTTGTCACTCTGGAAGCTGGAGTCAGCAAAGGCCTCGATCTGGAGGTCTTTTCCGCCATACACCAAGAACATCTCCTTAGTCCTTCTCAGGTACTTGAGAATGTTCTTTACTGCTATCCAGTGTTTCTCCCCAGGGTTTGACTGATACCGGCTTACTACACTCAGTGCATAAGCTACATCCGGTCTGGTACACAACATCGCATACATTATAGAGCCTACCGCAGAAGCGTAGGGTATAATAGACATGCGATCCCTCTCCAAATCAGTCTTGGGAGACATCTCTTTAGAGAGGGTGATCCCGTGACAAGCCGGTAGGTTACCGCGCTTGGAATCTTCCATACTGAATCTTTTCACTATGGTGTCGATGTACCTGGACTGAGAAAGTCCCAATATCCTCTTGGATCTATCACGATGGATCCGGATCCCCAGGATGTCTGAGGCATCACCCAGGTCTTTCATGGAGAACCTTTGTGACAAGAACCCCTTGACAGATTGTAGCATAGGAATGTCATTTCCTATCAAGAGAATGTCATCCACGTATAAAACGAGGAATACTACAGTTCTCGCTACAAATCTACTATAGATGCATGGTTCATCTGGATTTTTGATAAAGCCAAATTCTTTGACTGTCTCATCAAAGCAGATGTTCCAACTCCGCGATGCCTGCTTTAGTCCATAGATGGACTTAAGCAACTTGCACACCTTTCCGCTGCTCCCACTCTGAATGAAACCCTCTGGCTGGTCCATATAGACACACTCCTCTAAATTTCCATTTAGAAAAGCTGTCTTTACGTCCATTTGCCAGATCTCATAATCGTGGAAGGCAGCAATGGCAAGAAGGATCCGAATGGATTTCAGCATGGCTACTGGAGAAAAGGTTTCGTCGTAGTCCAAGCCAGGTCTTTGACGAAAACCCTTTGCTACCAGCCTAGCTTTATAGGTCTCAACCTGTCCATCTACACCAATCTTCCTTTTGAAGATCCACTTGCATCCTACGGGTTTTACCCCGTCTGGAGCAATGTCCAACGTCCATACTTTGTTGGTGTACATGGACTCCATTTCGGTCCGCATTGCATCCAGCCATTTCACTGAGTCAACGCTCTGAACGGCCTGCTGGAAGCTAGTAGGCTCATCATAATCTATGATGCAATCCTCTCTATCCCCGTCTATGAGAAAACCGCAGTATCTCTCGGGCGGATGAGACTGCCTACTACTCCTGCGGAGCGGCGTAGGAATGTCCTGTTCATCTGAACCCTCTGGTTCCACTAAGCTTTCAGTAATAGTCTGAGGTTCTGGAATTTCATCCAGTTCTACTGCGCTCCCACTTATCTGATTTTCCAAAAACTCAGTTTCCAAGAAGTGGGCATGACGAGAAACAAGGACTTTTTGCTCCTCTGCGTAATAGAATAGATACCCCTTGGAGTTCTTTGGGTATCCCACAAACTTGCACTGTACTGAGCGTGCCTCGAGCTTGTCCGCATGCTGCTTTTTTACAAAAGCCGGACATCCCCATGTCTTAAAGGCTTTAAGACAGGGTTTCTTCCCACTCCATATCTGATATGGTGTGGTAGGCACAGTCTTAGTAGGAACTTGGTTCAAGAGATGTGCAGCTGTTTCTAGTGCATATCCCCAGAAAGATCGCGGTAACTCAGCCTTACTCATCATGGAACGAACCATATCCAATAGGGTTCGATTCCTCCTTTCCGATACACCGTTATGTTGCGGAGTGTATGGAGGAGTACGCTGAGAGAGAATTCCATTCTCTTTTAAATAGTCCAGGAACTCGGCACTCAAGTATTCACCACCTCGATCCGATCTTAGGATCTTGATACTTTTGCCTGTTTGTTTTTCAACTTCATTCTTGTAATCCCGAAATTTCTCAAAAGCCTCGGATTTGTGCTTCATTAAGAAGACATGTCCATACCTAGAGAAATCATCTGTGAAAGTAATGAAGTATGAATAACCGCTTCGCGCATGTGTAGACATTGGACCACACACGTCACTGTGTATGAGTCCCAAGAGCTCGCTCGCTCTTTCTCCGTGTCCAGTGAACGGAGTCTTTGTCATCTTTCCCATGAGACAAGATTCACAAGTGGCATAAGACTGATACTCGAACGGATCCAAGTATCCTTCTTTATGTAACTTAGTCAACCGTGTCTCATTGATGTGACCCAGTCTACAATGCCATAAGAAAGCCCGATTGATATCTGGAGACTTTCTTTTGTGTGTATTCTGGACATTGAAAATCTGTGGTTGGTTTAACACGTATATACCATTACTCAGAGTACCTGACCCAATCAATACTTGATTAAGGTGAATGTTTACAACATTACTTACAAACGCAAATTCATAACCTTCTTTAGAAACTAAAGATACAGAAATGATATTACAAGTTGCGTTGGGTACAAAAAAGCAATTACGCAAAACCAAAACATGTCCATCTGACATTCCCAGGTGATAGTCCCCCACGGCTTTAGCATCCATGCTAGCTCCATTCGCAACTCTGAGGGTCATGTCACCTGCCTTCAAATCCCTACGGTTTCTCAACGCCTGCAAAGAATTACAGATATGAGATCCTGATCCGGTATCCAATACCCAGGAAGTAGAGTTTATTGAAAGACAGTTTTCAATAACATACACACCTGAAGCTGAAGCTGCAACCTGCTTCAATTCCTGTGTTCTGGCCTTCCAGGCCCTGCAATCATTCTTCCAGTGTCCTTTCTTATGACAAAAGAAGCATTCTTCCTTATCCACAAGCTTCCCCGCTATCTTTGTTGCTTTACCTTTTCCCTTCGTATCCACTTTACTAACACCGCCCCTTGGTTTGGCGGGGGCCTTCTTCTTCTTTCCCTTGGCTTTCGCCTTGGACCTAGAAGAAGATGATCCTCCTACAAACAAAGTGGATGTATCCCTACTTTTCTGTAGGGTGCCCTCTGCGCTCCTCAGCATGTTGAGGAGCTCTGATAGTTCAACCTCTTTTTCTTGTAGGTTGAAGTTCAGTATAAACTGGGCGTAAGTGGAAGGAAGGGACTGGAGAACTATATCCGTATATAGCTCACTCTCCAATGTGATCCCTAGGTCAGCGAGCTCCTCAATGTAGCCGATCATCTTTAGCACGTGCTCGGCTACTGATGATCCGACGGCCATCTTTGTCGAAAACAACTTTTTCGACGCTTCGTATCTTGCGATACGTGATTGCTCTCCATACAGTTCTTTTGTATGGAGCAATATGGACTCCATGTCCATATTCTCATGCCTCCTCTGATGTTCGTTGTCCATCGAGGCAAGCAGGAGGCACTTGGCCTTCGCGCTATCAATCTCCCAAGTCTTGCGGATTTCCTTATCCGCGACGCTGGAAGTTGGACCAGGGACAGGGGGAGCTTTGGTGGTAAGAAGATACCCCAGCTTGTCATAAGTGATTGCTATCTTGACATTCCTGAGCCAATCTTTGTAGTTTGGCCCTGTCAGCTTGTTTTTATCTAGGAGTAACTTAAGTCCAGTCATGTTGATTGGTCGCTGCAATTAGGAGAGAGAAGAAGAAACACTCAGCATGATGCTCTTGCAAGTTTAGAGTGGTTTTTAGTTTGTCTAAACAGGATGGCTCCCACTGTTTCTCGAATCCCTCCTCAAACCATAAAGGAAGAATTAGTCAGGATCAATCCCACCGTACAATACTTGCTTAACCGTTCAGCCAGGCCAGTGTCGGTACTTCGAGGGAGGTTTTCCAACGCTTTCGCGAAGTTCCTTAATTAAAGAACCTCTTTTCCCTGGGGGCGTAACCCCGCTAACACCTTTCTAGGCACCTACTAGGTTTATAGCATTGATCGTTAAGTGAGAAATTTCCCGAGGAGTAGCATATACTCACAGTAGGATCGGGATCCAAATATCATTGTGTGACGAAAATGAAGGAATCCTACCATAATCATCACACTCCAAATGGTATGCAAATCTAGCAAGTTTCAGTACTTATGAAACTCCCGATGTGGATTTTTGCCCCATGCTCTTATGACCTTGACTAAGGCCAACAAATAATAAGTCACATGTCAAGTTCTTCCCGTCGTTATCCAGGTTAATTTGAACCCACCCGTATATACCCTTGACTATGGCCAACAAGGCAATACGACTGTCCCAAACCAACGCATTCTATCTATGCAACATATGAATACCCACCAGCTACCAATCACTGTGCCTTGACTAAGGCCAACAAACACAGCTTGAATACTGTTGAATATTCATATGAAACGACGGAGGGCTACGGATGGTTTTGGCGAAACCGTGAACGTAGTGAACTTGATATAATCGATGGAACGAGATAGCTTTTAGAAGGAGTGGCTCAAGCTCCGCATTTAAAAGTTAGTTTTGAAAAGAACCGAGTGGTTTTCCGAAAGTGTTCCATCGACTTAAACTTGGTTTATTATCTTGCATTAGTTCTTTTAATGCGTGATATTCTTGCATTAGTACTTTTAATGCGTCCCATCATTTAATCCTACCATTGCAGAAAACAACCAAAATATGACGTACGCTTATGCCATTCGCATTCGCCACGGGGCCCCGTCATTACCCGTTAGGTTACTTAACTAACGACAGAGCGGGGGCTGGGCTAGCGCGTCTGTAAAACATAAGCAACGCCTAAATAGAAAGCAATGATAGACATTTCAGATCACAGATAAATACATTGGATATACTAGCAATCTGTAATTTGTACGAGCCTGTAACAAAAAACAGATAACACGGTCGCGGTGAATAGCCAAATCCCCACCCAAGACCCCTACGGGTGCGGCAAACTACCCGCCAAGTCCTCGGTAGTTTGTGCACCCCTCCATGGGTCTATCCTAGGAGCAAAAACAGTAAAAAGAATTATACAATGACGGCTACAACCCCGACCCGGTTGTGCGGCCAAACAAATAATATAATTACATCAATTTACATTTACAATGAATTGCAAGAAAAGAAAACTCTCGTCTCACAACCCCCGGCTATTCACCCGCGACAATCCAACATATTTATATACACATTCCAGCACATTACAGATCTTGTATAACCCCGACTAATCGTCTTATAGCGATTAGCCGACGTTCAATACAAGCAAACATCACAGATATAACCATCATAGTCAAAGTGTAGTGAAGTTCGGGAAAAAAAATACGGAATTATAGGACCCCAAAAGGAAATTTCTTTTCTGGAAAATCTGGGTACATATAATATATTTTAAAAATCCCAAAACCAACACAGACACACACTGCACGAAAAACGACGCACTAAAGACAACAAACCGCGGCGCTTCCGCGGCGGCCAAGAAGGGTCACGCGGCGGAAGCGCGGCGGCTTAGACGAATTGGTGAATCGTTTTTCATGGGTGTTCTAACAAAACCCTGAGATGAATTTAGGAGTATAAAGTTTTTCATTTTGACCAGAAAAAAATTTCAACAGAAACTCAGTTTTTGTAGTTTTCCGGTTTTGTGATTTTTTTCGGTTCCGAACTTCGTTACACTTTACTACCTAGCTAGTTTAAGTTTAGTTAGGCTCTGATACCACTGTAAGTCCACGTTGCGACCCCCGGTTCTTACGGGGAGGCGGAAACGGTATAAAAATCAAATTTTTAGTGCAAGAGGCAACATGGACTAGACTTGGTCGGGATCGTTACCTAAACTAAAACTAGCAAACTAAGCTAAAGAGATTTAGCTACTCGGATAGAGATGGTTATACCTAAACTTGAACTCCTTCTTCTTCAAACTTTGTGGAGGTTGATGGTTCTCTTCTCTTGTCGCCTTCTTCCGTCGAAGATGGATCCACCTCGAAGGCTCGACCTTTGGGCTCTTTCTCGAACTTGGAGTGAACTAGAATCGCCGGCTTGCTAAACCCTTGATCCTAGAGTGAGTAGAGAGAGTGTCTAAGGGTTGCTTTTGTTTTAAAGAGAAGGATTCTCAACACATGAGAAGGTTTCTCTTTAGCTAGAGGAAGAAGAAGATGAAGAGAGGAGAGAGAATGAGAATGATAGAATGAGCTATTATTTTTTCTTCTTGCAACCATAATGCAAAAGAATAATATTATCTAAATGATAATAATTGAAAATGAGAATAGTTGATGGTAGTGTTTGGAATGACCACAACCATGCTTCATTTAAAAATGTAAGCATAAATCAAGGAAGACTTTTGAAGGCATGAAAGTGGTCAATGGTCAACAAGTCAACCAAGGTCAACAAGTCAACAAAGAACAACCATAACATAATTCTCATTTAATTATTATTATTAATAGATAATAAATAAATCCATTAGGGTTTGGAAAATAAAGACTGTCAACTGTGCATACGCACCCGTTCCGAAACCCTAATGAAAAACCTCATTCTCCTCCTCAAGCAACTGTGCATACACACCTGCATTCTCGTTCCGAAAAACAAGAATACCAAGATATAAAAGCAACCCCAAAACACATACCAGTATCTGGCTCAAACCAGAGCCTGCCAGTATAATCCGTCCGGACTCCAAACGTGCACAAGTGCGCGGATGAGAACGAACCCTGTCGCAAAACCATGCGACCTCTACTCTGTTTTGCCCAGAGGCGAATACCCTCTGTGTGGGACTCTAAAGACTCGACACTACGCTGGCAGTGGGTTTAACCACAGACCGCAAGCGGCACTAGCTGTGCATAACGATCCCCAGGTAGATGTCGACAAGAAGGCTGACGAGGTGAAACCCCATCTGAACTCCTACTGAGTCTGAATGTGACAGTCTCCGTACAGTCCGGTCTGTTCGTCTGATACATCGCATGGCGGGCCTAGGGGGTGGTAAACGTCAGTCCCCCAATAGCGGTACAAGTCGTGCCGGAGCGAAGCCTAAAACACCCTGAGATAACACTGGAAACCTACCAGTATATCTCGTTTGCCCTGGCCAGGGACTACTCGTGTAATGGCTCTCCTAGACACAGCGCGATGTCAACCCCCAATACCGGGAGAGACGAATCCTGTCTAACCGTCACTGCCTCCAAGTGCTTCGGGACTGCACCCAACCACCACCTGTTTGCACGACTCCTTTGAGCCGTGGTAGGGTAGTGATCAAAGTGCAGTGGGAACACACTTGAGGCGAAGTGCCAGTGTCAAGTCAGCGGACTAAGCTGTACTCATGTCACCTGGGAACTGATAACTGACGATAGGTATAATACCAACCTGTCAGTTCCCTACGAGTCCTGTCCAGTGTACTCGTAACCCAACGAGCACCCGTATACTATCTCCAGTACGACGTACTGATGGCTGTGGGACAGACCATCTCCCACACTGGGATGAGAAGCGCATACGCTAGTCTACTCCGGAGTATCGATGCCCCGTCTCGATAGTCCTGCGACTAGGGACCTGTATAAGGATGTGCCTATAGATTACCCAGCCCCCACTTGTGTGACTGCCATCACAACGCTGGTAATCAAGCAAAGATCCTAAGGGCTCCACTAATGCGTATAAGTGATATACTGAAATAAACACAAGTACACATTGAAGTAGAAACAAACCAAGTAGCATACTACTATTTTGAGCAAGATTGTATATACAAGGTGAATATCCCAAGCATCCATTAAGTAATATACAAACTAGTATGATACAGTAATGGCCTTTAGGGCATATACACTAACAGAACTCCCAGATGGTATTATACCTCACGTCAGATGGCAGTTCTCTGGTGACACTTGTGCAGGTTAGTCTGTAGACCCAAGATCGTCATAGAGTCTTGTGTGATTCCCACTGTGCTTTGATTTCTACCTTACCACGTCCATGAGGGCGTGCAAAACGGTGGTTTTTGGGTACAGTCCCGAGTCACATGGAGGCAATGAGCGATAGGAGGGGTTTCGTCTCTCCCGGTATTGGGGGTTGATGTTGCGCTGTGCTCGATTGGCCGTAACAGGGAAGTCCCTGGCCAGGGCTGATTAGAGATTTACTGGTAAGTGTTACCAGTAGTTTTTCGACCCGTTATGAGCCTCACATCGGCACGACTTATCGGTTATTTGGGTCTGACGTTTACCACCCCTAGACTTGATATGCGACATATCTGACAAAGAGACCGGACTGTACGGTAGTGTTGCCGGTTGGCTCGACGGGAGTTGTAGCAGGCTCGCTTGTTCTCTTCTGATCGCTCAATACCCGGGTGGCCGTTACGTTTAGCTGACCGCTTGCGGCTTGGGGGTGCTTGATATGATCATCACCCACTGCCGGCGTATTGACGAGTCTTAGAGTCCCACAAAGGAGTTACCTAGTCCAGGCGAAATGTTGTGGTCCGCGTATACGATATGCGCATGGACCCGATTAAAATGCGCGTATTAGATACCGTATATTAATCGGACGGCTTGCTTTTCGTTGGGTCGTATGTGATATGGACGGATTGATAAATCAAGTTTTGATTTATCATTTAACCATTAGTTTCTCACTAGAAATCCTTTCTTGTATTATTTGGATGTATGCATGCATGTATGCATTCTTTCATGATTCATGCACATATGGATGTGCATGAACACCTACATACATACATCATCCTTCATGGTTGTATATACATAGAAGATGGTGGCAATATAAGACTCACACCTTGGTTAAATAATATGGATTATTATTTATATTTGTGTTAAAAACAAAAAGAAAAGAAAAGGATAATTCATGGTTTGTTTCTACACTCTTCTTTGACCTAACCATGCTCACCCACCTTTTAACCATGGATTAACTTTTCTTTTATGTTTTAAACTCAAATACTATAATATATTTATTATTTAACCATGGTTTGAGATGAAGAGTGCAAAATATATATGTTTATATTTTCCATTTTTCAAGAGAGATAATCTTATTCTCTTGTTCTAAAAGGCCATCATCTTCTTCCTCCTTCTTCCTTTGCTCTTTAGATTTTTCTAGTGAGCAAAACACTCACCAAGTTAGGATTTTGAAGTGAGAAAAGCCACCACAACATCATTCTACACAAGTCTTGCCCACTTGTTTAGAGTGTTAGCTTCATTTCTTTCTCTTGATCAAGTGAAGTTGCAAGCTTGGACAAAGCAGACTCCGGGTGGATCATCGTGGACCTAGAGGAGTTCAAGTGGACCTTTTCCAAACCCCAAGTAGCCGAGGAGTCTAGCGTAGGGAGCTGTAAAGGTTGTACTCTCAAAACCCTAGATTTACCTACTTGTGATGAAGTGTTGTTTATGAAACCCTAATTTTTCTAGGAACGATTCTTTGTATGCTTACTTAGCACCCTAAAAATTTAATCTTTGGTACATGTGATGCTTCCAAACCCTTCATGAGGTGCTAGGTAAACCTAACATTGGCATCAGAGCCGACCTAGAACATTAGGCGACACTTTAGCAAAGTTAAAACTCCGATCGAACCGAAATACGGGTTTTTGGGACACTCTCTGGACATTTTTTCAAATCTGTTATTTTTCAGAATTAAAAATCCTTAAAAAATTCAGCAGGGAAATCTAAGCACAAATATAAAAAACGATGCCATGAACAGTACATTCCACCGCAGAACCGCGGCAAGAGCCTGCTTGGGCCGCGGTTCCGCGGCCGTACGGATGAATCGTTGTGTCGTTTTTATACAGTAATTTTTCTGTCTGCTTGTATAATTTTTAGGGTATTTTTAATCTGAATTTAGTGCTGTATGTTCTGGAGATTGTTTTGAAGTCGGTGATTCGATCGGAATTTTAATTTCGTGTTTTTTTTCCGGGTAATTTAGAAAGTATTGAATTGTTCGAACGAGTATCATTTGCTCACTTTTCACAGGATTTAAATTTTTCGAAAATACGTGCAAGTTTTGTGGTGGACCCTCTAGAAGACAACAAACCTTAACTCGATTATGTGACCGTCTTGAACTGCCCTTTGAACCTTAGGGTTTGGGGCAGTACGGCGTGCCACATGTGAGGCGTTGGCTTGACCCTTCTACGGCTGGACCGCTACTACTGTGACACACTCCGGGTTTTTGAACTCCGCTCAAGTGTTGAGCTTTAGGGAATTTTGGGTATTTGATCATACGTTCGAAAACTTTAATACTGTCTATTTATCTAGAATGTGATACAATGTGTGAAATTCATATAGCTAGACATGAAATACGAAGTATGTGATATTTCGCATTTACGATGTCTAAAGAGAATGTGGATTCCAGATATTGCAGTTTTACACTTTCTTTTCTGTGACCGTAAGTGTAGTATGTATTTGCCGATTGTCGTTGCTATACATCGACGACGATCGGTATATGCATACTTACTTACGTTGATGATATGAGATATTATGTGTTGCTAAGATATGATGTGCAGGATTGTCGCGATTGAATAGCCGGGGGGTTTTATGTGAGATGAGAGTTTTTTTTTCATTCATGTAAATTCAAATGTAATGTAATATCTTTTATTTGGGGCACTTCCGGGTTGAGGTTGATGCCACCAGTGTTGTATATTATTTACTTTTCCGCATTAGGATGGACCCAAGGAGGGGAGCACAGGTGACCGGGTTCTGGGGTTCAGTAGGAGGCCATCTCGAGGAGTCGAGACCGGGTCTCCTAAACTCCAGAATTGGTAGGGTCGATTGCCGCTCTCGTAGGGTTCCAGGGTGTGAGCTTGGCTATTCATCGCGACTGTGGAATCCGTATTTTCTATAGTTGGCTAAATACTAAATACGGACATCCTAGTATATCCCACATTATATCTATGTTTCTGTTGCGATATCTGTGATGTGATCATTTGATATGTTGTGATGGATACAGTATATAGTATATATGATATATTATATAGACGTTACTTATGTTTTACACCCGCACTAGACCTGCCCTGCTCTGTCGTTAGTTACCTAACCTAACGGTGCACGAGGGGACATCGAGGCGAATGCAGATAGCATAAATGTACGTCGTATTTATCTGTGATGTTTAGGTGACTTAAATGATGGGACTCATTAATGTGATTAGTGAAAGAAAAGAAACCTAAAAGATGTTGTAGAATCAAATTTTCAAAAAGGGTAGCTACAGTTTTTTGCTTTGCATAGCGGTATATATGATATACCCTGCATCTTATTCGATGGGGAAAGAGCCGAGATCCCTTCACCGGGAATGACCTCTTTAGCAAAACTGGCAGATGCTACAACACTCGGTTTGAGTTTTGATTGCTTTTGGAGTTTTTCTTTGCATAGTGATATATATGATAGTCCTGCACCTTATTCGATGAGGAAAGAGCCGAGATCCCTTCACCGGGAGTGAACTCTTTAGCGAAACTAATGAAAGCCTCAAAATCACTCCATTTCAAAATTCACTCGATTCTACAACGATATCAAGTTCATTACGCAAAAGGTTTTCAGAAAAACCTGTCGTAGCCCTCCGTCATTTCAGATAAGTCCTACTTAGTATTCGCGCTACGTTTGTTGGCCTGCGTCAAGGCATAGTGTGCGGTAGCTAACTAGTATTTATCTGTTTGTGCATATGATGCAGATTGGATTAGGGTAGTCGTGCGACTTTGTTGGCCTGCGTCAAGGGTCGTACGGGTAGGTTTAATTCAATCAAGAAATGACGGGTTTAACTTGACTAGCGCACTATGGTTTGTTGGCCTGCGTCAAGGTCATGGGACGCTAGGGGCAAAATATTATCGGGAATTTCAAGTGTTGAAATTTACAATGAGATTGAATACCTTCTATGAGATAGTTGGATCCCGATACCCACTGCGAGTAATTGTTACTCCTGGGAGAGTTTTACACAGGACAATTAGCCGATCAAGTAGGTGTCTAGAAAGGTGTCAACGGGGTTACGCCTCTGGGAAAACGAGGTTTACTTTAATTAGGTCCGTGCGAAAGCACGGGGAACTTCCCTCAAAGTACCGACACTGGCCTGGTTGAAAGATCGGCGAAGTTGTAGGGTGTAATTAATCCCGGCTAGTCTTTCCTTTTAGGGTTTGAAGGAAGATTTGATAAAAACAGTGGGAGCCATCCTGATTAGATAAAATAATAACTAATCTGATCTTGCAAGAGCATACGCTAAAGTGTTTTCTTCTCTCTCTCTCCAGGTAGCGACCATGTCATACCTTAATCAAGATAATAATATGGATGTATTGACTGAACCCGCATGTTATACTGTGCTAGGGAACGTTGGTTCCGTTCTTTCTTATAAGAGTTATAGGACTGAACTGGATATAGGGGAATACCAGGATTCCCATGCCACCCGAATGAAGAAAGTACATGATGATGCATTTTCTTCGGGTGTGTTCGTTACAGAGAACTGTTTCTCCATTTGCCCTACGTCCTGGGTATTAGATACCGGGTCAGGATCCCATATATGTAATCAGTTACATGGGCTTAAGAAAGGTTGAGAACTTAGAGAAGGGGATAAAGACATAAGGGTTGGAAATGGTGCAATTGTTGCAGCTAAAACCGTCGGGGAATATCACCTTGTATTGCCAACTGGTAATACATTGATTCTGAACGAATGCTATTACATGTCGAACCTGATATGCAACATTATATCGGTTTCTTTGTTGAGTAAAGAGGGATGTAATTTTGTATTACAGGATAATGTTATGAACATTTTCCTTAACCAAAAGTTGGTTGGATCAGGCACGTTGTGCAATGGCATTTATGTTCTAAATCAATCTACAGTTCTGAGCATAACAAACACATACAAGAGGAAGAGTTCAGAAATGAACGAATCCTTCTTGTGGCATTATAGACTGGGTCACATCAATGCGACACGACTAGCTAAGTTGCATAAGGATGGATATTTGAAACCGTTCGAATTTTCATCTTATGACACTTACCAATCATGTCTCAAAGGCAAGATGACCAAAACTCCATTCACGGGACACGGAGAAAGAGTTACTGAACTCTTGGGACTGATACATAGTGATGTATGCGGTCCCATGTCTACACATGCCAGGGATGGTTCTTCGTACTTCATTACATTCACTAACGATCTCTCTAGATTCGGATATGTGTTCCTGATGAAACACAAATCAGAAGCTTTTGAGAAATTTAGAGAATATAAACAAGAAGTCGAGAACCAAACCGGAAAAAGTATTAAAATCCTTCGATCTGATCGAGGAGGTGAATACTTGAGCAATGAATTCCTGGACTTCCTAAAAGAGAATGGGATTCTCTCTCAGCTGACTCCTCCAAATACACCACAGCACAACGGTGTATCAGAACGGAGGAACCGCACCCTATTAGATATGGTGCGCTCTATGATGAGCACAGCTGAGTTACCTATTTCCTTCTGGGGGTATGCACTGGAAACAGCTGCAGACCTATTGAATATGGTTCCCACCAAAACCGTGCCAACCACTCTATATGAGATATAGAAAGAAAAGAGACCATGTCTTAATTATGGTAAGATATGGGGTTGTCCGGCATATGTAAAAACGCAGAATCTGGACAAACTCGCGGCAAGGTCCATTCTGTGTAAGTTTATTGGATATCCCAAACATTCGCGCGGGTATATCTTCTACCACACCGAGGAACAAAAGGTGTTTGTTTCTCGACATGCCACCTTTTTAGAAAAGGAATTTCTTGAAAAAGAGATTAGTGACAAGGAGGTAGAACTGGAAGAGGTTCCTGCAAAACAGACTACGACAGAAGATTTGGTTGAACCAGAGGATTCAGTAGCTCCCAACGAACCTCAGCCTCTCCGCCGATCTAGTAGGGTTCCTCGCCAACCTGAGAGATACTACGGTTTCTCATGGATGGTGGGCGCGAGGATTGCATCATAGAGGATGATGACCCAACTAGCTCGAGTAGGCCATCACGAGTATGGACTCAGTGAAATGGCTGGATGCTATGCGGTCCGAGATGGAATCCATGTACACCAACAAAGTATGGACTTTGGAAGATGCTCCTGAAGGGGTAAAACCCATTGGGAGCAAGTGGATCTTCAAGAAAAAACTTGGTGTAGATGGGAAAGTGGAGACTTTCAAAGCTAGACTTGTTGCAAAGGGTTTTCGTCAAAGACCAGGTGTGGACTATGACGAAACCTTTTCTCCAGTGGTTATGCTAAAATCCATCCGGATCATGCTTGCCATCGCTGCATATCATGATTACGAAATCTGGAAAATGGATGTTAAGACCGCCTTTCTAAACGGTGATTTAGAAGAGTGCGTGTACATGACTCAGCCAGAGAGCTTCGTAGATAGTGGGAGCAGCGGGAAGGTGTGCAAGCTGCTTAAATCCATTTATAGATTAAAGCAAGCATCGCGGAGTTGGAACATCTGCTTTGACGTCATTATCAAAGAGTTTGATTTCGTCAAAAACGTAGAAGAACCTTGTATCTACAAGAAGGTGGCAGAGAGTAAGGTTGTCTTCCTCGTATTGTACGTGGACGACATACTCTTGATAGGAAATGACATTCCTATGCTGCATTCGGTCAAGCTCTTCTTATCACAAAGATTCTCAATGAAAGATCTAGGTGATGCCTCCTGCATATTGGGAATCAGGATCTATAGAGATAGATCTAAAAGGATATTGGGATTGTCCCAGTCCAGGTACATTGACACCATACTAAAGAGGTTTAGTATGGAAGAATCCAAGCGTGAGAACTTACCCACGATCTCTGGAGTCACTCTCTCTAAAGAGATGTCTCCCAAGACCGATTTGGAGAGAGCTCGCATGCAAGGGATACCCTATGCTTCGGCTGTAGGCTCTATCATGTACGCGATGCTATGTACCAGACCCGATGTAGCATACTCACTAAGTGTAGTGAGAAGGTATCAAGCTGATCCTGGAGAGAGTCACTGGACAGCTATGAAGAGCATTCTCAAGTACTTACGAAGGACTAAAGAGGTGCTCTTGGTGTATGGTAACGGAGAACTCCAAGTGGAGTCCTTTACCGATTCGAGGTTCCAGAGTGATAAGGACGACTCTAAGTCGCAGTCGGGATTTGTCTTTACCCTTTACGGAGGGGTGGTTAGCTGGAAGAGTTGCAAGCAGGAAACCGTAGCAGACTCGACGATGGAGGATGAATACATCGCTGCCAACAATGCTGCCAAAGAGGTTGTCTGGATCAAGAAGTTCGTTACTGAACTTGGAGTGGTTCCATCCATTGAGCATCCAATACCTTTGTATTGCGATAACAATGGAGCGGTGGCTTTGTCCAAGGAACCTAGGTCCCATCAGCGATCCAGGCATATTCTGAAGCGGTATCACCTGATCCGGGAGATAGTTGATTGCCGGGAGATCGAGGTCAGGAGGGTTGACACGAAGAACAACACAGCGGATCCACTCACGAAGGCCATTCCCCAGATACAGTTTGAGAGACTCTTCGGGATGCTCGGTATGCGATACTACAGCAACTGGCCCTAGTGCAAGTGGGAGATTGTTAGTTGTATGTTTGCCCTAGAGGCCAGTATTGTACAGATGATGTATATTATATTGGATGCTTGGACATATATAGAGATGACTTTCTTGCTCGATATGATAGTATGCTATCTGGTTGCTCTTTATCTTAACATGTATACTTGTCTTTTTATACTGTCTTATAGTTACATGTTGGTAAAGCCCTTAGGATGTGTACTTGACTACCTGGACTATGATGCGGATCATACTAGTGGGGACATGGTAGTCCATAAGTACATCTTTCAAGGTCCCTAGTCGTGGGTGTATCGAGACAGGGCATCGATATACCAGTGTAGACTAGCGTATACGCTTCTTGACCCATGAGATGGGCGATGGATGATCCCATACCCATTGGTGTTTGACATCAGAGATGGTATACGGGTGCTCGGTGGAGACTGGGTACACTGGACAGACTCGCCGAGAACTCCCAGATGGTATTATACCTCACGTCAGATGGCAGTTCTCTGGTGACACTTGTGCAGGTTAGTCTGTAGACCCGAGATCGTCATAGAGTCTTGTGTGATTCCCACTGTTCTTTGATTTCCACCTTACCACGTCCATGAGGGCCTGCAAAATGGTGGTTTTTAGGTACAGTCCCGAGTCACATGGAGGCAATGAGCGATAGGAGGGGTTTCGTCTCTCCCGATATTGGGGGTTGATGTTGCGCTGTGCTCGATTGGCCGTAACAGGGAAGTCCCTGGCCAGGGCTGATTAGAGATTTATTGGTAAGTGTTACCAGTAGTTTCTCGACCCGTTATGAGCCTCACATCGGCACGACTTATCGGTTATTGGGGTCTGACGTTTACCACCCCTAGACTTGATATGCGACATATCTGACGAAGAGACCGGACTGTACGGTAGTGTTGCCGGTTGGCTCGACGGGAGTTGTAGCAGGTTCGCTTGTTCTCTTCTGATCGCTCAATACCCGGGTGGCCGTACGTTTAGCTGACCGCTTGCGGCTTGGGGGTGCTTGATATGATCATCACCCACTGCCGGCGTATTGATGAGTCTTAGAGTCCCACAAAGGAGTTACCTAGTCCAGGCGAAACGTTGTGGTGCGCATATGCGATATGCGCATGGACCCGGTTAAAATGCGCGTATTAGATACCGTATATTAATCGGACGGCTTGCTTTTGGTTGGGTCGTATGTGATATGGCCGGATTGATAAATCAAGTTTTGATTTATCATTTAACCATTAGTTTCTCACTAGAAATCCTTTCTTGTATTATTTGGATGTATGCATGCATGTATGCATTCTTTCATGATTCATGCACATATGGATGTGCATGCACACATACATACATACATCATCCTTCATGGTTGTATATACATAGAAGATGGTGGCAATATAAGACTCACACCTTGGTTAAATAATATGGATTATTATTTATATTTGTGTTAAAAACAAAAAGAAAAGAAAAGGATAATTCATGGTTTGTTTCTACACTCTTCTTTGACCTAACCATGCTCACCCACCTTTTAACCATGGATTAACTTTTCTTTTATGTTTTAAACTCAAATACTATAATATATTTATTATTTAACCATGGTTTGAGATGAAGAGTGGACAATATATATGTTTATATTTTCCATTTTTCAAGAGAGATAATCTTATTCTCTTGTTCTAAAAGGCCATCATCTTCTTCCTCCTTCCTTTGCTCTCTAGATTTTTCTAGTGAGCAAAACACTCACCAAGTTAGGATTTTGAAGTGAGAAAAGCCACCACAACATCATTCTACACAAGTCTTGCCCACTTGTTTAGAGTGTTAGCTTCATTTCTTTCTCTTGATCAAGTGAAGTTGCAAGCTTGGACAAAGCGGACTCCGGGTGGATCATCGTGGACCTAGAGGAGTTCAAGCAGACCATTTCCAAACCCCAAGTAGCCGAGGAGTCTAGCGTAGGGAGCTATAAAGGTTGTACTCTCAAAACCCTAGCTTTACCTACTTGTGATGAAGTGTTGTTTATGAAACCCTAATTTTTCTAGGAACGATTCTTTGTATGCATACTTAGCATCCTAAAAATTTAATCTTTGGTACATGTGATGCTTCCAAACCCTTCATGAGGTGCTAAGTAAACCTAACACCCTCCACATCGAGCAATGCTTCATTGGAGACGTCAACAGGCTTTATCTTCAGCAAGCCCATAGGGACCTCCCCCATCGCTGAAGACTCTGTACAATTCACGCAAGAATAAGGATACATACAGGGATAAACAATCTGAAATGCTACAAAGAAGTATAAAAACATACCAATGCGTAGCGAAGCCTTCAATATGGCTTCTTCAAGCTGATGCTCCTTCTCAAGGAGGCGTGCTCGCCGGGGTTCGACGGTGGACTCGTGGCCGTCGGTCCATAAGGAAAGTGCATCCGCGGCATCCTCCGAAGCAGCCTGCTTCAGGACCCGTTCTACTCATTCCTCCAAAGGGCCAATAAACCGCCGCTGGATCCATGAGGGGTCTTCATAGAAGATCATGGCAGGATAGGGTTTCTTCGGAACCCTTGCGTTCAGAGACTCATCTTTAGAACGTCTTATGGCCTCAGCCAATTGTGCGGCTTCCTCGGCAGCCGAGCCCGGGAAGAGAAGACCAGCGTCGGACTCTTGCACGACCAATGGCTCATCTGGAAGTATGGGCTCAGACTCCGTTAAAGAATCAAGTAAGTTGGTGGCCACTCTCCTCCGCCTCTTAGATCCAGAACCGGCCGCCGAAGACGACCGTTTCTTCTCCCGTGGAGTCTTAGTGCGGCGCCGGCCCACGTCACCTTCAACACCCTCATCCCTATCACCCTCGCTCGGTGCCCCAACCGAGGATGACACGGCCATTGTCGATGCCATGGGTGGTGGTGCTGCAGCGGGTGGTGGTGCTTCTACCGGACCACGACCGGGTACCCAATGGCATACCAGCCGTTGGGGTAAGATCCACCCCCGACTCTCCTGGAATGAGCGCAACACCGGTATCCCTCAAAGGAAAATGGACCGGCGCGCGCGGTCGCAGCGTAGCTCCTGTGACCGGCACCCAAGTAGGAGCACCATGGTCAAGGAGTACCCTTCTTTCCTCAAGAATAATCGGGTTGACCCGATGGAGATACCAGCCCGTAAACGACCCCACGCATCGGGGCGTGTAATCAGCATCGGGGATCATGAATTGGGAGCCGGTGTTCAACCTCACAAAATGATGGGCGGCATCTCGAACGAATGCGGGCGAAGGAACCGGCGCGACCATGAAAGCCTCAAAAGGGACGCCCTGATCGTAGCCGAGCTGCCGGGCAAAGCGATGCGGATTGTACCGCATGAAAAGGGCCGCGTTATCCTGACGAAATACCAGGTAGCCCGGTCTGATTGCGTATAAGTGCGCGGCCTCCCGGGGCCTCAAAGAGGGCACGTTATCTTTTGACTGGTCCTAAAGTGGCTGAGATAAACCCGAGGGAGAAGATAAGACCCGATCGGTGAATACCAACCCGCTAGCAGTAGCATAAGGATAAATCAGCACCCGAATAGTCCCGAATTGAGTCGGGTCAGTAGCAGAAGCATCCACCAATAGCATAAGTCGCGGAAAAGTGTAAGCATCATAAAATGCAGGTCTCTAATGTATAGCAAAAGCCCCTAACACATGCATCTCGATCCAAGACGTGAAATAATGGAGAGAAAAGTTTACTACATTCACGCCAGGAGTCGAGGTATTAGCCGCAGCGCCTAACCCGTGATACAGATGCGCCAGCGCCGGGATGCCGATGGCCAAACGCGTCCCCTCAGTGATACAATGAGCGGGTAGATAACCGAGGCTCTCATAAAGCAGCGATGCATGGGGATGACAAACCAACTGAGCCAGACATTGACAAACCCCACGAAGAACGTCTCCTCATCCATGCCGGGAGTTGCAATGGATTCAAAAGACGCCGGCGACATAATGGGGATGCAGTACCGCGGTAGATCCGATTCAGTGGTCGGCAGCTTTTTCGGACCAAACCCAAAGGGGTCTTTGATGTTGGCAAACTTCGGAGCTGTCTTTGACAGGACGTCCTCACGAAGGAAGCAGGCAATGAAGCTCTTAAAAGTAACGCCCTGCTCCTCAGATTCGGTGAACAATCGGTCAAAGATACCCAATGCCTTGATCAAGCTAGGACGCTTGTGGCGGACGGCGTTCTCAGCAGACAAGCCGTCAACCGGTGCAGGCTCGGGCTCAAAGACGTACTCGTCAGGAGGCGGCAACTCCTCATACTGTGTACCCCTGACTAGCAATCCCGAGATTTCATAAAATTCTTCCAGAGAGATCGAGACTTCGCGGTCTCCTAGAATAAAAGTGTTGGTGGGGAGATTCCATTGGTTCAAGAACGCCTTAACCTACCAGACATGCGGAGATTGGTAGTGAAAGAGCGACGCATATATCGCCTGGTAAAGCCCGACCTTCTACAGCCGTGCGCGATGGACAGAAAGGATGTAGCGAGCCTAGAGAAGGTAGCCTGTGGGGTGTCGAGGGGTGAGCCCTATCTTATAGATTTGCCCCCATGGTTGGGCCTCACCCTGGCAAATACGTCGGCCCAGAATATCTATGGCTGGGATCGGATGGTTCGGGATGCCGGTTGTCGAAGGCTCGAGCTGCCCCGTTGGAGTCCAATTTGGCATCTCTACAGTGAAAACCGTCCTCGGAGGGTCCATCGGCAAGAACGGGAAAGTAGGCTCTGTCGGCACTTCGCAGAGGAAACTCCGGCGAGCCCGGATGATATGGATGTACCAAGTTCCCCATAGAAGTAAGCTAGTGCAGTTCGGGTCATGAGCCCTGATCATCGCCATTGCTTCCTCATCAGATGGTGACTGGGGAAAAGCGGCCTCCGAGCGAGTGAAGGGAAAGTACGGAACAGAAGCCATCGCACCTGAAACAAAGTAAAGGAAAATTGTCAAAAATGAAGCCAGGAATATATATATGTGTGTGTGTGTGTGTGTGTGTGTGAGCACAAATATATGAAGACAGTTCAAGAAAGTGACAGAGAACTTGTTTGGTAGGACCATTAGTTACAAAACATGTGGGTCCCACGAAATCAAGATGACGGCTGGCTAATGATGAGATACAGCAATCATAATGAGACAAAGTGGATATTCTAATTAAATAAACAGTGGACTTCAAATGACCCTACATATCCCCTAAAAGAAATCCACCTTGGACTCTGCAACAAATCAAACAGAATCAAAGTAATTAAATTCCCAGAAAAGACACCATTGCAGGCTTCTTCTTCATTGATTACAGAAGGACAACCCAAGGCAAGAAAACCCTAAGAAACCTCCATGGGAAGAACTGAGTTCTTCATAGGAATTAAATTCCTTTTGAAAAGGGGAATTAAATTCCCAGAAATATTTTTTGGGATGGAATTAAATTCCATGGATTTGAACCATCACCATCATCTCCCTAAAGATCGAACGAACCATAAGAGATCTACTGTTCGAAGATTAAATGGTTTTCTATTTTCATTGATGAACTTGAAAAAATGGGTTCATGTTAAAAGGGGTGAAACCCTTGGTGTAGGTTTAAAATCCAGAGGGTTTTTGGAAAAGTATACATAAGGGTTCCTCGATCGTTCAAGGATCATTACCTGAAGAAAGGGTCTCTCGAACAGAGTTAAACTCTGAAAAGTTTGAAGCAGAGAACTAAGCTCTAAGGAACGAGAATTAAATTCTCAAGGGAAAGGTTCTCAAAGGAAGAAGATGAGCAAAAGTGGAGGCTCTTCTGAAAGGACATAGGTATTTATAGGATGGGATGGAAAACGTTTCATCTACCCTACTCCCAAGACAGATCCGACGGCCACAAGAGTGACAGCGTTGCACTCACGTGCAGACACGTGAGAACAACGTTGTGGGGGTATTTGTTCCCTGATTTAAAATCAGGAAAAAGATTCAGAGGAAGCATCATGTGCTGGCACGTGACCAGCGGTCACGTGTTGACACGTGATGTTTAAAGCAGCGGCCAAAAAACAGAGCGCAGAAAAAGAGAAGCCCATTCCAGGGGTCACGTGCTCACACGTGACCAGGGGTCATATGGCCACACGTGACCAGGGGTCATGTGGCCACACGTGACCGGCTTTAAAAGCCTTATTCTTTAACAGAATTAAATTCTGAGGAAAGATCTTTCAAATCTTTCCAAAATGGAGAAGATTTATCTGAAACCGTTGGATCAAGAATCTGAAGGTGATTAAATATCACCAATTTATGGAAAAATCTTGGACTTGGAAAGATTTCCCCCTAAATCTAACCGAAATAACAAAGAGATATCTTTGGATTTAAAATCCAATGGTGAATAAAATTCACCTAATAATCTAAAGGGCCAGATTAATGATGAATATAAATCAAATATCTCAATAAACAAATCAAATCTTTCAATGAAAGATTCACTAAAACAGATTGATTATTTTCCTTCTCCTATAAATAGGAACCAAAAGAAAAAGAGAAAAAGAAATACAGAGAGAGAGATATAGAGCCTTGGGATTTTGAAAATTCAGAAGGAAGAATTTGAATCTCTATAAAAGAAAAACCCTAGGTAAGAAAAGAGAGGCTTCAAAAGAGAATTTAATTCTCAAAAGAGTTTAACTCTTATAAAAAGAAAAGAACTTAGTTCTTTCTCTGGTTGAGGATCTGCAAAGTGCACATCTCCCTATGAATTGAGAATTTAATTCTCATTGGGTTGAGATCCTGCCATGCAGATCCAAAACATAGAGGAAGAACTGAGTTTTGAGAATTTAATTCTCACAGAATGATAGGAATTTAAATCCTTTGAGATAAAATTAGGGTTTAACCCCATGTTATAGAATTTTAATTCCTTCAAAATGGACAGAATCAGGGTTTAACCCTAATTGAGAACTTAATTCTCTCAAAATCACAGGAATTTAATTCCCTTAAAAAAGAAGAAATTAGGGTTTCACCCTATGCCAGAATTTAATTCTCTGCATACATGAGGAATTTAATTCCTACAGAAAAGAAATTAGGGTTTAACCCTATCCAAGAATATAATTCTTCAGAAGAAAATAGGAATTTAATTCCTCTAAAGTTTATTGCTCGGGTTTAACCCTATGAGGAATTTAATTCTTAAAAGATGAACAGATCTTTAAAACATGCAAAGAACCAGAGTCACGTGCTACCAGGTGACCCCTGTAAAGATCCACAGAAAAGAACTTTGAGGCAACGCCTCATGTGCCCCACGTGACCCCTGAAGGATATAAAGAAAAAGCAAACAGAAGCTATGGGCGCCCTCATGTGCTACCACGTGACCCCTTGGCAAAAGCTTTAACAGTTAAAAACCCACATTCCCATCACGTGACAGCACGTGATGCTCTAAGAGCAATTATAGAAAGTATTCAATACTTTTGGCAGAATAAAATAAGGGGAATCAGGGCGCTCTCACGTGTCCACACGTGACCCCTCTCTCCTTAGTGTTTAACACTAATTTGAAAACTTTGTTCCCAGTGTTTAACACTGATTTGCTTTAGTGTTTAACACTAATTTGAAAACTCTGTTCCCAGTGTTTAACACTGATTTGCTTTAGTGTTTAACACTAATTTGAAATCTCTGTTTCCAGTGTTTAACACTGATTTGTTTCAGTGTTTAACACTAATTTGAAAGCCCTGTTGCTAGTGTTTAACACTGATTATCTTTTAGTGTTTAACACTAACTTGATAATCTTATTCCCAGTGTTCAACACTGTTGTTCTTTAGTGTTTAACACTAGTTTTAGCCCAATTGGCTAAGTTTCTAGAGGCAAAGCCTCTCCTTCAATGAACCAACAGAGGGCCAATATTTTAAACATGATTGGACTTAGCCCAAGCTGGCCATAAGTCCTCAATTCAAACTTAACTGGGCTAATGGGCTCATAATATAATTAATTGGTCTTAGTTCCAAATTGGGCCAAAGATTATTTAATCTACCTTGGCTCAAGGGTACATCTCTTCACTCCTTTGATATTTGGCGTTGTAATTCTTCAACGTATTCAAAGAGGTGACGGGTCCCGATGACCACACATTGATATGGACTGTGGGGTCCTTAAACTCATGGACTATGATGTCCTTAACCTTGACGGTGACGTCTTAAAACTAATGCCGGACTGTGGAGTCTTTAAAATCCACGGACTATGGTGTCCTTAACCTTGACCGGAATGTCTTAAAACTAACAACGGACTATGATGTCCTTAACCTTGACCGTGATGTCTTAAAACTAACGTCGGACTGTGGAGTCCTTAAATCTACGGACTATGATGTCCTTAACCTTGACCGCAACGTCTTAAAACTAACATTGGACCGCAATGTCCTTAAACTACCCATTGACCGCAATGTCACTAAACTAAACAACAGGGCCCCCCTTAATTGCTCTCTTATTGGATCTAAACGATCCTGTTATGTTGATCTTAGTCTAAAACTAGACTAACGTATCCTTAACAAACGTTTAAGTCGATCTTAGTCTCAAATGAGGCTAACGTATCCTTAAACACAACCCCCAAACCCAAATCTAAGATAATACGGATTTGGACTAGTCCACGCCCTACGGGCGACGACATAACTCAGTCTCCGTATACAATCCACGGGCAACCAAACACAAAATAAACACACACGATACGAAGTGATCATCTGGAGAAAGAGAAAGTTGTTACCGCAATGCGGTAGCGTAATTAACTGCAGGGGCTTGCGCCAGCAGGGAAGAGCGTCCCCATAATCAAAAACCCCTCAAGCGAGGGGGAATCTGACGAAGTATGCTACATCGGTCGCATCCCTTTAAACATTCGATATATGGTGCCAAAAATCAACTTGGCATCTTCGGAGAGGTGGACGGATAGCACAAATTAGCATCTGCCCCGAATCTCAGGCAAGACGTCCGTCGCGCCGCCTATTCGGAGGGGAACAGTAGTTTTAGTTGTCGTTTAATCTATTAGTTATGGTTTAGTCGGCTCTGATACCACTGTAAATCGATGCCACGCACCCCACGTGTTCGCAGGGAGGCGGAATTCGCAAAAACGGTTTTTTATAAGCTTCGTAACATCGACTAAACTCCAGGATCGACACTAAACTATAACTAACATACTATCAAAGAGGTTTAACTACTATGTGTGAGAGTTATACCTCAAGTTCTTGCTATCCTTCACCTCCTCACTGTCCTTCTCCACCTCATGAGCTCCTCAATATGAGAACGGATCGTGCTTCCTCGTCGGTTTCTCCAAATCGTAGAAGATCCACCTGAGAGTTCCGATTTTAAGCTTAACCTCTAACTTGAGGTAACTAGGTCACTTGGTATGCTAAACTAAGTAGCGTAGGATGTGTAGAGAGTGATGAGGGATCAAGTTGTCTTAATAAACCCTAGGATTCTCAACTCATGAGATGGTTAGGGTTTGATAGGAGTTGGAGAAAGCTTGAGGAAAAGAGAGAGAGAAAAGTATCTGTTGTTTTCTTTTGTGAAAAGGATTATGTGAAATGGCTTGAGTTTTTTTCTTTTAAACCAAAAGAAAATATCTCATACAAATATCTAACAAATATCTAAGTTGAGTCCAAGAAAGTCAATAAGAAACCCTAATCTCATATTTCAGTAAAATACCACAAAGTTTCCTCTCTCATTTCCTCCACCTCATAAAAGATTTCACTAATAAAGAAAAACCCTAATTAAGGTGTCATTCTCCAAAAACAATCTTGATCAAATCACAAAAATGCCCCTCTCATCCGTATATACGTACTCGTATCCGTATTCCGAGAAACACGAATGCAATGAGACGAAACTAATCCAATAATCAAATACTGGGATCCGGCTTAAACCAAAGCCCACTAGTATTGTCCACCCAAACATCATATGCGCACAACTACACGTATGTGATCGAACCCTGTCGTAAAACCATACGACCTCTACACGTTTCGCCCGAAGCTGGGAAACCCTCTATGTGGGACTCTAAAGAATCGACAGTATGCTGGCAGTGGGTTTAACCACAAGCGCGTCAGCGGTACTAGCTGTATATAACGGCTACCCAGGTATCATTCGACAAGAAGGCCAACGAGCAAACTCATCCGTACCCCTACTGAGCCTGTCTGTGGCAATCTCCGTACAGTCCAGTCTGTTCGTCTAAGAGTATCGCATATCGGGCTTATGGGGCGGTAAGCATCAGACCCCTAATAGCGCAATAAGTCGTGTTGGAATACAGCATAAAACACCCTGAGAAACTACTGGAGTACCTACCAGTAAATCTCGCTTTCCCTGGCCAGGAACTTTGTATAATGGCTTTCCGAGTGACAGCGTGACATCAACCCCCAATACCGGGAGAGACGAATTCTATCTAACCGCTACTGCCTCCAAGCACTTCGGGACTGCACCCAACTACTACCTGTTTACACGAATCAATAGAGCCGCGGTAGGGTAGTAATCTAAGAACAGTGGGAACACACTTGAGGCGAAGTAGCAGTGTTAAGTCGACGGACTAAGCTATACTCATGTCACCTAGGAACAGCTACCTGACGATAAGTATAGTACTAACCAGCAGTTCCCCATGAGTCCGTCCAGTGTAACTCATAAACCAATGAGCACCTGCATACTATCTCCAGTACGACGTACTGATGGCTGTGGGACAGACCATCTCCCCTGCTGGGATGAGAAGTATATACACTAATCTAGTCTGGAGTATCAATGCCCTGTCTTGATAATCCTATGACTAGGGACCATTATAAAGATATGCTTGTATACTACCCAGCCCCCACTAGTATGACTGCCATCACAACGCTGGTAGTCAAGCAAAGATCCTAAGAGCTATACCAATATGTATTAGTGATACATTAAAAGAAACATACACACATATTAAGATAGATACAAACCAAGTAGTATACTGCTATATTGAGCAAGACTGTCACAAATCGGTATATATATCACAAGCTTCCAAAATGTAATATACAAACTAGTACTATATAATAATGGCCTCTAAGGCATATCACACTAACAGTATTGTGATGAGTGCTTTGGATCCACAGCGTTGTTGGGCAGGAAGCTACTCGCTGCGGATGGGTCAAGAAGGAAGCTGCCCAACGGTCTCATGATGAGGGCGTTAGATCCACGTCTTCGTTGGGCAGGAAGCTACCCATTATGGATGGGCCGAGCAGGAAGCTACCCAGCGAGTGCCCTTTCTGTTTAACATTTGTTTCACAGGTATTTTGCCAAGTGACCGGAGCGGATCAGCTCCTCGATGTAATCGCGCAGCTATTTACAATTCTCGGTCGGATGTCCTTATGTCTCATGATAGGCACAATACGGGCCGCGGAGTCGCTTTCCCGGCTTTCATGTCATCGGTGGTAGCCTGAAGAATCTTTCTCTCTTCGCCTCCTCTAGCAGATCGGCCTACGAGACATTGAGAGGCGTGTACTCACGAAACCTTGGCGTATAAGGTTTTGACCGATCAGCCTTCTTTTTATCTTCTTCCAGGTCCCTTTTCTTTTGGTATGTCTGGCATCCTCAAGGTGAGCGTTAACCTCGGATTCGAGTTGGATTTCCCGCTCGGTCCAGACCTTTACCTCGACCAGGGGTCCAGACCTTTACCTCGGCCAAGGTCTTAGGTTGCGCCAATGCAAAACGACGGAGCCACTCTTTGTGCCTAAGACCAGACCTTAGGGCGGTGATCATCGTCTCGTACCGGTGCTCGAGTACCTCTAGAAGGGCATTGTAGCAACGGGCAATATATTCTTTGAAAGTCTCCCTGTCCTCACACTTGATGGTGAACAAGTAGAAAATCGACCTCTTCTTTCGCCGGTTGTTGACGAAGAGGATGGGAACTGCGTGGCTAATTCTTCAAAAGTTGAGATTGAACGTTGAGTAAGGCACCAATCTTGCCCAGCCCGGATGAGGTGGTGGGGAAGCCTCAGCACTGATCCGTGTCCGAGTTATCTTGGAAGCTCATGCCCGCCGTAAACGCGTCCAAGTGGTCCTTTGGGTCGGACATCCCGTCGAAGAGAAACACCTTGGTCGGTTTGTTTCGAGACGAGACCCGCTCACTTAGTAACTGCTTCGTAAAAGGCCGCATGAGAGTGTTAGTGTAATATGCCCTAGAGGCCATTATTGTATAGTACTAGTTTGTATATTACATTTTGGAAGCTTGGGATATATACACGGATTTATGAAAATCTTGCTCGATATAGTAGTATACTACTTGGTTTGTATCTATCTTAATATATGTATATGTTTCTTTTAACGTATCGCTAATACATATTGATAGAGCCATTAGGATCTTTGCTTGACTACCAGCGTTATGATGGCAGTCACACTAGTGGGGGCTGGGTAGTCTACAAGCACATCCTTACATAGGTCCCTAGTCGAAGGATTATCGAGACAGGGCATCGAAACTCCAGAGTAGACTAGTGTATAAGCTTCTCATCCCAAGAGGGGAGATGTTCTTTCCCACAGCCATCAGTACGTCGTACTGGAGATAGTATGCAGGTGCTCATTGGATTATGAGTTACACTGGGGACTCATGGGGAACTGCTAGTTGGTAATATACCTATCGTCAGGTAGCAGTTCCCAGGTGACATGACATGAGTACAGCTTATTCCTTCGACTTGACACTGCTACTTCGCCTCAAGTGTGTTTCCACTGTTCTTAGATTACTACCCTACCATGGCTCTGCTGAGTCGTGCAAACAGGTAGTAGTTGGGTGCAGTCCCGAAGAACTTGGAGGCAGTGGCGGTTAGATAGGATTCGTCATTCCCGGTATTGGGGGTTGATGTCGTGCTGTGTTCGGAAAGCCATTACATAAAGTCCCTGGCCAGGGCAAGCAAGATTTGCTGGTAAGGATTCCAGTAGTTTCTCAGGATGTTTTTGGCCGCACTCCGACATGACTTATTGCACTATTAGGGGTATGACGCTTGCTGCCCCCTAGGACCGATATGCGACACTCTTAGACGAACAGACCGGACTGTACGGAGATTTTCACAGACAGGCTTAGTAGGAGTTCGGATGAGTTATGCTCATCGGCTTTCTTATCGACATCTACCTGGGGGCCGTTACGTACAGCTAGTGCCGCTTGCGGCCTGTGGTTAAACCCACTGCCAGCGTAGTGTCGAGTCTTTAGAGTTCCACACAGAGGGTTTCCCTGCATCGGGCAAAATATGTAGAGGTCGTATAGTTTTACGACAATGGTTCGGTCATATACGTATACTTATGCACGGATGATGGTGCAGACAGATAATACTAGTGGGCTTTGGTTTAAGCCAGATCCTAGTATTATACCGATGGAATGTTTTCGTCTCTTTTTTTATTCGTATTTTTCGGAATACGGAATGCGGGTATGTATATACAGACAAGGGGTATTTTTGTAAAATGCTTGATGAAGATGACATGACATAATTGCATTATTTCTTTTAGGTTAAATTAATCATGCATTATGTAATTAGGAAATGAGGTGGATATTGCATGAATTTGGACATGGCTTCTTTGGACACTTGTTGCCTTTTCAAGCCATGAGTCATTTGTTGACTATTCAACTCTTTTACTAATTATTCATTGTGATTTATCTCATGGATAATAGTTAGTGTTTAGTATACAACAAAGAGAGACTCATTTTCCTTATTCATTGCAAGAGCCTACTAGCTTTTCCTTCTTCATCTTCAGCAACCTCAAAACCATAATACACTTATGTGTTGAGTAATCTAGGATAAAAAGAGATAAACCAATTCACTCACACACACTCTACATAGTCTAGGTCATCTAGTGTAGCATACTAGAGGTCGTAGTTTCTTCGGTTGTTGAAGAAGGAGCCCGGTAACAAGCTCTCGGGTGGATCATCTTCGATCCAAGAAAGCCGACAAGGAGACGACATCCGTGTTGGGTTACGGCAGCGCCTCGGCAATCAATCCGTGGTCAAATGCGGAACAAAAATTTTCAAAACTTGGCGCTAACGCAACCCGATTCTCGGATCGTGCCATTAACCGTTTACTAGCTAACTGTAAAGAGTTCAGAGATTATACCGATCGATCCGTGTCCTTCAGTCTTCAATCTCTTCCCAAGCTCCTCGCCGGCTGCCCCGAACAAGTCCGCTCTCCGGTCTCCCTCGTCGAAGACAATCCACCTTGAGGATTCTTGATATGGGCTCCTGCTTCAAACCAAAGCAACTTGAACAACTAATTTGCTAACCTAGGTGCTCAAGATGATGTAGAGATAGTGTGTGATTATTTTGTCTCAATATACTCTAGGATTCTCAACACATGAGAGGGATATAGTGGAGGTTGAAGAAGAATCCATATTTGTGTGAAGTGTGAGCTCTCAAGACTTGGCTTGCAAAAAGAAAAACAACAGATGAGATAAATGAGAATGAAGTGGCTACCCTTTTCATTTTGGTTGTGTGGTATTTTTGTGATTAAGCTAAAAAGAAAAAAATCCATAGCATGAAAAAAATCCATAGCATGAAAAATGAAGCAAGCATGGTCCATGCCTGGTCCATGCCTCATTAATGCCAATAAATATCTCATAACCAATAAATGAAGCAAGCATGGTCCATGCCTCATTAATGCCACAAGCTAAAACTTGCCCTCACACTTTACACATAATCATTATTAAACATTTAACCAAAATGTTTAATCCAAAAAGAAATGGCATCAACTAAAGTTATCTTGTAACGAATTACAAGAATACCCCTCATCCGTATATACATACCCGCATCCGTATTCCGACTGAATACGAATAAAACGAGACGAAAGTAATCCAACAATCTAATACTATGATCCGGCTTAAACTAAAGCCCACTAGTATGAACTGTCCGATGATGATCCGTGCACGAGTGCACGTATATGATCGAACCCTGCCATAAAACCATACGGCCTCTACAACGTTTCGTCCGAACCAAGGAAACCCTCTGTGTGGGACTCTAATGACTCGTCAATACACTGGTAGTGGGTTTAACCACAAGTACGTCAGTGGTACTTGCTGTACATAATGGCTACCCAGGTATTGAGCGAAAGGGAGGCCGACGAGCGAACTCATCCAGAAACCCTACTGAGCCTGACAGTGACAATATCCGTATAGTCCGGTCTGTTCGTCTATGAGTATCGCATATCGGGTCTAGGGGTGGATAAATTCAGACCCCAAATAACGCGATATTTAGTGTCGGTATGAAGCCCATCACTACCTGAGAAACTACCGATCCTAGATCGGTAATTCTCGACTACCTTGGCCAAGGATTTCTGGTGATTGCCATCCGTGCACATTGCGACCTCGACCCCCAATACTGGGAGAGACGAATCCCATGACGATCCGCTCACTGCCTCCATGTGGCTCGGGACTGTACCCAACTAAAAGCTATTTGCACGACTCCTCTGATTCGTGGTAGGGTAGTAATCAAAGCACAGTGGGAACTCATATAAGACAAATGACGATCTCAGGTCGATAGACTAACTTGTACACATGACACCAGGGAACTGCTATCTGACAATAGGTATAATACCAACTAGCACATTCCTGTCGAGTCCGTCCGGTGTACTCATAACCCAATGAGCTCCTATATACTATCTTAGGTGAACCAACTGACACCAATGGCTTGTGAGACCGGCCACCGCCCCTCGTCGGGGTCTCGATCCGTATACACTAGTCTACTAATGGAGTATCGATGCCCAGTCTCAAAATTCCCATGACTAGGGACACTTTAAGGATGTGCTTATAGACTACCCAACTCTTACGTATATGATCGCTATCATACTACTGGTAGTCAAGCAAGAATCCTATGGGCTCTATCAATATGTAATAGTGAACTGTAATGTCACCTGAAGTATGTAAACAATGATAAAGACAAACCAGATAGCATACTATCATCTCGAGTTAGACTGTTCTACCGGTATAGGTCCTCCCTCAATCATTGCAATCACGTGCCTGTGATCCAATAATTGACTTAAGGGCACTATAACCAACAATCTCCCACTTGCACTTAAGGCTAATTATTGCAACGTCGTATACTCACAACCCATGTGATACCGAACACCCAACTTCTCTACTAATCAATTTCACAAAGCCCGTTTGTGAAACTATTGCGTTCGAGAAATAGCCTCAGTGAGTGGATCCGCTCCAATGTTTCTTTCTATGTCTCTCTTTATCTCAAGTTCGCGGAGAAAGCCATCTCCCGAAATGAGCAATACCTGTCTTACAATATGTCTGGATATCTGATGGGAACCAGTTCACAAATGAACTCCAAATCCAGTATACATCTTAGACTGTATCGTCAACTGAATTTAATCAGTATCCTGCATCATGCCTTCCTCAGTATCCGCTTGAACTACCTGTCCAAACTACTGCCCCTCATAAGAGAGAAAACTATATCTCTGACAGTCACTTTGTCATCCAGGTCACCTTGGAAGTCTGAAATGATAACCGTCTCCCGAAGGACGCTGCCGTTATCAAATCCCTAGAACATCCACTTATATTCATAATCTGCTTCCGAAAGTTTCTCCAGGATTGGATTAATATATCAACTTATTGCATCTAGTGCAAAAACAACATCTGGTGTGGTACTTGACATCTCATGATTGACTCAATTGCCTAAGCAAGTGATATACCAATCATGCACATATCTCTCCTCTTTAGTCTGTAAGACACCTTTGGAGAGGGTGACTCCATCACCTGCAGGTACACTACCATGCCAAGAGTCGTCTATTCTAAAACACCTTTAGAATATTGTTTAAGTACCCAGATTGGTAAACTACCCAAATCTAGATCTAAAACCATAGATCTAGTAACCAGAATGCCAGATATAATATCCAAATCCTATGTGGAGAAACCATTGTGTGACAACCACAGTATAACCGATTGTACCTCCTACAAGTGTATGTCATCCAAATATTAGGACATACCACCCTACTACCTTCTTAACAGATCCATCTCATATTCTGATGAAATCAAACCCTATGACTGTCACATCAAAAATAGATGATCTATCTTCGCTATATCTGCTTTAGTCTATAAATAGACACAAGCTACTTGTCCACTATGCTTCCGCTGCTCCCACTGACTACAACAACCCTCTAGCAGAGTCATATACACATGCACTTCTAAAGCTAGTTTAGAACGACGCTATACTCATCCTCCTGCCGGGTCTCATAGTCTGGAACAACAGTAGTGTCAAGTTTAGGTAAACAAGAACCTCCCTGTCACCGTCCTTGAGCATACCGAAGTACCTCTCGGGTGGCTGAGGTTACCCACCATATCTGCGGAGTGGCCAATGGAATGTCAAACCCGATTGAATATTTAGGTTCTTATTAAATTTTTAGTAATCGTCTGTGGTTCTGGAATCACTTCCAGTTCTACCATACTCCCACTACTGTTTTCTGAAAATCCATTTTACTAAAACTGTGGCGAGTTAAGAACAATATCACTATTGATCTTCTAAATGGTATAAAGTCACCCCTCGTCATAGCCCGGGATAATCCACAAGCTGCCATTACAGAAACGTGCCTTGAGTTATCCAGAGTCTGGTTTTAAGCATAAGCCGGACAACTCCATATACCTTAACAGAGGCACTGATTTAATTAGAGTCAGATTCAAATCATGCAGCTGTCTCCAGTGCATGTCAACTAAATGGAGAGAGGCCGATCAGCATTACTCAACTTAGGAGTGCATCCAGATATAAGCAACCTGAAAGAGAAGCAAGTTCTCAAAAACCATTACTATCAAACACAAGTATCTACATCTTCAATCATCTTGAAGAATCATGATACTTGCAACACATGGTTCTCTACATTATTCTTATACCTATAACTTCTCAAAACATGGACCTTGTATTTCTACGAAACACTTGTCTAAAACTTGAGAAGTCATAAGTAAACAGAATATAGTACGAGGACAACCCCTTTGTCCTAATAGACACTGGACAACATACAATACTTTGTATAAGTCTCCTGAGTTGAATAATTCAAACCTTGTGCGTCGTAGGTTAAAAACTGTACTATGGTTATGAAGAATTACACCGCTGTTTAATGCTCCTTACCCAATAATCAACTGAAATAGGTAAATGTCATGGACATAATTTCAAAAGGTTATATCTCACTTTATTAAGTAAACGTACAGATATATCAGTTTGAAATTGGTGCATAACAACGGATATTCAAAACCAAATATTTGCCGTCCGGCAAAAAACCCAGGCGATTTCCTCAAATATAACCAATTACAACGAATTCCGATATAATGAGGTTGATCACATAATTCCCAATAAATTACTCACACTCATCATCTGTAAAACTATACAGATGTGAGAATCGAACCTGGTAAATACATACCCTGGAGCAAGGGTTAATTGGGAAATCAGTTTTCTATTAACAATACACAGTGAAACCGAAACATGAAAATGTTACGAAGGGGTATCCGGGTATTTCTAGTAATGCCTCTTCCATTATCTAGATTCATGACTATAACCGTATATTTCTTTGCCATCTCTCCAAATCTCTTTATTTGTCTTTACTCATTTCCTTTTGTACACCACACTTAGGCTAAATAGTTTTCTTCCTTCCTTATTGTTCAGCACCAGCTTATGGTTTGGAAGAAGACTATCCAATAAGCATAATAGGTGTACTCTCCTAATACTAGGAGTAATCGCAACCTGAGAGAAGGTGATGATAAAAGACAACTGAATAAATCTTATTCTTTTTCTCCTGAACCAGAATCCATCCTCGTACTGGAACAAGTTCCTTCTAGTTCGTATATAACCATACGATAGATTATCCAATAACTGTGGATCTTCGTAGTGATACGGGGTGTTCTGGAGAAATCCAAAGGTGAAGTAGGAGTGGCGATGAAATACGTGGTTTGGTCGTGAATGCTAGCAGTCGCAATTTACATTGCCCTCTTTCCAAGCCCTTTATTTGTCTTTACTCATTACCTTTTGTACACCAAAATTAGGCTAATTGGTTTTCTTCATTCCCTACCTTTCGGCACCTGCCTATGGTTTTGAAGAAGACTATCCAATAAGCGTAATAGGTGTACCCTCCTAATCCTAGGAGTACTCGTAACCTGAGAGAAGGTAAAAGGAAAAGACAACTGAATAGTCCTATTCATTTTCTCCAGAACCGGAAACCATCCCCGAATCTGAAACAAGTTTCTTCGAGTTCGTATATAACTATACGATGGTCATATCCAATAAAAATGGGATCTGCGTAGTGATACGGAATGTTCCGGAGAAAAATAAAGGGTAAAAGTAGGAGTGGCAATGAAGTATGCAATTCTGACAATCCAAAGGCCAGTGTTTTAAGAAAGTTCGGTTAACTTGGTTACTGAGTTATAGTCTAGGGTCGGGCCATGGTCGCTGCGAAAGAGAGAAAGAAAGAAACACTCAACGTGCACACTAATCTAGATAAGAATGGTTAATCACTTTATCTAATCAGGATGTCTCCCACTGTATCCTCAAATTCTCCTCCAAACCCAAAAGAAGAATTAGTCGAGATCACCCGAGGAGTAAACCAACTCATCAGTGGGAATCGGGATCCAACTATCATCGCATGATAACTTGATGGAATCCACTCAAGTCACCACACTCCAGAAGGTATGCGCATGCCTGGCAGGTTTCAGTTTCTTTAGAAACTCCCGATGTGTGTTTTTACCCCTAGGACCCAAGTGACCTTGACTGAGCCAACATATCAAAGGATCCTAATCAAGTTCAACCCGTCATTATCTTGATTGCATTAGACCCACCCGCACGAGTCCTTGACTGAGCCAAAATGACTGCACGACTGTCCTAACCAATCGCATATCCATGCAACAAAAAAGCACTACATAGCTACCGAACACTATGCCTCGGCTAAGCACGACATACGTAGCACGAATACTAAGTAATACTAATCTGGAATGACGGAGGGCTACGGCTGGTTTTTGGTGAAAAACCTTTAACGTAATGAACTTGATATCGTTGAAGGAATCCAAGTGGTTTTTACAAATATATAGTGGCGAAAACTTTTGCTAAAGAGGTCACTTCCGGTGAAGGGATCTCGGCTCTTTCCTCGTAGAATGAGGTGCAGGATATTCCTAACCGAATACAACGATGCAGAGCAAAAGGATCGACTATAGTGAAGTTATTACGCTGACGCAAACTTCTGTCCAAGGGGTCACTCCCGGTGAAGGGATCTCGGCCCTTGCCTCTAGAATGAGGTGATGGATATTCATAACCGAATACTACTGTGCAAAATAAAAGAAAATGTCTGTAATGTCTGTTTTAAAAACTTGGTTCCAACAACATCGAATAGGTCTATTTTCCTTGCATTGATCTGAATCAACGCAATCCCATCAATTAATCACACCACAAAAGAACGAAAGTATAATGTACGTATATGCCATCCGCATTCGCCACTAGGTCCCTTCATCACCCGTTAGATTACTTAACTAACGACAGAGCGGGGACTAGACTAGCGCGGGTGTAAACATATATAACATCTACTAGTGTGTGTGTATGTGTGTATGTATATATATATATATATATATATATATATATAACAATATACAATAATCGCTCCAGGCGTGATAAATGCAATATCACAGAAAAGTAATAAGCATCACAGAACAATACTGATAATCTGGGAGCCCCGGGTTTCTTTTGAGCCGCAACTGAAACCCGACGTTCCCCTGGTCGTGAGGATAGCCTGTGCAATGAAAACCTAGACCTCTACGAGTGCGGCAAGTTACCTGCCAAAACCATAAGTGAGGCAGCCCTCTTCAGCAAAGTTAACGGGCCACCCAACACATCACAGAATCCGGTAACTTGAGCACCCCTCCTTGGGTCAACCTGTACACCCTATGAGTGCGGCGAATAGCCCGTCAATTCTAGAGTGAGGCCCCCTCTGTCTCAACGCCATGAGATGCGGACCCGTTACCCTCCAGAACCCGACTATCCGTGCACTCTATCGCGGGGTAATCTTAGTACAGAAAAGAAAATATGTACAACGGTGACATCGACCTCAACCCGGTTGTGCCCCAAAAGAATAATATACAAACAGGAAGTTACGGCAGTCTACATGTCGGACGCTCACCCCACGATATCAAATGTATAAATAAAACTAAACTGCACTATCATTGCACCCAAGCTATTCACCACGACAAATCCGCAACATCACAGCACAACACAGAACATCAACGTAAATGTCACGTTCGCAAACCCGTCTAAAAGAACTATAGCGATTAGACAAGTTGTACCGATCAAATGACATTCACAGTCGTAGATATTAATGTATGTACTGTTAACACTAAACAATGTTGGAAATTATCGAGTTCGAAATAACCCCGAATAGGCCCAAACAACTAGATAAAACCATATCCAAACTGGGCTAAACAAACAATACCACTGAACCAAGATTCCAGAGACCAAACCACACACCAAATACGAAATCTAGAAGCTTCATTCTGGCCGGACTCCTCGGATTTTAGAGCAATGTGCTCGGCCAAATTTTGGTGGAAGTGCCTTGTATTTGGGGTGTAGTTTATAGGTCATGTCAGTAGTCTTCTGCAGTCGCTAGAATAATTTTTGAAGACACTTTAAAAAACAACAGAGACTAGAATCAGCAGTGCAATGAATTGGAGTTGTTTCGGTTTCGATAGTTTTACATTGTCTAAATCAACTAGTATACGGTTAATGGGTTAGCTCTGATACCATGTTGGGTTACGGCAGCGCCCCGGCTAAAAATCCATGGCCAAATACGGAACAAAAATTTGTAAAACTTGGCGCTAACGCAACCCGATTCCCGGATCGTGCCATTAACTGTTTACTAGCTAACTATAAAGTGTTCAGAGATTATACCGATCGATCCGTGTCCTTCGGTCTTCAATCTCTTCCCAAGCTCCTCGTCGGCTGCCCCGAACAAGTCCGCTCTCCGTTCTCCCTCGCCGAAGACGATCCACCTCGAGAATTCTTAATACGGGCTCCCGCTTCAAACTGAAACAACTCGAACAACTAGTTTGCTAACCCAGGTGCTCAAGATGATGTAGAGATAGTGTGTGTTTACTTTGTCTCAATACACTCTAGGATTCTCAACACATGAGAGGGATAGAGTGGAGGTTGAAGAAGAAGCCATGTATGTGTGAAGTGTGATCTCTCAAGACTTGGCTTGCAAAAAGAAAAACAACACATGAGATGAATGAGAATGAAGTGGCTGCCCTTTTCATTTTGGTTGTGTGGTATTTTTGGGACTAAGCCAAAAAGAAAAAAATCCATAGCATAAAAAGTATCTCAAAACCAATAAATGAAGCAAGCATGGTCCATGCCTCATTAATGCCACAAGCCAAAACTTGCCCTCATACTTTACACATAATCATTATTAAACATTTAACCAAAATGTTTAATTCAAAAAGAAATGGTATCAACTAAAGTTATCTTATAACGAATTACAAGAATACCCCTCATCCGTATATACATACCTGCATCCGTATTCCGACTGAATACGAATACAACGAGACGAAAGTAATCCAACAATCTAATACTAGGATCCGGCTTAAACCAAAGCCCACTAGTATGAACCGTCCGATCATAATCCGTGCACGAGTGTACGTATATGATCGAACCCTGCCATAAAACCATACGGCCTCTACAACGTTTCGTCCGAACCAAGGAAATCCTCTGTGTGGGACTATAAAGACTCGTCAATATGCTGGCAGTGAGTTTAACTACAAGCACGTCAATGGCACTAGCTGTACGTAACGGCTACCCAGGTATTGAGCGAAAGGGAGGCCGACGAGCGAACTCATCCAGAAACCCTACTAAGCCTGACAATGACAATATCCGTACAATCCGGCCCGTTCGTCTATGAGTATCGCATATCGGGTCTAGAGGGTGGATAAAGTCAGACCCTAAATAACGCGATATTTAGTGTCGGTATGAAGCCCATCACCACCTGAGAAACTATCGATCCTAGATCGGTAATTCTTGACTAGCTTGGCCAAGGATTTCTGGTGACGGCCATTCGTGCACACTGAGACCTCTGCCCCCAATACCGGGAGAGACGAATCCCCTAACGATCCGCTCACTGCCTCCATGTGGCTCGGGACTGTACCCAGCTAAAACCTGTTTGCACGACTCCTTTGAGCCGTAGTAGGGTAGTAATCAAAGCACAGTGGGAACTCACACGAGACAAATGAAGATCTCAGGTCGATAGACTAACCTGTACACATGTCACCAGGGAACTGCTATCTGACAATAGGTATAATACCAACTAGCACGTTCCCGGCGAGTCCGTCCGGTGTACTCATAACCCAATGAGCACATGTATACTATCTTAGGTGAACCAACTGACACCAATGGCTTATGAGACCGGCCACCGCACCTCGTCAGGGTCACGATCCGTATACACTAGTCTACTAATAGAGTATCGATGCCCGGTCTCGAAACTCCTACGACTAGGGACACTTTAAGGATGTGCTTATAAACTACCCAACTCTTACGTATATGATCGCCATCATACTGCTGGTAGTCAAGCAAGAATCCTATGGGCTATATCAACATGTAATAGTGAACTGTAATGTTACCTGAAGCATGTACACAATGATAAAGACAAACCGGATAGCATACTATCATCTCGAGTAAGACTGTTCTACCGTTATAGGTTCTCCCTCAATCATTGCAATTACGTGCCTGTGATCCAATAATTGACTTGAGGGCACTATAGCCAACAATCCGCACCACTCCAAGGAGCTCGCACAGGTGAGGAGGACAGCGAGGAGAAGAAGGACGGGTTACATGAGGTATAACTTCTGTTCATGCAGTGTATACTTCATTTACTTTGCGCTAGTTAAGGTTTAGACACGATCTTGGCGGTATGCCGATGCTACGAAGTATATAATTTTCGTATTTCATAGTTTCTGCCTCCCCGCGATCCTATGGGGTGCGTAGCATGGACTTATAGAGAGAATCCATGGAGTATTTTCCTGACCCTCCAGGCAAACGGGTGGCGAGCCGCATGTCCTCAATTTTCTTCTTGAGGACCTCGATTCGTTGTTAGTACCCCAAGGATTCTCCATAGTCAGAGTGCCTGCTGTCTTTACTTCGGGCTTGCATGATGGAGCAACTTTGACATCGCTCTATCACGTTCTCAGATTCTTGGGGTGGACCCTTCGTGGTTGGCCTCGACGTTCGTTATGTGCGTGGTCTTGTTAAGTGTGGTGACGTCGGTCTTTCTTGGAGTCAAATGACCTAACCGACATCTTTTCAGGGCGAGAGAGCGCGTCGAGAGTTGAAGTGGTAGTCTGGTCGCTCCCAAGATCTCGATGTTGAACTGTCCGGCACCCAACGAGTCATGGAATCATTCCTCGTGTAGGAGTCGTGACTGCTGGAATCGGCATGCCGGTGTTCCGTGATACCGAGATAGGCGTGAGTGAGGTCGAAGGCCTGAATGCGTCCCGCCGTCGCCCTATGCACGTCTTCGTTCCGGGGAGTGGAGACAGCGGTTTGGCGGGCATGGCCGGCCGTTTGAACATGAGCGAGCGCATCCACTATTGCCGTGAGCCTGTCGATCCGTGTAGATAAGGCGTCGACGATGTTGGGAGGTGGAGTAGAACCGCCCCTGCCTCCGTTGTGGAGGGCGGGGTGGCTCGTGCTGGGATTATTATAATTATTGTTGTCCATTGAATCGAAGATGGAAGATCATATTTTTGGGCAGAAAAGCTTCTCGTTCCTACAAACGGTGCCAACTGATAGAGATCGGAATCTCCCTCAGATGTTATCCTCCGTTGATTTTGCTGCCAGCGGGCTGAACGGTTGAGATTTGATGTGAGGATTGAGTGTGTGGGTCTTAATAAGCTGTTGGTTGTCATTGACACCGAGCTATCTGCAAGGGAATTCCCAAGATAGGAAACCACCTAGGACCCTCCGACGATCAAGTAAGTACCAAGGAGTAATTGGGCAGAGTAGCGGCATATTGGAAATGAGTTCGACGTACCTGAGTCGTCTGGAGGAGGGGTTTATATAGAGGTCGTATTGGAGCGAGCCGATGTGAGATTCTCGTCGTCCGTTTTGCCCCCACGTCACGTTCACATAGATAGCGGGATATTCTCATTAATGACGAGATACGCTAGCGTGGGATGCAGGACGTGGAGAGGCGAATATCTCGTCGTGGCGAGATACACGGAGCCGTTACGGGGGCGCCCATGCTCCATGCTCCCGGCCAGACGTGGAAGCTGAGGAAGCTCAGCCCGGTGACAGCTCGGAGACGAGTGAGGAAGCTGAGTAAGCCCAGCTTGGTGACAGCTCAGAGATGAGCGTGTAGGCTGAGAAGCTCAGCTCTGTAATAGCTCGGAGACGAGCGTGGAGGCTGAGGAAGCTCAGCTGTAGGATAGCTTGAAGGCCAACTGTTAGCTGGTTGCTAGGCGGATAGGGAATGTACTCAGGGGAGGCATTCTGAAAGGTCGGGCACAACCTCGGAGACGAGGTGCCGAGGAATATCCCCAATGCATCACATCTATTCCAGCTCCGTTGCCTCCTGAAATCTAACGGGCTTACGTGGATGACAAGTCATCCGCTACGTGTCGAGATCGGGGGAATTCCCACATATGAGTATCATCATTGGAGGTTTTGGTTAGGGTTACGATTTAACGGTTGGTTTGTTAGGGAAGAAGGGGGAGGACATCAGCTGTGGCCAAAGAGGAGGGTGGCGTCAGTGATGCCGCCGACGTAGAAGTGGAGGGGGGGACGGAAAAGGGATAGGTTGGGGTTTAGTTAACTAAGAATTTTATTATCAATTCTTTTGTTATGGATTAAAAAATAAAAAAACAAATTTAGTGGCTGAAAACCGTGGTAAAGCCGGTTTTAGCGATTGTTTGAAGTTTTAGAAGGTGTTTTAGTAATTACCAAGTTTCGGGGGAAGCTTTAGTAATAAGCTATGTTTTGGGGGCATTTTAGTAAAACCCCCTTATATTTAACTTCTTATCTAATACTTTAGGCCAACTTTGATGAAATAACAAACAGATGTATAAAAGTAAACGTCTATCGTCTGAAACAACATAAGATATGCGATTGAAAGTACAAGGTAGATATTTGCAACATCCTGGTTAAAACTTATATTGGTAAGCAACCACTATTACAAATAAGGGTTGTCTTTACGGTTAGGACATATGGACAAAAATTGCATCCGTAGGTTAAAACGCCGTAGGGGTAAGTTTCTGTCCCTACAGATGAAACTTTGCCCTTACAGTTATCACCGTACATGCAACTGTCCTACGGTTTCCAACGTAGAGATGGTTATTTTTTATCAATTTTTTTTAAAAATAAAAAAAAATGATAATATTTTGTCCCAACCGTTTCCACCGGGCAAATATTTGCCCCTACGGTGTGAACCGTAAGGACAAGAGGACAATTATTTTTTTATTAAAAAAACAAAAGAAACTGATAGTATAGGGGAAAATGGATGTCCCTACGATTCACATCGTAGGGGAAAACATTTTAAATTTTTTTCTAAAAAATGCTACTTCTTTTTTTCATACGCCATGTACATAATAATATATCACACACTATATCATATACTCAAATACAAAAATACACATCAATAAAATCTCACGCATAATATATAACGAAATAAACAGACATAATGCAAAATCACTCTAAATCATGATCATAATCATCATATACAACCAATATTCAAAATATACACATATCACAAACTGATAATATCTTGCCATCCTACAAAAATATTAAAAAAAAGCCACTGCTGGCTCGATCCAGGTGCTTCATCTTCAAGTATCTAGCGCATCTGGTGAAAACGGTCCGCGCTGTAGCCCATACGCCTCAAATGCTCTTGAATTGATATTATTATTTAAATTTAAAGCCATGAACTAGATACAGTCATAAAGATGTCAATTTATAAACTTTATTTAAGCAAGATACTGGTGTATCAATAGCATATTGAATTCCCTTAAATTTGCCCCTACCCCCTCCACCCCCGAACACAAACAAAATCCTAACTAATTTATTTAAACTTTAAATAATAAGTTTCTTATTCTTAAGAAACGGGATAAATTTCTAAAACTAATTTATTTCCCTTTTAATGATAGCACCAAAAATATAACATGAATTGAGCACAAGGTAAGTTAGAAACGAGGTTGAAGTATCAGCACATACTTGTATAGTAAGCTAAAAGTCTAAAACACTTGCACTTGTTGGATAAATTTTATAAATACATGATAATAGACGCATCATTCAGTAAGTTAAAAGTCTAAAACTCATGCATTTCTTGGACCAGTAAAGTTGGAAATTTTATAAATGAATTATAATAGGGGCATCATCATTTGGACCGCCAGTGCGGGAAAGAATGTGATGGGATGTTGCAACGTAAGTAAGATGTTGACCCCAAATTACAGCATCATTCATTTGGATCACCATTGCTGGAAAGAATGTGATGGGATCTAACAACATAAGTAAGATGTTGACCCCAAATTACAGCTTATATCAATTAATTCAATTCTCTTTGAACCTAGGCTTATTCAAGTGATCGAAAATTCCTCATGGAATGGATATCGATCATAAATTTTTACCACTACCATGGTCGACAAAATGCAAATTAAAGGGATTTAAAGCAAAACCATAGAGCCAATTTTTCTCAGGAAGTTGATCCCCTTTCCAAACTCTTGCTTCCTCTATGCTCCTATCATATAAATGGATGGGGAAATTTTTGAACGTTGCCATTGATCAGAGGAAATGATAGTTTTTCAACCAAATTTGAAGAGCGGATAAGTAAATTAATTTGCAAGCTTAGTGAGGACGTCATCAAGCGGTTCTCCTTCATAGCACTTGGAGTTTGACCTGCTTGAATTTAAATCAAACCAAACTAACAGCGGATCTATAAAAATATATAAGCAGAGAAAGCAAGAGAAAGATTACATACCTTTGTGGAGTTAAATTGGGTATCGGGATGGCTTTGAGAGACTTTCGATTTTTCTTGGATACGCTTGAAACGATAGAACCCAACTCACGATCTACTCCTTGTTAATTTAAAAATCACAAGAAAATTTCAACCATAATAACATTAGGGTTTCGAGAGTGGCATTGTTTGCCCCTACAATCAAACAACAAAACAATAAACTTTTTTCATAAACAAATCGTAATTGAACCAAACAATATCGAGAAAAACCCAAAAATCTCACATCTCCTTCGTATCAAAGCGCAAACTCAATCGGTCTCGAACCCGGCATCACTGGCCCATGTTCGGTGCCACTGCCACCATCCACATCCTCCACCACACCACAGGTACAAGATGTTAACAACATCATATGCTACAAAACCTACCATGTTGGAACATAGAAACAAAGTGGCAATAAATATTCAAGGATGCCATAAAGGGTATGTACTCTATAGGTTAAGGGCTCCGCTGGCAAAATATTTTTCTCAAAATCTGTAATGGAAAATTCGGCTATTTGTATCAGAACAGACTTATTAGGTTGCAATTCGGAATTATTTTCTGTATTGAATAAAAACTCATTTCTAAAATTCAGTTTATTTGCAATCAAATCATAGTTGCTACACACAAATTTGTTTCAAGGTTTTCCAGCCTAAAACCCAAACGCCAAAATTTAGTTTTTTTTTATTCTCAAATACGAACCCTAATCCCATGTTCTGAGGTTTTTCATTCACAATAAAAAAAAGACCAGCTCAAAATTTAGAATTTTTCTATAGAAAACACAAACCCCGATGTCAAAATTAGGATTTTACAAATTTGCAGCATAATCACCAACAAAAAATCGAGAAAAAGGGTACAAGAGAAAAAAATCATCATATGCTACAAAAACGACGACAGTGCAAACGATGGCAGCGGCGGCGAGGCTTGGAGGAGGCGGCGATCGAGACTTGGAGTCTTGGATGCGGTGGAGGGCGGCATCGGCGATGGTGAGACGGTGGAGGATGCTGGTGGCGGTTGTTTTGGAGGCGGTGGAGGATGCTTGGAAGCTTGGAGACGGTGGCAGTTGGTTTCGAGACGGTGGAGGATGTTGACTTGGAGTTTTGGAGGTCATGGTGGAGCGTGACTATCGGTTGGGAGGGGTGGAGGAGCGCGACGATCGACAGTGGATGAAGTTAAGGTTCAGGGAAGGGTTTTTTTTTAGGGGGGCGGGATTGGGGGCGTGGTGGGAAAAAACAAAGGGTAATTTTATATTTTATTATTTTTAGAATACCAGTACTTTTACCCTACGGTTTCCTCAATAAGGCTTTCTCTTGCAGCATCGTAGGGGCAATTGCAAAAGTTAATTTTCTATAATTTTTATGTGTAAATTTTTTTATGGTGAGAACCGTAGGGGCAAACTAAAATTTTCCCTACGGATTTTCCCACCAACAGATCATCTTTGCACCAGTAACCATTTTAAATTATTAGAACTACTAAATTGTTCAGAGTATTTATTTGGAAACTGCTGAGAGTTTAATGTATTCTCAAAACTACTAAATAGTTTGGGATATCGGTAAGCTACTGCTTTAAATTATTATTCATACTAGTTTCTCGTAATTTAAAATCATTTAGCAGTTAGTTGCCAAACATGAAACACCAGCACCATTTTCTAGTTTTTGGTAATTGATACCATATTATATTAAACTTAGGCTAAATTGCACAAATATACCTATCAACTTTCACTTTTTTTGTAATATGTATGGGATGAAGTTTATGTTGCATTATCCAAAGAGCAAAAATTAACGTCTTTGGATAATGCAACATAAACTTCATCCGATATATATGTTGGAGGTTTTTAAATCTTTTGATTTTTTATATACGTATATCTGAGGGTAGGATGATCAACTTGAACGGACCGGATCGTTCTAATATATCATAGACCGAGAGTTCCCGTTTTTAAAATATACGGACCAGTTGCAAGGGAGCACTCACTTGTACTATATAGCCCTAAGATCTACATAGCTTAGCCAAAAACAGAAGAAACTATTTTTTTTCAATTGTTAGGAGGATCATGGATAAGTTATAATCAACTTTTAAGGAATGCAGAAATAATACATATTACATTTATATATATTCCCGAACAAGGGAGCGGTTATATATTTTATTTATATGAATGTATACGGACTTTGATATAAGTGGGTTCTATCAAAAAACCTCAAATTTTATTGAGATTTGGCCCATCTTATATTTTATATCCATGCATTTCTTATAGTTTTTCTAATGTGGGATGTACGATCACACTCTTTGAAACCAATCGGATCTCTTAAAGATGCACGACAACACATATAGAGCCCAATCGGTTTTCTGTACGGTGCAAACACACGTAGAGTCCAATCGTTTTTCTTTACGGTGTAGTTAAAGTACTCAAATCCACCAGTGACTAAATCTAGCTCCAATACTGTCACGGCCAGAAAAGTACGGAACATGACCGACACTTGAATTATGAAACGTCTCGAGGCGTACGTAATCTAAGTAAGCCAAAACCTAGAAAATCAAAACCAAAGAAGAGTAGAGTGTAGGAAAAACTAATTTAAAGCAAGTAATTTTAATCAATATAGGCCGAAATATGTATTTTTAAAATCTCAAGTATTTTTTGAAAATTTCGCCAGAGTCTCCTTTGTAAATATTGGCCCCAAACGGGATACAACATGAACAGTATACGAAATGAGTAAAAAGGCATCCCCAAGCGGGAGCTAGCTCTTCGTCAATCGACGGTCACAACCACGCAAGCAATATAATATACAACGCCGAAGGACGAGAATCAAAACTCAAAAGAAAACTCAAATCAGCATGAAAACCATAATAATACAACGCGCGACTCTAAGGTCGAAAGAATAACAGGCCTGGTTTTCTATCTCTCTCAAATAAATAATCTGGTTGATGGAGTTTCTAGATACAACTGAAATGGTAAATAAACAATGGTGGTCCTGATGCAAAGAACCCATCTACCAAGGCAATCACTCGGAAGGAACGGTGTGCCAGCAAAACCGCAAAGAAACCTGTACGATAAAACCTGCAAGGAACTGTGGCACAACGGGGGTGAGTTGTCAACTCGTGAGTAGAAAACATCTACGAGTAGAAATCGCATGCATAACGCTATCCTAGGTCATATCAGGTAATATCCTCAATAAAATCCCGGTCCAGCTATGTAAAGTGTAATACTACATGCCCGTGTCAGTGCATCAGATAGCAACATATCAGATATATGATGTATGAATGCATTACGAATTTAAACAGAATATATCATGAGTGAGACAACAGTTTTCTTTAATCAATGAGATTTTTATATGTATATCAATCACGTATCATCAATGAACGCAACAGAGAAATCAGTGTCAAGCATCGACACAAAACATAAGTCTCAGTATCTCAAAATCAAATCATCAATATCTCAAATCTCAAATCTCAAATCTCAATCTCAATTTTCAATATCTCAGGCATCCGTATCATTTGAGGGATAGGCCCTCGGGCTCCGGCAGAACGGATCAGCCCATAACGTCAATCTCATGGCCACGAACGGGATCCTCCGGATATCCGCCGCGCCAGGTAAAATCACCGGTAGGTAGTGTTCCCCTGCCAGGCTCATCAAATACAACTCGAGCTTCTTGCCCCGGGGTACCATACCGGGCCCACCATGTACCCGAGACGGTTCATCCAACTTCTCGAATCGGATCTTGAAATCCAACAGCAATCATGAAAACTCATGATGGACGACTCATACATCATGAGAAAACCGTGATTTGCATTTTAAAATGATGATACTAAGCTTTTATTAAATTCTTGCGGTTTTCCCCCAAATCCAGAAATCTCATGTAAATCCGAAATCATCAAAATCATGATACCAATAAACGGTGAATACCGGCATAAATCTCCATAATACTGCATAACCAATGAATATATGAATGCACCTAATATTATACAATGAATGCAATATTTAAACTAGCATATGGAAGCTATAACATAATGCGACTATCAGTTATCAAGCTATGTCAATGAAAATGTATATTCTAAAGTGTACGTGACATGGCAATTACCGATGATGATGTGTGTGAGCCGGCAAGTAAGTGTACGTGGAACATACGCATTATCGGTAATGGTGCTGGTGTCCTAACAGCAAGATATCTATAATGGTATATGAAATCACAATATAAGCATGCGATGCGAAGCGAACATCAATAATGTGCGGGAGCTGAATGATAAACACAATGATAACTAATCTGCATTTAATATAAATATAAGTCATATAGTAGTGCCGTTTGAAATAACACGAATCATGGTGTTTTGAAAATAAGGCTACGGTGTTTTTAAGAAAAGATACATCCTTTAAAATATCCATAGAATCTCTCGACCTGTCTTTTAAAATACCCACGATTCGTTAGTTTTTGAAATAGGTAGGAATCGAATCTAATCTAACAACTACACTAAACTATAGGGCTGAGCTAACAGGCTAAACGAAAGGTAAGGAAACCGCCTGACATCTGAGTCGACACACACACACACACACACACACATAATAATCGGTGATCCCGCCTCAATAGTATCACATACGATACAATATCTATAATATGACATCCTCAAGTCAAGAGTGCGGATCTTTCATCAATATATAGCTCGTACGTAAATCCGTCGTACGGCATCCCGAATCTGGGTACGGGTCAAATATCATATTCATCACATTATTCATCTGGTATCCTCTTTATCAAAGATCATAATCCGGGGTACTGATCTACGTCTAGTACAATACTGATACCAATCTAAATAAATGCATGCGTATGTATGAAAATACCATGTTAAAGGACCCGCTAAAATATCATGTCGTACCTCAAATACGAACCCTATCATATCACCGATCTCACGGTCTCAAATCCAATCTCATCGACTCATCTCCAATCCCAAGTACTATTCTCATAATCCAGTATATGTACACATAGTCCTATACCCATATGAATACATATACACATATCCCCATATACGCACATGTAAAAGAATGAATGTAATCAAGTGTATGTGCGTGTGTGGGTGCAAAAACCACTCTAGGGTTTCGCAAGTAACACTACAAATCCACGAACACATAACCATATCTTGAATATCATAAACCACATATATATATCCATTAGATAAGCTATATTACGAACTGCGGGGGTGCTATACGCCATCCACCTGACTTCTCCCTGTAGATATAAATTTACTCACCTGGTCCTCACTCGACGGTGCCGACGTCGCCACACGCTTGCTTGTTGTCTCGAAGTCCACATGGGGGTACCTACATATCATAACGCACCGTATCGCATTAAAACCCAATTCGAAATCGAAATGGAAAACGAAAACCAAATCGGCACGCGTATCACGCATAAGTCAAAAGCTATCGGCTACGCATGCATGAATAGCCAAACCAACTCTCGATGTCGATGTACAAACGGCAAATCATCGAGAGAAACCCAAACACACCCATTTACACATTCACAAACACTAATTATAATATGAAATAGGTTGCAATTCACAAAAACCTCAAACTCACTTTAAAAACTATTTTTCCGAAAATCTAGCAAGCAAAATTAACCGTTTTAGTACAAAACTCGATATTTAAACAAATCTAGCGGTCACAATATCCACTAAATATCATAACTAAGTCATATAAAACATTTCTATAATTTATTCTCATCAATTTGCATAAATTCCAAATTCCTAGTTTGCAAAAATACCGATTTTAACTCTTTTTAAAGTAAAATTCATAATTTTACAATTAAGCTTGGTTTTGCATATACTAAAGTATTAAACCATAATTTATAATGTTAATAATGTAATGAAATCCTAATTAGAATTTTATCTCACCAAAATATATATATTTTTAAAACCTAGCTTGCAATTTATATAATTATCACAAATTTAAATTAACAAAAATGTAAACTAGCAACTAGATTTGATTTAGCATAACATTAATATGTCAAATACATCACACAACCATAATCTCACAACACAAAACCCCAATTTGAATTCAAACCCCTCTCTTGAATTTTAAATCATGCAATTTGAACCAATTAAAAACCTAATCAAACATTTAATTAAGCTAACCTAAAGCAATTAACAACAAATTAAGTAAAAAGGTTAGAATTTATACCCAATTAATTTGAAGATCCCACAAGTACACTTAGCCTCCCAAATTGAAATCCTGTTCCCTAGATCCATGCAAGTTTGGCTAATGAGAAATGGGTAGGGATTAGATTTGGAGTTTTTGGAAATTTTTGATGGATTTTGAGGCAATTTTGGTGAATTTTTTTTCATGAGAATGGGAAGAAGATTTGGGGAGGGGGGCTGCTGTTGTGGAGGATGGGGCTCGGCCAGAATTTGTGAGGGAGTGAGAGAGAGAGGTGGGTTTCAAGTCAACACAAGTCCAAGTCAACAAAGCCCATGCCTCATTCTTATTCTTTTCTTTTCAATTCTTTGTTTTCTTTTCTTTTCTTTTGGCAAAACAAGTGGGGAAATGAGGGGGAAAAAAGTTGGGCTGCTGATTTGGGGAGAGGAGAGAGGGTGTGGGTGAGTGTTGGTGAGGGAAAAATGATAAATGATATACCCCAACATCTATTTACACTAATTTCACTATTTAAGCCTTTTTATTTGATATTTTCTAAAACCGTTTGACAGCTTCATTTTATTTCAAAAACAACATGCTAAAATTTTGTTTAATGTGTTATGATGCACAAAATTTGTTTCAACCCATTCCAATTTGTAATTTTCCCTAATTAAATGTATTAGTGACGGCTTAAAATAATATTAAAATAATTAATTTCAGAAAAATTTTCGGAAAATTAGAAATTTTACCAGTGGCTCAATAAACACCAAATACTAGCAATTACATAGCTAGAATATGTATATTTAATTTTATATTAAACATATTTATATGTTGACTTTTTTACAGGAAACCCCCTTATTTTACCGATTTTCCGAAATTTCACCGAAACGATTTTCAAAACGTTACCATCTCCCCCTTAAAGAAATTTGGTCCCCGAATTTAATTTAAACCCCCCCAAATACTAAAACATTTCAGCAAAACCATCAAGTCGTCGGGGCTCCGAAATCATAAATACATAAAACATATATCGTAGCGCAATGCATGCACATGAAAAGAGTGTATAACTCAAAATCAAAACTCCGTCAAGCATCCCGCAATCATCGGAATCATGGGGAAGACATCAATGTCCAAATCCAATACGAAAACCAATATGATATACATTATTAAAGCATCTGGAAGCAATGCATGCCAAACTTTTTTTCAAATCGCTGTGCGATGTGTGTATCACTGCACAGTGGCGGACGTCCATTGTAAGAAACTAACTAGATATATATATATATATATTCTTTGTTTAACATACACGTCCCGCCGTTTTGAAAACAATTTACAAGGGTTTCCCTTTTTAAACAGTTTCGTGTCATCACTGACACGTAGGTAAATACTGAGACTATAGCTCCTCCTTGGAAATCCCTTCGATAACTATCAATGCATGCAAAATATACTCAGGTACTGTCCTTTGACTAGTCCTGCTCAGTACTAAACCAAATAGCAAACATCATAAAATATACTGCTCCAAAAGAAATCAATCCCAAATATATATATGAATGCCATGTGCGTCTGGTGCGTACGGAAATCGAAATCCATGAATGTGCCATACATATGCACAGAAACAATATCTAAGTGCAATGGGTGTGCACGAAACACCTGTCAAAGGCAATGTGTGCCTGATAGCAAAACCAAGTGCATCTGATATGCACGAAGAATCTCGATTTAGTGCATCTGGTGTGCACCTAAATCGCATCAAGTGCTTTAAGTATGCGCAAAATCCAAATCAAGTGCACAATGTGCATGAATATCGAATATCACACTCGAAATCGACGGTATATGATACATTTCAATCAAAATCCCAATCAGGTATACCGTGGTATAAAAGCTCACCATCCTGTGCATCGGCGTGCACAAAAGCAAATCGAATACTAGAAGTGCATGGAAACTATGCCGAAAGCATAAGTCAAATCATATTCATGCCCTAGGCATGAAATCAAATATCATGAAACTCGGTCATCAAAACTCAGTCATGAAATAAATCACCCAAAAATACTGAAATCCAAAGTGACGGATACGTGATAGTCAATCACAAAATCACAACTCATAAATGCTGTCGTCGATACGTCCGTCCTTCAAAGTCGAGAAGGTGTCGGTATATCCAATACTAGCAGAGCAAGATATCTACTTGCCTTCTGATCATGGCATGTCGCCTAGTGCCCTTAGGCTCTCGTCTCTCACTGCAGATTGCTAAGTACATCGCTCCTCGGCTCAACGGTCCAATATGGAAACGATAACGGAAGCAGTCCGCTCTGACACATCCTCTAAAGATCTCTGGCCAACTCTCATGGTTACTCATAACATGTCTCGTCGACGATGCCGAACTCTGGCCTGCTGGGTGTGCACAATATGACTGATCCTGGGTCCAAGTCTTCTCGTATAGTATCCCAGAAAGGTCCTATCGAAGTCTCTCCCAAATCTCGTTTCTGCCGAACTGCCTGAAAGTTATCATCCTCTTACTATATCTATATCTGGTTCCGTAACGGCTGCATACTCATCACGACTCCTCCTGGAATATATATCCATAGTCAACGCTTCTGCTTGCGTATCACATCTCTGATGTCGGCGGAGTGGAACGTCATCTCGTCAAGATCTCGTACGAACCTCTTACTCCACTCTTCTCAAATGTCGACTGCTTCAGACTCGTCCCTTCGTGGCTGCATGGACTGCGCTCCAATGGCTACACTCGTATCTGGAGCCTCCCAAGCAATGCATCCCATCACCTGATATCCAAATGAAGTCGAACCATCCGATCGATTTGTCAAAACCTCATAATCCCCTAAGAGCTCAACATCTTGGGTACAGTTTAATAGTATCGAATATATGCCACAGCACCTATGGACCAACCATAGGAGGGCAGACCCAAGCCTCACTAATGGCACCGCTAAACTGCCGCAAACCCTAAGGTTCACCAGCGTTCCATGGTCATTAAATCGAGTTAGGGTTTCATTCTTCTAGAGGGTCCGTAGAATTGCTTGCATTGTTTTCTGAATACTTTAAACTTAGAAAATGGGTTCCTGACATTCGATCGTCTCTATCGACTCTCAACGTGTCAGTGTGAAGTCGCCTCTAGCTGGAATCAATCCATCTGATGACCTCGCATCGGGGTAGGCAATGAATCACATGTCCTAGTCTTTTATCCTTGGTGACTAGCGACCTTCTATCATATCTTGAAGTATAACTCGTGCGGCATAGCTCCAAACTTCTGGGGTGATATCTCGTTAGTCGCAGCAACATCTGAATCTTCTGTCCGCACGATGAACAGTGCCTCAAACATCAAAATATGGTGCATTAACGGTCATCACATTCTGGCCGGCCTCTATCAGTAGCTTAATCCTCTGGTGCTGATCTGTACGTCCGAGAAATCTCGTAAAAGCGATCCATCAAACGCTCGTAGCGTGAAAACGTAATAAAACGACGCCTCTATGCAATCGTATGCCCCTGGAATCACGCCCTGGACCATCCTCGTTCGTGACGAGCTCGTGCTGACCGCAACTCTAGCCGCAGCTCTCTGCCCGTGTAACCATGGTAACAAAACCATAACTGGTACTGATGAGGCTAGATCATAGGAATGAATATAATGTTGTGCAAAGAAATGTACATCCTAAGGCTTCTTAAGCGGAGTATCGTATCGTAAGTATGTCGCGGAACATATACACGGTACATCACTCTACTTGAGTCACCTACTCCATCAACCAAAGGTCATCCTACACTCCGAAGGTAAAACCTAACGCTCTGATACCAACTTTGTCACGACCCGAAGAGTACGGAACATGACCGGCACTTGAATTACGAAACGTCTCGAGGCGTACGTAATCTAAGTAAGCCAAAACCCAGAAAATCAAAACCAAAGAAGAGTAGAGTGAAGGAAAAACCAATTTAAAGCAAGTAATTTTAATCAACATAGGCCGAAGTATGTATTTTTAAAATCTCAAGTATTTTCTGAAAATTTCGGCAGAGTCTTCTTTGTAAATACTGGCCCCAAACGGGATACAACATAAATAGTATACTAAATGAGTAAAAAGGCATCCCCAAGCGGGAGCTAGCTCTTCGTTAATCGACGGTCACAACCACGCAAGCAATATAATATTCAACGCCAAAGGGAGAGGATCAAAACTCAAAAGAAAACTCAAATCAGTATAAAAACCATAATAATACAACGCGCGACTCTAAGGTCGAAAGAATAACAGGCCTGGTTTTCTATCTCTCTCAAATATACAATCTGGTTGATGGAGTTTCTAGATACAACTGAAATAGTAAATAAACAATGGTGGTCCTGATGTAAAGAACCCACCTACCAAGGCAATCACCCGGAAGGAACAGTGTGCCAGCAAAGCCGCAACGAAACCTGTACGACAAAATCTGCAAGGAACTATGGCACAACGGGGTGAGTTGCCAACTCGTAAGTAGAAAACATCTACGAGTAGAAATCGCATGGATAACGCTATCCTAGGTCATATCAGGTAATATCCTCAATAAAATCCTAGTCCAGCTATGTAAAGTGTAATCCTACATGCCCGTGTTAGTGCCTCAGATAGCAACATATCAGATATATGATGTATGAATGCATTACGAATTTAAACAGAATATATCATGAGCGAAACAACTGTTTTCTTTAATCAATGAGATTTGTATATGTATATCAATCACGTATCATCAATGAACGCAATAGAGAAATCAGTGTCAAGCATCGACACAAAACATAAGTCTCAGTATCTTAAAATCAAATCATCAATACCTCAAATCTCAAATCTCAAATCTCAATCTTCAATATCTCAGGCATCCGTATCATCTGCGGGATCGGCCCTCGGGCTCCGGCAGAACGGATCAGCCCATAACGTCAAATCTCATGGCCACGAACAGCATCCTCCGGATATCCGCCGCGCCAGGTAAAATCACCGGTAGGTAGTGCTCCCCTGACAGGCTCATCAAATACAACTCGAGCTTCTTGCCCTGGGGTACCATACCGGGCTTACCATGTACCCGAGACGGTTCATCCAATTCCTCGAATTGGGTCTCAAAATCCAACAGCAATCATGAAAACTCATGGTGGACGACTCATACATCATGAGAAAACCGCGATTTGCATTTTAAAATGATGATACTAAACTTTTATTAAATTCTTGCGGTTTTCCCCCAAATCCAGAAATCTCATGTAAATCCGAAATCATCAAAATCATGATACCAATAAATGGTGAATACCGGCATAAATCTCCATAATACTGCATAACCAATGAATATATGAATGCACCTAATATTATGCAATGAATGCAATATTTAAACTAGCATATGGAAGCTATAACATATTGCGACCATCAGTTATTAAGCTGTGTCAATGAAAATGTATTTTCTAAAGTGTACGTGACATGGCAATTACCGATAATGATGTGTGTGAGCCGGCAAGTAAGTGTACGTGGAATACACGCATCATCGGTAATGGTGCTGGTGTCCTGACAGCATGATATCTATAATGGTATATGAAATCACAATATAAGCATGCGATGCGAAGCGAACAACAATAATGTGCGGGAGCTGAATGATAAACACAATGGTAACTAATGTGCATTTAATATAAATATAAGTCATATAGTGGTGCCATTTGAAATAACACGAATTGTGGTGTTTTGAAAATAAGGCTACGGTGTTTTTAAGAAAAGATACGTCCTCTGAAATATCCGTAGAATCTCTCGACCTGTCTTTTAAAATACCCACGATTCGTTAGTTTTTGAAATAGGTATGAATCGAATCTAGTCTAACAACTACACTAAACTATAGGGCTGAGCTAACAGGCTAAACGAAAGGTAAGGAAACCGCATAACATCTGAGTCGATATATATATATATATATATATATATATATATATATATATATATATAATAGTCAGTGATCCCGCCTCAATAGTATCACATACGACACAATATCTATAATATGACATTCTCAAGTCAAGAGTGCGGATCTATCATCAATATATAGCTCGTACGTAAATCCGTCGTACGGCATCCCAGATCTGGGTACGGGTCAAATATCACATTCATCACATTATTCATCTGGTATCCTCTTTATCAAAGATCATAATCCGGGTACTGATCTACGTCTAGTACAATACTGATACCAATCTAAATAAATGCATGCGTGTGTATGAAAACACCATATTAAAGGACCCGCTAAAATATCATGTCGTACCTCAAATACGAACCCTGTCATATCACCGATCTCACGGTCTCAAATCCAATCTCATCGACTCATCTCCAATCCCAAGTACTATTCTCATAATCTAGTATATGTACACATAGTCCCATACCCATGTGAATACATATATACATATCCCCATATACGCACTTGTAAAAGAATGAATGTAAGCAAGTGTGTGTGCGTGTGTGGGTGCAAAACCTACTCTAGGGTTTCGCAAGTAACACTACAAATTCATGAACACATAACCATATCCTGAATATCATAAACTACATATATATATCTATTATATAAGTTATATTACGAACTGTGGGGGTGCTATACGCCATCCACCCGACTTCTCCCCGTATATATAAATCTACTCATCTGGTCCCCGCTCGCCGGTGCCGACGTCGCCACGTGCTTGCTTGTCGTCTCGAAGTCCACATGGGGGTACCTACATATCATGACGCACCGTATCGCATTAAAACCCAATTCGAAATCGAAACGGCATACGAAAACCAAATCGGCACGCGTATCACTCATAGGTCAAAACCTATCGCTTACGCATGCAAGAATAGCCAAACCAACCCTCGATGTCGATGTACAAACGTCAAACCATCGAGAGAAATCCAAACACACCCATTTACACATTCACAAACACTAATTATAATATGAAATAGGTTGCAATTCACAAAAACCTCAAACTCACTTTAAAAGCTATTTTTCCAAAAATCTAGCAAGCAAAATTAACCGTTTTAGTACAAAACTCGATATTTAAACAAATCTAACGGTCACAATATCTACTAAATATCATAATTAAGTCATATAAACCATTTCTATAATTTATTCTCATCAATTTGCATAAATTCCAAATTTCTAGTTTGCAAAAATACCGATTTTAATTCTTTTTAAAGTAAAATTCATAATTTTACAATTAAGCTTGGTTTTGCATATACTAAAGTATTAAACCAAAATTTATAATGTTAATAATGTCATGAAACCCTAATTATAATTTTATCTCACCAAAATATATATATTTTTAAAACCTAGTTTGCAATTTATATAATTATCGCAAATTTAAATTAACAAAAATGCAAACTAGCAAATAGATTTGATTTAGCATAACATTAATATGTCAAATATATCACACAACTATAATCTCACAACACAAAACCCCAATTTGAATTCAAACCCCTCTCTTGAATTTTAAATCATGCAATTAGAACCAATTAAAAACCTAATTAAATATTTAATTAAGCTATCCTAAAGCAATTAACAATAAATTAAGTAAAAAGGTTAGAATTTATACCCAATTAATTTGAAAATCCCACAAGCACACTTAGCCTCCTAAATTGAAATCTTGTTTCCTGGATCCATGCAAGTTTGGCTAATGAGAAATGGGTATGGATTAGATTTGGAGTTTTTGGAATTTTTTGATGGATTTTGAGGCAATTTTGGTGAATTTTTTTTCAAGAGAATGAGAAGAAGATTTGGGGAGTGGGGCTGCTGTTGTGGAGGATGGGGCTCGGCCAGAATTTGTGAGGGAGTGAGAGAGAGAGGTGGGTTTCAAGTCAACACAAGTCCAAGTCAACAAAGCCCATGCCTCATTTTTATTCTTTTCTTTTCAATTCTTTGTTTTCTTTTCTTTTCTTTTGGCAAAACAAGTGGGGAAATGGGGGGGGGGGACTTGGGCTGCTGATTTGGGGAGAGGAGAGAGGGTGTGGGTGAGTGTGGGTGAGGGTAAAATGATAAATGATATACCCCAACATCTATTTAAACCAATTTCACTATTTAAGTTTTTTTCTTCGATATTTTCTAAAACAGTTTGACAGCTTCATTTTATTTCAAAAATAACATGCTAATTTTTTTTAATGTGTTATGATGCACAAAATTTGTTTCAACCCATTCCAATTTGTAATTTTTCCTAATTAAATGTATTAGTGACGGTTGAAAATAATATTAAAATAATAAATTTCGAAAAACTTTTCAGAAAATTAGAAATTTTACCAGTTGCTCAATAAACACCAAATACTAGCAATTAAATAGCTAGAATATGTATATTTAATTTTATATTAAAGATATTTATATTTTGACTTTTTACAGAAAACCCCCTTATTTTACCGATTTTCCGAAATTTCACTGAAACGATTTTCAAAACGTTAAAAATACCATATTAAATTTATTTATACATGAAGGAGAGGGTTATTATATATTTATATTTATATGAGTGTACACGGGTTTTTAATAAAGACGGGCTCCATCCAGTAAGACTCGGTCTTGTTGAGATTTGGCTCATCTTATATTTTATACCAATACACTTCTCATAGTTTTTTTTCCAATGTGAGGCTATATTATCCACATATCTTAACACTTCCCCTCACGTGTACGGCCACACACTTTGAGGGGATCTCTCAAAGATGCATGGAAACACATGTAGAGACCAATCGGTTTTCTCTACGGAGCAAATACACGTAGAGCATAATCGGTTTTCTCTACGGTGCAATTAAAGTACTCAAATCCACCAGTGACTAAACCTAGCTCTAATACCATATTAAATTTATATACTCACGAACGATAGGGCGATTATATATTTTATTTATATGAGTGTACATGGGGTTTGATATAAGTGGGCTCCATCAATAAGACTCAAACCTTGTTGAGGTTTGGCCAATCTTATGTTTTATGCCCATACACTTCTCATAATTTTTCCAATATGAGATTATGTTATCCACATATCTTAACAATACATATATAGATATAAATAGAGGTGTCAATAATAATCCTTTAACCGTTTAACCTTGGGTCGATCTGTAAAACGAAGGGTGAAAGTCAGGTTGTGTTTGATCCAAACTTAATCTGACCCAACCAAATTTTTCCGGGTTTTTTACACATCATAAACCCGATCGAACCCGATCGGGTGGGTTGAATATTAGAAAAAAAAAATTGGTTGGATATGGTATAGTGTTAAACCTGGTCGCCTGCTTGAACCTTAAACCCGGTGAGAACCAAACCCGCTTTTTATATCCGACCTGAACCGATACATTACATAGACATTTAATTCTAAATATTATAAGATATCTATTCTGATTTATTATATGATATATAGTTAGTGCAATTATTAAGTGTATTTTATAAATATATGACATAATTGTTTAGAAAACAGAATGATAGATGCCACAAGAGAAACGACGCTGAAAAAATTTAACACTCCACTAATAAGGTCGGGATCCATCAGATTTTCATATGTACTGGGTGCAAAATTAACGGTTTTATGATAGTATTAACGTTTTTTGTATTTTTACATCATAAAATCAACGGTGAAAGGGTATTGGAGTCTTATCAAATTTGGTGTATGCACATCTTACACGATTAAGATGAAAGTGGTGGATCCTGATTGTCGAAAAAATTGGTGAAGTGTTGGCTTTTTTCGACTCCAAGGAACAAGATTAATAAGTCATTAATTTATTAAATTTTTAATGATGGACACCTTTCATTTCCTTTAACATAATCTAAAACTTACATTGGAGGTGGCAAATTTAAGGTGTTAATAATAGTAGAACATTTCCCACAACCTTTTCAATGATGAAACAGTATCTAAGTGATACGGAAATTAGTGTTTATTATAGTAGACTTGGAGGCGGAGGCGATCGAGACTTGGAGTCCTGGAAGCAGTGGAGGGCGCAGCGGCGATGGCGAGACGGTGAAGGATGCTGGCGGCGGTTGGTTCGGAGACGGTGGAGGATGCTTGGAAGCTTGGAGACGGTGGCAGTTGGCTTTGAGGCGGTGGAGGATGCCGACTTGGAGTTTTGGAGGCGGTGGTGGAGGAGCGCAACGATCGGTTGGGGGCGGTGGAGAAACGCGACGATTGATGGCGGAGGAAGTTAAGGTTTAGCGAAGGTTGTTTTTTTTTTTTCGGGAGGGGAGATTAGGGGCGTGGTTGGAAAAAAAACAGGAGATAATTTTATATTTTATTGATTTTAGAATACCCGTACTTTGACCTTACGGTTCTCTCAATAGAGGTTTCTCTTGCGGCACCGTAGAGGCAATTGCAGAAGTTAATTTTTTATAATTTTTATGTGTAAATTTCTTTATGGTGAGAACCGTATGGCAAACTAAAATTGTCCCTATGGATTTTCACATCAGTAGAGACAAGTCATCTTTGTACCAGTAACCACTTTAAATTATTAGAACTACTAAATAGTTCAGAGCATTTATTTGGAAACTGCTGGGAGTTTAATGTATTCTCAAAACTACTAAATAGTTTGGGATATCGGTAAGCAACTGCTTTAAATTATTGTTCATACTAGTTTCTCGTAATTTAAAATCATTTAGCAGTTAGTTGCCAAACATGAAACACCAGCACCATTTGCTAGTTTTTGGTAATAGATACCATATTATATTAAACTTAGGCTAGATTGCACAAATATACCCATCAATTTTCACGTTTTTTCTAATATGCATGGGATGAAGATTATGTTGCATTATCCATAGAGCAAAAATTAACGTCTTTAGATAATGCAACATAAACTTCATTCGATACATATGTTAGAGGTTTTTAAATCTTTTGATTTTTCATACATATATTTGAGGGCAGGATATGCAAATTGAACGGATCTGATCGTTCTAATATATCGTAGATCGAGAATTTCCGCTTTTAAAAAATACCGACCAGTTTGCAAGGATCACTCACTTGTACTGTATAGCCCTAAGATCTACATAGCTTAGCCAAAAACATAGGAAACTATTTCTTTTCATTATTAGGAGGATCATGGATAAGTTATAATCAACTTTTAAGGAATGCAGAGATCATACATATTACATTTATATATATTCACGAACACGAACAAGGTAGCGGTTATATATTTTATTTATATGAATGTATACGGGTTTTGATGTAAGTGGATTTTATCAGTAAGACTCAAACCTTATTGAGATTTCGCCCTATCTTATTTTTTATATCCATGCACTTCTTATAGTTTTTCCAATGTGGGAAGTACGATCACACTCTTTGAGACCAATCGGACCTCTTAAAGATGCATGACAACACATGTAGAGCCCAATCAGTTTTTTGTACAGTGCAAACAAACGTAGAGTCCAATCATTTTTCTCTACGGTACAGTTAAAGTACTCAAATCCATTAGTGACTAAATCTAGCTCCGATACCTTATTAAATTTAATTATACACGGAGGAGGGGGTTATTATATATTTATATTTGTATGAATGTACACGGGTTTTTAATAAAGACGGGCTCCATCCAGTAAGATTCGGTTTTGTTGATATTTGACCCATCTTATATTTTATACCAATACACTTCTCATAGTTTTTTTTCCAATATGGGGCTATATTATCCACGTATCTTAACACTTCCCCTTATGTGTACGGCCACACACTTTGAGGGGATCTCTCAAAGCTGTACGGAAACACACATAGAGACCAATCGGTTTTCTCTACGGAGGAAATACACGTAGAGCATAATCGGTTTTTTTACGGTGTAATTAAAGTACTCAAATCCACTAGTGACTAAACCTAGCTCTAATATCATATTAAATTTATATATTCGTGAACGATGGGGGGATTATATATTTTATTAAATGAATGTACACGGGGTTTGATATAAGTGGGCTCCATCAATAAGACTCAAGCCTCGATGAGCTTTGGCCAATCTTATGTTTTATACCCATACACTTCTCATAATTTTTCCAATATGAGACTATATTATCCACATATCTTAACAATACATATATAGATATAAATAGAGGTGTCAATAATAATCCTTTAACTGTTTAACCTTGGGTTGATCTGTAAAACGAAGGGTGAAAGTCAGATTGTGTTTGATCCAAACTTAATCCGACCCAACCAGATTTTTCCGGGTTTTTGACACATCATATACCCGATCGAACCCAATCGGGCTGGTTGAATATTAGATACAAAATTGGTTGGATATGGTATAGTGTTAAACCCGGCCGCCTGCTCGAACCGTAAAACCTGGCTAGAACCAAACCCGTTTTTTATATCCGACCTGACCTGATACATTATATAGACATTTAATTCTAAATATTATAAGATATCTATTGCGATTTATTATATGATATATAGTTAATGAAATTATTAAGTGTATTTTATATATATATGACATAATTTTTGAGAAAACAGAATGATAGATGCCACATGAGAAACTTTTCTCTTAGGGGGCTGAAAAATTTAACACTCCACTAATTTTTTCGAAGGTCGGAATCCACCACCTTCATCTTTCAAGATGTGGCTACACCAAATTTAATGATAGTCCAACATATTTTCATATGTACTGGGTGCAAAATTAACGGTTTTAAGATAGTATTAACGTTTTTAGTATTTTTACATCATAGAATCAACGGTGAAAGGGTATTGGAGTCTTATCAAATTTGGTGTATGCACATCTTGCACGATGAAGATGAAAATGATGGATCCCGATCGTCGAAAAAATTGATGAAGTGTTGACTTTTTTCGACCTAATAGGAGTATGAAGGTTAATAAGTCATTAATTTATTAAATTTTTAATGATGGACACCTTTCATTTGTTTTAACATATTCTTACAGATGCACACACAAAAAATTTATGTAATTCCGATACTTCATGCCCTTACATCTTACATTGGAGGTGGCAAATTTAATGAGTTAATAATAGTTGAACATTTCCCACAACCTTTTCGATGATTAAACAGTATCTAAGTGATACGGAAATTAGTGTTTATTATATTTTGATGGAAGTCGTCAACCATTAAAAAAAAGGTTGGGAAAAATTAAATTTTTGACCAATAATAAGTGAGAAACCATCTTCTGATACCGACATTTTTCTCAACTTCTGGTCAAAGAAAAATAATTCACAAAAAGTTAATTCAAGATTAGTACTCCAATACTTCTGGGAGTATGTTTTTAAAAATTCAATGATGTTGTTATGTGTTGTACCTAGCGTACGTGAATTATTCATACTGGAAAATTTAATTGATAAAACATTCATTCATAGCGCACGTGAATTATTCATTGCACTAGCATTCTTTGGATGAATCTTAATATAATGTCTTTTACTAGCTAGAATTAGAATGACAACGATTCAAAATTATAAAGAGATCCTTAGCTTTAATCATCGCATACAAGAGGCACACGAATAAGAAAGACTTAAATAGCTTGCCCTTTTCATTCTCTACATTTTTAGGAAGGGAGCCGGTTACCTCCCAAGATTCGGGAAATACGTACCTATTGAAAACTTGCGGACAAAGCTCGGTTATTTTAAGACTATGAACTGAGATATCAACTAATAACTAATAAAAAACATTGATATATGAAATACCAAGTTACAACCCTAGAGAGGGATGAATAAGGTTTTAAACAATTTCTTGCTAGTTTGCACTCTAATTAAACATCTATCATAAATTATAGCGGTTTACAATATAAATGAAATGCGGTAAAGTAAATGATAAAAGAGAGCAAACACAAATGTATATGGCGATTTAAAGAGATTTCGATGTCCCATGCTTTGTACTCCTCTAAAGACCTCATCTTTAAGCTTTTCCAAATTTTCATTATTCTTTTTTAACCGAGTAGTAGTTAAACTTTTACAACCGTACAATCCACCTCTTCACAGGATGCTACAATTACACATCGATAAAAATCTCTCTTACTGGGAAGAGGAGTCGTCGCTCATAATTTTTCTCAACTCTAATAAGGATTAAGACCTTGTGGAGTGTATCAATAATTTGCAAATGAAATTGGCTTGAAGCTTCCAGTATTTCTCAAGGGTTGTGATCATGCTCTATATTGGCGACCTTCCAGATCAGGACACATGGCAGATGACGTGTCCCAGAACTCAGAAGAGAGGGCCCACAGGGGCCGATCAGGCCACCCCTGTACCCGACCTACAAGCACAAAGCTGTCTCACCTCAGGGCCCCCTGCAAATTGGCCTCCTCGGCCTCTCAGCTCGCCTCCGAATTACGGCAGGACCAAGATACCCCGGCCCTCTTGCTCGTTCCCGAGCTCTCCCGCCGAGACCATCTTCCTCGGTCCCTCCGACCGACCAACTCCACCACTCACAGGCGTAACCGCCGCTCCGCAAATCTCGCCATGCGCAGATTCTCCGCCAGCAACATCCCACGTTCCACGCCATCACGATCCTCATTAATGGGTGATCCGCTCTTTAAGTGGGCGTGACGTCGGGAGCGTAACCGATGACGAGATTCTCGTGCCTTCTACTGCGTGCTTCCGCCACTATAAAATCCCCCATCACAGAGGGGTCAAGTAAGCCATCCTTTACATTTTTATGCCGTTACTCTGCTCGGATCTCATCACTAACTTGAGCGTCGGAGGGTCCTTGGTGGTACCAAACCACCCCGGGACATCTTTGCAGGTACTCGGCAGCCGCTCCCTCACCTCACCTCTTCCTCCAAAAACCCATTGAGACCCATACATGAAGGAAGATAACCAACTAAGTCCACTGCGAGATCAACGGAAGACAACATCTGATGGAGGCCCGAAAAGGAGCTCTATCAGTTGGCGCCGTCTATGGGAAACTAAAACTCCACAAGAACAAAGTTGGCCTTCCGATCTCCATCCAAATGGCGTGCGATCACCCTGAAGACCCAGGTACCACCCGCCGTCTCCCCCTGATCGGAGACACGGATGGACCTTCTCCGGCGACCGTCATCAATGCCCTCACCGGCCAAATAGACCGACTAAAGTCCAAACAGCCAGGCCAGGGCCCCCGATCGCCGCTCCTCTGCCTCCAGAAGACTCTGCCCTCGTCGGCACGGTTGACCACCGACAGGCTACGCCCCATGGCCACAGATCTCACGGGACGATACTCGTCCGCAGGGCGATCATTGGGCCTCCTCTGGCGGAATCGAAACGACGCGACTCTGGCGCTTCGCCTCCGCGCACAATCGATGCGCGTGCTACGCGCACGTTCCCCGCGGCCGTTCCTGTTCCCCATACCTGTACTGGATGGTCGGGCGAAACCTCATGAAGAATCAGCCGAGCAGCTACCCTGCTCGGTTATCCCTGGCCGGTAGCTTCCCTATTCGCAACGCCAGGGATCAAAGCCCTCGCCAAGAGGCAACCCAGCAGCTACCCTACTCGGTTATCCCTGGCGGGTAGCTTCCCTATCGCAATGCCAGGGATCAGAAAGTCCTCCCAGAGGCAGTCGAGCCCTCGGCTATCCCTGGCGAGTAACTTCCCTACCGCAACGCCAGGAATCAGAAAGTCCTCCCAGAGGCAGTCGAGCCCGAGGATCTCTCGCTCGGCTATCCTTGGCGGGTAGCTTCCCTACCGCAATGCCAGGGATCAGAAAGTCCTCCCAGAGGCAGTCGGGCCCGAGGATCCCTCGCTCGGCTATCCCTGGCGGGTAGCTTCCCTACCGCAACGCCAGGGATCAGAAAGTCCTCCCAGAGGCAGTCGAGCCCGAGGATCTCTCGCTCGGCTATCCCTGGCGGGTAGCATCCCTACCGCAACGCCAGGGATCAGAAATTCCTCCAAGAGGCAGTCGAGCCCGAGGATCCCTCGCTCGGCTATCCCTGGCGGGTAGCTTCCCTAACGTAACGCCAGGGATCAGAAAGCCCTCCCAGAAGCAGTCGAGCCCGAGGATCTCTCGCTCGGCTATCCCTAGCGGGTTGCTTCCCTACCGCAATGCCAGGGATCAGAAAGCCCTCCCAGAGGCAGTCGAGCCCGAGGATCCCTCGCTCGGCTATCCCTGGTGGGTAGCTTCCCTACCGCAACGCCACAGATTAGAAAGCCCTCCCAAAGGCAGTCGAGCTCGAGGATCCCTCGCTCGGCTATCCTTCAGGACAAAAGCCCTCTCCAAGAGGCACCGGACAGTAACCCTGCCCGGCCAAGGGTCCTTGGTAGGCTTCTTACAGCCCCTCCCGCGCTATGGACCAAAGTCCTCCCAGAGGCAGTCGAGTCCTTGCTCGGCTATCCCCGGCTGGTAGCTTTCTACCACAACCGACAGGGATCAAAGTCCTCGCCAAGAGGCACTGGGCAGTAACCCTGCTCGGTCCCCGTCCTGAAGGATCAGAAGTCATCCCAGAGGCAGTCGAGCCCGAGGATCCCTCGCTCGGCTATCCCTGGCGGGTAGCTTCCCTACCGCAACGCCAGGGATCAGAAAGTCCTCCCAGAGGTAGTTGACCCGAGGATCCCTCGCTCGGCTATCCCTAGCGGGTAGATTCCCTACCGCAACGCCAGGGATCAGAAAGCCCTCGCCAAGAGGCGCCGAGAAGCTACCCTGCTCGGCCATCCTTCCTAGGCCTCTTACGGCCCCTCCAGCGTCAAGGATCAAATCCTTCGCCAGGAGGTACCGAGCAGCTACCCTGCTCGGCCATCCTTCGCAGGCCACTCGTGGCCCCTCTAGCATCAAGGATCAAAGCCCTCGCCAGGAGGCACCGAGCAGCTACCCTGCTCGACGCATCCCCAGCGGACATCCTCCTACCCATCAGACGCTGATGGTCTGAAGCCCTCATCGCGAGGCCGCCGAGTTCCTTCTTGTTCGGCGCATCCTCAGTGGGCATCCTCCTGCCCGTCAGACGCTGATGGTCTGAAGCCCTCATCGCGAGGCCACCGAGTTCCTTCCTTCTCGGTGCATCCCCAGCGAGCATCCTCCTGCCCATCAGACGCTGATGGTCTGAAGCCCTCATCACGAGGACGCCGAGTTCCTTCTTGCTCGGCGCATCCTCAGCGGGCATCCTCCTTCCCGTCAGACGCTGGTGGTTTGAAGCCCTCATCGCGAGGCCGCCGAGTTCCTTCCTGCTCGGTGCATCCCCAGCGGGCATCCTCCTGCCCATCAGACGCTGACGGTCTGAAGCCCTCGTCGTGAGGCCGCCGAGTTCCTTCCTGCTCGGCGCATCCCTAGCGGGCATCCTCCTGCCCATCAGACGCTGATGGTCTGAAGCCCTCGTCGCGAGGCCGCCGAGTTCCTTCTTGCTCGGTGCATCCTGATGCCCGTCAGACGTTGATGGTCTGAAGCCCTCATCGTGAGTCCATCGAGTTCCTTCCTGCTCGGTGCATTCCCAGCTGGCATCCTCCTTGCCATCAGATGCTGAGGATCTCAAGCCCTCATCGTGAGGCCGTCGAGTTCCTTCCTACTCGGCGCATCCCCAGCGGGCATCCTCCTGCCCATCAGACGCTGAAGATCTTAAGCCCTCATCGCGAGGCCTCCGAGTTCCTTCCTACTCGGCGCATCCCCAGCGGGTATCCTCCTGCCCATAACACACTGAGGATCTGAAGCCTTCATTGTGAGGCTGCCGAGTTTCTTCCTGCTTGGCGCATCCCCAGCGGGTAGCTTCCTACCCAACAAGAGACATCAGGTCTATCCAAGTTCGAGTAATCCCCTCTCGACTTCAGGGCCATGGAGATGCCTCCTTCTCAGCAGCGCTTGGCACACTTGGCAAGTGATCGAAATCAACTCGGCGACCGATCGCTCCGCTTGTCGTTCCCGCACTGGGTTGCATCCCATCAGACGCCGCAGGTCTGCAAACGTCGTGTCGGCCAACTGACGCTTGACACGCAGACAGTCGCTTCAGTGACAGGATGCACAAACCAGCGCACCTTTCTTAAATGCAGAGATTTCGCCTTGATTCGCTGGCAGGAAAGGCAGCTGACAGCCCGGGGACGCGTCCTGACGAAATCTTAGGAGGGAGCTCTCCCCGGGCGGCCCGGCAGTCCACTCTTGGCCCGACCCGCCAGCTGGTCGGGACAAGAGTGGGGGGCTAATGATGATGCTCTATATTGGCGACCTTCCAGATCAGGAAACATGGCAGATGACATGTCCCAGAACTCAGAAGAGAGGGCCCACATGGGCCGATCAGGCCACCCTTGTACCCGACTTACAAGCACAAAGCTGGCTCATCTCAGGGCGCCCTGCAAATTGGCCTCCTCGGCCTCTCAGCTCGCCTCCGAGCTACCGCAGGACCAAGATACCTCGGCCCTCTAGCTCTTTCCCGAGCTCTCCCGCCGAGACCATCTTCCTTGGTCCCTCCGACCGACCAACTCCACCACTCACAGGCATAACCGCCGCTCCGCAAATCTCGCCATGCGTAGATTCTCCGCCAGCAACATCCCACGTTCCACGCCAACACGATCCCCATTAATGGGCGACGCGGGCGTGACGTCGGGAGCGTAACCGACGACGAGATTCTCATGCCTTCTACTGCATGCTGCCGCCACTATAAAATCCCCCAATTTAGAGGGGTCAAGTAAGCCATCCTTTACACTTTTTTGCCGTTACTCTGCTCGGATCTCATCACTAACTTGAGCGTCGGAGGGTCCTTGGTGGTACCAAACCACCCCGGGACTTCTTTGCAGGTACTTAGCAGCCGCTCCCTCACCTCACCTCTTCTCCAAAAACCCATTGAGACCCACACATGAAGGAAGATAACCAACTAAGTCCACTGCGAGATCAACAGAAGACAACATCTGACGGAGGCCCGAAAAGGAGCTCCATCAGTTTGAAATCTATTGCAATGTAAAGTCTAAGTAGTGTGTGTGTGTATAATTGGAGAAAACTTGGCTAAAAAATCAGGAGAGAAACATAGTATTTTGTGTGTGTGTGTAAAAATAATTGGAGAAAACTTGGCTACAAAAAATCAGGAGAGAACCATAGTATATATTTTTGCAGCTGCTTTAGGTTCAATTTCACCAATGTGACAACCACCCTCTGAGTTTATTTATTTATGCAAAATGGTTTTTTTGATGTAACAAAGAAGCAATCCTGACGGTTCTTCTGCACCAACTGCAATAAAGCTCCTGTAAAGATCATCTCCACAAGCCTGACCACACCATCCAATACTAATATCTACCAAATAATCGGCACCTGTATTTCCTTCTCGGTAAATATGAGAGGTTCGAAAACTGTCAAGCTACTCAATCCAATTCCATATATCAATGACCCAATGAGTTCTTCGTACCAGCTAAAAAACCTGCCCGATTATACATGACCGCAAGGAATAAAAATGAGGGGGACTGAGAATTAAATAATCTTATCGATCCATTGGTATTTCATCCACTAGCAAGTTTTGAAGAACAAGAGAGCATAAATGAAGAATAATCATAGAATGTAGAATGGCTTCATATTATTTTGCAACCATACAAATAAAATTTTTATAGCCTTTTGTAATAAAATAATGAAGCCCGGTCCTCTCTACATGTCTTCAATCATGTTCAATTCCACCTCATCCTCCACCTCATTTTATGAATATTCATAAACGAATATTCATAAATGAGGTGTCCATCTTCTAGAACAAATTCCGTATAAATACGGAATACAACCCGGTATACGTATCGAAGTATATATACGCATATCCGTATAAAAATACGAATAGCCAAGAGAGAAAATGAATAGTGAACAATAATACTAGAATACATATATTAAAAAATATATATAAATTATTAAATCAAAACTTGATTTAATAATCCGGCTTAATCCTAAACCGCTAGTATTATCAACCGTCCGATTAAAATCCGTGTAGCCTGTACACATAGTTAATCGGACACATGTATGTACCTGTTGGATATAGTGCCCTCTAAGTCAATTATTGGATTGCAGGTACGTGATTGCAATAATTGAGGGAGGACCTATACCGATAAAACAGTCTTACTCAAGATGATAGTATGCTATCTGGTTTGTCTTTATCATCATGTAAATGTTGATAAAGCACATAGGATTCTTGCTTGACTACCAGCAGTATGATGGCGATCATATATGTGGGAGCTGGGGTCTATAAGCACATCCTTAAAATGTCCCTAGTCGTGGGAGTTTTGAGACAAGGCATCGATACTCTAGAGTAGACTAGTGTATACATTCGAGACCACGTCGAAGGGCGGTGGCCGGTCTCACAAGCCACTGGTGTCAGTTGGATCACCTAAGATGTATACAGGTGCTCATTGGGTTATGAGTACACCGGACTGGACTTGCCGGGAACATGCTAGTTGGTATTATACATATCGTCAGATAGCAGTTCCCTGATGACATGTGTACAGGTTAGTTCATTAACCTGAGGTCTTCATTTGTCTCGTGTGAGTTCCCACTGTGCTTTGATTTATACCCTACCACGGGTCAAAGGAGTCGTGCAAACATGTATATTTTGGGTACAGTCCCGAGCCACGTGGAGGCAGTGAGCAAATCTTCGGGGATTCCTCTCTCCCGGTATTAGGGATGAGATCGCGCTGTGTTTAGGAGAGCCATTACACGAAATCCCTAGCCAGGGTAATCGAGATTTACTGGAAGGTATTCCAGTAGCATCTCAGGGTGTTCTGGGCTGCTCTCTGACACGACTTATGCAGCTATTGGGGGTCTGGCGTTTACCGACCCCCTAGGCCTAATATGCGATACTCATAGATGAATGGATCGAACTGTACGGATATTGTTACTGTCAGGCTCAGTAGGGTTTATAAATGAGTTCGCTCGTCAGCTTCCCTTCCAATCAATACATAGGCAAACCGTTACGTACAGCCTGTACCTCTGACGTGCTAGTGGTTATACCCAGTGCCAGTGTATTGATGAGTCATTAGAGTTCCCTACAGACACTTTCCCAAGTTCGGTCGAAACGTTGTAGATGCTGTATGGTGTTATGGCAGGGTTCGGAAAATGCACGTGCGTTTTCGCACGTGTCATTTTTTGGGCAGATAATACTGGTAGGCTTTGTTTTAAGCCGGATCCCAGTATTATACTGTGTAGATATAATATCTTTGTCTCAGATGCATTTGTATTCGGTCGTAATACAAATGCGGGTATGTTTATACTGTTACGGGGTTATCCTGAAATTCGTTTCAGGATCACTTTTGGAAGTTGCCAGTTTCCAGTTTTCTATCACCCATCTTTTAACATTCGGTTAAAAACGGATTTATCTTTTCTTGATGAGTGTGGAAGGTTCTAAAAACTTCTATCTGGTGACTAGGATGATGACTAAGCTAGTGAGTCATTGATGCATTATGTGTTCATTTAATGTTATGATGACTTGCTTAATGATTCATCCTTTGCATTATATGTGTTCATACTAGGTGTTACATGACTCATCCTCTTCATTATGGTTATGGTGACCCTCCCCTCTCCTACACTCACCTCCCCCCTCTACTTATATGGCCGACCACCCCTTGGAGGAGAGATGTGTTTTTTGGAGAGAAAAGATGAAAGTTTTAGTGTATGGAAATTTGATAGATACTCATTTCACATTTCCACCCGATCCAAAAGGCAACTTCATTAACCGTTCGTCCATAGCTTTGGCCGTAACGAGACAAAGTGTTCTACTCATTCTCTATATCATCTTGGTTATCTCTTTTAGCAAACTTGACGATCGAGTTGCCTCGGTTCAAAAGTGGGAGCCCGTTTAAAGATCCGTCGACGTGGTGCCACCTGGACGACGAGACTGGAGTTTCAGAAGATCGAAGCCGCCGGAACAAAACGTGGGATGATGGTTAGAGACCGAAGGACTCGGATCATTCGGTATAACAATTCTACCCTCTTTGCAATATGTTAGTTTAGCTATAATGGCAGATCCGGGTTATAGTACGCGATAGCGCCAGTCGTAAAAGTTTTGTTTCGTATATTGGCGTCTGTTAGACGGCCGGGGCGCTACCGTGGACTTACAGTGGTATCAGAGCCTCACCATTAAGCTTTACTAATTTGTGCTAACGCGTTTAAAACATCGATCGAACGGATTTCCGCAAAACCACAATTTTCTGTTCATAGTTTCTATCGATTTTTAATCTGGTCTAAAAATTATTTTACATATCACAGAAAACTATGCAGGCAATTCTAAGCATACTGGTGAAATTTGGTCACGTGATTCCACAAAATGGTCGCGGATCCACGGCCCAAACCAGGGTTTGGCCGCTGATCCGCCGCGCTTTTGTGGGAACAGTGCGCCAAATTTTTCCAGTGAGTTTTACATGGGAAATGGTGGTTTTTGGTATATGTCTTTTGGGCCAAAATTTTGTTACTGTACACCAGATGTACGAGGGGCCCACTTCGGGAAATTTTGTCGATCGAAATTTAAATGTGTTATTTTACAGTACTTACTTTATATCTCCGACCGGGAATGTCATTTGATCGGTAAACCGCGTCTGATTGCTATACTTCTTTTAGATGGGTTTGCGAACGTGACATTCGCGTTGATGTTCTGTGTTGTGCTGTGATGTTGCGGATTTATCGTGGTGGATAGCAGGGTGCAATGATAGTGCAGTTTGGGTTTATTTATACATTTGATATTGCGGAGCGAGCGTCCAACATGTGGACTGCCATCACTGCCTGTTATATAATATTCTTTTGGGGCATGACCGGGTTGAGGTCGATGTACCCGTTGTATATATTTTATTTCTGTACTAGGTTTATCCCGCGAAGGAGTGCACGGATGGCCGGGTTCTTGAGAGCAACGGGTCCGTATCTCATGGCTTTGGGAGGCAAAGGGACCTCACTCTAAAATTGGCAGACTATTCGCCGCACTCGTAGGGGGTACAGGTTGACCCAAGGAGGGGTGCTCAATTTACCGAATTCCGTGAAGTGTCGGGTGTTCCATTCACTATGATTGTGGGGACCACCTCGCTTCAGGTTTTGGCGGGTAACTTGCCGCACCCGTAGGGGTCTAGGTTTCATTGCACAGGCTATCCACACGACCAGGGGAACGTCGGGTTTCAGCAGCGGCTCTGTGAAACCCGGGGATCCCAGATTATCTGTATTGTTCTGTGATACTTATTACTTTTCTGTAATGTTGCATATTATCACGCCTGGAGCGATTATTGTATATTAGTATATATATACTATTGGATTTTGTATATGTTTTACACCCGCGCTAGTCCAGCCCCCACTCTGTTGTTAGTTAAGTAACCTAACGGGTGATGACGGGACCCAGTGACGAATACGGATGGCATATACGTACATTTTATTTTCGTTTTTTTCTGGTGTGATTAAATGATGGGAATGGGTTGATTCACTACTACAAAGAAGGGTTGCCCCTACGGATTTATCCGTAGGGGAAACTCACTGCCCCTACGGTTATATACGTAGGGGCGAAAAAATACCCCGTAGGTGCAAAGGCCGCAGGTGCAAGTCGAGGCCCTGAACTTATCCCTACGGTTAAATTCTTGCCCCTACGGATATATCTGTAGGTCCAGTTTCCCCTACGGATTTAGCCGTAGGGTATAAGATTTTATATTATTTACGGTTTATTTTAATAAATTACTTGGACCTACGGATATAGCCGTAGGGGCATGTACTACCCCCTACGGATATATTCGTAGGTACTTTTCCGTAGGGGCACATATGCAGGATTCCTGATATGTGCCCCTACGGATAACTCCGTAGGGGAATGTCAGTGGCCCCTACGGATATCTCCGTAGGGGGATTCCCAAACACCTGGCACTGACATCTGGGGGAAATATCAGTTACTGCTGATATTTAGCCCCTACGGATATATCCGTAGGCTTAACGTGTAGGCCTACGGATTAATCCGTAGGTACATATTGTCTGAAATTTTTTTTAAAAAATGTCCAGCTTGATTTTTTCCCGCCCTGTGCACAATAATGTATACATCAATCAAATCGTATATTGCAGTATTCATAATCACATCTCACGCATATATATAATATACAAAAGAAACACAAAAACTGAATATGATATAAATACAAACCAATATGAATATCGTTTCAAAATGTAGTACAATGTGTATGATATAAATAAATATATGTTTCAAAAAAAAAGAACCAAAAATCTACCCTAGCTCGGTCCAGCTCGGTCCTGCTCCTCGGTCAATAAACTCTGCAATTCGTCGCGAGCGGGAGTCTGAGTGGGCGGTGGAGCTACAGGAGCTGTCTGCGGAACCGCAGCCGAAGGAGATGCGTGTGGAGGCTCGGCCGATCTACCCTGTCGCGTCTGGATATAACTTGTGTAAGAAGCGTGTAAGAACTGTTTATTATTCGAATTCGTATCATTATTAAGTTATTTCGAAACCCTGTTTGGATATCTAGTTTGGAAAAGCGTTGTTTATTTCAATTACATATGTATGTATGATTAATAAAACATAAGTCTACAACCAAATAAGCTCAGGCTATGTACTGATATTGGATATGTTGATATCTATAATATGACATTATATTTTACTATTAAGTAGTATACATACCAGCATCCCATTCAACTCCTGAACGGTGGCCTTCAAGCTCTCCTGTTCCTGCTGGATACGTCGCTAACTGGAGACGGAGGAAGTAACCACCGGGGTGGAGTCCAACCTCATATGGGCCCTGCTAGAGCCCAGTCCTCGGCCTATCTCCAAACCTCCGTGGTGCCGTCCGTGTGCGGCGTCCAGGACTGGGGTCAGCAGCCTCGAATGTTGCCTTCCCCCTAGCAACTGTCAGAACATTATATTTAGCACATACTGGTCTATAAAATTGACAAGAAATACCAAAATCAACAAATTCAAAGCCTTACCTACAGAGATAGAAGATGTGCTCCTCTGGTATCTGCATGTATCAAAATTTGAATAATATTAATTAATTTCAGTACATACATACTAACAAGGTAAACTCGCATATAGCGCTGCTTACACATATGACAGGGAGTGAACAAGCTCTTGTAGATCATCAGGCGCAAATCTAATCTCATCAAGCAGCCCATGATAATGAGTTGGACGACTAAGAGCAAAAGAAATGTGTGTATATTTATGATATAGCATTCTAAATCAATATACTTGCCCTATATAATATATAAACATACCTGGAGGAACGGGAGTGACCTCTGTCCCTGATATGGACGCATCACCAACAACTAGACAATCAAACATTGACAATATAAGTAATTTTGACATAAACATGCATGGATATCTATAATATTACATTCAAAATGGATATTAGAGAGTGCACCTGCAGTGAGAAGTGGTAAAAGTATCACCCAAGTAGGGTGTAATTTACAGAATCAGTTGAGACTCTTAAAAGTCATAGAAGAACCCGACCTGCACAAATCTGATGTATGCTTTCCATTGGACACTAAGAAGTCTCTAATGGGAAAAGCCTATGTGAAAGCCATCATTAGTTCATATCAGAAGATTGATGCTGAAACAGAGAACGAGAAATGTCATTTATTTCTTCTTCCGCCACATTACTGTCTTCTCCTTCTGCCACATTACTGTCTTCTCCTTCTTATGATGTTCGCGTGCAAATTCAATGACTATATTGAGAATATGGATTAATAGTGGGTAGGAAAAGTATTTCTCAAATGGCTTTTGCGTCTTAAAAAAATAAACTACTAAGTAATGGCATACATAATTTTTTTAGTATAAAAGTTGTTATTTTAAGTTTTCCCTTATAGAGATATGATCTAACTGCATCTATCAACTATAAGTGTGCAGAAAATTATGATAAGAAATCATAAGAAAGGGTCGTAGCCATGCATAACTTTGAATCTACATACCAAATCATGCAAAAGCATGCACTTATTGTCACCTTGCCTTAGAATATAAAATATCTTGGAAGACTATAAGCGAGCATTTAAATCTCGATAGCTTTTGACTTCAACATATATTTTTCTCAAGTACCATGAAATATACTTGCTCCGTATAAACCGTTTCCAGGAAGATGGATTAATAATGACAAATTATCCATTGTGGCTCACTAGGTTAGCATTTTCTCTTCTATTGACCATCTTTCTAATCAGCTTGGTAAATTTATTCGGAACCGGCTGCGAATCATTAAAAGACGTGCATAAGAAAGAGAACTAAAATACAGATATATAGCATACCGATACATCGAAACTTCATATTTGCGATGGCAATCCAGAGATATTTATTTCTACACACGTGGTGCGCGTGCGAATGCGTCAGGCATCATGGACAAATATTTCAGAACATGGAAAGTATTATTCGTATAAAGTAATTAAACTTTTAAACACCTTGGGTAGATATTTTCTTAGTTGATGCAATCATATCATGAGGACTAAATTTAAGCTATTATACATATGCTTATGTATTTTTCTAACCTAAAATATCACACACACACACAGAGAGAGAGAGAGAGAACACCTGGTAGGTAAATAAATCAGGTAGCAGGATCCTGAAGAAATAGAGTCCATAGCATTGCTCATCATCATCATCCATGATCCCTTTGATAATATTTTTTCAAAGGGATCACGGATGATGATGATGAGCAATGCTATGGACTCCATTTCTTCAGGATCCTGCTACCTAATTTCTCTATCTACCTGGTGTTCTCCCCCTCTCTCTCTCTCTCTGTGTGTGTGATATATTAGATTAGAAAAATACATATTGGCAGATGTATAATAGCTTAAATTTAGTCATCATGATATGATTGCATCAACTAAGAAAATATCTACCCAAGGTGTTTAAAAGTTTTAATTACTTTATACGAATAATACTTTCCATGTTCTGAAATATTTGTCCATGATGCCTGACGCATTCGCACGCGCACCACGTGTGTAGAAATAAATATCTCTGGATTGCCATCGCAACTATGAAGTTTCGATGTATCGGTATGCTATATATCTGTATTTTAGTTCTCTTTCTTATGCATGTCTTTTAATGATTCGCAGCCGGTTCCGAATAAATTTACCAAGCTGATTAGAAAGATGGTCAATAGAAGAGAAAATGCTAACCTAGTGAGCCACAATGGATAATTTGTCATTATTAATCCATCTTCCTGGAAACGGTTTATACGGAGCAAGTATATTTCATGGTACTTGAGAAAAATTTATGTTGAAGTCAAAAGCTATCGAGATTTAAATGCTCGCTTATAGTCTTCCAAGATATTTTATATTCTAAGGCAAGGTGACAATAAGTGCATGCTTTTGCATGATTTGGTATGTAGATTCAAAGTTATGCATGGCTACGACCCTTTCTTATGATTTCTTATCATAATTTTCTGCACACTTATAGTTGATAGATGCAGTTAGATCATATCTCTATAAGGGAAAACTTAAAATAACAACCTTTATACTAAAAAAATTATGTATGTCATTACTTAGTAGTTTATGGTTTTAAGACGCAAAAGCCATTTGAGAAATACTTTTCCTACCCACTATTAATCCATATTCTCAATATAGTCATTGAATTTGCACGCGAACATCATAAGAAGGAGAAGACAGTAATGTGGCAGAAGGAGAAGACAGTAATGTGGCGGAAGAAGAAAAAAATGACATTTCTCGTTCTCTGTTTCAGCATCAATCTTCTGATATGAACTAATGATGGCTTTCACATAGGCTTTTCCCATTAGAGACTTCTTAGTGTCCAATGGAAAGCATACATCAGATTTGTGCAGGTCGGGTTCTTCTATGACTTTTAAGAGTCTCAACTGATTCTGTAAATTACACCCTACTTGGGTGATACTTTTACCACTTCTCACTGCAGGTGCGCTCTCTAATATCCATTTTGAATATCGATACTTACATTCAAAATTGATATTAGAGAGCGCACCTGCAGTGAGAAGTGGTAAAAGTATCACCCAACTAGGGTGTAATTTACAGAATCAGTTGAGACTCTTAAAAGTCATAGAAGAACCCGACCTGCATAAATCTGATGTATGCTTTCCATTGGACACTAAGAAGTCTCTAATGGGAAAAGCCTATGTGAAAGCCATCATTAGTTCATATCAGAAGATTGATGCTGAAACAGAGAACGAGAAATGTCATTTTTTTCTTCTTCCGCCACATTACTGTCTTCTCCTTCTGCCACATTACTGTCTTCTCCTTCTTATTATGTGCGCGTGCAAATTCAATGACTATATTGAGAATATGGATTAATAGTGGGTAGAAAAAGTATTTCTCAAATGTCTTTTGCGTCTTAAAACCATAAACTACTAAGTAATGGCATACATAATTTTTTTAGTATAAAAGTTGTTATTTTAAGTGCGCGTGCAAATTCAATGAAAGTTAGATTTGAGGATACCCATGTATGAGTTGTATTCTATATATGTGTGTTTCGATTTATGATTTCGCTTAAGTGTAGGGTTGTTTTTACTTAAAGAAGTATCACCATCTACTATATATAAAAAAATATAGCAAACTAGGATTGGTATTCAAATCCCAGTCCAGATTGGTATTCAAAATTTATTTAATTAGTTTGTGATCCACATCATTTGATTCGTTGCGGCATCAATGTAGGCACAAATATCGGCGACGAGGAACTCGACGAGGAAGAACGAGGGCGGTGGCGGGCTGAGAACGGAGGGCGCGCGGTGGCGACGAAGAGAAAATTGGAGACGCGGGAACGAGAGAAAATTTTGGGAACGAGAGGGAAAGATATCGAGGCGTATATTGGTATCGATGGGAATATGAAGGTTTCATATTATCATCGAGTATCATATATTGGTTTTAACCTGAATATCTTGAGTCGCTCTCTAATTATGCGTTTGTTGTGCATTCGTGTTGTATGTGTAACATGATTTTAAACCATTGAGATCAAGATTGATAGAACTGATCATCCTACATTGCAATAGCATTCATCGACCAAAAATAGATTGCGGTCTGGATATGGCATATTGGCAGATGTTACCTATATGCATAAATCTTATGTCTAATGACCATAAGATTGTCGGAGACAGTTTTGATGTTTTGTGGGTTTGGTTTTATACTTGGGACAATCCAATGTTGACACACACACATAAATAACAAATTAAAGTAAACTAACTAAGAGGCATGTTTGAGTTTTATACTGGGATCACAAATAGCATGATGGCTGCAAACAGGTTGCTTGAATACTTGCAGACAATCCAATGTTGCCTCGCCATTTCTATAAATTTTAAACTCCCTGGAAAATTATCATCACTCAGGATTACTTTAGGGCCAGTTTGGCTGCTTCTTGCTTGTGATTCAACATTCAGCTTTTTGTTGATTTGGAACTCAGAGAGTGTTGCAAAACAAATCCAAAACTAAATAAACCTCAAACTAGCTACAGAGAAGGCAAACAGCAAACCCCATGAAGTTTGGCTTTCAAGGGTTTTCCCACTAAAATACACTTAGATGCAGCACTTTAAGGAAGCTTGCAGCAATATAAAAACTTTTAGGTAGTTTAGTGAAAAACTGCAGTGCTTCAAGATTGTTTAAGTTTTATGTGTGCTTAAGCTGTCATACAGAAATTATCGTTGCAAAAATGTTCGCAACCCTAGCTTTTCCAGCAACGATACTGGAATACGAGCCTCAGATATGCCAGCTTAGGAATCAAAATAAGAAAGAGATTTGGGGTTATCCTAAGTCCAAAGTCAAACGGGCTCGAGAAATATATAAACCCAAAAAAATGACTGCATAAAGATCTCATAAAGATGAAAAGGATGTTATGCAAGCTCTGAACAAATCTTGAACGGAACTTTCACAAGAATTTACAATACCCGACCAGAATCCAATCCTGAGTTTGATGAAGCTTCAGGCCTTCAGCTTCCCCACAGAAAATAGTTAGGGCAAACCCTTTGCAAAACCATAGCTTTCATGCAGAGATGACGCTCAGAACATGCCAGCTTCCAAACACATTGAATAATACATAATCTCCCATACTCTCTCTCTCTCAATCAGACAGTTTATATTTGGATTTGAATTTAGGAAAAGAAATAAGATGGCTACAAACCAGCTTGCCTCGCCAATCTCATAACTATAAAGCTCATAAAAGTGGAAGCTTGAGGGCAAGCCATCATCGCCTCCATTCAATTGAAGCCAAATCATCCACAAAAAATAGAAATAAATATAATAATTGATCGATAGGCAAAATTGCAAGAAACCTATTCAGATTTTTGCATGAAAAAATAAGAGATGTAAATTAAGTAAAAGATTACCAAATGAAATTATCCCATCACTTGAACCCCCTCTCAAGACATTTTAGCAAAAATTCCCCCAGTAATTTTCTTCGGTTTAACCGTTTTATATCATAGAAGAAAGATAAATTTCAAATGTATATACATGCATACACACACACACATCATATACACAGTTTTTGAATGTTGCCAGAATTTCAACGGTAATTCTAGATTTTTCCAAACTCTGAAGGCTTCACAAAAATTTTAAATACAGATAATAATATGATTGAAGAGATCAATCACCAATTTTTTAATGAGGATCAACTGAAACCCCAAACAGAGCAAGCAAATTACAAAGATCCCAAAACCCCGCGTGGCCCAGCCCTAGCCCCAGCCCCCAGCCCCAGCCCCAGCCCCCAGCCCCAGCCCAACCCTAACCCCAGCGTGGCCAGCTAAACCCCAACACCAACCCTAAGGCAAACCCTAACCCCAGCCCCACCCCAGCAGCAGCCGAACCCCAACCCTAACCCTACCCTGACCCCGACCCCGACCCCGACCGCGACCGCGACCAGCTAAACCCCAACACCAACCCTAAGGCAAACCCTAACCCCAGCCCCACCCCAGCAGCAGCCGAACCCCAACCCTAACCCTACCCTGACCCCGACCCCGACCCCGACCCCTGCCCAACCCCAACTCGCGCGCAACCCCAGACCCAGCCATGAACCCTAAGCCCAAAATAATCCAAAAATTCTTTAATTTACCTCGAGATTTACTCACCTGAACGGCTGCTGCTGGGGCTGGGGCGACGACCTGAACCGCGGTGGCGACGAGAACTGCGGTGGCGACGAACCGGCGGTGGCGACGAGGAGAACGACGGTGGCGACGACGGCGTGGCGATTTGGGGATTTTTCTCGCGCCAGATCGAGAGAGAGAGAGAAAGTGAGCGTAGGCGATCGGTCTGGGGTCTTAATAAATCGATATTTACTTGTCCCTACGGATATACCCGTAGGTCCTTTGTTTGCGCCACCGTAGGGGCAAATACCAAATTAAGAATTAATTTTTTAATTCTTGAACGTCAGTGCCCGTAGGGGCAACCCTTTAGCCCTACGGAGTAATCCGTAGGGCCAAGTAAAATCTGCCCCAACGGATAATTCCATCCGTAGGGGCAACCCCCTATTTTACTAGTGATTCTTATCAATACAAGATTAAACAAACCTATATTTGATGTTGTTGGAACAAATTTTAAAAGGGAGTTATTACAAAGACGTTTTCTTTTGTTTTTGCATAGAGATATTCAGTTGGAATATCCTGCACCTCATTCCATGAGGAAAGAGCCGAGATCCCTTCACCGGGAGTGACTTCTTTAGCAAAAGGCTACTATATTTTTTATAAAATTCTATCAAGTTCCTTCAACGAGATCAAGTTCTTTACGTTAAAGGTTTTTCGCCAAAAACAAGCCGTAATCCTCCGTCATTTCTTATGGATGGTCAGTAGTATTCAAGCTATATTTGTTGGCCTACGTCAAGCCATAGTGTTTGGTAGCTGCTGTGTATTCATTTGTTGCATAGATAGATGCATTAGTTTAGGACAGACGTACAGCCTTGTTGGCCTACGTCAAGGGCATGTACGATGACCTAAATTAATTAGGACAATGACGGGTAGAACTTGACATGTGGCTTATGATTTGTTGGCCTACGTCAAGGTCATAAGTGCATGTGATAAAAATTATACCGGGAGTTTCAAACATACAAGAAACTTGCCAGACTTGCGCATACCTTCTGGAGTGTGTTAACTTGAGTGGCTTCCATCAAGTTATCATGCGATGATAGTTGGATCCCGATTCTCACTGATGAGTTGGTTTACTCTTCGGGTGATCCCGACTAATTCTTCTTTCAGGTTTGGAGGAGAATTTGAGATTACAGTGGGATGTTTCCTAATTAGATAAAGTGATAACCATTCTGATCTAGGTTAGAGTTCACGCAGAGTATTTCTTTTCTCTCTCTCTTTGGCAGCGACTTTTGACTAACCCTAGACTATAACTCAGTGACCAAAGTTGACCGAACCTTCTTAATTTACTGGCTTTTGGATTGTCTATAGTTGCATAAGTCATTGCCGCTCCTTCTTTTACCCTTTGTATTTCTCAGAACAACCCGTATTACAACGGATATCCACTTCCATTGGATAGATCCATCGTATGGTTATATACGAACTCGAAGGGACTTCTTCGAGGATGGATCCAGGTTCATGAGAAATAGAATTGGTTTATTCAGTTGTCTTTTATTATCGTCTTCTCTCAGGTTGTGAGGGCTCCTTGGTTTAGGAGAGTACACCTGTTACGCTTATTGGATAGTCTTATTCCAAACCATAGGCAGGTGCCGAAAGGTAGGGAATGAAGAAAACCAATTAGCCTAAGCCAGGTGTACAGAAGGTAATAAATAAAGACAGAATAAAGGGAATAGAAAGAGGGCAAAGTAAATTGCGACTGCTATCATTCATGACCAAAACGCGTACTTCATCGCCACTCCTACCTCACCTTTTATTTCTCCAGAACAACCCGTATCACTACGAACATCCAATTCCATTGGATAAATCCATCGTATGTTTATATACGAACTCGAAGGATATTTTTTCGAGGATGGATTCTGGTTCAGGAGAAATAGGAATAAGGATTATTCAGTTGTCTTTTATCATCACCTTCTCTCAAGTTGCGAGTACTCCTAGGATTAGGTGGGTACACCTATTATGCTTACTGGATATTCTTCTTCCAAACCATAGGCTGGTGCCGATCGGTAGGAAAGGAAGAAAACCATTTAGCCTAATGATGGTGTACAGAAGGTAACGACTAAAGACAAATAAAGGGAATTGGAAAGATGGCAGGGAAATATACGGTTAAAATCATGAATTGAATTATGGAAGAGGCATTACTAAGAATACCAGGACACCCCTTCGAAACATTTTCATGTTTCAGTTACACTGTGCATTGTTAATTGAAAACTGATTTCCCGATTAGACACTTACTCCAGGGTATGTATTTACCAGGTAAGATTCTCACATCTATATGATTTTACAGATGTTGAGTGGGAGCAAGTTATTGGGAATTAGGTGATCATCCTTATTATATCAGAATTCGTTGTAATTGGTGATATTTGAGGAAATCGCCTGGGGACAGTTTTCAACCTACGACGCACAAGTTTTGAGTTATTCAACTCAGCGGACTTATACAGAGTATTGTATGTTTTCCAGTGTCCATCAGGACAAAGGGGCCGGTCCTTGTACTATATTCTATTTACTTGTGCCTTCTCTAGTTTATAGACAAGTATTTTGTAGAAATACAATGTCTAAGTATTGAGAAGTTGTGGGTATAAGAATAAAGTAGAGAACCAAGTATCGCAAGTATCGGGATTCTTCAAAGAGATCGAAGATGTAGATTCTTGTGATTGGTATTCAGTTGATAGTAATGGTTTTGAGAAACTTGTTTCTCTTTCAGGTTACTAATAATTGGATAGATTCCTAAGTTGAGTAATGCTGATTAGCCTCTCTCCATTAAGTTGATATGCACTGGAGACAGCTGCAGGATTTGAATCTGGTTCCAATTAAATAAGTGCCTATGTTTCTATATTGGATATAGATTGCTTCATATCTTAACGAGGTTAAGGTAAAGGGAGTTGTCCAGCTTATGCTTAAAAACAGACACTGGAAATAACTCAAGGCACGTTTCTGTAATGGCAGTTTGTGGGTTGACCCTAGCTTTGACGAGAGTTGATTTTCTACCATCTGGAAGATCAATAGTGATATTGTTCTTGACTCGCCACAGTTTTATTAAAATGGATTTTTTCAGAAAACAGTAGTGGGAGTATGGTAGAACTGGAAGTGATTCCAGAACCGCAAATGATTACGGAAAATTTAATAGGACCTATATATTCAATCAGGTTTGACATTCCAATAGCCACTCCGCAGATATGGTGGGTAACCTCAGACACCTGAGAGGTACTCCGGTAGCCTCAAGGACGGTGACAGGGAGGTTGTTGTTTACCCAGACTTGACACTACTGTTGTTCCAGACTATGAAACCCGGCAGGAGGATATGTATAGCATCGTTCTAAACTAGTTTTAGAAGTGTACGTATATATTATTCTGCCAGAGGGTTGTCGTAGTCAGTAGGAGCAGCGGAAGCATAGTGGGCAAGTAGCTTATGTCTATTTATAGACTTGAGCAATTATAGCGGAGATAGATCATCTAATTTTGATGTGACAGTCATGGGTTTGACTTCATCAGAATAGGGGATGGATCTGTTAAGAAGGTGGTAGGGTGTTATGTCCTGGTATTTGGATGACATACACAGAGTAGGAAGTAAAATTCCTATACTACGATCGGTTGTACTGTGGTCGTCACACAGTTGTTTCTCCACAAAGGATATGGATATAATATCTGACATTCTGGTTACTAGATCTATGGTTTTAGATCTAGATTTGGGTAGTTTCCCAATGTGGGTACTTTGACAGTATTCTAATAGTATTTTAGAATAGATGACTCCTGGCATGGTGGTGTACCTGCAGGTGATGGAGTCACCCTCTCTAAAGGTGTCTTACAGACTAAAGGGGAGAGGGACATGCATGATTGGCAGATCACTTGCTTAGGCAATTGAGTCAATTGTGAGATGTCAAGTACCATACCAGATGTTGTTTTCGCACTAGATGAGATAAGTTAATATTAATCCAATCCCGAAGAAACATGCGGAAGCAGTTTTAGAACATAAGTGAATGTTCTACGGATTTGATGACGGCAGCCTCCTTCGGGAGACGGTTATTATTCCAGGCTTCACAGGTGACCTGGATGACAGAGTGATTGTCAGAGTTATAGTTTTCCCTCAGACAAGGGACAGTATTATGGACAGGTGGTCCAAGAGGATACTGTGGGAGGCATGGTGCTGGACACTGATTAGTTTCAGTGATTGATACAGTCTAAGAAGTTTGGATTTGGAGTTCATTTATGAAATAGGTCCCATCAGAGATCCAGACATATTCTAAGACAGGTATTACTCAATTCGGGAGATGGTTTTCTCCGAGAGGTTGAGATATAGAGAGATACAGAAAGAAACACCGAAGCCGATCCACTCACTGAGGCTATTTCTCGAACACAATAGTTTTGCAAACGAGCTTTGTGAAACTGATTAGTAGAGGAGTTAGATGCTCGGTATCACACGAGCTGTGAGTACGCGACATCGCAATAATTAGCCTTAAGTGCAAGTGGGAGATTGTTGGATATAGTGCCCTCTAAGTCAATTATTGGATCACAGGTACGTGATTGCAATGATTGAGGGAGGACCTATACCGATAAAACAGTCTTACTCAAGATGATAGTATGCTATCTGGTTTGTCTTTATCATCATGTAAATGTTGATAAAGCCCATAGGATTCTTGCTTGACTACCTGCAGTATGATGGCGATCATATATGTGGGAGCTGGGGTCTATAAGCACATCCTTAAAATGTCCTTAGTCGTGGGAGTTTCGAGACAAGGCATCGATACTTTCGAGTAGACTAGTGTATACATTCGAGACCCCGTCGAGGGGCGGTGGCCGGTCTCACAAGCCACTGGTGTCAGTTGGATCACCTAAGATGTATACAGGTGCTCATTGGGTTATGAGTACACCGGACTGGACTCACCGGGAACATGCTAGTTGGTATTATACATATCGTCAGATAGCAGTTCCCTGATGACATATGTACAGGTTAGTTCATCGACCTGAGGTCGTCATTTGTCTCGTGTGAGTTCCCACTGTGCTTTGATTTATACCCTACCACGGGTCAAAGGAGTCATGCAAACAGGTATATATTGGGTACTGTCCCGAGCTACGTGGGGGCAGTGAGCAGATCTTCGGGGATTCGTCTCTCCCGGTATTGGGGGTGAGATCGCGCCGTATTTAGGAGAGCCATTACACGAAATCCCTGGCCAGGGTAATCGAGATTTACTGGAAGGTATTCCAGTAGTATCTCAGGGTGTTCTGGGCTGCTCTCTGACATGACTTATGCAGCTATTGGGGGTCTGACGTTTACCGACCCCCTAGGCCTAATATGCGATACTCATAGACGAATGGACCGGACTGTACGGATATTGTCACTGTCAGGCTCAGTAGGGTTTATAGATGAGTTCGCTCGTCAGCTTCCCTTCCAATCAATACATAGGCAAACCGTTACGTACAGCTTGTACCTCTGACGTGCTAGTGGTTATACCCAGTGCCAGTGTATTGATGAGTCATTAGAGTTCCCCATATACATTTTCCCAAGTTCGGGCGAAACGTTGTAGATGCCGTATGGTGTTATGGCAGGGTTCGGAAAATGCACGTGCGTTTTCGCACGAATCATTTTTCGGGCAGATAATACTGATTGGCTTTGTTTTAAGCCGGATCCCGGTATTATACTGTGTAGATATAATATCTTTGTCTCAGATGCATTTGTATTCGGTCATAATACAAATGTGGGTATGTTTATACTGTTACGGGGTTATCCTGAAATTCGTTTCAGGATCACTTTTGGAAGTTGGCAGTTTCCAGTTTTCTATCACCCATCTTTTAACATTCGGTTAAAGACGGATTTATCTTTTCTTGATGAGTGTGGAAGGTTCTAGAAACTTCTAGATGGTGACTAGGATGATGACTAAGCTAGTGAGTCATTGATGCATTAAGTGTTCATTTAATGTTATGATGACTTGCTTAATGATTCATCCTTTGCATTATATGTGTTCATACTAGGTGTTATATGACTCATCCTCTTCATTATGGTTATGGTGACCCTCCCCTCTCCTACACTCACCTCCCCCCTCTACTTATATGGCCGGCCACCCCTTGGTGGAGAGATGTGTTTTTGGAGAGAAAAGATGAAAGTTTTAGTGTATGGAAATTTGACAGATACTCATTTCACATTTCCACCCGATCCAAAAGACAACTTCATTAACCGTTCGTCCATAGCCTTGGACGTAATGAGACAAAGTGTTCTACTCATTCTCTACATCATCTTGGTCGTCTCTTTTAGCAAACTTGATGATCTAGTTGCCTCGGTTCAGAGGCGGGAGCCCGTTTAAAGATCATTCAACGTGGTGCCACCTGGACGACGAGACTGGAGTTTCAGAAGATCGAAGCCGCCGCAACAAAACGTGGGATGATGGTTAAAGACCGAAGGACTTGGATCGTTCGGTATAACAATTCTACCCTCTTTGCAATATGTTAGTTTAGCTATAATGGCAGATCCGGGTTATAGTACGCGGCAGCGCCAGTCGTAAAAGTTTTGTTCCGTATATTGGCGTCTGTTAGACGGCCGGGGCGCTACCGTGGACTTACAGTACCAACATATGTCATCTACATCATATTTCCTGAACCGAGAAAACTCTTTGTGTGGTTCTATATAGATTCATCAATACGCTGGCAGTGGGTTTAACCACAAGCACGTCAGCGGCACTAGCTGTACGTAACGGTTACCCAGGTATTGAGCGAAAAGAAAGTCGATGAGCAAACTCATCCGTACCCCTACTGAGCCTGTCTGTGACAATCTCCATACAGTCCGATCTGTTCGTCTAAGAGTATCGCATATTGGGTCTAGGGGTGGATAAAGTCAGAACCCTAATAACGCGATAAGTTATGTCGGTGTGATGCCATCATCCACTGAGAAACTACTGATCCAAATCAGTAAATCTCGTCCACCTTGGCCAAGGATTTCTGGTGATAGCCACCCGTGCACTGCGCGACATCAACCCCCAATACCGGGAGAGACGAATCCCTGACGATCCGCTCACTGCCTCAATATGGCTCGAGACTGTACCCAACTAAAAGTTGTTTTCATGACTCTTTTGAGCCGTGGTAGGGTAGTTATCAAAGCACAGTAGGAACTCATACGAGACAAATGATGATCTCAGGTCGACAGACAAACATGTACTCATGTCACCTGAGAACTGCTATATGACAATATGTATAATACCATCTAGCATGTTCCCGGCGAGTCCGTCCAATTTAACTCATAACCCAATGAGCACTTTTATACTATCTTTGGTGACTATCTGACACAAATGGCTGTGAGACCGACCATCGCCCCTCGTCGGGATCAAAAAGTGTATACACTAGTCTACTCTGGAATATCGATGCCTATTCTAGATATTTCCATGACTAGGGACATTTACGAATTTGCTTATAGACTACCCAGTTCTCATAAGTTTGATCGCCACAATAACCCTGGTAGTAAAGCAAGAATCCTATGGGCACTATCAACATGTAATAGTGATCTGTAATACAACATAATACATGTACATGATGATAGAGATGAACCAGATAGCATATTATCATCTTGAGTAAGACTGCTCTACCCATATAGGTTCTCCCTCAATCATCATAATCGCCTCCCTGCGATTATAATAATTTTCTTGAGGGCATTATATCCAACAAGTTTGTCGACCTGAGATCGTCATTTGTCTCATGTGAGTTCCCACTGTGCTTTGATTACTACCCTACCACGGCTCTACTGAGTAGTGCAAAAGGGTTTTAGTTGGGTACAGTCCCGAGCCACAAGAAGGCAGTGAGCGGATCGTCGGGGATTTGCCTCTTCCGGTATTGGGGGTAGATGTCGCGCAGTGCACGGGTGGCCATCACTAGAAATCCTTGGCCAAGCTGGATGAGAATTACTAATTTGGATCAGAAGTTTCTCAGTGGGTGATGGGTTTCACACCGACACGACTTATCGCGTTATTAGGGGTCTGACTTTATCTACCCGCTAGACCCGATATGCGATACTCTTAGACGAATAAACTGGACTGTATAGAGACTGTCGCTTTCAGGCTCAGCAGGGATACAGGCGAGTTATAACAACTCCAATTTAATTGTACAAAAATTTGTTTAAAAGTTAATGTATACTTGGGGTATTTGCATTTCCTGTGAGTACTATAAATAATTTTTTTGCTTTTTAATAGCAAGAAAGAGCTTGTAGCTCACTGGTAAAGCCTTGCACTGCTGAACCAAAGCACCAGAGTTCAAATCCTATCACCCACATTATTTTTAATATTGTTTTCTTTTAAAATTTTAGAAGTCCAAGGGTCTACACATGCATAACTCGTAAAAACCCCACGTCACACTAAAAAAAAACTGTCCCACGGAGTAGACCAACTGACGAGCGACCCACGGCAGTGAGCCCCGGCCTGACTCGCCGTGACTCGGCCGGCGGCTCGGCCCGCCGCCGCCGGCCGAGCTGAGTCGGATCGGCCGAGTCTCTTCTTTGATCCTCTGTCTTTTTGCATTCTGGTAACTTCTGCATAGTTTAAAACACCTGCACATTTCCAGAGCCTTTAAAATCCAATTAAAACCCCATTAAACCATATTTTTAATACAATTTTTATTACATTTTCAATACAACTTTTCTTCTACCCTAAACCCTAGCATTACCCTATAAATACCACCCCTAAACACACCCCCTGACTCACAATTCTGTCCAAACTCTCAAGAAAACTCTCTAGAATTTTAGTGTGCAATTGGAGTTAGCGAAGGACGAAACTCCGGCGAAACTCCGACGACGACCCTAGGAGCTCCCGGCGACGAAACGACGCACCGGCGCCTCCTACCGCTTCCTCTCCCTCTTCTCTTGACTTTAAACCCGTAAGTCTCACCTCCCTCTTCTCTAATCTATTCTTAAAACTTCTTATACTAAAACCCGATGGAAGCGGAGTTAAATCCGACTTCCGATTTGGTTTTCTTTATAAAGTTCAATTTTCCTTAACATTACCATATTAAACTCTTACATCTTGACTATTAATCATTAAAAAAACATGTTGAATAAGTTTCATAGCAAAATATTTCATTTTGTAACTTTTACCGCTCTTTTTCAGTAAAATACCATGTAGTATAGTTTCGACTTTAAAACATCATTAATCTTGCTATACATTTAAGTAGATCACGAGGTAATGACATACCTTCTCACAACACTCATATACAACATAGCACAATACCTTTTGGGAAATATAGATTCGGGAAATACCGTTTTACACAAAACTACCTTTTACTATTAAAACCGTTTTGTATAAGATTACGTATTTTTACAAATCTTTGCAAAGCGCCGCTACAACCCATTTGGGGAACCCGTTCGGAATGGTACGAATTATCGCACATCCTCGGGCTTAGTAGTGCAAGATGCAGACCTCCGCAAGGAACATTCAGTCTCGAGAGATTTAAAAATACAAATATCTTAAGAAAATGAGATTTCTAGAAATATAATATAATAAATTTATTTTTATATAAATATGTATGTGTGTGTGTGTGTGTGTGTATAACTATATATAACATCAAAATATCTATTTTTGTGATAATATAAATATTCCAACTTTTCTAAATCACAATAATCACTTTACATGAAAATACAATGAAATTCCATACAAGTTCAATATTACAATTAAATACCCTATATTATGAAATTAGGTTATTTTCACTAGAAATGTTACAAATATAAAATCTACATCTATGATAACTCTAAAGACGATAATTAAATACTTGGGGTGTATTTTGAAAATTATACAAAAGTATTTTTACATATAACCCCCTCAACTTCTATAAATTACCCTAAGGACCCTAGTAAATATAGGTTTAAGCGGGACCAATCTCTTGAGCCTCAGGGAGCCAGAGAAGTGGGTGCTTTCCTATTTAAGGTAGACAACTAAACAACGGTGTTATCAACACGGTAATCGTTTTTGAAAAAGACACAAATCCTGCCGCCCAAGTGCAGCGGTTACCGATAACATCAAAACCTAATTCAAGACTTCAATTTCTCTTTCTAATTGTTTTGACTCAGACTGACTCTCATTATAAATAATCTGACTTGAATATGATTCAAGTACAATCTACAATACTACAATCCAATATGAATTCATGAATCCATATATTCAACATATTCAATCAATATTGACTGAACCGAACCATGGATATACTTCCATCTACATGATTCTCCAGTTACATCCATTTTACTGATATCATGGTATCGACAAGTCATCCAATTATACAATCTCTATATTACAAGACAATACAAGTTGCAATACCATAAAAACAATGCAATTAAGACATCACGGGGTTTAAGGGGTAGATTGGTACGGAAAGTGTTAGAAGTGGCATAAGACTGCAAAACTTAAGACACCTAACCTGTATTTCCATTGCTGTTGTACCGTGGCATAAACGGTTCCTTGTATGTGCATTTTTATTTATATTGCTTAGATACGCTTAGCGTATTTACTTCAGAGTAAATACGTAGCGGCCAGTCGCGCCCTCTGCCCGTATATTGGGAAGCGGAGCGTGACAGGTTTTGTTGGTGGCCCATGCAGGTCAGAGCTGTATGGAACCTTACCTTGCAGTTCTGTTCTGCGTGAACAACCTAAGTAATATAACACAAGAACCAGCAACTAAAACATTCTTTACAATTCATGTTTCTTGAATCTTATCATTTCATACACTTTGAATCTGTCCTAACACAAATTTTTCTTCAAGGTTATGGATTCCCCAAACAACACCAGCACCAACTTCAACATGTCACGACCCGAAAAGTACGGAACATGACCGGCACTTAAACTACGAAACGTTTCGGGGCGTACGTAATCTAAGTAAGCCAAAAACCAGAAATCCAAACCAAGTAAAGCAGTAGAGTGAAGGAAAAACCAATTTTTAAAGTAAGAAGTTTAACAACATAAGCCGAAATATGCATTTTTAAAATCTCAAGTCTTTTCAAAAAATTTCGGCAGAGTTTCCTTTGTAAAAACTGACCCCAAACGGGTACAAACCTGATAAAGCATATATAATGAATAAAGGTATCCCCAAGCGGGAGCTAGCTCTTCGTCAATTGACTGTCACAACTACGCAAGCAATATAATATACAACGCTGAAGGGCGATGATCAAACCCAGGATAAAAATCCAACCTCATCAAGAAAACCAGAGGAAAACCATAATAATACAGCGCACGACTCTAAGGTCGAAAGAATATACACTGGTCATCTCTCTCTCTCAAATATACAAGTATGGTTGATGGAGTTTTACTAAATACAACTGAAATAACAAATATACAATGGTGGTCCAAATGTAAAAGAACCCACCGACCAAAGCAATCACCCGGAAGGAACAGTGTGCCAGCAAAACCGCAACAAAACCTGTACGGCAAAACCTGCAAGAAACTGTGGCACAACGGGGGTGAGTTGCCAACTCGTGAGTAGACAATATCTACTGTAGGGTTCCTAGGCACACTAAGGAGGTCTCACAAGGTATCAACCATGCCAATTTCAAATTTTACAAGTGTCGAGAAACCCTAATACGGATCGTTAACTAGAATTTTAGGCAAAACAAATGCGAATAGTTAACAACTTAACTAAAAGAACGGAAATACAACCTTTTTAGATCCGGTTCTCTACCTCCATAGCTCCGCAATGAAGTCTCCTCGTTGTCCAAATCGCATCCCGGACTCTAGCATCGGCTACATCGGAGAAATGGGCGGGCTTGGTCGTCGGCTTCGATGCCGAAGATGATCTACGTCGAGGCATCACTAGATCAAGCTCCCACTTCACCAAGTCATGAAACTTGTGAAGAAAACACCCTATACTACTTGGCAAGTGGTAGAGGATGAAGAAATAGGAGGTGGGTTCACTTTAGAATTGGATTTCTCACTCAATTGCTCAAGTTGCCATTGATGAAGCAAGCTTTCTTCATCTTTGAAGAAGAAGAAGATGAAGATGATTATGATGATAAGTTCATCAAAAAGGAAATGAAAAAGAATACTTATCATAATAATAACCATGGTCAAGTGTAGAGAATGAACTAGGGTTATGTGGAATGGTTAGGGTTAAGCATGAGACAAAATGGTCACTTGGTCAAAGCTTCATGAAGCTTCAAAATCAAACAAAATAAGCCACCATTTTCTTTCATTATCTTTTCCATAAATAAATAAATAAATAAATGAATAAATAAAGAAAAGGAAAACCCTAACCATTACACAACCATGGTTTAATCTTTACACATACTCAAGTAAGCATGTATCATCAAACATGATACAATCAAGTGCACAAAAGTATATCACATATACAACTTGTGAACTTCAAGTGAGAAAATCCATTTAAAGTGAACCAATACTAGTTAATGCAAAGTAATATATCAAATATATAATTATGCATTAAATCATTAAATCAACACTTGATTCAATGATCCGGTCATGTCGCACACAACCGACTAGTATACAATGTATCGGCTTATCGAATCAATCGTTGATTCGATAACTAGGTTATATCACATACAACCATTCGATACATTCATCGTGAGAATGGAATACGGTATCACATACACGCATTATTCTCGGTCCCGTACATATCTCATATGTGCTCCTATTTCGTTTCGCTTGAGCCAGGAAACCTCTGTGTAGGACTCTAAAGACTCGTCAATACGCCGGTAGCAGATGATGATCATATCAAACACCCACAAGCCGCAAGCGGTCTGCTAAACGTAACGGCCACCCGGGTATTGAGCGATCAGAAGATCGACGAGCAAGCACGCTCACACTCCTGTGAATCCAACCAGTAACACTTACCGTACAGTCCGGTCTCGTCGTCTGATATGTCGCATATCTTGCCTAGGGGTGGTAAACGTCAGACCCCAATAGCTCGATAAGTCGTGTCGATATGAGGTCTATAACAGTTCGAGAAACTACTGGTAACACTTACCAGTAAATCTCAGCAACCCTGGCCAGGGATTTCCGGTTATAGCCAATCGAACACAGCGCAACATCAACTCCCTATACCGGGAGAGACGAATCCCCTCCTATCGCTCATTGCCTCCATGTGATTCGGGACTGTACCCAAAAACCACCGTTTTGCACGCCCTCTTGGACGTGGTAAGGTGGAAATCAAAGCACAGTGGGAACCACACAAGACTCTATGATGATCTCGGGTCAACAGACTACTCTGTACCAGTGTCACCAGAGAACTGCCATCTGACGTAAGGTATAATACCATCTGGGAGTTCTCGGCGAGTCCGTCCAGTGTACCCAGTCTCCACTGAGCACCCGTATATCATCTCTGATGTCAAACACCAATGGATATGGGATCATCCATCGCCCATCTGTATGGGTCGAGAAGGTATACGCTAGTCTACTCTGGTATATCGATGCCCTGTCTCGATATACCCACGACTAGGGACTTTGAAGGATGTACTTATGGACTACCATGTCCCCACTAGTATGATCCGCATCATAGTCCAGGTAGTCAAGTACACATCCTAAGGGCTTTACCAACATGTAACAGAGAGACGATCAGTGTACACGTTAAGGTAAAGATCAACCAGATAGCATACTATCATGTCGAGCAAGAAAGTCCTCCCTATATATGTCCAAGCACCCACTACAATATACATCCTATGTATAGTAATGGCCTCTAGGGCATACATATAACTAACAATCTCCCACTTGCACTAGGGCCATCTGATAGCAGTGGTTGTAGTATCTCATACTCAACCATCCCATAAAAGTCTCTCTTTGGGAAAAGGCCTTTGTGAGTGGATCCGCCGTGTTGTCCTCTGCGTCTAATCTCCTAACCTCGATCCCTTGGAGATCAAGCATCTCCATGATCAGGTGATACTGCCTTAGAATATGTCTGGATCACTGATGGGACGGACGTTCCTTGGCATAAGCCACAACTCCATTGTCACACAATGGGAAGAACTAAGTTCATCTCATGAACAAATATACATCCAGACTGCCTCTTTGGTAGCATCTTAAGTAGCGATGTATCCAGCCTTTATCGTCTAGTATGCCATGGTATCTAGCTTGGAACTCTTCCAACATACCGTCCCTTTACTGAGGGTAAAGACAATGCCTGTGACTGACATTCAGTCGTTCTTATCACTCTGGAACACTTCCAGTGATTCTCCCCAGGATCAACTGATACCATCTCACTACATCTAGTGAGTATCTTAACATCCATATAGCATCTATCTCATAGATGAAAACTCAGGATTTAGGAGGTATCACTTTGATCCTATATGGAGAATCCATGTGACAAGCGGAGATTGATCGAGCGTAGCATAGGAAACTCCTTCCCTATCAAGAGTATGTCATCCACGTACTCTACGAGGATCGCCACCATACTCCCTACTACCTTTTTGTATATACAAGGTTCATCTACCATTTTGATGATGTCAAACTCTTTGACTATCTCATCAAAACAGACGTTCCAACTCCGCGATGCCTGCTTTATCTTATAAAGCATCTTGTACACATTTCCGCTGCTCCTACTGTCTACGAGGCCCTCTGGCTGTGTACTTACAGACGTTCTCTTCTAAAACATCATTTAGAAAAACAGTCATGACACCCAACCACCAGATATCGTAGTCATGGTATGTAGCCGTGGCAAGTAGGATCTGGATGGACTTAAGCATAGCCACTTGAAAAAGGTTTCATCATTATCCACGCCTGGTCGATGACGAAAACCTTTAACAAGTCTAGCTTTGAAAGTCTCAACCTTTCCATCTACACCAAGTAATCTTCTCAAGATATACTTGCTCTTGATGGGGATTTAACCCTTCAGATATAGCAACCAAAGTCCATACTTTGCTGGTGTACATGGATTCCATCTCAGATCGCTAAGCATCCAGCCATTCTTACAGAGTCTTACTCCTGATGGCCAGCTCGAAGCTAGTTGGGTCATCATCTCATGATGCAATCCTCGCTCCCACTGTCACAGAGAAACAGAATTATCTCTCAGGTGGGTGAGGAACCCTACTAGATCGGCGGAGAGGCTGTGGTTCATTGGAATCTACTGAATCCTTTGGTTCTACCAAATCATCTGCTGTAATTTGTATAGCTGGAACCTTTCCAGTTGTACATAACAGACCTTGCCTCGAGCTTGTCCGGATTATGCTTTTAGACATAGCCCGGACAACCCCAAATCTTAACTAACTTAAGATATGGGCTCTTCCCTTTTCATACCAAATATGAAGTGGTAGGCAACTGTTTTGATTTGAACCCTATTCAATAGGTATGCAGCTTCTCAAGTGCATAACTCCCAAAAGGAAATAGGAAACTCAGTAATACTCATCATAGAGCACACCATATCTCATAGGGTGTTATTGCTCCGCCCCGATATACCATCGAGCCATGGTGTATACGGAGGAGTAATGCTGAGAGAGAATCCCATTCTCCTTTAGAATAGTCCAGGAATTCCGTGCTCAAGTATTCTCCTCCTTGATCACATCAAAGGACATAATACTTATACCCGTATTGGTTCTCTACTTCTAACTTATATTCTGTGAATATCTCAAAAGGTTCTGACTTGTGTTTCAACAGGAACATATGTCTGAATCAAAAGAGATTATCAGAGAATGTAATGAAGTACAAAGAACCGGTCTTGGCATGTGTAGACAGGGGACCTTACATACATCATCATGTATCAATCCCAAGAGTTTACTAACTCTTTCTCTGTTTCCAATAAACAGAGCTGGTGTCATTATATCTTTGTGACATGACTGGCAAGTTTCACAAGATGTAAATTCAAACAGTTTTAAATATGCATCTATGTGTAACTTCAGCTAGTCGGGTCGCATTGATATGACCTAGTCTACAATGCCTCAAGAAGAATTCGTTCATTTCTGAACTCTTCCTCTTATGTGTGTTCTATATACTAGGAACTGTAGTTTGATTTAGAACATGAATGCTTTTAGATAACGTGCCTGAACCGATCAACTTTTATATAGGAAATGTTCAAAACATTATCCAGCAATACAAAATTTTATCATTTCTTTACTAATAAAGAGAGTGATATGATTTTGTATATCAGGTTCGGTATCTAATAACATTCGTTCAGAATCAATGTATTGGTAATACAGGGTGACAGTGACCAACAGACTTGGATGCAACACTTGCCCCGTTTTCTGCCTCATGAAACTTATCACCCGTTCTCAGTTTTTCTACCTTTTTGTAGCCCTATGTAACAGATTACATATCTGGGATCCTGATCCGGTATCATATACCCAGGATTCGGAGGATACTGAGAAACAGTTCTTTGTAATGAACACACCCGAAGATGATGCATCAGCATGCACTCTCTTCGTTTGGGCGGAACGGGAAATCTGGTATTCCCCAATTTCCTGCTCGGTCTTATAACAATTATAAGTTGGAGCGGGACCAACGTTCTTCAGCTCAGTATAACAAGCGGGTTCGGTCAATAATCCGTATTATTATCTTGATTAAGGCGTGATATGGTCGCTACCTGGAGAGAGAGAGAAGAAAACACTCAGCGTGCGCTCTGTCAAGAATAGATTGGTTATTATTTTATCTAATCAGGATGGCTCCCACTGTTTTTATCAAATCTTCCTTCAAACCCTAAAAGGAAAGACTAGCCGGGATTAATTACACACTACAAGTTCGCCAATCTTTCAGCCAGGCCAGTGTCGGTACTTTGAGGGAGGTCCCCCGTGCTTTCGCACGAACCTAATTAATGTAAACCTCGTTTTCCCAGAGGCGTAACCCTGTTGACACCTTTCTAGACACCTACTTGATCGGCTAATTGTAATGTGTAAAACTCTCCCAGGAGTAACTCTTACTCGCAGCGAGTATCGGGATCCAACTATCTCAAAGAAGGTATGCAATCTCATTGCAAATTTCAACACTTAAAATTCCCGATAATTTTGCCCCTAGCACCCCATGACCTTAACGGAGGTCAACAAACCATAGGCTACTAGTCAAGTTCAACCCGTCATTTCTTGATCGAATTAAACCCACCCGCACGACCCTTGACGGAGGTCAACAAGGCCGCACGACTACCCTAATCCAATCTGCATCATATGCATAAGCAGATAAATATTAGTTAGCTACCGCACACTACGCCTTGACGGAGGTCAACAAACGTAGCACGAATACTAAATAGGACTTATCTGAAATGACGGAGGGCTACGACAGGTTTTTCTGAAAACCTATTGCGTAATGAACTTGATATCGTTGTAGGATCGAATGAATTTTGAAATGGAGTGTCTTTGAGGCTTTTCTAGTTTTGCTAAAGGAGTCACTCCCGGTGAAGGGATCGTCGGTCCTTTCCTCGTCGAATGAGGTACGGGATATATCATATATATCACGGTGCAAAGCAAAAACTCTTAAAAGCAATCAAAAGACAAACCGAGTGTGTAGCATCTGCCAGTTATTGCTAAAGGAGTCACTCCCGGTGAAGGGATCTCGGTCCTTTCCTCATCGAATAAGGTGCAGGATATATCACATATACCGCTGTGCAAAGCAAGAACTGTAGCTACCTGTTTTATTTTTGAAATTCGATTCTACAACATCTTAGGTTTCTTTTTACTTTCATTAATCTCATTAATGAAGTCCCATCATTAAGTTACCTAAACATCACAGATAAATACGACGTACACTTATGCCATCCGCATTCGCCTCGATGTCTCCTCGTGCACCGTTAGGTTAGGTAACTAACGGCAGAGCGGGGCAGGGCTAGCGCGGGTGTAAAACATAAGTAACGTCTATATAATATATCATATATACTATATAAAGTATCCATTACAGAACATCACATGATCACATCACAGATATCGCAGCAGAAGAATCATATGAAATATTGGATATACTAGGACGTCCGTGTTTTCAATACGAGCCAGTATAAAACACGGATTCCACGGTCGTGATGAATAGCCAATCCCACACCCCTAGACCCCTACGAGAGCGGCAAGCAACCCTACCAATTCTAGAGTTAGGAGACCCGGACTCGACTCCTCGAGTTGGTCTCCCACTGAACTCCAGAACCCGGTTACTTGTGCCCTCCTCCTTGGGTCTATCCTAGTGCGGAAAAGTAAATAATATACATAGGGTGACATCTTCCGCAACCTGGAAGTGCCCCAATAAAAGAATATTACATACAAGTTTTTTACGTGAATGAAAATGAAAAACACTCATCTCACATAAAAACCCCCGGCTATTCAAACACGACGATCCAATATAACATATCCAGCAACCCATAACATCACATGTCATCAACGTAAGTAAATATGCGCATCCCAATTGTCGTTGACATATACCAACGAAACCGGCGATATCACATATTACACTTACGGTCACAGAAAAGAAAGTGTAAAACTACAACAGTTGGAATCCGCAACCTCTTTAGACATCGCATGCCTAATCAAATGAATTACTTAGACATCGCATGCCTAACAATTATAAACCCCGCATTTTAGTCTCATTATCGAAAACACTTTTCAATATCAAGTCGGGTAATTCAACAAGATTCCCGACATCCTGATCGAATGCTCGTCGCAAACTTTAGTAGGCGGCCGCACCCCCGACGCCGTCGACGAAGTGCACCAAGGCGGAACACCGCTGCCGCGAGCACCCGAACGGATGCTTTCGGCGACGGGGTTCTCCTACAGTCACTTGGTCGGGGCTATGGAGTGAGGTTGTCTATTAAGTTTACCCGGCGAGTATCCGCGTACGCTACGTGATTGCGACGGACTTTTGATCGCATCAAAATTCCGTGGCGACCGATCAAGTGAGACTAAAGTGCTATGTTTATAACATTCATTCAGTTATCTCATAACAACTTGTGAATTCCAAATATTGTATCACATTCCGAATAAGATAGAAAATGTTAAACTTTCCGATCGAACAATCGAACACCCAAGTTTTCCCGAAACGGCTCAACACTCGAAATAAGTTCAAAGACATTCACTTCATGCCTCGGTACCAACGGTCCAGCCGTAGAAGGGTCAAGCCAACGCCTCACATGTGGCACACCATACTGCCCCAAACCCGAAGGTTCAAAGGGCAGTTCAAGACGGTCGCATAATCGAGTTAAGGTTTGTTGTCTTCTAGAGGGACCATCGCGTTATTTGCACTACTTAGAACGTCGTTAAACTACGGAAAGATCCAACACTTGGAAATTTCCTGACAGGGGAAAAGTTGGGTATTTATATCCGGTCGAACTTTCTAACATATTCTAAAATTATCCGGAATTCACATAGACAAAATCTGATAATCCGATCGAATCATCGAATCCCCAAAACAACCCCAGAAAATTCAACTCTTGAATAAATATTAAAAATTCCCATAAAACTCAGCATTTAAATAAAGAAGTTACTGTGCAAAAATGGTTGACTGAAAAGACTAAATGAGCGCGGAACCGCCGCAATAGGCGGCTAATGCCGCGGTTCCGCCGCGCTTTAGACAGATCATTAGGTAATTTTTGCACCTTAATTCTTAGAATTTCCTGCTGAATTTTTTAAGCATTTTTAATTTGGAAAAAACCACTTTTTCAGAAAAAGTCCAGAGAGGGTTAAAATTTAGGGTTTCGGGGTTCGATCGGGTTTCTAACATCGTCTACGCATCGCCTAAGGCTCTAGCTAGGCTCTGATACCACTGTAGGGTTCGATCGGCACACTAAGGAGGTCTCACAAGGTATCAACCATGCCAATTTCAAATTTTACCAGTGCCGAGAAACCCTAATACGGATCGTTAACTAGAATTTTAGGCGAAACAAATGCGAATAGTTAACAACTTAACTAAAAGAACGGAAATACAACCTTTGTAGATCCGGTTCTCCACCTCCATAGCTCCGCAATGAAGTCTCCTCGCTGTCCAAATCGCATCCCGGACTCTAGCATCGGCTACATCGGAGAAATGGGCGGGCTTGGTCGTCGGCTTCGATGCCGAAGATGATCTACGTCGAGGCATCACTAGATCAAGCTCCCACTTCACCAAGTCATGAAACTTGTGAAGAAAACACCCTATACTACTTGGCAAGTGGTAGAGGATGAAGAAATAGGAGGTGGGTTCACTTTAGAATTGGATTTCTCACTCAATTGCTCAAGTTGCCATTGATGAAGCAAGCTTTCTTCATCTTTGAAGAAGAAGAAGATGAAGATGATTATGATGATAAGTTCATCAAAAAGGAAATGAAAAAGAATACTTATCATAATAATAACCATGTTCAAGTGTAGAGAATGAACTAGGGTTATGTGGAATGGTTAGGGTTAAGCATGAGACAAAATGGTCACTTGGTCAAAGCTTCATGAAGCTTCAAAATCAAACAAAATAAGCCACCATTTTCTTTCATTATCTTTTCCATAAATAAATAAATAAATAAATGAATAAATAAAGAAAAGGAAAACCCTAACCATTACACAACCATGGTTTAATCTTTACACATACTCAAGTAAGCATGTATCATCAAACATGATACAATCAAGTGCACAAAAGTATATCACATATACAACTTGTGAACTTCAAGTGAGAAAATCCATTTAAAGTGAACCAATACTAGTTAATGCAAAGTAATATATCAAATATATAATTATGCATTAAATCATTAAATCAACACTTGATTCAATGATCCGGTCATGTCGCACACAACCGACTAGTATACAATGTATCGGCTTATCGAATCAATCGTTGATTCGATAACTAGGTTATATCACATACAACCATTCGATACATTCATCGCGAGAATGGAATACGGTATCACATACACGCATTATTCTCGGTGCCGCACATATCTCATATGCGCTCCTATTTCGTTTCGCTTGAGCCAGGAAACCTCTGTGTAGGACTCTAAAGACTCGTCAATACGCCGGTAGCAGATGATGATCATATCAAACACCCACAAGCCGCAAGCGGTCTGCTAAACGTAACAGCCACCCGGGTATTGAGCGATCAGAAGATCGACGAGCAAGCCCGCTCACACTCCTGTGAATCCAACCAGTAACACTTACCGTACAGTCCGGTCTCGTCGTCTGATATGTCGCATATCTTGCCTAGGGGTGGTAAATCAGACCCCAATAGCTCGATAAGTCGTGTCGATATGAGGTCTATAACAGTTCGAGAAACTACTGGTAACACTTACCAGTAAATCTCAGCAACCCTGGCCAGGGATTTCCGGTTATAGCCAATCGAACACAGCGCAACATCAACTCCCTATACCGGGAGAGACGAATCCCCTCATATCGCTCATTGCCTCCATGTGATTCGGGACTGTACCCAAAAACCACCGTTTTGCACGCCCTCTTGGACGTGGTAAGGTGGAAATCAAAGCACAGTGGGAACCACACAAAACTCTATGACGATCTCGGGTCAACAGACTACTCTGTACCAGTGTCACCAGAGAACTGCCATCTGACGTAAGGTATAATACCATCTGGGAGTTCTCGGCGAGTCCGTCCAGTGTACCCAGTCTCCACTGAGCACCCGTATATCATCTCTGATGTCAAACACCAATGGATATGGGATCATCCATCGCCCATCTGTATGGGTCGAGAAGGTATACGCTAGTCTACTCTGGTATATCGATGCCCCGTCTCGATATACCCACGACTAGGGACTTTGAAGGATGTACTTATGGACTACCATGTCCCTACTAGTATGATCCGCATCATAGTCCAGGTAGTCAAGTATACATCCTAAGGGCTTTACCAACATGTAACAGAGAGACGATCAGTGTACACGTTAAGGTAAAGATCAACCAGATAGCATACTATCATGTCGAGCAAGAAAGTCCTCCCTATATATGTCCAAGCACCCACTACAATATACATCCTATGTATAGTAATGGCCTCTAGGGCATACATATAACTAACATCTAAAATCGCATGTACGACGCTATCCTGGGTCATATCAAGTAATATCTTCAAATAATAATAATAAGGCCTAAAGCATAAAATAATGGTAAAGGTGAACATCTATCCATATAGTGTAATACCAAGAACTAGTGTCAGTGCCTCAGGTAACAACATGTCACTATTATGATGTACAAATGTCAGGTAGCAATATATCACTAAAATGATGTGCAGATGCATATAATAAGAAAAAAGTACATCATGAATTAAGGAACTGTTTTTCCTTATTTAATGAGATTTCTGTATGTATATAAATTGAGATATCATCAATGAAATCAACATAAAATCCGTGTCAAGTATCGACACAAAACATAAATCTCACTATCTCATTATCTCAGGCTCCGGCTATCCGGACTGGCCTGTATCACCAAATCTCAATATCTCAATGTCTCAAATCTCAATATTTCAAAGTCTCAATACCTCGGGCTCCGTCAGTCCGGATCGGCCCGTATCATAAATCACACGACCACGAACGGTATCCTCCGGATATCCGATGCGCCAGGTAAAATCACCGGTAGGCAGTCTGCCCCTGCCGGGCTCATCGTCTACAACTCGAGCTTCTTGCCCCACGGTACCATACCGGGTCCACCATGTACCCGCAGACGGTTCATCCAACTCCTCGAATCGGGTCTTGAAAACATCTCAGAACCGAGAAAATATCATGGTGGACAATACTCAACATATCAAGGAAAACCACAATTTTCTCATTAAAATAATTCATCAGTTTACAAAACTTTCACATGCGGTTTCCAATCCAGGAAATATCAAGAAGGATCCGAAATCATCAATTCACCATATCAATAACAATGAAAACCGGCATAAATCTCCATAATACCGCATAACTAATGAATATATAGATGCATATGATATCATGCAATAATTAAACTAGCATATGAGAGCTATAACATGTAGCAACTACCAGCTAGCAAGCTATGTCAATGAAATAGTATTTTCTAAAGTGTACGTGACACGGCAATTACCGATGAAGATGTGTGTAAACCGGCAAGCAAGTGTATATGGAGCATATGCATCATCGGTAATGGTGCTCGTGTCCAGACAGCAGGGTTTCATAATAATTACAGATAACATATGTATAAGCATGCAATGTGATGAAACATCATGAATATACAGAAAGCGATATGATAACAGCAACACTGAAGAATAAACCTACCCAATGTACGAGTTAAACAATTTGGTATTTAAAATACTCACAATCCTCTACTTTTGAAAACTAGTGTGACTCGAGCCCAGTCAAAAGGGTAAGTAAATCCACCTAAGTCTAAGTCAATCTATATATTTTTAGTAGTCGGTGATCTCGCCTCCATAGTATCACGTACGATACAATATATATATTATGACATCCTCGAGTCAAGAGTGCGGATCTAACATCATAATCATATCTCGTACGGTAAACCTATCGTACGGCATCCCAAATCTGGGTACGGATCAAATATCACATATAACACAACATCCATATGGTATCATCATCACATATCATGAACTATCACATATAACACAACATCCTTACGGCATCATCATCACGTATCCTGAACTATCATATATAACACAACATCCTTACGACATCATCATCACGTATCATGAACTATCACATTTAACACAACATCCTTATGGTATCATCATCACATATCATGAATTATCACATATACCACAACATCCCTATGGTATCATCATCACGTATCATGAACTATCACATATAACACAACATCCCTATGGTATCATCATCACAACATTTTTTACAACATTGCGGGGGTGCTATACGCCATCCACCCAACTACCCCCGTAGATATAAATCTACTCACCTTGACCTTCGCTTGCCGATGCCGATGTCGCCACGCGCTTGCTTGTCGTCTCGAAGTCTTCGCGAGGATACCTACACGTCATAACGTATCGTGCCGCATTAAAATCCAATTCAAAACCAAAACGACGCACGAAACTCACATAGGTCAAAACCTATGGTTTGCTCTCGCAAAACAACCCGATATCACTCGATATAGACGTACAAACGTCAAGTGATCGAGATAAAACACTAACACTAAAATCCAGAATTTAAAATAAGCAAAACCATAATTTGAATCAAAACAGCAACTCAAGGAAGTGGTCGCAGATTTTGTATAAGGTGTAAACAAGGTGCACAAACAACACTAGAGTGATATATAGGTGTATATGAGCTATGGAGGCAACCTGGGCACCTACCCCCACCAAGTGGCCGAGCCCTCTCTCATGAAATCCGAGCTCGCCGGCCATGGGTGCTCCCATAAGGTTCGTCTTGCTACAGGGGGTTCCTAGGGTCAATTCAAGTCTACAGGGGTTGTTTGCTTATCTCGTATCTGTTCCAGATCATTCCAGATTTCCCTGCACACTCTAAGTTCTCACAAACTGACATGAAAAGTTCTGTTTTTCCGTATTTTGGTTTTCATATTTGGTTAGGTCTGGGATTTGGACAAATTGGGGGGGGGGGGTTCAAGGTCACTACTAGGGCTTTATTACACTAAAACAACTCAAATTAACCCTAACCCTCTCTAGGGATATTCAAAGTTCACTAAGCTTCGCCAAATCGATTGTAAACTTGAATAGATGCATAAGCAAATGAAATACTACACTAATTGTGAAGGGATTACCTCATTTGATACTCATGAATCCTACTACAGCGTTAAAATCCCATTTTTCTTTGTCCAAAGTGTAGCTAGGAGGCTTGTGCATGTTTTTATTGAAGTGGAGATGGGGTTTTGGGTTGTTTTTGATGATGTTATGAGGGTTGAAGAGGGGGGAGGGAGGAGGTGCTACCATGGGAGTGAGGGAGGAGAGGAAAAGATGAAGGGGATGAAAGATGAATGAAAACAAAATGAGAGCCATGCTTGGTTGACCCCTCACCCTCTCTTTCTCTCATGCCCATCCCTCTTATCATCATTGTGTCCCCTTTTGACATTTTTTTCTATTTTCTTTTCATTTAAAAGCCATGCATGATAAACATAAGGAAAAAGCCATGATAGAAAAATGTAACAAGTGTGAAAAATGTGACATGTGCATGTCATGTGCACAAAACATGCTTAATTTGCGATTAGCGATATTTAATCGCGATTAGCGCTAAAATGGCGCAAAATAAATCATAGAATTTCATAATTTGCATAAATTACACAAAGCACCCTCTTTTTAGTAATTTTCATAATTTTCCAAAATTTTCCCAATTTATCAGTATTTAATTATACCGCCATATTAAAATTTTCATTATATTTATTATTTAATTATAAAAATTCCCAAAAATAATATTTTATTTTTCTGAAATGTTACAATTTCCCCCCTTAAAGAAATTCGGTTCCCGAATTTAAATTTAAACCCCTCAAATACTAAAACATTTCAGTAAAAGTCCATGTCGTCGGGGCTCCGAAATCATCAATACATAAAACGCATCGTAGCGCAATGCATGTGCATGAACAATGAGCAGATAACTCAAAATCAAAACTCCGTCAAGCATCCCGCAATCATCAGAGTAATGGTGAAGACACAAATGTCAAATACAATACAAAAACCAGTATGATATACATCAAAACTATACATGTAAACATCTGAAGGAAATGCATGTCAAACCTTTCATGTTGCTGTGCGATGCACGTATCGCGGCACAGTTGCGGACGTCTATTAGAAGAAAATAACTATACATATACTCATCCTTTGTTTAATATGTACGTCCCGCCGTTTTTTAAAATAATTTAGAAGGGTTTCCTTGTTTTAAACGTTTCATGTCATCTCAGACACGTAGGTAAATACTGAGACTATAGCTGCCCTTTTTGGAAATCCCTTCGATAACTATGAATGCATGCAAAATATATCCAGGTACTTTCCTCTGACTAGTCCTGCTCAGTATAAAAACAAATAGTAAATAATATAAAAACGTACTGCTCCAAAAATCAATCCCCAAAATGTGCATAAGAATGCTACGTGCGTCGGGTGCGCACGGAAATCAAAATCCATGAATGTACCATACATATGCACAGAAATAACCTCTAAGTGCAATGGGTGTGCACGAAACACCTGTCAGAGGCAATGGTGTGCCTGACAGTAATATTAGATGCATCTGATATGCACGAAAATCTCGATTTAGTGCATTTGGTGTGCACCAAAATCGCATGAAGCGCCCAAGTATGCGCAAGAATCCAAATTAAGTTCACAGAGTGCGCGAAATCAACATCAATATCATAATCGAAATCGACGGTATACAACATCTCAATCCAAATCCAAATAAGGTATACCATGGTATATAATCTCACAACCATGTGCATCAGCGTGCACAAAATTGAATCAAAATACTAAAAGTGTATGAAAACTATGCCGAAAGCATAAGTCAAATCACATGCATACCATATGCATGAAATCAAAATCAACAACTCGAATGATATCTAATCAAAGTCAAGTGCTACTGTGGTGCACAAAATCTCAATCATGCAAATAAATCGCTCAAAATATCAGGCATGGAATCAAAATCAACATCTCGAATGATATCAAATTAAAGTTAAGTGCTATTGTGGTGCACAAAATCTTAATCATACAAATAAATCATTCAAAATATCAGGCATGGAATCAAAATCAACATCTTGAATGGTAACAAATCAAAGTCAAGTGCAACTGTGGTGCACAAAATCTCAATCCAGTGCAACTAACATGCACGAATGGAAATCCCAATCGAGTGCATCCGGTGTGCACAAAATCATATCTCATATCATGCGATCAATATGCGCGAAAATCCAAATCAAGTACATCCGTCATGCATGAATGAAGGCTAAATCAAGGGCATCGAACATGCATGAATAAAATCTAAATCAAGTGCATCCAACATGCACGAATAAAATCTAAATCAAGTGCATCCAACGTGCACAAATAAATCTAAATCAAGTGCATCCAACATGCACGAATAAAATCTAAATCAAGTGCGTCCGATGCGCACAAAATCCAATATTAAGCGCCTAATATGCGCAAAAATCCAACCCAAGCGTGTCAGTCCGTGAAAAGTATCTAGTGCAGTAACATGCATGAAAACGAACATCAAGTGCAGACACGCACAAAACACAAATCTGGTAACACAAATGCTCAAAGACATAAATCGGGTGCAACCGAGGTACGAAGTATAATTCCGGTGCAACCAATGCACAAAATACCTAGCTGGTGCAACAAATGCTCGAAATATGAATTCGGTGCATCTAGTGCACGAAATACAATATAGTGCAACAATCGCACAAAAAATACAAATATGGTGCATCAAGTGCACAAAATACCAACTCCAGTGCATCCAGTGCACGAAATATCAACTACAGTGCATCCAGTGCACGAAATACCAAATACAGTGCATCCAGTGCACGAAATACCAAATACAGTGCATCCAGTGCACGAAATACAATATGATGCAACAATACACAGCGTAAAAACATAGTGCAACAACTTTACAAAACATAAATCGGGTGCAACAAGTGCACGGAAATACATTAATAACTCAAATGCATATAAAAAGCAACACCGAGTGTGCTAAGGTGTATAAAATTATAAACGCGTGCAACTGCGTGCACAAAACACGTATCCACGCACTGCAAGTACATGTAAGCTATACCAAGTGAAAAAACCAAATCGAGTGCATACCACCTGCACAAAAATCAAATCAGCTGTATGCAATCCATGAAATCATAAACATGTGCAGCCAAGGCACAAAACTGAATCAAGTGCAATAAACCTGCACAAATCATAAATCAACACAACGGTGTATAAAGCATATCTCAAGTGCAATAACTATGCACAAAATGTAAATACTCTGTAGGTGCAGCCATGGTGCACGAAAACAATACCATAAAGCCCAATCATCAAAACTCAAATCCAAGTGATATAAGCGTGATATTCAGATCACAACGCAAATCGCAACGAAAGACATTGAGGTACGCCTCCTACAATGTCGAAAAGTGTCAATGCGCCCAAAACTGGCAGAGCAAGAACATCCGCTTCCTCCTGCTCACGGTCTGGCGTCATCTGTCTCCGGTTCTTCATTTCTCTGTGGATTACCAATCTTGCAATCCATTGGCTCGTCGGCCCGGTTCGGTTTACTAACGGAAACGATCCACTCTAGCATACCCTCTAAAGATCTCTGGCCAACTATCATGGTCACTCATAACAAGTTTCATCAATGATGCCGAACTCTAGTCTCCTAGGTGTGCGTAATATAACTGATCCTGGGTCCAGGTCTTCTCGTATAGTATTCCAGAAAGGTCCTATCAAGGCCTCTCCCCAAATCTCGTTGCTGCCGAACTGTCCGGAGGTTATCACCCTTTACTATATCTGTTTCTGGTTCCGGAACGGCTGCATACTCATCGCGACTCCTCCTGGAAGATATACCCATAGTCAACACCTCTGCTTGCGTATCGCATCTCTAATGTCAGCGGAGTGGAACGTCCTCTGATCAAGATCTCGTAAGAACCTCTTACTCCACCTTCTCTAATGTCGACTGCTTCGGACTCGTTTCCTCATGGTTGCATGGACTGCGCTCTAATGGCTATACTCGTATCTGGAGTCTCCCAAGCAATGTATCCCATCACATGATATCCGAATGATGTCGAACTTTTCGATCGATTCGTCAATGTTCCATAATCCCCCAAGAGCTTAACATCTTGGGTACAGTTTAATAGTATCGAATATATGACACAACACCTATGGACCAACTGTAGAAGGGCAAACCCAAGCCTCACTAATGGCACCGCTGAACTGCCGCAAACCCTAAGGCTCACCAGCGTTCCATGGTCATTATGTTGAGTTAGGGTTTCATTCTTCTAGAGGGTCTATAGAATTACTTGCATTGTTTTCCGAATACTTTAAACTTGGAAAAATGAGTTCCTGACATTCGATCGTCTATATCGACTACCAACGTATCTGTGTGAAGTCTCCTCAAGCCGGAATCAATCAATCTGATGACCTCGCATCGGGGTAGGCAATGAATCACATGTCCTATTCCTTCATCATTGGTGACCAGCGATCTTCTATCATATCTCGAAGTATAACTCGTGCGGCATTAACTTCAAACATCTGGGGCGAAATCTTTTCATTTGCCGAAGTCGCTGGCTCATTCGTCCGCACGCTGAACAGTACCTAAATCATCAAGATATGGTGCATTAACGGTCATCACATTCTGGCTATCCTCTAGCGGTAACCCAATCCTCTGGTGCTGATCTTCCCGTCTGAGTAATCTCATAAAAGCGACCCATCACACGCTCATGGCGCGAAAACACAATAAAACAACGCCTCTATACAATCGTATGTCCCTGGAATCATGCCATGGTCAGTCCTCGTCCGTGACGAGCTCGTGCTGACGCAACTCTAGCCGTAGCTCTCTCTGCCAGTGTAATCGTCGTAACAAAACCATAACTAGTACTGATGATGATAAATCATAGGAATGAATATAATGTTGTGCAAGGAAATGTACATCCTAAGGCTTCTTAAGCGGAGTAACGTATCGTAAGTATGTTGCGGAACATACACACGGTACGTCGCTCTACTTGAGTCACCTACTCCATCAACCAAGGGTCATCCTACACTCAGGAGGTAAAACCTAACGCTCTGATACCAACTTTGTCATGACCCGAAAAGTACGGAACATGACCGGCACTTAAACTACGAAACGTCTTGAGGCGTATATAATCTAAGTAAGCCAAAACCCAGAAATCCAATCCAAGTAAAGCAGTAGAGTGAAGGAAAAACCAATTTTTAAAGCAAGAAGTTTAACAACATAAGCCAAAATATGCATTTTTAAAATTTCAAGTCTTTTCTAAAAATTTCGGCAGAGATTCCTTTGTAAAAACTGACCCCAAACGGGTACAAACCTGATAAAGCATATATAATGAATAAAGGCATCTCCAAGCGGGAGCTAGCTCTTCGTCAATTGACGGTCACAACCACGCAAGCAATATAATATACAACGCCGAAGGACGAGGATCAAACTCAGGATAAAAATCCAACCTCATCAAGAAAATCAGAGGAAAACTATAATAATACAGCGCACGACTCTAAGGTCGAAAGAATATACACTAGTCATCTATCTCTCTCAAATATACAATTCTGGTTGATGGAATTTTACTAGATACAACAGAAATAACAAATATACAATGGTGGTCCTGATGCAAAAGAACCTACCTACTAAAGCAATCACTCGGAAGGAACAGTGTGCCAGCAAAACTGCAACGAAACCTGTACGGCAAAACCTGCAAGAAACTGTGGCACAACGGGGTGAGTTGCCAGCTCGTGAGTAGAAAACATCTACGAGTAGAAATCACATGTACGCCGCTATCCTAGGTCATATCAAGTAATATCCTCAAATAATAATAATAAGGCCTGAAACATAAAATAATGGTAAGGGTGAACATCTATCCATATAGTGTAATACCAAGAACTAGTGTCAGTGCCTCAGATAACAACATGTCACTAATATGATGTATAAATGTCAGGTAGCAATATATCACTAAAATGATGTGCAGATGCATATAATGAGAACAAAGTACATCATGAATCAAGGAGCTGTTTTTCCTTATTTAATGAGATTTCTGTATGTATATAAATCGAGATATCATCAATGAAATCAACATAAAATCCGTGTCTAGTATCGACACAAAAACTAAATCTCACTATCTCAATATCCGGCTATCCGGACTGGCCTGTATCACCAAATCTCAATATCTCAAATCTCAATATCTCAAAGTCTCAATACCTCGGGCTCCGTCAGTCCGGATCGGCCCGTATCATAAATCACACGACCACGAACGGTATCTTCCGGATATCCGACGCGCCAGGTAAAATCACCGGTAGGTAGTCTGCCCCTGCCGGGCTCATCGTCTACAACTTGAGTTTCTTGCCCCGGGGTACCATACCGGGTCCATCATGTACCCGCAGACGGTTTATCCAACTCCTCGAATCGGGTCTCGAAAATATCTCAGAACCGAGAAAACATCACGGTGGACAATACTCAACATATCAAGAAAAACCGCAATTTTTCTCTTAAAAATAATTCATCAGTTTACAAAACTTTCACATGCGGTTTCCAATCCAGGAAATATCAAGAAGGATCCGAAATCATCAAGTCACTATATCAATAACAATGAAAACCGGCATAAATCTCCATAATATTGCATAACTAATGAATATATGATGCATCTGATATCATGCAATAATTAAACCAGCATATGAGAGCTATAACATGTAGCAACTACCAGCTAGCAAGCTATGTCAATGAAATAGTATTTTCTAAAGTGTACGTGACACGGAAATTACCGATGAAGATGTGTGTGAACCGGCAAGCAAGTGTATGTGGAGCATACGCATCATCGGTAATGGTGCTCGTGTTCAGACAGCAGGGTTTCATAATAATTACAGATAACATATGTATAAGCATGCAATGCGATGAAACATCATGAATATACAGAAAGCGATATGATAACAACAACACTGAAGAATAAACCTACCCAATGTACGAGTCAAAAAATTTGGTATTTAAAATACTCACAATCCTCCACTTTTGAAAACTTTCTATTGAGAGTAGAAAAAATGGATTTCCGTTCACAGACTCAAAAATTCAGGTCAAATTGGAACCATTAACAATTTCCTTTGAATTAGTGAACGGTTATTCAATTTTGATCTCCACTGAAATTTTGTTTCCTTGAATGGAAAAAGAAAAGAAAATTGATTTATGACCAATCAGTATTGACTCGAGCCCAGTCAAAAGGGTAAGTAAATCCACCTAAGTCTAAGTCGATCTATATATTTCTATTAGTCGGTGATCTCGCCTCCATAGTATCACGTACGATACAATATATATATTATGACATCCTCGAGTCAAGAGTGCGGATCTAACATCATAATCATATCTCGTACGGTAAACCTATCGTACGGCATCCCAAATCTGGGTACGGGTCAAATATCACATATAACACAACATCCATATGGTATCATCATCACATATCATGAACTATCACATATAACACAACATCCTTAAGGCATCATCATCACATATCATGAACTATCACATATATAACACAACATCCTTACAGCATCATCACCACGTATCATGAACTATGACATTTAACACAACATCCCTATGGTATCATCATCACATATCTTGAATTATCACATATAACACAACATCCCTATGGTATCATCATCACGTATCATGAACTATCACATATAACACAACATCCCTATGGTATCATCATCACAACATTTCTTACAACATTGCGGGGGTGCTATACGCCATCCACCCGACTTCCCCCTTAGATATAAATCTACTCACCTTGACCTTCGCTTGCTGATACCGATGTCGCCACGCGCTTGCTTGTCGTCTCAAAGTCTTCGCGAGGGTACCTACACCTTATAACGTATCGTGCCGCATTAAAATCCAATTCAAAACCAAAACGACGCACGAAACTCACATAGGTCAAAACCTATGGTTTGCTCTCGCAAAACAAGCCGATATCACTCGATATAGACGTACAAACGTCAAGTGATCGAGATAAAAGACAAACACTAAATTCAGAATTTAAAATACGCAAAACCATAACTCGAATCAAAACAGCAACTCAAGGAAGTGATCCCAAATTTTGTATAAGGTGTAAACAAGGTGCACAAACAACACTAGGGTGATATATAGGGTGTATATGAGCTATGGAGACAACCTGGGCACCTCCCCCACCAAGTGGCCGAGCCCTCTTCCATGAAATCCAAGCTCGCCGGCCCTAGGTGCTCCCATGGGGTTCGTCTTGCTACAGGGGGTTCCTAGGGTCAATTCAAGTCTACAGGGGTTGTTTGCTTATCTCGTATCTGTCCCAGGTCATCCCAGATTTCCCTGCACACTCTAAGTTCTCACAAACCAACATGAAAAGTTCTGTTTTTCCGTATTTTGGTTTTCAGGTTTGGTTAGGTCTGGGATTTGGACAAATTGGGGGGGGGGTTCAAGGTCACTACCAGGGCTTTATTACACTAACACAACTCAAATTAACCCTAACCCTCTCTAGGGATATCCAAAATCCACTAAACTTCGCCAAATCAATTGCAAACTTGAATAGATGCATAAGCAAATGAAATACTACACTAATTTTGAAGGTATTACCTCATTTGACACTCATGAATCCTCCTGCAGCGTCAAAATCCCATTTTTCTTTGTCCAAAGTGTAGCTAGGAGGCCTGTGCATGTTTTTATTGAAGTGGAGATGGGGTTTTGGGTTGTTTTTGATGATGTTATGAGGGTTGAGGAGGGTGGAGGGAGGAGGTGTTGCCATGGGAGTGAGGGAGGAGAGGAAAAGATGAAGGGGATGAAAGATGAATGAAAACAAAATGAGAGCCATGCTTGGTTGACCCTTCACCCTCTCTCTCTCTCTCATCCCATCCCTCTTGTCATCATTGTGTCCCCCTTTAACTTTTTTTCTATTTTCTTTTCATTTAAAAGCTATGCATGATAAATATAAGGAAAAAGCCATGATAGAAAAATGCAACAAGTGTGAAAAATGTAACATGTGCATGTCATGTACACAAAACATGCTTAATTTGCGATTAGCGATATTTAATCGCGATTAGCGCTAAAATGGCACAAAATAAATCATAGAATTTCATAATTTGCATAAATTACACAAAGCACCCTCTTTTCAGTAATTTTCATAATTTTCCAAATTTTTCCCAATTTATCGGTATTTAATTATACCTCCATATTAAAATATTCATTATATTTACTATTTAATTATACAAATTCCCAAAAATAATATTTTATTTTCTGAAATGTTACACAACAACACTCCACATCCACTACCAATCACACCTATCGTCCCTGCTCCGCTCAACGAGCAGACGGTTCTGCTTGAGGCGATCCGCAGCCTCCTGGAAGGACAACAGCAGTAGACTGCTATTCTCTTGAACCGTCCAGATGCAGAAGCACGAGGGGTGAAGCAATTCAGAGCTTTTCACCCCAAACGGTTCTCAGGAAAAGAGAGCCCACTGGAAGCTGAGGAATGGGCTCAGAGTATCGAAGAAGATCTGGCAGCGACACAAGTGCCAGAGGGAGCTTAGGTCCGTGTTGCAAAACTGCAACTCACGGACAATGCACGGAATTGGCGGAAGGAGGAAGAAAGCCGTCTTAAACAACCCATCGAATAGAATACTTTCTGAGACATGTTCGACGCAAAGTACTTTCCTGAGACTGCCAGGTTCGAAATGGAACAACAGTTCATCTATCTGCAACAAGGTTCGATGTGGACCAAGTCAGTAGATGAGTATGACGCTGAGTTCATCATACTTAGTCGGTAAGATATGTCTCAATAATTCGAATTTTTAAATATCACATCTTACACAGCTAACACAATATTTTAACATATTTGCGGCACACCTGATACCGACGGATGAGATAAGAGCCCGTCGATTTCAACAAGGTTTGGATTTGGAGATCCAGGCTGCACTGGCCACAGGAGATTTTCTGACTCATGAATCGGCTCTGAAAGCTGCCCGCCATTATGAGACAGTGGTAAAGGCGAGGGGTAGATCACAATCTGCAGGAGTTAAATGCCCTGTCAATCAGATGACAGGAGGAGCCTCGTCAAGACCACCTTTTGTGCCAAGGAGACCGGGAGTACCGAACAATCGTCCTAGCCTAGCCTTTTGTAACTACTGCAACAGAGATGGGCATATGATGAAAGACTGCCGGCGAGCCAACCGTCTTTGCTTAGTCTACGACTCAGGTACTCATGGTATTGAGTCTTGTCTCAAAAGACAAAATCCATATATTGCATCCAGGCCAGCAATCACTTACCGGCAGAGACCAGCCCTTTAGGCACCTACTCCAAGACTAGCTCTCCCTGCTCCCACACCTAGAGGACCACCGAATGCACCTCCTCCTCGTCAGTTCCATCAAGCTCAAAGGAACATTCCGAGGAATGCTCCTCAGGCCAGGAGGAATGTACCATGACGACAGGCTTTCACCATGACCGTGGAAGAAGCTGAGGCCACTGGCCAAGTTATCACTGGTAACCTTTTCTTCTTAAACTTTTCTTTCAGTCTTGCTACCTATCTACATACTTTTACCTATACCTAAATCATATCCCACATACCTTAGGTACAATCTTAGTAGCCTCACCCCCTGCACTAGCACTCTTCAATACTGGAGCATCTCACTGCTTTATATCGCAACGGTTCGTCCGAACTCATGCGATTCCAGTCACACCGCTTGTATCCAGCTGAAATATCAGCTCAGGAAATGGCGTTCTAAATGCAACAATGGGATACAACTTGTGTCCAGTAGTCTTCTGCAGCAGAGAATTCTATGCTGACTTCAAAGTGCTGGACATACCGAACTTCGATGTGGTTCTAGGTATGGATTGGCTCGGAACCTTCTATGCTACCATCGACTGTCATCAAAGGAGGGTGGTATTCGAGATTCCAGACCATTCGGTCTTCTATTTCAAAAGTGGAGACCGAACCCTGGAGCCAAGTATACACAAAGTTTAACCAAGGGAAGAAGTGATTGCAGCAACACAAGCAGAGGAAGAATCAAGGCCAGAAGTGGTTCGAGAGTTCGACGACGTATTTCCTGACGATATATCAGGTTTGCCTCCCGATCGATCTCTTGAATTCAGCATTGATTTAGTACCAGGATTACAATCAGCGATCAAAGCACCTTATCGATTAAGTCCGGATGGTTTGAAGGAAGTCCGAACTCAGTTGGACGAATTATTGGCGAAAGGATGGATTCGTCCCAGCACTTCAAGTTGGGGATCACCTGTATTACTTGTGAAGAAGAAGGAAGGTTCATACAGAATGTGCATCGATTATAGAGCCTTGAACGAAGTCACTATAAAGAACAAGTATCCACTCCCACGTATTGACGATCTATTCGATCAGCTAAGTAGATCTTGTGTTTTCTCTAAATTAGATCTTCGTTCAGGTTATCATCAGGTGAAGGTCAAGGAAGATGATATTCACAAAATGGCTTTCAGAACTCGCTATGGTCATTACGAATTTCTAGTGATGCCATTTGGAGTGACCAACACACCGGCAATATTCATGAACCTGATGAATCAAGTTTTCCGGGAGTACTCAGACAGGTTTGTTGTCATCTTCATTGACGACATCCTGGTGTATTCAAAGAGTCGGAAAGAGCATACCGAGCACCTATGAATTTTCCTGGAAACTCTACGACAACATCAACTCTATGCCAAGTACCGCAAGTGCGAGTTTTGGCTAAATCAAGTTGGTTTTCTTGGACATATCGTATCAGGTGAAGGAATCTCTGTGGATCCAGCGGAAGTTTCAGCATTAAGCGAATGTCCGACACCAAAGTCAGTGAAGGACATTCGAAGTTTCTTGGGTCTAGCTGGATATTACAGAAGGTTGATTGAAGGCTTTTCAAAGACAACAACACACCTGACCAAGCTCACACGTAAAGATGAAGACTTTGTGTGGTCAGAAGCATGCGAACAAGCTTTCGTAGAACTCAAGTCAAGGTTGAAATCAGCACCTATTCTCGTTATACCATACCAATCTGGAGGATTCGAAGTGCATTGTGATGCATCTGGTAAGGGATTAGGATGTGTTCTACATTAGCACAGTAAGGTTGTGTCTTATGCTTCAAGACAGTTGAAGACTCATGAGCGCAATTATCCAACACATGATTTGGAATTGGCAGCCGTTATCTTCGCTCTTAAGATTTGGCGCCATTATCTTCTTGGTGAATGAGTGAACATATACATAGATCACAAGAGTCTGAAATATGTGTGTACTCAAAAGGAACTTAATATGCTGTAGACGATGGTTAGAACTCATGGCAGACTTTGACATCAACCTGCAATTTCACCCAGGGAAGGTGAATGTGGTACCCGATACCCTTAGTCACTAACCATTAGCAATGCATTTATAACAAGACTTGCATCAGATGGAGATTGAAATAGTCATGCCAGGTAACGCTTCAAGTTTGATGAATTTACATGTTCAATCTACAATTGTCAACCAGATCAAAGCAGCTCAAGCAAGTGATGCTAAGTTGCAAAAGATTAGAGAAACAAGTAGAGAATGGACACAGAACAGACTTCATCATCCATGAAGACGGATCTTTGAGATACGGCAGCAGATTATGTGTACCAAAAGGTCCTGTTCGGAAAGAGTTGATGAAAGAAGCTCACAGCTCTCCCTACTAAGTATACCCTGGAGTTACAAAGATGTATAAAGATCTACGTCAAAACTACTGGTGGCAGGGAATGAAGCGTGAAGTAGCTAGAAGCGTCGAAAAATGTTTGGTGTGTCAGCAAGTAAAGGCTGAACATCACAGGACAGCTGGACTACTTCAACCGTAACCAATCCCAGAATGGAAGTGGCAACACATCATAATAGATTTTGTGACTGCTCTTCCTCGCAGCACAAAGGGTAACGTTGCGGTATGGGTTATTATGGATCGACTCACAAAGTCGGCTCACTTCATCCCATTTCGAGTTGGCCAATCAACAAAGACATTAGCAAAGAAGTACATGGAGGTAACAATCTACTTAAGATTTAAACTCTTTAAATATGTACTATCTCTGATACCCATGAACTCATACAGGAAATTGTAAGACTTCATGGAGTACCGGTCTGCATTGTCTCCGATCGTGACACCAGGTTCTGATCACAATTTTGGCAGAGTCTGCAACCAAGCTTGGGAATAAGTCTGAACTTCAGCACGACTTATCATCCATAAACAGATGGTCAGTCACTATTCAGATCTTAGAGGATATGCTTAGAGCCTGTATGTTAGACTTTGGAGGATTGTGGGAAGATCACCTACATCTTGTGGAGTTTTCGCACAACAATAGCTATCAAGCAAGCATAGGAATGGCACCTTTTGCAGCGCTATATGGAAGGAAGTGTCGATCACCATTAAGTTGGGACGACATCGGAGATAAGAAACTTATTAGATCTAAGATGATAGTAGCAACTGTTGATGTGGTTCGTGTAAGTGCACGGCGGCGCCCCGGTCGTCAATCCGACGGCCAAATGCGGAAGCGGTGATAAACTTTAATTTTGCGAACTTAGCAAACCGGCACCACCGCGCACTAAACCCCGGATCGGGCCATTAAACTTGTCCTAGCTAACTAACAAGACGGGTTAGATATATACCGAGTGATCTGAGTCCTCCAGTCTTCTCGTCGTCGTCCCGATCTCCTGCGGAAAGTCCGGTCGTCGCCTCCTTGCCGGAAGGGCACCACATCGCCTGCATCTTTTACGGGCTCCCACCTCAATACCGAGGCAACTCGGGCGCGAAGTTGGCTGACCGACGCGTCCAAGATTTGCTGTAGAATGTGTAGTGTAGAGGCTATGTCTCATTTGGGGTTTTGTTGCCTTTGAAGATGATGGAGGAATCAAGATAAGAAAAATGGTGCTTGCATTTTTCTTAACATGAAAAGAGATCAAAATGCTACACACTCAAAAATGAAGCTCTCATCTTCTTCTCTCAAAAGTGTTCAACCTTATCATATGAGAATGGTGGAGGAAAGAATACATAAGCAAGAGGGAGGTGAGTGTAGGAAAAGAGAGAGGGTGACCATATCCAAACATCATCATAACTAACTCACATCAACTACTAATCATCTTAAATCAACAAAAAGCAAGTGATGATGATAGATAAGAATGGTATCAAAAGATGCTTTCATAAATAATACATTTGCAAGAAACTCCCTCCACAAATGTTATTTGCAAACTTGCAAATAACCCCCTCCATCGGAAAAGTCCGGCCAGGAAAGAACAAAGGAAAACCGGCCGGAACGGAATGCAAACTGGCAACTCCAGAAAACTGGTCCCGTAATAAATTACAGGAAAACCCCCATACTGTGCATACACACTCGTATCTGTATTCTGTCCGGATACAAATGCAATGAGACAAAATCTACACTGTACTATACTAGGATCCGGCTTAAACCAAAGCCGGCTAGTAATATCCATCCGATCCTGATCCGTGCAATACCGCACGTATCTGATCGAACCCTGCCATATATCTATACGACCCCTAGTATAAACCGTCCAATCCTGATCCGTGCAATACCGCACGTATCTGATCGGACCCTGCCATATTTCCATACGACCTCTACAGCGTTTCGCCCGAAAGCTTGAGTAACTGAAAGTGTGGTGGACTCTAAAGACTCGTCAATACTATGGCTGTGGATTTAACCACTAGCACGTCAGAGGTATAAGCCAATACGTGACGGGCCACCAGCTATTGACTAAAAGGGACGTCGATGAGCGAACTCATCCTGACACCCTACTGAGCCTGTCAGTGACAATATCCGTACAGTCCGGTCCGTTCGTCTATGAGCATCGCATGTCGGGCCTAGGGGGTTGGTAAAAGTCAGACCCCCAAAAGCGGTACAAGTCGTGTCGGAGTGTATCCCAGAACACCCTGAGATACTACTGGAATACCTACCAGTAAATCTCCTGCCTTGGACAAGGACTTCGTGTAATGGCTCTCCTAGACACAGCGCGACCTCACCCCCAATACCGGGAGAGACGAACCCCCGAAAATCCTCTCACTGCCTCCATGTGGCTCGGGACTGTACCCAACTAAAACCTGTTTGCACGACTCCTTTGAGCCGTGGTAGGGTAGTAATCAAAGCACAGTGGGAACTCACACGAGACAAATGACGATCCCCAGGTCGATAAACTAACCTGTACACATGTCACCTGGGAACTGCTATCTGACGTCAGGTATAAGACCAACTAGCATGTTCCCGGCGAGTCCTGTCCAGTGTACTCATAACCCAATGAGCACCTGTATACATCTTAGGTGAACCAACTGACACCAGTGGCTTGTGAGACCGGCCACCGCCCCTCGTCGGGGTCTCGACTGTATACACTAGTCTACTCTGGAGAATCGATGCCCTGTCTCGAAACTCCCACGACTAGGGACCTTTTAAGGATGTGCTTATAGACTCCAGCTCTCACTTATATGATCGCCCTCATACTGCTGGCAGTCAAGCAAGAATCCAAGGGGCTCTATCAACGTGCAATAGCGACCTGTCAGGTCACCTAAAGCAGTACACGATGATAAAGATAAACCAGATAGCATACTATCATCTCGAGTAAGACTGTCTTACCGGGATAGGTCCTCCCTCAATCATCGTAATCACGTGCCTGTGATCCAATAATTGACTCTGAGGGCATTATCTCCAACAATCTCCCACTAGCACTCAAGGCTAATTATTGCGATGTCGCATACTCACAGCCCGTGTGATACCGAACACCCAACTCCTCTACTAGTCAGTCTCATAAAGCCTGTTTGCGAATCTCTTGCGTTCGAGGAATAGCCTCAGTGAGTGGATCCGCCTAGATGTTTCTTTCTATGTCTCTCTATATCTCAAGTTCGCGGAGAAAGCCATCTCCCGAAATGAGCAATACCTGTCTTAGAATGTCTGGATGTCTGATGGGACCTAGCTCATAAATGAACTCCAAATCCAAACTTCTTCGACTGTATCGTCAACTGAACTTAATCAGTATCCTGCGCCATGCCACCCTCAGTATTGCCTTGGACCACCAGTCCAAAATACTGCCCCTCGTTAGAAGGAAAAATATAACTCTGACAACTTCCTTGGCGTCCATGTCACCTTGGAAGCCGGGAATGATAACTGTCTCCCAAATGAGGCTGTCGTTATCATATCCCTAGAACATCTACTTATGTTCTAAGGTTGCTTCCGACTGTTTCTCCAGGATTGGATTAATATCAACTTATTGCATCTAGTGCATGAACAACATCTGGTGTGGTACTTGACATCTCATGATTGACTCAATTGCCTAAGCAAGTGATCTGCCAATCATACACATCCCTCTCTACTTTAGTCTATAAGACACCTTTAGAGAGGGTGACTCCATCACCTGCAGGTACACTACCGTGCCAGGAGTCGTCCATTCTAAATACTCTTAGAATGCTGTCAAAGTACCCTGATTGGGAAACCACCCAAATCTAGATCTAAAACCATAGATCTAGTAACCAGTATGTCTGATATAATATCCTAGTCCCTTGTGGAGAAACCACTGTGTGACGACCAAAGTATAACCGATCGTAGTATAGGAATATCACTTCCTACTACCTTCTCAACAGATCCATCCCCTATTCTGATAACGTCAAACCCATGACTGTCACATCAGAAATAGATGATCTATCTCCGCTATTTCTGCTTTGGTCTATAAATAGACATAAGCCTGATGTCCACCAATGCTTCCGCTGCTCCCACTGACTATGACAACCCTCTGGCAGAGTCATATAGATGTGCACTTCTAAAGCTAGTTTAGAACGACGCTATACTCATCCTCCTGCCGGGTCTCGCAGCCTGGAACAATAACAATGGCAAGTGTGGGTAAACAAGAACTTCCCTGTCACCGTCCTTGAGGCTACCGGAGTACCTCTCGGGTGCCTGAAGTTACCCACCTTATCTGCGGAGTAGCCAATGGAATGTCAAATCAGATTGAATCTTTAGGTTCCTTATCAAATCTTCAGTAATCGTTTGCGGTTCTGGAATCACTTCCAATTCTACCATACTCCTACTACTGTTTTTGAAAAAATCCATTTTTATTAAAACTGTGGAGAGTCTAGAACAATATTTCTATTGATCTGCCAGATGGTAGAAAGTCAACCCTCGTCATAGCCTGGGTCAACCCACAATCAGCCATTACAGAAATATGCCTTGAGTTATCCAGAGTCTGGTTTTAATCATAAGCCGGACAACTCCCCGTACCTTAAAAATGTTAAGATATGAACTGTACTATATCCAATATAGAACCAGAGGCACTGATTTAATTGAACCAGATTCAAATCATGTAGCTATCTCCAGTGCATGTCAACTAAATGGAAGGAGGCCGATCAGCGTTACTCAACTTAGGAATGTTTCCAATTATGAGTAACCTGAAAGAGAAGCAATTTCTTTTTACTATCAACTGAATACCATACACAAGTATCTACATCTTCGATCACTTTGAAGAATCCCGATACTTGCTACACTTGGTTCTCTACTCTATTCAAATACCTATAACTCCTCAAAACTTAGACCCTGTGTTTCTACGAAACACATGTCTAAGAACTAGAGAAGTTAAAAGTAAACAGAATATAGTATGAGGACCAACCCCTCTGTCCTAATGGACACTGGACAACATACAATACTCTGTATAAGTCCGCTGAGTCTAAAAACTCTTTCACTGTGTGTCGTAGGTTGAAAACTGTACTTATGGTTAAGAAGAATTACACCGCTGTTTAATGCTCCTTACCTAACCATCCACTGATATAGGTAAATGTCATCGACATAATATCAAAAGGTATATCTCACTCTATGAAAATAGACGTACAGATATATCAATTTGAAATTGGTGCACAACAGCGGATATTCAAAACCAAATATTTGCCGACCGGCAAACAGCCCAGATGATCTCCTCAAATATCACCGATTACAACGAATCCCGATATAATGAGGATGATCACCCTATTCCCAATAACTTACTCCCACTCATCATCTGTAAAACCATACAGATGTGAGAATCATACCTGGTAAATACATACCCTGGAGCAAGTGTCTGATCAGGAAATCAGTTTTCTTTTAACAGTACACAGTTGAACTGAAACATTGAAATGTTTCGATGGGGTATCCTGGTATTCCTAGTAATGCCTCTACCATTATCCAGATTCACAACTATAACCGTATAATTCTTTGCCACCTCTCCAAATCCCTTTATATGTCTTTAGTCGTTACCTTCTGCACACCCCTTAGGCCAAATGGTTTTCTTCCTTCCCTACCGTTCGGCACCAGCCTATGGTTTGGAAGAAGACTATCCAATAAGCATAATGGGTGTACTGTCCTAGTCCTAGGAGCACTCGCAATGCGAGAGAAGGTGAAGATAAAAGACAACCGAATAAACCTTATTCCTATTTCTCCTGGACCAGAATCCATCCCCGAACTGGAACAAGTTCCTTTCGAGTTCGTATATAACCATACGATGGATTATCCAATAAACTGTGGATCTTCGTAGTGATACGGAGTGTCCTGGAGAGATACAAAGGTGATTTAGGATTGGCGAAGAAATACTTAGTTTGGTCGTGAATATCAGTCGCAATTTACTTTGCCCTCTTACTAATCCCTTGCTTTGTCTTAATCTTAATACCTTCTGCACACCATCGTTATGCTAATTGGTTTTCTTCATTCCCCACTGTTCGGCACCAGCCTAAAGTTTGGAAGAAGACTATCCAATTTGCGTAATAGGTGTACTATCTCCTAAACTAAGGAGTACTCGCAACTTGAGAGAAGGCAAAAAGGAAAAGACAACTGAATAAATCTTATCCGTTTTCTCCAGAACCGTAAACCATCCTCAAATTCCTTCAAGTTCGTATATAACCATACGATGGTTTTGTCCAATGGAAGTGGACGTTCGCAATAATACGGGGTGTCCTGGAGAAAAGGGTAAAAGTAGGAGTGGCAATGAGGTCTGCAACTCTGACAATCCCAAAGCCAGTGTTAAGAAGGTTCGGTCAACTTGGTCACTGAGTCATAGTCTTAGGGTCGGGTCAATGGTCGCTGCCAGAGAGAGAGAGAAAAGAAACACTCAGCGTGCACTCTAACCTAGATCAGAATGGTTACCAATTTATCTAATCAGGAAACCTCCCACTGTACCTCAAATTCTTCTCCAAACCTTAAAGAAGAATTAGTCGGGGTCACCCGAGGAGTAAACTAACTCATCAGTGGGAATCGGGATCCAACTATCATCGCATGACAACGTGACGGAATCCACTCACATTATCACACTCCAGAAGGTATGCGCATATCTTGCAAGTTTCAGTTCTTTTGAAACTCCCGATGTGATTTTTACCCCATGCTCTTATGACCTTGACTTTGGCCAACAAATCATAAGTCACATGTCAAGTTCTACCCGTCATTCTCCAGGTTGTTTTGAATCCACCCGTACCTACCCTTGACTTTGGCCAACAAGGCAGTACGACTGTTCCAAACCAACGCATCTATCTATGCTGCATATGAATAACCAACAGCTACCAAACACCGTGCCTTGACTTTGGCCAACAAACACAGCTTGAATACTATTGACTACCCATATGAAACGACGGAGGGCTACGAATGGTTTCTGGCGAAAACCTTTAACGTAATGAACTTGATATCGTTGAAGGAACGGATAGCTTTTTAGAAAATATAGTGACGAAAACCTTTACTAAAGAGGTCACTCCCGGTGAAGGGATCTCGGCTCTTTCCCCGTAGAATGGGGTGCAGGATATTCCAAATGAATACCACGATGCAAAGCAAAAGTAATCGGCTATAGTGAAGTTAATGCCCTGACGCAAACTTCTGTCCAAGGGGTCACTCCCGGTGAAGGGATCTCGGCCCTTGCCTCGTCGACTGAGGAGCAGGATATTCCAAATGAATACCACGATACAAAACAAAAGTGAACGTCCTTGCAATAACAGCTTTTTGAAAAGTGTTCCAACAACATCAGATTAGGTTTGTTTATCTTGCATTGATCCGAATCAATGCAGTCCCATCAATTGATCACACCACAAAGAACGAAAATATACTGACGTACGTATATGCCATCCGCATTCGCCACTGGGTCCCGTCATCACCCGTTAGGTTAGCTAACTAACGGCAGAGCGGGGACTGGACTAGCGCGGATGAAAAACATATACAACATCTACTAATATATATACCAATATATAGTATTTCGCTCAAGGCGTGAATAAAAATGCAACATCACAGAAATGTACAGCATCACAGAACAATACAGATATCTGGGATCCCCGGGTTTCACAGAGCCACTACTGAAAACCCGACGTTCCCCTGGTCGTGTGGATAGCCTGTGCAATGAAATCCTAGACCCCTACGGGCGCGGCAAGTTACCCGCCATAACCTGAAGCGAGGCAGCCCCCTTCAGCACCGTGAATGGACCACCCAGCACTTCACGGAATCCGGTAACTTGGGCACCCCTCCTGGGTCAACCTGTACCCCCTACGAGTGCGGCGAATACCCCGCCAATTCTAGAGTGAAGCCCCCTCCGTCCCAATGCCATGAGATGCGGGCTTGTTGCCTTCCAGAACCCGGCTATCCGTGCACCCCACCGTGGGGCAATCCTAGTACAGAAAATAAAATATACATACAACGGGTACATCGACCGCAACCAGGTCGTGCCCCAAAAGAATAATACAAACAGGCAGTGACGGCAGTCCACATGTCGGACGCTCGTCCCGCAATATCAAATGTACATAATACAACAAAACTGTACTAGCATTGCATCCAGGCTATCCCCACGACCGATCCGCAACATCACAGCAAAAACACAGAACATCAACGTGAAAGTCACGTTCGCAAATCCGTCTAAACGGGCTATTGCAGTTAGACTGGATTTACCGATCAAGTGACATTCACGGTCGCAGATATAATGTAAATACTGTGAAATAATATGTTTAAAATATCCGATCGATCAAAAATTAACAAGTGGGCCCCCAAGCAATACTGTAGCACTCACAGAAATTCTGGGCCCAATTTTAATATCCCAAAACCCCTAAAATAAGCCCAGAAGCCCACTGGAAAAAAAATGATGCAGTGACGACACCAATGTGCGGCGGAACCGCGGCCCAATGGGGGGTTTGGCCGCGGTTCCGCGCTTCAGTGATCGAGTCACTGCGTCGAATTTTTACAGCAGTCTTAGAACTCCCTGCACATCATTCTGAGACAACCTGAAAAATTTTTGGACATCAAAAAAATTTGACAGAAAACTGATGTGAGGAAAAACGCGAGTTTTTGGAATTTTGGTCGATCGGAAATGCAAACACATCAAACAAAGCTAGACGAAGTTAATGGCGAGGCTCTGATACCACTGTAAGTGCACGGCGGCGTCCCGGTCGTCAATCCGACGGCCAAATGCGGAAGCGGTGATAAACTTTAATTTTGCGAACTTAGCAAACCGGCACCACCGCGCACTAAACCCCGGATCGGGCCATTAAACTTGTCCTAGCTAACTAACAAGATGGGTTAGAGATATACCGAGTGATCCGAGTCCTCCGGTCTTCTCGTCGTCGTCCCGATCTCCTGCGAAAAGTCCGGTCGTCGCCTCCTTGCCGGAAGGGCACCACATCGCCTTCATCTTTTACGGGCTCCCACCTCAATACCGAGGCAACTCAGGCGCGAAGTTGGCTGACCGACGCGTCCAAGATTTGCTGTAGAATGTGTAGTGCAGAGGCTATGTCTCATTTGGGGTTTTGTTGCCTTTGAAGATGATGGAGGAATCAAGATAAGAAAAATGGTGCTTGCATTTTTCTTAACATGAAAAGAGATCAAAATGCTACACACTCAAAAATGAAGCTCTCATCTTCTTCTCTCAAATGTGTTCAACCTTATCATATGAGAATGGTGGAGGAAAGAATACATAAGCAAGAGGGAGGTGAGTGTAGGAAAAGAGAGAGGGTGACCATATCCAAACATCATCATAACTAACTCACATCAACTACTAATCATCTCAAATCAACAAAAAGCAAGTGATGATGATAGATAAGAATGGTATCAAAAGATGCTTTCATAAATAATACATTTGCAAGAAACTCCCTCCACAAATGTTATTTGCAAACTTGCAAATAACACCCTCCATCGGAAAAGTCCGGCCAGGAAAGAACAAAGGAAAACCGGCCGGAACGGAATGCAAACTGGCAACTCCAGAAAACTGGTCCCATAATAAATTACAGGAAAACCCCCATACTGTGCATACACACCCGCATCTGTATTCTGTCCGGATACAAATGCAATGAGACAAAATCTACACTGTACTATACTAGGATCCGGCTTAAACCAAAGCCGGCTAGTAATATCCGTCCGATCCTGATCCGTGCAATACCGCACGTATCTGATCGAACCCTGCCATATATCTATACAGCCCCTAGTACAAACCGTCCGATCCTGATCCGTGCAATACCGCATGTATCTGATCGGACCCTGCCATATCTCCATACGGCCTCTACAGCGTTTCGCCCGAAAGCTTGAGTAACTGAAAGTGTGGTGGACTCTAAAGACTCGTCAATACTATGGCTGTGGATTTAACCACTAGCACGTCAGAGGTATAAGCCAATACGTGACGGGCCACCAGCTATTGACTAAAAGGGACGTCGATGAGCGAACTCATCCTGACACCCTACTGAGCCTGTCAGTGACAATATCCGTACAGTCCGGTCCGTTCGTCTATGAGCATCGCATGTCGGGCCTAGGGGGTTGGTAAAAGTCAGACCCCCAAAAGCGGTACAAGTCGTGTCGGAGTGTAGCCCAGAACACCCTGAGATACTACTGGAATACCTACCAGTAAATCTCCTGCCTTGGCCAAGGACTTCGTGTAATGGCTCTCCTAGACACAGCGCGACCTCACCCCCAATACCGGGAGAGACGAACCCCCGAAGATCCGCTCACTGCCTCCATGTGGCTCGGGACTGTACCCAACTAAAACCTGTTTGCACGACTCCTTTGAGCCGTGGTAGGGTAGTAATCAAAGCACAGTGGGAACTCACACGAGACAAATGACGATCCCCAGGTCGATGAACTAACCTGTACACATGTCACCTGGAAACTGCTATCTGACGTTAGGTATAAGACCAACTAGCATGTTCCCGGCGAGTCCTGTCCGGTGTACTCTTAACCCAATGAGCACCTGTATACATCTTAGGTGAACCAACTGACACCAGTGGCTTGTGAGACCGGCCACCGCCCCTCGTCGGGGTCTCGACTTTATACACTAGTCTACTCTGGAGAATCGATGCCCTGTCTCGAAACTCCCATGACTAGGGACCTTTTAAGGATGTGCTTATAGACTCCAGCTCTCACTTATATGATCGCCCTCATACTGCTGGCAGTCAAGCAAGAATCCAAGGGGCTCTATCAACGTGCAATAGCGACCTGTCAGGTCACCTAAAGCAGTACACGATGATAAAGGTAAACCAGATAGCATACTATCATCTCGAGTAAGACTGTCTTACCGGGATAGGTCCTCCCTCAATCATCGCAATCACGTGCCTGTGATCCAATAATTGACTCTGAGGGCATTATCTCCAACAGTTCGTACTATCAGAGAAAAGATGCGCATAGCCAAAGATCGACAGAAGCACTGGGCTGATGCAAAGCGGCGTCACTTGGAGTTCCATCCAAGAGATCACGTATTCTTAATGATATCTCCAAACCGCGGAGTGATCCGATTTGGAAGACGGGGAAAGCTAAGTCCAAGGTATATTGGACCGTTCGACATACTCGAACGAGTCAGTGAAGTGGCATATCGCTTGGCACTTCTACCTTCATTGGAAGGAGTGCATAATGTGTTCCATATATCCCAACTCATAAGGTATGTGAATGACCCCAGCCACATTCTCGATCATTCTGATCTCACTGTACAGCCCGACTTATCTTATGAGCAACAACCTGTGGAGATCCTGGGTAGAAAAGTGAAGTCACTCCGGAACAAGGAAGTCAACTTGGTTCGAGTGATGTGGAGAAAAGACACTCCAGGAGAATCAACATGGGAAAGGGAAGATGAGATGCATGCAAGGTATCCTCACCACTTTGTAAACTAGTCCTTAAAATAAAATTTGTAAATTTCGAGGACGAAAATTTTGTAAGGAGGGTAGACTATAACAACTCCAATTTTAGTGTACAAAAATTTGTTTAAAAGTTAATGTATACTTGGGGTATTTACATTTCCTGTAAGTACTATAAGTAATTGTTTTGCTTTTTAATACCAAGAAAGAGCTTGTAGCTCACTGGTAAAGCTTTGCACTCTGAACCAAAGCACCAGAGTTCAAATCCCATCACCCACATTATTTTTAATATTGTTTTCTTTTAAATTTTTAGAAGTCCAAGGGTCTAGACATGCATAATTCGTAGAAACCCCACGTCACACTAAAAACAAACTGTCCCATGGAGTGGACCAACCGACGAGCGACCCACGAAACCGAGCCCCGGCCTGACTCGCCGTGACTTGGCCGGCAACTTGGCCGACTTGGCCCGCCGCCGCCGGCCGAGCTGAGTCGGATCGGCCGATTCTCTTCTTTGACCCTCTGTCTTTTTGCATTTTAGTAACTCCTGCATAGTTTAAAACACCTGCACATTTCTAGAGCCTTTAAAATACAATTAAAACCCCATTAAACCATATTTTTAATCAATTTTATTACATTTTCAATACAACTTTTCATCTACACTAAACCCTAGCATTACCCTATAAATACCACCCCTAAACACCCCCCTCACTCACAATTCTGTCCAAACTCTTAAGAAAATTTTCTAGAATTTTAGTTTGCAATTGGAGTTAGCGAAGGGCGAAGCTCTGGCGAAATTCCGACGACGACCCTAGTGTTGAAGTCAAAATTTGCACCCCGGTTGACCGAGTCAAAGTCAAGGTCAACCCCAAGCCAGGTGGGCCCAAGCCCAGGTCAAGCGGGCCTATGCCCAAGTCGAGCCCGCGGCCAGCCCCTTCCAAAGAAAAATACACGTACACTGCACATTGAGTTCGCATGACCTGTTTAACCCGTCAATCGGAGGTTCCCTCACTCCAAAGGCGAGGGGTAATTAATGACAGCTTAGTCCGCCGCTGCCGGGGATTCGGATCCCCACAATCAATAAACCCCGGCCTACCCTAGGCAGGGGGAATCTGTAGTACGCCTGACAAGCGCGCGCGTATTCCCATCTTAATGGGGTGACGAAAAACACCCTACAGATTCTGGCACGCCCGGTGGGACCAATCTCTCCTCCCATATTTCGGGTTAAACGTTCATGCGAGCTCAATCCATATACATATCGATTGTCTATACTGAAATCATGTTTCTATTTGCAGGGGTTAACAATTTCCAATTGCCATCTTTAAACGTAAGTCGGTATTTGAACGGCTTTCCTTGGCCCCAGCTGGGGGCAAGGCCATCAACACCGACAAAGTAATAAGGCATCTCGGGCAAGCTCCAGTGATGCCCCTTACAACTGCTCAATCAGGTATCTTCTTTAAGCTCCTCGTTAGATGACCTCTACGTCGTTAAACTGGAAACAGATGATCTCTAAGTCGTTAAACTGGAAAGAGATGACCTCTACATCGTTAAACTGGAAACAGATGACCTCTACGTCATTAAACTGGAAACAGATGACCTCTAACAGATGACCTCTAACAGATGACCTCTAAGTCGTTAAACTGGAAACAGATGACCTCTAAGTTGTTAAACTGGAAACAGATGACCTCTAAGTCGTTAAACTGGAAACAGATGACCTCTAGGTCGTTAAACTGGAACAGATGACCTCTACGTCGTTAAACTGGAAACAAATGACCTCTACGTCGTTAAACTGGAAACAGATGACCTTTAAGTCGTTAAACGGGAAACAAACGACCACCACGCCGTTAAACTGGGAACAATCGACCTCTAAGTAGTTAAACTGGGAATGTACAAAAAATATATGTAAATAAGCAAAAAATGTGTAAATAAAAGAAAAATAAAGAAAAGCCGAAATGATGGGTCAACCGCAGATAAAAGCAGAAATGATAGGGCAATCGCGATCTTCGCGATAAGAAAAGCTGAAATGATAGAGCAATCGCGGTAAAACAAAAAAAACCCAACAAAAACAGAAGAAAAAAAACAAAAAAAGTGGCGAATGATGAGTCGCTCCTGGTACCATATTCCAGTGCAGCGATGCAGACGCCAACCAAAATTCAATTTCCCAAAATTCTCTGGCCCTACGGTTAGTCCCCAAATTGACTACCGTATACAATCCACGGGCTCAAATAATTCTCATCATACCCATGCCCCACTATAACCACCAGATACACGGTTGGTCTCCGCCCTTGGAATTATGCTCTATTGGGAAGACCCACTCATGTGTCCTCACGATGCATGAGGAGAACAAACTTTCGTGGGATCCTTATGACACACAAAGGAAAAACACACTTGGGGGTCCTCATGACTCTTAAGGAGAAAATGCACTTACGGGATCCTTACGACTCGTAGGGAGAAAATGATTTTATGGGACCCTCACGGCCCATAAAATTGAAAAGCCTTAGGTGATAGGGATCTAAACCTGTCTTCTAACCATCGCTTCTCGAATCCAAAGTGGTGAATGATGAGTCGCTCCTGGTACCATATTCCAGTGCAGCGATGCAGACGCCAACCAAATTCCAAATCCCATTCCCACTGGTGAATGATGAGTCGCTCCTGGTACCATATTCCAGTGCATCGATGCAGACGCCGGCCAAAATCCAAATCCCCAAACGGCGAATGATGAGTCGCTCCTGGTACCATATTCCATTGCAGCGATGCAGACGCCAACCAAATTCCAAATCCCATACACCAACGACGAATGATGAGTCACTCCTGGTACCATATTCCAGTGCAGCGATGCAGACGCCAACCAAATTCCAAATCCCATACCCGAACGGCGAATGATGAGTCACTCGTGGTACCATATTCCAGTGCAACGATGCAGACGCCAACAAAGTCCAATTTTTTTTCCGGCCTTAAGGTCTGGATCATACATCCTGTAAAACCGTATACAATCCACGGGTGTAAAACAATCCCAATCTCTCCCAAAGTCCCACCAAAAATAAAAAATAAAACATATAATAATAAAAAAAGGAAAAAAGAAATAAAAAAATGGTATGTCCACAAGCAAAATGGGCACGGATGAAAACCCGAAAGGGCTCCGTGAGTCAAAACAGCAGGACTGCCGGCGAGTTTGTGAAAAGCCGAAAGGGCGCAAAGTCGTAAAAAAGAGATGCAATGCACTCGCAAAGTCCTCTCGACTTTGTGAGGAGAAAATTTCCACGTGAGATCCTTACGACTCACAAAGGAGCAACACGCTTAGGAGTCCCTACGACTCCTAAGGAGAAAATACATCTACGAGATCCTTTCGACTCGTAGGGAGAAAATGCTTTTATGGGACCCTTACGGCCCATAAAATTGAAAAGCCTTAGGTGATAGGAATCTAAACCTGTCTCCTAAGCCACCAATTCCCAAATCCTCCCGGGGCAGATGATGAGTTGCTCCTGGCATTATTCCAGTGCAGCAATGCAGATGCCGAAAAAAACCCAAAATCCCAAAATCCTCTCAAAGACAGACGATGATTCTCTCCTGGTACCATATTCCAGTGTAGCGATGCTGATGTCAACCCAAATCACAATCAACAAGTCAACTTCAACTCCGACACCGCAGAAAGCGGAGCAAGTCAAAATCCAATCTCGACACTGCAAGAAGCGGAGCAAGTCAAGTTCACCACTGACACTGCAGGAAGCAGAGCAAGTCAAATAAAGTGTCGACCGTCCATGTCGCAAAACGGGCAGTGCAGGCTTCCCAAAAATCGGGAACCGAATCGCTCCGGATCAGAGCGTCGACCGTCCATGTCGCAAAACGGGCAGTGCAGGCTTCCCACAAATCGGGAACCGAATCGCTCCGGATCAGAGCGTCGACCGTCCATGTCGCAAAACGGGCAGTGCAGGCTTCCCACAAATCGGGAACCAAATTGCTCCGGATCAGAGCGTCGACCGTCCATGTCGCAAAATGGGCAGTGCAGGCTTCCCACAATTCGGGAACCAAATCGCTCTGGATCAGAGCGTCGGTCGTCCAAGTCGCAAAAAGGGCAGTGCAGGCTTCCCACAAATCGGGAACCAAATCGCTCCAGGTCAGAGCGTCGACCGTTCATGTCGCAAAACGGGCAGTGCAGGCTTCCTACAAAGCAGGAACCAAATCGCTCCGGATCAGAGCGTCGACCGTCCATGTCGCAAAACGGGCAGTGCAGGCTTCCCACAAATCGGGAACCAAATCGCTCCGGATCAGAGCGTCGACCGTCCATGTCGCAAAAAGGGCAGTGCAGGTTTCCTACAAATCGGGAACCAAATCGCTCCGGGTCAGAGCGTCGACCGTCCATGTCGCAAAAAAGGCAGTGCTGTAGCGTTTTGAATATCTTTTAGGTGAAATTTCGGAAAATCGGTAAAATAAGGGGTGTTTTCCGTAAAAAGTCAAAATACAAATATTTTTATTATAAAATTAAATATACATATTCTAGCTATGAAATTGCTAGTATTTGGTGTTTATTGAGCCACTGGTGAAATTTCAAATTTTCTGAAAATTTTTCCGAAATTAATTATTTTAATATTTTTTAAGCCGTCACTAATACATTTAATTAGGGAAAATTACAAATTGTAATGCGTTGAAACAAATTTTGTGCATCATAACACATTAAACAAAATTTTATCATGTGGTTTTTGAAATGAAATGGTTTGCCAAAACGGTTTAGAAAATATCGAAGAAAAAATGGCTTAAATGGTGAAATATAGCTAAATAGAATTGGGGTATGGTTGCATGTAGCTTAATATTCCTCATACACACACACACCCCCTCACCTTCTCCCCTTTTAGGGCTGAATTCAGCAGCCCCCCACTCATCTCCTCACCTAAAAGTCAAAGGAAATAAAGAAAAGAAAAGGAAAAGATATGAAACCAATAAAGAAATGAGTATGTTGACTTGAGGTATGGCTCCTTTGACCTTACCAACACCCCCACCTCACTCTCTCTCCTCCTCCCTCAAAAATTCTGGCCGAAAACCCTCCCTCTTGCTGCCCCCATTTTTTCTCCTCTCATTCTCATCAAAAATTCATCTTTTTGCCTCAAAATCTATACAAAATCAAAGCTAATTCAAAATCCAAACCTTACCCATTATTTCTTGGATACTATAGTATGATTCTTAGTGAAAAGTTTTCATTTTGGAGACATGTTGTATGAGGGATCTCATGATCTTTGAGGTATAACTCTTTGTCCCATGGTTTGATTGTGGATTAGTTGCTTAATTAAAGTTGTTAGGTGTTTAATTGTGGGTTTATTTGAGAGGTTGGACATTTCTAGTGAGGATTTTGGTTGAGTTAGGGTTTTGTTGTGGAATTGGGTTGTGATCAATTGTGCATGGATATGTGATGTGGATTAATATCTTAAGCCTTGTTGAAAGCTAATCTAGTTGTTAATTACAACCATTTCTTATAAATGCCCTAATTAAGCTAGTTTGCTAACTAAAGTTTTTGAAAAATTATCAAATGCTTAGATTAAAATATAATTAAGTTTTCATGTCATTATAAATATTATATTGAGTGGTTTAATGCTTTTAGTTCATGAAAATCCAAGCTAAATTGTTGTTTGTGCATTTTTGCTATAAAATTGTTAAAATTTGGGTATATTGTAAACTAGAATTTTGGGGTTAATGAAATTTATTGGGATTAAATTACAGAAATTGTTTTTATGACTTATTTAAGATATTTAATAAGTATTTTGGCCGCTAGATTTGTTTAAACGTCGAGTTTTGTACTAAAACGGGTAATTTTTGCTTGCTAGATTTTCGGAAAAATGGCTTTTAAGGTGAATTTGGGGTTTTTGTGAATTTTAACCTATTTTATATTATAGTTAGTGTTCGTGGATGCGCAAATGAGTGTGTTTGGGTTTTCTCGATGGTTTGACGTTTGTACATCAACATCGAGGGTTGGTTTGGCTATTCTTGTATGCGTAGGCGATAGGTTTTGACTTATACGTGATACACGTGCCGATTTGATTTTCGTATGCCGTTTCGATTTCGAATTTGGTTTTAATGCGATACGGTGCGTTATGATATGTAGGTACCCCATGTGGACTTCGAGACGACAAGCAAGCGCATAGCGACATCAGCACCGGCGAGCAAGGACCAGGTGAGTAGATTTATATCTACGGGGAGAAGTCGGGTGGATGGCGTATAGCACCCCCGCAGTCCGTAGTATTGTTCATATATGTATATTTATATAGGTGTTTTATGATACGAGAATGTTTATTCATGTTATGTTATGTGTTCATGGATTACCTTTGGGTTAGTTGCGAAACCCTAGAGTAGTTGTTATACCCACATACGCACACACAGACTTGCATACATTACTTTCTTGTGCATAGATGGGGATGTGTATATATGTATATATGCGTGGGTATGGGACTATGCATATACACATTCATATACACATGCATGGATGATTAGGATAGTACTTGGGATTTAAGATGAGTCGATGAGATTTGATTTGAGGCCGTGAGATCGGTGATATGGCAGGGTTCGTTTTTGAGATACGACATGACGTTGTAGTGGGTCCTTGACGTAGTGTTTCACACACGTGCATGCATACTTAGGCGGTATCAGTATTGTACTAGACGTAGATCAGTACCCCGATCATGATATTTGATAAAGAAGATACCAGATGAATAGTATGATGAATATGATATTGCCCCGTACCCAGATTTGGGATGCCGTGTGACGGATTTACGTACGGGCTATATATTGATGATTGATTCGCACTCTTGACTTGGGATGTCTGATTATAGATATGGTATCGGATATGATATTATTGAGGCGGGATCACCAACTATACATATACAGGTATGTATATGTATCGACTCAGATGATAGGCGGTTTCCTTACCTGTAGTTCAGCTTGTTAGTTCAGCCGTATAGTTTAGTGTAGTTGTTAGATTAGATTAGACTCCTACCTATTTCAAAACTAGCGGATCGTGGGTATTTTAAAAGACAGGTCAAGGGATCTACGGATATTTCAAAAGACGTATCCTTTCTTAAAACCACCGTAGCCCTTATTTTCAAAACCCCACGATTCGTGTTATTTCAAATGGCACCATTGTTTAATATTTAGCTCCCGCTCATTTTGGTTGCTCGCTCCGCATCGCATACTTACATTGTTATTTCATATTGCATTGTTGACATTATGCTGTTAGGACACCAGCACCATTACCGATGATGCGTATGTACCACGTACACTTACTTGCCGGCTCACACACATCTTCATCGGTAATTGCCATGTCACGTACACCCTAGAAAATATTATTGCTTAACTTAGCTTGATAGCTAATAGTTTGACATAATATTAGTGTACTTATCTTATATGTCAGCTTAGATATTGTAGTTATTACTTGTCACTTCATGCATACTGTTATTCATTGTTATGCCGTATTCATGGATTCTCATGCCTATATTCATGGGTTTACATGCTATTGATGATTTGGATTCGGATTTCCATGAGATTTTCTGGATTTGGGGGAAAACCGCAAAACTTGTATAAGCTTCTTTCTTCTCTTTTAAATAAAAAGTGTGGTTTTCCCATGATGTATGAGTCGTCCACCATGAGTTTGCTGATGGATTTGGAGACCCGATTCGAGGAGATGGATGAACCGTTTCGGGTACATGGTGGGCTCGGTGCGGTACCCCGGGGTAAGAAGATCGTGTTGTTGACGTTGAACCTATGCAGGGGAGCACGACCGACCGGTGATTTTACCCGACGCGTCGGATATCCGGAGGATACCGTCGTGGTCATGAGATGGATGGTAGGGGCCGGCCTGGACTGACGGCGCCCTAGTCATTGTGATTGAGATATTGAGATTTCGATATATTGAGGTACAGAGACTGTGATACAGAGATATCGAGATATTGGGATTACGTTTTGTGCCGATGCTAGGCACTGTTTTATGCTAATTTCATTATGATACCTCATTTTAAAAATACAGAAATCTCACTAATTTATGAAAGCAGTTTTCTTCAGTACATGCATTCTGTTTCATGCATTCATACATCATCCATATGATATATTGCTACCTGAGGCACTGACACAGGCGTATGGGATTACACTTGGGTTAGATATTTACCCTAGTTATTGTTATAGACTGCTGGTTATATTTGAGGATTATATATTATGATCGTATGACGTAGGATTGCGTCATACATGCGATTTCTATTCGTAGATGTTTTTCTATTTACGAGTTGGCAACTCACCCCCGTTGTGCCCCAGTTTCTTGCAGGTTTGCCATACAGGTTTCATTACGGCTTTGCGGGCACAGTTTCGTTCGGGTGACTTGCTAGTAGGTGGGTTTATTGGTATCGTACCCATCATATTACCTTGTATAATATTATTCAGTTGTATCTAGTAAATTCCATCAACCAAACATGTATTTATTGAGATAGAGACCAGTGTTGTTTATTCTTTCGACCTGAGAGTCGCGCGTTTTATTTCTTGTGGTTTTGAGTTTCCTTTTGAGTTTTTGATCCTCGCCCTTGGCGTTGTATATTATATTGCTTGTGTGGTTGTGACCGTCGATTGACGAAGAGCTAGGTCCCGTTTGGGGATGCCTTTTATTGATTTTGTATACTATTCATGTTGTATCCCGTTTGGGGGCCAGCATTTTCAAAGGAGACTCTGCCGAAATTTTCAGTATATATTTGATGTTTTTAAAAACGCATAATTCGGTTTATGCTATTAAAACTACTTGATTGAATTGGTTTTCCTTCACTCTACTACTTTTCTTGGTTTGGATTTCTGGGTTTTCGGCTTACTTAGATTACGTACGCCTCGAGGCGTTTCGTAGTTTAAGTGCTGGTCATGTTCCGTACTTTCGGGATGTGACAAGTGCGGGTTTTCCATGATTAAAAATCAGGAATTTCCTCAACGAGGCATCACGTGTTCACACGTGACCAAGGGTCACGTGTTCACACGTGATCTGTTTACAGAGTTAAAGTTTTAAGAAAGTAAAACAGGGGGCTGAAGAAACACCCCAAAGGGGGGTCACGTGCTCACACATGGCCGGGGGGTCACGTGCCCACACGTGACCAAGGGTCACGTGCCGACAAGTGATGGTCTTTAGCCCAGCAGAAATACAGAGTTTAATTCTATCAAGTTATAAGGGCTTCAATGAGGCATCACGTGTTCACACGTGACCAAGGGTCACGTGTTGACACGTGACCAAGGGTCACGTGTTGACACGTGATCTATTTACAGAGTTAAAAATCCTAGCATCGGAAGTAAAACAAGTGGCTGAAGAAAGACCCCAAAGGGGGTCACGTGCTCACACGTGACCAGGGGTCACGTGCTCACACGTGACCAGAGGCCACGTGTTGACACGTGATGACCCTTCAGCCCAATTAAAGTACAGAATTAAATCTCTGGCTACGCGCTCTCACGCGGCCATAGTTCATGTGTTGACACGTGATGACCCTTCAGCCCAATTAAAGTACAGAATTAAAACTCTGAAGAAGGAGCGGTCATGTGCCAACACGTGATAGGCTTTGAAAGTTTTATAAACTAACAGAATTAAATTCTAAAATTCTCTAAAATCTTTCCAAATGGAAAAAGATTATGGGGACCGTTGGATTAGAGATCCAAGGGTGATTGAAAATCACTAATTTATGGAAAAAAAATCTCAGACAAGGAAAGATTTTCCCTAAAATCTCACCAGAAATAACAAAAAGAATATCTTTGGATTTAAAATCCAACGGTGAATAAAATTCACTGTGTGATCTAAAGGATCATATTAATTATGAGAACAAACAAAATCCTTCAATGAAAGATTTACTAAACAAATTGATTCTTTTCCTTCTCCTATAAATAGGAGCCAAGAGGAGAAGAAACAGATATAGAATTTGGATATAGAGTTTTGGAATCTTGAAATTTCAGAGAGAAAAGAAAGGAGAATTTAATTCTCAACAAAGAAAAGCCTAGGTGAGAAAAGAAAGGGGATCAAAACCTCAAACAAAGAATTTAATTCTTAAATCTAAGAGTTTAACTCTTTTGAAAAAAAGAACTTAGTTTTTCCTCTGGTTGAAGATCTGCAAGAGCACATCTCCCAATAAGTTGAGAATTTAATTCTCATCGGGTTGAGATCCTGCCATGCAGATCTAAAACTTAGAAGGGGAATTGAGTTTTGAGAATTTAATTCTCCCAAATTTATAGGAATTTAATTTCTCCAAGATGAAACTAGGGTTTAACCCTATATGAGAATTTAATTCTCCTAAAATTACAGGAATCTAATTCCTTCAAGATGGACAGAACTAGGGTTTAACCCTAATTGAGAATTTAATTCTCTCAAATTTACAGGAATTTAATTCCTCTTAAAATGAAATTAGGGTTTAACCCTACTTAAGAATTTAATTCTTTTACATAAATGGGAATTTAATTCCTCTAAAAAGAAATTAGGATTTAACCCTACACAAGAATTTAATTCTTTCACAATAGGAATTTAATTCCTCCAAATTCATGATTAGGGTTTAACCCTACAGAGAATTTAATTATCAAAATAAAATAAGGAGACTTAAAAGATCTCCATGCATGCAAAGAACCAAGGTCACGTGTCCCCATGTGACCCTTGAAAAGATCCCTGAAGAAAGAAAGCTTTGAGGCAACGCCTCACGTGCTCCTGCATGACTCCCGAAACGCAGAAAGAAAAAGCAAAGGAAGCTTCGTGCGCTCTCACATGTTGCTACGTGGCCCCTTAGCAGGCGCTTTAACAGTCAGCGCATCACGTGTCAACACGTGATGCTCAAAAATAAAAATATAAAAGTGTTTAACACTTAATTACAGAACGAAGAAAAGAAGATCTGTCCCCACCTTTAAGTCAACGCCTCACGTGTCTACACGTGACCTCTTTTTCTTTAGTGTTTAACACTAATTCGAGAGCTTTATTCCCAGTGTTTAACACTGATTATCTTTCAGTGTTTAACACTAATTTAAAAATCTTATTTCCAGTGTTTAACACTGTTATTTTCTAGTGTTTAACACTAATTTGGGATTCTATATTTCCAGTGTTTAACATTGCCAGTCTTTTAGTGTTTAACACTAATTTGAGAGTTCTGTCTCCAATGTTTGACACTGTTGTTCTTTAGTGTTTAACACTATTTTTAGACAAATTGGCTAATTTTCCAGAGACAAAAGACCCTCCTCCAAATGAATCTCAAAATTGAGGAAATCAAAGATGAAAATGTTTAGCATTGCTGAATGATATGGGCTTAAACCCAGACAAATGTCTAATGGACCAACAGAGGGCCAACATTTCAAACTTAATTGGACTTAGCCCAAGTAGGCCATAAGTTCTCAATTCAGACTTAGCTGAGCCAATGTGCTCATAATATAATTAATTGGTCTTAGTTCCAAACTGGGCTACAGATCATTTAATCCACCTTGGTTCAAGTGTACATCTCTTCACTCCTTTGATATTTGTCGTTGTAATTCCTCAACGTTTTCAAAGAAGTGACGGGTCCCGACAACCATACATTTCACGGACTGTGGGGTCCTTAAATCCACGGACTATGATGTCCTTAACCTCGACCGTGATGTCTTAAAACTAACAACGGACTGTGGAGTCCTTAAACTCACGGACTATGATGTCCTTAACTTTGACTGTGATGTCTTTAAACTAACATCAGACTGTGGAGTCCTTAAACTCACGGACTATGATGTCCTTAACCTCGACCGTAATGTCTTTAAACTAACATTGGACTGTGGGGTCCTTAAACTCATGGACTATGATGTCCTTAACCTCGACCGTGATGTCTTTAAACTAACATCGGACTGTGAGGTCCTTAAACTCACGGACTATGATGTCCATAACCTCGACCGTAATGTCTTTAAACTAACATTGGACTGTGGGGTCCTTAAACCCTTTGACTTTGATGTCCTTAACCTCGACCGCAATGTCTTTAAACTAACAATGGACCGAGATGTCCTTAAACTAACAATGGACCGTAATGTCCTTAAACTAATTATAGACCATAATGTCACTAAACTAAACAATAGAGCCCAGTTGCTCTCTTGTTGGATCTAAACGATCCCGTTAAGTTGATCTTAGTCTAAAATTAGACTAATGTATCCTTAACAAACGTTTAAGTTGATCTTAGTCTTAAATAAGGCTAACTTATCCTTAAACCCAAACCCTCCAAACCCAAATCTAAGAAAGGTACGGATTTGGACTAGTCCACGCCCTATGGGCGACAGCATTACTTAGTCTCCGTATACAATCCACGGCAAACCAAACATAAAACAAACACCTACGACACGAAGTGACCATCTGGAGAAGGAGAAATTTGTTACCGCGATGAGGTAGCGTAATTAACTGCAGGGGCTTGCGTCTGCAGGGAAGAGCGTTCCCACAATAAAAAACCCCTCAAGCGAGGGGGAATCTGACGAAGTCTGCTACATCGGCCGCATCTGTTTAAACCTTCGATACATGGTGCCATAAATCAACTTGGCATCTTGGGAGAGGTGGATGGATAGCACCAATTAGCATCTGCCCCGAATTTCAGGCAAGACGGACCTACGCGGTCGCGTCTCCGTGATTCGGAGAGGAACAGATTCTGGCACGCCCGGTGGGACCTTTTCCTCTTTCCACTCCACACTTCGTGTGTCGTGTTCGCGAACCAACCGCGGTTTGCTAATGGTTGCCATTGGGTTTCGAGGTACTAAGATTTAGCGTTTTGCTTTGTCACGACCCGAATACTTCGACTCGTGACCGGCACTTAACCACGCAACGTCTACAGGCGTAACGCGACTAAGTAAGCCGAACCCAGAAATCAAAACCATTTAAAAGTAGTGAGTGTTGAAAACATTCAATTAAAACATTTAGAAAACCTTAAATAGTTCAATAAAGTTCTTTTTAAAGTTAAATTATCCTTATAATAATTTTGGCAGCATTTCCTTTGTACAAGTAACCCCGAAAATCGGGTATAAAACATGATATAAGTAAAAATGATATATAATGAAATAAAGCATTCCCAAAAGGAAGCAATCACGCCCAACGGCGGAAACCATCACCACAAGAGTAATATACGACGCCGTAGCGAAGAATGAGCAATAAGTAAACATCACAGATTAATAAACTGCATATATACAGTCGGCTTCCACGAGCTCGACACCAGAATACAAATAATACACATCATCGTCCTCACACCGTCTCTAAGTCAAGTACATAAATGGTAGATGGAGAATACTCGATACAAAAGTGTGTACAATAAAAGTAACCAGATACCATAACCCACCTAATAGCAAAATAGCTCTCGCACCAGCTGTAGTGGTATCTGTAGCCAAAAGATGCAAAAAGGCAGCCTGCCGCGACTACTCTGAGGGGCAACTTGCAAATACTGTGGCACAACGGGGGTGAGTTGCCAACTGGTGAATAGAGATAACATATAAAGGTAATCGTGAGCATGCACGTACTGCGCTACTCTATCATATGCCAGCATGTAAATCTATATGCGACAAGCAGTAGGTGCAATAATCATGCAAATGCTCTGTCAGGTAAAATAACTACAGGATGAGATACATGATAATTAATGCTGAGCATGGGATAAACAACATCTACACGGAATATCAATCGTGGAAAATAATCGGTGCCCAAAACTGCACCCAAATCCCAAATAAACTCAGGCATCGCCAGTCTCCTTGGCCCTCAAATCCTGTAAATCTCTGAGAATCACGAGTGCCCAACATCGGCACTCAAAATATCATAAAATACTCGTGTCCAGCATCGACACGCAAATCCTCATATATCGGGCTCCGTAAGTCCGGATCAGCACACGGGCTCCGTCTGCGCTATCGGCCCTCGGCCCCGGCAGTACGGATCATCCCGCATCCATCTCTCGACTCTGGTCAGTATCCTACGGATAACCGCCAGGTCTAACCAATCACCGGTAGGTACTCGCCCACCTCCAGGCTCAATCGGCAAAGTCCATCGATCATCTTGCCGAGGGGAACCTTACCGGGTCCAGCACGAACCCGCAAACGGATCATCCAACTCTTCGAATCGGGTTTCAAGCACACGTCTCAGCACCGAGAAAACGCGTGGTGGACGCACCAAAATATCATATCACGAGGAACCGGGTTTTCAAATAGTGCATCTTTTCTTAAATAACTCCACGGTCCTCAAAAACCAGAAATCACATGAAAACCCAACACCAATGAGTAAATCAAATGCGATGTACTATGTACATCAAGCCATAATATAGGTGCAAGGGAGATACCGCTTTCTAAAATAGTTCAGTTTTCAAAGACATCATGCGGCTCCCAATCTCTATGAAAATCATATCAAATCATATGTGAAAGGAACTACAGTATAATGATCATGGCAGTTCTACAGTGAGTGAGTCATGGTAATTACTAACGGTGTGTGTGTAACATGCAGATTAGTGTTCGTGCAACATAAACCGTTAGTAATAGCGCAGTGTTCTATCAATTCTAAGTTTACATCTATATAGCAGAGAATGCAGTATGCAACAACAATATCCATGAACAGTCAATGTAGGTAAATGCAATATATAGCTATAAGGTCGTATCAGCCCTGACGCATAACGCCATGCGGGCGATATCCCCGTAGATATGAAATCTACTCACCGTAGTCTCGCGCTAAGTATAGCCGACGACTTGTTTTCCCTTCTTCGCCGCGTCCGTCTCACTCGATTGCGAACCTAGAATTATACAATATATCACACATAAGCTTAGATCTACAAAAATGCGATATTAAGGTCAAACTAGAAACCCGCGTCGCAAACCAAGCGCGCGTGTGCGCGATACGCTAAAACGTGTGATTACGCGCCTGAAGCTAACCCGACGCGTCGCGATACACAGAAACCCCAAACCCACACACGTATCACGTGTGTCGCGAAGATTTAAAATACGAGAAACAGGTATTCACCTCCAGAATTTTATACAGAATTGATATTACAAAAATATATAAACCATAAAACCCCACGTAGTAGCAGACACCAAATAACCCATACCCCAACCCAAAACACCCCCATCTGGTCGCAATTTGCGGCCAGAATGCATATTTCGACGGCCTGGGTAGGGAGAGGGACTCCCAGGTTTTATGTGTACATTCTATACCCCCTATACATGCTACAGTAAATCTAATTTTATTCTGAAGCACCCCGGGTAGAAGCAGATTTAACAGAGCCTAAATTCAAGTTAAAAATCACACTTTTGCACTAAAATGATACTTTAGGGTATTTTTGTGAAATCTGAAACAAACCCAAGTCTAAAAACACACTAATATCACATTACCAATATAATCAAGCCATAAAAAGTTAATTTTTAACATAACCTCACTAAAACCCCTTATATAGCACAAAACATGCATAAAAATGTGATATTTTGCCAAAACACAACAAGTTATGAAATGGGATGTTAAATATGAGTGTAATACCTTCAAAAGTCTTTAGAAAAACCCATAAATTCCAGTTCTAGCCTCAAGCATGCAGACTTGCCAACAAACACCTCAAATGAGCCATTAAACCAAGGTTTTGTGAAGGAAAAAGGTTAGATTTGTGTAGGGTTTTGTGTAAAGATCAAAGAGGAGTGAAAAGAGAAGAGAAAAGTTGAAGAAAGTGATATGTTTGCTGCTACAATTCTGCAGTTTCTAGAAAATGAGAGAAGAGAGAAGAAGATAGCTAATAAAAGTCAAATTTTCCTTACCTAACACCATGCTCCATTTCTATTTGAATTTTTGAAAAAATAAAAAGGGTTTGACTTAGCTAAAATGGGTGGGGGATAATTACAACCATGCAAGAAAATATAATAGGGTTAACATGATACATTTTCTCATCTAGTCTCAAAATGCTAAGTGTGCATGTGTGCACTCAACACAAAAATTCACACTTAGGGTAAACCCGACTAAAAATAATTAATAACCCTATAAATATATATAAAACATGCACACTTGGTAATTAACGCGAAAATATTCTAAACGAATTTTCAAGGCGCTACATGCTTGCTGCAAAAGAAAAGAATCAACGGCATCCACTTGTGCAAGATGTTCCAACTGCAACTGCAACCTACGCTCCGCCTTACTTGGAGGTGTAGCTTACAGGCTCCAAGCGGCTTCCTTATTCACGATGCCAGTGGAACAGGTCACTCAGGCCACTACTGGATTGTTTTTTGGGACCATGCTCCCGCCAACGAGCTTCACCGTTCCTGTACCAGCACCAGATGCTCCCAAGAAGTCGGTCTTTGATCGACTTGCTACTACCACGACCCCTCTTAACGGGTCGTCCAGCTCCAACTCCTCGGTCTTCGCCAGACTGAGCCTGAACTCCGATAAGCCTGCCATGAAGCCCATGACACCTGAAGTGGCCATCCCAAAGAAAATAGCCATCTCTGCTCCTGAAGTCGTCAAGGAGGCTTCTCCTGCCAAAGATTCGATCTTTACAAGATTGACTATTCCGGCTCCCGTTCCTGCTCGAAGGTCTGTCTTTGACAGATTGGATACCGCTACTCAAAAGACGTCAGTCTTCAAGAGGCTGGCACCAGCGGCGCCTTATCTGGACAGGCAAGACAAAGCCATCCCTATTGCCGGACCAGCCCCAACAGCTCAACACGCTCGACGTCGCCACTGGCGCCGAGTAAGGAAGGCCAGGGGCAACTCTCCCTCTGGGCTAACTCCACCGGCTCCAACGGTGGAAATTAATGTTGCTGTTCCAACCGGGAACAGCTTTGAACTGCTGAACAAGGCGCGCAGGAATTCGCCTACCGCCGTACTAAAAAGATCTCCGCCGCCGGTGGAGACCGTCATAGAAATGAAGCCGGAACAACCCCCTCAGTGGCTGTCCTCCAAAGTTTACAAAGTCTGACGATGTGTCCAAGGGTCAGTGATCGATCAAGACTACCTCCGCCGACAGAAGAAGCTGAAGGTTCAGCCGGAAGGGAACCATCCCAATAAGCCGCAAAAGACGACAACCACTTGGGTGCCTACTGCAACGACCCCCTTAACTTCGACCGCGCATAAGAGAAGAAGGTCGGAGAAAATCCCCATGCCTGCGACAAATGTCAAAGGCACTGAGCCCAAACGCCCTAAGTCTGGGGGCATGGTGGTGCATACCGTCTACATGGCATCCGTAAAAGAGGATAGCCGTGCTTTTACGGGCCACCGACCACTCACCCGATCTATCACAAGAGCTCAGGAACAACAACATAAGAAGCTTCAAGAGATGCTGATTGCAATGGCCGCACTTACCGGGCCAAAAGAAAGCGCGGAGGCATCATCGGAACAACGACATGAGCAGGAAACTGATGCCGAGTTCCTTCGGAGAATGCTTGAGAAGAAGGACAAGGAGGCTGTGGAACAAGCGGCTAATATAAAGCAAATGGCCCTTCTATTCCAGGATATGGTGGGCATGATGATCCAGCCGGACCCTCCAGTCGAAGATCCTCCAGTGATAATTAAAGATGATAGAGGAGAAACATCAAACCCTCTGTCGGCTCTATCAACAGCCAAGGAGGAGACAATTTCCAATGCCGCCCTAAACGATTATATAGCTCAGCAGATACGAGTTCACCAGGCGAATGAAGCGGCTGGGCAAGTTGTTAGAACTGGGCGACCGTATCCAGGCTGGTATGATCAGATAAAGTACCCGCCGGGCTACATGATCCCGAAATTCCACGTGTACAAGGGGACATGCAATCCCTATCAACATTTTGCTCGGTTCAGGGCTCTCTGTGGAAATACTGGTGGCGATGATAAACTTTTGCTCCGCCAGTTCATTGGCAGCTTATCGGAGACGGCGTTTGAGTGGTACTCCGAACTTCCAAATAACTCCGTCAAAACATTCACAGAAATGGAGTTACTGTTCACCCAGCGATTCGCAAGTGCTAGTGAACGCACCCCGATAATGGCGTTGATCAATGCCAGGGTGAAGCCGGGCGAATCGTGGGTTCAGTATGCAATCCGATGGTGGAATCTGTGGTCGAAGTGCGAGCAGCGCATCGAAGAAGCACCGGCGGTGGGCATGTTCGTGGGCACCCTGGACCCTCATGCAACTATTTCACAGTTCAATATGTTCTTCAAACCGACTACGTTCCAGGCTTTAATCGACAAGCTAGCCCAGATGGACCAGATGGGTCATAGACCATCTCCCTCGAAGCCGGAACTGGGAAACGAAAAGGGTAAAGGAAAGGCGATCTTCGTTGCGAATAACCAACAGCAACCCAGTGCCCCAAAACTAACGGATCAACTGGAAGAGATACGACGCTATTATAATGAGAAAATGAAGCGTCCTTACTCATTCCCACGGGACAAAACGAAGAGACTATTCGAACTGGCGATGCGTAACAGGCTTATCAATCTGTCGAATCCAAGGCGACCATCGCAACCCGGCGAAGCGAATAATCCCAATTATTGCCCTTATCACCAAACGGTATGCCATCCAATCGAAGATTGCTTCTTCTTTAAGGGATGGATCGAGGATCAGTACCAACAAGGCAAGTTTGCGTTGTCTGAGAAGTGGAAAGTAAGCCCACCACAACCGCGCACTCCGAAGAAGATGGACACACCGGGGGCAACATGCTCTTTTGTTGATGAATCTCCATGGGAGGTCGTTCTTTCAGCCAAAACCAAAAGAATGCTGAATGATCTCCAGACATGCCCGGCGATCAGGATGCTGAAGCCGCGCCCAACTCCAAAGATCAATGATGATAGCCAAAATGCTCATGCACAGCTATCGAAATCTTCGAAAAAGAAGAAGAAATCCAAAAAGCCCGTGAAGCCTGGCGACAAGCGCACGGACTTGCAGAAATAGATCGACGCGCTGGAAGAGTATAATCAGAAGGCGCGGACTCCAATGACGCTCCAAGAGTTTCTCGGCCACGTCCTTTAAGATGGAGATGATGGGAAAGACTCGTCGGTTGAATCTGAAGATTATGTAGCAAGTTGCCATGTGATCTCTCACTCATCAATAAACGATGAAGAAGTTCTTTGCACCAAGAGACTGGGGGCAGGGCCTGAACCGGAACTTCCAGAGCCTTTAGACGAAATGATCGACGCATTCCTGAACGAAGCACTTCTGAAAAGTAAAACTGAGCGGGAACGTGAGATGGCTATACTTGAAAAGGCCAAGTGCCGACGACTGGACGAAAGAGTCGAGACATTCCCGCCGAATCAGAGGACATCTGTCACAGATAAAAACAAGCTCAAGACGAGGAAAAGGTTCGCTAAGGCCATATCAATGGGAATGGAGCTACCACCCTCCGAAGGAAACGCTACTAATGAAGCGGAAATACATCCTATCTACTGCTTATATCACCGGAAGATTATGCACCCCACCTAAGAGTGCAACGCTTTTAAAAGATGGTGGCAAGGATATGTTGCTCACCGGCAACATTTTAAGAGGATGAAACGCAAAACTCTTCGGGAGCGAAGAAGCACGACCGAGGAGCTTAGAGGGACCGCCGACAACTGTCACGTGGTCAACGTTGGGGGATCGCAAGTCCTCACCTTCGGAAGTGACTCCGACGAAGAGATGAATCTTTACCCTCTTTTCAAAGAATCTACCTCGGGGAAAGAGGAAGAACCAAAGACCTGCGAAAATATCCAGCTGCGCAGTCGTACGCTGCCCGAAAAGAATCTCGGACCCGCGAACAGAAAAGATAAGGGAACAGAGAAGGTCTCTGAAGATATCGCCCTAGATGACCAAGTCACGAAATAACTGACTGCTAAGGGCCCGCCAAAAAAGAACAAGGTGGACTATAACGTTCTGGCACACTTGAGGAAGCTACCCTCCCAGCTCAGCATTCTCGACGCCCTTCTGTTATCCAAAGAGGCGAGAGATTCATTGATCAAGGCGCTACAAGAGCCAGGACAATTCCAAGCTTTCCTCGCCGAAGAAAAGATGAAGGACGAGCTGGAAGAAGTGCACACAGCCGATATCACCTTCGGCGATGAAGATCTCCTCCTTAGGACGTGTGAGCACAACCGTCCCCTATATGTCTCAGGATACTGCCACGATATAAAGATAGGAAAAATCCTGGTCGACAATGGGTCTTCCGTCAATCTCCTCAACGTGCGAATGTTGAAGAAAATCTGCATGAGCGTTCAGCACCTCGCTCGCGATAAAATTACCATCTCCGGTTTTGACTCACAGTCATCACGGACTCTCGGGTCTGTGATACTGACGCTGCGCTTCGGGCTACTCATCACGGATATTAAATTTCACGTCATTGACGCTAAGACTTGCTACAATGCTTTGCTCGGCCGGCCCTGGTTACACGAGTACAACATCATCCCTTCTACACAACATTAGTGCATGAAATACTTCAAGAATGGTCTCGAATACACTGTAACAAGGGAGTTGAATCCATTCTCCGTAAACGAAGTCCGAAAATACGAAGATGCGAAATACTTCTTACCAGATTTCGAGGACATGGAGAGATGTCACAAGCCGATGGACAAAGCTATCACCACTATTTCAGTCTTCGGGAGTGATACCGAGAAGGAAGAAGAGATAGTTTATTCGGCCGCCTCAACGCCACAACCCGGGACCGTCCGCCCCCATGTTAATCTTTGGCATCGACTCGGAAGACGAAGTCCATGCTATATTCTCTGCTCGGCCTTCAATACAAACATTCGCTGATAAAGAGCAAAGTTTGCAAGTTGCCATGGTTCCGCCCAAACATTATAAAGAGCTCGATACGCTTGAAACTTATAGTGTGCAACAACTACAGACATTCTACGTCCCTCCCAGGCGAAAAGGTGAAAAGGAGATCCTATTCTACCGATCCGGGGAAACCAGAGTGGAAAAAGAAATTTGGCATGGCGCGGATTCTACACTTGACAAGCTTCATGCCATTCGTCTGCCAAGATATTACACGAAAGGTTCGAAAAGGCTATTAAAGCGTTAAGGGGTACCTTTCAGACAGACTACTCGACAAGCTCGATTCTATAACAGGCTAGTAAGGGAAGCGGGTCAAAAGATCCGGGATGACCATAACCGCGAGATGGCCATTTAAGAAAAAGCCATGACACTTGATCAGTCGAAAAAATTGCATATTTTAACCGGCAATTTCCTTATCATTTGCATCCATATAGAAGTGTACGGTATTCATAATTCACATATTAGCAAATCGGTCGCAAAATATCAGATTACATGTATTCGACCTTAAAACCGGCATTTCTAGGGAAATTGACTGCATTGCATTACATAGCATATTTTCTATATCTTGCAACCCGTGTTTCGAAGTCTATGCAGGAAAAGAGAAGCTTGCTCGATCATTACATTGCTCGACCATTACAATTGCTCGTAAACTCACTTAACTCAAATCTGGTATCAACACAGAAGGGGAACTGCAAATCTAAATATCAGAAGAAGCCACAAACAGCAGTACCAAGCAACAGAAGAAAGCCCAAGGCCCAAGCCCATCAATGCGCGGCGGAAGAGCGGCCTAAAGGTACCTCTTGCGGCGGTTGCGCGGCGGGTCCAGGACATCAGCTCCTCAAATTTCACCACAATTCCTGTTTCAGTGGCTACAGCTCAGAAATGCATTCCAAGTTTCAGAATACTCCAGATACTTCTACCAGATCAGCAACCACTTGAGTTTCATTAAACTAGCCTAATACTTCTAGAACTTTCCCTAAACCCTAGCTTAAACCCTAAGCTAACTCCTAACAAACTCCTTCTAGAAACTCTTCAACAAACTTTGGGAGGGAAAGTTCTAATTCAAACCTAAACCTAGGGTTTGGGAGTTCTATAAATAAGACCCTAGGCTCACTCATTTCTCATCTGGGCAACCTTAAGAAAGTTTAGAAAAATCAATCTCTTTCTTCATCCCCTCTTCCTCAAGTTTAGTGAGAGAGCTTGTAGGAAACCCTAACCCTAAATCCAACCACAATTCAAGATCTTGAGTGCAAGCCAAGCAAGATGCCTTCAACCCTTTTATGAGCCGAGCCGATCTTCAATCGGGCAAGAGATCAAAGTAGATCCACGATCCACGGAGACGAGCGAAGCCGAGTCAACGATCGATTTCTTCTTCTTGTAGATTCTTGAAAGAATGTATTGAAATTGTTGATTAAATAAAAGGTGATATTCTTTTATCTTGTTTTCTTTAAATTCCGCATCATGTTATCTTTACAATTCTTGAATATTATCTGTGTGGTGATGTGTGAATAAAACTCCGCTCGTCGAGGAGTCGAGACGATCTTTAGTATGATGATGTAACAAATTTGCAATCGATTCTTGAATCCCACGAGTTTGTAAACCCTAGCAAGTTCAAGAATCGACGACCCATTTCGTTTCGATGCTTTCTTGATCGACATCGATCGAAATTGGGGAGTTCCGATCGTTTCTTGAAATTGCTAGAGGCTAGAATATAAATGGTATCCTCGAAAGAACAAGGGTTAAGAGATGAAACCCTAATTTCATCAAGAAAGCCCTAACTCTCGTCGATCACCATTGATCTAGTATCAATTCTTCGAAGGACAAGAACACGAAACCCTTTAGATTACATCACGTCTAAAGATCCGATCGATTCCTACGAGCCTCTCTTATATTCTTGATTGTTGATTGGAAATACTATCAAAACAACCGATTCTTGATTGTTTATAGTTTGTTGATTCTTGCATAAAGAATAGTGACACTCGAATACAAATCATTCTTGAATCATGTTTTCGTTTATTGTTGTTTAACATTTCATTTCAAACGTATCGAAATACAAGTGAATTGTGCAATCCCTGTGGACGATCCGCACTCATTCATTAACTACATCCGACACCGTAGTTTGATTGCGGTCAAAATAGTTTTTGGTTGTGAAGTTCTTTACAAATTTCTCTATATACTACACAACAGGAAAAAACGATCAATCAAAATGTCGCCGTTGCCGGGGATCGCGCTAATTCATTTACATTTTTAGTTTGAAGTGAAAGAATTATTACATTCTACTTCTTGAATTCAAAATTCGTACAAACTCTTACACGTGTGTTGTGATTGACTGCAAGGTGATCTGGAGCATTCTGTGCTGTTGAAAAATCATTTGGGATATACCAGAGAGCTGGAAATATCAACAGAGAGCACCTGAAGAAATTTGATCAAGTGAACCCATCAAGGCAGCGCGGAAGAGCGGCCTGAACCCACCATACGCGGCGGAAACGCGGCAGCAGTGAGGGATCACTGAAAAATTTTCAGTACAGGTGATTTCTGTCTCTCTCCCCTCTCTCTTTTTAGCTCCAAGTAACCCTTTGCTGCAGGATTCTTTGCAAATAAATCGCAGCGCGCAAAAGCAAATTAAAAATTGTGTGTGATTTTGATTTCTTGGTTGTTTGCATTCTAATACGGAAATTTAAGGGGCACGGCCAAATCCAAATTAGGTGGGGATTTCATTACCCTTCCTAGGCCCCGAAAATCGTCAAACTTGCATCCGCATTACCTCCATTAACTAAAAGAAATCTAGAGAAGACTCTAAGGACTGTCGCGCTCAATAGGACAAGAGAAGGCCGTGGGTAATTCATTGCTTATCCGCGTTTTCTTGTGGTGCCTAAGGCGAGTGTTTCTAAGGCTAGTGGTTATTAATTAGGTCCACTGTAGTGGTGGTTCCTTCCCACTTACCTGTCACTTATCCGGCCACAGGGGGACAAAGAGGCAGTGGAGGATTCTATCCTGCGACTTGTCTTTTGGCAGTTAGGAGCGGTCTAGAGATCGGACCTAGGTGACCACTAGATTCTAGGGTTTGTGTGCTGCATTTGTTTTGTTGCATCATTTTTTCAAAATCCGTCCCTTTTTTAAAGCAAGCACCGCATTCATTTTACCCCTAATTATAAGTCAACGCTGCCACTTGTACTAACCCTTTTTAGTACAAGATAGGCTGGACACGGGATTCTAGTGCCCGTTTAGTCCGCGTACCTTTTATCGACTCCGAAGTCGATAATTCTCCATTTACCTCTTCCTTACCCACTACCACACCCACACCGATGGATCCGAATCCATCAAACTTCTTTAACCCTAATCTGCCACCGTCCGTTGGTGCGCAGAATCCTACTCCACCCCACATTTCTCTCCAGGAAAGATGCTATCCACATAGAGGTCCTCTTTCGACCTGCTTATCCACACCACCAGCCAATGGGGATAATTTTAAGATTAAGCCCCAGTATATCAATCTTTTACCCAAATACCACGGACTCGAGACCGAGGACGCTTACGTTTTCATTACCAAATTTGAAAACGTATGCGCAATGATGGGTACGTCACAACTTTCAGTGGATGCGATGCGTCTACGACTTCTTCCATTTACTTTGTGCGATATAGCCGAGAAGTGGCTATATAACACCACCGCACATTCTATTACGAATTGGGAAGAATTCGTCGCTGCATTCCTTAAGAAATTTTACCCAGTCCAAAAGACGGCTCGAATCCGTAGCGAACTGAACCAATTTGCCCAGCTCCCTGCCGAAACATTTTCAAAATACTTTGAACGTTTCAAGGATCTATTGGTTCAATGTCCTCATCACGGCATCCCGAGATGGGAGCTTTGCCGAATCATATATGAGGGCAGTAACCCTAACACTAAACAGAGCCTTGAAAACATGTGTCAAGGTACATTTATGACTAAAGATGACGGGGAAGCCTGGCGATACTTAGAAGAGTTCGCTGAAAAATCACTAATTTGGGAGAGTGGAACACAACCATTGAATAGGGGTGGCGTACACCAAATAGATGTGTCCATAGGTGTTCGAGCTGAAATGGCAGCAATGCAAAAGAAGCTCGACGCTATGGAACACAAATTTGCAGCAGCCTCCCTAAACCCAATGTCGCTCCCCAAAACTATTTGTGGGTGCTGTTCTGATCCGTCACATTTAACGGAAGAATGTCCATTAAACTCTGCGTTTCAAGGTCACGAGCATTCTAATGCCGCATTTCAACGACCTCGAAACGATCCATATTCTTCCACGTACAATCAGGGTTGGAGGAACCACCCGAATTTTGCTTGGAACCAAAACCAATCTCAAAACACGGTTCCAAACACGAATCAATTTCAAAGGGCTCTTCCTCCACCACAACAGCAACCCCTACAACTCACTCAGCATCCCTATCAGTCACAAAATTTCCAAAACCAGGGCAACACTCCTGCACAGTCTAATCCTATGCAGTCCTGTTCTGACGAGTTCTCTCAATTCACTCAAACCATGAAATCACTTTTATCAAATTTCATGGATGTTTCGACTGAGGTTAGATCTTCCGTCAGTGAAATAAAGAAAAACTCAGCGTCCCAAGCTGAGAGTATTTGCACGATGGAAGCTGAAATCGCACGCTTAAAAGCCGAAATGAGTGCGAGAGAAAAAGGGAAACTTCCCTCTCAACCCCTACAGAATCCTGGGCATTACAATGTAAATGCCATTACCACGTTGAGATCGGGAAGAGTGCTGAACAATCATGTCGGGGAAGGTATTGATGATACTGAAAATCATATCAACACCCCGGCTGAGTCTTTCCCACACACACACACTTCACCTTCTGATCCTTCTTCTTCTACCAAACCACCTTCGCACGAGCCTATTCTCCATTTCCCTTTAGGCTCAACACCTTCACCCAACCCTTATAGTTCTCCACAGACGGTCCCCACACCTCCTTTGAGACCTCGTCTACCCCCCTTTCCTTCTCCTATGATGGACCCCGAGCTTATTGCGAAAGCACCTTACCCGAATCGGCTAAGGGCTAATAGAACGAGTCCTCATATGGAGAAAATTTTAGAGATGTTCAAACAGGTTAACATCAATATCCCTCTCCTAGATGCGATTCAGCAAGTCCCCGCTTATGCGAAGATTCTTAAGGACTTGTACACTAGGAAGAGGAAGACCCAAGTGCCGAAGAAGGTCTTTATGTCTAACAATATCAGCACTGCTTTTATACCCCAGCTTCCAAAGAAAAGAAAGGACCCAGGTTGTCCTACAATTTCGATTTCGATTGGGGGTAAAAACATAAATCGTGCTCTTTTAGACCTTGGCGCGAGTGTTAACCTGTTACCTTATTCTGTCTATGAGCAATTAGGGATTGGAGAGCTGAAACCTGCTCATTGCACTCTCCAGATGGCAGACCGATCTATCACCAAACCAAGGGGTGAATTAGAGGATGTATTGATAAAGGTCGGGGAATTTGTTTTCCCTGTAGACTTCATTGTACTCGACACACATCCTGTAGCAAACCCCCGGGGCCAAATTCTGGTGATTCTAGGTCGTCCTTTCCTTGCCACTTCCAACGCTGTTATAAACTGTAGAAATGGTTCAATGAATTTATCATTTGGAAATATGACCATTGAACTAAACATCTATAAAGTTGGAAGTCAGCCGTCAGAACCCTCTGCTCATATTTTAGATGTGTGCTCTGTCCATGAGATCGCTCCCGATAGTTGTGGAGCTGAGGATCTTTGCTTTACTGATCTCGATGACATTAGCACATCTCTGCTTGACTTTGCACTAGATCTTAGTGAGGACACTTTAGCTACACATGAGTCCTGCACTTCTGACTTTTCTCCACCCGAGTCTGTATCTTTCACACGCTCTGAGCTTCTTTGTAGATCCAAAAATCAATCTGTGACCCTTCCTTATATCATTTCTCCGCCTGAGTTAGATCTCAAAATTTTACCTTCTCACCTGAAATATGCATATCTTGGTAAGAACGAGTCATTACCGGTTATCATTTCCGCTTCTCTTGCATCAGAGCAAGAGAATGCCCTTTTATCAGTATTGAGATCTAACAAAGAGGCGTTTGGTTGGAGTATGGCGGACATCAAAGGGATTAGTCCCTTGATAGTTGAACATCATATACATGTGATGGATGATACCAGACCGACCCGAGAACCACAGAGACGGTTGAATCCCGTCATGAAGGAAGCTGTCATGAAAGAAATCGTCAAATGCTTAGATAGTGGTATTATATACCCCATCTCCGATAGCCAATGGGTAAGTCCTATACATGTCGTTCCTAAGAAATCCGGCATCACAGTTATCACAAATGAGGCGAATGAGTTGATTCAAACACGCGCCCAAACTGGGTGGCGTGTATGCATCGATTATAGAAAACTCAACGCTGCTACGAGGAAAGACCATTTTCCTCTACCATTTATTGATCAAATGCTGGAACGCTTAGCGGGACGAGAGTTTTATTGTTTTATGGACGGATACTCAGGCTACAATCAGGTCCCCATCGCCAAAAAGGATCAAGATAAAACCACTTTTACTTGTCCTTTTGGTACCTTTGCTTACAGTCGCATGCCCTTCGGGCTATGCAATGCTCCCGCTACCTTTCAGCGGTGTATGATGGGGATATTCTCTGATATGGTAGAGAATTTTTTGGAGATCTTTATGGACGACTTCTCGATTTTTGGAGACTCTTTTTCTGATTGCCTTGCGAATCTAGACGCTGTTCTTACTCGTTGCAAAGAGAAGAACTTGACATTGAACTGGGAAAAATGCCATTTTATGGTCCAAGAAGGAATAGTCCTTGGACATGTCATTTCACAGAAAGGCATTGAGGTTGACAGAGCTAAAGTAGATGTCATTCAAAACCTGCCTCATCCCAAAAGCGTCAAAGATATTCGCTCTTTCCTTGGCCATGCGGGCTTTTATAGGAGATTCATTAAGGACTTTAGCAAAATTGCTAGACCTTTAACACTACTCCTGGCCAAGGATACGACCTTCCATTTTGACTCGGATTGCGAGACAGCTTTCGACTCACTTAAACACTCACTCACTTCAGCCCCCGTTTTATCATCACCAAATTGGGACTACCCCTTTGAGCTGATGTGTGACGCATCTGATTTTGCAGTAGGTGCAGTCTTAGGACAGCACATCGAAAAGATGCCACACGTGATTTACTATGCTAGTAAGACCCTGAATGATGCGCAAATCAATTATACAACCACCGAGAAAGAGCTTTTAGCGGTTGTATTTGCTTTAGAAAAATTCAGGCCTTACTTAATCGGCTCACCTATAGTTGTATATACTGACCATTCCGCTTTAAAACATCTTCTGGCGAAGAAAGATGCAAAAGGTCGACTAATACGTTGGATCCTTCTTTTACAAGAATTCGATCTTGTTATCAAAGATAAGAAAGGATGTGAAAACGTAGTAGCTGACCACCTTTCACGCATCGTTTCTTCCCCTGTGACCCTGCCGATCAATGATTCATTCCCTGACGAACAACTCTTGAGCGTATCCGCTGAACCATGGTTCAGGGATATTGTGAACTATCATGCCACGGGACTGATACCTAGCGATTGGTCAAAACAGGACAAATATCGTTTTCTTTCCCAAGTAAAACACTATTACTGGGACGAGCCCTATTTGTTTAAATATTGTCCTGATCAGATCATTCGCCGGTGCGTCCCGAATGAAGAGTTCAAGAGTGTTCTTTCATTTTGTCATGATCAGGCTTGTGGGGGTCACTTTGGTCCTAGAAAGACAGCGGAAAAGGTTTTGCAATGTGGATTTTATTGGCCGACCTTATTCAAGGACGCATTTGAGTATTGCAAAACCTGTACACAATGTCAGTATACGGGTAGAATATCCCAGAGGAATGAAATGCCTCAGCAACCCATTCTGGTTGTTGAAATGTTTGATGTTTGGGGCATTGATTTTATGGGTCCTTTTCCCAACTCCTTTGGGAATCTGTACATATTGCTGGCGGTTGATTATGTCTCAAAGTGGGTAGAAGCCATTCCATGTCGCACTAATGACAGGAAAGTTGTCATTAAGTTCTTGAAAGAGAATATCTTTTCGCGATTTGGACACCCACGCGCTATCATTAGCGATAATGGGACACATTTCTGCAACAGGTCTTTCGAGACTCTGATGCGAAAATACTCAATCAACCACCGTCTTTCTACACCCTATCACCCCCAAACAAGCGGGCAGGCTGAGATCTCAAACAGACAAATCAAACTTATCCTGGAGAAAACTGTTGCTAAAAATAGAAAAGACTGGTCGACCAAATTGACGGATGCTCTTTGGGCATTCAGGACTGCATATAAGACCGACCTAGGAATGTCTCCTTATAGGATAGTGTTTGGAAAAGCATGTCATTTACCTGTCGAGATAGAGCATAAAGCATTGTGGGCTATAAAGGAAATAAATTTTGATCTAAACCTTGCTTGCAACTTTCGGAAGCTGCAACTTAACGAGCTAAGCGAACTCCGCGATGAAGCTTATGATAATGCTGTAACCACAAAGAATAGGACTAAGGTTTTTCACGATAAAAGCATTTTAAGGAAAACATTTTTACCTGGTCAACAAGTCCTTCTTTATGATTCACGATTACACCTTCACGCGGGTAAGCTCCGATCTCGTTGGAAGGGACCTTTTGTTGTGCGGTCTGTATACCCGCACGGGGCAGTAGAAGTTGAAAATGTTAAAAACGGCACTGTTTTCAAAGTTAATGGACATAGATTAAAGCTGTATTTTTCCACTGACCCCACGGAGGAGCTCTTGTTCTTACAAGAGCCAGTTTATTTAGATTAAAATTCCTCCGTCTCACCTTCATATCCTGTATATCATTGCATCATCTTTTGAATGAAGGTGAGTGAAAGATAAGTTTGGGGGAAGTTCTTCACTTATATATTTTGCCCCCACTAATAATTCCCCCCAGATTTACAGGTTTTGTAGATATAGCTGTCGGCAACAGTGAGGACACTGTTGAAAACAAGTTTGGGGGAGGTTTGTGCTTATTTTCGCATCATTTGCATATCATCTGCATAAGCACAAAACATTTCTTTTAAAAATCTATAAAAATTGAAAAATTTTCAAAACCCATAAAAATTTAAAAATTTTCAAATATAAAAATAATTTTAATATTTACACTTTTTGTATATAAATAAGATAATGAAAGTTTAGATAGTGAAAAATTGCATCCATGAGATTAGAAAAATTTTAGAAAACTAAGAAAATTAGAAGTTTTCTTATACGAACTAGTAATAAGTAGTTATGAGCCGTTGTCCCAAGGGTTAGTAAGATGAAGGACGTCACTAATCTGAGGATAAAAATAAGTCTGAAAAATAGTTTCTATTCTGGAAGCCAAACATTTTGAACGTTGCTACCCTGCTATTCGCACTTACACACGTCTTGAAGCCTGGGATAGTAGAGGATACCTTGAAATGCTCTTGTCTTAAAGCCAAAAGTATGAAAAAAAATATGTGTTTTAAAGTGGTGAGAAAAATGGATACTGGTTTTGTTATCACCGAGGGCAATAAAAATATATAGCAAAAGGGTGCTTCTTCACCTAGTGCCCCAAGGTCAACTGGTCTGGGAGTCACTGCTATACCTAAGGTGGTGCAAGATTAGGAAAATACACCAAATAAGCAAGCACATGAGTAATCGGTCGGTTAGTACCTCAAGAAGTATTAACGGTCGCATGAAAGTGTGTGAGCTCATCGAAAAAAATATATATATACTGAGGCTGATGGGCAAGAGTATGATAGCTTGAATTGAATTCTCCGGGTGTAGGGATGTCCTTTACACACACGCAGGGTTTTATGATCGATGTTTGGAAGAAAGACAGGAATGAAGAATAAGACGATGTTTTATTGAGGGAGGACGTGATTTCTGACATCTTTTCATGACCATTAAGATAGGGCTCATGACAACCGAAAAGCTAGCTTAGTTGGAAACCCTAATTTTCAAAGTTTTTCTTTTACAATTCTCTTCTTTAAATGTAATATTCATGATCTTGCTTTTATTATTGGATTTTGTGGGTGCAATCCGCTGAAAACCCTCAGGAGACAACACTCCTCCTACTAGGGACACCTAGAGGTTTAAAGGCTTGTTGCACATGCTCAGTGCAATCGTGTTGCCTACGAAAGTGTGCTAGTTAGTTTTTTCTCTTTCTTTATTTTCTCCTTCTCTTTTTAATAAAACATTCGCTCGAGACGATCGAAATTAAGTTTGGGGGTATTTGATCAGTCGAAAATATTGCATATTTTAACCGGCAATTTCCTTATCATTTGCATCCATATAGAAGTGTACGGTATTCATAATTCACATATTAGAAAATCGGTCGCAAAATATCAGATTACATGTATTCGACCTTAAAACCGGCATTTCTAGGGAAATTGACTGCATTGCATTACATAGCATATTTTCTATATCTTGCAACCCGTGTTTCGAAGTCTATGCAGGAAAAGAGAAGCTTGCTCGATCATTACATTGCTCGACCATTACAATTGCTCGTAAACTCACTTAACTCAAATCTGGTATCAACACAGAAGGGGAACTGCAAATCTAAATATCAGAAGAAGCCACAAACAGCAGTACCAAGCAACAGAAGAAAGCCCAAGGCCCAAGCCCATCAATGCGCGGCGGAAGAGCGGCCTAAAGGTACCTCTTGCGGCGGTTGCGCGGCGGGTCCAGGACATCAGCTCCTCAAATTTCACCACAATTCCTGTTTCAGTGGCTACAGCTCAGAAATGCATTCCAAGTTCCAGAATACTCCAGATACTTCTACCAGATCAGCAACCACTTGAGTTTCATTAAACTAGCCTAATACTTCTAGAACTTTCCCTAAACCCTAGCTTAAACCCTAAGCTAACTCCTAACAAACTCCTTCTAGAAACTCTTCAACAAACTTTGGGAGGGAAAGTTCTAATTCAAACCTAAACCTAGGGTTTGGGAGTTCTATAAATAAGACCCTAGGCTCACTCATTTCTCATCTGGGCAACCTTAAGAAAGTTTAGAAAAATCAATCTCTTTCTTCATCCCCTCTTCCTCAAGTTTAGTGAGAGAGCTTGTAGGAAACCTAACCCTAAATCCAACCACAATTCAAGATCTTGAGTGCAAGCCAAGCAAGATGCCTTCAACCCTTTTATGAGCCGAGCCGATCTTCAATCGGGCAAGAGATCAAAGTAGATCCACGACCCACGAAGACGAGCGAAGCCGAGTCAACGATCGATTTCTTCTTCTTGTAGATTCTTGAAAGAATGTATTGAAATTGTTGATTAAATAAAAGGTGATATTCTTTTATCTTGTTTTCTTTAAATTCCGCATCATGTTATCTTTACAATTCTTGAATATTATCTGTGTGGTGATGTGTGAATAAAACTCCGCTCGTCGAGGAGTCGAGACGATCTTTAGTATGATGATGTAACAAATTTGCAATCGATTCTTGAATCCCACGAGTTTGTAAACCCTAGCAAGTTCAAGAATCGACGACCCATTTCGTTTCGATGCTTTCTTGATCGACATCGATCGAAATTGGGGAGTTCCGATCGTTTCTTGAAATTGCTAGAGGCTAGAATATAAATGGTATCCTCGAAAGAACAAGGGTTAAGAGATGAAACCCTAATTTCATCAAGAAAGCCCTAACTCTCGTCGATCACCATTGATCTAGTATCAATTCTTCGAAGGACAAGAACACGAAACCCTTTAGATTACATCACGTCTAAAGATCCGATCGATTCCTACGAGCCTCTCTTATATTCTTGATTGTTGATTGGAAATACTATCAAAACAACCGATTCTTGATTGTTTATAGTTTCTTGATTCTTGCATAAAGAATAGTGACACTCGAATACAAATCATTCTTGAATCATGTTTTCGTTTATTGTTGCTTAACATTTCATTTCAAACGTATCGAAATACAAGTGAATTGTGCAATCCCTGTGGACGATCCGCACTCATTCATTAACTACATCCGACACCGTAGTTTGATTGCGGTCAAAATAGTTTTTGGTTGTGAAGTTCTTTACAAATTTCTCTATATACTACACAACAGGAAAAAACGATCAATCAACACTACGCCTCCTTCAACAAACCGCAGAGAACAACAATGCTCTTCCTTATCAACCCGTCATACAAAAGGCCCCACGCAGAGGCAAAAATAAATTAAAGAACGGGAAATGCGTTCGAGAGCGACAAAACGGGAGTAAGAAGCCATGTGATGGGGAATCGAGCAATCCGGATTCGTCCCTTATAAAGAAGATGAATCGAGAGTACTCTTTTCCTTAGAACAAAACACGGAAGATACTTGATCTCGCCATAAGACATCGAATGATCACGTTCCCGGAGTCCAAACACCCTGAGTAAGTCAACGAGATCTCTCACCTAGACTATTGCCCTTATCACCGAGCAATAGGACATCCTCTCGAAGACTGCTTCACCTTCAAGAATTGGGTCGAAGACCAATATCATCTCGGCAAGTTCGCTTTATCCAGCAGTTGGAGGATAAATCTGCCATGGAAGCACGAACCAAAAGCCGCGCATATCGCAAGAGTAGAACCAGATCAGCATCGGTCTTGGAAGCGAGCTCGTACTTGTCATATGATAACGCTATCAAGAGAAGAGCCCGAGGATATGGATGACCCCCCATGGTGCTTCGAAAACAACGACGACGAGGTGATCTCGGAGTTTCCGCCGGCGCCAAAGGAGCTGGAAGATGGAATATATACCACTGCAAATGAACTCAAGAAAATTGACTTGGGAACGGCAAGTGATCCACGACCGACGTTTGTTAGTGAGTTGTTGTCTGAAGAACGGGTGGCCACATTAAAGGACGTGCTTATGCAGCATAAAGATTGCTTTGCATGGAACTATTCCGAGATGCCAGGACTAGATCCAGAGATTATTGTCCACAAATTGGCAATTTCCCTAGATGTCATGCCAATCAAACAAGCACCGAGAAGAATGCGGCTCGAGCTTGAGATGAGCATCAACGCAGAGGTCAAGAAGCTAATCGACTCTGGCTTCATCCAAGAGGTGCAGTACCCAGACTGGATCGCCAACATCGTCCCGGTGATGAAGAAAAATGGGACAGTGCGCATATGTGTGGACTTTCGAGAACTCAATAAAGCCTGCCCGAAAGATGATTTCCCGGTACCAGTCACCGAGCTGATGATAGACAATACGTCCACTCACGAAGTCTTCTCCTTTATGGATGGTTCATCGGGATACAATCAGATAAAGATGCATCTCGAGGACCAGAAGCATAATGCTTTCCGGACCCCTCTGGGCATATTCTGCTACAAGGTGATGCCCTTTGGTCTAAAGAACGCCGGTGCCACCTATCATAGGACCATGACGAAGATTTTCGATGAACTCATACATGAAATCGTCGAATGCTATATCGACGACCTCGTAGTTAAAAGCAAATCATATGAGGAACATCTGGAGCATCTGAAGACCGTATTTCAACGCCTTCGGCAATACAACTTGAAGATGAACCTTCTCAAATGCGCATTCGGAGTTTTCTCGGGCAAATTCTTAGGATTCATTGTCCGACACCGAGGCATCGAGATAGATCCGTCAAACATCAAGGCGATTATGGAGATGCCTTTGCCAAGGACTCTCAATCAATTGCGGTCTCTCCAAGGGAAGCTCGCATATATCCGGTGATTTATAGCCAATCTCTCTGGCAAGTGCCGTCCGTACAGTCACTTGATGAAGAAAGGGACCCCGTTCGTCTGGGATCACAAATGCCAAGGCGCACTGGAAGAAATCAGTATCTGCAGAACCCGCCAGTGCTGGCTGCTCTAGTCAAGGGAAAACCCCTCATTCTGTATACAACCGCCCTTGAAGGTTCCTTAGGTGCATTATGGGCACAAGAGAACGACCAAGGGAAGGAGAGAGAGATCTACTATTTGAGTTGAGTTCTACTGGGGGCAGAAAGCAATTACTCTCCCATTAAAAAACACTGCCTGGCGTTGATCTTCGTGATAACGAAACTCAGGCACTATTCATTGGCGCATGAAGTCCGTCTCATATCGAAGGTAGACCCTCTCAAATATTTGATGTCAAAAGCCATATTGATGGGACAGCTCGCTAAATGGGCCTTGCTCTTGATGGAGTTCTCAATAACTTATCAGCCTCTTAAGGCAGTGAAAGGCCAGGCCATCGCCGACTTCCTCGCTGATCATCCGATACCTGCCGATTCCCCTCTGAATTGCGAACTGCTAGACAAACATGCGTTTGACACGATCGAAGGAAGTGATACCCGGCGGGAACTTTATTTTGATGAAGCGTCTTCCATGAATAAGAGCAAACAAAGCACCCCCATAATCAGATCAGGGGTAGGCCTCATCTTTGTAAGTCCACAAGGAGGGATAATGCGCTTTGCCTTCTCTTTAACAGAGCCGAGGACAAACAATGAAGCTGAGTATGAATCTTTGATAGTAGGTCTCGAGATCGCCATCGACATGGGGGTTGAGAACCTCCTCATATACGGAGACCCCCAGCTGGTCGTTAGTCAAGTAAATGGCGACTACCAGACATGCAAACCAGAATTGGTGAAGTACGGCGAGAGAGTGCAGCAACGGCCGACTCAAATCCCTTCCTACACCTTGCAAAGCATACCGCGTGCGGAAAATAGCAAAGCGGATGCATTAGCCAAGCTTGCTAAAGAATTGGCTGTTGTGAACCTCGATGATGTAAGAATCGTGGTACAAAGCCGTCGGGTTCTTGCACCGGCGGAAATATCTCCAGAGTCGTCTAAAGGAAAAGGAGCGACCGAGCAAATGGCTCTGCAAGTAAATGACCAGGAAAAGGTTGAGGATTGGAGAGAAGTTTTCATAGACTACTTCAAATCCCGTCGAACACCTGAAGATGCATCCTCAAGACATCAGCTTATGAAACGAGCTCTGTCTTTTTCTTTCGTCAATGATACCCTGTACAAGAGGTCGTTTGATTCTTTGTGGCTAAGATGCCTGGGACCCGAAGAAGCAAAAAGAGTCGTCCAAGAAACTCACGACGGACTCTGTGGTTCTCACAAAGCCGGGCTGAAGATGAAGCTGAAAATCCAAAGGATGGGCTACTATTGGTCCATGATGATCCAGGACTTCCTTGAGTATGCGAAGCAATGCCACTCGTGCCAGATCCATGGGGAATTTATCCACCAGCATCCAAATCCACTACATTCAATGATGGCAAGCTGGCCGTTCGAGATGTGGGGAACTGACATAATCGGCCCTATCGAACCAGCATCGTCCAGAGGACATCGGTTCATTTTGGCGACAACTGATTACTTCTCTAAGTGGGCAGAAGCAGTACCGCTAAGGGAAGTGAAGACGGAGAATATCCTCCACTTCTTCAAGACACGCGTCATTTATCGGTTTGGCACTCCGCGATGGATTATCTCCGATAACGGACCAGCCTACAGAAGCCATAAGATCAGCCGCTTCGCACAACAACATAACATAGACTGGAGATACTCTTCATTTTATAACCTCCGAGCTAACGGTCTAGCTGAGGCTTTCAACAATACCTTGACGAAGATCGTGAAAAAGACGGTGTCACGAAATAAGAAAGACTGACATGAGAGACTGCAAGAAGCTCTCTGGGCGTATCGAACTAAGTTCAAGACAGCCACGAACACAACGCCGTATGTGTTGGTATTCAGTACAGAAGCGGTACCCCCCTCGAGATAGAGTTACCCTCTCTACCAGTGGCAGTTCGTTACGAGCTAACGGACGAAGAGAACGCTCACCTTCGCCTCGAGGAGCTCGATGCCCTTGATGAAACCCGGCTCATAGCGCAACAAAATCTGGACGATTATAAAGCAAAGATGACGCGCTCATACGAAAGATTGACTAGGCCGAGGACATTCCGCCAAGGAGAACTCGTGCTAGTGGTCAAAAGACCTATGATCCCCAATCGTGCTAAACAAGGGAAATTCAAGCCGAATTATGAAGACCCGTATATTATAGAAAAATTCTACCAGGGTGGAGCCTATCTACTCATGGACATGCATGGTGAAAGGCCCTTTAGGCCAATAAACGGTCGCTTCCTGAAGAAGTACTACGCTTGACGAGTCACGGCCTAGGTCAATGATAGATGACGTCGCCTATGTCCACTCACTATCTTCCTAAGCCCAAACTCTATAAGTAATAGCCGACTAACGGACCAAAACGTCCTTAAACTAACAGCGGACCGCAAAGTCCTTAAACTAACAAAGGACCGAAACGTCCTTAAACTAACAATGGACCACTAAGTCCTAAAACTAGCTGTTGACCGAGATATCGATAAACTACGGTGGATTGCAGCATCCCAAAGATGATAAAAAAAAAGAATAAAAAAAAGATAAAAAAGAAAACGGTATGTCCATAAGCAAAATAGGCACGGATGAAAACCAGAAAGGGCTCCGTGAGTAAAAACAGCAGGGCTACCGGCGAGTTTTGTGAAAACCCGAAAGGGCGCAACTTCGTTAGAATAAAAAATAAAAAGAGAAAGAAAAACGGTATGTCTATAAGCAAAATGGGCACGGATGAAAACCCAAAAGGGCTCTGTGAGTAAAAACAACAGGGCTACCGGCGAGTTTTGTAAAAACCCGAAAGGGCGCAATCTCGTTAAAAGACACTTGCAAGGTCCTCTCGACTTTGTAAGGAGAAACCACCTGCGTGAGATCCTTACGACTTACAAGGGAGAAACACATTTAGGGATCCCCACGATTCCTAAGGAGAAATTACACTTGCGAGATCCTCAGGACTCGTAAGGAGAACCCTCTTATGGGACCCTCACGACTCATAAGATTTGAAAGTCTTAAACTACAGGGACCTAAACCTGTTCTTAAGCAGCTCCCACAACCTCCGATACTGCCCTACAAGCGGCTCAATGCTGACCCTTTTATACAATCCATGGGCGCGAATAAACATTTCCCTAACAAAGTCCCATCCGTGACTAGGGATATGTCTACATGGTGAACAACCTTTGTAAGTCCTCTCGACTTATAAGGAGAAAACACTCTTGTAAGATCCTTACGACTTATAAGAGATCATACACTTAGGAGTCCTCACGATTCCTAAGGAGAAAAGGCACCTACAAGATCCTCACGACTCGCAGGGAGAAATACCTTTATGAGACCCTTACGGCTCATGAAGTCAAAAGCCTTAGTCGACAGGATCTTAATTCTGATCGCTATGCCACCTTTGTCCAACATCGACAGAGGCAAATGATGATTCGCTCCTGGCCATATCCCAGTTGTAGCGGTGCTGATGCCAAAATCGGTGTCAAAATCTAAGCTTGCAGCAAAAAGCCAGCAAGCCACACATGTATACGAAATAGCCGAAATGATGGGGCAACTCGTAAACAAAATCAGCAAGTAAAAATGTATACCTGTGAAATATCCGAAATGATTGGGCAACTCTCAATAAAAAGAAGCAAGTAAAAATAAAACAAATAGCCGAAATGATTGGGCACCGCGAAAAATAGCCGAAATGATTGGGCAATCGCGACCTTCGCGATATAAAAGCTGAAATGATAGAGTATCGCGGAAATAAAAAAATGATGATAAATGGAAAAATGAAATTTATGCCCTACAGGGGAGATCACATCAATCCCTGTATACAATCCAGGGGCACAAACAAAGAAGGAATCACACCTTCCCTCCCCAGGTTTCATCAGAAGAAGAAGCGAAATCTCAATGGTTCATAGACAACCTAGAGATCATCTCAACATTCGTCTTATTATAACGGACACAACATCAAGCAAAGCGGAACAGCGGCAACTCCCAGTTCCATGACTCGGCGGTGTACAGATGACCGAGAGTCAAACTTCGACTCTGTGAAATATGGATAAAGTCAACCCTTCCTGGTTACGTGAAACGCGGATTATGTCACTCCTGACCCCGTGGGAAACGTCTAGAGTGGATCCTGGTCCTCGCAGAGCACGGCAGTGACCCCGTGTGAAGCATCCAGAGCGAAGCCTGGTCCTCGCCGAACATGGTAGTGAACCCGTGGGAAGCATCCAGAGCAAAATTCCTGGCTACGTGGAACGCGGATTATGTCACTCCTCACCCCGTGGAAAACGTCCAGAGTGGATCCTGGTCCTCGCAGAGCACGGCAGCGAACCCGTGTGAACCATCCAGAGCGGATCCTGATCCTCGCAGAGGACGGTAGTGAACCCATGTAAAGCATCCAGAGCGGAGCCTAGTCCTCGCCAAACACGGCAGTGAACCCGTGGGAAGCATCTAGAGCAAAATTCCTGGCTACGTGGAACGCGGCAATGACCCCGTGGGAAACATCCAGAGCGGATCCTGGTCCTCGCAGAGCACAGCAATGAACCCATGTGAAGCATCCAGAGCAGAGCCTGGTCCTCGCCGAACACGGTAGTGAACCCGTGGGAAGCATCCAGAGCAAAATTGGACCGTTAGGTCCTTAAACTCACGGACTATGATGTCCTTAACCTCGACCGTGATGTCTTAAAACTAACAACGGACTGTGGAGTCCTCAAATTCACAGACTATGATGTCCTTAACCTCGACTGTGATGTCTTAAAACTAACAACGGACTGTGGAGTCCTTAAATCCATGGACTATGATGTCCTTAACCTCGACTGTGATGTCTTAAAACTAACAACGGACTTTGGAGTCCTCGAATCCACGGACTATGATGTCCTTAACCTCGACCGTGATGTCTTAAAACTAACAACGGACTGTGGGGTCCTTAAATCCACGGACTATGATGTCCTTAACCTCGACCGTAATGTCTTAAAACTAACAACGGACTGTGGAGTCCTTAAATCCACGGACTATGATGTCCTTAACCTCGACCGTGATGTCTTAAAACTAACAACGGAATATGGAGTCCTTAAATCTACGGACTATGATGTCCTTAACCTCGACCGTAATGTCTTAAAACTAACAACGGACTGTGGAGTCCTTAAATCCACGGACTATGATGTCCTTAACCTCGACCGCGATGTCTTTAAACTACGATATCCTGGAAAGCCTCCGGAGCAGAGCTTGGTCCTCGCCAGACACGGCAGTGAACCCGTGGGAAGCTTCCAGAGCAACCCCCGACCTCGTGAAATGCGGATAAGGGCAACTTCACCCATCACTTGCGGGTTCTCACGACTCGTAAGGGAGTAAATTCTCTTGTGAGATCCTTACGACTTTCAAGAGAAAACACACTTATGAATCCCCACGATTCTTAAGGAGAAATTACACCTACGGGATCCTCTCGACCTTTAGGGAGAAAAACTCTTTATGAGACCTTCACGGCTCATAAAGTCGAAAAGTCTTAGGAGGCAGATCTTAACCCTGAATCCTAAGCCATCGTTGTCCTGCAAAGAGATCAAGATAAACTATCCGCAGAATACACTTAATAAAAAGGGACATACCATTGAGAAGAAAAATATGTCTTTTATTCATGAACCAAAATGGATACAAAGTACAATTCGTGAAAGAACAAAAAAATATACTCTCATTCAGGAGTATGTACAAAGGGAAAATAAAAAAAAACATATACAAGCCTTCAGGTCGGCGGGTGATTCAGCAGATTGGTCAGCTCATCCCTCTTTTGCTGGGCCTCGCCTTCGTGATTCAGTATCGCCAGAAGACGGACCTCCGCCTGAGCCTGCTGGGTCTGATATGAGGCAAGCCGGCCTTCAAGCTCCTTCACAGTAGCCTTGTGAGCTTCAACCCTTTCGCGAGTGAACACGGAAGCTTTGTCGATGGCCACCACCTCTTTGATGGCCTCTTGAAGCACTCGCCAGAGTTCGTACGCTTTGTTGGCCTTGGCTGTAAGGTTGGCTTGGAGCTCGTTCAGTGCTTTCGAAGCCAACTCCTTCTCCGAAAATTTGCGGCCGAGCCTCTTCTCGCACGACACCATGTTAGCCGCACACCGCTCAATTAAACCCCGCAAGCCCGCCTTCGCAGCCACAGCCTCCGAAGAAAGGTGGGTACACTCGAGCACGTGCAAGCAGGCCTCCACCTGCCGGCAAAACTCAACCCAGACTTGCACCACTGCTTCGCTATGATAGGCGGCAAGAAAGGGGAAAGAGCCGTTAGTTTCAGCAGCAAACGCTTCGGTCGTAATTATGCTGCCGGCACGAAGTTCCTCGATCAAAGATAACAGAGAAGCGAGGCTTAGCTTGGCCATCCGTTCTGAGGCTCGCAAAGCATAAGGGCCGGGCGGCATGGCGATGCGCGACTCCAGCGCTGTGAGAACTGGCAGGGCTGTTCAGATTTATAAACAGTCAGTGAAACTTCTAAGCAAAAGAACAAGGGGGATGATATTGAGACTTCGCTTACCCACAGTCATGCAAGAAGGAGCTGAAGGCTTCCCTGGCCCTTCGAGAACCTCAACCTCGTCGTCGGCCTCCAGAACTGTAAAAGACATCAATGTCATTTTACGAAAAACAACAATGCTATGAAAAGATAGCAAACAACACTAACTTTGCCCAGACGAGAGGACGATGCGTTGAGGAGATATCGCTTGTGGAGCAGCCATCTCCAACAGGCGCTGAAAAGACTGCCTGGGAGACAAGTCGGCAATCGAAGCCGCCAAGCCGCGCAATTCTGAAAAGACAGAAGAGTTCAGATAATGGAAAGGATACTAATTCAAAATGCAGAAGGTTACCTTCGATGCTTCTCCCATTCTGAATAGGAGAGATAGCAGCTTCAACGGCCTCCGCCGCGACCTCGGGCTCCAACAAAAGGGGGGTAGCCTCGACTATCTCCATCCTAGCCTCTGTGCCACTCCTAGCGAGATCTGTTGGGACGGCGACCACCAAGGGTGCCTCTCCCAAGGGAGCAATTGCTTCAGGAGCAAGAACCACCGCAGGAGGCTCTATCGCGAGAGGGACAGTTTCATCAACCCCCTCCACACTGAGCAGTGTTTCACTAGGGGTATCAGCAGGCTCTACAGTCAGCAAACCCATGGGAACCTCCCCCATCGCTGAGATCTCTATACAGTTCACACAAGAATAAGAATACATATATACAAGTGCAGACAATATGAAGTAATACAAAGAAATACAGGAACATACTGATGCGTAAGGAAGCTTTCAATATGGCTTGTTCAAGCCGATGCTCCTTCTCGAGGAGGTGTGCTCGCCGAGGTTCAAGGGTGGACTGGTGGCCGCCAGTCCACAATGAAAGCGCATCCGCAGTGTCCTCCGAAGCAGCCTGTTTAAGGGCCCTTTCGTCCCATTTCTCCAAAGGGCCGATGAAGCGCCGCCGGATCCACGAAGGGTCTTCATAAAAGATTACGGCGGGATAGGGCTTCTTCGGAACCCTCACGTTCCGAGACTCGTCTTTAGAACGTCTTATAGCCTCAGCCAATTGTGCGGCCTCCTCGGTAGTTGAACTCGGAAAAAGCAAGCCAGCGTCCGACTCTTGCATGGCCAATGGTTCATCCTGAAGAATAGGCTCAGACTCTACTAAAGAGTCGAGCAGATTGGCAGCCACATTCCTCCGCCGTTTGGATCCAGAACCGACCACCGAGAATGACCGTTTCCTCCCCCATGGAGCCTTGGCACGACGCCGACCGACCTCACCCTCAACACCCTCGTTACCGGCACCCTTGCTTGGCAGTGCTGCCAAGGACGACACGACCATTGTCGACGCCACCGGCGGTGGTACTGCTATTGGTGCCCTTTTACCCCTTGACTGAGCCCGAGAATCCAATGGCATACCAACTGTGGGAGTAAGGTCCACCTCTGATTCCCACGGAATGAGCGCAACACTGGTGTCCCTCAAGGTGAAGAGGACTGGTGCGCGCGGCCGCGGCGGAACTCCCATGGCCTGAACTGGAGCAAGGGCACCATAGCCAAGAAGCAATCTCTTCTCCTCAGCAATAATTAGGCTAACCCGATGAAGATACCAGCCCGTAAAAGACCCCACGCATCGGGGAATATAATCGGCTTCAGGGATCATGAAGTAAGAACCAGTGTTCAGCCTTACGAAGTGATGAGCAGCATCACGAACAGCTTCGGGTGAAGGGACTGGCGCAACTGTAAAAGCCTCGAAGGGAACGCCCTGATCATATCGAAGCTGCCGGGCAAAGAGATGCGGATTCTACCGCAAAAAGAGAGACGCACTGTTTTGACGGAATACCAGATAACCTGGTCTGATCGTGTACAAGTGCGTGGCCTCCCGGGGCATCAAAGAAGGCACCTCACCTTTCGACTGGTCATGGAGTTGTTGAATCAGACCTGAAGGAGCAGATAGAACCCGATCAACAAATACCAGTCCGCCCGCACTAGCATAGGGAGCAATCAACACGCGAATAGCCCCGAACTGAGTCGGGTCGGGAGCAGAAGCGTCCACCAGCCGCATGAGTCACGGAAAAGTGTAGGCGTCATAAAATGCGGGTCACTGATGCGCAGCAAAAGCCCCCAACACGTGCATCTCAATCCAAGATGTGAAGTAATGAAGGGAGAAGTTTACTACATCCACACCGGGAGTTGAGGTATTGGCCGAGGCGCCTAATCTATGATAGAGATGCGCTAGCTCCGGGATGCCTACGGCCAACCGTGTCCCCTCAGCGATACGATGAGTCGGATAGATAACCGAAACACTCATGAAGCGGTGATGCATGGGGATGACGAACCAACTAAGCCAGACACTAATAAAACCCACAAAGAATGTCTCCTCGTCCATGCCGGGAGCTACAATCGATTCGAAAGATGCTGGCGACATAATGGGAATATAATACTGTGGTAAATCCGATTCCTTAGTCGGCCGCCTGTTCAAACCAAACCCAAAGGGGTCATTAATGTTTGCAAACTTTGGAGCCGTCTTCGACAAGACATCCTCGCGAAGGAAACAAGCGATGAAGCTCATGGAAGTGACGCCTTGCTCCTCTGAATCAGTAAACAATTTGTCAAAAATGCCCAGGGTCTTGATCAAACTTAGACGCTTGTGGCGGACGACATTCTCGGTAGACAGGCCGTCGAGCATTACGGGCTCAGCTTCAAAGACATACTCGTCGGGAGGCAGCAACTCTTCATAAAGTGTCCCCCTGATCGGCAGCCCCGAGATCTCGCGGAATTCTTCTAAGGAAATCGAAACTTCGCGGTCCCCTAGGAGGAAAGTGTTGGTGGGGAGATTCCACTGGTTCAGGAAGGCCTTAACCGACCAGACGTGAAGAGACGGGTAATGGAAGAAGGACGCATAGATCGCCTGATAAAGCCCAACCTTCTGCAGTCGCGCGCGGTGGGCGGATAGGATGTAGTGAGCCCAAAGAAGGTAGCCCGTGGGGTGTCGAGGGGTGAGCCCTATTTTGTAGACTTGCCCCCATAGTTGGGCCTCGCCCTGGCAAATACGGCGTCCCAGAATATCTATGGCTGGGATAGGATGATTCGGTATGTCCGTCGTCGAAGGCTCAAGTTGTCCCATCAGAGTCCAATTAGGCATCTCCACAGCGAAGACAATCCCTGGAGGATCCATCGGCAGGAACGGAATGTTAGTTATATGTATGCCCTAGAGGCCATTACTGTACATACGATGTATATTGTAGTGGATGCTTGGACACATATAGGGAGGACTTTCTTGCTCGACATGATAGTACGCTATCTGGTCATACTTTATCTTAACATGTACTCTGATTGTCTCTATGTTACATGTTGATAAAGTCCTTAGGATGAGTACTTGACTACCAGGACTATGATGCGGATCATACTAGTGGGGATAGTGTAGTCGCCAAGTACATCCTTCAAATGTTCCTAGTCTTGGGAGTACCGAGACAGGGCATCGATACTCCAGAGTAGACTAGCGTATGCGCTTCTTGACCCATATGATGGGCGATGGATGATCCCATATCCATTGGTGTTTGACATCAGAGAAGGTATACGGGTGCTCAGTGGAGACTGGGTATACCGGAAGGACTCGCCGAGAACTCCCAGATGGTATTATACCTCACGTCAGATGGAAGTTCTCTGGTGACACTGGTACAGAGTAGTCTGTGTAGGGTTCCTAGGCACACTATAGAGGTCTTACAAGGCATCGAACATGCCAATTTAAAATTTTATGGGTGCCGAGAAACCCTAATACGGATCGTCGGCTAGATTTCTAGGCGAAACTATAAACTAGTTAACACTTTAACTAAAAGTTAGATGCTACAACCTTTGTAGATCCGGTTCTCCACTTCCTTAGCTCCACGTGGGTGTCCTCTCGCTGTCCATCATGAATCCCGAACTCAATCGTCGGCTTCATCGGAGAAACGAGCGAGCTTGGTCGTCGGCTTCGTGTCAAAGACGATCTACGTCGAGGCATCACAAGTTCAAGCTCCGACTTCATAAAGTTGTGAAACTTGTGAAGAAAACACCCAAAACAACTTGGCAAGAGATAGAGGGTGAAGAAATAGGAGGTGGGTTCACTTTAGAATTGGATTTCACTCACTTTTGCTCAAGTTGCCATTGATGGCATCTAGTTTTCTCTCTTGAAGAAGAAGGAGAAGATGAAGCTAGTTTATGATAAGTTATTTAAAATGAAAAGAAAAATTCATACTTATCATAATCTAACGAGGGTTAAGTGTAGAGAATAAACCATGGTCACTTGAGAGGGTTAGGGTTAAGCATGATGACAAGAATGGTTACATAAGTCAAAGCTTCATGAAGCTTCAACTAGAAACAAAAGAAGCCACCATTCTTATCTAAATCATTTCCAAATAAATAAACAAATAAATAAATGAAAAAGCAAAACCCTAATCATCTCTTAACCATGGTTTAATCCTTTACACTTAACCACAAGATCAAGTATCATCAAACATGATACAAATATGTGCACAAAAGTATATCACATATACTTCTTGCACATCAAGTGAGAAAATCCATATAAAGTGAACCAATACTAGTTAATGCAATGTAGTATATCAAATATATAATTATACATTAAATCATTAAATCAACACTTGATTTAACGATCGGGTCATATCGCATATAACCGACTAGTATCCAATGTATCGGCTTATCGAATCAATGATTCGATAACTAGGTCATATCGAATATAACCAATCGAAACATTTATCGCGAGAATGAAATGCGGTATCACATACACGCATTATTCTCGGTCCCACACATATCTCATATGCGCTCCTATTTCGTTTCGCTTGAGCCAGGAAACCTCTGTGTAGGACTCTAAAGACCCGTCAATACGCCGGTAGCAGATGATGATCATATCAAGCACCCACAAGCCGCAAGCGGTTTGCTAAACGTAACGGCCATCCGGGTATTGAGCGATCAGAAGATCGACGAGCTAGCCCGCTCACACTCCTGTGAATCCAACCAGTAACACTTACCGTACAGTCCGGTCTGTTCGTCTGATACGTCGCATATCAAGTCTAGGGGTGGTAAACGTCAGACCCCAATAACCGATAAGTCGTGCCGATGTGAGGCTCATAACGGGTCGAGAAACTACTGGTAACTCTTACCAGCAAATCTCTGATCAGCCCTGGCCAGGGACTTCCCTGTTACGGCCAATCGAGCACAGCGCAACATCAACCCCCAATACCGGGAGAGACGAAACCCCTCCTATCGCTCATTGCCTCCATGTGACTCGGGACTGTACCCAAAGACCACCGTTTTGCATGCCCTCATGGACGTGGTAAGGTGGAGATCAAAGAACAGTGGGAATCACACAAGACTCAATGACGATCTCGGGTCTACAGACTAACCTGTACAAGTGTCACCTGAGAACTGCCATCTGACGTGAGGTATAATACCATCTGGGAGTTCTCGGCGAGTCCGTCCAGTGTACCCAGTCTCCACTGAGCACCCGTATACCCTCTCTGATGTCAAACACCAATGGATATAGGATCATCTATCGCCCATCTCATGGGTCGAGAAGCATATACGCTAGTCTACTCTGGTATATCGATGCCCCGTCTCGATACACCCACGACTAGGGACCTTGAAGGATGTACTTATGGACTACCATGTCCCCACTAGTATGATCTGCATCATAGTCCAGGTAGTCAAGTACACATCCTAAGGGCTTTACCAACATGTAACTATAAGACAGTTTAAAGAGACAAGTGCACATGTTAGGATAAAGAGTAACCAGATAGCATACTATCATGTCGAGCAAGAAAGTCATCTCTATATATGTCCAAGCATCCAATATAATATACATCATCTGTACAATACTGGCCTCTAGGGCATACATATAACTAACAATCTCCCACTTGCACTAGGGCCAGCTGCTGTAGTATCGCATACCGAGCATCCCGAAGAGTCTCTCAAACTGTATCTGGGGAATGGCCTTCGTGAGTGGATCCGCCGTGTTGTTCTTCGTGTCAACCCTCTTGACCTCGATCTCCCGGCGATCAACTATCTCCCGGATCAGGTGATACCGCCTCAGAATATGCCTGGATCGCTGATGGGACCTGGGTTCCTTGGCCAAAGCCACCGCTCCATTGTTATCCCAATACAAAGGTATTGGATGCTCAATAGATGGAACCACTCCAAGTTCAGTAATGAACTTCTTGATCTAGACAGCCTCTTTGGCAGCATCGTTGGCAGCGATGTATTCAGCCTCCATCGTCGAGTCTGCCATGGTTTCCTGCTTGGAACTCTTCCAGCTAACCGCCCCTCCGTAAAGGGTAAAGACAAAGCCCGACTGCGACTTAGAGTCGTCCTTATCACTCTGGAAGCTCGAATCGGTAAAGGACTCCACTTGGAGCTCTCCGTTACCATACACCAAGAACATATCTCTAGTCCTTCGTAAGTACTTGAGAATGATCTTCACAGCTGTCCAGTGACTCTCTCCAGGATCAGCTTGATACCTGCTCACTACACTTAGTGAGTATGCTACATCGGGTCTGGTACATAGCATCGCATACATGATAGAGCCTACTGCCGAAGCATAGGGTATCCCTTGCATGCGAGCTCTCTCCAAATCAGTCTTGGGAGACATCTCTTTGGAGAGAGTGACTCCAGAGATCGAGGGAAAATTCCCACGCTTGGACTCTTCCATACTAAACCTCTTTAGTATGGTGTCAATGTACCTGGATTGGGACAATCCCAAAATCCGTTTTGATCTATCTCTATAGATCCTAATCCCCAATATGCAGGAGGCATCACCAAGATCTTTCATTGAGAATCTTTGTGATAAGAAGAGCTTGACCGATTGCAGCATAGGAATATCATTTCCTATCAAGAGTATGTCGTCCACGTACAATACGAGGAAGACAACCTTACTCTCTGCCACCTTCTTGTAGATACAAGGTTCATCTGGATTTTTGACGAAATCAAACTCTTTGATAGCGACGTCAAAGCAGATGTTCCAACTCCGCGATGCTTGCTTTAATCCATAAATGGATTTAAGCAGCTTGCACACCTTCCCGCTGCTCCCACTGTCTACGAAGCCCTCTGGCTGAGTCATGTATACGCACTCTTCTAAATCACCATTTAGAAAGGCAGTCTTAATATCCATTTGCCATATTTCGTAATCATGATAAGCAGCGATGGCAAGCATGATCCGGATGGATTTAATCATAGCTACTGGAGAAAAGGTCTCGTCATAGTCCACACCTGGTCTTTGACGAAAACCCTTTGCTACAAGTCTAGCTTTGAAAGTCTCCACTTTCCCATCTACACCAAGTTTTTTCTTGAAGATCCACTTGCTCCCAATGGGTTTTACCCCTTCAGGAGCAACTTCCAAAGTCCATACTTTGTTGGTGTACATGGAATCCATCTCAGACCGCATAGCATCCAGCCATTTCACTGAGTCCCCACTCGTGATGGCCTGCTCGAAGCTAGTTGGGTCATCATCCTCCATGATGCAATCCTCGCTCCCACCATCCATGAGAAAACCGTAGTATCTCTCAGGTGGGCGAGAAACCCTACTAGATCGGCGGAGAGGCTGAGGTTCATCGGGAGCTACTGAATCCTCTGGTTCAACCAAATCTTCTGTTGTAGTCTGTATTGCTGGAACCTCTTCCAGTTCTACCTCCTTGCCACTAATCTCTTTTTCAAGAAATTCCTTTTCTAAAAAGGTGGCATGTCGAGAAACAAACACTTTTTGTTCCTCGGTATGGTAAAAGATATACCCTCGCGAATGTTTGGGATATCCAATAAACTTACACAGAATAGACCTTGCCGCGAGTTTGTCCGGATTTTGCGTTTTTACATAGGCCGGACAACCCCATATCTTAACATAATTAAGACATGGTCTCTTTCCTTTCCATATCTCATATGGAGTGGTCGACACGGTTTTGGTGGGAACCATATTCAATAGGTCTGCAGCTGTTTCCAGTGCATATCCCCAGAAGGAAATAGGTAACTCAGCTGTGCTCATCATAGAGCGCACCATATCTAATAGGGTGCGGTTCCTCCGTTCTGATACACCGTTGTGCTGTGGTGTATATGGAGGAGTCAGTTGAGAGAGAATCCCATTCTCTTTTAGGAAGTCCAGGAATTCATTGCTCAAATATTCACCTCCTCGATCAGATCATAGGATTTTAATACTTTTTCCGGTTTGGTTCTCAACTTCTTGTTTATATTCCCTAAATTTCTCAAAAGCTTCTGATTTGTGTTTCATCAGGAACACATATCCGAACCTAGAGAGATCGTCAGTGAATGTAATGAAGTATGAAGAACCAACCCTGGCATGTGTAGACATGGGACCGCATACATCACTATGTATCAGTCCCAAGAGTTCGGTAACTCTTTCTCCGTGTCCCGTAAACGGAGTTTTGGTCATCTTGCCTTTGAGACATGACTGGCAAGTGTCATAAGATGAAAATTCAAACGGATTTAAAAATCCATCTTTATGCAACTTGGCTAGTCGTGTCGCATTGATGTGACCCAGTCTACAATGCCACAAGAAGGATTCGTTGAGTTCAGAACTCTTCCTCTTGTGTGTGTTTGTTATGCTCAGAACTGTTGATTGATTTAGAACATAAATGCCATTGCATAACGTGCCTGATCCAACCAACTTTTTGTTACGGAAAATGTTCATAACATTGTCCTGTAATACAAAATTATATCCCTCTTTACTTAATAAAGAAACTGATATAATGTTGCATATCAGGTTCGGCATGTAATAGCATTCGTTCAGAACCAATGTATTACCAGTTGGTAATACAAGGTGATATTCCCCGACAGTTTTTGCTGCAACAATTGCACCATTTCCAACTCTAATGTCTTTATCACCTTCTCCAAGTTCTCTACCTTTCCTTAGCCCTTGTAACTGATTACATATATGGGATCCTGACCTGGTATCTAATACCCAGGACGTAGAGCAAATAGAGAAACAGTTCTCAGTAACGAACACACCCGAAGAAAATGCATCATCATGTACTTTCTTCATTCGGGTGGCATGGGAATCCTGGTATTCCCCTATATCCTGTTCATTCCTATAACTCTTATAAGAAAGAACGGAACCAACGTTCCCCAGCACAGTATAACATGCGGGTTCGGTCAATACATCCATATTATTATCTTGATTAAGGCATGAAATGGTCGCTACCTGGAGAGAGAGAGAAGAAAACACTTTAGCGTATGCTCGTGCAAGATCAGATTGGTTATTATCTTATCTAATTAGGATGGCTCCCACTGCTTTTTATCAAATCTTCCTTCAAACCTTAAAAGGAAAGACTAGCCGGGATTAATTACACACTACAAGTTCGCCAATCTTTCAGCCAGGCCAGTGTCGGTACTTTGAGGGAGGTCCCCCGTGCTTTCGCACGAACCTAATTAATGTAAACCCCGTTTTCCCAGAGGCGTAACCTCGTTAACACCTTTCTAGACACCTACTTGATCGGCTAATTGTAATGTGTAAAACTCTCCCAGGAGTAACTCTTACTCGCAGCGGGTATCGGGATCCAACTATCTCATAGAAGGTATGCAATCTCATTGCAAATTTCAACACTTGAAATTCCCGATAATATTTTGCCCCTAGCGTCCTATGACCTTGACGCAGGCCAACAAACCATAGTGCGCTAGTCAAGTTCAACCCGTCATTTCCTGATCGAATTAAACCCACCCGTACGACCCTTGACGCAGGCCAACAAAGTCGCACGACTACCCTAATCCAATCTGCATCATATGCATAAGCAGATAAATACTAGTTAGCTACCGCACACTACGCCTTGACGCAGGCCAACAAACGTAGCACGAATACTAACTACTACTCATCTGAAATGACGGAGGGCTACGCCAGGTTTTTCTGAAAACCATGAGCGTAATGAACTTGATATCGTTGTAGAATCAAATGAAGTTTTGAAATGGAGTGATTTTGAGGCTTTTCTAGTTTTGCTAAAGGAGTCACTCCCGGTGAAGGGATCTCGGTACTTTCCTCGTTGAATGAGGTGCGGGATATATCATATATATCGCTGTGCAAAGCAAAAACCCAAAAGCAGTCAAAAGCAAACCGAGTGTGTAGCATCTGCCAGTTATTGCTAAAGGAGTCACTCCCGGTGAAGGGATCTCGGTCCTTTCCTCGTCGAATGAGGTGCGGGATATATCATATATATCGCTGTGCAAAGCAAAAACTGTAGCTACCTGTTTTTATTTTGAAATTCGATTCCACAACATCTTAGGTTTCTTATCTTTCATTAATCACATTAATGAAGTCCCATCATTTAAATACCTAAACATCACAGATAGATATGACGTACACTTATGCCATCCGCATTCGCCTCGATGTCCCCTCGTACACCGTTAGGTTAGGTAACTAACGACAGAGCAGGGCAGGGCTAGCGCGGGTGTAAAACATAAGTAACGTCTATATAATATATCATATATATACTATATCCATCACAGAACATCATATGATCACATCACAGATATCGCAGCAGAAGAAACATATGAAATATTGGATATACTAGGACGTCCGTGTTTTTAATACGAGCCAGTATAAAACACGGATTCCACGGTCGTGATGAATAGCCAATCCCACACCCCTAGACCCCTACGAGAGCGGCAAGCAACCCTGCCAATTCTAGGGTTAGGAGACCCGGACTCGACTCCTCGAGTTGGTCTCCCACTGGACCCCAGAACCCGGTTACTTGTGCTGCCCTCCTTGGGTCTATCCTAATGCGGAAAAGTAAATAATATACAAAAGGTGATAACTTCCGCAACCTGGAAGTGCCCCAAATAAAAAGAATATTACATACAAGTTTTTACATGAATGAAAATGAAAAACACTCATCTCACATAAAAAAACCCCGGCTATTCAAACACGACGATCCAATATAACATATCCAGCAACACATAACATCACATGTCATCAACGTAAGTAAATATGCGCATCCCAATTGTCGTTGACATATAGCAACGAAACCGGCGATATCATATATTACACTTACGGTCACAGAAAAGAAAGTGTAAAACTACAACAGTTGGAATCCGCAACCTCTTTAGACATCACATGCCTAACAGTTATAAACCCCGCATTTTAGTCCCATTATCGAAAACTCTTTTCGATATCAAGTGAAACTAAACCGCTAGATTTATAACATTCATCCAGTTATCTCATAACTGTTTGTGAATTCCAATTATTGTATCCAATTCCGGATAAATAGAATATATCAAACTTTCCGATCGAACATTCGAACACCCAAGTTTTCCCGACACCGATCAACACATGAAACAAGTTCAAAGACATTCACTTCATGTCTCAGTACCAATGGTCCAGCCGTAGAAGGGTCAAGCCAACGCCTCACATGTGGCACGCCGTACTGCCCCAAACCCGAAGGTTCAAAGGGCAGTTCAAGACGGTCACATAATCGAGTTAAGGTTTGTTGTCTTCTAGAGGGACCATCGCGTTACTTGCACTACTCAGAACGTCTTTAAACCACAGAAAAATCCAACACTTGGAATTTTTCCGGCAGGGGAAAACTTGGGTATTTATATCCGGTCGGACTTTTTTAACATATTCAAAAATTATCCGGAAAAACACTTAGACAAGGTTCGATAATCCGATCGAAACATCGTTTCCCAATTTAACCCCAGAACACTCAACTTAAGAGCCAATTTAAAAATTCCCAGAAAACTCAGAATAATTAATCAGGAATTACTGTGCAAACACTTAGGGCTGACGTCACCAAAGAGCCGCGGAACCGCCGTAGAAGCTAGGCTTCTGCCGCGGTTCCGCCGCACATAATACTGTTCATGGGAAACTTTTTGCACCGTAATTCTTAGATTTCATTGCTGAATTTTTTAAGCATTTTTAATTGACAAAAAACCACAAATTTGGAAAAAGTCCAGAGAGCATTATCGGGTTAGGGTTTCGGGTTCGTTCGGACTTCAAACTCCGTCTAGACTTCGCCTAAGGCTCTAGCTAGGCTCTGATACCACTGTAGGGTTCCTAGGCACACTATAGAGGTCTCACAAGGCATCGAACATGCCAATTTAAAATTTTATGGGTGCCGAGAAACCCTACTACGGATCGTCGGCTAGATTTCTTGGCGAAACTATAAACTAGTTAACACTTTAACTAAAAGTTAGATGCTACAACCTTTGTAGATCCGGTTCTCCACTTCCTTAGCTCCACGTGGGTATCCTCTCGCTGTCCATCATTAATCCCGAACTCAATCGTCGGCTTCATCGGAGAAACGAGCGAGCTTGGTCGTCGGCTTCGTGTCAAAGACGATCTACGTCGAGGCATCACAAGTTCAAGCTCCGACTTCACAAAGTTGTGAAACTTGTGAAGAAAACACCCAAAACAACTTAGCAAGAGGTAGAGGGTGAAGAAATAGGAGGTGGGTTCACTTTAGAATTGGATTTCACTCACTTTTTCTCAAGTTGCCATTGATGGCATCTAGTTTTCTCTCTTGAAGAAGAAGGAGAAGATGAAGCTAGTTTATGATAAGTTATTTAAAATGAAAAGAAAAATTCATACTTATCATAATCTAACTAGGGTTAAGTGTAGAGAATAAACCATGGTCACTTGAGAGGGTTAGGGTTAAGCATGATGACAAGAATGGTTACATAAGTCAAAGCTTCATGAAGCTTCAACTAGAAACAAAAGAAGCCACCATTCTTATCTAAATCATTTCCAAATAAACAAACAAATAAATAAATGAAAAAGAAAAACCTAATCATCTCTTAACCATGGTTTAATCCTTTACACTTAACCACAAGATCAAGTATCATCAAACATGATACAAATATGTGCACAAAAGTATATCACATATACTTCTTGCACATCAAGTGAGAAAATCCATATAAAGTGAACCAATACTAGTTAATGCAATGTAGTATATCAAATATATAATTATACATTAAATCATTAAATCAACACTTGATTTAACGATCCGGTCATATCGCATATAACCGACTAGTATCCAATGTATCGGCTTATCGAATCAATGATTCGATAACTAGGTCATATCGAATATAACCAATCGAAACATTTATCGCGAGAATGAAATGCGGTATCACATACACGCATTATTCTCGGTCCCGCACATATCTCATATGCGCTCCTATTTCGTTTCGCTTGAGCCAGGAAACCTCTGTGTAGGACTCTAAAGACTCGTCAATACGCCGGTAGCAGATGATGATCATATCAAGCACCCACAAGCCGCAAGCGGTCTGCTAAACGTAACGGCCATCCGGGTATTGAGCGATCAGAAGATCGATAAGCTAGCCCGCTCACACTCCTGTGAATCCAACCAGTAACACTTACCGTACAGTCCGGTCTGTTCGTCTGATACGTCGCATATCAAGTCTAGGGGTGGTAAACGTCAGACCCCAATAACCGATAAGTCGTGCCGATGTGAGGCTCATAACGGGTCGAGAAACTACTGGTAACTCTTACCAGCAAATCTCTGATCAGCCCTGGCCAGGGACTTCCCTGTTACGGCCAATCGAGCACAGCGCAACATCAACCCCCAATACCGGGAGAGACGAAACCCCTCCTATCGCTCATTGCCTCCATGTGACTCGGAACTGTACCCAAAGACCACCGTTTTGCACGCCCTCATGGACGTGGTAAGGTGGAGATCAAAGCACAGTGGGAATCACACAAGACTCTATGACGATCTCGGGTCTACAGACTAACCTGTACAAGTGTCACCTAAGAACTGCCATCTGACGTGAGGTATAATACCATCTGGGAGTTCTCGGCGAGTCCGTCCAGTGTACCCAGTCTCCACTGAGCACCCGTATACCCTCTCTGATGTCAAACACCAATGGATATGGGATCATCCATCGCCCATCTCATGGGTCGAGAAGCATATACGCTAGTCTACTCTGGTATATCGATGCCCCGTCTCGATACACCCACGACTAGGGACCTTGAAGGATGTACTTATGGACTACCATGTCCCCACTAGTATGATCTGCATCATAGTCCAGGTAGTCAAGTACACATCCTAAGGGCTTTACCAACATGTAACTATAAGACAGTTTAAAGAGACAAGTGCACATGTTAAGATAAAGAGTAACCAGATAGCATACTATCATATCGAGCAAGAAAGTCATCTCTATATATGTCCAAGCATCCAATATAATATACATCATCTGTACAATACTGGCCTCTAGGGCATACATATAACTAACAGTCTGTAGACCCGAGATCGTCATAGAGTCTTGTGTGATTCCCACTGTGCTTTGATTTCCATCATACCACGTCCAAGAGGGCGTGCAAAAAGGTGGCTTTTGGGTACAATCCCGAATCATATGGAGGCAATAAGAGATAGGAGATGTTTCGTCTCTCCCGGTATAGGGAGTTGATGTTGCGTTGTGTTCGATTGGCTATAACTGGAAATCCCTGGCCAGGGTTGCTGAGATTTACTGGTAAGTGTTATCAGTAGTTTCTCGAACTGTTATAGACCTCATATCGACACGACTTATCAAGCTACTGGGGTCTGACGTATACTACCCCTAGACGAGATATGCGACATATCAGACGAAGAGACCGGACTGTACGGGAGTGTTACTGATTGGATTCACAGGAGAATGTACAAGCTTGCTTGTTGATCTTCTGATCGCTCAATACCTGGGTGGCTGTTACGTTTAGCTGACCGCTTGCAGCTTGTGGGTGTTCGTTATGATCATCACCTACTGCCGGCGTATTGACGATTCTTTAGAGTCTTACACAGAGGTTTCTTGACTCAGGCAAAATGGAGTAGGGGCACATATGTGATATGTGCGGGACCGAGAATAATACGTGTATGTGATACCGTATTAGATTCTCACGATATGAGTTATCGGCCGGGTATATGTAATATAGCCGGGTCATCGGATCAAGTGTTGATTCGATGAACTGATACAGATTATATTAGTCGATTATTTGTGAAATAGCCGGATTATCGGATCAAGTGTTGATTCGATAATTTAATGTATAATTATATATTAGATATATTAAATTACATTAACTAGTATAAGCTCACAAAAAGATTCTTTTTCTCACTCGGGTAATACATTGATATATATGCGATATATGTTAATTGTATTATTTTATTTTGTTATAATAAATATTGTATATGTGATATATAATAATGTAACATGTTAGGGTTATTAATGCAACATGATTAGTGGAGATTAAACATGATTAAGGTTTGATTTGGGTTAATTTTTTCTAGAAGCTTCTAGAAGGTTTTCTTTTGTTTCTTGCTAAAGATATTTTCTAAAGATATTTGTTATGATATTTGTTAACCCAACCCAACCCTTGACCATGGAGAAGTCTCTAAATGGGTTAATTTATCATACTTAACCCATGGTTGCATTTCTAACCTCACCACACTTTCATTATTCATCACAAAGTAATTCATCTTCTTCTTCCTCCTTGCAAAGCTTTCTAGCTTTGATTTTAGTGATGAAAATGAGTGAGATTAAGAAAACAAATGAGAGATAAAATCCTACTTCATCATCCTAATCTATCCTATCCATTTAGATTAGGGTGTTCACTTCATTAGTGAGTGAGAGCTTGTGTTAAAGAAACTTCAAGGTAGATCATCTTTGTTATCGAAGATCGGAAGCAAGCTTGCATCTTACTCTTCGTGGAGCCTCTCTAGAGTCCGGGTACTCGATGATCGCAGCGAAGGGACCTCAACACGGAGCTTTAGAAGTGAAGGACCGGACTATAAAGGTTGTAATCCCAAACTCTTAGATGTTAAAGTGTTTAACATGCTTTGTTTCGCCTAATCTCTAGTTTAAGATCTTGGTTAGGGTTGTTCGGCACGTCTAAAATTTAAATCGGGCATGGTTGATGCCTTGTAGAACCTTGTGAGAGTGCCTAGTAATCCTACACGGAAAGATAGGCTCCGTCGGTATTTCGCAAAGAAAACTCCGGCGACCCCGGATGATATGACTGTACCAGGTCCGCCACAGAAATAGATTGGTGCGATTTGGGTCATGAGCCCTGATCATTGCCATCACCTCCTCGTCAGATGGCGATTGGGGAAAGGCGGCTTCCGAGCGGGTGAAAGGGAAATACGGAACAGACGTCATTGTACCTGAAATAAAATAAGAGGAAATTGTTAAAGCGAAGCCAACAGTGATTATAGATATATATACATACAAAGAAAAAGACAGCGACAGAGGACTCATTTTATGGGACCATTGGTTACAAAACACATGGGTCTCACAAAAATCAAGATGGCGGCTGGCTAATGATGAGGCAAGGTAATTATAATGAGACAAAAGGAAGATTCTCATTAAATAGCCAGTGGATTTCAAATGACCCTACACATTCCCCTAAAAGAAATCCATCTTGGACTCTGTGACAAATCAAACAGAATCAAGAGAATTAAATTCCCAGAAAGAGACATTGCAAACTTCTTCTTCTTGATTGTGAAGAAGACAACTCAGGGCAAGAAAACCCAAGGAGTTCTATGGGAAGAACTGAGTTCTTCATAAGAATTAAAATTTCTTGTTAAAAAGGCGAATTAAATTCCCAGAGACATTTTTCAGAGCCGAAGCTTTTGGATATGGAATTAAATGCCAAGGGAAAGACAACCGCCACCATTAGCCCCCTGAAGATCAGAGAAACCCTAAAGAATCTGTTGATGAAAGATTGAATGGTTTTCTCTTTATTTTAAAGAACTTAAAAACGAGTTCTTGTTAAAAGGGAAAACCCTTGGTGTGTATTTAAAATCCAGTGGTGATTTCTGTGAAAGTTCTTCGTGCGTTCAAGATTATTATCTAAGGAAAAGGAATCTGTCAACAGAGTTAAACTCTGGAAAATTCTTGAAACACAGAACTAAGCTCTGAGAACGAGAATTAAATTCTCAAAAGAAAAGTTTGCAAGGAGGAAGATGAAAGAGTGGAGGCGCTTCTGAAGAGACCCCTGTATTTATAGGATGTGATGGGAAACGCTTCATCTACCATATTCCCTAGACAGATCCAACGGTCACAAAAGTGACAGCGTTGCACTCACGTACAGACACGTGGGAGCAACGCTGTGTGGGCATTTTTTCCCTGATTAAAAATCAGGAATTTCCTCAATGAGGCATCATGTGTTTACACGTGACCAAGGGTCACGTGTTGACACGCGATCTATTTACAGAGTTAAAGTTTTAAGCAAGTAAAACAGGGGGCTGAAGAAAGACCCTAAAGGGTGGTCACATGCTCACACGTGGCCAGGGGGTCACGTGCCCACACGTGACCAAGGGTCACGTGCCGACACGTGATGTTCTTTAGACCAATAGAAATACAAAGTTTAATTCTATCAAGTTATAAGGGCCTCAATGAGGCATCACGTGTTGACACGTGACCAAGGGTCACGTGTTGACACGTGATCTATTTACAGAGTTAAAAATCCTAAGCAATCGGAAGTAAAACAAGTGGCTGAAGAAAGAACCCAAAGGGGGGTCACGTGATTGTTGGTTATATATATGCCCTAGAGTCCATTACTGTACATTGGATGTATATTGTAGTGCATGCTGGGTCATATATAGGTAGGACTTTCTTGCTCAACATGATAGTACGCTTTCTGGTTGCTCTTTATCTTAACATGCATACTTTCTGTCACTCTGTTACATGTTGATAAAGCCCTTAGGATGTGTACTCGACTTCCAGGACTATGATGCAGATCATACTAGTGGGGCCTGGGTAGTCCATAAGTACATCCTTCAATGTTCCTAGTCGTAGGAATATCGAGACGGGGCATCAATATTCCAGAGTAGACTAGCGTATATCTTCTCGACCCATGTGATGGGCGATGGATGATCCCATATCCATTGGTGTTTGACATCAGAGATGGTATGCGGGTGCTCAGTGGAGACTGGGTACACTGAACGGACTCGCCGAAAACTCCCAGATGGTATTATACCTCACGTCAGATGGCAGTTCTCTGGTGAAACTGGTACAGCTTAGTTTGTTGACCAGAGATCGTCATAGAGTCTTGTGTGTCTCCCACTGTGCTTTGATTTCCACCCTACCACGGCTCTACTGAGTCATGGAAACAGGTGGTTTTTGGGTACAGTCCCGATTCACATGGAGGCAATGAGCGATAGGAGGGAATTCGTCTCCCGGTATTGGGGGTTGATGTTGCGCAATGCACGACTGGCCATAACAGGAAATCCCTGGCCACGGTTGCAGTGATATACTGGTAAGAGTTATCAGTAGTTTCACGAATGTTATGGACCCTACGTCGGCATGACTTATCAAGCTACTGGGGTCTGACGTTTACCACCCCTAGGCGAGATATGCGACATATCAGACGAACAGACCGGACTGTACGGTAAGTGTTACTGGTTGGATTCACAGGAGTGTGAGCGGGCTTGCTCGTCGATCTTCTGATCGCTCAATACCCGGGTGGCCGTTACGTTTAGCAGACCGCTTGCGGCTTGTGGGTGTTTGATATGATCATCATCTGCTGTCGGCGTATTGACGAGTCTTTAGAGTCCTACACAGAGGTTTCCTGGCTCAAGTGAAACGAAATAGGAGCGCATATGAGATATGTGCAGGACCGAGAATAATGTGTGTATGTGATACCGTATTCTATTCTCGCGATGAATGTATCGCTTGGTTGTATGCGATATAACCTAGTTATCGAATCAAGGATTGATTCGATAAGCCGATACATTGGATATTGGTCGGTTATATGCGATATGACCGGATCGTTAAATCAAGTATTGATTTAATGATTTAATGCATAATTATATATTTGATATATTACTTTGCATTAACTAGTATTGGTTCATTTTAAATGGATTTTCTCACTTGAAGTACACAAGTTGTATATGTGATATACTTTTGTGCACTTGTTTGTATCATGTTTGATGATATATGCTAACTTGAGTTTGTGTGTATGATTAAACCATGGTTATATGAATGGTTAGGGTTTTGTTTACTTATCTATTCATTTATTTATTTATTCATTTTTGCAAAATAAGTCATGGTGGCTTTCTTTGTTTGCTTGTTGAAGCTTCATGAAGCTTTGAACAAGTCCACCATTTTTGTCCCATGCTTAACCCTAACCATTTAACCTAACCATAGTTTATTCTCTACACCTAACCATGGTTGCTATATGATAAGTATTCATTTTATTTTCTATTTTGAATTATACTTATCATATTCTTTCTTCTTCTTCTTCTTCAACAAAGAAGAAAGCTTGCAACCTTTAATGGCAACTTGAGAATAAGAGTGAGAAATCCAATTCTAAAGTGAACCCACTTCCTATTTCTTCATCCTCTACCACTTGCCAAGTAGTATAGGGTGTTTTCTTCACAAGTTTCATGACTTGGTGAAGTTGGAGTTTGATCTTGAGTTGCCTCGACGTAGATCATCTTCGGCATCGAAGTCGACGACCTAACCCGATCATTTCTTCGACGATAAAATCGCTAGAGTCCGGGATCCGATGTTCGCAGCGAAGGGACATCAAAGCGGAGCTAAGGAGGTGGAGGACCGGATCTACAAAGGTTGTAGTCACTTTCCTTTAGCAATAAAGTAGTTTACTTGCTTGCATCGCCTCATTATCTAGTTAACGATCCGTATTAGGGTTTGTAGGCACATGAAAAATTTGAATTGGGCATGTTTGATCTGCTGTGAGACTTCATTAGTGTGCCTAGGAACCCTACAGTGGTATCAGAGCCTATCTAGAGCCTTAGGCGATGCGTAGACGAAGCTAGAAACCCGATCGAACCCCGAAACCCTAGAATTCAACCCTCTCTGGACATTTTTTAAAAATTGGGTTTTTTCCATATTAAAAATTCTTAAAAAATTCAGCAGGAAGTTCTAAGAATTATAGTGCAAAACGGATCTCCTGAATCATCTAAACCGCCGCGGAACAGCGGCAGAAGCATGGCTTCTGCGGCGGTTCCGCGGCCGTATGGTCACATTGCCCAATAAATTTTGCACAGTAATTCCTATATTTTGGTGCTGGATTTTATGGGATTTTTGAAATATCACTCAAGCTTTGAGTTTTCTGGGTTGTATTGGGAGTTCGTAGATTCGATCGGATTATCAAACTTTGTCTGTGTGTTTTCCGGAAATTTTAGAATATGTTAAAAAGTTCGACCGGATATAAATACCCATTTTTCCCCTGCCGGGAAATTTCCAATTGTTGGATTTTTCCGTAGTTTAACGACGTTCTAAGTAGTGCAAGTAACGCGATGGTCCCTCTAGAAGACAACAAACCTTAACTCGATTATGTGACCGTCTTGAACTGCCCTTTGAACCTTAGGGTTTGGGACAGTACGGCGTGCCACATGTGAGGCGTTGGCTTGACCCTTCTACGGCTGGACCGTTGGTACTGAGGCATGAAGTGAATGTCTTTGAACTTATTTCATGTGTTGAGCTGTTTCGGGAAAACATGGGTGTTCGATTATTCGATCGGAAAGTTTAACGTTTTCTATTTACCCGGAATGTGATACAACATTTGGAATTCACAAGTAGTTATAAGATAACTGCATGAATGTTATAAACATGGCAGTTTAGTCTCACTTGATTGGTTGCCACGGAATTTTGATGTGATCAAAAGTCCGTCGCAATCACGTAGTGTACGCGGATACTCGCCGGGTAAACTTAATAGACAGCCTCACTCCATAGCCCCGACCAAGTGACTGTAGGAGAACTCCATCGCCGAAAGCATCCGTTCGGGTGCTCGCGGCAGCGGTATTCCGCCTCGGTGCACTTCGTCGACGGCATCGGGGGTGCGGCCGCCTACTAAAGTTTGCGACGAGCATTCGATCAGGATGTCAGGAATCTTGCTGAATTGTCCGACTTGATATTGAAAAGTGTTTTCGATAATGAGACTAATATGCGGGGTTTATAATTGTTAGGCATGCGATGTCTAAGGAATTCATTTAATTAGGCATGCGATGTCTAAAGAGATTGCGGATTCCAACTGTTGTAGTTTTACACTTTCTTTTCTGTGACCGTAAATGTAATATGTGATATCGCCGGTTTCGTTGCTATATGTCAACGACAATTAGGATGCGCATATTTACTTACATTGATGACATGTGATGTTATGTGTTGCTGGATATGTTATATTGGATCGTCGTGCTTGAATAGCCGGGGGTTTTTATGTGAGATGAGTGTTTTTTCATTTTCATTCATGTAAAAACTTTTATGTAATATTCTTTTATTGGGGCACTTCCAGGTTGCGGAAGATGTCACCCTTTGTATATTATTTACTTTTCCGTATTAGGATAGACCCAAGAAGGGGAGCACAAGTAACCGGGTTCTAGGGTCCAGTGGGAGACCATCTCGAGGAGTCGAGTCCGGGTCTCCTAACCCTAGAATTGGTAGGGTTGCTTGCCGCTCTCGTAGGGGTCTAGGGATGTGGGATTGGCTATTCATCACGACCGTGGAATCCGTGTTTTATACTGGCTCGTATTAAAAACACGGACGTCCTAGTATATCCAATATTTCATATGATACTTTCTGCTGCGTTATCTATGATGTGATCATGTGATTTGTTCAGATAGATATAGTATATAGTATATATGATATATTATATAGACGTTGCTTATGTTTTACACCCGCGCTAGCCCTGCCTCGCTCTGGCATTAGTTACCTAACCTAACGGTACAGACGGGACATCGAGGCGAATGCGGATGGCATAAGCGTACGTTATATTTATCTGTGATGTTTAGGTGGACTTAAATGATGGGATATTCATTAATGAGATTAATGAAAGAAAATAAACCTAATTGATGTTGTGGAATCGAATTTCAAAAAATAAAACAGGTAGCTACAGTTCTTGCTTTGCATCGCGGTGTTCATTGTAGAACATCCTGCACCTTATTCGATGAGGAAAGGACCGAGATCCCTTCACCGGGAGTGACTCCTTTAGCAATAACTGGCAGATGCTACAACCCTAGGTTTGTCTTTTGATTGCTTCTATAGTTTCTGCTTTGCACAGTGATATATATGATATATCCCGCACCTCATTCGACGAGGAAAGGGCCGACGATCCCTTCACCGGGAGTGACCCCTTTAGCAAAACTAGAAAAGCTTCAAAAACATTCCATTTAAAAAACCATTTGATTCCGCAACGAGATCAAGTTCAAAGCGTTAAAGGTTTTCATAAAAATCATTCGCAACCCTCCGTCATTTTAGGAAGTAGAGTACTTAGTATTCGTGCTATGTTTGTTGACCTTAGTTAAGGCACAGTGTACGGTAGCTAAGTGATGTCTTCCTACATCGCATATGATGCGATTAGTTAGGACAGTCGCGTGACTTTGTTGACCTTAGTTAAGGGTCATGTGGATGGGTCTAATTAATCATGAAATGCGGGTAGAACTTGACTAGTACTTATGATTTGTTGACCATAGTTAAGGTCATAAGTGCTAGGGCTAAAAATCTTTATCGGGAGTTTCAAGTATTGAAATTTGCAATGAGATTGCATACCTTCTATGTGATAGTTGGATCCCGATACCCACTGCGAGTAATTGTTACTCCTGGGAGAGTTTTGCACTTTGCAATTAGCCGATCAAGTAGGTGTCTAGAAAGGTGTCAACGGGGTTACGCCTCTGGGAAAACAAGGTTTACTGTAATTAGGTCCGTGCGAAAGTACGGGGAACCTCCCTCAAAGTATCGACACTGGCCTGGCTGAAAGATTGGCGAACTTGTAGAGTGTAATTAATCCCGGCTAGTCTTTCCTTTTAGGGTTTGAAGGAAGATTTGATAAAAACAGTGGGAACCATCCTGATTAGATAAAATATATAACCAATCTGATCTTGCAAGAGCACACGCTGAGTGTTTTCTTCTCTCTCTCTCCAGGTAACGACCATATCACGCCTTAATCAAGATGGATGTATTGACCGAACCCGCTTGTTATACTGAGCTGGGGAATGTTGGTCCCGCTCCAACTTATAATTGTTATAAGACAGAGCAGGAAATAGGGAAATACCAGAATTCCTATGCCACCCAAACGAAGAAAGTGCATATGATGCATCTCCTTCGGGTGTGTTCATTACAAAGAACTGTTTCTCAGTATCCTCTGCATCCTGGGTATTTGATACCGGATCAGGATCCCAGATATGTAATCTGTTACATAGGGCTACAAAAAGGTAGAAAAACTGAGAACGGGTGATAAGTTTCATGAGACAAAAAACGGGGCAAGTGTTGCAGCCAAGTTTGTTGGTCACTGTCACCCTGTATTACCAATACATTGATTGTGAACAAATGCTATTAGATACCGAACCTGGTATACAAAATCATATCAGTCTCTTTATTAGTAAAGAAATGATAAAATTTTGTATTGATGGATAATGTTTTGAACATTTCCTATATCAAAAGTTGATCGGTTCAGGCACGTTATCTAAAAGCATTGACATTCTAAATCAAACTACAGTTCCTAGTGTTCAGAACACACACAAGAGGAAGAGTTCAGAAATGAACGATTCCTTGTTGAGGCATTGTAGACTAGGTCATATCAATGCGACCCAACTGGCTGAAGTTACATTTTAGATGCATATTTAAATCAGTTTGAATTTACATCTTGTGAAACTTGCCAGTCATGTCACAAAGATTAGATGACCATAGCTCTGTTTATTGGAAACAGGGAAATAGTAAACTCTTGGGATTGATATATGATGATGTATGTAAACTCCCCTGTCTACACATGCCAGGACCGGTTCTTTGTACTTCATTATATTCTCTGATTATCTCTCAAGATTCAGTCATATGTTCCTGTTGAAACATGAGTCCGAACCTTTTGAGATATTCACAGAATATAAGCTAGAAGTAGAGAACCAAAATATGGGTATAAGTATTATGTCCTATGATAAGATCTGGGAGGAGAATACTTGTGCTTGGCATTCCTGGACTATTCTAAAGGAAAATGAGATTCTCTCTCAGTATTACTCCTCTGAATACACCACAGCACAACGGTGTATCGGGACGGAGCAATCGCACAATATTAGATATGGTGTGTTCTATGATGAGTATTACTGAGTTACCTATTTCCTTTTGGGGTTGTGCACTTGAGAAGCTGCATACCTATTGAATTAGGTTCGAATCAAATCAGTGCCTACCACTCCATATAAGATATGGTATGGGAAGAGCCTATCTCTTAAGTAAGTTAAGATTTAGGATTGTCCGGCCTATTTCTAAAGCAAAATCCGGACAAGATCGAGGCAAGGACAGTTCTGTAGAACTGGAAAGGTTCCATCTATACAAAACTGCTGATGATTTGCCAGAACCAAAGTATTCTATAGTCCCCGACGAACCTCAGCCTCTCCGCCGATCTGGTAGGGTTCCTCACCTGCCTGAGAGATACTTTGGTTTCTCGATGACAGTGGGAGTGAGGAATGCATCATGAGATGATGACCCAACTAGTTTCGAGCAGGCCATCGAGAGTAGGGACTCTGTAAGAATGGCTGGATGCTTAGCGATCTGAGATGGAATCTATGTACACCTGCAAAGTATGGACTTTAGCTGCTATATCTGAAGGGTTAAATCCCCATCAGGAGTAAGTATATCTTGAGAAGATTACTTGGTGTGGATGGAAAGGTTGAGACTTTCAAAGCTAGACTTGTTAAAGGTTTTCGTCATCGACCAGGCGTGAATAATGATGAAACCTTTTCCAGGGACTATGCTTAAGTCCATCTAGATCCTACTTGCCATTGCTACATACCATGACTACGATATCTAGTGGTTGATGCCATGACTACTTTTCTAAATAATGATTAGAAGAGAACATCTATAAGAACTCAGCCAGAGGGTTTCGTAAACAGTGGGAGCAGCGGAAACATGTACAAGTTGCTTTACATAATGAAGCATGCATCGCGGAGTTGGAACATCTGTTTTTGATGTAATAGTCAATGTGTTTGACTTCATCAAAATGGAAGATGAACCTTGTATATACAAAACGGTAGTAGAGAGTAAGGTGGTTGTCCTCGTATTGTACGTGGACAACATACTCTTGATAGGAAAAAAGTTTCCTATACTACGCTCGGTCAATCTCCGCTTATCACAAGGATTCTCCAATAGGATCAAAGTGATACCTTCTAAATCCTGGGATTTGGGTCTATGAGATAGATCTAAATGGATGTTAGGATTCTCACTAGCTATAGTAAGATAGTATCAATCGATCCTGGGGAGAATCACTGGAAGTGTTCCAGGGTGATAAGGACGACTGAATGTCAGTCACAGGCATTGTCTTCACCCTCAGTGGAGGGACGGTATGTTGGAAGAGTTCCAAGCTAGATACCGTGGCAAACTAGACGATAAAGGCTGGTAACATCGCTATTAAAGATACTACCAAAGAGGCAGTTTGGGTGTATATTGGTTCATGAGATGAACTAGGTTCCTGCCATTGTATGACAATGGAAGTGTGGCTTCGGCCTAGGAACCCTGGTCCCATCAGTGACCCAGACATATTCTGAGGCAGCATTACCTGATCATGAAGATAGTTGATCTCCAGGGTGATCGAGGTTGGGGGAGTAGACTTAGAGGACAACACGGTGGATCCACTCACAAAGGCTTTTTCCCAGAGAGAGACTTATATGGGATGGTTGAGTATGTGATACTGCAACCACTGCTACAGATGGCCCTAGTGCAAGTGGGAGATTGTTAGTTATATGTATGCCCTAGAGGCCATTACTGTACATTGGATGGATATTGTAGTGCACGCTGGGTCATATATAGGTAGGACTTTCTTGCTAAACATGATAGTACGCTATCTGGTTGCTCTTTATCTTAACATGTATACTTTCTGTCTCTCTGTTACAAGTTGATAAAGCCCTTAGGATGTGTACTCGACTTCCAGGACTATGATGCAGATCATACTAGTGGGGCCTGGGTAGTCCATGAGTACATTCTTCAATATTCCTAGTCGTGGGAATATCGAGACGGGGCATCGATATTCCAGAGTAGACTAGCGTATATCTTCTCGACCCATGTGATGGGCGATGGATGATCCCATATCCATTGGTGTTTGACATCAGAGATGGTATGCGGGTGCTCAGTGGAGACTGGGTACACTGAACGGACTCGTCGAGAACTCCCAGATGGTATTATACCTCACGTCAGATGGCAGTTCTCTGGTGACACTGGTAGAGCTTAGTCTGTTGACCCGAGATCGTCATAGAGTCTTGTGTATCTCCCACTATGCTTTGATTTCCACCCTACCACGGCTCTACTGAGTCGTGCAAACAGGTGGTTTTTGGGTACAGTCCCGATTCACATGGAGGCAATGAGCGATAGGAGGGAATTCGTCTCCCGGTATTGGGGGTTGATGTTGCGCAATGCACGACTGGCCATAACAGGAAATCCCTGGCCAGGGTTGCAGTGATATACTGGTAAGAGTTATCAGTAGTTTCACGAATGTTATGGACCCTACATCGGCATGACTTATCAAGCTACTGGGGTCTGACGTTTACCACCCATAGGTGAGATATGCGACATATCAGACGAACAGACCGGACTGTACGGTAAGTGTTACTGGTTGGATTCACAGGAGTGTGAGCGGGCTTGCTCGTCGATCTTCTGATCGCTCAATACCCGGGTGGCCGTTACGTTTAGCAGACCGCTTGCGGCTTGTGGGTGTTTGATATGATCATCATCTACTGCCGGCGTATTAACGAGTCTTTAGAGTCCTACACAGAGGTTTCCTGGCTCAAGCGAAACGAAATAGGAGCGCATATGAGATATGTGCGGGACCGAGAATAATGTGTGTATGTGATACCGTATTCTATTCTCGCGATGAATGTATCGCTTGGTTGTATGCGATATAACCTAGTTATCGAATCAAGGATTGATTCGATAAGCCGATACATTGGATATTGGTCGGTTATATGCGATATGACCGGATCGTTAAATCAACTATTGATTTAATGATTTAATGCATAATTATATATTTGATATATTACTTTGCATTAACTAGTATTGGTTCATTTTAAATGGATTTTCTCACTTGAAGTACACAAGTTGTATATGTGATATACTTTTGTGCACTTGTTTGTATCATGTTTGATGATACATGCTAACTTGAGTTTGTGTGTATGATTAAACCATGGTTATATGAATGGTTAGGGTTTTGTTTACTTATCTATTCATTTATTTATTTATTCATTTTTGCAAAATAAGTCATGGTGGCTTTCTTTGTTTGCTTGTTGAAGCTTCATGAAGCTTTGAACAAGTCCACCATTTTTGTCTCATGCTTAACCCTAACCATTCAACCTAACCATAGTTTATTCTCTACACCTAACCATGGTTGTTATATGATAAGTATTCATTTTATTTTCTATTTTGAATTATACTTATCATATTCTTTCTTCTTCTTCTTCTTCTTCAACAAAGAAGAAAGCTTGCAACCTTTAATGGCAACTTGAGAAAAAGAGTGAGAAATCCAATTCTAAAGTGAACCCACTTCCTATTTCTTCATCCTCTACCACTTGCCAAGTAGTATAGGGTGTTTTCTTCACAAGTTTCATGACTTGGTGAAGTTGGAGTTTGATCTTGAGTTGCCTCGACGTAGATCATCTTCGGCATCGAAGTCGACGACCTAACCCGATCATTTCTTCGACGATACAATCGCTAGAGTCCGGGATCCGATGTTCGCAGTAGAGGGACGTCAAAGCGGAGCTAAGGAGGTGGAGGACCGGATCTACAAAGGTTGTAGTCACTTTCCTTTAGCAATAAAGTAGTTTACTTGCTTGCATCGCCTCATTATCTAGTTAACGATCCGTATTAGGGTTTGTAGGCACATGAAAAATTTGAATTGGGCATGTTTGATCTGTTGTGAGACTTCATTAGTGTGCCTAGGAACCCTACAGTGCTCACACGTGACCAGAGGCCACACGCTCTCACACGGCTAGAGGTCATGTGTTGACACATGATGACCCTTCAGCCCAATTAAAGTACATAATTAAAACTCTGAAGGAGGAGCGGTCACGTGCCAACATGTGATAGGCTTTGAAAGTTTTATAAATTAACAAAATTAAATTCTAAAATTCTCTAAAATCTTTCCAAATGGAAAAGGATTATGGGGACTGTTGGATTAGAGATCTAAGGGTGATTGAAAATCACCAATTTATGGAAAAAAAAAATCTTTGACAAGGAAAGATTTCCCCTAAAATCTCACCAGAAATAACAAACAGAATATCTTTGGATTTAAAATCCAATGGTGAATAAAATCCACTGTGTGATCTAAAGGATCATATTAATTACGAAAACAAATAAAATCTTTCAATGAAAGATTTACTAAACAAATTGATTCTTTTCCTTCTCCTATAAATAGGAGCCAAGAGGAGAAGAAATAGATATTGAATTTTGATATAGAGTTTTGGAATCTTGAAATTTCAGAGAGAAAAGAAAAGAGAATTTAATTCTCAACAAAGAAAACCCTAGGTGAGAAAAGAAAGGAGATCAAAACTTCAAACAGAGAATTTAATTCTCAAATCTAAGAGATTAACTCTTCTGAAAAAAAAGAACTTAGTTCTTCCTCTGGTTGAAGATCTGCAAGAGCACATCTCCCCATAAGTTGAGAATTTAATTCTCATCGGGTTGAGATCCTGCCATGCAGATCCAAAACTTAGAAGGGGAATTGAGTTTTGAGAATTTAATTCTCCCAAATTTATAGGAATTTAATTCTTCCAAGATGAAACTAGGGTTTAACCCTATATGAGAATTTAATTCTCCAAAAATTACAGGAATTTAATTCCTTCAAGATGGACAGAACTAGGGTTTAACCCTAATTGAGAATTTAATTCTCTCAAATTTACAGGAATTTAATTCCTATTAAAATGAAATTAGGGTTTAACCCTACTTAAGAATTTAATTCTTTTACACAAATGGGAATTTAATTCCTCTAAAAAGAAATTAGGGTTTAACCCTACATAAGAATTTAATTCTTTCACAATAGGAATTTAATTCCTCCAAATTCATGATTAGGGTTTAACCCTACAGAGAATTTAATTATCAAAATAAAATAAGGAGACTTAAAAGATCTCCATGCATGCAAAGAACCAAGGTCACGTGTCCTCATGTGACCCTTGAAAAGATCCCTGAGGAAAGGAAGCTTTGAGGCAACGCCTCACGTGCTCCTGCATGACTCCCGAAACGCAGAAAGAAAAAGCAAAGGAAGCTTTGGGCGCTCTCACGTGTTGCCACGTGACCCCTTAGCAGGCGCTTTAACAGTCGGCGCATCACGTGTCAACACGTGATGCTAAAAAATAAAAATATAAAAGTGTTTAACACTTAACTACAGAACGAAGAAAAGAAGATCTGTCCCCACCTTTGAGGCAATGCCTCACTTGTCCACACGTGACCTCTTTTTCTTTAGTGTTTAACACTAATTCGAGAGCTTTATTCCCAGTGTTTAACACTGATTATCTTTTAGTGTTTAACACTAATTTAAAAATCTTATTTCCACTGTTTAACACTGTTATTTTCTAGTGTTTAACACTAATTTGTGATTCTATATTTCCAGTGTTTAACACTGCCAGTCTTTTAGTGTTTAACACTAATTTGAGATTTCTGTCTTCAATGTTTGACACTGTTGTTCTTTAGCGTTTAACACTACTTTTAGCCAAATTGGCTAATTTTCCAGAGACAAAAGTCCCTCCTCCAAATGAATCTCAAAATTGAGGAAATCAAAGATGAAAATGTTTAGCATTGCTGAATAATATGGGCTTAAACCCAGACAAATGTGTAACGGACCAACAGAGGGCCAACATTTCAAACTTAATTGGACTTATCCCAAGTAGGCCATAAGTCTTCAATTCAGACTTAACTGAGCCAATGTGCTCATAATATAATTAATTAGTTTTAGTTCCAAACTGGGCTACAGATCATTTAATCCACCTTGGTTCAAGGGTACATCTATTCACTCCTTTGATATTTGTCGTTGTAATTCCTCAACGTCTTCAAAGAGGTGACGGGTCCCGACAACCATACATTTCACGAACCGTGGGGTCCTTAAAATCCACGGACTATGATGTCCTTAACCTCGACCGCGATGTCTTAAAACTAACAACGGACTGTGGAGTCCTTAAACTCACGGACTATGATGTCCTTAACCTTGACCGTGATGTCTTTAAACTAACATCGGACTGTGGAGTCCTTAAACTCACGGACTATGATGTCCTTAACCTCGACCGTAATATCCTTAAACTAACATTGGACTGTGGGGGTCCTTAAACTCATAGACTATGATGTCCTTAACCTCGACCGTGATGTCTTTAAACTAACATCGGACTGTGAGGTCCTTAAACTCATGGACTATGATGTCCTTAACCTCGACCGTAATATCTTTAAACTAACATATGACTGTGAGGTCCTTAAACCCATAGACTATGATGTCCTTAACCTCGACCGCAATGTCTTTAAACTAACAATGGACTGAGATGTCCTTAAACTAACAATGGACCGTAATGTCTTTAAACTAATTATCGACCGTAATGTCACTAAACTAAACAATAGAGCCCAGTTGCTCTCTTGTTGGATTTAAACGATCCCGTTAAGTTGATCTTAGTCTAAAATTAGACTAACGTATCCTTAACAAACGTTTAAGTTAATCTTAGTCTCAAATAAGGCTAACGTATCCTTAAACCCAAACCCCCCAAACCCAAATCTAAGAAAGATATAGATTTGGACTAGTCCACGCCCTACGGACGACAGCATTACTTAGTCTCCGTATACAATCCACGGGCAACCAAACATAAAACAAACACCCACGACATGAAGTGACTATCTGGAGAAGGAGAAAGTTGTTACCGCGATGCGGTAGCATAATTAACTGCAGGGGCTTGCGCCTGCAGGGAAGATCGTCCCCACAATCAAAAACCCCTCAAGCGAAGGGGAATCTGACGAAGTCTGCTACATCGGCCGCATCCGTTTAAACCTTCGATACATGGTGCCATAAATCAACTTGGCATCTTCGGAGAGGTAGACGGATAGCATCAATTAGCATCTGCCCCGAATTTCAGGCAAGACGGACCTACGCGGTCGCGTCTCCGTGATTCGGAAGGGAACAGCAGGCTTCCCATAAATCGGGAACCAAATCGCTCCAGATCAGAGCGTCGACCGTCTATGTCACAAAAAGGGCAGTGTAGGCTTCCTACATATCAGGAACCAAATCGCTCCGGATCAGAGCGTCGACCGTCCATGTCGCAAAAAGGGAAGTGCAGGCTTCCCACAAATTAGGAACCAAATCGCTCCGGATCAGAGTGTCGACCGTCCATGTCGCAAAAAGGGCAGTGCGGGCTTCCCACAAATCGGGAACCAAATCGCTCCGCGTCAGAGCGTCGACCATCCATGTCGCAAAAAGGGCAGTGCAGGCTTCCTACAAAGTAGGAACCAGATCACTCCGGGCCAGGGAAACGTCTACCACGGACACTCCGTCTTGAAGACACGTCAAGCGTCGACCGTCCACGTCGTAAAAAGGGCAGTGCATCCCTAAAAGTGGGAACCAAGGAAAGTCGCCTCCATGTGAAAGAAGATCCATCAATTTCATGCAAACGACTCACATATGTCATGTGCATTTATTGATGGGGGGCACATTGTTGAAGTCAAAATTTGCACCCCGGTTGACCGAGTCAAAGTCAAGGTCAACCCCAAGCCAGGTGCGCCTAAGCCCAGGTCAAGCGGGCCCATGCCCAAGTCTAGCCCTCGGCCAGCCCCATCCAAAGCAAAATACATATACACTGCACATTGAGTTCGCATGACCAGTTTAACCCGTCAATCGGAGGTTCCCTCGCTCCAAAGGCGAGGGGTAATTAACGACAGCTTAGTCCACGGCTGCCGGGGATTTGGATCCCCAGAATCAATAAACCCTGGCCTACCCTAGGCAGGGGGAATCTATAATACGCCTGACAAGCGTGCGCGTATTCCCTTCTCAATGGGGTGACGAAAAACACCCTACACCTAGGAGCTCCCGACGACGAAACGACGAACCGGCGCCTCCTACCGCTTCCTCTCCCTCTTTTCTTGACTTTAAACCCGTAAGTCCCACCTCCCTCTTCTCTAATCTATTCTTAAAACTTCTTTTACTAAAACCCGACGGAAGCAGAGTTAAATCCGACTTCCGATTCGGTTTTCTTTATAAAGTTCAATTTTCCTTAACACAACCATATTAAACTCTTACATCTTGACTATTAATCATTAACAAAACATATTGAAAAAGTTTCATAGCAAAATATTTCATTTTGTAACTTTTACCGCTCTTGTTCAGTAAAATACCATGTAGTATAGTTTCGACTTTAAAACATCATTAATTTTGCTATACCTTTAAATAGATCACGAGGTAATGACCTACCTCCTCACAATACTCATATGCAACATAGCACAATACTTTTTGAGAAATATAGATTCGGGAAATACCATTTTACACAAAACTACCTTTTACTATTAAAACCGTTTTCTACAAGATTACGTATTTTTACAAATCTTTGCAAAGCGCCGCTACAACCCATTTGGGGAACCCGTTAGGGATGGTGCGGATTATCGCACATCCTCGGGCTTAGTAGTGCGAGACGCAAACCTCCGCAAGGAGCATTCGGTCTCGAGAGATTTAAAAATACAAATATCTTGAGAAATTGAGATTTCTAGAAATATAATATAATAAATTTATATATATATATATATATATATATATATATATATATAACATCAAAATATTTATTTTTGTGATAATATAAATATTCCAACTTTTCTAAATCATAATAACCACTTTACATGAAAATACCATGAAATTCCATACAAGTTCAATATTACAATTAAATACCCTATATTATGAAATTAGGTTATTTTCACTAGAAATGTCACAAATATAAAATCTACATCTATGACAACTCTAAAGACGATAATTAAATACTTAGGGTGTATTTTGAAAATTATACAAAAGTAATTTTAAATATAACCCCCTCAAGTTCTATAAATTACCCTAAGGACCCTAGTAAATATAGGTTTAAGCGGGACCAATCTCTTGAGCCTCAGGGAGACGGAGAGGTGGGTGCTTGCCTATTTAAGGTTGACAACTTAACAACGGTGTTATCAACATGGTAATCGTCTTTGAAAAAGACACAAATCCTGCCGCCCATGTGCAGCGGTTACCAATAACATCAAAACCTAATTCAGGACTTCAATTTCTCTTTCTAATTGTTCTGACTCAGACTAAGTCTCATTATAAATAATCTGACTTGAATATGATTCAAGTATAATCTACAATACTACAATCCAATATGAATCCATGAATCCATATATTCAACATATTCAATCTATATTGACCGAACCGAACCATGGATATACTTCCATCTACATGATTCTCCAGTTACATTCATTTTACTGATATCATGGTTTCGACAAGTCATCCAATTATACAATCTCTATATTACAAGACAATACAAGTTGCAATACCAAACAAACAATACAATCAAGACATCACGGGATTTAAGGGATAGATTGGTACGGAAGGTGTTAGAAGTGGCACGAGACTGCAAGACTTAAGACACCCAACCTGTATTTTCGTTGCTGTTGTACCGTGGCATAAACGGTTCCTTGTACTCCTGTTGCCCTTAGTCTCTGGCATATAGAGACTCCTCTCGTATACACTGGTATCCTTATGTACTAAGCTACAAACAACAGCGTTACTACTAAATACAACTTTAAAAGCTACACTCTGTCTATTCTATTTTTCCCTTATCTTTTGGCCTTATCGAGCGATTGTTCGCTGACGACATTCCTTCTCTTTCTTCTTTGGAATGTTGTCAGGTGATCTGGACACTCAAGAGATCGAGCCTATCAGCAAGGACTTGGATCAGCTTGCCTACGACCCAGAGCTCTAAATTCATTGTACACATTTTATTTTAGTACTTTTCATTTCTGTTATACCACTGTTTAGGCATTGCTTTCATTCAGATGTATTTACTTTTCCATGCATTGTATAAAAACATATTAATAAATAAAGTTGTTGTTCAGTTATACCTACTGTCATTGTCTCTTGTGCATTTTTATTTATATTTCTTAGATACGCTTAGCGCATTTACTTCAGAGTAAATACGTAGAGGTCAATCACGTCCTCTGCCCGTATACTAGGAAGCGGGGCGTGACACGAGTTTTCTTGTCGACCTTCCGTTCGTTCAATACCTGGGTAGCCGTTATGTACAGCTAGTGCCGCGACGGGCTTTTGGTTAAACCTATTGCCAGCATATTATGGAGTCTTTAGAGTCCTACACAAAGGGTTTCCTAGCTCAGGAGAAACGATGCAGTGAACGTATTTTGATACGTACTTAGGTTCGATTAAAACACGTGTTTTTGTACACGTACTTTTAATTGGACATTTTGTTAATATTAGCCGGTTTGAAAGATATCCAGATTATCACATTTGGATGAAATGTGAGCTAGTATTATATATCTCTTTTAGTGTCTCTCTTTTCGGTATTCGTATTTTGACAAAATACGATATTTATATGAATACGGATCTTGATATAAATACGGGTATTCGTATTTTATACGAATATGGGTATTCGTATTTGATACGAATACGTTATTCGTATTTTGATACAAATACGGGTGTATATATTTGCAGCATATACTTGTATTAGTGTATTTGTATATATTTAAATATATACATATGAATATGTATATGTGTGCACATTAGGCGGCAAACTCGTCTTTTCTCTTTTCTTCTTGTTCTCTTTAGAATGTAGTGGACCTGTGACTCACCATTATGAGTCACAAATGCACTCAATTTATTTCTAAAAGAGAATAAAAGAAAAGAAGAGAGTGTGAGAATAGTTAAGCTATGCTTGATTTTTCCATCATCACCCTTAGCTTCTTCTTCCTCTCTCTCTTGAGTTTTGTTTATTGAGAAAGGATAAAGAAAATGAGAGAACAGTTAGTGATTCTAGTGATCAATTCTTAGTAAGTTTTGATCACTAGTTGTTTCACTTTTCTATTTAATGTGAAGTTAGATTCTAGGTTTGGGTTCCTTTAGGTAGATCATCTTCGACGAGGAAGACCGACTCCCAAGATCGTTCCCAACGACCTAGGAGCTAAAGAAGTGACATAGAAGATAAAGGGCATGATTACAAAAGTTGCAATCACTAACCGAGTAGTTAAACTCCTTCTAGTGTTTTCTAGTTTAGTGTTTGGATTCGATTATAGGCCGTAGAGTTCGTTCTCTTGATTTGGAATTTTCGTTTTGTATTCCACATTGGCCGCAAGTTAGTGGCACGAGCATGAAAGTCTACCAACAGATGCGGTCGATGTCACCGTTGTATATATTTTATTTCTATACTAGGATTAATCCAGGAAAAGTGCTCGGGTAGCCAGGTTCTATAGTGCGGTAGGTGGCCATCTCATGGTGTTTGAGACTGGACCACCTCGCTCTAGAATTGGCGGGTTGCTTGCCGCACTTGCAGGGGTTATAAGATCGACCCGCGGAGGAGTGCCTATGTTACCGGATTCTACAAAGTGACGGGTGATCGACTCATGATATTGAGGGCGGGTTACCCAGTTTCTAGAATTGGAAGGTGGCTTGCCGCACTTTTAGGGTTCTAGGATCGGTGTTGTATAGGCTATCCACACGACCGAAGAGCGTCGCGTCTCATTTGCGGCTCAGATAAAACGCGGGGCTACTAATTTATCCACTATTCCATATTGTTGTTCGTCTGCCTGTGATGATTATTACTTTCCTGCAATGAGATATATATATATATATATATATATATATATATATATATATATTAGATGCTTCTATATATTTTGCATCCATGTTAGCCCTGTCCTTGCCTTGCCATAAGTTAAGTAAACTTGCGATGAAGACCTGGGACCCCGTGGCGAATGTGGATAACATAAAAAGCATGCTATTATGGTTGTTTCTGGCGTGGCTTGGAAACTTAAAATGATAGGACTGCATTATATGCAAGGAAAACAAATCTAAATGATGTTGTCAGAACCAAAATTTTAAAACATATAGTTATATTTTTTGCTTTGCATAGAGGTATTTAGTTAGGAATATCCTGCACCTCATTTGATGAGGAAAGAGCCTGGTCCCTTCACGAGGAGTTCACTCTTAAGAAAAAGTTTATGTTACTATAACCACTCGGTTTTTTTCAAAACCACTTGTTTTAAAAGCGGAGCCTAAACCACTCATTTTTAAAGCCACTCGAGTTCCTTCAATGATATCAAGTTCATTACGTTAAAGGGTTTTCGTCAAAAACAATCCATAGCCCTCCGTCATTTAAGATTAGTAGTATTTAGTATTCATGCTGCGTTTGTTGACTTAGTCAAGACATAGTGTGCGGTAGCTAAGTGTTACTTTTCTGTGTATAGAGATGCGATTGGTTAGGACAATCGTGCGGCCTTGTTGACCTAGTCAAGGGCTCGTGGGGGTCGGTTTAATGCAATTAAGAAAATGATGGGTTGAACTTGACTAGCGGTTTATGGTTTGTTGACCTAGTCAAGATCATAAGTCGTTAGGGGCGATAACCATATCGGGGGTTTCAAATATAAGGGAAACATGCCAAGTTTGTGCATACCTTCTGGAGTATGGTAATTTTGGTTGGATTCTATCAAAGTTATCACACAATGATAATTGGGTTCCGATTCTCACTGATGAATAGGTATTACTCCTTTGGAGATTTTCACTTCACAATTAGCTAACTTATTAGGCGTCTAAAAAGTGTTAACAAGATTACGCCTTCGCGGAAAGCGGAAATGGGGTTATTAAATTTGGTCCGTACGAAATCATGTGGGACCTCCTTCGGAGTATCAACACTGGCCTGGCTGAACGGTCAGCGAACTTGTAAGGTGTATATGATCCCAACTAGTTCTCTTTTTCGGGTTTGAAGGAGAATTCGAGGATATAGTAGAAGCTGTTCTGATTAGATAAAGTGATTAACCAATCTAATCTTGCTAGAGTGCACGCTTTGTGTTTTTTTTCTCTTTCTGGTTATGCAACCATGACCTACCTTAAACTAAAACTCATAAACCATGTTAACTGAACATTTTTTATAGACTTTGGTTTTGGATTGTCACGGTTCATGATAAAGTCGCATATATCCTTCCTACTCCTACTTTCTCTTTGCATTTCTCCAGAACACTCTATATCACTACGATGATCCATATTGCTTCGAATGGCCATCGTATAGTTACATACGAAATTGAAGAAATTACTTCAGTCAAGGATGGCCATTGGTTCTGGAGAAATTGAATTGTATTATTTGGTTGTCTTTTCCTATTGTCTTCTCTTAGGTTGCGAGAGCTCCTTGTATTAAGAAAGTATGCCTATTACGTTTATTGGACAGTCTTCTTCCGAATGTTAGGCTAGTGCCGAAAGGTAGGGAAGGAAGAAAACCAGTTAGCGTAAGTGCGGTGTACAGAAGGTAAAACATAGAGACATATAAAGAGATTGAAATAAGGGCAAAGGAAATTACGACTACTGTAATGAATCTGGATAGTGGAAGATGCATTACTAGGAATACCTGGTCCACCTCATGAAACATTTATGTTTCAGTTTTTCTCTCATGTTATAATTGAAAACTGTTTTCCCAATTGATTCTGACACCAGGGTATAAATATACTAGATTATAATTTCACTTCTGTATGACGTTAAAGATACTGAGTAGGAGTAGAATATAAGGAAATGGGCGATTTGATTCTCAATATCGGAATTCGTTACAACTGGCGATATTGGATTAAATCACCTGGCTTTGCCTTATGGCAAATATTTGGTTCTGAATAACCGCTGTTATGCACTAATTTTTAAAATTGAATTTCTGTATCTTTATTTTATAAAGTAAGATATGAATTTTGAAAATTGTGTTTTAAACATTTATCTTTATCAGTTGAGGATAAGGTAAGGTGCATTGAATAACAGAATAAACATTCTTAACCAAAATACAGTTTTTCAATTTACGACACACAGAGTTTGAGTTAGTATACTCTTGGGACTTATACATGGTAATGTATGTTGTATGGTGTCCTTTAGGACAAGGGGTTTGTAATATTACTTCATTTAGTTTACTTATGAATTCCTTGGTTTTAGACACACATTTGTAGAAATGCAAGGTTCAAAGATTTTGAGAAGTTTATAGGTATAAGAATAAAATAGAGAACCATACGTTGGAAATATCAGGATTCTTCAGTGATCGAAGATGTAGATACTTATGCTAGGTATTCGATCATAGTAATATTGAGAACTTGATTCTCTCACAGGTTATTCATTCGTGGGTGCACTCCTTGGTGAGTAATGATGTATGTTTTTTTTTTTCAATTTAGGTGATATGCACTGAAGACAGCTGCATGACATTTAAATCTGGTTCCATCTAAATTAGTGCCTTTGATTCTATATGGACATAGATTGTTTGCAATCTTGAGCTTGTTAATATATGGAGTTATCTAGTTTCTGTTTAAAAGCATAATCCGGAAAAACTCAATGCACGTTTCAGTAATAGCAGTTTGTGAATTATCCCAAACATTTGCTAAGGCTTTGCTTCTACCATTTTCAAGATCAAAAATTAGTTTGTTCTTGACTCACCACCTTTTTATAAAAGTAATCTTTTTGCAAAAGAAGCTAGTGGGAGTATGGTAAAACAGGAAGTGATTCCAGAACCATAAACAGTTACTGAAAATTTAGTAGATCCTGGAAATTCAATTGGACTCGACAAACCAAAGCCACTTCGCAGATTTAGTAGGTGACCTTAGCCACCGGAGAGATACTTCGGTTTTCTCGTAGACAGGAAAATCAATATCATTGTGATGATGTCCCTACTAGTTGTCAGCAGGCTATTGGAAGTGGTGACTTCCGGAAGATGGCCGGATGCTTTATATCCAAGTTGGACTCCACTCACTTCAGAAAATTATGGAATTTGTTGGATGCTCTTGAAGGGGTAAAACTCATTAGGAGCAAGTAGATCTTTCAAGATCTGTGCAGATGGAAAGGTATTAATCTAATAAGGCTAGACTTGTTGTAAAGATTTTTATCAAATACCCGGTATGGATTATGATGAGACTTTTACTTCAGTGTCTACGCTGAAGTCCATACTTATATGACTTGCCACTACTGCTTTTCATGAATATGAGATCTGGCAGGTGGATGACTATAACGTTTTTCTAAATGGGAATTTAGAAGTACACGTGTATATAACTCTGCCAGAGGGTTATCATAGTCAATGGGAGCAGCGAAGGTATGTAAGTTGATTATGTCTATTCATAGACTAAAGTATGCACAACGAAGATATATCATCTGTTTTGATGTGACAGTCAAGATGGTTGACTTTATCAAAACAACAGATGAAATTAGTAAGAAGTGTGTAGGGAGTACTGTCCTGGGATTTGGATGACATACTCCTGATAGAAAGTGATATTCCTATACTGCAATCGGTCAAACTTTGGTTGTCGCATGATGTTTTCTGTACTACAATCGGTCAAATTTTGGTTGTTACAGATGTTTCTCCACATAGGATCAGGATAAAATATCAGAAATTCTGCTGACTAGATTTATCTAGATTTGGGAAGTGCCCCAATACGGGTACTTGGATATCATTCTAAATTAGTTTAGAATGGATGACTCCTGGCGTGGTAGTCTACCCGTAGGTAATGTATTCACTCTCTCTAAAGAGATGTCTTTCAGACTTATGAGAAAAGGAACTCGCATGAATGACATATCATTTGCTTAGGCAATTGAGTCAATCATGCAATGTATTGTACCAAACTAGATGTTGCTTCTACACTTGCTGTAGTAAGCAGAAATTAATTAAATCCTGGAGAAACAAAGGGAAGCGGTTAAGAACATAAGAGGATATTCTTAGTATATGGTAACGGCAGCCTCCTCCAGGAGGCGGTTATCGGTTCAGGCTTCCAAGGTGATCTGGATGACAGAGATGCTGTCAGAGTTTTGAGTTTACCCTCTTCTAAGAAGAAGTATATTGGATAGGGTTTCAACAGGGATACTGAGATAAACATGGTGCAGAATGCTGGTTATGACTCAACGGAGGATACAACCCAAGTAGCTTGTTGGATAAAATTATTCATTTATGAACTTGGTCCCATCAAGTATCCAGACAAATTCTTGAGGCGGGGTATTGCCTAGTTTGGGAGATTGTTGATCTTCACAAAGTTGAGATATAGAGAGAGGAAGTTGGAATATTTTAGCGGATCCACTCACTGAGGCTATTTCTCGAACATGGTTGTTTCATAAACACAGTTTGCAAAATTGATTAGGAGAGAAGCTGGGCATTCGGTAGCACACGAGCTGTAGGTATGTGATACTGCAATAATTGGCCTTAAGTGCAAGCGGGAGATTTTTGGATATAGCGCCCTCAAGGCAATTATTGTAATTGCATGTAGGAGATTATGATAATGGAGAGAGGACCTATACAGGAAGAACAGTCTTACTCGAAATGATAGTATGCTGTTTGGATTTTCTTTATCATTGATGTGTATGCGTTTTACTTGTTATTATGTGTCGCTAATGCATAATGATGAGGCCCGTAGGTTCTTGCTTGACTACCAGCATGGAGATCATATACGTGAGAGCTGGGTAGTCCATAAGCACATCTTTAAATGTCCCTAGTCAAGGGAGTATCGAGACTGAGCATCGATATTCCGGAGTAACATAGTGTATATGTTTCTAGACCCCGAAGAGGGGCAATGGCCGGTTTCACAAGCTATTGGTGTTGTGTCACCTAAGATAGTATACAGGTGCTAACTGGAGGTGAGTACACTGGATGGACTTGCCGAGAACTTTTAGATGGTATTATACTTATCGTCAAATAACAATTCTCTAGTGACATGAGAACATATTAGTCCTTTGACTTGAGATCGTTATTTTTCTCGTATGAATTCCTACTGTACTTTGATTGCTACCCTACCACGGCTCAAAGGAGTCATGCAAACAGGTTTTAGTTGAGTTCACTCCCGAGCCATATGGAGGTGGTGAGCGATTGTTAGCGATTCGTCTCTCCTAGTATTAAGAGTCAATGTCGTCATGTGTTCGGTTGTCTATAACCATAAATACATGGCCACGGTGGATGAGATTTACTGATAGGAGTTCAGTAGTTTCTCGGTTGGTGATGATCTTGACTCCGACATGACTTATCGGGTTATTAGGGGTCTAACATTATCCTCTCCTTAGACATGGTATACTATACTCTTAGATGTAAAGACCGGACATACAAAGATTGTCACATTCAGGCTTAGTAGGGTACGGGCGGACTTGATTGTCGGTATCCCTTTCGGTAGATACCAGAATACCCATTATGTATAGCTAGTGCCGCTGACGTGCTTGTGGTTTAGGATTTATCCAGTAAATCATTGCCAGCGTATTTTCGAGTCTTTAAAGTCGCACTCAGAGGGTTTTTCCGGTTCAGGCGATATGATGTAGAGGCCATATATTGATACATGCAGGGGTCCGATTAAATATGTGTACTGGCTACACGGAATTTAATCTGACGTTTGATAATACTACCTGGCTTAGAATTAAGCTAGGTTATTAAATCAAGTATTGATTTAATAATATATATATATATATATATTATATTCTAGTATTATGTTCACTATTCATTTTCTCTCTCTTAGCTATTCGTATTTTTATACGGATACGCATATATGTATCGATACGTATACCGAGGGATGTATTCCGTATTTATACGGAATACCTTCTAGAAGGAGAACACTCCATTTGTGAATATTCATTATGAATATTCAAAGATATGAGATGGTGGGTGAGGCGGCTTTGGATATGGTTGAGGGCATGTAGAAAGGGATGGGCTTAAATTGTTTATAGAAAAATGGTTGTGATATTTTATTTGATTGTTAAAAATTGAATTGGAGTCATATTCCATTCTCTCATTCATTCCATGGCTTAGCTCATTTGCATGGCTATCTCTTCTTCTTCTTCTTCTTCATTGCTTTCTTGAGCATGTGAGATGAGTGAAAATAATAGTGGAAAAATCCTACATCCCCACACTTCATTTCTAGCAAATTTGGAGCGTCGGTTGTGTCACGACCCGAAAGAGCACATGACTGGTCCTTGAACCATATGAAGTCTATAGGACTCCATCTGATCCAAGTAAGCCAAAAGCCCAGAAATTTAAAACTATTTAAGAGTAAGTAAAGAAAACTGGTTTAAAGAGGTGAAGAAAAAACATGTTTGAAGTCAAGGTTTTTAAATAACTAAGTCGAATATGCATTTTAAAATGTAAAGTCTTTTCTAAAAATTTCGGCAGAGTTTCTTTTGTCAATACTGGCCCCGAACGGGGTATAATAAGAACAATATATATGCAGTGATAAAAGGCATCCCCAAGCGGGAGCTAGCTCTTCATCAATCGACGGTCACAACCACGCAAGCAATATAATATACAACGCCGAATGGCGAGGATCGAAACTCAAAAGAAACCCAATAAGCATGAAAACCGTAATACTGCTAAGCGCGACACTAAGGTCGAAATAATACATCACTAGTGTCTAAGTCTGAAACAATATACAAGTTTTGGTTGATGGAATTCTAGATACAAAGGAATAATACATGTACAATGGTGGTTCTGATGCAAAGAACCCACCTACCAAATGCAAATCACCCGCAAAGGAAAGCAGTGTGCCAGAAATGCCGCAATGGAAGCTGTACGGCAAAACCTGCAAGAACTGTGGCACAACGGGGGTGAGTTGCCAATTCGTGAATAGAAAATATCTACAAGCAGAAACCGAATGCATGACATAATCCTAGGTCAAAACAATCAGATATATAATATAAACCTCAAAGAATAAGCCTGAAGCATGAAAAGGTGGCAATGCAACATCTAATCGTGTATGTAGTACTAAGTACCCGTGCCAGTGCCTCAGGTAATAAATATGTCATACATATAGGGTATGTCTATATGAAGTAAATATGATGAAGTATCAAAATGAATGTCAATACACATATATTAGCGTCCCATTCCACTAATATTGGTATAAGGGTATATATAACAGCGCCCTCATACCATGTTATATATACAAATGAAGTATGATCAATGTAATAAAAGTCTGTACGTACTCAAGTCTGTATAAACGTGGAACCCGTCCACCCGTAACCCAATGACAATAAGCATCATGCATGTAAATATGAGGATATAATCAAAATCATAGAGAACATCATGAAACCTGTGCCTAGCATCGGCACGTAAATCCTCATCTATCAGGCACTGTCACCAAGACTAGCCCTGATAGGTACGTATCATATGCTATCTCGAAACCCGAGTGCCCAGCTGCAACCCTCGAATTACGACGTATGCATACGTACAAGCTTCGGTCGGTATCCCCAAGATAACCGCCGAGTAAAAGGTAATATCACCGGACAGTATGGTTCCCCAGCCGGGCTCATCGGCTCATAGCATATCGACATCGCTTTCTTGCCCCGGGGTACTCCGGGCCCCACCAGGTACCCTCATACGGCCTCGACGCCTCCTCGTAGGGGTATATAAATCAGAACCGATAAAACTCATGGTGGAAGCTGAAATATCATATCAAGGGTAACCGGGTTTTAAAACATTTACATAATCTCTTGAAATACCCACGGTTCCCCAAATCCAGAAATATCATGAAAACAAATATCCCAATGAGCATAATCAGAAAGCATGATGTATGTGACATATAAATGAAATGCAAGTATAACAGCATATCATGCAACATGAAATAATGGTATGCACATACAAGGTCATATCCTGATGCAATAATACTACTGTGTAGTGACATGGCAATTATCGATGATGAAGTGTGTGAGCCGGCAAGCAAGTGTACGTGGAACATATGCATCATCGATAATGGTGCTGGTGTCCTAACGGCATGATGGTAATATAGCAATAAACACATGCAAAGCGATGCGAATAGCATGAATATGCGGAAATTGAATAATCAACGCAACAGTAAGGAATCTACATCCATATGTATATGTCATGCAGTTATGCCTTTTGAAATAAGATGAATCAGGATTTTTAGTAAAATAAGGGCTACGGTGTTTTTAAGAAAGATACATCTTTGAAAATACCCGTAGAATCCCTTTACTTGTCCTTAAGATATTCCTGATTCGTAGTTTTGAAATAGGTATGACTTGGGTCAAGTCTAACATCTACTATGCAAATTACAGATCTACGTATCAAGTAAACCGGGAGGGGTATAGAAACCACCTAAATCTGAGTCGATATGTATATATATATATATAGTAGTCGGTGATCCCGCCTCAATAGTATCGCGTACGATACAGTATATCATATGACATCCTCAAGTCATGAGTGCGGATCTATCATCAATATAAAGCTCGTACGGTAAATCGTCGTACGGCATCCCAATAGCTGGGTACTGGTCAATATCACATTCCTCTCGTCAAATATCAGGTATCATTATCATCACATCACATAATCTGGGGTACTGATCTAAGTCTAGTACAACTGATACCATCTATATACTGCGTGTGTAAGCACACGTCCAAAGGCCCGCTAGAGATCGCATGTCATATCCCAAATATGAAACATATCAAATCACCGTTCTCGCGGCACAATGCCCAACATCATCGACTCATCTCCAATGTCATCCAATATCATCAAACATAGTGCAAGTATAATGAATATGCAAGGGTGTGCGTGTAGGTGTAAAGCTATTCTAGGGTTCGCGACTATGAACTACACTAGTTACTTTTAACCCTAAACTATCCATAATACACCTAACACAATATCTACAACGCACTAAAACTATCATATATAATATACATATAGTATACTATCTATGGACTGCGGGGGTGCTATACGCCATCCACCCGTTTCCCCTCATAGATATAATCTACTCACTTTGCGTCTTCATTTGTCGACGTCGCCACTCGCTTGCTTGTCGTCCCGAAGTCTTCATGGGGTACCTACACATCAATGTCTCGTATATGCGTATTAAAACCAAATCAAACTAAAACGGCATACGAATCCCAACGATACACTATGATCTATAGGTTAGAACCTATGGACAACGCCTTCCAAAACCATCTATCAATCCTCGATATTGTCGTATAAACGCCAAATAGTCGAGGTAAAACACGGATACACAATTCCAGAATTCAAAATACGAAATACAGAAAAAGAATCAAAACAGCAACTGGAGAAAAGGGTCCCAGATTTCACCCTAGGTCAAATTAGACAAATCTATACATGCCAGGGGTCTAATCTATACATGTAGGAGCAGCAGAACCAAAACGAGGCAAAATGGGGCAGGTATGGCCGCAAATTGCGGCCAATTGGAATAAATCTGCGGCCGGCTTTATGAGTTAGGGGCTGGAGTCTTGTGTGGTGGTTCTAGGGTGCCTGCACATCTCACTGTCCAATCAATTTAATTTTCAGAGTCTCGGGTTAAAAGCATATTCAATGTAACCATCACAGATTTCACAAATTCTCCGATATCGTATCCATAAATCCATATTCCGGGTCTTAAGTCTCAGGTTTTGGGTCTATATTCCAGCACTAGGGTGCTTGTATGGTCTCCACTGAACTCAATTTCCCGTAACAACTCATAATTTCCTCAAACCCTAACTAGATTTTCTTTAAGTCCACAAACACACACAATATCGGTTCTAAACTAGCATGAGGGTATAAGAAATGCTACAACTAATCTAATGGTCCATAAAATATCTCATTTGGCAACTCAAGAATTTTCTTGAGTTGCCCCTAGTGGCCAAAATCTATGCTTTCTTGGTCCAATGTGTAGATCTTGAGCTTGTGCACACTTTTAATGAAATGGGGGTAGGATTTTGGTGATGTTTTAGAGATGAATTGAGGGCTTGAAGGTGTAGGGAGATTGAGGTGCAGGAGCAGAAGCAGCAAGCAAAGAAGAGGGAGAGAGAAATGGTGATGGAAATGGAGGAATAACTAAGTCTTGGTCAAAGGTTACCCTCTCTCTCACCCATACCTCATTATCTTATTCCTTTTCCATTTTCTTTTTCTTTTCCCTTCTCCAAAAACCCTTCTCACAAGAATAGTAACCCCAAATAACATGATAGAAAATGCACAAGTGTGATAAAAATGATATGTGCATATTTTGCACAAAATTGCTAAAAACCCGATTAGCTATTTTTAATCACGATTAGCACTAAATTAGCATATAACTAATTATAAAAACTTAAAAATGGAATAATTCCATAAAATAACCTATTTTAGAATTTTACATAATTTTCCCCAATTTTTCTGTATTTAATTATACCTAAATATTAAAATATTCAATAAAATAATATTAAATTATAAAAATTCCCAAAAATAATAATTTTTTTGAAATGTTACAATCTTCCCCTCTTAAATAAATTCGGTCCCCGAATTTAAATTTAAACCCCCAATACTAAACCATTTCAGTAAAAATCCAAATTGTCGGGGCTCCGAAAACATCAATACATAGCGAATATCATAAAAATGTACTGCTCTATAAGAAATCAATCCCTAAAAATGTATATAAGAATACCCCGTGTGTCTGGCGCGCACGAAAATCAAAATCCATATATGTGCCATATATGGGCACAAAACAACATCTAGGTGCAACGGGTGTGCACGAAACATCTGTCATAGGCAACGTGTGTGCCTGACAGCAAAAATCAGGTGCATATGATATGCACGAAGAATCCCGATTTAGTGCATCTAGCGTGCACCAAAATCGTATATCAAAACACTAAAGGTGCATGAAAACTATGCTGGAAACGTTAATCACATCACTGGCATAAAATAGGCATGAAATCACAATCAATATCTCAAATGTAATAACTATGCGCAAAATATAAATACCCAGTGGGTGCAGAAAACAAATATCATGAAACTCAGTCATCAAGACTAAATCATACAAACAGAACGCCCAAAATACCGAAATCTAAGATGACGAATGCGTGATAACCGAATCATAAAATCACAAATCATAAGTACCGTCGTCGGTAGTTCCTCCTTCAAGGTAAAGAAGAAGTCGGTGCATCCAATGCCAGCAGCGCAAGATATCTACTTGCCTCTTGCTCACGGTCTGGCGTCCTCTGTCTCTGGGTCCTTATCTTCTCTGTGGATTACCAATCTTACAAACAATCGGCTCATCGGCCCTATCAGGTGTGCTAATGGGGACGATTCCGTTCTGGCACTTCTATGGTCATCTCTCGGTCAATCCTCACGACCACTCGTAAAGCAGCATGTCACTGGCGTCGGCCTCTGTCTCTTTGAATGCACATAACATCTGATCCTAGGTGCAAACATCATTGCAGCAGTGTCCTGGAAGGAATCCCGCTCAAGGTCTCTTCCGATCTTGCCTATGCCGGTCTGTACGGAGGTTGGTACTCTTGAATAATTTCTTCTCGCTCGATGGACATCTGCATCTTCAGCACAACATTTTCTCGGAAATTGGTCGCATCCCAACGCCTCTGTAAGCATATCAGGTCTCTAGTCTCGATGGAAGGTAATGACAACTCGTCAGCGTCTCGCACGAACCTCTTGTCCCGCTTGTCTGTATCATCGTCCACATCGACGTCACGTCTTTATCTGCGCACTGCAATATTCTCGGCTATGGTCCATCCAAATTCTCTCGCATAACTCTTTTCTTCCGAATTGCCCGGAGGTCATCGTCCTTTACTGAAGCTAATTCTTGTTCCGGAACGGCTGCATACTCGTTGCAACTCCTTTTGGAAGGTATATCCATATACAACGCCCCTGCATGCATATCGCATCTCTGATGTCAGCGGAGTGGGACGTCATCTCGTCAAAATCTCTTGCGAACTCTTTACTTCAATCTGCTTCAATGTCGACTGCTTTGGACTCGTCTCATTGTGGCTGCATGGACTGTGCTCCAACGGCTATACTCGTATCTGGAGTCTCCCAAGAAATGCATCTCACTACCTAGCATCCGAAGGAAGTCGAACCATTCGATCGATTCGTCAAAACCTCATAATCCCCCAAGAGATCAATATCTTGGGTATAGTTTAATAGTATCGAGTACATGCCACAGCGTCGGTGGTCCAGCCGTAGAACGACAAACCCATGCCTCACTAATGGCGCAGCGGAACTGTCGCAAACCCTAAGATTCAAAGGCTTTCACACGGTCATTAAGTCGAGTTAGGGTTTCATTCTTCTTGAGAGTCCATAGAATCGCTTGCATGTCTTTCCGTATACTCTAAACTTGAAAAATGGGCTCCTGACATTCGATCATCTCCGTCGACTCTCAACGTCTCCGCATGAAGTCGTCTCTAGCTGGAAGCAATCTATCTGATGACCTCGCATCGGGGTAAATGAACGAACCACATGTCCTAGTCATTCATCCTCGGGTGACTAGCGACCTTCCAACATATCTCTAAGTATATACTCATGCTGCAGTAGCGCCAATCATCTGGGTGATATCTCGCCATTTGCAGCAACAACTGGCTCATTCTTCTGTACACTGAACAGTGCCTCGATCATCCTGAGTAAGCGATATATCAATGGCCATCACATCCTGGCTGGCCTCTAGCAGTAGCCTGCTCCTCTGGTACCAATCGGCACGTCCGAGAAATCTCGTGAAAGCGATCTGTCAAACGCTCATGGTGCGAAAACACAATAAGACGACGCCTCTCAATGCAATCGTAAGTCTCTGGAATCACGCCTTGGTCAGTCCTCGTCTGCGACGAGCTCAAACTGACGCAACTCTAGCCGTAGCTCTCACTCTCTGCCCGTGTGATCGTGGCAGCAAAAACATAACCAGTATCGATGAAGATAGATCAGGAATGAATACAATAATGTGCAAGGAACATCCTAAGGCTCCTTAAGCGGAGTGGCGTGTCGTAAGTATGCCGCGGAACATACACACGATACGTCACTCTACTGAAGTCACCTACTCCATCAACCAAGGGTCATCCTACGCGACGAAAGTTCGGTTCTAATACCCCCTCGACTAAGTCTAAGTTCCGTAAGGTCAAGCCTAAGTTCCGTATATATATAGACGCCCTAGGCTCCACATAGTCAAACTTAGACTCAAACCAAGGTCAACCTAGCGCTCTGATACCAACTTTGTCACGACCCGAAAGAGCACGTGACTGGCCCTTGAACCATATGAAGTCTATAGGACTCCATCTGATCCAAGTAAGCCAAAAGCCCAGAAATCTAAAACCATTTAAGAGTAAATAAAGAAAACTGGTTTAAAGAAGTGAAGAAAAAACATGTTTGAAGTCAAGGTTTTTAAATAACTAAGCCGAATATGCATTTTAAAATGTAAAGTCTTTTCTAAAAATTTCGGCAGAGTTTCTTTTGTAAATACTGGCCCCGAACGGGGTACAACAAGAACAATATATATGCAGTGATAAAAGGCATCCCCAAGCGGGAGCTAGCTCTTCGTCAATCGACGGTTACAACCACGGAAGCAATATAATATACAACGCCGAATGGTGAGGATCAAAACTCAAAAGAAACCCAATAAACATGAAAACCGTAATACTGCTAAGCACGACTCTAAGGTCGAAATAATACATCACTAGTGTCTAAGTTTGAAACAATATACAAGTTTTGGTTGATGGAATTCTAGATACAAAGGAATAATACATGTACAATGCTGGTTCTGATGCAAAGAACCCACCTACCAAATGCAAATCACCCGCAAAGGAAAGCAGTGTGCCAGAAATGCCGCAATGGAAGCTGTACGGCAAAACCTGCAAGAACTGTGGCACAACGGGGGTGAGTTGCCACCTCGTGAATAGAAAATATCTACAAGCAGAAACCGAATGCATGACATAATCCTAGGTCAAAACAATCAGATATATAATATAAATCTCAAAGAATAAGCCTGAAGCATGAAAAGGTGGCAATGCAACATCTAATCGTGTATGTAGTACTAAGTACCCGTGCCAGTGCCTCAGGTAATAAATATGTCATACATATAGGGTATGTCTGCATGAAGTAAATATGATGAAGTATCAAAATGAATGTCAATACACATATATTAGCGTCCCATTCTACGAATGTTGGTGTAAGGGTATATATAACAGCGCCCTCATACCCTGTTATATATACAAATGAAGTATGATCAATGTAATAAAAGTCTGTACATACTCAAGTCTGTATAAACATGGAACCCGTACACCCGTCACCCAATGACTATAAGCATCATGCATGTAAATATGAGGATATAATCAAAATCATGGAGAACATCATGAAACCTTTGTCTAGCATCGGCGCGTAAATCATCATCTATCAGGCACTGTCACCAAGACTAGCCCTGATAGGTACGTATCTTACGCTATCTCGAAAGCCGAGTGCCCAGATTCGACCCTCGAATTGCGACGTATGCATACGTACAAGCTCCGGTCGGTATCCCCAAGATAGCCGCCGAGTAAAAGGTAATATCACCGGACAGTATGGTTCCCCAGCCGGGCTCATCGGCTCATAGCATATCGACATCGCTTTCTTGCCCCGGGGTACTCCGGGCCCCACCAGATACCCTCATACGGCCTCGACGCCTCCTCGTAGGGGTATATAAATCAGAACCGATAAAACTCATGGTGGAAGCTGAAATATCATATCAAGGGTAACCGGGTTTTAAAACATTTACATAATCTCTTGAAATACCCACGGTTCCCCAAATCCAGAAATATCATGAAAACAAATATCCCAATGAGCATAATCAGAAAGCATGATGTATGTGACATATAAATGAAATGCAAGTATAACAGCATATCATGCAACATGGAATAATGGTATGCACATACAAGGTCATATCCTGATGCAATAATACTACTGTGTAGTGACATGGCAATTATCGATGATGAAGTGTGTGAGCCGGCAAGCAAGTGTACGTGGAATATATGCATCATCGATAATGGTGCTGGTGTCCTAACGGCATGATGGTAATATAGCAATAAACATATGCAAAGCGATGCGAATAGCATGAATATGCGGAAATTGAATAATCAACACAACAGTAAGGAATCTACATCCATATGTATATGTCATGCAGTTATGCCATTTGAAATAAGACGAATCAGCATTTTTAGTAAAATAAGGGCTACGGTGTTTTTAAGAAAGATACGTCTTTGAAAATACCCGTAGAATCCCTTTACTTGTCCTTAAGATATTCCTGATTCGTAGTTTTGAAATAGGTATGACTCGGGTCTAGTCTAACATCTACTATGCAAACTACAGATCTACGTATCAAGTAAACCGGGAGGGGTATAGAAACCACCTAAATCTGAGTCGATATGCATATATATATATATAGTAGTCGATGATTCCGCCTCAGTAGTATCGCGTACGATACAGTATATCATATGACATCCTCAAGTCATGAGTACGGATCTATCATCAATATAAAGCTCGTACGGTAAATCGTCATACGACATCCCAATAGCTGGGTACGGGTCAATATCACATTCCACTCGTCAAATATCAAGTATCATTATCATCACATCACATAATCTGGGGTACTGATCTAAGTCTAGTACAACTGATACTATCTATATACTGCGTGTGTAAGCACACGTCCAAAGGCCCGCTAGAGATCACATGTCGTATCCCAAATATGAAATATATCAAATCACCGATCTCACGGCACAATGCCCAACATCATCGACTCATCTCCAATGTCATCCAATATCATCAAACATAGTGCAAGTATAATGAATATGCAAGGGTGTGCGTATAGGTGTAAAGCTATTCTAGGGTTCGCGACTATGAACTACACTAGTTACTTTTAACCCTAAACTATCCATAATACACCTAACACAATATCCACAACGCACTAAAACTATCATATATAATATACATATAGTATACTATCTACGGACTGCGAGGGTGCTATACGCCATCCACCCGACTTCCCCCCGTAGATATAATCTACTCACTTTGCGTCTTCATTTGTCGACGTCGCCACTCGCTTTGCTTGTCGTCCCGAAGTCTTCTTGGGGTACTTACACATCAAAGTATCGTATATGCGTATTAAAACCAAATCAAACTAAAACGTCATAGGAATCCCAAAACGATACACTATGATCTATAGGTTAGAACCTATGGACAACGCCTTCCAAAACCATCTATCAATCCTCGATATCGTCGTATAAACGCCAAATAGTCGAGGTAAAACATGGATACACAATTCCAGAATTCAAAATACGAAATACAGAAACAGAATCAAAACAGCAACTGGAGAAAAGGGTCCCAGATTTCACCCTAGGTCAAATTAGACAAATCTATACATGCCAGGGGTCTAATCTATACATGTAGGAGCAACAGAACCAAAACGAGGAAAAATGGGGCAAGTATGGCCGCAAATTGCGGCCAATTGGAATAAATCTGCGGCCGGCTTTATGAGTTAGGGGTTGGGGTCTTGTTTGGTGGTTCTAGGGTGCCTGCACATCTCACTGTCCAATCAATTTAATTTTCAGAGTCTCGGGTTAAAAGCAGATTCAATGTAACCATCACAGATTTCACAAATTCTCCGATATCGTATCAATAAATCCGTATTCCGGGTCTTAAGTCTCATATTTTGGGTCTATATTTTAGCACTAGGGTGCTTGTATGGTCTCCACTGAACTCAATTTCCCGTAACAACTCATAATTTCCTCAAACTCTAACTAGGTTTTCCACAAACACACACAATATCGGTTCTAAACTAGCATGAGGGTATAAGAAATTCTAAAACTAATCTAATGGTCCAGAAAATACTTCATTTGGCAACTCAAGAATTTTCTTGAGTTGCCCCTAGTGGCCAAAATCCATGCTTTCTTGGTCCAATGTGTAGATCTTGAGCTTGTGCACACTTTTAATGAAATGGGGGTAGGGTTTTGGTGATGTTTTAGAGATGAATTGAGGGCTTGAAGGTAGAGGGAGAATGAGGTGCAGGAGTAGTAGCAGCAAGCAAAGAAGAGGGAGAGAGAAATGGTGAAGGAAATGGAGGAATAACTAAGTCTTGGTCAAAGGTTACCCTCTCTCTCTCACCCATACCTCATTATCTTATGCCTTTTCCATTTTCTTTTTCTTTTCCCTTCTCCAAAAATCCGTCTCACAAGAATAGTAACCCCAGATAACATGATAGAAAATGCACAAGTGTGATAAAAATGATATGTGCATATTTTGCACAAAATTGCCAAAAACCCGATTAGCTATTTTTAATCACGATTAGCACTAAATTAGCATATAACTAATTATAAAAACTTAAAAATGGCATAATTCCATAAAATAACCTATTTTAGAATTTTCCATAATTTTTCCCAATTTTTCTGTATTTAATTATACCTAAATATTAAAATATTCAATAAAATAATATTAAATTATAAAAATTCCCAAAAATAATATTTTATTTTATTTTTTTTAAAATGTTACAGGTTGCTTCAATATGTAAAACTAGAGCTTGGATCGGTTCTCTTGGATGGATCATTTTCAGTAAGGACGGTCGTCTCTCAAACTTGTTCTTGACGGCGTAAGAGGAGCTTGGAGGGGTCTTCCATGATTGGGTAGACACACATCAAAAGTTGTAATTTCTAAACCTTGCATGCTTAGTTTACTAGTTTAGTATTTGGAACGATCACTAGGGATTAGTTTCTAATGCCCCACGTAAAATTTTTGTTTTTCGATTCCGTATCGGCCGCGGTTGTAGCGGAAAGGACACTAGGAACTTTCATGATCTAAATCAAATTTTTGTATAAATGGCAGGCGAGACAAACTGAAGAAATGCCCAGCCGTGTGGACATTTATTGTAAGGGGTTTGCGCGTCACTCTAGTTTCCCCAGCTCATAGGAGGCGACAGAGCATTACGTAAGTATGCTCCTATACGGGTTTTTTTAGCTATTCAAATCACTTAATTTCGTTTTCAATAATTGACTTAAGTTTGTTCATACTGTAATTTCGTGCAGTAAGAGATGAGCAGAGAGATTGATGAGCAGGTGGCGGCGTTTGTTGAGAAGAATGGTCGAGATCCTACACCCATAGAGCTTCATGGAATTAATGAGGTTGTCATTCAGCAACACAACCCGGATGTAACGACTCTGAAATTACTGTACGGAATTTTCTAGTTTAATGTACAGAAAATGAGTTATACAGCATGAGTTTGAGTTATAAGTAAATTTTGTTAATAAACAGAAAGAAACAATTTGTAGATCACTGGTAAAGCCCTTGCACTGCTATGACGTAGCCCCTGTGATCGATCCCAATCAGACACATTATTTTTTTCTGATTTTTTTCTTAACTTTTTGGAAGCTCAAAAGTTTACACTTGCAATACACAGAAAAAATGAAAAGTCATAAAACCAAACATGTGGAAAATGTAGTAGACCCTACTCTTATCCGGTGGAACGAATCTCAAAGCCAAATGCTGCAAATCGTCTGGCCAAAACCTTGAGAAAACCGGCACCGACGGTTGGATTAAGTCCAATTGTCTTGCACACAAACCCCTTCACCTACTCCTAACTCTCCTGCACTGTTTGATTTCCCTACAATCAAACATAGGCCTTTCATTTCACCATTAAACCAAATTTTAATGCATTTTAATTCACCATTTTAATCCCAAAACCCTAATTCTATACTATAAATACCACTCATACTTTGGCTTAGCATCATTCTGAAATTTCTAGCCAAAACTCTCAAAATTTTTCTAAGTATAAGTGGAGTAAAGAGGAGTTAGCAAGCGATCAACTTCTGGTGGAGAATCGAAGCTATTCTAGAGCTCCCGCGATGCCATGAAGATCAACCCTCCTTCTTCTATCTCTTCTTAACATAACCAAGTAGTAAGTCCCTTTCAATCTCTTTTCCTCTTTATTGAAATCTCATTTCAAAACACATATCGGTAAGTGGAGTTAATACCGATATCATTTTTTCTAAACCCTAGAAACTTCTTATCTTCATTCTTTGATCAACCAAGCTTTTAAAATATACTTGTAACCTTAAACCCTAATATTTAGAATCAAATTTTCATCAAAATTCTCATGTGAAATAACAATAGTAACACTTTTTCATTTAAATACCATGAACTTTTAATATCATCTTTTATTGGTTTGGTAAAACAATACTTTTAGAAAAACTTCACGGGGTAATGACCTACCCTACACGCACACATGGTTCTATAGCACGATACCTCTTTTATGTGAATTTTTGTTATGAAGACATTATTACAAGAAAATACCACTTGCTATAAAAAACGGATTTTCTTTTAAACAGTGTTTTAAATTCCTTTACGATTATTCCTCTACAACCCTTGTTAGGGGACCCACTAATGGATGGTGTGGATTATCGCACATCTTTAGGCTAGTAGAACGAGATACAGACCTTTTCACGGAGCATTCGGTCTCGAAAGGTTTTAAATACGATTTTTAAGAAAAATGCATTTTTCTAATTAAATAAAATTTAATTTTTAATAATTATATAAAAATTAAAATCCCATATATTTTAAAAATATAATAAACTTACATTTTGTAAAATGAAATATTTACAAGTTTCACTAAAATACTATCAAAATACCAACAAAAGACAAGTTTTACAATAAGATAGCATGAACTTTCCAAGCTAAGAAATTATTACTAAAATACCTCAAATCCTTAAAATTTATATCCATGAAAACCCTAAATAATATAAATAAATTATCGAGATTATTTTAAAATTTTATTAAAAATATTTTTCATAAAACCCCCTCGAGTTATATAAAATAATATTTAAGGATTTTAGTAAATATAGGTTTAAGCGGGATCAATTCTCTTGAGCCCCAAGGAGCCGGAGAAAGTGAGTGCTTGCTTATTTAAGGTAGAAAACTTAACGGAGTTATAAATGGTAATTGTCTTGGAAAAAGACACAAATCATACCGTCCATGTGCAGCAGTTACCGATAACTCTCGAACCTAATTCAAGATCTAAATCAGTTTTCAAGTGTCTGACTCAGTCAGAGTCCATTTCAAACCTAAATCCAAAGTCAAACTTGAATACATGAACTTGAACCTGAATACTTGAATTCAAACATCAATATCAAACATGAATATTTGACTTGTCTTGACCGAACCATGGTTATAACTTGACATGACTACTTGAATACAAGATTACATACTGAACCTGACTACTTGAACATTTTTATCCATGGTTTCGGCAAGACTTATAAATATACTCTATACAATACATTATGTGGGGATAACGGGGTAGATTGGTACGGAATGTATAGCGTGGCACGGGATGGTCACTTAAAAGACACCTATATGAACTCTCGTGCCGTTGTCCTATGGGTTATGACGGGACCTTGTACTACATGTTACCATAGTCCACGGGGTAAGATGGACTCCTCTTGTTTACACAAATACCTTCTGTACTAAGCTATAAACAACTACGTTAAAATAATAATCATATACCTGTACAACTTTACATTTTCATTTAACATTACTTGTTCTATTCCATTCCTTCTTTTAGGACTTACCGAGCGCTAGTTCGCTGACGACATTCCCGTCTTTTCTTTCTTTGGAATGTTTCTCAGGAGGACCGAACTCTCAGGAGATCGAGCCTAGCCAGTAGGACTTAGACCAGCTCACTGCCCAGCCGAACTTCTAGCTCTCCTTTTATTTATTTTCAGTTTGTATGCCACTGTTTAGGCACTATTTGTATTATTGTATCTTTTCATTTTCAAACAGTTGTATTTAAAGTAAATGTAAATAAAAGTTGTTGATTTTTTTATACCACTTATCATTCTTGTGCATTTTATATATATTGCTTAATTACGTATTTTTTAGTAAATACGTTACGGCTAGTCACGTCACCGATTCCATATACTAGAAAGCGGGGCGTGACAGGTTTTGTTGGTGGCCCCATGCAGGTTAATTTTGTATGAAGTCCTAAGAATATATATCACAAGAATTATAAGAATCAGCAACTATGCATTCCTTATATTTCAAATTCTTTGAATCTATCCTAACATTTCTTTTTCTATCAAGGTCATGGATTCTCCCAACAACACAAGCACGAACGTCAATAGCAACACCCCATCGCCTACTTTACTACCACCACCCAGCATTGCAGCTCCCATCAACGAGCAAACGGTACTGCTTGAGACAATCAAGAGCCTCTTGGAGGGTCAGTAGAAATAGACTGCTATTCTCATGCACCGCCTGTTAGTTATATGTATGCCCTAGAGGCCATTACTGTACATGTGATGTATATTGTAGTGGATGCTTGGACATATATAGGGAGGACTTTCTTTCCCTACATGATAGTATGCTATCTGGTTGCACTTTGTCTTAACATGTTGACTTGTATAAGTGATGTTGTCTTGCTCTCACATGTTGACAAAGCCCTTAGGATGTGTACTTGACTACCGGGACAATGATGGAGATCATACTAGTGGGGCCAAGGGTAGTCCATAAGTACACCCTATAATAGTTCCTAGTCGTGGGAGTATTGAGACATGGCATCGATACTCCGGAGTAGACTAGCGTATGCGCTTCTTGACCCATATGATGGGTAATGGATGATCCCACATCCATTGGTGTTTGACATCACAGAAGGTATACGGGTGCTCAGTGGAGACTGTGTATACTGAACGGACTCTCCGAGAACTCCTAAATGGTATTATACCTATCGTCAGATAGTAGTTCTCTGGTGACACTGGTACATGTTAGTGTGTCGACCCGAGATCGTCAAAGAGTCTTGTGTGATTCCCACTGTGCTTTGATTTCCACCATACCACGGTCAATAGGTCGTGCAAAAAGGTGGTTTTTGGGTACAGTCCTGAGTCACATAGAGGCAATGAGCGATAGGAGGGGATTCGTCTTTCCCGGTATTTGGAGTTGATGTTGCGCTATACTCGATTGGCCATAACAGGAAATCCCTGTTAGTTATATGTATGCCCTAGAGGCCAGTATTGTACAGATGATGTATATTATATTGGATTCTTGGACATATATAGAGATGACTTTCTTGCTCGACATGATAGTATGCTATCTGGTTGCTCTTTATCTTAACATGTACACTAGTCTCTTTATACTGTCTTATAGTTACATGTTGGTAAAGCCCTTAGGATGTGTACTTGACTACCTGGACTATGATGCAGATCATACAAGTGGGGACATGGTAGTCCATAAGTACATCCTTCAAGGTCCCTAGTCGTGGGTGTATCGAGACGGGGCATCGATATACCAGTGTAGACTAGCGTATACGCTTCTCGACCCATGTGATGGGCGATGGATGATCCCATATCCATTGGTGTTTGACATCAGAGAGGGTATACGGGTGCTCAGTGGAGACTGGGTACACTGGACGGACTCGCCGAGAACTCCCAGATGGTATTATACCTCACGTCAGATGGCAGTTCTCAGGTGACACTTGTGCAGGTTAGTCTGTAGACCCGAGATCATCATAGAGTCTTGTGTGATTCCCACTGTGCTTTGATCTCCACCTTACCACGTCCATGAGGGCGTGCAAAACGGTGGTCTTTGGGTACAGTCCCGAGTCACATGGAGGGAATGAGCGATAGGAGGGGTTTCGTCTCTCCCGGTATTGGGGGTTGATGTTGCGCTGTGCTCGATTGGCCGTAACAGGGAAGTTCCTGGCCAGGGCTGATCAGAGATTTGCTGGTAAGTGTTACCGGTAGTTTCTCGACCCATTATGAGCCTCATATCGACACGACTTATCGAGCTATTGGGGTCTGACGTTTACCACCCCTAGGTGAGATATGCGACATATCAGACGATCAGACCGGACTGTACGGTAAGTGTTACTGGTTGGATTCACAGGAGTGTGAGCGGGCTAGCTCGTCGATCTTCTGATCGCTCAATACCCGGATGGCCGTTACGTTTAGCAGACCGCTTGAGGCTTGTGGGTGCTTGATATGATCATCATCTGCTCCCGGCGTATTGACGAGTCTTTAGAGTCCTACACAGAGGTTTCCTGGCTCAAGCGAAACGAAATAGGAGCGCATATGAGATATGTGCGGGACCTAGAATAATACCAGTATGTGATACTGTATTCGATTCTCGCGATTTGTAACATTGATCGGTTATATGCGTTATAGCCGGGTTATCGGATCAAGTGTTGATTCGGTAAGTTGTTACTATTGATATTAGTCGGTTATATGCGATGTGACCGGGTCGTTAAATCAAGTGTTGATTTAATGATTTAATGTATAATTATATATTTGATATATTACTTTACATTAACTAATATAGGTTCACTTTAAATGGATTTTCTCACTTGATGTGCATGATGTATATGTGATATACTTTTGTGCACTTGTATGTATCATATTTGATGATGCATGTTTGTATGGTTAAGTATAAAGAATAAAACCATGGTTAAGTAGATAATTAGGGTTTTGTTTTAATCACTCATTTATTTATCCATTCCTTTTTATTTAAATAATTTTATGAAAACAAAATGGTTTTCTTTTTGTCATGAAGCTTGATGAAGCTTCATGAAGGTTTGACTCAAAGACCATTTTGTCTTCATGTTAAACCCTAACTATTCCCACTTACCATGGTTTGCTCTCTACACTTAACCTTAGTTTGATTATGATAAGTATTGTTTTTCTTTTCATTTTAAAAGAGACTTATCATAATTCTAGCTCATCTTCTTCTTCATCTTCAAGTTTGAAACCTTGAGGCCATCAATGGCAACTTGAGCTTGAGAGTGAGAAATCCAATTCTAAAGAGAACCCACCTCCTATTTCTTCATCCTCTACCTCTTGCCAAGTAGTAGAGTGTGTTTTCTTCACAAGTTTCATCACTTTGTGAAGTGGGAGCTTGATCTAGCGATGCCTCGACGTAGATCATCTTCGGCATCGTCGTCGATGACCAAGCCCGTTCATTCTCCGATGAAGCCGACGCTAGAGCCCGGGGTCCGACTTGGACAGCGAGGAGACTTCGTTGCGGAGCCGTGGAGGTGGATATCCGGATCTACAAAGGTTGTAATTTCCATATTCTAGTAGTTAAGTGTTAACTAGTTTACTTTTCGCCTAGATTTCTAGCAACGATCCGTTAACTAGGGTTTCTCGGCACCATATTTTTGTAAAACGGCATGGTTGATGCCTTGTGAGACCTCTACTGTGTGCCTAGGAACCCTACAGTGGTATCAGAGCCTAGCTAGAGCCTTAGGCGAAGTCTAGATGGCGTTTGAAGCCCGAACGAACCCGAAACCCCAAACAAAACATGCTCTCTGTCCTTTTTCTAAAATCGGGGATTTTTCCACATTAAAAATATGCAGAAAAATCAGCAGGCTAATCTAAGAGTTACTGTGAATTTCGATGGACTAATTCCATCAAAGAGCCGCGGATCCGCGGCACGAGCATGGCTCGTGCGGCGGATGCGCGGCGCATTTGTCGTTTTGTGCATTTTAATTTTCACAGTAATTCTCATTTTTCTGTGGTGGTTTTCCTGGGAATTTTTAATATTTATTCAAGAGTTGAATTTTCCAGGGTTGTTTTGGGGATTCGGTATTTCGATCGGATTATCAAATTTCGTCTTTTGTGTATTTCCGGATAATTTTCAGAATATGTTAAAAAGTTCGACCGGATATAAATACCCAATTTTTCCCCTGTCGGGAAATTTCCAAGTGTTGGATTTTTCCGTAGTTTAACGACGTTCTAAGTAGTGCAAGTAACGCGATGGACCCTCTAGAAGACAACAAATCTTAACTCGATTATGTGACCGTCTTGAACTGCCCTTTGAACCTTCGGGTTTAGGGCAGTACGGCGTGCCACATGTGAGGCGTTGGCTTGACCCTTCTATGGCTGGACCGTCGGTACTGAGCCACGAACTGAATGTTGTTAGACTTATTTCATGTGTTGAGCTGTATCGGGAAAACTTGGGTACTCGACTGTTCGATCGGAAAGTTTAACATTTTCTGTTTATCTGGAATGTGATACAATAATTGGAATTCACAAACAGTTATGTGATAACTGAATGAATGTTATAAATCTAGCGGTTTAGTTTCACTTTATATTGAAAAGTGTTTTCGATAATGAGACTAAAATGCGGGGTTTATAACTGTTAGGCATGTGATGTCTAAGTATTTCATTTGATTAGGCATGTGATGTCTAAAGAAGTTGCGGATTCCAATTGTTGTAGTTTTACACTTTCTTTTCTGTGACCGTAAGTGTAGTATGTTCATATCGCCGGTTTCGTTGCTATACGTCAACGACAATTGGGGTATGCATACTTACTTACGTTGATGGCATGTGATGTTATGTGTTGCTGGATATGTTATATTGGATCGTCGTGTTTGAATAGCCGGGGTTTTTTATGTGAGATGAGTGTTTTTCATTTTCATTCATGTAAAAACTTGTATGTAATATGCTTTTATTTGGGGCACTTCCAGGTAGCGGAAGTTGTCACCCTTTGTATATTATTTACTTTTCCGCATTAGGATAGACCCAAGGAGGGGAGCACAAGTAACCGGGTTCTGGGGTCCAGTGGGAGACCAACTCGAGGAGTCGAGTCCGGGTCTCCTAACCCTAGAATTGGCAGGGTTGCTTGCCGCTCTCGTAGGGGTCTAGGGGTGTGGGATTGGCTATTCATCACGACCGTGGAATCCGTGTTTTATACTGGCTCGTATTGAAAACACGGACGTCCTAGTATATCCAATATTTCATATATTTCTTCTGCTGCGATTTCTGAGATGAGATTCTGTGATGGATATAGTATATAGTATATATGATATATTATATAGACGTTACTTATGTTTTACACCCGCGCTAGCCCTGCCCTGCTCTGTCGTTAGTTACCTAACCTAACGGTGCACGAGGGGACATCGAGGCGAATGCGGATGGCATAAGTGTACGTCATATCTATCTGTGATGTTTAGGTATTTAAATGATGTGACTTCATTAATGTGATTAATGGAAGATAAAAAAACCTAAGATGTTGTGGAATCGAATTTTAAAATAAAACAGGTAGCTACAGTTCTTGCTTTGCACAGCGGTATATATGATATACCCTGCACCTTATTCGATAAGGAAAGGACCGAGATCCCTTCACCGGGAGTGACTCCTTTAGCAATAACTGGCAGATGCTACACACTCGGTTTGATTTTTGATTGCTTTTAAGAGTTTCTGCTTTGCACAGTGATATATATGATATATCCAGCACCTCATTCGACGAGGAAAGGGCCGACGATCCCTTCACCGGGAGTGACCCCTTTAGCAAGACTAGAAAAGCCTCAAAATCACTCCATTTCAAAACTTCATTTGATTCTACAACGATATCAAGTTCTATACGCTCATGGTTTTTATGAAAAACCTGCGTAGCCCTCCGTCATTTCAGATAAGTACTAGTTAGTATTCGTGCTGCAGTAGTTTGGCCTCCGTCAAGGCGCAGTGTACGGTAGCTAACTAGTGCTTATCTGCTTGCATATGATGCGATTGGATTAGGGTATTCGTACGGCGTTGTTTGGCCTCCGTCAAGGGTCGTGTGGGTGGGTTTAATTCAATCAGGAAATGACGGGTTGAACTTGACTAGCGGACTATGGGTTGTTTGGCCTCCGTCAAGGTCATAGGACGCTAGGGGCAAAATATTATCGGGAATTTCAAGTGTTGAAATTTGCAATGAGATTGCATACCTTCTATGAGATAGTTGGATCCCGATACCCGCTGCGAGTAAGAGTTACTCCTGGGAGAGTTTTACACATTGCAATTAGCTGATCAAGTAGGTGTCTAGAAAGGTGTCAACGGGGTTACGCCTCTGGGAAAACGAGGTTTACATTAATTAGGTTCGTGCGAAAGCACGGGGGACCTCCCTCAAAGTACCGACACTGGCCTGGCTGAAAGATTGGCGAACTTGTAGTGTGTAATTAATCCCGGCTAGTCTTTCCTTTTAGGGTTTGAAGGAAGATTTGATAAAAAGCAGTGGGAGCCATCCTGATTAGATAAGATAATAACCAATCTGATCTTGCACGAGCATACGCTAAAGTGTTTTCTTCTCTCTCTCTCCAGGTAGCAACCATTTCATGCCCTAATGAAGATAATAATATGGATGTATTGACCGAACCCGCATGTTATTCTGTGCTGGGGAACGTTGGTTCCGTTCTTTCTTATAAGAGTTATAGGAATGAACATGATATAGGGGAATACCAGGATTCCCATGCCACCCGTTTGAAGAAAGTACATGTTGATGCATTTTCTTCGGGTGTGTTCGTTACAGAGAACTGTTTCTCCATTTGCTCTACGTCCTGGGTATTAGATACCGGGTCAGGATCCCATATATGTAATCAGTTGCATGGGCTTAGGAAAGGTAGAGAACTTGGAGAAGGTGATAAAGACATAAGAGTCGGAAATGGTGCAATTGTTGCAGCTAAGACTGTCGGGGAATATCACCTTGTATTACCAACCGGTAATACATTGGTTCTGAACGAATGATATTACATGCCGAACCTGATATGCAACATTATATCAGTTTCTTTATTGAGTAAAGAAGGATATAATTTTGTATTACAGGACAATGTTATGAACATTTTCCGTAACCAAAAGTTGGTTGGATCAGGCACGTTATGCAATGGCATTTATGTTCTAAATCAATCAACAGTTCTAAGCATAACAAACACACACAAGAGGAAGAGTTCTGAACTCAACGAATCCTTCTTGTGGCATTGTAGACTGGGTCACATCAATACGACACGACTAGCTAAGTTGCATAAAGATGGATATTTAAATCCGTTTGAATTTTCATCTTATGACACTTGCCAGTCATGTCTCAAAGGCAAGATGACCAAGACTCCGTTTACGGGACACGGAGAAAGAGTTACCGAACTCTTGGGACTGATACATAGTGATGTATGCGGTCCCATGTCTACACATGCCAGGGATGGTTCTTCATACTTCATTACATTCACTGACGATCTCTCTAGGTTCGGGTATGTGTTCCTGATGAAACACAAATCAGAAGCTTTTGAGAAATTTAGGGAATATAAACAAGAAGTTGAGAACCAAACCGGAAAAAGTATTAAAATCCTTCGATCTGATCGAGGAGGAGAATACTTAAGCAATGAATTCCTGGACTTCCTAAAAGAGAATGGGATTCTCTCTCAGCTGACTCCTCCATATACACCACAGCACAACGGTGTATCGGAGCGGAGAAATCGCACCCTATTAGATATGGTGCGCTCTATGATGAGTACAGCTGAGTTACCTATTTCCTTCTGGGGATATGCACTGGAGACTGCTGCATACCTACTGAATAGAGTTTCGACCAAATCAGTGCCTACCACTCAATATGAGATATGGAATGGCAAGAGACCATGTCTTAATTTTATTCAGATATGGGGTTGTCCGGCCTATGTTAAAACACAAAATCCGGAAAAGCTCGAGGCAAGGTCTGTTCTATGTAAGTTTGTTGGATATCCCAAACATTCGCGAGGGTATATCTTCTACCACTCCGAGGAACAAAAAGTGTTTGTTTCTCGACATGCCACTTTCTTAGAAAAAAGTTTTCTTATGAAACAGATAAGTGGCATTGAGGTAGAACTGGAAGAGGTTCCAGCAATACAGACTACAACAGAAGATTTGGTTGAACCAGAGGATTCCGTAGTTCCCGATGAACCCCAGCCTCTCCGCCGATCTAGTAGGGTTCCTCGCCCACCTGAGAGATACTACGGTTTTCTCATGGATGGTGGGAGCGAGGATTGCATCATGGAGGATGATGACCCAACTAGCTTCGAGCAGGCCATCACGAGTGGGGACTCAGTGAAATGGCTGGATGCTATGCGGTCCGAGATGGAATCCATGTACACCAACAAAGTATGGACTTTGGACATTGCTCCTGAAGGGGTAAAACCCATTGGGAGCAAGTGGATCTTCAAGAAGAAACTTGGTGTAGATGGGAAAGTGGAGACTTTCAAAGCTAGACTTGTAGCAAAGGGTTTTCGTCAAAGACCAGGTGTGGACTATGACGAGACCTTTTCTCCAGTGGCTATGCTTAAATCCATCCGGATCATGCTTGCTATCGCTGCTTATCATGATTACGAAATCTGGCAAATGGATGTTAAGACCGCCTTTCTAAATGGTGATTTAGAAGAGTGCGTGTACATGACTCAGCCAGAGGGCTTCGTAGACAGTGGGAGCAGCGGGAAGGTGTGCAAGCTACTTAAATCCATTTATGGATTAAAGCAAGCATCGCGGAGTTGGAACATCTGCTTTGACGTCGTTATTAAAGAGTTTGATTTTGTCAAAAATCCAGATGAACCTTGTATCTACAAGAAGGTGGCAGAGAGTTAGGTTGTCTTCTTCGTATTGTACGTGGACGACATACTCTTGATAGGAAATGATATTCCTATGCTGCAATCGGTCAAGCTCTTCTTGTCATAAAGATTCTCAATGAAAGATCTTGGTGATGCCTCCTGCATATTGGGAATCAGGATCTATAGAGATAGATCCAAACGGATATTGGGATTGTCCCAATCCAGGTACATTGACACCATACTAAAGAGATTTAGTATGGAAGAATCCAAGCGTGGGAACTTACCCACGATCTCTGGACTCACTCTCTCCAAAGAGATGTCTCCCAAGACTGATTTGGAGAGAGCTCGCATGCAAGGGATACCCTATGCTTCGGCAGTAGGCTCTATCATGTATGCGATGCTATGTACCAGACCCGATGTTGCATACTCACTAAGTGTAGTGAGTCGGTATCAAGCAGATCCTGGAGAGAGTCACTGGACAGCTGTGAAGAACATTCTCAAGTACTTGCGAAGGACTAGAGATATGTTCTTGGTGTATGGTAACGGAGAACTCCAAGTGGAGTCCTTTACCGATTCGAGCTTCCAGAGTGATAAGGACGACTCTAAGTCGCAGTCGGGCTTTGTCTTTACCCTTTACGGAGGGGCGGTTAGCTGGAAGAGTTCCAAGCAGGAAATCGTGGCAGACTCGACGATGGAGGCTGAATACATCGCTGCCAACGATGCTGCCAAAGAGGCTGTCTGGATCAAGAAGTTCATTACTGAACTTGGAGTGGTTCCATCCATTGAGCATCCAATACCTTTGTATTGCGATAACAATGGAGCGGTGGCTTTGGCCAAGGAACCCAGGTCCCATCAGCGATCCAAGCATATTCTGAGGCGGTATCACCTGATCCGGGAGATAGTTGATCGCCGGGAGATCGAGGTCAGGAGGGTTGACACGAAGAACAACACGGCGGATCCACTCACGAAGGCCATTCCCCAGATACAGTTTGAGAGACTCTTCGGGATGCTCGGTATGCGATACTACAGCAGCTGGCCCTAGTGCAAGTGGGAGATTGTTAGTTGTATGTATGCCCTAGAGGCCAGTATTGTACAGATGATGTATATTATATTGGATGCTTAGACATATATAGAGATGACTTTCTTGCTCGACATGATAGTATGCTATCTGGTTGCTCTTTATCTTAACATGTACACTGGTCTCTTTATGCTGTCTTATAGTTACATGTTGGTAAAGCCCTTAGGATGTGTACTTGACTACCTGGACTATGATGCAGATCATACTAGTGGGGACATGGTAGTCCATAAGTACATCCTTCAAGGTCCCTAGTCGTGGGTGTATCGAGATGGGGCATCGATATACCAGTGTAGACTAGCGTATACGCTTCTCGACCCATGTGATGGGCGATGGATGATCCCATATCCATTGGTGTTTGACATCAGAGAGGGTATACGGGTGCTCAGTGGAGACTGGGTACACTGGACGGACTCGCCGAGAACTCCCAGATGGTATTATACCTCACGTCAGATGGCAGTTCTCAGGTGACACTTGTGCAGGTTAGTCTGTAGACCCGAGATCGTCATAGAGTCTTGTGTGATTCCCACTGTGCTTTGATCTCCACCTTACCACGTCCATGAGGGCGTGCAAAACGGTGGTCTTTGGGTACAGTCCCGAGTCACATGGAGGCAATGAGCGATAGGAGGGGTTTCGTCTCTCCCGGTATTGGGGGTTGATGTTGCGCTGTGCTCGATTGGCCGTAACAGGGAAGTCCCTGGCCAGGGCTGATCAGAGATTTGCTGGTAAGTGTTACCGGTAGTTTCTCGACCCGTTATGAGCCTCATATCGACACGACTTATCAAGCTATTGGGGTCTGACGTTTACCACCCCTAGGTGAGATATGCGACATATCAGATGATCAGACCGGACTGTACGGTAAGTGTTACTGGTTGGATTCACAGGAGTGTGAGCGGGCTAGCTCATCGATCTTCTGATCGATCAATACCCGGATGGCCGTTACGTTTAGCAGACCGCTTGCGGCTTGTGGGTGCTTGATATGATCATCATCTGCTACCGGCGTATTGACGAGTTTTTAGAGTCCTACACAGAGGTTTCCTGGCTCAAGCGAAACGAAATAGGAGCGCATATGAGATATGTGCGGGACCGAGAATAATACCAGTATGTGATACTGTATTCGATTCTCGCGATTTGTAACATTGATCGGTTATATGCGTTATAGCCGGGTTATCGGATCAAGTGTTGATTCGGTAAGTTGTTACTATTGATATTAGTCGGTTATATGCGATGTGACCGGGTCGTTAAATCAAGTGTTGATTTAATGATTTAATGTATAATTATATATTTGATATATTACTTTACATTAACTAATATAGGTTCACTTTAAATGGATTTTCTCACTTGATGTGCATGATGTATATGTGATATACTTTTGTGCACTTGTATGTATCATATTTGATGATGCATGTTTATATGGTTAAGTATAAAGAATAAAACCATGGTTAAGTAGATAATTAGGGTTTTGTTTTAATCACTCATTTATTTATCCATTCCTTTTTATTTAAATAATTTTCTGAAAACAAAATGGTTTTCTTTTTGTCATGAAGCTTGATGAAGCTTCATGAAGGTTTGACTCAAAGACCATTTTCTCTTCATGTTAAACCCTAACTATTCCCACTTACCATGGTTTGCTCTCAACACTTAACCTTAGTTTGATTATGATAAGTATTGTTTTTCTTTTCATTTTAAAAGAGACTTATCATAATTCTAGCTCATCTTCTTCTTCATCTTCAAGTTTGAAACCTTGAAGCCATCAATGGCAACTTGAGCTTGAGAGTGAGAAATCCAATTCTAAAGAGAACCCACCTCCTATTTCTTCATCCTCTACCTCTTGCCAAGTAGTAGAGTGTGTTTTCTTCACAAGTTTCATCACTTTGTGAAGTGGGAGCTTGATCTAGCGATGCCTCGACGTAGATCATCTTCGGCATCGTCGTCGATGACCAAGCCCGTTCATTCTCCAATGAAGCCGACGCTAGAGCCCGGGGTCCGACTTGGACAGCGAGGAGACTTCGTTGCGGAGCCGTGGAGGTGGATATCTGGATCTACAAAGGTTGTAATTTCCATATTCTAGTAGTTAAGTGTTAACTAGTTTACTTTTCGCCTAGATTTCTAGCAACGATCCGTTAACTAGGGTTTCTCGGCACCATATTTTTGTAAAATGGCATGGTTGATGCCTTGTGAGACCTCTACTGTGTGCCTAGGAACCCTACAATCCCTGGCCAGGGATGCTGAGATTTACTGGTAAGTGTTATCAGTAGTTTCTCGAAATGTTATGGACTTTGTATCGGCATGACTTATCAGGCCATTGGGGTCTGACGTTATACCACCCCCAGGCTGTGATATGCGACATATCTGACGAAGAGACCAGACTGTACGGTAGTGTTACTGATTGGATTCTCAGGAGTACAAGCAAGCTTGCTTGTTAATCTTCTGATCGCTCAATACCCGGGTGGTCGTTACGTTTAGCAGACTGCTTGCGGCTTGTGGGTGTTTGATATGATCACCACCTACTGCCGGCGTATTGATGAGTCTTTAGAGTCCTACACAGAGGTTTTCTGGTTCATGCGAAACGAAGTAGGAGCACATGTGTGATATGTGCGGGACCGAGATTAATATGAGTATGTGATACCGTATTCTATTCTCACGATATGTGATATCAGTCGGTTATATAAGATATAGCCGGGTTATCGGATCAAGTGTTGATTCGATAAATTGATTCATATGATATTAGTCGGTTGTATGTGATATAGACTGATTATTAAATCAAGTGTTGATTTGATAATTTAATGTATAATTATATATTTGATATATTAATTTACATTAACTAATATTTACTCACTTAAACATTTCTTTTTCTCACTTGTGTGTATATAGTATATATGTGATATATATTTATGTACATTATTTTGTGTCATGCTAGATGCCACAAGATTTATGGGTGTATGAGACTCACACCATGCTTGATATAATGTTGGGTTTTATTTATCTAAATTTAATCAAATTAGATGGTAATTAGTCACATGGTTCAAGCATGTAGAAGCTTGTGGAACCATCGACTAAGTCCACTCATTTGTTTTACTTGTAGATATTTATTAACCTAACCTTTATAGTTAGCCATGGTAAACTCTCTACATGAGTTAGTGTATGACACTAACTTACCCATGATTCATATTCTCACCTCAATGAGTTCATTCTCTCATTCTTCACTTGATCATCTTCTTCTTCATTGAAAAAAAGCATTCTAGCTTTTGAAATGGTGAGAAAATATTGTGAGAAAAAGAAAACTAAAGAGAGCCCATTTCCTACTTCATCATCCTCTACTATTAGCCATTTAATTTAGGGTGTTTGCTTCATTAAACCCTAATTTAGTGAAGAGGTAGCATGAGCTTGAGTCTCCTCGATGTAGATCATTTTCGGCCTCGAAGACTTCGAGCAAACTTGTTCATATCTCCAAGGGAACCCATACTAGAGTTCGGGAGATCACAACTCGCAGCTAAGGGACTACTACACGGAGCTTTAAAAGTGAAGGACCGGTTTACAAAGGTTTTATTCCTCATTCACTTTACTTGCAAAGTTGTTTGCATGATGTTTGTTTAAATCTCTACTTAAGATTCTGGGGTTAAAGTTATTTAGAACGGCAAATTTTTGAAAATCGCATGGACGATGCCTCCCGAAACCTTGCTTCCATCCTAGGTAACTCTACAGTGGTATCAGAGCCAAGCTAAAGATTTAAGCGATGTTTGGTAGATTACGAAACTGAAACTACTTCGAAACTTGCAACGCTAAATCCTAGTTTCTGTCGAATTTTTAGAGGTGTCAATTTTTTTTTAAACAACTGCAGAATGTTGTATGAGATATGACATGAACACCAAGAAAATTTTAGGGGGTTTTGTTAAAATTAGGCCGGCACATAGGGCTAAAAACCGGCTTCCTCGGGTCATTTTTTGAGTTTTGACTTCAAATTTTCATGGTGTTCCAGTCTCTGGGTTTTGGTGTTTCAGGTGTTGTTTGTTTTTGCTAAATTTGCATGTGATGTTAACTTTCTGCAAAGGCAACTCGGAGTGTTTCATAGTTGTAATTCTAACATGTATTCGGGTTATTTAGACGATATTAAAAAGTTTGAACGGATATCAATAACCCAATTTTTCCCCGCTGGAAATTTTCCAAGTGTTGGATTTTTTCCAAGTTTAAAATTTTCAGAGAATCATGCAAGCGATTCTGTGAACCCTCTAGAAGAACGATACCCAAACTCGACTTTTTGGATCGCAGAACCGCGGAGATACCCTAGGATTTGTCGCAGTTCCGTGGCGACATAAGTGAGGCATAGCCCTTCTACGGATGGTTCATAAGAGCTGTGGCATGTTCTGAGTATTTTTTGAACTCCGCTCAAGTGTTGAGCTCATTGGGAAAGTTTGGGTGTTTGATTATTTGATCGAAAGGTTTTACTTCGTCTATCTATCTGTAATTGTGATACAATATTTGGAATCCACATAATTAGTTATGAGATAACTAGTTTGAATTTTATAAATCTAGCAAGTTAGTCTCATTTGATCGGTTTCCACGGAATTTTGATGTGGATCAAAAGTCCGTCGCAATTACGTAGTGTACGCAGATACTCGCTGGGTAACCTTACTAGATAGCCATGCCCCCTAGCCCCGACCAAGTGACTGTAGGAGAACCCCGTCACCAAAAGCATCAGTTCGGGTGCTCGCGGCTGCGGTGTTCCTCCTTAGTGCACTTCGTCGACGGTATCGGTTGTGCGGCCGACTACTAAAGTTTCCGACGAGCATTCGATCAGGTTATCGGGAATCTTTTTGAATTACCTGATAGTTTATTGAAAAGTGTTTTCAATATCGAGACTAAAATGCGGGGTTTATAATTGTTAAGCATGTGATGTCTAAGGAATTCATTTGGTTGGGCATGAAATCCAAAGTATGTGATACATTGGGTTTATGATGTCTAAGGTATTTGCGGATTCCAATTGTTGTAGTTTTTGACTTTCTTTTCTGCGACTGTAAGTTTAATATGTGGTGTATCGCCGGTTTCGTTGCTATACGTCAACGACAATTGGGATACACATATTTACTTACGTTGATGACATGTGATGTTATGTGTTGCTGTGATATGTTATATTGGATCGTCGTGTTTTGAATAGCCGGGGTTTTTTTTATGTGAGATGAGAGTTTTTCATTTTCATTCATGTAAAAACTTATATGTAATATTCTTTTATTGGGACACTTCCGGGTTGAGGATGATGTCATCGTTGATGTATATTATTTACTTTTCCGCATTAGGATAGAACCAAGGAGGAGAGTACAAGTAACCGGGTTCTAGGGTCCAATAGGAGACCATCTCGAGGAGTCGAGACCGGGTCTCTTAACTCTAGAATTAGGAGGGTTTCTTGCCGCTCTCGTAGGGGTCTAGGGATGTGGGTTTGGCTTCGCGACCGTGGAATCCGTGTTTTATACTGGCTTAATTTAAAACACGGAATTCCTTGTATATCCAATATTTCATATGTGATTCTTCTGCTGTTGATATTTTGTGATGTGATCACTTGATATGTTCTGAGACGAATGCCTATATTATATATATGAAATATAATTAATATTGCTGTTTTCGTTTCATATATGATGCTTGGGAAGCATAATGAATGGGACTTCATTAATGAGATTAATAAAATAAAAGAAACCTAAAGATGTTGTATAAACTTGTTTTAAAAACTGGCAGCTCTAATTCTTTCTTTGCATAGAGGTATTCCTTGTAGAATATCCAGCACCTTATTCGATAAGGAAAGAGCCGAGATCCCTTCACCGGGAGTGACCTCTTTAGCGAAACTGGCAGATGCTACAACCCACTCGGTTTGTCTTTTGATTGATTCTATAGTTTTTGCTTTGCATAGTGGTATTTATGAAATATCCTCCACCTTATTCGATAAGGAAAGAGCCGAGATACCTTCAACGGGAGTGAGCTCTTTAGCAAAACTAGTAAAAGCCTAAAAAACACTCCTTTTAAAATTCACTCGATTCTACAACGATATCATGTTTATTACGCAAAATATTTTCATAAAAACCTGTCGTAGCCCTCCGTCATTTCAGATAAGTATTTTTTAGTATTCGTGCTGCGTTTGTTGGCCTTTGTCAAGGCATAGTGTGCGGTAGCTGATTAGTGCTTATCTTCTTAAGCATATGATGCGATTGGATTAGGGTAGTCGTGCGACCTTGTTGGCCTTTGTCAAGGGTCGTGCTGGTGGGTTTAATTCAATCAGGAAATGACGGGTTGAACTTGACTGGCATCCTATGGTTTGTTGGCCTTTGTCAAGGTCATAGGAGGTTAGGGGCAGAATAATATCGGGAATTTCAAGTGTTGAAATTTGCAATGAGATTGCATACCTTCTATGAGATAGTTGGAATCTGATACCTATTGCGAGTAAGAGTTACTCCTGGTAGAGTTTTAAACATTATAATTAGCCGATCAAGTAGGTGTCTAGAAAGGTGTTAACGGGGTTACGCCCCTGGGAAAACGAGGTTTATTTTAATTAGGTCCGTGCGAAAGCACGGGAAGCCTCCCTCAATGTACCACACTGGCCTGGCCGAAAGATTGGCAAACTTGTAGGGTGTAATTAATCCTGGCTAGTCTTACCTTTTAGGGTTTGAAGGAAGATTTGATAAAAAGAGTAGGAGCCATCTTGATTAGATAAAATAATAACCAATCTAATCTTACAAAGAGCGCACGCAGAGTGTTTTCTTCTCTCTCTCTCCTGGTAGCAACCATGTCACGCCTTAATCAAGATAATAATATGGATGCATTAACCGAACCTGCTTATTATACTTGCTAGGGAACGTTGGTTCCGCTTTATCTTATAATTGTTATAAGTCCGAGCAGGAAATAGGGGAATATCCGGATTTCCACATGTAACACCTTAGAATGTGTTTTGTGACTTATTATATTTTAATGTATGGTTTTTAATGAAAAGTTTACCAAATTGGTTTTTAATAATTTTATCCAATTTAATGAATATTTTATTAGATTTTTTCTAGGCTTGCACACACTTGTGCATGTTAACTAGGGTGTTAATTTGGGGTTTAGCCATGATTAGCAACATGGTGAATTAACCATTCCCTAATCTAGGTTTTATAGTTTTGTTTTAAGTGTTATGGGTTTTAAGTATGGATGGTTGTTTTAAAATGAAAAATGAATTTAAAAGGGTTTAAATTATGGTTTGAAGTGTTGACCATGGGAGGGGGGGAGAGAGAGAGAGCATGGTGCTATATGGCTTGTACCATGCTTCATTAATTGAGGAGAGAGAGAGTGAGAAGGGAGGGGGTTGTTTTCCTTTCTCTCATTCTCACCCTCACTCTCATTTCTTTTGTTCTCTCACTCTCATATACACTCATACACACACACAAGACTTCAGTAGCAGCCCCAGTAGAAACAACATCAGCAGCAGACAGCAACAGCAATAGCATCAGCTTGCAGCAGCAGTAGCTCCAGACAGCATAGCAGCAGCCACAACAACAGCATCAGCTCCAGCAGCAAGAAGAAGATGAAGTAGCAGTAGCAGAGGCATCAGCAGCAGCTCAAGAAGTAGCAGCTCAAGCAACAGCAGCACCAGAAGCAAGCAGCATCAACAAGCAGCAAGCAACATCAGTAGCTGTAGCAGCAGCAGCCCCAGCACCTACAGCAGCTCTTCTTCCCCTTCTTCTCACTTCTCCTTGTGCCTAGGGTCGTGAGTGAGGTATAATTCCTAAACTCATTCCCTTTTTCCTAGCTTGTATGTAGAATTAGCGTCGGTTTGTGTTAATTATGAGTTTAGTGCTAAATTATGGTGAATTGGGTGGAATCTTGGTTAAGTGATGATTGTGTTAGTTAACCTAGCCTATTTTAGTGTTATTAGGGTCACTTTAACTGAGATTTAACCCAGATTTCACTAAAATACCATAGGGTTTACATTTTTGTGCAAATCGGTGTTTTTAAGCGATATATTAGCTTTCTGTAATCTGCTTTTGACCCGAATCCTCGAGGGCAAAATTGAGAAAACTGGAACATGCTCACTAGGTATAAACCACACCAACAGAACACGAGCCCCTCATTCAAAACCCAGGCCGCAAATTTAATCAGATTGGCCGCAAATTGCGGCCAGGATAGGGTGTTGGGTCTTGGGGTTTTGGGTAGGGTTGTCTGCAGTGTATTTTAGTGTTTTGGCATGTATAGTTTTGTGAGAATTGACCTGTAGGAAAATCTGGGAAAATATATCGTATTTCTAGTTCGTTGTGTTTCTGCGATACGCGCGATACGTGAGTGGGTTCTGCGATCCAGCATGTCGCGGCGTGTCACGGAAGTTTTAGACGCGTATTCACACGTTTTAGCGTATCGTGCACACGCGCGTTTAGTTCGCGACGCGAGTTTCTCGTTTAGTATCGATATCGCATTTTGCGAGATATTTTTCTTATATATATAATTTCCTTGTTTAATTTTCAGGTTTGCAGGCGGGGACCACGGACACAGCTACAGGGGAAACAGGTGGTAGGATTCACCTAGCGTGGAGCTGTGGTGAGTAGATTTAACATCTACAAGGGAATCGCCCGCATGGCGTTCTGCGTCTGGGCTAGGGTTCTAATACTTGTCGTATATTCTACGTCATTGTTAGAATTGCGCCTTTACCCTATTTTTTTTAGATATAGTTGTACTGTGACTAGTAGCCATAGGACACTGCACATATTATTGACGGTTCATGTTACACGAGCACGGATTGTATGCTACACATACACCGTCAATAATCGCCATGTCACACACACAAACCATTATAGATATTATATTACTTATCACATTTGACATTTAGCTACAAAGATACCTTGCTCATATTTTACTTATACCCAGGGGGTATACTACCTCATTTACTTATAGGTAGACACCTATACTTAGCTGTACCTTATTGATTTCGCATACATCTGGTTTCAGCTACATATTTTCCTTTATATGCTCGCATTTCAGATATATTGCACATATTTATTTCTGGATTTACGCATTGTTATTTGGATTTTACATGATGTTTTCTGGATTTGGGAACCGCGAGAGTTCATGAAATTATGCATTAATTGAAAAACCCGGTTTCCTTGATATGATATTTGCGCATCCACCATGAGATTTATCGGTTCTGATTATATACTCCATACGAGGAGTGGTTGCCGTATGAGGGTACATGGTGAGGCCCGGTATGGTTTCCCTCAGCAAGATGATCGATGGACTTTGCCGATTGAGCCTGGAGGCGGGCGAGTACCTACCGGTGACAGTACCAATGACTCGGCGGGGATCATGGGGATACCGTTAGGAGTCATGTACGTATGGATACGTCGAGAGGCGAGGGTCAGAGCTAGGCACTCCAGCTTTCGAGATAGCGTATGATACGTACCTATCAGGATGCTAGTCTTGGTGATGGCATCTGATAGATCTGTATTTCTGTGTCGATACATGGCACATTGTTTTCATGATATTTCTTTTAACAGCTTTGTATATATAACAAGGGATTTAGCCACTGTTATATATACCCTTACACCAATATTAGTGGAGTGGGACGCTAATATATGTGTATTGACCCCATCATATTTATTTCTGCAAATATATATATTTTTAGGATGTTAGAAATTTATTTGAGATTCGACTTGGGATATAGGTGATTCATTGAGATTGGATATTGGATATGAATGAGATTGCTGATTTGTACATTCGGGATATAGGAGATCTATTCGATATTGTACATTGAGGAGATGTGAGACTTAATGATGTGAGAGCCCAACTTGGAGGCTGATTTGAGAAATTGTGGATTTGAGTGTCTTGATGGATTGTGATTCTACCACGATGTCAGGTTTCCGTGGAAATGACATATTTCACTCCATACCTCACACTTATCTATTTATGCACTGATTCATGTATTAGTAGTACCCATTAGTGTACCCTTCATGATTACTGCATATCTACATTCTCATATCCCAATTGCATGATTATTGCATACTATTGTCATATCACTATTGCTTCATACATTGGTTGTACCTGCTAGTGTACTTTCCATTATTCTGCATTGATATGACCTGTTATTACTGCTAATTGCATATCTTAGATTCATGCTGTACATACATACCTGCGATTACCTGCATATGTTATCTACTATTCACGAGTTGGCAACTCACCCCCGTTGTGCCACAGTTGTTTTGCAGGGTGTTTCCCCAGAGTAGTCGAGACAGGCTATTCATCTATCATCTTTTGCTACAGATATCGCATCGGCTCACAGCGTGCTGTTTTTCTTAGGTGGGTTTGGTGGTTATCTGTATTTTTTATTGTACATTCGCTGTATTTTGTACTCTCCATCTACTATTATGTTGTTGACTTAGAGACTTTGTGAGGACGATACTGTATATTATTTGTGGATTTATTGTCTTTTATACAGCTTTATCTCTATTGTCTTTTATTTCTTCGCTACCTCGTCGTATATTTGTGTTGGTGATTATTTTCCGCCTTTGGGCGTGTATTTGCTCCCGTTTGGGATGCTTTATTTATCTTTATCTGTTGTACCCCTTTTGGGGTTAGTTTTTACAAAGGGGGTGCTGCTAAAATTTTAAAGAAAGAAGTTGGACTTTTAAAGAATTTGGGTTGTGATTTCAAATGATTCAAAACTGCTATTATCTTTTCTTGTCTTCTTTTTATGGTTTAGATTTCTGGGTTTTGGCTTTTTTTTACCGTGTTACGTCTTTAGGCGTTGCGTAGTATTAGGGTCGTCACGTGCCAATTTCGGATCGTGACAAAGTTGGTATCAGAGCGCTAGGTTTTACCTTTCGGAGTGTAGGATGACCTTGGTATGATGGAGTAGGTAGCTTATGAAGAGTAACGTAGTGTGTGTTTGTCTGCAGCATACCCACGATGCGGTACTTCGCCTAAAGTGACCTAAGTACAAATTGCTTGAAATTCCTTCCTTGATGATTCATATCCTTATGATTCGATTTCCGTGTTCTTATCGAATCTTATCTCTATTTATAGCCTTGCCGCCGATGACTATGGGGACTCAGAGTGATGCAGCGAGGGCCGAGGTCAGAGTTGGCTGGGGTGAGACGAGTACTGACCAGGATGGCACTCTAGTTGCACAGGTGCAGACGGATCAACTTTCGACATATAGTATCGATAGGCTTGTGGCAGAGATGCAGGACTTCCGCCAGACTATGAGTTCATTGGTTGATGTTGTTCGAGCGATGTGACAGGAGGTTGTCACCCCTGTTACTCAGTTGTCCTTTGCGATTAGCATGCAGCAGTCCGTCACCTACATAGCACCAGTGGTTGCAGCTCCAGTTGACGAGGCACATATTCCAGAGACGCTGAGAGTTCTAGGACAGTGGAGGACTCGTACCAGTGTACCAGCCCAGAGACAGAGGTTTAGTCATCGAGATAAATTTCGTGGCCGTCGCGGGAGTAGCAGAGGCTTAGGACGAGCACAGTCGTTCAGCTCTCATTTCCAGGAGGGTCAGCAGTCACCACATGGATGTTTTCGATGCGGAAGCCTTCAGCACTTCATCAGGGATTATTCCTTAGTACCATGTCAGGATCGTATTCAGAGAGGCCGTGGACGTGGGAGGTTCGCTCAGAGGAGTTCAGTCAGTTGCGGGTAGGGGGCAGACACAGGAGTTTGCTTCTACTCATCGGGACGTGTAGACGTCCAATGTGGAGTTTTTAGGTATCCTTAATTCGCATGTTCTTTTGATGTATTTGTTGTTTTCCACACCTTGTGCCTTGGTTGGGACTAGAGTTGTGTTAGGTAGATTAGCCGTTTTGTGTTAACTTCTGTCAGCGATTCTTTTGTTGCGCGACACATATTTCAGTTGTGTGCCAATTGGATAGGAGATAGAGATTCGTCCGTCGTTTTGATCCTTCTAGAGATGTTGGATTTGACGTTCTCCTGGGAACGGACTGGTCAGCTACGTGCTAGGTGTCTGTGGACTACCGTGAGGAAACAGTCAGGAATTGTTTTCCCAGCGAGTCAGTTCTTGTTGTGCAGGTGGATAGTTGTGCCACCTCTCACAGCTCGAATTCAGCCTTTTTTGCTAGTCGGCTTTTGAGGAGATGTCGTGGATTCTTGGCATTCATTAGTGATACCGAAGCCATAGTGGGTTTGTTGGACCGGTTTTCCTTCGTGCGAGAGTTTTCCGACGTTGTTCCAGATGAGCCGGCGATGCTTTGGGAACTTAAGGATCAGCTGCAGAGTTGTTGTTTGAGGAGTTTTGTGCGTCTGAGTGTTTCGCTTTTGGAAGCTCCTATTTCTGTTCGTCAAGGAGAAAGATGACAGATTGCGGTGGTGGATTGATGGATCGTCGATTGAACTGGCTTATGGTGCGGATAGGTATCCTTTACCTCGCATTGACGATTTCTTCGATCAGCTCCAGAGTGCGAGACATTTTCTAAGTTTGTTTGGGATCGGGTCATCATTATTGCGGGTTCGGAGTGATGGCATTCCGAAGAATGCCTTATGCGTGCTACGGGCTTTGTGTGTTTTAGTGAGTCATTGGATTCACTGATGCCCTAACAGCATTCGTAGATATGATGAACCAGATTTCTTCAGGCCGTTCCTCGATAAGTTATTGTTGTGTTATTTACAACATTCTGGTCTAATTAATGTGTCTTGAGGAATAGGAGTAGCACTTGAGGATTTGTTATGCAGATACTGGGAGGGCACCAGCAGTTTGCTAGATTCCCGGAGTGTTCCTTCAGGCTTGTTCGTGTTGACTCCTAGGTCTTGTTGTCACGGGAGACGGTTTTGTATGGTTCCGAGGAAGATCGTGGTCGTACAGCTTAAGCCCAGGCTTGTGTGCAGGACGGAGGTCCGCAGATTTTAGGCTTAGTAGGTTCTTACCGCCGTTTCGTGCAGGATTGCTAGTGTAGTGCTGCATCGTTGGCTGAATTGACCGGAATGGAGGTTTCTTTTCTTTGGACTGAGGCATGTGTGCGGAGTTTTCGGCAGTTGAAGATTCGGTTAACAACTGCATTAGTCCTTTCTTTGCTTTTGGTTCGGGCGACCTTGTTGTTTAACTGTAATGTTTCTTGAGTGGGCTCGAGAGTGTTCTGAGGTGACACTATAGAGTTATCGCTTTTGCTTCCCTACATTTGGAGGAAGTACGAGAAGGATATTCCACTCATGATCTGGAGATGGCCGCGGTGGTTTTGCGTTGGAGGTTTGGAGACATTACTTGTTCGAGAGTCGTATCAGATTTTCACTGACCACCAGAGCTTAATGTACATCTTCCTGCAGCGGATTTTGATTGTTGTGATAGTCTTCTGCAGATTTACAGTTTTTATGCGATCGTTGAGTACAGCTTAAGTTCGTCTCTACGGAGGGGACAGCTTGCTCATGTACGCGCCCGACCATTTTTCTAAAATCGCTTTCGCGAGACACTGCCCGCCGATGCTCGTTCGTCAGAGATACTTGAGCATACTCGGCTGGGTAATGATTCGGAATCCTTGATTTGTGACAATGGTGTGCTAAGTTAGGGACGCGTTTGTATTCCTGATGTAATTGGGTAGAGACGTGAAATCCTAGAGCAAGCACATCGGTCAACTCTCTGTATTCATTCAAGTTCCACCCATATTGACTTGACTTGTGAGATAGTTACGGGTGGGCAGGGATGTAAAGAGAAGTTTCAAGTTTCGTTTCAAGGTGTCTATCTTTTGTGTGTTTGGGTTGAGCGTCTGAGGCCGGCTGGAGAGTTGCAACCTTTAACCATTCCGAAGTAGGAGTGGGAGCAGATCTCCATGAATTTCGTTATGGTGTCTACCCAGGATTAGTCAGGGTATGACTCCATTCGGATTCTTGTCGTCCGGTTATACTCAGTGTGCTCGGTTGTTCTTTGTTAAGTTGTGCGTTTGTGTTAATTGTTGTCAGCAGTTGGGGATCGTCACTCGTTATTGTTAGGGTTCTCCTTCGATAGCTGTTATCGGGAGACACTCTAATTGGCAACCTTTAGGTTTAGGGGTTAGGTCGTGTCGATCACCAGTCTGTTGTTTTTCTGACTCTGCGTAAGTAGGATTTTGGACCCCCAACTAGTCTAGAGACTTTGGAGATGATCCAGTTGATCCAGGTCAGGATGAGAGTAGCCCAGTGCGGACAGAGGTCTTATACCGACTGTGTTGGTCGTAGACTTAAGTGCGCAGTGGAAAATCATGTATTCCTGCGGACTTTTCCGATAAATGACGTGTTGAGTTTTGGGAAGCTTATCCCAGGATTGTAGGTCCTTTTAAGATCCTATAAGCGAGTTAGTTTCGTTGCTTTTAATTTGGCACTTCCACCCAGATTATTGAGTATCCACCCCGTATTCCTTGTGATGATACTTTACAATTACCTTCATGACATTTCTCACATGATTTGGCACTAGACCATTTAGCTTGGACGCGATCTTTCGTTCACCAGCAGCCAATTGTATTAATGGCTCGGCAGGTAAAGAAACTTCGGTCAAGGGTCTTGCCATCTGTGAAGGGCTTTCTTGGATGTAGCCGTATAGTGAGGTAATCACTTGGGAGGCTGCGAACGAGATTTGAGAGTTGTAATCTTCTCATTAAAGGTACGCGTAGCAGTATATTTTTAAATTCGGGGACGAATTTCTTTTAAGGGGGGAGATTGTAACACCTTAGAATGTGTTTTGTGGCTAATTATATTTTAATGTATGGTTTTTAATGAAAAGTTTACCAAATTGGTTTTTAATTATTTTATCCTATTTAATGAATATTTTATTAGATTTTTTCTAGGCCTGCACACACTTGTGCATGTTAACTAGGGTGTTAATTTGGGGTTTAGCTATGATTAGCAACATGGTGAACTAACCATTCCCTAATCTAGTTTTATAGTTTTGTTTTAAGTGTTATGGGTTTTAAGTATGGATGGTTGTTTTAAAATGAAAAATGATTTTAAAAGGGTTTAAATTATGGTTTGAAGTGTTGACCATGGGAGGGAGGGAGAGAGAGAGCATGGTGCTACATGGCTTGTGCCATGCTTCATTAATTGAGGAGAGAGAGAGAGTGAGAAGGGAGGGGGTTGTTTTCCTTTCTCTCATTCTCACCCTCACTCTCATTTCTTTTGTTCTCTCACTCTCATATACACTCACACACACACACAAGACTTCTGCAGCAGCCCCAGCATAAACAACATCAGCAGCAGACAGCAACAGCAATAGCATCAACTTGCAGCAGCAGCAGCTCCAGACGGCACAACAGCAGCCACAAAAACAACATCAGCTCCAGACAGCACAGCAGCAGCCACAACAACAACATCAGCTCCAGCAGCAAGAAGAAGATGAAGTAGCAGCAGCAGAGGCATCAACAGCAGCTCAAGAAGCAGCAGCTCAAGCAACAACAGCACCAGAAGCAAGCAGCATGAGCAAGCAGCATCAGTTGCTGTAGCAGCAGCAGCCCCAGCACCTGTAGCAGCTCTTCTTCCCCTTCTTCTCACTTCTCCTTGTGCCTAGAGTCGTGAGTGAGGTATAATTCCTAAACTCATTTCCCTTTTTCCTAGCTTGTATGTAGAATTAGCGTCGGTTTGTGTTAATTATGAGTTTAGTGCTAAATTATGGTGAATTAGGTGGAATTTTGTTTAAGTGATGATTGTGTTAGTTAACCTAGCCTATTTTAGTGTTATTAGGGTCACTTTAACTAAGATTTAACCCAGATTTCACTAAAATACCATAGGGTTTACATTTTTGTGCAAATCGGTGTTTTTAAGCGATATATTAGCTTTCTGTAATCTGCTTTTGACCCGAATCCTTCAGGGAAAAATTGAGAAAACCGGAACATGCTCACTAGGTATAAACCACACCAACAGAACACGAGCCCCTCATTCAAAACCCAGGCCACAAATTTAATCAGATTGGCCACAAATTGCGGCCAGGATAGGGTATTGGGTCTTGGGGTTTTGGGTAGGGTTGTCTGCAGTGTATTTTAGTGTTTTGGCATGTATAGTTTTGTGAGAATTGACCTGTAGGAAAATCTGGGACAATATATCGTATTTCTAGTTCGTTGTGTTTGCGCGATACGCGCGATACATGAGTGGGTTCTATGATCCAGCGTGTCGCAGCGTGTCGCGGTAGTTTTAGACGCGTATTCATACGTTTTAGCGTATCGTGCACACGCGCGTTTAGTTCGCGACACGAGTTTCTCGTTTAGTGTCGATATAGCGTTTTGCGAGATATTTGCTTATATATATGATTTCCTTGTCTAATTTTCAGGTTTGCAAGCGAGGACTACGGACACAGCTACAGGGGGAAACAGGTGGTAGGATTCACCTAGCGTGGAGCGCTGGTGAGTAGATTTAACATCTACAGGGGAATCGCCCGCATGGCGTTATGCGTCTGGGCTAGGATTCTAATACTTGTCGCATATCCTACGTCATTGTTAGAATTACGCCTTTACCCTATTTTTTTTAGATATAGTTGTACTATGACTAGTAGCCATAGGACATTGCACATATTATTGACGGTTCATGTTGCACGAGCACGGATTGTATGCTACATACACACCGTCAATAATTGCCATGTCACACACACAAACCATTATAGATATTATATTACTTATTACATTTGACATTTAGCTACAAAGATACCTTGCTCATATTTTATTTATACCCAGGGGGTATACTACCTCATTTACTTATAGGTAGACACCTATACTTAGCTGTATCTTATTGATTTCGCATACATCTGGTTTCAGCTACATATTTTCCTTTATATGCTCGCATTTCAAATATATCGCACATTTAATCCTGGATTTGCGCATTGTTATTTGGATTTTACATGATGTTTTCTGGATTTGGGAACCGCGGGAGTTCATGAAATTATGCATTAATTGAAAATCCCGGTTTCCTTGATATGATATTTGCGCATCCACCATGAGATGTATCGGTTCTGATTATATACTCCATACGAGTAGTGGGTGCCGTATGAGGGTACATGGTGGGGCCCGGTATGGTTTTCCTTGGCAAGATGATCGATGGACTTTGCCGATTGAGCCTGGAGGCGGGCGAGTACCTACCGGTGACAGTACCAATGACTCGGCGGGGATCATGGGGATACCGTTGGGTGTCATGTACGTATGGATACGTCGAGAGGCGAGGGTCAGAGCTAGGCACTCGAGCTTTCGGGATAGCGTATGATACGTACCTATCAGGATGCTAGTCTTGGTGACGGCATCTGATAGATCTTTATTTCTGTGCCGATGCTTGGCACATTGTTTTCATGATATTTCTTTTAACACCTTTGTATATATAACAGGGGATTTAGCCGCTGTTATATATACCCTTACACCAATATTAGTGGAGTGGGACGCTAATATATGTGTATTGACCCCATCATATTTATTTCTGCAAATATATATATTTTTAGGATGTTAGAAATTTACTTGAGATTCGACTTGGGATATAGGTGATTCATTGAGATTGGATATTGGATATGAATGAGGTTGCTGATTTGTACATTCGGGATATAGGAGATCTATTCGATATTGTACATTGAGGAGATGTGAGATTTATATGATGTGAGAGCCCAACTTGGGGGCTGATTTGAGGAATTGTGGATTTGAGTGTCTTGATGGATTGTGATCCTACCACGATGTCAGGTTTCCGTGGAAATGACATATTTCACTCCATACCTCACACTTATCTATTTATTCACTGTTTCATGTATTAGTAGTACCTGTTAGTGTACCCTTCATGATTGCTGAATATCTACATACTCATATCCGTATTGTATGATTATTGCATACTATTTTCATATCACTATTGCTTCATACATTAGTTGTACCTGCTAGTGTACTTTCCATTATTCTGCATTGATATGACCTGTTATTACTGCTAATTGCATATCTTAGATTCATGCTGTACGTACATACCTGCGATTACCTGCATATGTTATCTACTATTCACGAGTTGGCAACACACCCCCGCTGTGCCACAGTTGTTTTGTAGGGTGTTTCCCCAGAGTAGTCGAGGCAGGCTATTCATCTATCATCTTTTGCTACAGATACCGCATCGGCTCACAGCGTGCTGTTTTGCTTAGGTGGGTTTGGTGGTTATCTATATTTTGTATTGTACATTCGTTGTATCGTGTACTCTCCATCTGCTATTATGTTGTTGACTTAGAGACTTGGTGAGGACGATACTGTATATTATTTGTGGATTTATTGTCTTTTATAAAACTTTATCTCTATCGTCTTTTATTTCTTCTCTACGGCGTCGTATATTTGTTGTGGTGATTGTTTTCCGCCTTTGGGCGTGTATTTGCTCCCGTTTGGGATGCTTTATTTATCTTTATCTATTGTACCCCTTTTGGGGTTAGTTTTTACAAAGGGGGTGCTGCCAAAATTTTAAAGAAAGAAGTTGGACTTTTAAAGAATTTGGGTTGTGATTTCAAATGTTTTAAAACTGCTATTATCTTTTCTTGTCTTCTTTTTATGGTTTAGATTTCTGGGTTTTGGCTTCCTCTTACTGCGTTACGTCTTTAGGCGTTGCGTAGTATTAGGGCCGTCACGTGCCAATTTCGGGTCGTGACACCACACGACCCAATCGAGGAATAAGCAAGTTGATGCATATTCTTCGGGTGTGTTCATTACCGAGAAATGTTTCTCAGTATCCTCTATGTCCTGGGTATGTTGTCACGACCCGAAGTTCGGCCCGCGACCGGCACTTAAACCACATAACGTCTACAGGCGTAACGCGATTAAGTAAACCGAAAACCCAGAAATCTATACCATCAAAGAAGGAAGTGATGAAAACATTTGTTAAAGACATTTTAAAATCACAAGTAAAAATATTTAAAGTTTAAATTGTTTTTCTTAAAAATTTCGGCAGCACCTCCTTTTTAAAAACTAACCCCGAAACGGGTACAACACATGATATAAGTAAAACGACGGATAATATGAATAAAGCATCCCCAACTGGAGCAAACATGCCCAACGGAGGAAACAATCACCATGAGAATAATATATGACGCCGTAGCGAAGAAATGAACAATAAAAGTGGAGAACAACATAAAAGATAAACTGCATAAATAAAGTCAGCTCACACGAGCTTGACATCCAGAATACAAAATAATATAAAACATCATTGTCACAACTGGTCTCTAAGTTGATACATGAAATGGTAGATGGAGAGTACTAGATACAATAGAGTATACAATGAAATATAAGCTGATACCCGCAACCCACCTATAAGCAAAATGGCCCATACACCAACCGTAGAGGGATCCACAGCAAAAAGATACAATGATGTATCCCTGCCGCGACTATTCTGAGGGTCAACCTGCAAAACACTGTGGCACAACGGGGGTGAGTTTCCAACTCCTGAATAGTAAATAACATATACAGGTAATCGCAGGTATGCACGTACTGCGATACTCTAACATGTACAATCTGATAACATCAATATGATAATCTGGGTATGCAATAGTCATGCGAGGTACTCTATCAAGTACTACAACTGTAGGGTTGCTAGACATGCGCACAAGGGTCTACGAGGCATCAACCATGCCCGATTAAAAATTTAGCCGTGCCGAACAACCCGAATACGGATCTTTAAACTAGAGATTAGGCGAAAACTAACATGTCAACAACTTTAACACTAAGTGAGAGGGATTACAACCTTTGTAGATCCGGTCCTTCACTTCATATGCTCCGTGTTGTGGTCCCTTCGCTGTGATCATCGGGATCCGGACTCTCGAGAGGTTCCACGAAGAGAAAGATGCAACCTTTGCTTCCGATCTTCGATACTAAGATGATCTACCTTGAAGTTCCGTTAACACAAGCTAACACTCATGAAATGATGTGAACACCCTCATGTAAATGGCAAGGGAAGATGATGATGATGAAGTAGGATTTTTGCTCTCTTTATTTATCTTTTTCTCATATTTATTCATCACATTGAAAAAGGCTAGCAAGCTTTTTCATGAAGAAAGATGAAGGAAGAAGATGAACAATAATAGAATTGTGATGAATAATAAAAGTTATCATAATCATTTATGCAACCATGGTTGTAATAACCATTGTAGAGAGTTTACTAGGGTTAGGGTTTGGGTTGGGTTAAAGGGTGAGTCACAAAGAAATATCTATCATAATATCTTAACAAAGACAAAGTAAAGCTTCTAGAATCAACTAGAAGGTTTAACCCTAATCCAAACCCTAATCATGTTTAAACTCCTCTAAACATGTTGCATTAATAATTATAATATGTTACAATATTATATATCACATATACAATATTTATTGTAACAAAATAAAATAATACATTTAACATATATCGCATATATATCAATGTATTACCCGAGTGAGAAAAAGAATCTTTTAGTGAGCTAATATTAGTTAATGTAATTTAATATATCATATATATTATTATACATTAAATTATCGAATCAACACTTGATCCGACAATCCGTCTATATCTCATATAACCGACTAATATTTATCCGTACCGATTCATCGAATCAACACTTGATCCGATGACCCGGCTGATATCAAATATCGCGAGAATATAATACGGTATCACATATCGCATTATCCTCGGTCCCGCATATATCACATATGTGCTCCTACTCCGTTTTGCCTGAGCCAAGAAACCTCTGTGTAGGACTCTAAAGAATCGTCAATACGCCGGCAGTAGGTGATGATCATATCAAACACCCACAAGCTGCAAGCGGTTAGCTAAACGTAACAGCTACCCAGGTATTGAGCGCTCAGAAGATCAACAAGCAAGCCTGTACATTCTCCTGTGAATCCAAACAGTAACACTCCCGTACAGTCCGGTCTCGTCGTCTGATATGTTGCATATCTCGCCTAGGGGTGGTAAACGTCAGACCCCAGTAGCTCGATAAGTCGTGTCGATTTGAGGTCTATAACAGTTCGAGAAACTACCGATAACACTTACCAGTAAATCTCAGCAACCCTGGCCAGGGATTTCCGGTTATAGCCAATCGAACACAGCACAACATCAACTCCCTATACCGGGAGAGACGAATCCCCTCCTATTGCTCATTGCCTCCATGTGATTCGGGACTGTACCCAAAAGCCACCTTTTTGCACGCCCTCTTGGACGTGGTATGATGGAAATCAAAGCACAGTGGGAATCACACAAGACTCTATGATGATCTCGGGTCAACAGACTACTCTGTACTGGTGTCACCGGAGAACTGCCATCTGACGTGAGGTATAATACCATCTGGGAGTTCTCGGCGAGTCCGTCTAGTATACCCAGTCTCCACTGAGCACCCGTACACCATCCTTGATGTCAAACACCGATGGATATGGGATCATCCATCGCCCATCATATGGGTCAAGATGCGTATACGCTAGTCTACTCTGGTGTATCGATGCCCTGTCTCGATATACCCTCGACTAGGAACAGTTATAGGATGTACTCATCGACTACCGTGGCCCCACTAGTATGATCTCATCATAGTCCTAGTAGTACATATCCTAAGGGCTTTATCAACATGTAATATAGAGACAATCAGAGTACATGTTAAGATAAAGTATGACCAGATAGCGTACTATCATGTCGAGCAAGAAAGTCCTCCCTATATATGTCCCAGCATCCACTACAATATACATCGTATGTACAGTAATGGCCTCTAGGGCATACATATAACTAACAATCTCCCACTTGCACTAGGGCCATCTGTTGTGGTATCGCATACCCAACAATTAGCTGCGGTTGAAGTATCTCATACTCAACCATCCCATAATAGTCTCTACTGGGAAAAAGGCCTTTGTGAGTGGATCCGCGCTGTTGTCCTCTGTGTCTACTCTCCTAACCTCGATCTCCCTGGAGATCAACCATCTCCATGATCATGTGATACTGCCTAAGAATTATATCTGGATTTTTGATGGGACGGTAGTTCCTTGGCATAAGCCACAACTCCATTGTCACACAAAGGTAGGAACGAAGTTCATCTTATGAACTTATATATATATCCAGACTGCCTCTTTGGTAGTATCCATGGTAACGATGTATCTTGCCTTTAATCGTCTAGTATGTCACGGTATCTAGCTTGGAACTCTTCCAACATACCGTCCCTCCACTGAGGGTAAAGACAATGCCCGCGACTGACATTCAGTCGTCCTTATCACCCTGGAACCTTTTCAGTGATTCTCCCTAGGATCGATTGATACCATCTCACTACAACTAGTGAGTATCCTAATATCTAATTGGATCTATCTCATAGATCCAAAACCCAGGATTTAGGAGGTATCACTTTTATCCTATATGGAGAATCCTTGTGATAAGCGGAGATTGACCGAGCGTAGCATAGGAAACTCCTTCCCTATCAAGAGTATGTCATCCACGTACTCTACGAGGATCACCACCATACTCTATACTACCTTTTCGTATATACAAGGTTCATCTACCATTTTGATGAAGTCTAACTCTTTGACTACCACATCAAAACATATGTTCCAACTCCGCGATGCCTGTTTTATCATATAAAACATCTTGCACACGTTTCCGCTGCTCCCACTGTCTACGAAGCCTTCTGGCTGTGTACTTATAGACACTCTTTTCTAAAACATCATTTAGAAAAGCAGTCATGACACCCAACCACCAGATATCGTAGTCATGGTATGTAGCCGTGGCAAGTAGGATTTGGATGGACTTAAGCATAGCTTTGAAAGTCTCAACTTTTCCATGTACACCTAGTAATCTTCTAAAGATATACTTGCTCCTGATGGGGATTTAACCCTTCAGATAGAGCAACCAAAGTCCATACTTTGTTGGTGTATAAGGATTCCATCTCAGATCACTAAGCATCCAGCCATTCTTACAGAGTCCCACTCCTGATGGCCAGCTCGAAACTAGTTGGGTCATCATCTCATGATGCAATCCTCGCTCCCACTGTCATAGAGAAACCGAAGTATCTCTCAGGTAGGTGAGGAGCCCTGCTAGATCGGCGGAGAGGCTGAGGTTCGTTGGAAACTATTGAATCCTTTGGTTCTACCAAATCATCAGCTGCAGTTTGTATAGCTGGAACATTTCCAGTTCTATATAACAGACCTTACCTCGAGCTTGTCCGGATTTTGCTTTTAGACATAGGCCGGACAACCCCAAATCTTAACAAGCTTAAGATATGGGCTCTTCCCTTTCCATATCACATATGAAGTGGTAGGCAACTGATTTGATTTGAACCCTATTCAATAGGTATGCAGCTTCTCAAGTGCATAACTCCCAAAAGGAAATAGGAAACTCAGTAGTACTCATCATAGAGCACACCACATCAAATAGGGTGCTATTGCTCCACCCCGATATACCATCGTGCTATGGTGTATACGGAGGAGTAATGCTGAGAGAGAATCTCATTCTCCTTTAGAATAGTCCAGGATTTCCGTGCTGAAGTATTCTCCTTCTTGATCTCATCAAAGGACATAATACTTATACCCGTTGTTGGTTCTCTACTTCTAACTTATATTCTGCGAATATATCAAAAGTTTCGGACTTGTGTTTCAACAGAAACATATGTCTGAATCTTGAGAGATCATCAGAGAATGTAATGAAGTACAAAGAACCGGTCTTGGCATGTGTAGACAGGGGACTTTCATACATCAGCATGTATCAATCCCAAGAGTTCACTAACTCTTTCTCTGTTTCCAATAAACAGAGCTATGGTCATCTTATCTTTGTGATATGACCAGCAAGTTTCACAAGATGTAAATTCAAACTATTTTAAATATGCATCTATATGTAACTTCAGCTAGTCGGGTCGCATTGATCTGACCTAGTCTACAATGCCTCAAGAAGGATTCGTTCATTTATGAACTCTTCCTCTTATGTGTGTTCTGTATAGTAAGAACTGTAGTTTGATTTAGAATGTCAATGCTTTTAGATAACGAGCCTGAACCGATCAACTCTTGATATAGGAAATGTTCAAAACATTATCCAACAATACAAAATTATATCTTTTCTTTACTAATAAAGAGACTGATATGATTTTGTATATCAGGTTCGGTATCTAATAACATTTGTTCAGAATCAATGTATTCTGGTAATACAGGGTGACAGTGACCAACAGACTTGGCTGCAACACTTGCACCGTTTTCTGCCTCATGAAACTTATCACCCGTTCTCAGTTCTCTACCTATCAGTAGCCCATGTAACAGATTACATATACGGGATCCTGATCCGGTATCACATACCCAGGACGTAAAGGATACTGAGAAACAGTTCTGTGTAATGAACGCACCCGAAGATGATGCATCAACATGCACTTTCTTCGTTTGGGCGGCACGGGAATTCTGGTAATCCCCAATTTCCTGCTCTGTCTTATAACAATTATAAGTTGGAGCGGGACCAACGTTCCCCAGCTCAGTATAACAAGCGGGTTCGGTCAATATATCCGTTTTATTATCTTGATTAAGGCGTGAAATGGTCGCTACCTGGAGAGAGAGAAGAAAACACTCAGCGTATGCTCTTGCAAGATTAGATTGGTTATCTAATATATCTAATCAGGATGTCTCCCATTGTTTTAATCAAATCATCCTTCAAACCCTAAAATGAAAGACTAGCCGGGATTAATTACACGCTACAAGTTTGCCAATCTTTCGGCCAGGCCAGTGTCGGTACTTTGAGGTAGGTCCCCCGTGCTTTCGCATGAACCTAATTAAAGTAAATCTCGTTTTCCCAGAGGCGTAACCCCGTTAACACCTTTCTAGACACCTACTTGATCGGCTAATTGTAATGTGTAAAACTCTCCCAGGAGTAACTCTTACTCGCAGCGGGTATCGGGATCCAACTATCTCATAGAAGGTATGCAATCTCATTGCAAATTTCAACACTTGAAATTCCCGATAATTTTGCCCCTAACGTGCTATGACCTTGACGAAAGCCAACAAACCATAGCCCGCTAGTCAAGTTCAACACGTACATTTCTTGATTGAATTAAACCCACCCGCACGACCCTTGACGAAAGCCAACAAAGCCGCACGACTACCCTAATCCAATCACATCGTATGCAGCAGATAAGCAGCATATAGCTACCGCACACTACACCTTGACGAAAGCCAACAAATGTAGCACGAATACTATATACAACTTATCTGAAATGTCGGAGGGCTACGACAGGTTTTTAAGAAAACCTATTACGTAATGAACGTGATATCGTTGTAGAATCGAGTGATTTTAAATAGAGTGTTTTTGAGCCTCTTCTAGTTTTGCTAAAGGGGTCACTCCCGGTGAAGGGATCGTCGGCCCTTTCCTCATCGAATAAGGTGCAGGATATTTCACAAATACCACTATGCAAAGCAAGAACTATCGAAGCAATCAAAAGACAAACCGAGTTTGTAGCATCTGCCAGTTATTGCTAAAGGAGTCACTCCCGGTGAAGGGATCTCGGTCCTTTCCTTATCGAATAAGGTGCTGGATATTCTACAAGGAACACCGCTATGCAAAGAAAGAACTAGAGCTACCAGTTTTTTTTTAAACAAGTTTCTACAACATCTTTAGGTTTCTTTTAGTTCATTAATCTCATTAATGAAGTCCCATTTTAATATGCTTCATAAGCATCTCTTTTGAAACGAAATCTGCAATATAACATATATCTCATATATATAATATAAACATTCGTCTCAGGCAGTAATATGATCTCATCACAGAACATAGCAGCAGAAGAATATATATGAAATATTGGATATACTAGGACGTCCGTGTTTTCAATACGAGCCTGTATAAAACACGGATTCCACGGTCGCGATGAATAGCCAAACCCACATCCCTAGACCCCTACGAGAGCGGCAAGTAACACTGCCAATTCTAGGGTTAGGAGACCCGGTCTCGACTCCTCGAGATGGTCTCCCACTGGACCCTAGAACCCGGTTACTTGTGCTCCCCTCCTTGGGTCTACCTAATGCGGAAAAGTAAATAATATACAACGTTGACATCTTCCGCAACCTGGAAGTGCCCCAATAAAAGAATATTACATACAAATGAATTTTACATGAATGAAAAAGAAAAACTCTCATCTCACATAAAAACCCCCGGCTATTCAAAACGCGACGATCCAATAGAACATATCACAGCAACACATAATATCTCATATCATCAACGTAAGCAAGTATGCGTATCCCGATTGTCGTTGATGTATAGCAACGAAGCCGGCGATACACCACATACTACGCTTACGGTCACAGAAAAGAAAGTGTAAAACTACAACAGTTGGAATCCGCAACCTCCTCAGACATCGCATGCCTAACCAAATGAATTCCTCAGACATCGCATGCCTAACAATTATAAACCCCGCATTTTAGTCTCATTATCGAAAACACTTTTCAATATCTAGTCGGGCAATTCAACAAGATTCCCGAAAAACTGATCGAATGCTCGTCGCAAACTTTAGTAGACGGCCGCACCCCCGATACCGTCGACGAAGTGCACCAAGGCGGAACACCGCTACCGCGAGCATCCGAACGGATGCTTTCGACGACGGGGTTCTCCTACAGTCACTTGGTCGGGGCTAAGGGATGTAGCTGTCTAATAAGTTTATCCGGCGAGTATCCGCGTACGCTACGTGATTGCGACGGACTTTTGATCACATCAAAATTCCGCGGCAACCGATCAAGTGAGACTAAACTGCTATGTTTATAACATTCATTCACTTATCTCATAACTACTTGTGAATTCCAATTATTGTATCACATTCCAGATAAATAGACAAAGTTAAACTTTCCGATCGAATCATCAAACACCCAAGATTTCCCCAATATATCTCAACACTTGAAATCAGTTTAAAAACATCCATCACATGCCACAGTACCAATGGTCCAGCCGTAGAAGGGTCAAGCCAACGCCTCACATGTGGCACGCCGTACTGCCCCAAACCCTAAGGTTCAAAAGGCAGTTAAAGACGGTCACATAATCGAGTTAAGGTTTGTTGTCTTCTAGAGGGTCCACCGCGTTACTTGCACGACTTAGAACATTCTTAAACACGAGAAAAAATCCAACTTTTGAAAAATTTTCCGACAGGGGAAAAAGTGAGTTATTGATATCCGTTCGAACTTTTTAACAGTTTCTAAAAATTATCCGGACAAACTAAACAAAGTTAAATTATCCGATCAAATCAACGATTCCCCAATACAATCCTTGAAAAATCAACACTTGAGTGGAATTAAAATATTCCCAGAAAAAATTAACAAGAAAGGGCCTAAAAATAATTACATGAAATTTCAGGGACTAAGTCCGAATTTTGGCCGCGGAACCGCTGCAAAACCCATGGTTTCGCCGCGGTTCCGCGGTCAAATTTTCGAGTTAGAGGTCCGTACTTCATAGTAATTCTTAGGTTTTCCTGCTTAATTTTATGAGAATTTTTAATTCAGAAAAAACCGCTTTTTTGAAAAATGTACAGAGAGGGTTCCGTGTCGGGGTTTCGGCGTTCGATCAGACTTTAAACTTCGTCTAGACTTCGCCTAAAGCTCTAGCTTGGCTCTGATACCACTGTAGGGTTGCTAGACACGCGCATAAGGGTCTACGAGGCATCAACCATGCCCGATTAAAAATTTAGCCGTGCCGAACAACCCGAATACGGATCTTTAAACTAGAGATTAGGCGAAAACTAACATGTTAACAACTTTAACACTAAGTGAGAGGGATTACAACCTTTGTAGATCCGGTCCTTCACTTCATATGCTCCGTGTTGTGGTCCCTTCGCTGCGATCATCGGGATCCGGACTCTCGAGAGGTTTCACGAAGAGAAAGATGCAACCTTTGCTTCCGATCTTCGATACTAAGATGATCTACCTTGAAGTTCCGTTAACACAAGCTAACACTCATGAAATGATGTGAACACCCTCATCTAAATGGCAAGGGAAGATAAGGATGATGAAGTAGGATTTTTGCTCTCTTTATTTATCTTTTTCTCATATTTATTCATCACATTGAAAAAGGCTAGCAAGCTTTTTCATGAAGAAAGATGAAGGAAGAAGATGAACAATAATAGAATTGTGATGAATAATAAAAGTTATCATAATCATTTATGCAACCATGGTTGTAATAACCATTGTAGAGAGTTTACTAGGGTTAGGGTTTGGGTTGGGTTAAAGGGTGAGTCACAAAGAAATATCTATCATAATATCTTAACAAAGACAAAGTAAAGCTTCTAGAATCAACTAGAAGGTTTAACCCTAATCCAAACCCTAATCATGTTTAAACTCCTCTAAACATGTTGCATTAATAATTATAATATGTTACAATATTATATATCACATATACAATATTTATTGTAACAAAATAAAATAATACATTTAACATATATCGCATATATATCAATGTATTACCCGAGTGAGAAAAAGAATCTTTTAGTGAGCTAATATTAGTTAATGTAATTTAATATATCATATATATTATTATACATTAAATTATCGAATCAACACTTGATCCGACAATCCGGCTATATCTCATATAACCGACTAATATTTATCCGTACCGATTCATCGAATCAACACTTGATCCGATGACCCGGCTGATATCAAATATCGCGAGAATATAATACGGTATCACATATCGCATTATCCTCGGCCCCGCACATATCACATATGTGCTCCTACTCCGTTTTGCCTGAGCCAAGAAACCTCTGTGTAGGACTCTAAAGAATCGTCAATACGCCGGCAGTAGGTGATGATCATATCAAACACCCACAAGCTGCAAGCGGTCAGCTAAACGTAACAGCTACCCAGGTATTGAGTGCTCAGAAGATCAACAAGCAAGCCTGTACATTCTCCGGTGAATCCAAACAGTAACACTCCCGTACAGTCCGGTCTCGTCGTCTGATATGTTGCATATCTCGCCTAGGGGTGGTAAACGTCAGACCCCAGTAGCTCGATAAGTCGTGTCGATTTGAGGTCTATAACAGTTCGAGAAACTACTGATAACACTTACCAGTAAATCTCAGCAACCCTGGCCAGGGATTTCCGGTTATAGCCAATCGAACACAGCACAACATCAACTCTCTATACCGGAAGAGACGAATCCCCTCCTATCGCTCATTGCCTCCATATGATTCGGGACTGTACCCAAAAGCCACCTTTTTGCACGCCCTCTTGGACGTGGTATGATGGAAATTAAAGCACAGTGGGAATCACACAAGACTCTATGACGATCTCGGGTCAACAGACTACTCTGTACCAGTGTCACCGGAGAACTGCCATCTGACGTAAGGTATAATACCATCTGGGAGTTCTCGGCGAGTCCGTCCAGTGTACCCAGTCTCCACTGAGCACCCGTACACCATCCTTGATGTCAAACACCGATGGATATAGGATCATCCATCGCCCATCATATGGGTCAAGATGCGTATACGCTAGTCTACTCTGGTGTATCGATGCCCTGTCTCGATATACCCTCGACTAGGAACAGTTATAGGATGTACTCATCGACTACCGTGGCCCCACTAGTATGATCTCATCATAGTCCTAGTAGTCGAGTACATATCCTAAGGGCTTTATCAACATGTAATATAGAGACAATCAGCGTACATGTTAAGATAAAGTATGCCCAGATAGCGTACTATCATGTCGAGCAAGAAAGTCCTCCCTATATATGTCCCAGCATCCACTACAATATACATCGTATGTACAGTAATGGCCTCTAGGGAATACATATAACTAACAACAACTACATGATGCAATGCATATAAATGAGTGCTGAGCATGGGAAGACGTATCATCAACACGAATCATCATCGTAGAAAAACCGGTGTCCATCAATACAACCCAAATCCTCCAATAACTCCGGTGCCGTCACTCTAATCAGCCCTCATATCCTGTAAATCTCATGGAACCAGAGTGCCCAACATCGGCACTCGAAAACATTATGAAATACTCGTGTCCAGCATCGACACATAAATCCATATATGTATATCGGGCTCCGTCCGTCCGGATCGGCCCACGGGCTCCGTCTGCGGGATCGGCCCTCGGGCTTCGGCAGTACGGGTCGGCCCAAACCATCTCTCGACTCCGGTCGGTATCTTCCAGATAACCGCCAGGTCCAACCAATCACCGGTAGGTAGTAGTCCCTCTACCGGGCTCATCCTCATCCCCACGAAATCTCTCTCTCGCCCTGGGGGTACCATACCGGGTCCACCATGAACCCACAAACGGATTCTCCTCCTCCTCGAATCAGGTTTCTATCACACGTCTCAGAACCGAGAAAATGCATGGTGGACATACTGAAATATCATATCAAGAGAAACCGGGTTCTTAAAACAATGCATACTTTCTTAAAATAATACCACGGTTCTCAAATCCTGAAATCATATGAAATCCATAACTCAATGCGTAAATCCGTGCAATATGATATATTATGCAACATAAAGTCTTACTATGATCATAAAAGGGAAAATCCGCACTTTTAAATGAACCCAGTTTTAAAATATATCATGCGGTTCCAAATCCTCAAAATCAAAACCAGCATCATCTATGTATATGCAAATATGTATGTATGCAAGTATGGATGCACAATATATATATGTACAAAAGTATGGATGTACAAGTGGGTATATACGCAAGTATGGGTGTACAATATGCATGTACGCAAATATGGATATACAAGTGGGTATATACGCAAGTATGAGTGTACAATATGTATATGCGCCAATATCGATGTACAAGTGGGTATATACGCAAGTATGAGTGTACAATATGCATGTGCGCAAATATCGATGTATAAGTGGGTATATACGCAAGTATGGGTTTACAATATGCATGTGCGCCAATATGGATGTACAAGTGGGTATATACGCAAATATGAGTGTACAATATGTATATCCGTCAATATGGATGTACAAGTAGGTATATACGCATGTATGGGTGTACAATATGTATATGCGCCAATATGGATATACAAGTGGGTATATGCAAGTATACAATATGTATATGCGCCAATATGGATGTACAAGTGGGTATATACACAAGTATGAGTGTAGAATATGCATGCCAAAAGATGCGCCGATGTCGATAACGATAAAATACCGTATATGTATATAAGTGTGTCATGGCAATTACCGACGGTGTGTGTGTAGCATGCAATTTAGTGCTCGTGCACATGAACCGTCAGTAATAGTGCAGTGTCCACTAAGTACTAATCTAGCACAACAATATAATGGAATGTAATGATTCTTATGCAAAATCAGCATATACGAATATGAATATGCGGCTACAATATCCTATCAAGCCCTGACGCATAACGCCATACGGGAGATTTCCCCGTAGATATTAAATCTACTCACCGGTGATCTCGAGCTAAGCGTATTCGACCACCTGCTTCCCCTTCTTCGCGGCGTCCAAAGTCCCTACCTGCGATCCTAGAATTTACACAAAGCAACACACGTAAGGCTAAGATCCTGCAAAAACGCAATATCAAGACCAAACGAGAAACTGGCGTCGCATGCTAAACGCGTGCATTCGATACACCAAAACGTGTGTATACTCGTCAGAAACCACCCCGACATGTTGTGACACACAACAAAAACCCAAACCTACTCTTATAATGTACGTGTCATGCAAGTTTAAAGGTGTTGAAAACAAGGAAATTGGTTCCATATTTTGATACGGGTTGAAATAGGAAAAGTTGCATATACCAAAGACCTAAATTATATAGCAGACACCTACAGAAGAAGCCCCGACACCTAACTCACCCATCTGGCCGCAATTTGCGGCCAGAACCTATTTAATTGTAGCCTGAAATTTGAACGGGGGTCTCGTGCTTTGTGTGTGTGTTCCTAGTCCAGTAACTAAGCTCCAGTAAACACAACTTTTGCCTGAAGCAACCGGTGTGAAAGCATATCCCAAAACGAATATAATTCTTAACTAGAACACTAATTAACACTAAATTAACTAAATAACTAAAAGTTTAGCAAGAAAGTGATTAGGGTAAGCTTTATACCTCAAGTTGGTCTAGAGATGGCTCAACTTGCTAACCTTGCCTTCAAAGGCAAAGACTTCTCTCAAGAACCAACATGAAGTGTTAAACAAGAGGTTTTGTGAAGTGAGGAGAGATTTTTAATGGAGATTGGGGGCTAGAATGAAGGGAAGAAAATGAAGAATAATGAGGGAGAGGGGGGCTGCTGCTGTTGCTGCAAAAGAGGGGGAGAGTGTGTGTGAGAGGTGAAATAAAAATGAGGGTGTGAGAAAATAATTGAGAGAGTGAGATGAGTGTGGTGAGAGTCAACCATGCCCCTCTCTCTCTTCTCCATAAATGCTAGCCATGCCTAAACCTCATCATTCCCCCTCTCTCTCTTCCTTCCTCTCTCAAGTCAACCCAAAAGAAAAATCATATTATTTTTGAATTTGAAAATTAAAATACTTAATTAACTACATATCACCCTAATGGAATGGGTTAATACACCATGGCTACTTAAGCATGGTTTAACCCCAAATTAGCTCTAGGTTAACATGCACATGTGTGTGCAAGCCAAAATTAAATACTATTAAAATATACATTAACTTTTATAAAATATTTAAAAACCATTTTGGTAAACTTTTTTACTAAAAACCGCATTATCGCTTATTTAACCACTAATCGCATTCTAAAGTGTTCCAATCTTCCCCCTTATAGAAATTCGTCCCCGAACTTAAAAATTTTACTAGGCGTACCTTCAAAGAGATGAAGGAATTTCTTCCGCATCTCGCTCTCGGCCTCCCAAGTGATCTCTTCACCATTCGGGTTATGCCAAAGAACCTTCACAGATGGAAAGTCCTTTGATCGATGTTTCTTCACCTGCCGGTCCAATATCACTACTGGCTACTCGGTGAACGAAAGATCGCGCTCAAGCTGAACGGTCTGGTGCTGAATCATGTGAGAAGGGTCATGAAGGTATCTGCGAAGCATTGACACATGGAATACGGGGTGAACATCCGGAAAGCTGGGTGGAAGAGCCAAACGATATGCAACTGCGCCTACACGCTCAAGGATCTCAAAGGGACCTACAAATCTGGGGCTAAGCTTCACTTTCCGCCCAAATCTCATTATGCCCTTCATCGGAGAGACCGTCAGAAAAACATGATCGCCAACGGCGAACTCTAGTCTGCGACGGCGTCTGTCAGCATACGATTTCTGCCTACTCTGAGCTGTCCTCATCCTATCTCGAATCAACTGTATCTTATCGGTCGTCTCCTGTATGATCTGCGGCCCCAAAATACTGCTCTTGCTGAGCTCTGTCCAACAGAAGGGCGATCGACATCTCCTCTCATATAAAGCCTCGAAAGGTGCCATCCGAATCGTATCCTGGAAGATATTATTGTAGGAGAACTCTACCAAGGGAAAATGACAATCCCAGCTGCTACCGAAATCTAGAATACAAGCTCGAAGCATATCCTCAAGAGTCTGAATAGTCCGCTCTGACTGGCCGTTGGTCTGCGGATGGAATGCTGTGTTGAAACTCAAGCGGGTGCCCAAAGCCTCCTGAAGTCTCTTCTTTAGTTGGCTGGTGAACTGGGTGCCTCGGTCGAACACAATACAAGTCAGGACGCCATGCAATCGTACAATCTCTTCGATGTATAGCTGGGCATACTGAGAAAATCCAAAAGTGTCCTTCACTGGCAGAAATTGAGCCGCTTTCATCAATCGATCCACGATCACCCAAATGGAGTCGTACCCTCGACTGGTCCTGGGTAGACCCACAATGAAGTCCATAGAAATCTGCCCCCATTTCTACTCCGGAATGGGCAACGGCTGTAACTCTCCCGCGGGCCTCTGTTGCTTGGCCTTGACTTGCTGACAAGTCGGGCATCTCGAAATGAATTCTGTGACGTCCCTCTTCATCCTTTCCCACTAGTAAACATCTCTCAGATCATGGTACATCTTGGTGGAACAAAGATGAACACTGTACACCGATCCATGTGCCTCCTCGAGAATCTCACGCCTCAGCCCCTCAAAATCTGGTACGCACAGTCGAGTCCCAAATCGCAGTATCCCCTGATCATAGATCACGAACTCGGAGTCTCTGCTCTGTTTAACCTTCTCCCTGATCTCTGAAAGACAGTCATCACTGGGCTGCGCCTCACGGATATGGTCAAGCAGCTGTGGACGTGCACGGATATGCGCAAGCTGTCCCCCAGTTGGAGTCAACTCGAACTGCACTCGGCTGTCGCATAGAATCTGCCAATCTGTCAACGACTTCCTCGGAACTGTGCTCAAACAGGATATACTATCTCCGGGCCTTCAACTCAAAGCATCTGCCACTATGTTCGCCTTGCCCGGATGATACAAAATCTCGCAATCGTAGTCCTTCACTAGTTCCATCCAACGGCGTTGTCTCAGATTCAGGTCTCGCTGCTGAAATATGTACATCAAGCTCTTGTGGTCCGTGAATATCTGGCACGACTCGCTGTATGGGTAATGTCTCCAGATCTTGAGTGTAAACACCACTGCAGCCATCTCTAAATCATGAGTGGGGTAGTTCTGCTCGTGCTTCTTCAGCTGCCAAGAAGCATACGAGATAACCCTGCCATGCTGTATCAATACACAGCCTAGCCCCACCCGAGAAGCATCACATTATACTACAAAACCGCCCGATCCTGAAGGCAATGATAACATCGGCACCATAGTCAAACGAGTCTGCAACAGCTGAAAGCTATGCTCGCACGCCTCCATCTAAAAAAAAGGGACTCCCTTCCAGGTCAACTCGGTCAACGGTGTAACAATACGGGAGAAGTCCTGAATGAATCGTCGGTAGTAGCCGGCCAGTCCTAGAAAGCTGCGGATCTCTGTAACTGATGCTGGTCTTGGCCAATGCTGAACGGCCTCGATCTTCTTCGGGTCCACACGTATACCATCTCTCGTAACCAAGTGACCCAAGAAATCAACGATGTCAAGCCAAAAAGCGCACTTGGAGAATTTCACGAACAGCTGGTGCTCCTTCAAAGTCTACAATATGATCCGCAAGTGCTGCTCGTGCTCCTCTCGGCTTCGGGAGTACACTAAGATGTCGTCAATGAATACGATAATGAACTGATTAAGATACGTCCTGAAAATACGGTTTATCATGTCCATAAATGTTGCTGGGGTGTTAGTGAGTCCAAACGACATCACCAAAAACTCATAGTGTTCTTAACGCGTGCGAAAAACCGTCCTCGGAATATCCTCCTGCCGAACCCGCAACTGATGGTTGCCTGATCGCAAGTCAATCTTCAAGAAGTGTCCGGCACCCTGAAGCTGGTCGAACAAATCATCGATACGAGGTAAAGGATATATGTTTCGCACAGTAACCCAGTTCTGCTAACGGTAATCAATACACAAACGCAAACTGCCGTCCTTCTTCTTAACGAACAGGACAGGAGCACCCCAAGGAGACACACTAGGTCGAATAAGCCCTTTATCTAACAAATCCTGCAACTGACCTTTCAGCTCTCTAAGCTCCGCCGGGGCCATCCGATAAGGCGGTATGGAAATAGGCCCCGTGCCGGGAATCAAGTCAATGCAGAACACAATATCGTGCTCAGGCGGTAGCCCAGGCAGCTCGTCAGGGAAAACATCAGGGAACTCGCTAACAATCGGGACCTGGTCCAACGGGACCTCTGCAGCTCTAGTATCACAAACATACGCTTGGAATACCTGACATCCCTTCTTCAAGAGCTGTCCAGCGTGAAGGACTGAAATCAACTTGTGAGGGGGCGGCACCACGGTCCCCCTGCACAACAAAAACCGACTCGCCGTGAAAACAAAACCTAACTGTCTTCTCGCGGCAGTCCACAGACGCATAGCATGTAGCTAACCAGTCCATGCCCAGGAGAACATCGAAGTCCAACATCTCAAGAAGGATCAATTCGATGGACAACTCTCTTCACCAATACGGACAACACACGACCGAAATATGTGTCTCGCAATAAACGACTCGCCAACAGGAGTGGTCACGACAAGCGGCTAATCTAGCAAACATGACCCTCTGCCCAAACTCGGCACGAAGTGTGTAGAAACATACGAGTGCGTGGATCCTAAATCAAACAACACGTGTGCATCACAAGAACATACTAAAAGAGTACCTGAAACCACTGCATTGGACGCCTGCGCGTCCTGATGAGTCAAAGTGAATACCTATGCATTCCCTCTACCTGCGACTGGCTGTCCTCTACCGGCAACCGGCTGTCCTCTGCCTCGGTCACCTCGTCCTTTCTGAACAAACCCTCCGTGACCACGACCTCTCTGTGCGTAAGTCTGACGCAGAGCAACAACAGGTGCAAAAAGCAACGCCCTTTGGGGTGGAGAAGGTGGTAGGGTAACATGTGGTACGGCCGTCTCGCCCTCACGTGGCTCAGGACAACCTTGAACACGATGATAAAAACTCCCGCACCGGAAACATCCCGACGTCAGCCGCTGCCCTGTGGGTAGGTTCTGTATAACCGACCTCGTCTTAAACCTTTGCCATCATCACGGCCTGGAGGGGGTTTGCCGCGGTGCCTACCCATCTGCCTCTGGGCAGACATATCAGTGTGAACTCTCTTCGGTTCCGGAACTACCGAAGTCTCGGCAAGACGCTCCTCGACTAATAAGGCTGCATGCACTGCTGCTGCATAAGTATCACAATGCTGTGCGCTGATGGTAAGAAACAACGGGGTAAGCAAGCCTTGATCCGCATCTCCTCGGTAGCTACCAAATACGGGGCATACGTTGATAGATCGGTAAACTGCACATCGTACTCTGCCACCGTCATCCCAGGAGTCTGGCGTAATGACTCGAAACTGCACGCTCGAGCATCCCGGACACTCTGTGGAAGAAAACGGGCAAGAAACATCGTCACGAACTCAGCCCAGGTCATGGGAGGAAGACCTGGGACTCTACCCTTCTCTAGAGATTCACACCACTTTTGCGCAAGACCTTCCACACAGAAGCTCACGAACTCCACCCATCTCGCGTCGGAGCATCTAAGTGAACGACATATCCTGGCCATCCAATCGATAAATCACTGTGGATCCTCCGCTGCATCAGTGCCTGTGAAGACCGGAGGCTTTAGCCCAATGAACTCAGATAACGATACTGGGATCACCTCCGTAGCTGCAAGTGCAACTGCCTGAACTGTAGGTACCATCGCGGTCCCCGCAATAGGTGGAACAATCTTCTGTTTCTACGCTCGAATGGACTCAACTAAGGACCCCATCATCTGGCGCAAATCCTGCATACCGGCCCCTAGCATAGCAATATGCTATGTCGAAGGGGGATCAATCTGCTCTGGTACAACTGGCGTACCGCCCGGGTCAGTCCTCGTCTCAGACGAGCCAACTCTGCCCTCGGCTCTCGTGGCCGCTCTCTGCGCCCTCGTAGTCTTCGGCGATATAATGGCTGGAAATGAAAAGAGGATTCGATAAGAATACAAAAATCGAAACACAAGAATGCCGTGGAACATACACACGTTACGCCACTCCGCTTAAGCTATCTACTCCATCATACCAAGGTCATCCTACACTCTGAAAGGTAAAACCTATGCTCTGATACCAACTTTGTCACGACCCGAAGTTCTGCCCGCGACCGGCACTTAAACCACGTAACGTCTATAGGCGTAACACGATTAAGTAAACCGAAAACCCAGAAATCTATACCATCAAAAAAGGAAGTGATGAAAACATATTTGAAGACATTTGGAAATCTCAAGTAAAAATCTTTAAAGTTCAAATTGTTCTTAAAAATTTCGGCAGCACCTCCTTTGTAAAAACTAGCCCCGAAACGGGTACAACACATGATATAAGTAAAACGACGGATAATATAAATAAAGCATCCCCAACGGAAGCAAACACGCCCAACGGCGGAAACAATCACCACGAGAATAATATACGACGCCGTAGCGAAGAAATGAACAATAAAAGTGGAAAACAACATAAAAGATAAACTGCATAAATAAAGTCGGCTCAACCGAGCTCAACATCCAGAATACAAAATAATATACAACATCGTCCTCACAACTGGTCTTTAAGACGATACATGAAATGGTAGATGGAGATTACTAGATACAATAAAGTGTACAATGAAATATAAGCGGATACTCGCAACCAACCTATAAGCAAAATGGGCCATAAGCCAACCGTAGCGGGATCCGCAGCAAAAAGATACAATGATGTAGCCCTGCCGCGACTACTCTGAGGGTCAACCAGCAAAACACGGTGGCACAACGGGAGTGAATTGCCAACTCGTGAATAGTAAATAACATATACAGGTAATCGCAGGTATTCACGTATTGCGATACTCTAACATGTACAATCTGATAACATCAATATGATAATCTGGGTGTGCAATAGCCATGCAAGGTAATCTATTAGGTACTAAAACTACATGATGCAATGCATATAAATGAGTGCTGAGCATGGGAAGACATATCATCAACATGAATCATTATCGTGGAAAAACCGGTGTCCATCAATAGACCCTAAATCCCGCAATAACTCCGGCGCCGTCACTCAAATCGGCCCTCATATCCTGTAAATCTCATGGAACCGGAGTGCCCAACATCGGCACTCGAAAACATTATGAAATACTCGTGTTCAGCATCGACACATAAATCCATATATGTATATCGGGCTCCGTCAGTCCGGATCGGCCCACGGGCTCCGTCTGCGGGATCGACCCTCGGGTTCCGGTAGTACGGGTCGGCCCAAAACCATCTCTCGACTCCGGTCGGTATTCTCCGGATAACCGTCAGGTCTAACCAATCACTGGTAGGTAGTAGTCCCTCTGCCGGGCTCATCGTCATCCCCACGAAATCTCTCTCTCGCCCCGGGGATACCATACCGGGTCCACCATGAACCCACAAACGGATCATCCTCCTCCTCGAATCGGGTTTCTATCACATGTCTCAGAACCGAGAAAACGCATGGTGGACATACTGAAATATCATATCAAGAGAAACCGGGTTTTCAAAACAATGCATACTTTCTTGAAATAATACCACGGTTCTCAAATCCAGAAATCATATGAAATCCATAACTCAATGCGTAAATCCGTGCAATATAATATATGCAACATAAAGTCTTACTATGAGCATAAAAAGGAAAATCCGCTCTTTTAAATGAATCCGGTTTTAAAATATATCATGCGGTTCTAAATCCTAAAAATCAAAACCGGCATCATATATGTATGTGCAAATATGTATGTACGCAAGTATGGATGCACAATATGTATATATACAAAAATATGGATGTACAAGTAGGTATATACGCAAATATATGTGTACAATATGTATGTACGCAAATATGGATGTACAAGTGGGTATATACGCAAGTATGAGTGTACAAAATGTATATGCGCCAATATGGATGTACAAGAGGGTATATACGCAAGTATGAGTGTACAATATGCATGTGCACCAATATGGATGTACAAGTGGGTATATACGTAAGTATGGGTATACAATATGTATATGCGCCAATATGGATGTACAAGTAGGTATATACACAAGGATGAGTGTATAATATGTATATGCGCCAATATGGATGTACAAGTGGGTATATACGTATGTTTAAGTGTACAATATGTATATGCGCCAATATGGATGTACAAGTGGGTATATACGCAAGTATGAGTGTACAATATGTATTTACGCCAATATGGATATACAAGTGGGTATATACGCAAGTATGAGTGTACAATATGCATGCCAAAAGATGCGCCATTGTCGATAACGATAAAATACTATATAGGTGTATAGGCGTGTCATGGTAATTACCAACGGTGTGGGTGTAGCATGCAATTTAGTGCTCGTGCACATGAACCGTCAGTAATAGTGTAGTGTCCTCTAAGTACTAATCGAGCACAACAATATAATAGCATGTAATGATGCTTATGCAAAATCAATATATACGAATATGAATATGCGGCTACAATATCCGATCAAGCCCTGACGCATAATGCCATACAGACGATTTCCCCGTAGATGTTAAATCTACTCACCGGTGATCTCGAGCTAAGCGTATCCGACCACCTGCTTCCCCTTCTTCACTGCGTCCGAAGTCCGAGCCTGCGATCCTAGAATTTACACATAGCAACACACGTAAGGCTAAGATCCTGCAAAAACGCAATATCAAGACCAAACGAGAAACTGGCGTCGCAAGCTAAACGCGTGCATTCGATACACCAAAACGTATGTATACTCGTCAGAAACCACCCCGACATGCTGTGACACACAGCAAACACCAAATCCACTTTCATAACGTATGCGTCGCGCAAGTTTAAAAGTGTTAAAAACAAGGAAATTGGTTCCAGATTTTGATACGAGTAGAAATAGGAAAAGTTGCCTATACCATAGACCTAAATTATATAGCAGACACCTACAGAAGAAGCCCCGACACCTAACTCACCCATCTGTCCGCAATTTGCGGCCAGAACCTATTTAATTGCGGCTTGAAATGTGAACGTGGGTTCTCATGTTTTGTGTGTGTGTTCCTAGTCCAGTAACTAAGCTCCAGTAAACGCAACTTTTGCCTGAAGCAGCCAGTGTGAAAGCAGATCCCAAAACGAATATAACTCTTAACTAGAACACTAATTAACACTAAATTAAGCTAGATAACTAAAAGTTTAGCAAGAAAGTGATTAGGGTAAGATTTATACCTCAAGTTGGTCAAGTGATGGCTCAACTTGCTAACCTTGCCCTCAAAGGCAAAGACATGCCTCAAGAACCAACATGAAGTGTTAAACAAGAGGTTTAGTGAAGTGAGGAGGGATTTTTAATGGAGATTGGAGGCTAGAATTGTCACGACCCGAAAAGTACGGAACATAACCGGCACTTAAATTACGAAACGTCTCAAGGCGTACGTAATCTAAGTAAGCCAAAACCCAGAAATCAAAACCAACTAAAGCAGTAAAGTGAAGTAAAAACCAATTTAAATCAAGTAGTTTAGCAACATAAGCCAAAATATGCATTTTTAAAACCACAAGTCTTTTATGAAAATTCCGGCAGAGTTTCGTTTGTATATACTGGTCCCGAACGGGGTACAACATGATAAATATATACATGAATGATAAAAGGCATCCCCAAGCGGGAGCTAGCTCTTCGCCAATCGACGGCCACAACCACGCAAGCAATATAATATACAACGCCGAAGGGTGAGGATCAAAACTGAAAGGAAAACTCTAAACAACATGAAATCCATAATAATACAACGCGCGACTTTAAGGTCGAAAGAATATACATGTCTGGTTGATGGAGTTTACTAGATACAACTGAAATAAATAATATACAAGGTATAATGGTGGTTACGATGCAAGTGAACCCAACTACCAAAGCAAATCACCCGGAAAGGAAGCAGTGTGCCAGCAAAGCCGTAACGAACCCTGTACGGCAAAACCTGCAAGAAACTATGGCACAACGGGGGTGAGTTGCCAACTCTTGAGTAGAAAACATTACCGAGCAGAAATCGTATGTATGACACAATCCTAGGTCAATACGATGAATATACATACATATAACCTCAAATGATAAGTCTGAAGCGAGAAAAGGTGGCAAGGGTAAACATCTATACATAAGTGTAATCCCATGTGCTCGTGCCAGTGTCTCAGGTAACAACATATCATATGAATGAGGTATGAATGTATGAAAACAGAATACATGTAAATGAAGAAACTGCTTTCATAACTTAGTGAGATTTCTATATAATTAAAACGAGGTATCATCAATAAAATCAACATAAACAGTGTCCAGTATCGACACAAAACATAAATCCCAATATCTCAATATCTCAGGCTCCGGCTATCCGGACTGGCCTGTATCATCAAATCTCAATACCTCAATATCTTAAATCTCAGTGTCTCAAATCTCACTATTTAGGGCTCCGTCAGTCCGGATCGACTCCTATCATCAATCACACGACCACGAACGGTATCCTCCGGATATCCGACGCGCCAGGTAAAATCACCGGTAGGCAGTCTGTCCCTGCCGGGCTCATCGTCTACACCTCGAACTTCTTGCCCCGGGGTACCTTACCGGGTCCACCATGTACCCACAGACGGTTCATCCAACTCCTCGAATCGGGTCTCGAAATTCTTCTCTTAACCGAGAAAACATCATTGTGGACGACTCATACATCACGAGAAAACCGCACTTTTCATTTTAAAGAGAGAGAGAGAGAGAGAAGTTTATATATATTCTTGCGGTTTTCTCCCAAATCCAGGAAATCTCATGAAAATCCGAAATCCAATCATCAATAGCAAGTAAACAGTGAATATCGGCATAAAACTCCATAATACTGCATAACAGTGAATAATAATATGCATGCAGTAGCAAGTAATAACTGCAATGCCTAAACTAACATATAAAGATGAGTACGCTAATACCACGTCGAACTATCAGTTAACAAGCTATGTCAATGAGTAATATTCTCTAAAGTGTTCGTGACATGGCAATTACCGATGATGATGTGTGTGAGCCGGCAAGTAAGTGTATGTGGAACATACGCATCATCGGTAATGGTGCTGGTATCCTGACAGCATGATCTCAATAAGGGCATATGAAAACACAATATAGACATGCGGTGCGATGCGAACAGCAAGAATATGCGGGAGCTGAACAAAAAACACAATGATAACTAATCTGCATGTATATAAATATGAGTCATACAGTTTTTGCCATTTGAAATCACACGAATCGTGGTGCTTTGAAAATAAGGGCTACGCTGTTTTTAGGAAAAGAGACGTCCTTTAAAATATCCGTAGAATCCTTTGGCCGGTCTTTAAAATACTTACGATTCGTTAGTTTTGAAATAGGTATGATTCGAGTCTAATCCATCAATTACAAGTAAACTACCAGGCTAAACTAACAGGCTGATCGAAAGGGAAGGAAACCGCCTAACATCTGAGTCGATACATATATATAAATAATAGTCGGTGATCCCGCCTCAATAGTATCCCATACGATACCCTAATGCAATATGACATCCTCGAGTCAAGGGTGCAGATTTATCATCAATATAGCTCGTACGGTAAATCCGTCGTACGACATCCCAAATCTGGGTACGGGTCAATGTCACATCAATCACATTATTCATCTGGTATCCTCTTTATCAAATATCATGATCGGGGGTACTGATCTACGTCTAGTACAATACTGATACCATATATGTATATGCATGAGTGTGTCTGAAAACATCACGCCGAAAGGACCCGCTAAAACATCACGTCGTATCTCAAATACGAACCATATCATATCACCGATCTCACGGCCTCAAGCCCAATCTCATCGACTCGTCTCCAATCCCAAGTACTATCCTCATAATCCATGTATATGTATACGTATATACATATACATAGTCCCATATACGCACAGGTAAAAAAATGAATGCAGGTGTGTGCGTGTGGGTGTAAACATATTCTAGGTTTCACGACTAAGAAGCTATGCTAGTTCACATCTAATAACACCAAACTAACCATGAACACATAATCATATCTTGATAATCATCCACGTATCATAAACTACATATATATCCATATATATATCATAACTATACTGGGAACTGTGGGGGTGCTATACGCCATCCACCCGACTTCCCCCTTAGATATATATCTACTCATCTTACTTCTTGTGTGCCGATGCCGATGTCGCCATTTTTATCTTCAACGTCTCAACATCACGTGGGGTACCTACACATATAATCCAATCGCAATGCGTATTAAAATCCAATCGGAAAAACCCAAAACAGCACACGCTACGCTCATAGGTAAAAACCTATAGCCTCGCATGCAAACACGACCAATAACCCTAGTCGTTGACGTTCAAACGCCACACGACGGAAACGAATTATCATATACCAAAATCCATATTAAAACAAGTCGAAAAACAATGTGCCAACACAAGAAAATGAGCCCAGATTTTACCCTAGGCTAAATCAGCCAATTTTGCATATGCCAAGGGTCTAGTTTACTGGAGATAAAACTACAGAACAATTAGGAATAAATTTCACATTGCTCTGGCCGCAAATTGCAGCCAGAATGAATTTATTTTTGGCCTAGGGGAGAGGGTAAGGGCTAGGGTTTCAGTGGGGGGTCCTAGGTTGCCTGCATGTATCAATGTCTTCGCTAAATAATTTTCAGGTGACCCGAGTGTTAGCAGATTTCAATATACACTCACAGAATCCAAAATTCTTCCGATATCGGGTTTCTAATTTCACTAAAATGGGTTCTAGTATCTGGTTTAGGTCTCTAATCAATCACCACAGGGGTTGTAGAGTTTCTATTAATCTTAATTTCACCTATGGGTTCAACTCAAACCTTAGTGCTCAACTTAAAGTTTTCAAAGTCCCCAAAACCACACAATATCGATTCTAATTTAACATGGATGCTAAAGGAATGGAAATTCTATACTAATGATGGAATAATTACCTCATTTTGCACTCATGAATCCTCTATAGCGCCAAAACTTAAACTTTCGTGGTCTAAAGGGTTGCTTGAGAGCTTGTGCACATCTTTTGTGAAGTGGGAGTGGGGTTTTAGGGTGTTTTTGATGATGAAGTGGGTGTTTTGAAGAGGAGGGAGGAGAGGTGCTGCCATGGAGAGAGGAGAAGAGAGAAGGATGAAGAAAATAGAATGAAGGAAGAAGAGCCCATGGTCAACTTGACCCCTTACCTCTCTCTCTCATACCCATCCCTCTCACTATTCTTTTCATTATCTTTTCTTTTCTTTTCTTTTCTTTTAGTACCTTCTCTTTGCAATAGTAAACCCAAAACAATAACCATACACCCAAAATTCATGTATGAAAAAAATGTAACAAGTGTTAAAATGACATGTGCATGTCATGTGCACAAAACACGCTTAAAGCCCGATTAGCGATTTTTAATCGCGATTAGCAAAAAATTAGTGTATAATAAATCGTAAAATTTCATAATTTGCATAAATCACATAAAGTACCATCTTTTTAGTAATTTCCATAATTTTCCAAAATTTTCCCAATTTATCGGTATTTAATTATACCGCCTTATTAAAATATTCAATATTTTATTATTTAATTACAAAAATTCCCAAAAATAATATTTTATTTTTTTTTGAAATGTTACAATCTTCCCCTCTTAAAGAAATTCGATCCCCGAATTTAAATTTAAACCCCTCAATACTAAAACATTTCAGTAAAAAGTCCAAGTCGTTGGGGCTCCGAAATCATCAATACATAAAACGCATCATAGCGCAATGCATGTGCATGAACAATGAGCAGATAACTCAAAAACAAAACTCCGTCAAGCATCCCGCAATCATCGGAGTCATGGGGAAGACATCAATGTCTAAATCCAATACGAAAACCAATATGATATACATCAACACTATACATATAAACACTTGAAGGAATTGCATGCCAAACCGTGTTAAGCCGCTGTGCGATGCGCATAACACTGCACAGTGGTGGACGTCTCTAGTAAGAAAATAACTCTCTATATATATCCTTTGTTTACATCCACGTACCGCCGTTTTGAAAACAATTTAGAAGGGTTTCCTTGTTTTAAACGTTTCGTGTCATCTCAGACACGTAGGTAAATACTGAGACTATAACTCTCTTTTTGGAAATCCCTTCGATAACTATCAATGCATGCAAAATACATCCAGGTACTGGCCTCTGACTAGTCCTGCTCAGTACGAAAACAATAATAAATATCATAAAAACGTACTGCACCATAAGAAATCAATCCCAAAATGTGCATATGAATGCTACGTGCGTCTGGTGCGCACGGAAATCAAAATCCATATATGTGCTATACATGTGCACAGAAACAACATCTAAATGCAAAAGGTGTGAACGAAACACCTATCAAAGGCAACGTGTGCCTGACAGCAAAATCAGGTGCATCGAATATGTACAAGGAATCCCGATTTAGTGCATCTGGTGTGCACCAAAATCGCATTTCATAACATGCGCCCAACATGCGCGAAAATCCAAATCAGGTGCATCCATCATGCATGAATAAAATCTAAATCATATGCATCCAACATGCACGAAATCATGAAATCCAATATCAAGCGCCGAACATGCGCAAATCCAATCCAAGCGCGTCAAATATGTGCAAGAATCCAATCAGGTGCACAAGGTGCACAAAACAAATATCGTGTATCACAATCAAAATCCATATCTCAATGATATCAAAACGTAGTCTAGTGCAACTACGGTGCAAAAATACTTATCAATGCACTGCAAGCATATGTGAACTATACCGAGTGCAAAAACCAAATCGTGTGCGTACATATGCACAAAATCAACTCAACTGTATGAAACCTATGAAATCATAAACATGTGCAACCAAGGCACAAAAATGATATCAAGTGCAATAACTGTGCACAAATTGTAAATACTCAGTAGGTGCAACCATGGTGCACGAAACAAATATCATGAAACTCAATCATGCGAATAGATCACCCAAAATACCGAAATCAAGTATGGCGAAATAGTCCCGCTCAAGCACATCTCTAAGAATCTCTGGCCAACTGTCATGGTCACTCGTAACATGTCTCGTTGATGATGCCGAACTCTGGCCCGCTGGTGTGCGTAACATGACCACTCCTGGGTCTAAGTCTTCTCGTAATTTATTCCAGAAAGGCCCTATCGAGGTCTCTCCCAAATATCATCTCTGCCGAACTGTCCGTAAGTTATCACCCTTCACTAAATCTGTTTCTTGTTCCGGAACGGCTGCATACTCATCGAGACTTCTTCTGGAAGATATATCCATATACAACGCCTCTGCATGCGTATCACATCTCTGATGTCGGCGGAGTGGAACGTCATCTCATCAAGATCTCGTATGAACCTCTTACTCCACCTTTCCCTACTGTCGACTTCTCCGGACTCGTCTCTTCGTGGCTGCATGGACTGTGCTCCAACGGCTATACTCATATCTGGAGTCTCCCAAGAAATGCATCTCACCACATAGCATCCGAATGAAGTCGAACCATTCGATCGATTCGTCAAAACCTCATAATCCCCCAAGAGCTCAACATCTTGGGTACGGTTTAATAGTATCGAGTATATACCACAGCATCGGTGGACCAGCCGTAGAAGGGCAAACCCAAGCCTCACTAATGGCACCGCGGAACTGCTGCAAACCCTAAGGTTCAAAGGCTTTCACACGGTCATTATGTCGAATTAGGGTTTCATTCTTCTAGAGGGTCCATAGAATTGCTTGCATGTCTTTCCGAATACTTTAAACTTGGAATATGGGTTTCCGACATTCGATCGCCTCTATCGACTCTCAACGTAACGGCATAAAGTCGTCTCTAGCTGGAATCAATCTATCTGATGACCTCGCATTGGGGTAAGCGAACGAACCACATGTCCTAGTCATTCATCTTCAGGTGACTAGCGACCTTCTATCATATCTCTTAGTACAACTCGTACTGCAATAGCTCCAACATCTGGGGCAATATCTCGTCGTTCGCAGCAACAACTGGCTCATTCATCTGCACGCTGAACAGTGCCTCAATCATCATGAATAAGCGATACATCAATGGTCATCACATTCTGGCTGGCCCCTATCAGTGGCTCAATCCTCTGGTGCAAATCTGCACGCCCGAGAAATCTCATAACAACGATCCATCAAACGCTCATGGCGCGAAAACACAATAACACGGCGCATCTATGCAAATCGTATGTCCCTGGAATCACGTCCTGGTCAGTCCTCATCCGTGACGAGCTCGTGCTGACCGCAACTCTAGCCGTAGTTCTCTCTGCCCGTAATCGTGGCAGCAAAACTATAAACTGGTACTGATGAGGATAGATCATAGGAATGAATATAATACTGTGCAAAGAAATGTACATCCTAAGGATTCTTAAGCGGAGTATTGTATCGTAAATATACCGTGGAACATACGTACGGTACGTCACTCTACTCAAGCTACCAACTCCATCAACCAAGGGTCATCCTACACTCCGAAAGTAAAACCTAACGCTCTGATACCAACTTTGTCATGACCCGAACGGAGCATGACCGACACTTAAATTACGAAACGTCTCAAGGCGTACGTAATCTAAGTAAGCAAAAACCCAGAAATCAAAACCAAGTAAAGCAGTAGAGTGAAGGAAAAACCAATTTAAATCAAGTAGTTTAGCAACATAAGCAGAAATATGCATTTTTAAAATCACAAGTCATTTATGAAAATTTCGGCAGAGTTTCCTTTGTAAATACTGGCCCCGAACGGGGTACAACATGATAAATATATACATGAATGATAAAAGGCATACCCAAGCGGGAGCAGCTCTTCGTCAATCGACGGCCACAACCACGCAAAAAATATAATATACAACGCCGAAGGGCGAGGATCAAAACTGAAAGGAAAACTCTAAACAACATGAAATCCATAATAATACAACGCGCGACTCTATGGTCGAAAGAATATACATGCTAGTTGATGGAATTTACAAGATACAACTGAAATAAATAATATACAAGCTATAATGGTGGTCACGATGCAAATGAACCCACCTACCAAAGCAAATCACCCGGAAAGGAAGCAGTGTGCTAGCAAAAGCCGTAACGAACCCTGTATGGCAAAACCTGCAAGAAACTGTGGCACAACGGGGGTGAGTTGCCAACTCGTGAGTAGAAAACATCACCGAACAGAAATCGTATGTATGACACAATCCTAGGTCAATACGATCAATATACATATATATAACCTCAAATGATAAGTGTAAAGCGAGAAAAGGTGACAAGGGTAAACATCTATACATAAGTGTAATCCCGTGTGCTCGTTTCAGTGCTTCAGGTAGCAACATATCATATGGATGAGGTATGAATGCATGAAAACAGAATACATGTAAATGAAGAAACTGCTTTCATAACATAGTGAGATTTCTGTATAATTAAAACGATGTATCATCAATGAAATCAACATAAATAGTGTCTCGCATCGACACAAAACATAAATCCCAATATCTCAATATCTCAGGCTCCGGCTATCCGGACTGGCCTGTATCATCAAATCTCAATACCTCAATATCTCAAACCTCAGTGTCCCAAATCTCACTGTCTAGGGCTCCGTCAATCCGGATCGGCCCCAATACTCAATCACACGACCACGAACGGTATCCTCCGGATATCCGACATGCCAGGTAAAATCACCGGTAGGCAGTCTGACCCTGCCGGGCTCATCATCTACACCTCGAACTTCTTGCCCTGGGGTACGTTACCAGGTCCATCATGTACCCGCAGACGGTTCATCCAACTCCTCGAATCAGGTCTCGAAATCCATCTCATAACCGAGAAAACATCATGGTGGACGACTCATACATCACGAGAAAACCGCACTTTTCATTTTAAAAAGAGAGAGAGAAGTTTATATATTTTCTTGCGGTTTTCTCCCAAATCCAGGAAATCTCAAGAAAATCCGAAATCCAATCATCAATAGCAAGTAAACAGTGAATATCGGCATAAAACTCTATAATACTGCATAACAGTAAATAATAATATGCATGCAGTGGCAAGAAATAACTGCAATGCCTAAACTAGCATATAAAGACGAGTACACTAATACCATGTCGAACTATCAGTTAACAAGCTATGTCAATGAGTAATATTCTCTAAAGTGTTCGTGACATGGCAATTACCGATGATGATGTGTGTGAGCCGGCAAGTAAGTATATGTGGAACATACGCATCATCGGTAATGGTGCTGGTGTCCTGACAGCATGATCTCAATAAGGGCATATGAAAACGCAATAAAAACATGCGGTGCGATGCGAACAGCAAGAATATGCGGGAGCTGAACAATAATTACAATGATAACTAATCTACATGTATATAAATATGAGATACAGTTTTTGCCATTTGAAATCACACGAATCGTGGTGTTTTGAAAATAAAGGCTACGGTGTTTTTAAGAAAAGATACGTCATTTAAAATATCCGTAGAATCTCTTGGCCTGTCTTTAAAATACTCATGATTCATTAGTTTTGAAATAGGTATGACTCGAGTCTAATCCATCATTTACAAGTAAACTACCGGGCTAAACTAACAGGTTGATCGAAAGATAAGGAAACCGCCTAACATCTGAGTTGATACATATATATAAATAATAGTCGGTGATCCCGCCTCAATAGTATCCCATACGATACCCTAATACAGTATGACATTCTCCAGTCAAGAGTGCGGATCTATCATCAATATAGTTCGTACGGTAAATCCGTCGTACGGCATCCCAGATCTGGGTACGGGTCAATGTCACATCAATCACATTATTCATCCGCTATCCTCTTTATCAAATATCAAGATTGGGGGTACTGATCTACGTCTTGTACAATACTGATACCATATATGTATTTGCATGTGTGTGTCTGAAAACATCATGCCGAAAGGACCCGCTAAAACATCACGTCGTATATCAAATACGAACCATATCATATCACCGATCTCACGGCCTCTAGCCCAATCTCATCGACTCATCTCCAATCCCAAGTACTATCCTCATAATCCATGTATATGTATACGTATATATATATATACATAGTCCCGTATACGCACAGGTAATAAAATGAATGCAGGTGTGTGCGTGTGGGTGTAAACCTATTCTAGGTTTCGCGACTAAGAAGCTATGCTAGTTCACTTCTAATAACACCAGACTAACCATGAACACATAATCATATCTTGATAATCATCCACGTATCATTAAACACATATATATCCATATAAATATATCATAACTATACTACGAACTGCGTGGGTGCTATATGCCATCCACCTGACTTCCCACGTAGATATATATCTACTCACCTTACTTCTTGTGTGCCGATACCGATGTCGCCATCTTCATCTTCAACGTATCGACATCACGTGGGGTACCTACACATATAATCCAATCGCAATGGATATGAAAATCCAATCGGAAAAACCCAAAACGGCACATGCTACGCTCATAGGTAAAAACATATAACCTCGCATGCAAACACGACCAATAACCCTAGTCGTTGACGTTCAAACTCCACACGATGGAAACGAATTATCATATACCAAAATCCATGTTAAAACAAGTCATAAAACAATGCGCCAACACAAGAAAATGAGTCCAGATTTTACCCTAGGTTAAATCAGCCAATTTTGCATATGCAAATGGTCTAGTTTACTGGAGATAAAGCCACAGAACAAATACGAATCAATTCCACACTACTCTGGACGCAAATTATGGCTAGAATGAATTTATTTGCGGCCTAGGGGAGAGGGTAAGGGCTAGGGTTTCAGTGGGGGGTCCTAGGTTGCTTGCATGTATCACTGTCTTTGCTAAATAATTTTCAGGTGACCCGAGTGTTAGCAGATTTCAATATACACTCACAGAATCCAAAATTCTTCCGATATCGGGTTTCTAATTTCACTAAAATGGGTTCTAGTCTCTGGTTTAGGTCTCCAATCAATCACCACAGGGGTTGTATAGTTTCTACTAATCTTAATTTCACCTTTGGGTTCAACTCAAACCTTAATCCTCAACTTAAAGTTTTCAAAGTCTCCAAAACCACACAATATCGATTCTAATTTAACATGGATGCTAAAGGAATGGAAATTCTACACTAATGATGGAATAATTACCTCATTTTGAACTCATGAATCCTCTATAGCGCCAAAACTCAAACTTTCATGGTCTAAAGGGTTGCTTGAGAGCTTGTGCACATCTTTTGTGAAGTGGGAGTGGGGTTTTGGGGTGTTTTTGATGATGAAGTGGGTGTTTTGAAGAGGAGGAAGGAGAGGTGCTGCCATGGAGAGAGGAGAAGAGAGAAGGATGAAGAAAATAGAATGAAAGAAGAAGAGCCCATGGTCAACTTGACCCCTCACCTCTCTCCCTCTCATGCCCATCCCTCTCACTATTCTATTCTTTATCTTTTCATTTCTTTTCTTTTATTTCCTTCTCTTTGCAATAGTAAACCAAAAATAATAACCATACACCAAAAAATCATGTAGGAAAAAAATGTAACAAGTGTTAAAATGACATGTGCATGTCATGTGCACAAAACACGCTTAATGCCCGATTAGCGATTTTTAATCACGATTAGCACAAAATTAGTGTATAATAAATCGTAAAATTTCATAATTTGCATAAATCACATAAAGCACCCTCTTTTTAGTAATTTCCATAATTTTCCAATTTTTTTCTAATTTATCGGTATTTAATTATACCGCCTTGTTAAAATATTCAATATTTTATTATTTAATTACAAAAATTCCCAAAAATAATATTTTATATTTTTAAAATGTTACAAGAATGAAGGGAAGAAGAAGAAGAAGAATGAGGGAGAGGGGGGGTGCTGCTGCTGCTGTAAAAGAGGGGGAGAGAGTGTGTGAGGTGAAATAAAAATGTGGGTGTGAGAAAATAATTAAGAGAGTGAGATGAGAGTGGTGAGAGTCAACTGTGCCCCTCTCTCTCTCCTCCATAAATGCTTGCCATGTCTAAACCTCATCATTCCCTCTCTCTCTCTTTCTTCCTTCCTCTCTTAAGTCAACCCGAAAGAAAAATCATATTATTTTTGAATTTGAAAACTAAAATACTTAATTAACTACATATCACCCTAATGGAATGGGTTAATACATCATGGCTACTTAAGCATGATTTAACCCCGAATTAGCGCTAGGTTAACATGCACATGTGTGTGCAAGCCCAAATTAAATACTAATAAAATATTTGAAAACCATTTTGGTAAACTGTTTTACTAAAAACCGCATTATCGCTTATTTAACCACTAATCGCATTCTAAGGTGTTACATATGTGATACCGGATTAGGATCCCACATATATAATATGTTACATGGGTTACAGATAAGTAGAGAATTGGGAATGGGTGATATTTCTCTAAGTGTTAGAGAATGATGCAATTGTTGCAGCCAAGTCAGTTGGCAGATATCATCTTGTATTAATACATTGATTCTAAACAAATGTTATTAGATAACGGACCTGATATACAGAATTACATCGGTTTCTTTAATGAGTTAAAGATGGATATAATTATGTATTGGATGATAATGTTGTGAGCATTTTCCTGAATCAAAAGTTGATTCGATCATGGACGTTATATAATAGCATATACGTTCTAAATCAAACCACAGTTCAAAGTATCTAAGAACACATACAAGAGGAGTAGTTCAGAAATGAACGAATCTTTCTTGTGGCATTGTAGACTAGGTCATATCAATGCGACATGAACAGCTAAGTTACATAAGGATAAATATGAGAATCCGTTCGAATTTTCATCTTATGATACTTGTCAGTCTTGTCTCAAAGATAAAATGACCAATACTCCGTTTACTGGAAATAGAGAAAGAGTTAATAAACTCTTGGGACAGATACATGATGATGTATACGGTCCTATGTCTACAAATACCAGGGTTGGTTCTTGGTACTTCATTACATTCATCGACTATCTCTCATGATTCGGACATGTGTTCCTGTTGAAAAACAAGTCTGAAACTTTTGAGAAATTCAAGGAATATAAGCTTGAAGTTGAGAACCAGACGGGTAGAAGTATTAAGTCCTTCGATGTGATCGAGGAGGCGAATACTTGCGCATGGAAATCCTGGAGTTTCTAAAAGGAGAATGTCATTCTCTCTCAGCTTACTCCTTCGAGTACACCACAGCACAACGGTGTATCGGAGAGGTATTGCACACTATGCGATATGGCGTGCTCTATGATGAGTACCGCTGAGTTACCTATTTCCTTTTGGGTGTTATGCACTTGAGAAGCTGCATACCTATTGAATGGGATTCCATCCAAATCAGGGCCTACCACTACATATGAGATATGGAATGGGAAGAGACCATGTCTTAAACGAGTTAAGATATGGGATTGTCCGGCCTATGTTGAAAGGCAGAATCCGGACAAGCTCGAGGCAAGGTCAGTTCTGTAAGTTTGTTAGGATATTCCAAACATTTGTGAGAGAATATCTTATACCAATATGAGGAGCAAATGGTGTTTTGTTTCTCAGCATGCCACATTTTTTAGAAAAGGAATTTCATATGAAGAAATTAATGGTCATGAGGTAGAACTGGAAGGAGTTCCAACTAGACAAAATAACAGCTGATGATTTGGTGAAACCAAAGAATTCAATAGTCTCCGACGAACCTCAGACTCTCCGCGAATCTGGTAGGGTTCCTCATCCACTTGAGAGATACTACGGCCTTCTCGGTGACAGTGGGAGCGAAGAATGCATCATGGTAGATGATGGCCCAACTAGGTTCAGGAAGGCCATCACGACTGGGGACACTATGAAATGGCTGGATGCTATGCGATCAAAGATGGAATCCATGTACACCAACAAAGTATGACTTTGCATGTTGCACCTGTTGGAGATAGTGCCCTCAGAGTCAATTATTGGATCACAGGCACGTGATTGCAATGATTGAGGGATGACCTGTCCCAGTAGAACAGTCTTACTCAAGATGATAGTATGCTATCTGGTTTATCTTTATCATCCTGTATTGCTTTAGGTGACCTGACAGGTCACTATTGCACGTTGATAGAGCCCCTAGGATTCATGCTTGACTGCCAGCAGTATGAGGGCGATCATATACGTGGGAGCTGGTAGTCTATAAGCACATCCTTAAATGGTCCCTAGTCGTGGGAGTTTCGAGACAGGGCATCGATACTCTAGAGTAGACTAGTGTACACAGTCGAGACCCCGACGAAGGGCGGTGGCCGATCTCACAAGCCACTGGTGTCAGTTGGTTCACCTAAGATGTATACAGGTGCTCATTGGGTTATGAGTACACCGGACAGGACTCCCCAGGAACATGCTAGTTGGTCTTATACCTGAAATTAGATAGCAGTTCCCTGGTGACATGTGTACATGTTAGTTCATCGACCTGAGGATCGTCATTTGTCTCGTATGAGTTCCCACTGTACTTTGATTACTACCCTACCACGCTCAAAGGAGACGTGCAAACAGGTTTTAGTTCGGTACAGTACCGAGCCACATGGAGGCATTGAGCGGATCTTCAGGGGTTCGTCTCTCCCGGTATTGGGGGTGAGATCGCGCTGTGTCTAGGAGAGCCAGTACATGAAAAGTCCTTGGACAAGGCAGAAGATTTACTGGTAGGTATTCCAGTAGTATCGCAGGGTGTTCTGGGCTACACTCCGGCACGACTTGTACCGCTTTTGGGGGTCTGGCTTTTACCAACCCCCTAGGCCCGCCATACGATGCTCATAGACGAACGGACCGGACTGTACGGATATTGTCACTGACAGGCTCAGTAGGGTGTCAAGATGAGTTCGCTCATCGAAGTCCCTTTTGGTCAATAACTGGTAGCCCGTCACGTATGGCTAATACCTCTGACGTGCTAGTGGTTAAATCCACAGCCATAGTATTGACGAGTCTTTAGAGTCCCCCACAGACAGTTGCTCAAGTTTTCGGGCGAAACGCTGTAGAGACCGTATGGAGATATGGAAGGGTTCGATCAGATACGTGCGGTATTGCACGGATCATGATCGGACGGAAAATACTAGCGGGCTTTGGTTTAAGCCGGATCCTAGTATAGTACAGTGTAGATTTTGTCTCATTGCATTTGTATTCAGTCGGAATACAAATGCGGGTGTGTATACACAGCAGCGGGGTTTTCCTGTAATTTCTTACGGGATCAGTTTTTTGGAGTTGCCAGTTTTCTTTCCGTTTCGGCCATTTTTTCTTTGTATCTTTCATTGGCCGAAGATTGGTGGAGGAGGGCTTGTTTGCATTTGTGCAAATAAGCATTTTGGAGGGTTGTCTTTGCATTTTGAAGTGTCATGATGGTTGTGTTAGTGTATATGCCCTAGAGGCCATTACTGTATCATACTAGTTTGTATATTACTTGATGGAAGCTTGGGATATTCACAGTTGTATATACAATCGTGCTCGAAATGGTAGTATGCTACTTGGTTTGTCTCTACTTCAATATGTGCATGTGTTTCTTTTAGCATATCGCTGATATACATATTAGTAGAGCCCTTAGGATCTTTGCTTGATTACCAGCGTTGTGATGGCGCTCGCACTCGTTGGAGCTGGGTAATCGATAAGCACATCCTTATACAGGTCCCTGGTCGTTGGACTATCGAGACTGGGCATCGATACTCCGGAGTAGACTAGCGTATGCGCTTCTCATCCCAGAGAGCTATTCGCCTTTAGGCAAAATGAGTGGAGGTCGCATGGTTTTGCGACAGGGTTCGTTCACATCCGCGCACTTGTGCACGTTTGCTGTCCGGACAGCTTATACTAACGGGCTTTGGTTTAAGCCGGAGCCTAGTATATGATTTGGGATTGGTTTTATCTCATTGTATTCGTGTTCCTCGGATCACGAATACGGGTGCATATGCACAGTTGCTTGAGACAGAAGGAGATGACCTTGATTCGGGTTAATGGCTATTGTCATTTTATTAACCCTAATGCTTATGTGTGTATTATAGTTAATTGATAATTAGTTAATAATTGTGCATGGTTATGGTTGTTGACCATTTGACCTCTTTGACTTGTTGACCTAGGTTGACACTTTGACCATCATCATTTCTTTTGGAAGATGCTTTTTGATCCTTGCAAATTGAAATGATAATGGTCATGTCATGATTAACCATGACAATTACCTAGCTAATTATTTAATTAAAATAATATACACATATTAGTGAGAATGGTTCATATTATTCTCATTCTATCATTTCCTTTCTCTCTCTTGTTCTTCCTCTCCCTCAAGCTCTCCCCTCTCATGTGTTGAGAAACACTTGAGCTGGAGAAAAACCCTCTCTTGATAATCTCTACTCTCATCTAGGATTCAAGGACTAGCACTTCTTGTACCCTAGTTACTTCTAGTTTGGAGTTGAAGCCAAAGGTTGAGGCTTTCGGGTGGATCTTTCTTTGACGGGGGAAGACGACAAAGGTGACCTCCTTCCACTACTCCAAGGAGCAAGGAGAGAAGGACATAAAACCCAAGGTATAACCTTTCTAGCACTTAGCTAGTTTTTAGTTAGTTTTAGCTTGTTTTTGTTTAGCAAAGATCCTTCATAGTCTGGTCCATGTTGCCTAAGCTCATAAAAATTCGATTTTTATTGCGTTTTCCGCCTCCCCGCAAGTACCGGGGTGGGCAACGTGGACTTACAGTAGTATCAGAGCCTAACTAAACATAAACTAGCTAGGTAGTGAAGTGTATCGAAGTTCGAAACGTAAAAATCGAAAAACCAAGTTTTCGAAACCCTAAGTTTCTGTTAAAATTTTTTCTGTTCAAAATAAAATTTGTTATACTCCAAAAATCATCTCAGGGTTTTGTCAAGAAAACCACCAAACACGATCCAGTGATTCGACCAAAGAGCCGCGGTTCCGCGGCAATAGCAAGCTATTGCCGCTCAACCGCGGCCGTCTTGGCTCTTCACTGGGTCGAGTTAGGTGCAGTGTATTTCTGGCTTGGTTTTAGGATTTTTAAGATGGTTTATATGTTCCCAGGTTTTCCAGAATAGAAATTTATTTTTGGGGGGCTATAAATCCGTATTTTTTTTCCGAACTTCAATACACTTTGACTATAAAGGTTATATCTGTGATGTTTGTAAGTATTGAACGTCGGCTAATCGCTATATGTCGATTAGTCGGGGTTATACATATCTGTGATCTGTGATTGATGATGGTATGTGTATATGAATGGGTTGGATTGTCACGGATGAATAGCCGGGGTGGATGTGAGATGAGTGTTGCTTTTTCTTTCATTCATTGTAATATGTAAATTGATGTAATAATATTATTTGTTTGGCCGCACAACCGGGTCGGGGTTGTAGCCGTCATTGTATAATTCTTTTTACTGTTTTGCTCCTAGGATAGACCCATGGAGGGGGTGCACAAACTACCGGGTATCTCGAAGTGCCGAGTGGCCTACTCACGGTGGTGCGGGAGGTTGCTTCGCTTCGGGTACTTAGCGGGTAGTTTGCCGCACCCGTAGGGGTCTTGGGTGGGGTTTTGGCTATTCACCGCGACCGTGTAATCCGCTTTTCGTTGCAGGCTCGAACGGATTGCGGATTCCTAGTATATCCAATGTATTCATCTGTGATCTGTAATGTCTATCATTGCTATATAATTATATATGATAACTATTTAGGCGTTGCTTATGTTTTACAGCCGCGCTAGCCCAGCCCCTGCTCTGTCGTTAGTTAAGTAACCTAACGGGTGATGACGGGGCCCCGTGGCGAATGCGAATGGCATAAGCGTACGTCATATTTTGGTTGTTTTCTGCAATGGTAGGATTAAATGGTGGGACGCATTAAAAGAACTAATGCAAGAAAATAAACCAAGTAAAAGTCAATTGGAACACTTTGAAAACCACTCGGTTCTTTTCAAAACTAAACTTTTAAACGCGGAGCTTGAACCACTCCTTTTAAAAGCTATCTCGTTCCATCGATTATATCAAGTTCACTGCGTTCACGGTTTCGCCAAAACCATCCGTAGCCCTCCATCATTTCAGTTAAATATTCGGTAGTATTCAAGCTATGTATTTTGACCTCACGCCAAGGCATAGTGATTGGTAGCTGCCGGATATTTATCTGTTTCATAGATAGAATGCGTTGGTTTGAGACAGTCGTACTGCCGTTTTGGCCTACGTCAAGGGTAGGTACGGGTGGGTTCAAATTAACCAGGATAATGATAGGAAGAACTTGACATGTGACTTATGACATTTTGACCTCACGCCAAGGTCATAAGAGCATGGGGCAAAAATCCACATCGGGAGTTTCATAAGTACTGAAACTTGCTAGCGCTGCATACCATTTGGAGTGTGATAATTCTGGTAGGATTCCTTCGGTTTTATCACGCGATGATATTTGGATCCTGATCCTACTGTGAGTATATGCTACTCCTCGGGAAAACTCTCACTTAACGATCAATGCTATAAACTTAGTAGGTGTCTAGAAAGGTGTTAGCGAGGCTACGCCCACAGGGAAAAGAGGTTACTTAATTAAGGAACTTCGCGAAAGCGTTGGAAAACCTCCCTCGAAGTACCGACACTGGCCTGGCTTAACGGTTAAGCAAGTATTGTCCGGTGAGATTGATCCTGACTAATCCTTTCTTTACGGTTTGAGATGGGATTCGAGAGACAGTGGGAGCCATCCAGTTTAGATAAATTAAAAACCACTCTAAACTTGCAAGAGCATCATGCTAAAGTGTTTCTTTTCTCTCTCCTAATTGCAGCGACCATTCAACATGACCGGACTTAAGTTATTACTAGTTAAAAACATATTGACAGGGCCAAACTACAAAGATTGGTTCAGGAATGTCAAGATGGCAATCACTTATGACAAGTTGGGATATGTCCTTACCACCAAAGCTCCCCCTGTCCCAGGTCCCAAAACCAGTGTCGTAGATAGGGAAATCTACAAGACCTGGGAAATAGATTGCGCGAAGGCCAGATGCCTCGTACTAGCCTCGATGGACAACGAACATCAGAGGAGGCACGAGAATATGGACCTAGAGTCCATATTTCTTCATACAAAAGAACTGTAGGGAGAGCAGTCTCGTAGCGCAAGATACGAAGTGTCGAAGAAGTTGTTTTCGGCAAGGTTGGCCGTCGGATCATCGGTAGCGGAACACGTGCTTAAGATGATTGGCTACATTAAGGAGCTCGCGGACCTCGGGACTACGTTGGAGAATGAACTCTATACTGATTTAATTCTCCAGTCCCTTCATTCCACTTACGCCCAGTTTATTCTTAACTTCAACATGCAAGGAAAGGAGGTTGAACTTTCCGAGCTTCTGAACATGTTGAGGAGTGCTCAGGGCACCCTACAGAAGGGTAGGGAGACATCCACTTTGTTTGTAGGAGGATCTTCCTCTTCTAGGACCAGGGCGAAAGCCAAGGGCAAGAAGAAGAAAGCCCCCGCCAAACCAAGAGGCGGTGTCGGTAAAGTGGATACGAAGGGAAAAGGAAAAGCAACAAAGATAGCGGGAAAGCTAGTGGGGAAGGAAGAATGCTTCTATTGTCACAAAAGTGGTCACTGGAAACAAGATTGCAAGGCTTGGAAGGCCAGAACACAGGATTTGAAGCGAGTTGCAGCTTCAGCTTCAGGTGTGTATGTTATTGAAAACTGTCTATCAATAAACTCTACTTCCTGGGTATTGGATACCGGATCAGGATCTCATATCTGTAATTCTTTGCAGGCGTTGAGAAAGCGTAGAGTTTTGAAGGCAGGTGACATGACCCTCAGAGTTGCAAACGGTGCTAGCATGGATGCTGAGGCCGTGGGGGACTATCACCTGGGATTGTCGGATGGACATTTTTTGGTTTTGCGTAGTTGTTATTATGTACCAAATGCAACCTGTAATATCATTTCTGTATCTTTATTATCTAAAGAAGGTTATGAATTTGCATTTGTAAGTAATGTAGTGAACATTCACCTTAATCAAGTTTTGATTGGGTCAGGTACATTGAACAACGGTATATACGTGTTAAACCAACCACAGATTTTCAATGTCCAGAATACACACAAAAGAAATTCTCCAGAAATCGATAAAACTTTCTTGTGGCATTGTAGACTGGGTCACATCAATGAAAGAAGGTTGACTAAGTTACATGCAGAAGGATATTTAGATTCGTTCGAATATCAATCGAATGCAACTTGTCAATCCTGTCTCAAAGGAAAGATGACAAAGACTCCGTTCACTGGACACGGAGAAAGAGCGAGCGAGCTCTTGGGACTCGTACAAAGCGACGTGTGCGGTCCAATGTCTACACATGCGTGAAGCGGTTATTCTTACTTCATTACTTTTACGGATGATTTCTCAAGATTCGGACATGTCTTCTTGATGAAGCATAAATCCGAAGCTTTTGATAAGTTCCAGGAATATAAGAATGAAGTAGAAAAACAAACAGGCAAAAGTATCAAGGCACTGAGATCTGATCGAGGTGGTGAATACTTGAGTGCCGAGTTCCTGGGTTACTTAAAAGAGAATGGAATTCTCTCTCAGCTTACTCCTCCATACATTCCGCAACATAACGGTGTATCGGAGAGACGGAACCGAACCCTATTGGATATGGTACGGTCCATGATGAGTAACGCTGAGTTACCGCGATCGTTCTGAGGATATGCGCTAGAAACAGCTGCATACCTTTTGAACCGTGTTCCCACTAAGACTGTGCCTACCAAACCATATGAGTTATGGAGTGGGAAGAAACCCTATCTTCAATACCTGAAGATTTGGGGATGTCCAGCTTATGTCAAAAAGCAGCATACGGACAAGCTCGAGGCACGCTCAGTACTGTGCATGTTTGTGGGATACCCAAAGAACTCCAGGGGGTATCTTTTCTATTACGCGGAGGAACAAAAAATCCTTGTTTCTCGTAATGCCCATTTTCTGGAACATCAGTTCTTAGAAAAAGAAATAAGTGGGAGCGCAATAGAACTGGAAGAAATTCCAGAACCACAAGCTATTACTGAAAGCTTAGTAGAACCAGAGGGTTCAAAAGATCAGGATATTCTCACGCCACTCCGCAGGAGTAGTAGGCAGTCTCATCCGCCCGGGAGATACTACGGTTTTCTCATTGACGGGGATAGAGAGGATTGCATCATAGATTGTGATGAGCCTATAAGCTTCCAGCAAGCCATTCAGAGCGTCGACTCGGTAAAATGGCTGGATGCAATGCGGACCGAAATGGAGTCCATGTACACCAACAAAGTATGGACGTTGGACATTGCTCCAGATGGGGTAAAACCCGTAGGATGCAAGTGGATCTTCAAAAGGAAGATTGGTGTAGATGGACAGGTTGAGACCTATAAAGCTAGACTGGTAGCAAAGGGTTTTCGTCAGCGACCTGGTTTGGACTATGACGAAACCTTTTCTCCAGTAGCTATGCTGAAATCCATTCGGATCCTTCTTGCCATTGCTGCCTTCCACGATTATGAGATTTGGTACATGGACGTAAAGACAACTTTTCTGAATGGTCATTTAGAGGAGTGTGTCTATATGGACCAGCCAGAGGGTTTCATTCAGGGTGGGAGCAGCGGAAAGGTGTGCAAGTTGCTCAAGTCCATTTATGGACTAAAGCAGGCATCGCGGAGTTGGAACATCTGTTTTGATGAGACGGCCAAGGAATTTGGCTTTATCAAAAATCCAGATGAACCCTGCATCTATTGTAGATTTGTAGCGAGAACTGTAGTATTCCTCGTTTTATACGTGGATGACATTCTCTTAATAGGAAATGACATTCCTATGCTACAATCTGTCAAGGGGTTCCTGTCACACAGGTTCTCCATGAAAGACCTAGGTGATGCCTCATACATTCTGGGTATCCGGATCTACCGTGATAGATCCAAGAGGATATTAGGACTTTCACAGTCCAGGTACATCGACACCATACTGAAGAGACTCAGTATGGAAGATTCCAAGCGCGGTAATCTACCGGCTTGTCACAGGATCACCCTCTCCAAAGAGATGTCTCCCAAGACTGATTTGGAGAGGGATCGCATGTCTATTATACCCTACGCTTCTGTGGTAGGCTCTATAATGTATGAGATGTTGTGTACCAGACCGGATGTGGCTTATGCACTGAGTGTGGTAAGCAGGTATCAGTCAAACCCTGGGGAGAAACATTGGATAGCAGTAAAGAACATTCTCAAGTACCTGAGAAGGACTAAGGAGATGTTCTTGGTGTATGGCGGAAAAGACCTGCAGATTGAGGCCTTTGCTGACTCCAGCTTCCAGACTGACAAAGATGATTCCAAGTCCATGTCGGGTTTTGTCTTTACCCTCAATGGAGGGGCGGTGTGTTGGAAGAGCTCCAAACAGGAAACCGTTGCTGACTCGACTATGGAAGCGGAATACATCGCTGCATCTGATGCCGCAAAAGTAGCTGTCTGGATGAGGAAGTTCTTGAGAAAACTTCAGGTGGTTCCGTCCATTGTTGACCCAATACCTCTGTATTGCGACAACAACGGGGCTATAGCTTTAGCGAAGGAACCCAGGTCCCATCAGAAATCCAAACACATCTTAAGGCGGTATCACCTGATCAGGGAGATCGTGGATCGCCAGGAGATCGAGGTCCGGAGGGTTGCTTCAGAAGATAACACAGCAGATCCATTCACTAAGGCCTTGCCCCAGACTCAGTTCGAGTGGCTGATCGAGATGATAGGTCTTCGATACGCCAGTACATGGCCTTAGTGCAAGTGGGAGATTGTTAGTGTATATGCCCTAGAGGCCATTACTGTATCATACTAGTTTGTATATTACTTGATGGAAGCTTGGGATATTCACAGTTGTATATACAATCTTGCTCGAAATGGTAGTATGCTACTTGGTTTGTCTCTACTTCAATATGTGCGTGTGTTTCTTTTAGCATATCGCTGATATACATATTAGTAGAGCCCTTAGGATCTTTGCTTGATTACCAGCGTTGTGATGGCGCTCGCACTCGTGGGAGCTGGGTAATCTATAAGCACATCCTTATACAGGTCTCTGGTCGTTGGACTATCGAGACTGGGCATCGATACTCCGGAGTAGACTAGCGTATGCGCTTCTCATCCCAGTGTGGGAGACGGTCTGTCCCACAGCCGTCAGTACGTCGTACTTGAGATAGTATACGGGTGCTCGTTAGGTTACGAGTACACTGGACAGGACTCGTCGGGAACTGTTGGTTGGTATTATACCTATCGTCAGTTATCAGTTCCCAGGTGACATGAGTACAGCTTAGTCCGTTGACTTGACACTGTCACTTCGCCTCGAGTGTGTTCCCACTGCACTTTGATTACTACCCTACCACGGCTCAAAGGAGTCGTGCAAACAGGTAGTTTCTGGGTGCAGTCCCGAAGCACTTGGAGGCAGTGACGGTTAGACAGGATTCATCTCTCCCGGTATTGGGGGTTGACATCGCACTGTGTCCAGGAGAGCTATTACACGAGTAGTCCTTGGCCAGGGCAAGCGAGATATACTGGTAGGTTTCCAGTGTTATCTCAGGGTGTTCTGGGCTACACTCCGACACGACTTGTACCGCTATTTGGGGACTGACGTTCACCGCCCACCTAGGCCCGCCATGCGATGTATCAGACGAACAGACCGGACTGTACGGAGACTGTCACATACAGGCTCAGTAGGAGTACAGATGGGGTTCACCTCGTCAGTCTTCTTATCGACATCTACCTGGGGACCGTTACGTACAGCTAGTGCCGCTTGCGGTCTGTGGTTAAACCCACTGCCAGCGTAGTGTCGAGTCTTTAGAGTCCCACACAGAGAGCTATTCGCCTTTAGGCAAAATGAATAGAGGTCGCATGGTTTTGCGACAGGGTTCGTTCACATCCGCGCACTTGTGCACGTTTGCTATCCGGACAGCTTATACTAGCGGGCTTTGTTTTAAGCCGGATCCTAGTATATGATTTGGGATTGGTTTTATCTCATTGTATTCGTGTTCCTCGGATCACGAATACGGGTGCGTATGCACAGTTGCTTGAGACAGAGGGAGATGACCTTCATTAGGGTTAATGGCTATTGTCATTTTATTAACCCTAATGCTTATGCGTGTATTATACTTAATTGATAATTAGTTTAATAATTGTGCATGGTTATGGTTGTTGACCATTTGACCTCCTTGACTTGTTGACCTAGGTTGACACTTTGACCATCATCATTTCTTTTGGAAGATACTTTTTGATCCTTGCAAATTGAAATGATAATGGTCATGTCATGATTAACCTTGACAATTATCTAGCTAATTATTTAATTAAAATAATATACACATATTAGTGAGAATGGTTCATATTATTCTCATTCTATCATTTCCTTTCTCTCTCTTGTTCTTCCTCTCCCTCAAGCTCTCCCCTCTCATGCGTTGAGAAACACTTGAGCTTGAGAAAAACCCTCTCTTGATAATCTCTACTCTCATCTAGGGTGCAAGGACTAGCACTTCTTGCACCCTAGTTACTTCTAGCTTGGAGTTGAAGCCAAAGGTTGAGGCTTTCGGGTGGATCTTTCTTTGACGGGGGAAGACGACAAAGGTGACCTCCTTCCACTACTCCAAGGAGCAAGGAGAGAAGGACATAAAGCCCAAGGTATAACCTTTCTAGCACTTATCTAGTTTTTAGTTAGCTTTAGCTTGTTTTTGTTTAGCAAAGATCCTTCATAGTCTAGTCCATGTTGCCCAAGCTCATAAAAATTCGATTTTTATTCCGTTTTCCGCCTCCCCGCAAGTACCGGGGTGGGCAACGTGGACTTACAGGTTGCACCATCATTTGACTTCATTTGACTTCCTCACTTCATGATGGCTTCACTTTTGTGTGACATGGTTTTGATGATGGTTGTTGTTGAGTGTGGATGTGGTTATGATCATTTTTTTTTATCATCATTCTTTTCTTGCATCATTATTGATCCACATCCCCTTGGACTTTTCACACACTCTCATTCTCCACAAAGAATGGCCGGCCAAAGGTAATGGGGCTGTCCCATTTTTGGTGGAGAAAGTTTTTGATCTCATATCATTTTTGCTTCACCAAAAAAATCCTAAATTCAACTCTAAAGTTCATCCCTCCACTACCCCAAATGAGACACAGCTCACTACACTATTCTACAGTAAACCTTGGGCACGTCGACTCGCCAACTTCATGCCCGAGTTGCCTCAGACCAGAGGTGGGAGCCCGTAAAAGAAGCCGGCGATGTGTTGCCCTTCCGGCGACTTGGTAGAGACCGGAGATTCCGCGGGGAGATCGGGACGACGACGAGAAGACCGAAGGACACGGATCGCTCGGTATATCTATCTACCCCTTCTCTTGTTAGCTAAGACTAGATTAATGGCATGATCTAGGTTTATAGTGCGCGGTGGTGCCGGTTTAAAAAGTTAAAGAAAATCATCGCTTCCGCATTTCGGCGTCGGATTGACGGCCGGGCCGCCGCCGTGCACTTACAGTGGTATCAGAGCCTCGCCATTAATCTAGTCTAGCTTGGTCTAGTATGTTTACACTTTCGATCGAACAAAATTCCAAAAACCCGCGTTTACAATAGCATCAGTTTCTGTCGAAATTTTTTAGAGTCCAAAAATTTTTCAGGTTGTTTCAGAATGATGTGCAGGGGATTATAAGCTTCCTATAAAAATTTGGTCGCACGATCTCATTAACCCACCGCGGAACCGCAGCCAAACCCATGCTTGGGACGCGGTTCTGCCGCTGTTTTAACTGTTCAGAGCACCAAATTTTCCAGAGAGCTCCTGTGTGGAAAATAGGATTTTTGGAACATTCTTTTTGGGCCCAGAATTTCTTTATGTGCTACAGTAGTGCTTGGGGCCCACTTAGGTAAATTTGATCGATCGAATATTTTAAACATGTTAGTTCACAGTATTTACATTATATCTGCGACCGTGAATGTCACTTGATCGGTAAATCCTGTCTAACTGCTATAGCCCGGTTAGACGGATTTGCGAACGTGACATTCACGTTGATGTTCTGTGATTGTGCTGTGATGTTGCGGATTGGTCGTGGGGGATAGCCTGGATGCAATGCTAGTACAGTTTTGGTTGTATTATGTACATTTGATATTGCGGGGCGAACGTCCGACATATGGACTGCCGTCACTGCCTGTTTGTATATTATTCTTTTGGGGCACGACCGGGTCGAGGTCGATATACCCGTTGTATGTATATTTTACTTTCTGTACTAGGATTACCCCAAGGTGGGGTTCACGGATAGCCGGGTTCTAGAGGGTAACAAGCCCGCATCTCATGGCATTGAGACGGAGGGGGCTTCACTCTAGAATTGGCGGGCTATTCGCCGTACTCGTAAGGGGTACAGGTTGACCCACGAGGGGTGCCCAAATTACCGGATTCCGTGAAGTGCTGGGTGGTCCATTCACGTTGCTGAAGGGGGCTGCCTCGCTTCAGGTTTTGGCGGGTAACTTGCCGCGCCCGTAGGGGTCTAGGATCTCATTGCACAGGCTATCCATACGACCAGGGGAACGTCGGGTTTCAGTAGCGGCTCTGTGAAACCCGGGGATCCCAGATATCTACAATGTTCTGTGATGCTGTACATTTCTGTGATGTTGCATTTTATCACGCCTTGAGCGAAAATTATATATTATATATATATTAGTAGATGTTGTATATGTTTTGCATCAGCGCTAGTCTAGTCCCCGCTCTGTCGTTAGTTAGCTAACCTAACGGGTAATGACGGGACCCAGTGGCGAATGCGGATGGCATATACGTACGTCATTATTTTCGTTCTTTTTGGTGTGATCAATTGATGGGACTGTGTTGATTCAGATCAATGCAAGTTAAACAAACCTAATCTGATGTTGTTGGAATACTTTTCAAAAAGCTGTTATTGCAAGGACGTTCACTTTTGTTTTGCACAGTGGTATTCAGTTGGAATATCCTGCTCCTCAGTCGACGATGCAAGGGCCGAGATCCCTTCACCGGGAGTGACCCCTTGGACAAAAGTTTGCGTCAGGGCAATGAATTCATTATAGCCGATTACTTTTGCTTTGCATCGTGGTATTCAGTTGGAATATCCTGCACCTCATTCTACGGGGAAAGAGCCGAGATCCCTTCACCGGGAATGACCTCTTTAGCAAAGGTTTTCGTCACTATATTTTTAAAAGCTATCCAGTTCCTTCAACGATATCAAGTTCATTACGTTAAAGGTTTTCGCCAGAAATCATTCGTAGCCCTCCGTCGTTTAACATGGATAGTCAATTAGTATTCAAGCTATGTTTGTTGGCCAAAGTCAAGGCATAGTGATTGATAGCTATTGGGTATTCATGTGCAGCATAGATTGATGCGTTGGTTTGGGGCAGTCGTATAGCCTTGTTGGCCAAAGTCAAGAGCTTGTGCGGGTGGGCTCAAATTAACCAGGAGAATGACGGGTAGAACTTGACATGTGACTTATGATTTGTTGGCCAAAGTCAAGGTCATAAGAGCATGGGGGCAAAAATCCACATCGGGAGCTTCTAAAGAAACTGAAACTTGCCAGATATGTGCATACCTTCTGGAGTGTGATGACGTGAGCGGATTCCGTCACGTTATCATGCGATGATAGTTGGATCCCGATTCCCACTGATTAGTTGGTTTACTCCTCGGGTGATCCCGACTAATTCTTCTTTCAGGTTTGGAGGAGAATTTGACGGTACAGTGGGAGGTTTCCAGATTAGATAAATTAGTAACCATTCTGATCTAGGTTAGAGTGCACGCTGAGTGTTTCTTTTCTCTCTCTCTTTGGCAGCGACCATTGACCCGACCCTAAGACTATGACTCAGTGACCAAAATTAACCGAACCTTCTTAAACACTGGCTTTTGGATTGTCAGAGTTGCAGACCACATTGCCACTCCTACTTTTACCCTTTTCTCCAGGACACCCCGTATTACTACGAACGTCCACTTCCATTAGACAAAACCATCGTATGGTTATATACGAACTTGAAGGAATTTATTCGAGGATGGTTTCCGGTTCTGGAGAAAACGAATAGGACTATTCAGTTGTCTTTTCCTTTTACCTTCTCTCAAGTTGCGAGTACTCCTTGGTTTAGGAGATAGTACACCTATTACGCAAATTGGATAGTCTTCTTCCAAACCATAGGCTGGTGCCGACCGGTAGGGAATGAAGAAAACCAATTAGCCTAGAAGGTATTAAGTAAAGACATATCAAGGGATTAGTAAGAGGGCAAAGTAAATTGCGACTGCTATTCACGACCAAACCAAGTATTTACTCGCCAATCCTAAATCACCTGTGTATTTCTCCAGAACACTCCATATCACTACGAAGATCCACAGTTTATTGGATACTCCATCGTATGGTTATATACGAACTCGAAAGGAACTTGTTCCAGTTCGGGGATGGATGGATTCTGGTTCAGGAGAAATAGGAATAAGGTTTATTCGGTTGTCTTTTATCATCACCTTCTCTCGCATTGCGAGTGCTCCTAGGATTAGGGCAGTACACCCATTATGCTTATTGGATAGTCTTCTTCCAAACCATAGGCTGGTGCCGAACGGTAGGGAAGGAAGAAAACCAATTGGCCTAAAAGGGTGTGCAGAAGGTAATGACTAAAGACATATAAAGGGATTTGGAGAGGTGGCAAAGAATTATACGGTTACAGTCGTGAATCTGGATAATGGAAGAGGCATTACTAGGAATACCCAGATACCCCATCGAAACATTTCAATGTTTCAGTATCACTGTGTACTGTTAAAAGAAAACTGATTTCCCAATTAGACACTTGCTCCAGGGTATGTATTTACCAGGTTTGATTCTCACATCTGTATGGTTTTACAAATGATGAGTGGGAGTAAGTTATTGGGAATTAGGTGATCATCCTCATTATATCGGGATTCGTTGTAATCGGTGATATTTGAGGAAGTCACCTGGGTTGTTTGCCGGACGACAAATATTTGGTTTTGAATATCCGCTGTCATGCACCAATTTCAAATTGATATATCTGTACGTCTATTTTTATAGAGTGAGATATACTTTTTGAAATTATGTCTATGACATTTACCTATATCAGTGGATGGTTAGGTAAGTTGCATTAAATAGCGGTGTAATTCTTCTTAACCATAAGTACAGTTTTCAACCTGCAATACACAGGGAGTGAGTTATTAGACTCAAGGTACTTATACAGAGTATTGTATGTTGTCCAGTGTCCATTAGGACAGAGGGGATGGTCCTCGTACTATATTCGGTTTACTTATGACTTCTATAGTTTTTAGACAGGTGTTTCGTGGAAACACAGGGTCCGAATTTTGAGAAATTATAGGTATATGAATAAAGTAGAGAACCAGATGTTGCAAGTATCGGGATTCTTCAAGGTGATCGAAGATGTAGATACTTGTGTGTGGTATTCAGTTAATAGTAATGATTAAGAGAAATTGCTTCTCTTTCAGGTTACTCATAATTGGAAGCATTCCTAAGTTGAGTAACGCTGATCGGCCTTCTTCCATTTAGTTGACATGCACTGGAGATAGCTGCATGATTTGAATCTGGTTCAATTAAATCAGTGCCTCTGGTTCTATATTGGATATAGAACAGTTCATATCTTAACGATGTTAAGATACAGGGAGTTGTCTGGATTATGTTTAAAACCAGACTCTGGATAACTCAAGGCACGTTTCTGTAATGGCTGTTTGTGGGTTGACCCAGGCTATGACGAGGGTTGACATTTTACCATCTGGAAGATCAATAGAGATATTGTTCTAGACTCGCCACAGTTTTAATAAAAATGGATTTTTTCAGAAAACAGTAGTGGGAGTATGGTAGAACTGGAAGTGATTCCAGAACCGCGAACGATTACTGAAGATTTGATAAGAACCTAAAGATTCAATTTGGTTTGACATTCCATTGGCCACTCCGCAGATGCGGTGGGTAATCTCAGGCACCCGAGAGGTACTCCGGTAGCCTCAAGGACGGTGGCAGGGAGGTTCTTGTTTACCCAGACTTACCATTGCTGTTGTTCCAGACTGTGAGACCAGGCAGGAGGATGAATATAGCGTCGTTCTAAACTAGCTTTAGAAGTGTACGTGTATATGACTCTGCCAGAGGGTTGTCGTAGTCAGTGGGAGCAGCGGAAGCATGGTGGACAAGTGGCTTATGTCTATTTATAGACTAAAGCAGATATAGCGGAGATAGATCATCAATTTCTGATGTGACAGTCATAGGTTTGACTTCATCAGAATAGGGGATGGATCTGTTGAGAAGGTAGTAGGGTGTGATGTCATGGTATTTGGATGACATACACAGAGTAGGAAGTGATATTCCTATACTACGATCGGTTATACTTTGGTCATCACACAGTAGTTTCTCCACATGGGACTTGGACATTATATCAGACATACTGGTTACTAGATCTATGGCTTTAGATCTAGATTTGGGTGGTTTCCCAATTAAGGGTACTTAGACAGCATTCTAAGAGTATTTAGAATGGACGACTCCTGACACGGTAGTGTACCTGCAGGTGATGGAGTCACCCTCTCTAAAGGTGTCTTACAGACTAAAGGGAAGAGCGATGTGTATGATTGGCAGATCACTTGCTTAGGCAATTGAGTCAATCATGAGATGTCAAGTACCACACCAGATGTTATTTTTGCAGCAGATGCAATAAGATATTGATCCAATCCTGGAGAAACAGTCGGAAGCAGTTTTAGAACATAAGTGGAGGTTATAGGGATATGATAACGACAGCCTCATTCGGGAGACAGTTATCATTCCAGGCTTCTAAGGTGACCTGGACGACAGGAAGGTTGTCAGAGTTATAGTTTTCCTTCTGACGAGGGGCAGTATTTTGGACAGGTGGTCCAAGGCAATATTGAGGGAGGCATGGCGCAGGATATTGATTAAGTTCAGTTGACGATACAGTCTAAGAAGTTTGGATTTGGAGTTCATTTATGTGCTAGGTCCCATCAGACATCCAGACACATTCTAAGACAGGTATTGCTCATTTCGGGAGATGGCTTTCTCCGTGAACTTGAGATATATAGAGATATAGAAAGAAACATCGAAGCGCATCCACTCGCTGAGGCTATTCCACGAACGCAATAGTTTCGCAAACGAGCTTTGTGAGACTGACTAGTAGAGGAGTTGGGTGTTCGGTATCACACGGGCTGTGAGTATGCGACATCGCAATAATTAGCCTTGAGTGCAAGTGGGAGATTGCTGGAGATAGTGCCCTTAGAGTCAATTATTGGATCACAGGCACGTGATTGCAATGATTGAGGGAGGACCTGTCCCAGTAGAACAGTCTTACTCAAGATGATAGTATGCTATCTGGTTTATCTTTATCATCGTGTACTGCTTTAGGTGACCTGACAGGTCACTATTGCACGTTGATAGAGCCCCTAGGATTCATGCTTGACTGCCAGCAGTATGAGGGCGATCATATACGTGGGAGTTGGAAGTCTATAAGCACATCCTTAAATGGTCCCTAGCCGTGGGAGTTTCGAGACAGGGCATCGATACTCCAGAGTAGACTAGTGTATACAGTCGAGACCCCGAGGAGGGGCGGTAGCCGGTCTCACAAGCCACTGGTGTCAGTTGGTTCACCTAAGATGTATACAGCTACTCATTGGGTTATGAGTACACCGGACAGGACTCGCCGGGAACATGCTAGTTGGTCTTATACCTGACGTCAGATAGCAGTTCCCTGGTGACATGTATACAGATTAGTTCATCGACCTGAGGATCGTCATTTGTTTCGTGTGAGTTCCCACTGTACTTTGATTACTACCCTACCACGCTCAAAAGAGACGTGCAAACAGGTTTTAGTTGGGTACAGTCCCGAGCCACATGGAGGCATTGAGCGGATCTTCAGGGGTTTGTCTCTCCCGGTATTGGGGGTGAGGTCGCGCTGTGTCTAGGAGAGCCAGTACATGAAAAGTCCTTGGCCAAGGCAGAAGATTTACTGGTAGGTATTCCAGTAGTATCTCAGGATGTTCTGGGCTACACTCCGACACGACTTGTACCGCTTTTGGGGGTCTGACTTTTACCAACCCCCTAGGCCCGCCATGTGATGCTCATAGATGAACGGACCGATCTGTACGGGTATTGTCACTGACAGGCTCAGTAGGATGTCAGGATGAGTTCGCTCATCGACATCCCTTTTGGTCAATAGCTGGTAGCCCGTCACGTATGGCTAATACCTTTGACGTGCTAGTGGTTAAATCCACAGCCATAGTATTGACGAGTCTTTAGAGTCCCCCACGGACAGTTGCTCAAGTTTTCGGGCGAAACGCTGTAGAGGCCGTATGGAGATATGGCAGGGTTCGATCAGATACGTGCGGTATTGCACGGATCATGATCGGACGGAAAATACTAGCGGGCTTTGGTTTAAGCCGGATCCTAGTATAGTACAGTGTAGATTTTGTCTCATTGCATTTGTATTCAGTCGGAATACAAATGCGGGTGTGTATACACAGCAGCGGGGTTTTCCTGTAGTTTATTACGGGATCTGTTTTTTGGAGTTACCAGTTTGCTTTCCGTTTCGGCCATTTTTTCTTTGTATCTTTAATTGACCGAAGATTGGTGGAGGAGGGCTTGTTTGCATTTGTGCAAATAAGCATTTTGGAGGGTTGTCTTTGCATTTTGAAGTGTCATGATGGTTTCACCATCATTTGACTTCATTTGACTTCCTCACTTCATGATGGCTTCACTTTTGTGTGACATGGTTTTGATGATGGTTGTTGTTGAGTGTGGATGTGGTTATGATCATTGTTTTTTTTATCATCATTCTTTTCTTGCATCATTATTGATCCACATCCCCTTAGACATTTCACACACTCTCATTCTCCACAAAGAATGGCCGGCCAAAGGTGATGGGGCTGTCCTATTTTTGGTGGAGAAAGTTTTTGATCTCATATCATTTTTGCTTCACCAAAAAAATCCCAAATTCAACTCCAAAGTTCATCCCTCCACTAAAAGGCAACATCCACTACCCCAAATGAGACACAGCTCACTACACTATTCTACAGCAAACCTTCGGCACGTCAACTCGGCAACTTCGTGCCCGAGTTGCCTCAGACCAGAGGTGGGAGCCCGTAAAAGAAGCCGGTGATGTGGTGCCCTTCCGGCGACTTGGTGGAGACCGGAGATTCCGCAGGGAGATCGGGACGACGACGAGAAGACCGAAGGACACGGATCGCTCGGTATATCTATCTACCCCTTCTCTTGTTAGCTAGGAGTAGATTAATGGAACGATCCGGATTTATAGTGCGCGGTGGTGCCGGTTTAAAAGTTAAAGAAAATCATCGCTTCCGCATTCCGGAGTCGGATTGACGGCCGGGGCGCTGCCGTGCACTTACAGCACCTGAATGGGTAAAACCCATTGGGAGCAAATGGATCTTGAGAAGATTCTTGGTGTAGATGGAAAAGTTGAGACTTTCAAACCTATGCATAAGTCCATCAGGATCAATGCATGCATCGCGGAGTTGGAACATTTGTTTTGATATTGCAGTCAAAGAGTTTGACTTCATCAAAATGGTAGATGAACCTTGTATATACAAGAAAGTTGTAGAGAGTGAGGTTGTCTTAAACGTATTATACGTAGATGACATACTCTTGATAGGAAATGGTTTCTTATGCTACACTCGGTCAAGCTCCTCTTATCACGAGGATTCTCAATATAAGATCTGGATGATACCTACTGCATCTTGTGGATTATGATCTATGGTGATAGATCTAAGTGGATGTTGGGATTGTCCCAAATCCAGGTACATTAACACCATACTAAAGGGGTTTAGTATGGAGGATTCTAAGCGTGGTGGTTCGCCACTTGCTCTTGAATCACTCTCTCCAAAAAGATGTCTCCCAAGACTGATTTGGAGAGAGCTCGCGTGCAAGGGATAACTTATGCTTCGGCAGTAGGCTCTATCAGAGTATGCGATGTTATGTACCAGACCAGATGTAGCTAACTCACTAGGTGTAGTTATAAGGAATCAATCAGATCTTGGGAGAATCACTGGACAGCTGTGGAGGACATTCTTAAGTATTTGAGAAGCACTAAAAGAATGTTCTTGTTTCGAGCTTCCATAGTGATAAGGTCGATTGAAAGTTAGTCACATGCATTGTCTTTACCCTCAGTGGAGGGACGGTATGATTGGAAGAGTTCCAAGGTAGATACCGTGGCATACTAGACGATAAAGGCTGAATACATTGCTACCAACGATGCTACCAAAGAGGTTGTCTGGACATTTCTTGTTCATGAGATGAACAAGGTTCCTACCATTGAGTGTCCAATAATTGTTATTGTGACTACAATGGAGTTGTGGCGTTAGCCTAGGAACACCTGTCCCATCATCGATCCAGACATATTCTGAGGACAGCATCACCTGATCAGGGAGATGGCTGATCTCCAAGGGATTGAGGTAAGGAGAGTAGATTTTGAGGTTAACACGGCAGATCCACTCACAAAGGCCTTCTTCCCCAAATACCATTTGAGAGATTTTAGGATGGTTGAGTATGGGATACTATAACCACTGCTAAATTGTTGAGTATGTGATACTGCGGCAAATGGCCTTAGTGCATTTGGAAGATTGTTAGTTATATGTATGCCCTAGAGGCCATTACTGTACATGTGATGTATATTGTAGTGGATGCTTGGGCATATATTGGGAGGACTTTCTTGCTCGACATGATAGTATATTATCTGGTTGCACTTTGTCTTAACATGTTGACTTGTATAAGTGATGTTATCTTGCTCTCACATGTTAACAAAGCCCTTAAGATGTGTACTTGACTACCGGGACTATGATGGAGATCATACTAGTGGGGCCAAGGGTAGTCCATAAGTACACCCTTTAATAGTTCCTAGTCGTGGGAGTATCGAGACAGGGTATCGATACTCCGGAGTAGACTAGCGTATGCGCTTCTTGACCCATATGATGGGCGATGGATGATTCTACATCCATTGGTGTCTGACATCAAAGAAGGTATACGGGTGCTCAGTGGAGACTTGGTACACTGAACGGACTCGCCGAGAACTCCTAAATAGCATTATACCTATCGTCAGATAGCAGTTCTCTGGTGACACTGGTACAGGTTAGTCTATCGACCCGAGATCATCATAGAGTCTTATGTGATTCCCACTTTGCTTTGATTTCCACCATACCATGGTCAATAGATCGTGCAAAAGGGTGGTTTTTGGGTACACTTCCGAGTCACATGGAGACAATGAGCGATAGGAGGGGATTCGTCTCTCCCGGTATTGGGAGTTGATGTTGCGCTATGCTCGATTGGCCATAACAGGAAGGTTGCTGAGATTTACTGGTAAGTGTTATCAGTAGTTTCTCGAACCGTTATGGACCTTGTATCGGCATAACTTATCAGGCTATTGGGGTCTGACGTTATACCACCCCCAGGCTGTGATATGCGACATATCTGACGAAGAGACCGGACTGTAAGGTAGTGTTACTGATTGGATTCTCAGGAGTACGAGTAGGATTGCTTGCTGATCTTCTGATCGCTCAATACCCGGGTGGCCGTTACGTTTAGCAGACCGCTTGCGGCTTGTTGGTGTTTGATATGATCATCACCTACTGCCGGCGTATTGACGAGTCTTTAGAGTCCTACACAGTAGTTTCCTGGTTTATACGAAACGAAGTAGGAGCACATATGTCTTATGTGTGGGACCAATATTAATACGAGTATGTGATACCGTATTCTATTCTCGCGATATGTGATATCGGTCGTTTATATGAGATATAGCCGGGTTATTGGATCAAGTGTTGATTCGATAAATTGATTCATATGAGATTAGTCGGTTGTATGTGATATAGCCGGATTATTAAATCAAGTGTTGATTTGATAATTTAATGTATAATTATATATTTGATATATTAATTTACATTAACTAATATTTGCTCACTTAAACATTTCTTTTTCTCACTTGTGTGCATATAGTATATATGTGATATATATTTATGTTCATTATTTTGTGTCGTGCTAGATGCCACATGATTTATGGGTGTATGAGACTCACACCATGGTTGATATAATGTTGGGTTTTATTTATCTAATGTTAATCAAATTAGATGGTAATTAGTCACATGGTTCAAGCTTGTAGAAGCTTGTGGAACCATTGACTAAGTCCACTCATTTGTTTTACTTGTAGATATTTATTAACCTAACCATTATAGTTAGCCATGGTAAACTATCTACATAAGTTAGTGTATGACACTAACTCACCCATGGTTCATATTCTCACCTCAATGAGTTCATTCTCTCATTCTTCACTTGATCATCTTCTTCTTCATTGAAAAAATGCTTTCTAGCTTTTGAAATGGTTAGAAAATATTATGAGAAAAAGAAAACTAAAGAGAGTCTATTTCCTACTTCATCATCCTCTACTATTAGTCATTTAGTTTAGGGTGTTTGCTTCACTAAACCCTAATTTAGTGATGAGGTAGCATGAGCTTGAGTCTCCTCGATTTAGATCATCTTCAGCCTTGAAAAATTCGAGCAAGCTTGTTCATTTCTCTAAGGGAACCCATACTAGGGTTCGGGAGATCACAACTTGCAGCGAAGGGACTACTACACGGAGCTTTAGAAGTGAAGGACCGGTCTACAAAGGTTGTATTCCTCATTCACTTTACTTGCAAAGTTGTTTGCATGATGTTTGTTTAAATCTCTAGTTAAGATTCTGGGGTTAGAGTTATTTAGAACGACAAATTTTTGAAAACGGCATGGACGATGCCTCCCGAAACCTTGCTGCCGTCCTAGATAGCCCTACACCGCCCTGAAGCCGAGGCACCCGGAGTCAAACAATTCCGGGCACCGCATCCAAAGAATTATTCAGGAAAAGAGAGCCCACTCGAGGCGGAAGAATGGGCTCAGTCGATCGAAGATGATATGGCGGCAGCACAAGTGAAGACCTCCAGATCGAGGCCTTCGCCGACTCCAGCTTCCAGAGTGACAAGGATGACTCCAGGTCCAAGTAGGGTTATGTCTTTACCCTCAATGGAGGGGTGGTATGTTGGAAGAGCTCCAAGAAGGACACCGTTGCTGACTCGACCATGGAAGCGGAGTATATCGCTGCATGTGACGCCGCGAAAGAAGCAGTCTAGATCAGGAAGTTCATGACAGAACTTCAGGTAGTTCCATCAATTGTTGATCCAATACCGTTGTATTGTGACAACAACGGCACCATAGCTTTGGAAAAGGAACCAAGGTCCCATCAGATGTCCAGACACATCTTGAGGCGGTTCCACCTGATCAGGGAGATCATTGATCGCCGGTAGATCAAGGTACGGAGAGTAGAGAAAGAGAACAACACTGCAGATCCACTCATGATATGTCTGCGATATGCCAATACATGGCCTTAGTGCAAATAGGAGATTGTTAGGGATATATGACCTAGAAGCCATTATTGTATCATTTTGAATTGTATATTACATATTGGTGTTAGTTATATGTATGCCCTAGAGGCCATTACTGTACATAGGATGTATATTGTAGTGGATGCTGGGACATATATAGGAAGGACTTTCTTGCTCGACATGATAGTATGCTATCTGGTTACTCTTTACCTTAACGTGTATACTGATTGTCTTTCTGTTACATGTTGGTAAAGCCCTTAGGATGTGTACTTGACTACCTGGACTATGATGCGGATCATACTAGTGAGGACATGGTAGTCCAATAAGTACATCCTTCAAGGTCCCTAGTCGTGGGTGTATCGAGACGGGGCATCGATATACCAGAGTAGCTAGCGTATACCTTCTCGACCCATACAGATGGGCGATGGATGATCCCATATCCATTGGTGTTTGACATCAGAGATCATATACAGGTGCTCAGTGGAGACTGGGTACACTGGACGGACTCGCCGAGAACTCCCAGATGGTATTATACCTTACGTCAGATGGCAGTTCTCTGGTGACACTGGTACAGAGTAGTCTGTTGACCCGAGATCGTCATAGAGTCTTGTGTGATTACCACTGTGCTTTGATTTCCACCTTACCACATCCAAGAGGGCGTGCAAAACGGTGGCTTTTAGGTACAGTCCCGAATCACATGGAGGCAATGAGCTATAGGAGGGGATTCGTCTCTCCCGGTATAGGGAGTTGATGTTGCGCTGTGTTCGATTGGCTATAACCGGAAATCCCTGGCCAGGGTTGCTGAGATTTACTGGTAAGTGTTACCAGTAGTTTCTCGAACTGTTATAGACCTCATATCGACACGACTTATCGAGCTATTGGGGTTTGACGTTTACCACCCCTAGGCAAGATATGCGACATATCAGACGACGAGACCGGACTGTACGGTAAGTGTTACTGGTTGGATTCACAGGAGTGTTAGCGGGCTTGCTCTTCGATCTTCTAATCGCTCAATACCCGGGTGGCCGTTATGTTTAGCAGACCGCTTACGGCTTATGGGTGTTTGATATGATCATCACCTGCTGCCGGCGTATTGACGAGTCTTTAGAGTCCTACACAGAGGTTTCCTGGCTCAAGCAAAACGAAATAGGAGCGCATATGAGATATGTGAGGGACCGAGAATAATGAGTGTATGTGATACCGTATTCTATTCTCGCGATGAATGTATCGATTGGTTGTATGCGATATAACCTAGTTATCGAATCAAGGATTGATTCGATAAGACGATACATTGGATATTAGTCGGTCTTATGCGATATGACCGGATCGTTAAATCAAGTGTTGATTTAATGATTTAATGTATAATTATAGATTAGATATATTATTTTACATTAACTAGTATTTGTTCACTTAAAGATGGATTTTCTCACTTGATGTGCATATTGTATATGTGATATAGTTTTGTGCAATTGTTTGTATCATGTTTGATGATACATGCAAACTTGGGTGTATGTTTGAATTGAACCATGTTTAGTAAATGGTTAGGGTTTCATATCATTTGATTTATTTACTTATTCATTCATTTATTTATCCCTTTAGGTAAGAAATAAAATGGTGACTTTATTTGGATTTCACTTGAAGCTTCATGAAGCTTTGAAAGTCAAACCATTTTGTTTCTTTCCTAAACCCTAACCTTTTAACTAAACCCTAGTTCATTCTCTACACTTAAACATGGTTGCTAATATGATAAGAATCATTTTATTTTCTATTATCTATTATTCTTATCATATTCTTTTCCTTCATCTTCTTCTTCTTCAAGAAGAAAGAAGCTTGCTAGCTTCAATGGTGACTTGAGAAAAAGCGTGAGAAATCCAGTTCTAAAGTGAACCCACTTCCTATTTCTTCATCCTCTACCACTTGCCAAGTAGTATAGGGTGTTTTCTTCACAAGTTTCATGACTTGGTGAAGTTGGATCTTGATCTTGTGTTGCCTCGACGTAGATCATCTTCGGCATCGAAGTCGACGACCTAGCCCGATCATTTTTTCGATGGAACCATCGCTAGAGTCCGGGATCCGATGATCGCAGCAGAGGGACATCATCACGGAGCTAAGAAAGTGGAGGACCGGATCTACAAAGGTTGTAGTCTCTTTCACTTTAGTCTAAAGTTGTTTACTACTTGCATGTTTCGCCTTAAACTCTAGTCAACGATCGCATTAGGGTTTCTCGGCACCGGAAATTTTTGATTTCGGCATGGTTGATGCCTTGTGGAACCTCTTTAGTGTGCCTAGGAACCCTACAGTGGTATCAGAGACTAGCTGAAGCTTTAGGCGAAGTGTAGACGAAGTTAGAAGTCCGATCGAACCCGTAAACCCCGACAAAACCCTTCTCTGTACATTTTTCAAAACAGTGGATTTTTGTGAATTAAAAATTCTCATAAAAACATGCTGGAAAAATTAAGAATTACTGTGAAGTACGGTCCACTAAATCCTCAAAATGACCGTGGAACCGCGGCGAAACCAGGGGTTTGACGGCGGTTCCGCGGCCAAAATTTGGACTTAGTCCCTGAAATTTCATATATTTATTCTTAGGTCCTTTCTTGGCAATTTGTTTTGGGAATTTCTTAATTCCACTCAAGTGTTGAGTTTTCTAGGGTTTTATTGGGGACTCGTTAATTTGATCGGACAATTTAACTTCGTTTAAGTTTTTCCGGATATTTTAGAAACTGTTAAAAAGTTCGACCGGATATAAATACCCACTTTTTCCCCTGCCGGAAAATTTCCAAGTGTTGGATTTTTCCGTAGTTTAATGATGTTCTAAGTAGTGCAAGTAACACGATGGTCCCTCTAGAAGACAACAAACCTTAACTCGATTATGTGACCGTCTTGAACTGCCCTTTGAACCTTAGGGTTTGGGGCAGTACGTGAAAGGTTTGCCTAGCACCCTATGTAGAGTTTTGAAGCATCACATGTCTCAAAGTTTAGATTTTTATGGTGCTAAACAAGCATACAAAGGAATCGATCCTAGAAAATTAGGGTTTCGAAAGTTAAAGCCAATAAAAACTAGGGTTTCGAGACTACAACCTTTGTAGCTCCCTTTCGCTGGACTCTTTGGTCTCTTGGGTGTTGGAAGAAGGTCCTCTTGAAGTCCTCTCACGTCCACGACGATCCACCCGGAGTTCCTCGTCCAAGCTCGCAACTTCAATTATCACGATGAGAAACGAAGAGAACACTCTAAACAAGTTGGCTAAACTTGTGTAGAATGATGTTGTGGTTTAGATTCTCACTTCAAAAACCTTTCTTTATGTGTGTTTTACTCTTTAGAAAAAACTAGAGAGCAAATGGTGAAGGAGGATGAAGATGGTAGCTTTCTTTTAACAAGAGTAAAATGATAACCCTTGAAAAGAAATGAAATATATCTATATATATTTTATTTCTTCTCACTACAAACCATGGTTAAATCTTTGAGTTAGTATTTAATTAGGGTTTAAAACATATAAGGAAAGTTTAATCCAAGGTTAATGGTAGGTGAGAATGGTTAGGTTAAAGAAGAGTGTAGAAACAACTCAAGAATTATCCTTTCCTTTTCTATTTTGTTTTAAACATAAAATTAAATAATAATCCATATATTTATCCATGGTGTGAGTCTTATATTACCACAATTTCCAAGTGTAAACAACCATGATAGATGGGTGTATGTATGTATGTATGTATGTATGCACATCCATATGTGTATGAAACTAGAAAGAAAGAAAGAAACACATACATGCATGCATATATCCATCATATTCAAGAAAGGTTTTAAGTGAGAAAACTAATGGTTAAATGATAAATCAATACTTGATTTATCAATCCGGCCATATCACATATGACCCCACCAAAAGCAAGCCGCCCGATCAATGTTCGGTATCCTATACGCCCATTTTAATCGGGTCCATGCGCATATCGCATACGCGCACCACAACGTTTCGCCTGGACTAGGTAACTCCTTTGTGGGACTCTAAGACTCGTCAATACGCCGGCAGAGGGTGATGATCATATCAAGCACCCCCAAGCCGCAAGCGGTCAGCTAAACGTAACGGCCACCCGGGTATTGAGCGATCAGAAGAAAACAAGCGAACCTGCTACAACTCCCGTCGAGCCAACCGACAACACTACCGTACAGTCCGGTCTCCTCGTCTGATATGTCGCATATCAAGTCTAGGGGTGGTAAACGTCAGACCCTAATAACCGATAAGTCGTGCTGATATGAGGCTCATAACGGGTCGAGAAACTACTGGTAACACTTACCAGCAAATCTCTGAATCGGCCCTGGCCAGGGACTTCCCTGTTACGGCCAATCGAGCACAGTAAAATATCAACCCCCAATACCGGGAGAGACGAAACCCTTTCTATCGCTCATTGCCTCCATGTGACTCGGGACTGTACCCAAAAACCACTGTTTTGCATGCCCTCATGGACGTAGTAAGGTGGGGATCAAAGCACAGTGGGAATCACACAAGACTCTAGGACGATCTCGGGTCTACAGACTAACCTGTACAAGTGTCACCTGAGAACTGCCATCTGACGTGACGTATATTACCATCTGGGAGTTCTCGGCGAGTCCGTCCAGTGTACCCAGTCTCCACTGAGCACCCGTATACCATCTCTGATGTCAAACACCAATGGATATGGGATCATCCATCGCCCATCTTATGGGTCGAGAAGCGTATACGCTAGTCTACACTGGTATATCGATGCTCCGTCTCGATACACCCACGACTAGGGACCTTGAAGGATGTACTTATGGACTACCATGTCCCCACTAGTATGATCTGCATCATAGTCCAGGTAGTCAAGTACACATCCTAAGGGCTTTACCAACATGTAACTATAAGACAGTTTAAAGAGACTAGTATACATGTTAAGATAAAGAGCAACCAGATAGCATACTATCATATCGAGCAAGAAAGTCATCTCTATATATGTCCAAGCATCCAATATAATATACAGCATCTGTACAATACTGGCCTCTAGGGCATACATACAACTAACAATCTCCCACTTGCACTAGGGCCAGCTGCTGTAGTATCGCATATCGAGCATCCCGAAGAGTCTCTCAAACTGTATCTGGGGAATGGCCTTCGTGAGTGGATCCGCTGTGTTGTTCTTCATGTCAACCCTCCTGACCTTGATCTCCCGGCGATCAACTATCTCCCGGATCAGGTGATACCGCCTCAGAATATGCCTGGATCGCTGATGGGACCTAGGTTCCTTGGCCAAAGCCACCGCTCCATTGTTATCTCAATATAAAGGTATTGGATGCTCAATGGATGGAACCACTCCAAGTTCAGTAATGAACTTCTTGATCCAGACAGCCTCTTTGGCAGCATCGTTGGCAGCGATGTATTCAGCCTCCATCGTCGAGTCTGCCACGGTTTCCTGCTTGGAACTTTTCCAGCTAACCACCCCTCCGTAAAGTGTAAAGAAAAATCCCGACTGCGACTTAGAGTCGTCCTTATCACTCTGGAAGCTCGAATCGGTAAAGGACTCCACTTGGAGTTCTCCGTTACCATACACCAAGAGCATCTCTTTAATCCTTCGTAAGTACTTGAGAATGCTCTTCACAGCTGTCCAGTGACTCTCTCCAGGACCAGCTTGATACCTGCTCACTATACTTAGTGATTATGCTACATCGGGTCTGGTACATAGCATCGCGTACATGATAGAGCCTACAGCCGAAGCATAGGGTATCCCTTGCATGCGAGCTCTCTCCAAATCAGTCTTAGGAGACATCTCTTTGGAGAGAGTGACTCCAGAGATCGTGGGTAAATTCCCACGCTTGGATTCTTCCATACTAACCTCTTTAGTATGGTGTCAATGTACCTGGATTGGGACAATCCCAATATCCGTTTGGATCTATCTCTATAGATCCTAATTCCCAATATGCTGGAGGCATCACCAAGATCTTTCATTGAGAATCTTTGTGATAAGAAGAGCTTGACCGATTGCAGCATAGGAATGTCATTTTCTATCAAGAGTATGTCGTCCACGTACAATACGAGGAAGACAACCTTACTCTCTGCCACCTTCTTGTAGATACAAGGTTCATCTGGGTTTTTGACGAAATCAAACTCTTTGATAACGACGTCAAAACAGATGTTCCAACTTCGCGATGCTTGCTTTAATCCATAAATGGATTTAAGCAGCTTGCACACCTTCCCGCTGCTCCCACTATCTACGAAGCTCTCTAGCTGAGTCATGTACACGCACTCTTCTAAATCACCGTTTAGAAAGGCAGTCTTAACATCCATTTGCCAGATTTCGTAATCATGATATGCAGCGATGGCAAGCATGATCCGGATGGATTTAAGCATAGCCACTGGAGAAAAGGTTTCGTCATAGTCCATACCTGGTCTTTGACGAAAACCCTTTGCAACAAGTCTAGCTTTGAAAGTCTCCACTTTCCCATCTACACCAAGTTTTTTCTTGAAGATCCACTTGCTCCCTATGGGTTTTACCCCTTCAGGAGCATCTTCCAAAGTCCATACTTTGTTGGTGTATATGGATTCCATCTCGGACCGCATAGCATCCAGCCATTTCACTGAGTCCCCACTCGTGATGGCCTGCTCGAAGCTAGTTGGGTCATCATCCTCCATGATGCAATCCTCGCTCCCACTATCCATGAGAAAACCGTAATATCTCTTAGGTTGGCGAGGAACCCTACTAGATCGGCGGAGAGGCTGAGGTTCGTTGGGAGCTTGTGAATGCTCTGGTTCCACTAAATCTTCAGTTTGAGTTTGTGTAGCCGGAATTTCTTCCAGTTCTACCTTGTTGCCACTAATTTCTTTTGTAAGAAATTCCTTTTCTAAAAAGGTGGCATGTCGAGAAACAAACACTTTTTGTTCCTCAGTATGGTAGAAAAGATATCCATGTGAATGTTTGGGATATCCCACAAATTTGCATAGAACTGACCGCGCCTCGAGTTTGTCCGGATTTTGCCTCTTGACATAGGCCGGACAACCCCATATCTTAACTCGTTTAAGACATGGTCTCTTCCCACTCCATATCTCATATGGTGTGGTAGGTACAGATTTAGATAGAACTTGATTCAATAGGTATGCCGCAGTTTCCAGCGCATACCCCCAGAAGGAAATAGTTAACTTAACTGTGCTCATCATAGAGCGCACCATATCTAATAGGGTGCGGTTCCTCCGTTCTGATACACCGTTGTGCTGTGGTGTATATGGAGGAGTCAGCTGAGAGAGAATCCCATTCTCTTTTAGGAAGTCCAGGAATTCATTGCTCAAGTATTCACCTCCTCGATCAGATCGAAGGACTTTAATACTTTTTCCGGTTTGGTTCTCGACTTCTTGTTTATATTCTCTAAATTTCTCAAAAGCTTCTGATTTGTGTTTCATCAGGAACGCATATCCGAATCTAGAGAGATCGTCAGTGAATGTAATGAAGTACGAAGAACCATCCCTGGCATGTGTAGACATGGGACCGCATACATCACTATGTATCAGTCCCAAGAGTTCGGTAACTCTTTCTCCGTGTCCCGTAAACGGAGTTTTGGTCATCTTGCCTTTGAGACATGACTGAAAAGTGTCATAAGATGAAAATTCAAACGGATTCAAATATCCATCCTTATGCAACTTAGCTAGTCGTGTCGTATTGATGTGACCCAGTCTACAATGCCACAAGAAGGATTCGTTCAGTTCTGAACTCTTCCTCTTGTGTGTGCTTGTTATGCTCAGAACTGTTGATTGATTTAGAACATAAATGCCATTGCACAACGTGCCTGATCCAACCAACTTTTGGTTATGGAAAATGTTCATAACATTATCCTGTAATACAAAATTATATCCCTCTTTACTCAACAAAGAAACCGATATAATGTTGCATATCAGGTTCGGCATGTAATAGCATTCGTTCAGAACCAATGTATTACCAGTTGGTAATGCAAGGTGATATTCCCCGACAGTCTTAGCTGCAACAATTGCACCATTTCCAACTCTAATGTCTTTATCACCTTCTCCAAGTTCTCTACCTTTCCTGAGCCCATGTAACTGATTACATATATGGGATCCTGACCCGGTATCTAATACCCAGGACGTAGGGCAAATGGAGAAACAGTTCTCTGTAACGAACACACCCGAAGAAAATGCATCAACATGTACTTTCTTCATTCGGGTGGCATGGGAATCCTGGTATTCCCCTATATCCTGTTCAGTCCTATAACTCTTATAAGAAAGAACGGAACCAACGTTCCCCAGCACAGTATAACATGCGGGTTCGGTCAATACATCCATATTATTATCTTGATTAAGGCATGATATGGTCGCTACCTGGAGAGAGAGAGAAGAAAACACTTTACCGTATGCCCTTGCAAAATCAGATTGGTTATTATCTTATCTAATCAGGATGGCTCCCACTGGTTTTTATCAAATCTTCCTTCAAACCCTAAAAGGAAAGACTAGCCAGGATTAATTACACCCTACAACTTCGCCGATCTTTCAGCCAGGCCAGTGTCGGTACTTTGAGGGAGGTTCCCCGTGCTTTCGCACGGACCTAATTAAAGTAAACCTCGTTTTCCCAGAGGCGTAACCCCGTTGACACCTTTCTAGACACCTACTTGATCGGCTAATTGTAATGTGTAAAACTCTCCCAGGAGTAACTCTTACTCGCAGTGGGTATCGGGATCCAATTATCTCATAGAAGGTATGCAATCTCATTGCAAATTTCAACACTTGAAATTCCCGATAATATTTTGCCCCTAAACCCTATGACCTTGACAAAAGCCAACAAATCATAGGATGTCAGTCAAGTTCAACCCGTCATTTCTTGATTGAATCAAACCCACCCGCACAACCCTTGACAAAGGCCAACAAGGTCGTACGACTACCCCAAAACAATCTACATCAAATGCATAAGCAGATAAGTACCATTTAGCTACCGTACACTACGCCTTGACAAAGGCCAACAAACGCAGCACGAATACTAAACAGTTCTTATCTGAAATAACGGAGGGCTATGACAGGTTTTTCTGAAAACCTATTGCGTAATGAACTTGATATCGTCGTAGAATCATGTGAATTTTGAAATGGAGTGATTTCGAGGCTTTTATTAGTTTTGCTAAAGGGGTCACTCCCGGTGAAGGGATCATCGGCCCTTTCTTCGTCGAATGAGGTGCAGGATATATCATATATATCACTGTGCAAAGCAAAACTCCAAAAGCAATCAAAAGCAAACCGAGTGTGTAGCATCTGCCAATTATTGCTAAAGGGGTCACTCCCGGTGAAGGGATCTCGGCCCTTTCCTCATCGAATAAGGTGCAGGGTATATCATATATACCGCTATGCAAAGCAAAACTGTAGCTACCTTTTTATTTGAAAATTTGATTCTACAACATCTTTTAGGTTTCTTTTCTTTCATTAATCACATTAATGAAGTCCCATCATTTAAGTCACCTAAACATAACAGATAAATACGACGTACACTTATGCCATCTGCATTCGCCTCGATGTCCCCTCGTGCACCGTAAGGTTAGGTAACTAACGACAAAGCAGGGCAGGGCTAGTGCGGGTGTAAAACATAAGTAACGCCTATATAATATATCATATATACTATATACTGTATTCATCATAGAACATATCTAATGATCACATCACAGATATTGCAGCAGAAACATAGATATAATGTGGGATATACTAGGACGTCCGTATTTAGTATTTAGCCAATAATAGAAAATACGGATTCCATAGTCGCGATGAATAGCCAAGCCCACACCCTGGACCCCTACGAGAGCGGCAAGCGACCCTACCAATTCTGGAGTTTAGGAGACCCGGTCTCGACTCCTCGAGATGGCCTCCCACTGAACCCCAGAACCCGGTCACCTGTGCTCCCCTCTTTGGGTCCATCCTAATGCGGAAAAGTAAATAATATACAACACTGGTGACACAACCTCAACCCGGAAGTGCCCCAAATAAAAGAATATTATATTACATTTGAATTTACATGAATGAAAATATAAAACTCTCATCTCACATAAAACCCCCCGGCTATTCAATTGCGACAATCCTGCACATCATATCTCAGTAACACATAATATCTCATATCATCAACGTAAGTAAGTATGCGTACCCCAATTGTCGTTGACGTATAGCAACGAAACCGGCGATATCGACATACTACACTTACAGTCACAGAAAAGAAAGTGTAAAACTGCAATATCTGGAATCCACATTCTCTTTAGACATCGTAAATGCGAAGCATCACATACCTCATATTTCATGTCTTATAATATGAATTCCACACATTGCATCACATTCCAGATAATTAGACAGTATTAAAGTTTTCGAACGAACGATCAAATACCCAAGATTCACTAAAGCTCAACACTTGAGCGGAGTTCAAAAACCCGGAGTGCGACACAGTGGTAGCGGTCCAGCCGTAGAAGGGTCAAGCCAACGCCTCACATGTGGCACGCCGTACTGCCCCAAACCCTAAGGTTCAAAAGGCAGTTCAAGACGGTCACATAATCGAGTTAAGGTTTGTTGTCTTCTAGAGGGTCTACCACAAACAAACTTGCACGTATTTCCGAAAGCTTTTAAACCCCGTGAAAAGTGAGCAAATGATACTCGTTCAAACACTTCAATACTTTCTAATTTACCCGAAAAAGTCACAAAAACAAAATTCCGATCGAATCGTCGAGTTCAAAACCATCTCCAGAATTTTTAACAGTATATTCAGATTAAACATACTCAAAACAATGTACAAGTAGTTTAAGGAGTTACTGTGCAAAAACGAAGCCATGAAGCCACTATAAGGCCGCGGAGCCGCGGCTTAAGCCACGCTTTGCCGTGGTTCCACGGCGGTTTGTTCAGATCATGAGTTCGTATTTCACAACATCTCTTATATTTTCCTGCTGTATTTTTTAAGTATTTTTAATTCTGAAAATAACCAGATTTTAAAAAATGTCCAGAGAGCACTCAAAATCCGCATTTTCCGGTTCGATCGGAGTTTTAACTTCGTAAAATAGTCGCCTAATGTTCTAGGTTTGCTCTGATACCAATTAAAGTTTTGCCTAGCACCCTATGTAGAGTTTTGAAGAATCACATGTCTCAAAGTTTAGATTTTTATGGTTTCGAGACTACAACCTTTGTAGCTCCCTTTCGCTGGACTCTTTGGTCTCTTGGGTGTTGGAAGAAGGTCCTCTTGAAGTCCTCTCACGTCCACGACGATCCACCCGGAGTTCCTCGACCAAGCTCGCAACTTCGATTATCACGATGAGAAACGAAGAGAACACTCTAAACAAGTTGGCTAAACTTGTGTAGAATGATGTTGTGGTTTAGATTCTCACTTCAAAAAACTTTCTTTATGTGTGTTTTACTCACTAGAAAAAACTAGAGAGCAAATGGTGAAGGAGGATGAAGATGGTATCTTTCTTTTAACAAGAGTAAAATGATAACCCTTGAAAAGAAATGAAATATATCTATATATATTTTATTTCTTCTCACTACAAACCATGGTTAAATCTTTGAGTTAGTATTTAATTAGGGTTTAAAACATATAAGGAAAGTTTAATCCAAGGTTAAGGGTAGGTGAGAATGGTTAGGTTAAAGAAGAGTGTAGAAACAACTCAAGAATTATCCTTTCCTTTTCTATTTTGTTTTAAACATAAAATTAAATAATAATCCATATATTTATCCATGGTGTGAGTCTTATATTGCCACCATTTCCATGTGTAAACAACCATGATAGATGGGTGTATGTATGTATGTATGTATGCACATCCATATGTGCATGAAACAAGAAAGAAAGAAAGAAACACATACATGCATGCATACATCCATCATATTCAAGAAAGGTTTTAAGTGAGAAACTAATGGTTAAATGATAAATCAACACTTGATTTATCAATCCGGCCATATCACATATGACCCCTCCAAAAGCAAGCCGTCCGATCAATGTTCGGTATCCTATACGCGCATTTTAATCGGGTCCATGCGCATATCGCATACGCGCACCACAACGTTTCGCCTGGACTAGGTAACTCCTTTGTGGGACTCTAAGACTCTTCAATACGCCGGCAGAGGGTGATGATCATATCAAGCACCCCCAAGCCGCAAACGTTCAGCTAAACGTAACGGCCACCCGGGTATTGAGCGATCAGAAGAAAACAAGCAAACCTGCTACAACTCCCGTCGAGCCAACCGGCAACACTACCGCACAGTCCGGTCTCCTCGTCTGATATGTCGCATATCAAGTCTAGGGATGGTAAACGTCAGACCCCAATAACCGATAAGTCGTGCCGATGTGAGGCTCATAACGGGTCGAGAAACTACTGGTAACACTTACCAGCAAATCTCTGAATCAGCCCTGGCCAGGGACTTCCCTGTTACGGCCAATCGAGCACAGTACAACATCAACCCCCAGTACCGGGAGAGACGAAACCCCTCCTATCACTCATTGCCTCCATGTGACTCAGGACTGTACCCAAAAACCACCGTTTTGCACGCCCTCATGGACGTGGTAAGGTGGAGATCAAAGCACAGTGGGAATCACACAAGACTCTATGACGATCTCGGGTCTACAGACTAACCTGTACAAGTGTCACCTGAGAACTGCCATATGACGTGAGGCATAATACCATCTGGGAGTTCTCGGCGAGTCCGTCCAGTGTACCCAGTCTCCACTGAGCACCCGTATACCATCTCTGATGTCAAACACCAATGGATATGGGATCATCCATCGCCCATCTCGTGGGTCGAGAAGCGTATACGCTAGTCTACACTGGTATATCGATGCCCCGTCTCGATACACCTACGACTAGGGACCATGAAGGATGTACTTATGGACTACCATGTCCCTACTAGTATCATCTGCATCATAGTCCAGGTAGTCAAGTACACATCCTAAGGGCTTTACCAACATGTAACTATAAGACAGTTTAAAGAGACTAGTATACATGTTAAGATAAAGAGCAACCAGATAGCATACTATCATATCGAGCAAGAAAGTCATCTCTATATATGTCCAAGCATCCAATATAATATACATCATCTGTACAATACTGGCCTTTAGGGCATACATACAACTAACAGTACGGCGTGCCACATGTGAGGCGTTGGCTTGACCCTTCTACGGCTGGACCGTTGGTACTGAGGCATGAAGTGAATGTTTTAAAACTATTTCATATGTTGATCTGTATCGGGAAAACTTGGGTGTTTGAATGTTCGATCGGAAAGTTTAACATTTTCTAATTATCTGGAATAGGATACAATATTTGGAATCCACATGTAGTTATGAGATAACTAATTTGAATGTTATAAACATAGCAGTTTAGTCTCACTTGATCGGTTGCCACGGAATTTTGATGTGATCAAAAGTCCATCGCAATCACGTAGCGTACGTGGATATTCGCCGATAAACTTAATAGACAGCTACACCCATTAGCCCCGACCAAGTGACTGTAAGAGAACCCCGTCGCCGAAAGCATCCGTTCGGGTGCTTGCGGCAGCGGTGTTCCGCCTTGGTGCACTTCGTCGACGGCATCAGGGGTGCGGCCGTCTACTGAAGTTTGCGACGAGCATTCGATCAGGATGTCGGGAATCTTGTTGAATTGCTCGACTTGATATTGAAAAGAGTTTTCGATAATGAGACTAAAATGCGGGGTTTATAATTGTTAGGCATGCGATGTCTAAGGAATTCATTTGATTAGGCATGCGATGTCTATGCAGGTTGCGGATTCCAACTGTTGTAGTTTTACACATTCTTTTCTGCGACCGTAAGTGTAATATGCTATATCGCCGGTTTCGTTGCTATATGCCAACGATAATTGGGATGCGCATATTTACTTACGTTGATGATATGTGATGTTATGTGTTGCTGGATATGTTATATTGGATCGTCGTGTTTGAATAGCCGGGGTTTTTTATGTGAGATGAGTGTTTTTCTTTTTCATTCATGTAAAAACTTGTATGTAATATTCTTTTATTGGGGCACTTTCAGGTTGCGGAAGATGTCACCATTTGTATATTATTTACTTTTCCGCACTAGGATAGACCCAAGGAGGAGAGCACGAGTAACCGGGTTCTGGAGTCCAGTGGGAGACCAACTCGAGGAGTCGAGTCTGGGTCTCCTAACTCTAGAATTGGTGGGGTTGCATGCCGCTCTCACAGGGGTCTAGGGGTGTAGGATTGGCTATTCATCACGACCGTGGAATCCGTGTTTTATACTGGCTCGTATTAAAAACACGGACGTCCTAGTATATCCAATATTTCATATGATTCTTCTGCTGCGATATCTGTGATGTGATCATTTGATGTTCTGTGAAAATACTGTATATAGTATATATGATATATTATATAGACATTACTTATGTTTTACACCCGCGCTAGCCCTGCCCTGCTCTGCCGTTAGTTACCTAACCTAACGGTGCACGAGGGGACATCGAGGCGAATGCGGATGGCGTAAGTGTACGTCGTATTTATCTGTGATGTTTAGGTGACTAATGTGATTAATGAAAGAAAAGAAACCTAAGATGTTGTGGAATCAAATTCTAAATAAAACAGGTAGCTGCAGTTCTTGCTTTGCATCGCGGTGTTCCTTGTAGAACATCCTGCACCTTATTCGATAAGGAAAGGACCGAGATCCCTTCACCGGGAGTGACTCCTTTAGCAATAACTGGCAGATGCTACAACCCTCGGTTTGTCTTTTGATTGCTCCTATAGTTCTTGCTTTGCACAGTGATATATATGATATATCCCGCACCTCATTCGACGAGGAAAGGGCCGACGATCCCTTCACCGGGAGTGACCCCTTTAGCAAAACTAGAAAAGCCTAAAAAACAATCCATTTAAAAATCATTTGATTCTACAACGATATCAAGTTCATTACGCAATAGGTTTTCAGAAAAACCTGTCGTAGCCCTCCGTCATTTCAGATAAGTAGTAGTTAGTATTCGTGCTGCGTTTGTTGGCCTTTGTCAAGGCGTAGTGTGCGGTAGCTGACTGGTGCTTATCTGCTAATGCATATGATGCAGATTGGGTTAGGGTAGTCGTGCGACCTTGTTGGCCTTTGTCAAGGGTCGTGCGGGTGGGTTTAATTCAATCAGGAAATGACGGGTTGAACTTGACTAGCATCCTATGGTTCGTTGGCCTTTGTCAAGGCCATAGGAGGTTAGGGGCAAAATTATCGGGAATTTCAAGTGTTGAAATTTGCAATGAGATTGCATACCTTCTATGAGATAGTTGGATCCCGATACCCGCTGTGAGTAAGAGTTACTCCTGGGAGAGTTTTACACATTACAATTAGCCGATCAAGTAGGTGTCTAGAAAGGTGTCAACGGGGTTACGCCTCTGGGAAAACGAGGTTTACTGTAATTAGGTCCGTGCGAAAGCACGGGGAACCTCTCTCAAAGTACCGACACTGGCCTGGCTGAAAGATTGGCGAACTTGTAGCGTGTAATTAATCCCTGCTAGTCTTTCCTTTTAGGGTTTGAAGGAAGATTTGATAAAAACAGTGGGAGCCATCCTGATTAGATAAAATAATAACCAATCTATTCTTGCAAGAGCGCACGCTGAGTGTTTTCATCTCTCTCTCTCCAGGTAGCGACCATATCACGCCTTAATCAAGATAATAAAACGGATATATTGACCGAACCCGCTTGTTATACTGAGTTGGGGAACGTTGGTCCCGCTCCAACTTATAATTGTTATAAGACAGAGCAGGAAATTGGGGAATACCAGATTTCCCGTGCCGCCCAAATGAAGAAAGTGCATGTTGATGCATCATCTTCGGGTGTGTTCGTTACAAAGAACCGTTTCTCTGTATCCTCTACGTCCTGGGTATTTGATACCGGATCAGGATCCCAGATATGTAATCTGTTATATAGGGCTACAGATAGGTAGAGAACTGAGAACGGGTGATAAGTTTCATGAGACAGAAAACGGTGCAAGTGTTGCAGCCAAGTCTGTTGGTCACTGTCACCCTGTATGATCAGTACATTGATTCTGAACGAATGTTATTAGATACCGAACCTGATATACAAAATCATATCAGTCTCTTTATTAGTAAAGAAAGGATATAATTTTGTATTGGTGGATAATGTTTTGAACATTTCCTATATCAAAAGTTGATCGGTTCAGGCACGTTATCTAAAAGCATTGAAGTTCTAAATCAAACTACAGTTCTTAGTATATGGAACACACACAAGAGGAAGAGTTCAGAAATGAACGAATCCTTCTTGAGGTATTGTAGACTAGGTCATATCTATGCGACCAGACTAGCTGAAGTTACATTTAGATGCATATTTAAATCTGTTTGAATTTACATCTTGTGAAACTTGCTAGTCATGTCACAGAGATAATATGACCTCAGCTCTGTTTATTGGAAGCAGAGAAAGAGTTAGAGAACTCTTGGGATTGATACATGTTGATGTATGTAAGGTCTCCTGTCTACACATGCCAAGACCGGTTCTTTGTACTTCATTACATTCTCTGATGATCTCTTTAGATTCAGACATATGTTCCTGTTGAAACACAAGTCCGAACCTTTTGAGATATTCACAGAATATAAGTTAGAAGTAGAAAACCAAAATGGGTATAAGTATTATGTCCTTTGATGTGATCAAGGAGAAGAATACTTGAGCATAGAATTCCTGGATTTTTCTAAAGGAGAATGAGATTCTCTCTCAGTGTTACTCCTCCGAATACACCATAGCACGATGGTATATCGGGGCGGAGCAATCACACCCTATATGATAAGGTGTGCTCTATGATGAGTACTACTGAGTTACCTATTTCCTTTTAGGAGTTATGCACTTATGAAGTTGCAAATCTATTGAATAGGGTTCCAATCAAATCAGTTGCCTACCGCTTCATATGAGATATGGAAAGGGAAGAGTCCATATCTTAAGTTTGTTAAGATTTGGTGTTGTCCGGCCTATGTCTAAAAGAAAAATCCGGATAAGCTCGAGGCAAGGTCAGTTATGTAGAACTGGAAACGTTCCAGCTATACAAACTACAGCAACTGATTTGGTAGAACCGAAGGATTCAATAATAACCAACGAACCTCAGCCTCTCCGCCGATCTAGTAGGGTTCCTCACCTACCTGAGAGTTACTTTGGTTTCTCTATGACAGTGGGAGCGAGGATTGAATCATGAGATGATGACCCAACTAGTTTCGAGCTGGCCATCAGGAGTGAGACTCTGTAAGAATGGCTGGATGTTTATCGATCTGAGATGGAATCCATGTACACCAACAAAGTATGGACTTTGGTTGCTATATTTGAAGGGTTAAATCCCCATCAGGAGCAAGTATATCTTGAGAAGATTACTTGGTGTAGATAGAAAAGTTGAGACTTTCAAAGCTAGACTTGTTAAAGGTTTTCGTCATCGACCAAGCGTGGATAATGATGAAACCTTTTTCCAGTGGCTATGCTTAAGTCCATCCTGATCCTACTTGCCACAGTTATAGACCATGACTACAATATCTGGCGGTTGGGTGCCATGACTGCTTTTCTAAATGATGTTTTAGAAGAGAACGTCTATAAGTACACAGCCAGAGGGCTTCGTAAATAGTGGGAGCAGCGGAAACGTGTGCAAGATGTTTTATGTGATGAAGCAGGCATCGCGGAGTTAGAACATCTGTTTTGATGAGTTAGTCAAATAGTTTGACATCATCAAAATGGTAGATGAACCTTGTATATACAAAAAGGTAGTAGGGAGTATGGTAGTGATCCTCGTAGAGTACGTGGATGACATACTCTTGATAGGGAAGGAGTTTCCTATGCTACGCTCGGTCAATCTCCGCTTATCACAATGATTCTCCATATAGGATCAAAGTGATACCTACTAAATCCTGGGTTTTGGATCTATGAGATAGATCTAATTGGATATTAGGATACTCACTAGTTGTAGTGAGATGGTATCAATTGGTCCTGGGGAGAATCACTGGAAGGGTTCCAGGGTGATAAGGACGACTGAAAGTCAGTCACAGGCATTGTCTTTACCCTCAGTAGAGGGACGGTATGTTGGAAGGGTTCCAAGCTATATACCGTGGCAAACTAGACGATAAAGGCTGGTAACATCGCTATTAAAGATACTACCAAAGAGGCAGTTTGGGTGTATATTGGTGTTTGACATTGTGTGACAATGGAAATGTGGCTTTGGCCCAGGAACCCCGGTCCCATCAGTGACCCAGACGTATTCTGAGGCAGCATCACCTGATCTTGGAGATAGTTGATCTCCAGGATGATCGAGGTTAGGAGAGTAGACTCAGAGGACAACACGGCGGATCCACTCACAAAGGCCTTTTCCCAGAGAGAGACTTTTATGGGATGGTTGAGTATGAGATACTACAACCACTGCTACAGATGGCCCTAGTGCAAGTGGGAGATTGTTAGTTATATGTATACCCTAGAGGCCATTACTGTACATAGGATGTATATTGTAGTGGATGCTGGAACATATATAGGGAGGACTTTCTTGCTCGACATGATAGTATTCTATCTGGTTACTCTTTACTTTAACGTGTATACTGATTGTCTCTCTGTTATATGTTGGTAAAGCCTTTAGGATGTGTACTTGACTACCTGGACTATGATGCGGATCATACTAGTGGGGACATGGTAGTCCATAAGTACATCCTTCAAGGTCCCTAGTCGTGGGTTTATCGAGACGGAGCATCGATATACCAGAGTAGACTAGCGTATACCTTCTCGACCCATACAGATGGGCGATCGATGATCCCTTATCCATTGGTGTTTGACATCAGAGATCATATACGGGTGCTCAGTGGAGACTGGGTACACTGGACGGACTCGCCGAGAACTCCCAGATGGTATTATACCTTACCTCAAATGGCAGTTCTCTGGTGACACTGGTACAAAGTAGTCTGTTGACCCGAGATCGTCATAGAGTCTTGTGTGATTCCCACTGTGCTTTGATTTCCACCTTACCACGTCCAAGAGGGTGTGCAAAACGGTGGCTTTTGGGTACAGTCCCGAATCACATGGAGGCAATGAGCGATAGGAGGGGATTCGTCACTCCCGGTATAGGGAGTTGATGTTGAGCTGTGTTCGATTGGCTATAACCGGAAATCCCTGGCCAGGGCTGCTGAGATTTACTGGTAAGTGTTACCAGTAGTTTCTCGAACTGTTATAGACCTCATATCGACATGACTTATCGAGCTATTGGGGTCTGACGTTTACCACCCCTAGGCAAGATATGCGACATATCAGACGACGAGACCGGACTGTACGGTAAGTGTTACAGGTTGGATTCACAGGAGTGTGAGCGGGCTTGCTCGTTGATCTTCTGATCGCTCAATACCCGGGTGGCCGTTACGTTTAGCAGACCGCTTGCGTCTTGTGGGTGTTTGATATGATCATCACCTGCTACCGGCGTATTGACGAGTCTTTAGAATCCTACACAGAGGTTTCCTGGTTCAAGCAAAACGAAATAGGAGCGCATATGAGATATGTGCGGGACCGAGAATAATGCGTGTATGTGATACCGTATTCTATTCTCGCGATGAATGTATCGATTGGTTGTATGCGATATAACCTAGTTATCGAATCAAGGATTGATTCGATAAGACGATACATTGGATATTAGTCGGTCTTATGCGATATGACCGGATCGTTAAATCAAGTGTTGATTTAATGATTTAATGTATAATTATATATTAGATATATTACTTTACATTAACTAGTATTTGTTCACTTAAAGATGGATTTTCTCACTTGATGTGCACATTGTATATGTGATATAGTTTTGTGCACTTGTTTGTATCATGTTTGATGATACATGCAAACTTGGGTGTATGTTTGAATTGAACCATATTTAGTAAATGGTTAGGGTTTCATATCATTTGCTTTATTTACTTATTCATTTATTTATTTATTCATTTAGGTAAGAAATAAAATGGTGACTTTATTTGGATTTCACTTGAAGCTTCATGAAGCTTTGAAAGTCAAACCATTTTGCTTCTTTCCTAAACCCTAACCCTTTAACTAAACCCTAGTTCATTCTCTACACATAACCATGGTTGCTAATATGATAAGAATCATTTTATTTTCTATTATCTATTATTCTTATCATAGTCTTTTCTTTATCTTCTTCTTCTTCAAGAAGAAAGAAGCTTGCTAGCTTCAATGGTGACTTGAGAAAAAGAGTGAGAAATCCAATTCTAAAGTGAACCCACTTCCTATTTCTTCATCCTCTATCACTTGCCAAGTAGTATAGGGTGTTTTCTTCACAAGTTTCATGACTTGGTGAAGTTGGAGCTTGATCTTGTGTTGCCTCGACGTAGATCATCTTTGGCATCGAAGTCGACGACCTAGCCGGATCATTTCTTTGACGAAACCATCGCTAGAGTCCGGGATCCGATGATCGCAGCGGAGGGACATCATCACGGAGCTAAGGAAGTGGAGGACCGGATCTACAAAGGTTGTAGTCTCTTTCACTTTAGTCTAAAGTTGTTTACTACTTGCATGTTTCGCCTTAAACTCTAGTCAACGATCGCATTAGGGTTTCTCGGCACCGGAAATTTTTGATTTTTGCATGGTTGATGCCTTGTGGAACCTCTTTAGTGTGCCTAGGAACCCTACGATTGGAAGCTTAGGATATTCACAGTTTTTATTACAGTCTTGCTCCAAATGGTAGTATGCTACCTGGTTTGATTCTACCTTAATATGTGCATGTGTTTCTTTTAGCATATCGCTTATACATATTGGTAGAGCCTTTGGGATCTTTGCTTGACTACCAGCGTTATGATGGCAGTCACACTAGGGGGCTGAGTAGTCTATAAGCACATCCTTATACAGGTCCTTAGTCATAGGATTATCGAGACGGGGCATCGATACTCCGGAGTAGACTAGTGTATACGCTTCTCATCCCAGCAGGGCATATGGTCTGTCCCATAGCCATTAGTATGACGTACTGGAGATAGTAACCAGGTGCTCATTAGGTTCTAAGTTACACTGGACAGGACTCGTCGGGAACTACTGGTTGGTATTATACCTATCGTCAGGAAGCAGTTTCCAGGTGACATGAGTACAGGTTAGTCCTTTGACTTGCCATCGCTACTTCATCTCGAGTGTGTTCCTACTGCACTTCGATTACTACCCTACCACGGCTCAAAGGAGTCATGCAAACAGGTAGTAGTTGGGCGTAGTCCCAAAGCACTTGGAAGCAGTAGCGGTCAGATAAGATTCGTCTCTCCCGGTATTGGGGGTTGATATCGCGCAGTGTTCGGAAAGCCATTACTCAAAGTCCCTGGCCAGGGTGGTTGAGAAATACTCGTAGGCACTCCAGTTGCTTCTCTGGGTGTATTGTGCTCTCTTCTGGCATGACTTATTGGGCTATTAGGGGTCTGACATTTACCATCCCCCTAGGCCCGATATTCGAGTATCTTAGACGAACAGACTGGACTGTATGGAGATTGTCATAGACAGGCTCAGTAGGAGTTCGGATGAGTTTGCTCATCGACCTTCTTATCGATAGATACCTGGGTAGCCGTTACGTGCAGCTAGTACCGCTGACGTGCTTGTGGTTAAATCCACTGTCAGCGTATTGTTGAGTCTTTAGAGTCTCACACAGAGGGTTTCCCTACTTTGGGCAAAAGATATAGAGGCTGTATGGTTTTACGGCAGGGCTACGATCACTTACGTGTACTTGTACGCGGATGATATACAGGCAGACAATACTAGTAGGCTTTGGTTTAAGCTGGATCTTAGTATTGTTTTATTGGATTGTTATCGTCTTATTGTATTCGTATTTTTCGGAATACGGATAAGGGTATGTATATACGGTGAGGGCATTCCTGTAATTTTACACGGTATGCTTTTAGAAGGTGACACCTCATTTTTGGTTTATCTATTTTTGCAAAATAGATTAATGAGGTGGATATTTAGATACATATGTGGCATAGTGTAAAGCATGGATCAAGAAATTGTTTATTGGTTTGGATGCACTATTGAAGTACGGCTATTATTTTCTATGTGAAAATAATGGTTACTTCATTATTGAAAACTCTTGAGCCATTCTCTACACTTCACAACCCTAGCTCATTTCTCTCTTGGCTTTCTTTCTCCTGAGTTTCCTCTCTTTCTTCCTCTAACACTTACACTCACATGTGTTTTGAAACAAAGGGTTTAGTGAGATAATACAATTCATTAGACATTCTCTACATCACTTAGGCTACTTGGATTAGTGAACCATTTACCCTAGTTACCTTAGTTTAGAGGTTGGAGCTCACAGCACATACTTTCGGGCGGATCATCTTTGACGCGAGGAGGCCGACGTCGCAAGCTCGATCCATACTTCTAGGAGCCAAGGAGAGGAGGAAAAGAAGACCCAAAGGACTAGTACACGGAGGTATAACACTCTTAACGAGTATCTAAACCTCCTAGTAGTTTAGTTATTTAAGGTTTTCGAATAGATCCTGGAGTTAGCCGGTGTTACGAGCTTCGTATAAATCGATTTTGAAAATTTTGCCTCCCCACGAACCCGCGGGGTGCACGACATCGGCTTACACTTTCCCTATCTAGATTCATGACAGTAGTCACAATTTTCTTTGCCCTCACTTCAATCCCTTTATATGTCTCTACATCTTAGCTTCTGTACACCGCACTTACGCTTACTGGTTTTCTTCTTTCCCTACCTTTCGGCACCTCCTTAAGGTTTGGAAGAAGATTATCCAATAAGCGCAATAGGTGTACTCTCCTAATACAAAGAGCTCTCGCAACCTGAGAGAAGGTAAAAAAGAAGAGAAAACCGAATGACACAATCTAAATTCTCCAGAACCAGTAGGCATCCTCGACTGAAATAATTTTTTCGAGTTCGTATGTAACTATACGATGGCCATTTCCAAGCAATATGGATCATCGTAGTGATTCAGAGTGTTCTGGAGAAATGCAAAGGGAAAGTAGGAGTAGCAGGGATATTTGCGACTTTGTCGTGAATCATGACAATCTAAAGCCAATGTGTGTAAGAAAGTTTGGTTAACTTGGTTAATGAGTTTTAGGTAAGTCATGGGTCGTTGTACCAGAGAGAGAGAGAAAAGAAACACTCATCGTGCACTCTATCAAGATTAGATTAGTTATCACTTTATCTAATCAGGATGGCTCCCACTGTTTCCTCGAATTCTCCTTCAAACTCTAAAAGAAGAAGTAGTCGGGATCATATACTCCTTACAAGTTAGCTAACCGTTCATCCAGGTCAGTATTGGTACTCCGAGGGAGGTCCCCCGTGCTTTCGCATGGACCCAATTAATAACCACATTTCCGTAGAGACGTAATCTCGTTAACACTTTCTAGACACCTAATAGGTTAACTAATTATGAAGTGAAAAATCTCCCGAGGAGTAGTACCTACTCATCAGTGGGAATCGGGACCCAACTATCATCGTATGATATCTTTGACGGAAGCCGACCAAAATGGCCACACTCCCGAAGGTAAGCGCATGCCTGGCAAGTTTTCTTTATATTTGAAACACTCGATATGGTTTTTGCTCGAAGCGCTTATGACCTTGACGATGGTCAAAACATTATAAGTCGCAAGTCAAGTTCAACCCATCATTGTCCTAATTAAACTAGACCCATTCGTACAAGCCCTTGACGAAGGCCAAAATAGCTATACGCCTGTACTAGATTAATGCATCTACCTTTGCTACAGACAAGTATCCTCTATCTACCAAACACTATGCCTTGGCGAAGGTCAGAACACATAGCATGAATACTAGTTGATACTCATCTGAAACGAAGGAGGGCTATGGCTGGTTTTGGCGAAAAACCTTTAACGTAATGAACTTGATATCTTTGAAGGAACTCTAGTGGCTTTGAAATGGAGTGGTTCAGGCTTCGCATTTTAAAACCAATAACATAAACTTTTGCGTAAGAGCAAACTCCCCGTGAAGGGATCAAGGCTCTTCCCTCATAGAATGAAGCGCAAGATATTCCTAACCAAATACCTCAATACAAAGTAAAAGAATATGACAGTTGTTTTGAAGAAAACCGAGTAGTTTTAAAAATTGGTTCCGACAACATCAATTAGGTCTGTTTTCCTTTACATTAAAGATATAATGCAGTCCCATCAAATTTAGTTTCTAAGTGACAACAGAAACAACCAAAATAGCATGCTTTTATATGCCATCCACATTCGCCATGGTGTCCCGGGTCTTCACCGTAAGGTTACTTAACTTACGGTAGGGCGGGGACAGGGCTAGTGCAGATGCAAAACATATAGAAGCATCTATCTATCTATCTATCTATATATATATATATATATCAACATCGCATGCAGATAACAGTCATCACAGGCAGATAAGAATCATCACAAGCATGCGAACAACAATATAGAATAGAGGATAAACATGGAGCCTCGCGTTTCATCTGAGCCATAAATGAAACTAACATTCCCCAGTCGTGTGGATAGCCCATACATAGTCGATCCTAGACCCCTACGAGTGCGGCAAGCAACCTGCCAATCTAGAAACTGGGTAACAAGCCCTCAATGAAATGAGTCGATCATCCGCTGTTTTCTAGAATCCGGTAGCTTATGCACCCATCCGCGGGTCGAATCCTATAACCCCTAAAAGTACGGCGAGCAACCCACCAATTTTAAAGTGAGGTAGCCTGGTCTCAACTCCATGAGATGGCCACCTGCTGCACTCCAGAACTCGGCTACTCGAGAACCTGGACGATCTTAGGTCAAAAGACTAACCTATACTAATGCCACTCGAGAACTTCCATCTGACAATAGATATAATACCATCTAGAAGTTCTCGGAGAGTCCATCCAGTGTATGTAAGTGTATGTGTGCTCCTTTCCGTGTCAACTACGGCTATGCGTAATCAAATACTTTAAAAATCTTGAGCACATAACACTAAAACCCAGGATTTAAGTCCAAACACTAAAATAAACTAACCCTAACTAGAGTTTTATCTACTCGGTTCAAATAACAACATTTGTAGACGGTCCTTTGGGTCTTGAAGGTTGATTCCTCAAGCTCTTTGGGTTGATGGTATAAGCTCTCGAAGCCGATCTTCCGTGTCAAAGACGATCTACTCGAGGATGCCGATTCGAGCGATAGCTTCGTCGGATGCAACTAAAGATTGAGCCTTGCTAAGAAAAGATGCTTAGAGTGGTGTAGTTTATGAAAACAAGTGCTCTCTTTTAATCCTCACAACTCAAGAATGAGATTTGAGGAAGAAAAAGATGATGGTGGCAACTCAAGAAAATCTCCAAGTGAAAAATGAACCATATCCACAAAAATATCTCACTACTCTCACGTATCTATTCATCACAAACAAAATAAGTGGGTAGGCTTGGTGACTCACTAGGGTGAGTCATAAGCCCACACACTTCCTTGTTAAATGATGAATAAAAGAGAGAGAGCGTGAAGCCACCTCATTAGGTACACATATACAAACATTTATAATATAAATATAAGTAGATAAACAAGTATACCCAAAGCCATATAAATACGTATACCACATTTCTACCAAAATACGAATACCGTATTTGTACCGAAAATACAAAATACACGTATTCATTTTTAGAAAGAAATACATGTATTTGTATCAAAGCACAAATACTCGTATTTATACAAATACACATATTCGTATAAATACCGTATTCATGTTAAAATACAAATACCCAAAAGAGAGCAATACAATACTAGCATGAAAACTGGCTTTCTTTCAAACCTGCTAGTACTACTAAACCGTCCAATTAAAACACGTGCATAAATGTACGTGTTCAATCGAACACCCATGCGTAAAACCATATGCAAACTACACCGTTTATCCTGAACCGGGAAACCCTCTGTGTGGGACTCTAAAGACTCGACAATACGCTGGCAGTGGGTTTAACCACAAGCACATCAGTGGTATTAGCTCTACGTAACGGATACCCAAGTATCTATCGAAGGGAAGATCGACATGATAACTCGTCAGAAAACCCTACTGAGCCTATAGGTGACATTGTCCGTACAGTCCAGTCTGTTCGTCTAAGAGTATCGCATATCGGGCCTAGGGGGCGGTAAACGTCAGACCCATAATAGCGCAATAAGTCATGTCGGTATGGAGCCCAAATACAACCTAAGAAACTACTGGTGTACCTACCAGTAAATTTCACTTGCCCTGGCCAGGAACTTTGTGTATTGGCCAACCGTACACAGCACGATATCAACTCCCAATAACGGGAGAGACGAATCCCTTCTATCCCCTACTTCCTCCAAGTGCTTCGAGACTGTACCCAACTACTACCTGTTTGCACGACTCATTTGAGCCATAGTAGGATAGTAATCTAAGTACAGTGAGAACACACTCGAGACGAATAATGATGTCAAGTCAATGGACTAACCTATACTCATGTCACCAGGGAACTGCTAACCGACGATAGGTATAATACCGACCAGAAGATCCCAGCGAGTCCGTCCAGTGTAACTCATAACCCAATGAGCACCTGTATACTATCTTTGGTATCGTATACCAATGGCTGCGGGACAGGCCACCTTCCCTTACGGGGATAAGAAGCGTATACACTAGTTTACTCTGGAGTATCGATGCCCAGTCTCGATAATCCTACGACTAGGGACAAGTTTAAGGATGTGCTTATAGACTACTTAACCCCTATGAGTGTGATTTCCATCACAACGCTAGTAGTCAAGCAAAGATTCTAAGGGCTCTACCGACATGTATTAGCGATATGTTAAAAGAAACATATACACATGTTGAGATAGAATCAAACTAGATAGCATACTATCATGTTGAGCAAGAATGTTATTATATCTGTGTATATCCCAAGCTTCCAAAATGTAATATACAATCCAGTACTATACAATAATAGCCTCTAGGGAATATATCACTAACAATCTCCCACTTGCACTAAGGCCATGTATTGGTATATCATAGACCTAACATCTCGAATAGCCTCTCGAACTGTGTCTGAGGGATGGCCTTTATGAGTGGATCTGCATTGTTGTTCTCTGTCTCTACTCTCCACACCTCGATCTTCCGGCGATCCACGATCTCCCTGATCAGGTGATAGCTCCTCAAGATATGCCTTGACTTCTGATGGGACCTTGGTTCCTTCGCTAAAGCTATAGCCCCGTTGTTGTCACAATACAGAGGTATTGGGTCAACAATGAACGGAACCACCTGAAGTTCTGTAATGAACTTCTTCATCCAGACTGCTTCTTTTTTAGCGTCATATGCAGCGATATACTCTGCTTCCATCATCGAGTCAGCAATGGTATCCTATTTAGAGCTCTTTCAACAGACCGTCCCTCCATTAAAGGTGAAGACATAACCCGACATGGACATGGAGTCATCCTTGTCCCTCTGGAAGCTAGAGTCAGCAAAGGCCTCGATACGGAGTTATTTACTTCCATACACCAAGAACATCTCCTTAGTCCTTCTTAGGTACTTGAGAATGTTCTTTGCTGCAATACAGTGCTTCTACTCAGGGTTAGACTGATACCTGCTTACCACGTTCAGTGCTTAAGAAACATCTGGTCTGGTACATAACATCGCATACATTATAGATCCTACCGCAGAAGTGTAGGGTCTAATACTCATGCGATCCCTTTCCAAATCAGTCTTGGGAGACATCTTTTTAGAGAGGGTGATCCCATGACAAGCCGGTAGATTACCGCGCTTGGAATCTTCCATACTGAATCTTTTCAGTATGGTGTTAATGTACCTTGACTGTGAAAGTCCCAACATCCTCTTAGATCTATCTGTTGGTTATAGTGCCCTCAAGTCAATTATTGTAATCGCAGGCACGCGATTGTGATGATTGAGGGAGGACCTATACGGATAGAACAATCTTACTCGAGATGATAGTATGCTATCTGGCTTGTCTCTGTCATCATGTACATGCATTATGTGGTATTACATATCACTATTATATGTTGATAGAGCCCATAGGATTCTTGCTTGACTACCACATTATGATGGCGATCACATACGTGGGAACTGGGTGGTCTATAAGCACATCCTTAAATATCCCTAGTCGTAAGAGTATCGAGATCGGGCATCGATACTCCGGAGTAGACTAGTGTATACTTATCGAGACCCCGACGAGGGGCGGTAGCTAGACTCATAAGCTATTGGTGTCAGTCAGTGACCTAAGATAGTATACAGGTGCTCATTGGGTAATGAGTACACTGGACAGACTTTCCGGGAACATGCTAGTTGGTATTATACCTATTGTCAGATAGCAGTTCCCAGGTTACATGTGTACAGGTTAGTCTGTCGACCTTAGATCGTCATTTTTCTCGTGTGAGTTCCTACTGTGCTTTGATTACTACCCTACCACGGCTCAAAGGAGTCGTGCAAACAGGTTTTAGTTGGGTACAGTCCCGAGCCACATGGAAGTAGTGAGCGGATCGTCGGGGATTCGTCTCTTCCGGTATTGGGGGTTGATGTCGTGAGGTGCATGGGTGGCCATCACCAAAAATCCTTGGCTAAGGTAAACGAGAATTACTGATTTGGATTAGTAGTTTCTCAGCGGGTGATGGGCTTCATACCGACACGAAATATCGTGTTATTAGGGGTCTGACTTTATCCACCACCTAGACTCGATAAGTGATACTCTTAGATGAACATACCGGACTGTACGGAGATTGCCACTGACAGGCTCAGTAGGGGTTTAGATGAGCTTGCTCATCGGCCTTCCTTTTCCTCAATACATGGGTAGCCGTTACGTACAGCTAGTGCTGCTGACGTCTTGTGGTTAAACCCACTGCCAGCATATTGACGAGTCTTTAGAGTCCCACACAGATGGTTTCCCTGGTTCTGGTGAAACGATGTTGTATCCATAATGCATACGTGTAGGGTTCCGATCGATTGATTGTACTATGTACTAGGACTTTCGATCGACAGTTGATAATACTAGCCTTCTCGGGTTTGAGCCGGATTATTAAATCAGGTATTGATTTAATAATTTATGTATATGTATTTCGATATGTATATTCTTGTATTATGTTCTTTGTGTTATTCTATCTCTTCGGGTATTCGTATTTTGGTACGAATACAGGTATATATACAGTATCCGTATTTTTTAAAGATAACATTCTAGAAGGTGGACACCTCATTTTGGATTTATCCATTTATCATAAATGGATAATGAGGTGGAAAAGGAAAAAAGAGAGTATGGTGAGAACCATGCTTGAATAGCGTTGACAAATGAATTGTTAATCATTTGTGCTCACTATTCAAGTATGGTTGCATTTTAAAAATTGGAAAAATGAGTTTGATAAAACCATGCTTCATGGTTTGCTCTCTTGGATGGTTTGTTCATTATTTTTTGAGATGAGAAAAACACACTCACCATTAGCTTCACTCTCCTCTTTCTTTTCTTGTGTTCCTTCACCTTCATCTTCCACCTCCTCTCTATAATCTAATGTGTTGAGAATCAAGAGAGGAGGTGAGGAAGATACACACTTAGAACACTCCACTACATCCTAGGTATTCTTGACTAGCCATCTAGAGTCCCTAGTAGCTTCACTTGATCTTTTATGTGGAGCTAGAGCCATGAGCTACATCCCTCGGGTGGATCATATTCGACGGAAGAAGACTGGCGGCCAAGCTAAATCCAAAGGACCTCAAGGAGCTAAGGGAGATGGTGGAAGACCGAAAGACATGGTTCGTTTGGTATAACTCTCTATCACAGTAGTTAGTCTCCTTTAGATTACTAGTTTCATGTTTGGATTCGATTCTAGGTGGTTGTTTCTACCGCCAAGTTCTTTAAACGCCAAAATTTTTGTTCCGCAATCGGCCACGTTGGATGGCTAGGGCGCTAGGAATCCCAACAAAGTATTAGAGCCACCCAAACATTAAAACTAGTAGTAAACGATGCAATGGTTTCAAAACCGAAAAACTGCGATTTCAAAACCTACTCTCTGTTCTGAAAATTTTTTGATCTATAAATTTTTTTAAAATAAGTGTAGAGTCTTAGTTTAGACATGAGTATGACACAGAATGAAAATGAGGCAATTTAATGTAAATTTGGCTGGCCACATTGCAAAAAAAAAAAACGGCCTCACCTTTCTACTATTCACTTCAGGGCCTCGTTTTCATCCAGTGTCTGAGTTTTGTAAATTGGTGTTTTTGGTCTTGTTTGTTTACCTCAGATTTCACTTGGTGTTGTCTTTGGTTTGGGGTGAACTTGGAAAGTTTCAAATCTTGAAATTTTGCATCGTTGATATCTGTGATGTGGTGTATGTATTTTTCAAATGTCGTCTATTTGCTATATGTTGTTTAGACGGGGTTGAACATACTTGGTTATACTACTGTGATGTTGATATCTGTGATGGCTGCAGGGTTCCCTAGGGCGGACGCTGGGTTTTAGGAGGCATCGACTTTGCCGTTTACAAAAAAAATGCCGCGCTAAAGAACCCTAACGCTAGAATCTAATGTAGAGAATTAGACAAACAAACATGTAAACATCTTTACATCTAAGTGAACAAGGAATACAACCTTTGTAGACCAGTCTTTCACTTCAATAGCTCCGTGCAGTATTCCCTTCGCTCCATGTAGTGATCTCCCCGACTCTAGTGAGGCTCCAAAAGGTAAAATGAACAAGCTTGCTTGAAGTCTTCGAGGCCGAAGATGATCTACGTCGAGGAGACACTAACTCAAGCTGCCTCTTCACTAAGTGATGAACTAGTGAAGAAACAACCCAATCTAAATGGCTAGTAGAGAGAAGATTGATGAACTAGGAATTTTTCTCACTTTAGAAACAATTTTCTCACTAATTTTCTTCACCTCTCATGAAGCTAGAAAGCTTGAGGGAGGAGATAAAGAAATCTCATAGAATGAAGCAAGTGAAGAATGAATCAAGTTGTGAGAGTAGAAACCATGGGTGAGTTAATATCATATACCAACTCATGTAGAGACTAAACCATGGATAAGCAATAATGGTTGGGTTAATAAATATCTTCTAGTAAAACAAAATTAGTGGACTTGGTCAATGGTTCCACAAGCTTCTACAAGCTTTAACCATGTGACATTTTCCAACTAATTTGATTTATTTTAAATAAACAAAACCTTACAATATTATAAGCATGGTGTGAGTCTCATACACCCATGTAACATGTGGCATCAAGCATGACACAAAAGATGTACAATAATATATAGCATATATATACTAAGTGTACACTAGTGAGAAAAAGAATACTTAAGTGAGCTAATATTAGTTAATGTAAGATAATATATCAAATATATAATTATACATTAAATTATTAAATCAACACTTGATTTAATAATCCGGCTATATCACATACAACCGACTAATATCAAATGTATCAACTTGACGAAACAACACTTGATTCGACAGCCCGGTTATATCACATATAACCAACCGATATAACATATTGAGAGAAAAGAATACGGTATCACATATGCGTATTAATCTCAGTCCCGCACATATCACATATGTGCTCCTACTTTGTTTCGCTTGAGCCAGGAAACCTCTGTGTAGGACACTAAAGACTCGTCAATACGCCGGCAGTAGGTGGTGATCATATCAGTCACCCACAAGCCGCAAGCAGTCCGCTAAACGTAACGGCCAACCGAGTGTTGAGCGATCAGAAGATCAACAAGCAAGCCTGCTCGTACTCCTGCAAATCCAATCAGTAACACTACCGTACAGTCCGGTCTCTTCGTCAGATATGTCGCATATCACAGCCTGGGGGTGGTATAACGTCAGACCCCAATAGCCTGATAAGTTATGCCGAAAGAAGGTCTATAACGGCTCAAGAAACTACTGATAACACTTACCAGTAAATCACAGCAACCCTGACCAGGGATTTCCTGTTATGGCCAATCGAGCATAGCGCAACATCAACTTCCAATATCGGGAGAGATGAATCCCCTCCTATCGCTCATTTTCTCCATGTGACTCGGGACTGTACCCAAAAACCACCTTTTTGCGTGATCTATTGACCGTGGTATGGTAGAAATCAAAGCAAAGTGGGAATCACACAAAACTCTATGACGATCTTGGGTCGACAGACTAAGCTGTACCAGTATCACCAGAGAACTGCTATCTGATGATAGGTATAATACCATCTAGGAGTTCTCGGTGAGTTCGTTCAGTGTACCCAGTCTCCACTGAGCACTCGTATACCTTCTCTGACGTCAAACACCAATGGATGTGAGATCATCCATCACCCATCATATGACTCAAGAAGCGCATACGCTAGTCTACTCCGGAGATCGATGCCCTGTCTCGATACTCCCACCACTATGAACAATTGAAGGATGTACTTACTGACTACCTCTGCCACACTAGTATTGTAACAACCCTAACTTTCTGTATGAAAATTTTCAAAATACAAAAAGGAACACCAAATCCTGAGCACAAGATATAAGATTGATTTACTTTTGAACGGTAAGAAAGAGCTTGTAGCTCATTGGTAAGACCTTGCACTGCTGAACCAAAGCACCAGAGTTCAAATCCCATCATCCACACATTATTTTTATTTAAAATTCTTTTAATCTTTTAGAAGCCAAAGAGTCTACACGTGCACAACACGTAAAACCAAGAGTCATAGCCTAAACAAACTTGTGCACGGGGCTAGGCCAAGCGTCAGGGACACGTGGCGAGAATCCGATCCCCCATACCTCGGATCCGACCGGCGAGAGGTGAGGTTAGGCCAGCGCTTCCAGATCTAGTGAGCCCAAACCCTAATTTTTTTAACCCTAGCGACTCTTGAACTCCCCCATAACCCTAGTATTGTTTGTTCTTTGCACATTTACTAAGAATAATTAAATCCTTTTAATCTCAATTTTAATGCAAATTTAAATGCACTTTTATCACACCCTAATCCTAATTTTCCCTATAAATACCCACTCTATTTTTACACCCTTCACCCTGAAATTTCCTACAAAAACTCTCAAGATCCTTTTATGTACAAGTGGAGTTAGCAAAGGGCGAAGCTCCGACGAACTTCCGGTGACAACTCAAGGAGTTTCCGACGACGAAACGACGCACCGGCAACTCCCACCTCTTCCTCTTTCTCTCCTCTAGCCAATCATCCAGTAAGTCCCTACTTCTCTTTCTTTTCTCTATTATAAAAACATTCAAAACTAAAACCTGACGGAAGCGGAGTTAGTCCTCTGATTCGGTTTTCTTTAGAAACTACAATTTTTCTTTATCAAGATACTTTCATATCATCACTTATTGTTCATTAAACATTAATAAACATTTTTAACATGTTTCATCACAAAAGATTGTTATATGCATCTTTTATCGCAATTTTACATTAAAATACCATAAAGTTTAGTTTCCGACATAAACTCTATAATACCTTTATACCTTTAGATAAATTACGAGGTAATGACCTACCTCCTCACAATACACATATCTAACATAGCACAATGGAATTTGGGAACATATATTTGGGAAAATACGACTTTACATATAACTACCTTCAACTATTAAAACATTTTTCTATAAGAAGTGTATTTAACAAATCTTTGCAATTGCGCCTCTACAACCTATTTGGGGGAACCCGTTGGGTATGGTGCAGATTATCGCACATCCTCGTGCCTAGTAGAGTGAGATGCAGACCTCCGCAAGGAGCATACGATCTTGAAAGATTTTAATACATTTTTCTTTAGAAAAATGTGATTTATATTATAAATAAAACTTATATATTTTTTTAATAAATATATATGTAATTAATATCAAAATACTTATTTTTAATGTTTATAATATTCTACATTTCCAAGATTCAAGAAAAACATCTCATTTACAAGAAAATACCATACAATTCCAATATTTCAAATAAATACCTTATACTTTAAAACTAGGTCATATTCACTGGAAATTTCACATTGAAAAAAAGATACATCTATGAAAACTCTAAAGACGATAATTAAATACTTGAGGTATATGTTTGAAAGTATAACAAAACTATTTTACATAAAAAACCCTCAAGTTATACTAAATTACAATAAGGACCCTAGTAAACATATGTTTAAGCGGGACCAGTCTCTTGAGCCTCAGGGAGCCGGAGAAATATGGGCGCTTGTCTATTTAAGGTAGAAAACTTAAAAAATAGTGTTATCAACACGGTAATTGTCTTTGAAAAGGACACAAATCCTGCCGTCCATCTGCAGCAGTTACCGATAGCACCAAAACATAATTCGGGACTTCAATTTCTTTTCTAATTGTCTGACTCAGACCGAGTCTCAATATAATCAATCTGACTTGAATATGATTCAAGTATCAAACAACAATACAACATGGATCTATGAATCCAGCTATTTAATTTAATCAATATATATTGACTGAACCGAACCATGGATATATTCTATTTGCACGACCATCCATTAAATCCATTCCATTACTGATATCATGGTTTCGGTAAGTCATCCATCTATATACAATTCAAATAATACAAATAACACAATCAAGACATCGCGGGGTTTATAAGGGGTAGACTGGTACGGAAGGTGTTAGAAGTGGCACGAGACTGTAACCATAATACACCTAACCTGAATATCCATTGCCGTTGTACTATGGCTGAACGGTTCCTTATGCTCCGTATACCTTAGTCTCCGGAATAGTGGGAATCCTCTCGTATACACTGGCATTCTTCTGTACCAAGTTACAAACAATAGCGTTAACCCTAAATATAACATTATAACAATATACTCTCTATTTTGTCTATTCCATTCTTGTCTATTTACGGGACTTACCGAGTGATTTGTTCGCTGACGACATTCTCTTTCTTCTTCTTTGGAATGTCATCAGGTGATTCGGACTTAGTGGAGATCGAGCCCGCCAACGAGGATTTGGACCGGCTAGCTTCCGACCCAGAGCTTTAGATTCCTTATACACATTTACATTCTGTATTTTCCATTTCTGTTATCCCATTGTTTAGGCATTGCTTTCCATTCTATGTATTTACTTTTCAGATGTATTGTAAAAAGAATGTTAATAAATAAATTTGTTGTTTATTTACATCCTGTCTCTTATGCATTTTACTTATATTGCTTAGATACGCTTAGCGTGTTTACTTCAGAGTAAATACATAGCGGCCTCGTCGCGTCCTCTGCCCGTACACTGGGAAGCGGGGTATGACAAGTATGAACTGCATCATAATCCTGATAGTTAAGTACTCATCCTAAGGGTTTTATCAACATGTAATAGAGAGACAATAAGTGTACATGTTAAGATAAAGTGCAACCAGATAGAATACTATCATGTCGAGTAAGAAAGTCCTCCCTATATATGTACAAGCATCCACTACAATATACATCACATGTACAGTAATGACCTCTAGGGTATACATATAACTAACAATCTCCCACTTGCACTAAGGCCATTTGTTGTAGTATCTCGTACTCAACGTCCTATAGAAGTCTCTCTAGGGAAAGGCCTTTGTGAGTGTAGGGTTCCTAGGCACACTATAGAGGTCACACAAGGCATCAACCATGCCAATTTAAAATTTTATGGGTGCCGAGAAACCCTAATACGGATCGTCGGCTAGAATTCTAGGCGAAAATATAATCTAGTTAACTACTTAACTAAAAGTTAGATGCTACAACCTTTGTAGATCCGGTTCTCCACTTCCTTAGCTCCACGTGGGTGTCCTCTCGCTGTCCATCATGAATCCCAAACTCAATCGTCGGCTTCATCGGAGAAACGGGCGAGCTAGGTCGTCGGCTTCGTGTCAAAGACGATCTACGTCGAGGCATCACAAGTTCAAGCTCCGACATCACAAAGTTGTGAAACTTGTGAAGAAAACACCCAAAACAACTTGGCAAGAGGTAGAGGGTGAAGAAATAGGAGGTGGGTTCACTTTAGAATTGGATTTCTCTCACTAGAACTCAAGTTGCCATTGATGGCATCAAGGTTTCTATCTTGAAGAAGAAGGAGAAGATGAAGCTAGTTTTATGATAAGTTATTTTAAAATGAAAAGAAAATCCATACTTATCATAATCTAACTAGGGTTAAGTGTAGAGAATAAACCATGGTCATTTTGAGAGTTAGGGTTAAGCATGTGGACAAGAATGGTTGCAAAAGTCAAGGCTTCATGAAGCTTCAACTAAAGACAAAAGAAAGCCACCATTCTCTTTAAATCATTTCCAAATAAATAAATGAACAAATAAATAAATGAATATTTAAAACCCTAATTTTCAAATTAACCATGGTTTAATTCTACACATATAACCAAATGATCAAGTATCATCAAACATGATACAAAAATGTGCACAAAAGCATATCACATATACAATGTGCATCAAGTGAGAAAAATCCGTTTAAAGTGAACCAATACTAGTTAATGTAAAGTAATATATCAAATATATAATTATACATTAAATCATTAAATCAACACTTGATTCAATGATCCGGTCATGTCACACATGACCGACTAGTATTCAATGTATCGGCTTATCGAATCGATCTTCGATTCGATAACTAGGTTATATCACATACAACCAATCGAAACATTAATCGTGAGAATCAAATACGGTATCACATACACGCATTATTCTCGGTCCCGCACATATCTCATATGCGCTCCTATTTCGTTTTGCTTGAGCCAGGAAACCTCGGTGTAGGACTCTAAAGACTCGTCAATACGCCGGTAGCAGATGATGATCATATCAAGCACCCACAAGCCGCAAGCGGTCTTCTAAACGTAACGGCCACCCGGGTATTGAGCGATCAGAAGATCGACGAGCTAGCCCGCTCACACTCCTGTGAATCCAACCAGTAACACTTACCGTACAGTCCGGTCTGTTCGTCTGATATGTCGCATATCAAGTCTAGGGGTGGTATACGTCAGACCCCAATAACCGATAAGTCATGCCGATGTGAGGCTCATAACGGGTCGAGAAACTACTGGTAACACTTACCAGCAAATCTCTGATCAGCCCTGGCCAGGGACTTCCTTGTTACGGCCAATCGAGCACAGCGCAACATCAACCCCCAATACCGGGAGAGACGAAACCCCTCCTATCGCTCATTGCCTCCATGTGACTCGGGACTGTACCCAAAGACCACCGTTTTCCATGCCCTCATGGACGTGGTAAGGTGGAGATCAAAGCACAGTGGGAATCACACAAGACTCTATGACGATCTCGGGTCTACAGACTAACCTGTACAAGTGTCACCTGAGAACTGCCATCTGACGTGAGGTATAATACCATCTGGGAGTTCTCGGCGAGTCCGTCCAGTGTACCCAGTCTCCACTGAGCACCCGTATACCATCTCTGATGTCAAACACCAATGGATATGGGATCATCCATCGCCCATCTCATGGGTCGAGAAGCGTATACGCTAGTCTACTCTGGTATATCGATGCCCCGTCTCGATACACCGACGACTAGGGACCTTGAAGGATGTACTTATGGACTACCATGTCCCCACTAGTATGATCTGCATCATAGTCCAGGTAGTCAAGCACACATCCTAAGGGCTTTACCAACATGTAACTATAAGACAGTTTAAAAAGACAAGTGTACATGTTAAGATAAAGAGCAACCAGATAGCATACTATCATATCGAGCAAGAAAGTCATCTCTATATATGTCCAAGCATCCAATATAATATAATCATCTGTACAATACTGGCCTCTAGGGCATACATACAACTAACAATCTCCCACTTGCACTAGGGCCAGCTGCTGTAGTATCGCATACCGAGCATCCCGAAGAGTCTCTCAAACTGTATCTAGGGAATGGCCTTCGAGAGTGGATCCGCCGTGTTGTTCTTCGTGTCGACCCTTCTGACCTCGATCTCCCGGCGATCAACTATCTCCCGGATCAGGTGATACCGCCTCAGAATATGCCTGGATCGCTGATGGGACCTGGGTTCCTTGGCCAAAGCCACCGCTCCATTGTTATCGCAATACAAAGGTATTGGATGCTCAATGGATGGAACCACTCAAAGTTCAGTAATGAACTTCTTGATCCAGACAGCCTCTTTGGCAGCATCGTTGGCAGCGATGTATTCAGCCTCCATCGTCGAGTCTGCCACGGTTTCCTACTTGGAACTCTTCCAGGTAACCGCCCCTCCGTAAAGGGTAAAGACAAATCCCGACTGCGACTTAGAGTCGTCCTTATCACTCTGGAAGCTCGAATCGGTAAAGGACTCCACTTGGAGTTTTCCGTTACCATACACCAAGAGCATCTCTTTAGTTCTTCGCAAGTACTTGAGAATGCTCTTCACAGGTGTCCAGTGATTCTCTCCAGGATCAGCTTGATACCTGCTCACTACACTTAGTGAGTATGCTACATCGGGTCTGGTACATAGCATTGCATACATGATAAAGCCTACAGCCGAAGCATAGGGTATCCCTTGCATGCGAGCTCTCTCCAAATCAGTCTTGGGAGACATCTCTTTGGAGAGAGTGACTCCAGAGATCGTGGGCAAGTTCCCACGCTTGGAATCTTCCATACTAAACCTTTTTAGTATGGTGTCGATGTACCTGGATTGGGACAATCCCAATATCCGTTTGGATCTATCTCTATAGATCCTAATTCCCAATATGCAGGAGGCATCACCAAGATCTTTCATTGAGAATCTTTGTGATAAGAAGAGCTTGACCGCTTGCAGCATAGGAATATCATTTCCTATCAAGAGTATGTCGTCCACGTACAATACGAGGAAGACAACCTTACTCTCTGCTACCTTCTTGTAGATACAAGGTTCATCTGGGTTTTTGACGAAATCAAACTCTTTGATAACAACGTCAAAGCAGATGTTCCAACTCCGCGATGCTTGCTTTAATCCATAAATGGATTTAAGCAGCTTGCACACCTTCCCACTGCTCCCACTGTCTATGAAGCCCTCTGGCTGAGTCATGTACACGCACTCTTCTAAATCACCATTTAGAAAGGCGGTCTTAACATCCATTTGCCAGATTTCGTAGTCATGATATGCAGCGATGGCAAGCATGATCCGGATGGATTTAAGCATAGCCACTGGAGAAAAGGTTTCGTCATAGTCCACACCTGGTCTTCGGCGAAAACCTTTTGCAACAAGTCTAGCCTTGAAAGTCTCCACTTTCCCATCTACACCAAGTTTCTTCTTGAAGATCCACTTGCTCCCAATGGGTTTTACCCCTTCAGGAGCAACTTCCAAAATCCATACTTTGTTGGTGTACAAGGATTCCATCTCGGACCGCATAGCATCCAGCCATTTCACTGAGTCCCTACTCGTGATGGCCTGCTCGAAGCTAGTTGGGTCATCATCCTCCATGATGCAATCCTCGCTTCCACCGTCAATGAGAAAACCGTAGTATCTCTCAGGTGGACGAGAAACCCTACAAGATCGGCGGAGAGGCTGGGGTTCGTCGAGTTCTACTGAATCCTCTGGTTCTACCAAGTCTTCTGTTACAGTTTGTGTTGCTGGAACCTCTTCCAGTTCTACCTCAATGCTACTTGTCTGTTTCATAAGAAAACTCTTTTCTAAGAAAGTGGCATGTCGAGAAACAAACACTTTTTGTTCCTTGGAGTGGTAGAAGATATACCCTCGCGAATGTTTGGGATATCCAACAAACTTACATAGAACAGACCTTGCCTTGAGTTTGTCCGGATTTTGTGTTTTAACATAGGCCGGACAACCCCATATCTGAATAAAATTAAGACATGGTCTCTTACCATTCCATATCTCATATGGAGTGGTAGGCACAGATTTGGTTGGAACTCTATTCAATAGATATGCAGCAGTCTCCAGTGCATATCCCCAGAAGGAAATAGGTAACTCAGCTGTACTCATCATAGAGCGCACCATATCTAATAGGGTGCGATTTCTCCTCTCCGATACACCGTTGTGCTGTGGTGTATAAGGAGGAGTAAGCTGAGAGAGAATCCCATTCTCTTTTAGATAATCTCTGAATTCGTTACTTAAGTATTCTCCTCCTCGATCAGATCGAAGGATCTTAATACTTTTGCCCGTTTGGTTCTCTACTTCTTGTTTATATTCTCTAAATTTCTCAAAAGCTTCTGATTTGTGTTTCATCAGGAACACATATCCGAATCTAGAGAGATCGTCAGTGAATGTAATGAAGTACGAAGAACCATCCCTGGCATGTGTAGACATGGGACCGCATACATCACTATGTAGTCCCAAGAGTTCAGTAACTCTTTCTCCGTGTCCCGTAAACGGAGTTTTGGTCATCTTGCCTTTGAGACATGACTGGCAAGTGTCATAAGATGAAAATTCGAATGGTTTCAAATATCCATCCTTATGCAACTTAGCTAGTCGTGTCGCATTGATGTGACCCAGTCTACAATGCCACAAGAAGGATTCGTTCAGTTCAGAACTCTTCCTCTTGTGTGTGTTTTGTAAATTGAGGACTGTATTTTGATTTAGAATGAATATGCCATTATGTAACGAGCCTGATGCAATCAACTTTTGATTTAGGAATATGTTCCTAACATTATCCTGTACTACAAAATTATATCCATCTTTACTCAATAAAGAAACTGATAAAATGTTGCACATCATGTTCGGTATATAATAGCACTCATTCAGAATCATTGTATCACCACTTGGTAATACTAGGTGATATTCGCCAACTGCTTTGGCTGCAACATTTGCACCATTCCCTACTTGAACGGAATGATCACCTTTTCCCAGTTCTCTACCTTTCTGTAGCCCATGTAACATCTTACATATGTGGGATCCTGATCCGGTATATAATACCCAGGACGTAGGGTGAACTGAGAAACAGTTCTCAATGACAAACACACCCGAAGATGATGCATCAACATGCATATTCTCCTTTTGGGTGGTGTGAGAATCCAGATATTCTCCTGTTTCCTGTTCATTCTTATAACACTTATAAGATAGAACGGGTTCAACGTTCCCCTGCACAGTATAACATGCGGGTTCGGTCAATACATCCATATTATTATCTTGATTAAGGCATGAACTGGTCACTACCTGGAGAGAGAGAGAAGAAAACACTTTAGCGTATGCTCGTGCAAGATCAGATTGGTTATTATCTTATCTAATCAGGATGGCTCCCACTGCTTTTTATCAAATCTTCCTTCAATCCCTAAAAAGAAAGACTAGCCGGGATTAATTACACACTGCAAGTTCGTCGATCTTTCAGCCAGGCCAGTGTCGGTACTTTGAGGGAGGTCCCCCGTGCTTTCGCACGAACCTAATTAATGTAAACCTCGTTTTCCCTGAGGCGTAACCTCGTTGACACCTTTCTAGACACCTACTTGATCGGCTAATTGCAATGTGTAAAACTCTCCTAGGAGTAACTCTTACTCGCAGCGGGTATCGGGATCCGACTATCTCATAGAAGGTATGCAATCTCATTGCAAATTTCAACACTTGAAATTCCCGATAATTCTTTCGCCCTTAGCGTCCTATTACCTTGACGGAGGCCAAACAACCCATAGTCCGCTAGTCAAGTTCAACCCGTCATTTCCTGATTGAATCAAACCCACCCGCACGACCCTTGACGGAGGCCAAACAACGCCGTACGAATACCCTAATCCAATCGCATCATATGCTAGCAGATAAGCACAAGTTAGCTACCGTACACTGCGCCTTGACGGAGGCCAAACTACCGCAGCACGAATACTAACTAGTACTTATCTGAAATGACGGAGGGCTACGCAGGTTTTTCATAAAAACCATGAGCGTAATGAACTTGATATCGTTGTAGAATCAAATGAAGTTTTGAAATGGAGTGATTTTGAAGCTTTTCTAGTTTTGCTAAAGGGGTCACTCCCGGTGAAAGGATCGTCGGCCCTTTCCTCGTCGAATGAGGTGTGGGATATATCATATATATCACTGTGCAAAGCAAAAAACTCTTAAAAGCAATCAAAGCCAAACCGAGTGTGTAGCATCTGCCAGTTATTGCTAAAGGAGTCACTCCCGGTGAAGGGATCTCGGTCCTTTCCTCATCGAATAAGGTGCAGGGTATATCATATATACCGCTATGCAAAGCAAGAACTGTAGCTACCTTTTTTTGTTTAAAATTTGATTCTACAACATCTTAGGATTCTTTTCTTTCATTAATCACATTAATGAAGTCCCATCATTTAAATACCTAAACATCACAGATAGATATGACGTACACTTATGCCATCCGCATTCGCCTCGATGTCCCCTCGTGCACCGTTAGGTTAGGTAACTAACGACAGAGCAGGGCAGGGCTAGTGTGGGTGCAAAACATAAGTAACGTTTATATAATATATCATATATACTATATAAAGTATCTATCACAGAACATCACATGATCACATCACAGATATCGCAGCAGAAGAAACATATGAAATATTGGATATACTAGGACGTCCGTGTTTTTAATACGAGCCAGTATAAAACACGGATTCCACGGTCGTGATGAATAGCCAATCCCACACCCCTAGACCCCTACGAGAGCGGCAAGCAACCCTACCAATTCTAGGGTTAGGAGACCCGGACTCGACTCCTCGAGTTGGTCTCCCACTGAACCCTAGAACCCGGTTACTTGTGCTCCCCTCCTTGGGTCTATCCTAGTGCAGAAAAGTAAATAATATACAAAGGGTGACAGCTTCCGCAACCTGGAAGTGCCTCAAATAAAAGAATATTACATACAAGTTTTTACATGAATGAAAATGAAAAACACTCATCTCACATAAAAAAACCCCGGCTATTCAAACACGACGATCCAATATAACATATCCAGCAACACATAACATCACATGTCATCAACGTAAGTAAGTATGCATACACCGATTGTCGTCGACGTATAGCAACGACAATCGGCAATACCACTACATACTACACTTACGGTCACAGAAAAGAAAGTGTAAAACTACAACAATTGGAATCCGCAACCTCTTTAGACATCACATGCCTAACAGTTATAAACCCCGCATTTTAGTCCCATTATCGAAAACACTTTTCGATATCAAGTGAAACTAAACCGCTAGATTTATAACATTCATCCAGTTATCTCATAACTGTTTGTGAATTCCAATTATTGTATCCAATTCCGGATAAATAGAATATATCAAACTTTCCGATCGAACATTCGAACACCCAAGTTTTCCCGACACCGATCAACACATGAAATAAGTTCAAAGACATTCACTTCATGCCTCAGTACCAACGGTCCAGCCGTAGAAGGGTCAAGCCAACGCCTCACATGTGGCACGCCGTACTGCCCCAAACCCAAAGGTTCAAAGAGCAGTTCAAGACGGTCACATAATCGAGTTAAGGTTTGTTGTCTTCTGGAGGGACCATCGCGTTACTTGCACTACTCAGAACGTCTTTAAACCACAGAAAAATCCAACACTTGGAATTTTTCGGCAGGGGAAAACTTAGGTATTTATATCCGTATCCAACTTTTTAACATATTCTAAAGTTATCCGGAAAAACACTTAGACAAGGTTTGATAATCCGATCGAATCGTCGATTCCCAATACAACCCCAGAGCACTCAACCCTTGAGTCAATTTAAAAATTCCCAGAAAACTCAGCATAATTTATCAGGAATTACTGTGCAAAAAATTAGGGCTGACGTCACCATAGAGCCGCGGAACCGCCGCAGAAGCCATGCTTCTGCCGCGGTTCCGCCGCACAGTGTACTGTTCATTGGAAACAAATTGCACCGTAATTCTTAGAATTCTTTGTTGAATTTTTTAAGCATTTTTAATATGGAAAAATCCCAGATTTTAGAAAAAGTCCAGAGAGCTCATGGGTTTTAGGGTTTCGGGTTCGTTCGGACTTCAAACTCCGTCTAGACTTCGCCTAAGGCTCTAGCTAGGCTCTGATACCACTGTAGGGTTCCTAGGCACACTATAGAGGTCACACAAGGCATCAACCATGCCAATTTAAAATTTTATGGGTGCCGAGAAACCCTAATACGGATCGTCGGCTAGAATTCTAGGCGAAAAGATAATCTAGTTAACTACTTAACTAAAAGTTAGATGCTACAACCTTTGTAGATCCGGTTCTCCACTTGCTTAGCTCCACATGGGTGTCCTCTCGCTGTCCATCATGAATCCCGAACTCAATCGTCGGCTTCATCGGAGAAACGGGCGAGCTAGGTCGTCGGCTTCGTGTCAAAGACGATCTACGTCGAGGCATCATAAGTTCAAGCTCCGACTTCACAAAGTTGTGAAACTTATGAAGAAAACACCCAAAACAACTTGGCAAGAGGTAGAGGGTGAAGAAATAGGAGGTGGGTTCACTTTAGAATTGGATTTCTCTCACTAGAACTCAAGTTGCCATTGATGGCATCAAGGTTTCTATCTTGAAGAAGAAGGAGAAGATGAAGCTAGTTTTATGATAAGTTATTTTAAAATGAAAAGAAAATCCATACTTATCATAATCTAACTAGGGTTAAGTGTAGAGAATAAACCATGGTCATTTTGAGAGTTAGGGTTAAGCATGTGGACGAGAATGGTTGCAAAAGTCAAGGCTTCATGAAGCTTCAACTAAAGACAAAAGAAAGCCACCATTCTCTTTAAATCATTTCCAAATAAATAAATGAACAAATAAATAAATGAATATGTAAAACCCTAATTATCAAATTAACCATGGTTTAATTCTACACATATAACCAAATGATCAAGTATCATCAAACATGATACAAAAATGTGCACAAAAGCATATCACATATACAATGTGCATCAAGTGAGAAAAATCCGTTTAAAGTGAACCAATACTACTTAATGTAAAGTAATATATCAAATATATAATTATATATTAAATCATTAAATCAACACTTGATTCAATGATTCGGTCATGTCGCACATGACCGACTAGTATTCAATGTATCGGCTTATCGAATCGATCTTCGATTCGATAACTAGGTTATATCACATACAACCAATCGAAACATTAATCGTGAGAATCAAATACGGTATCACATACACGCATTATTCTCGGTCCCGCACATATCTCATATGCGCTCCTATTTCGTTTTGCTTGAGCCAGGAAACCTCTGTGTAGGACTCTAAAGACTCGTCAATACGCCGGTAGCAGATGATGATCATATCAAGCACCCACAAGCCGCAAGCGGTCTGCTAAACGTAACGGCCATCCGGGTATTGAGCGATCAGAAGATCAACGAGCTAGCCCGCTCACACTCCTGTGAATCCAACCAGTAACACTTACCGTACAGTCCGGTCTGTTCGTCTGATATGTCGCATATCAAGTCTAGGGGTATACGTCAGACCCCAATAACCGATAAATCGTGCCGATGTGAGGCTCATAACGGGTCGAGAAACTACTGGTAACACTTACCAGCAAATCTCTGATCAGCCCTGGCCAGGGACTTCCCTGTTACGGCCAATCGAGTACAGCGCAACATCAACCCCCAATACCGGGAGAGACGAAACCCCTCCTATCGCTCATTGCCTCCATGTGACTCGGGACTGTACCCAAAGACCACCGTTTTGCACGCCCTCATGGACGTGGTAAGGTGGAGATCAAAGCACAATGGGAATCACACAAGACTCTATGACGATCTCGGGTCTACAGACTAACCTGTATAAGTGTCACCTGAGAACTGCCATCTGACGTGAGGTATAATACCATCTGGGAGTTCTCGGCGAGTCCGTCCAGTGTACCCAGTCTCTACTGAGCACCCGTATACCATCTCTGATGTCAAACACCAATGTATATGGGATCATCCATCGCCCATCTCATGGGTCGAGAAGCGTATACGCTAGTCTACTCTGGTATATCGATGCCCCGTCTCGATACACCCACGACTAGGAACCTTGAAGGATGTACTTATGGACTACCATGTCCCCACTAGTATGATCTGCATCATAGTCCAGGTAGTCAAGTACACATCCTAAGGGCTTTACCAACATGTAACTATAAGACAGTTTAAAGAGACAAGTGTACATGTTAAGATAAAGAGCAACCAGATAGCATACTATCATATCGAGCAAGAAATTCATCTCTATATATGTCCAAGCATCCAATATAATATACATCATCTGTACAATACTGGCCTCTAGGGCATACATACAACTAACAGTGAGTGGATCCGCCGTGTTATCCTTCGCGTCAACTCTCCTTACCTTGATCCCTTGGAGATCAACCATCTCCCTGATCAGGTGATACTGTCCTCAGAATATGTCTGGATCGCTGATGGGACCGGCGTTCCTATTCTAAATCCACAACTCTACCGTTGTTACAATAACAGTTATTGGACGCTCAATGGCAGGAACCATGTTCATCTCATGAACAATAAATATCCAGACATCCACTTTGGTAGCATCGTTGGCAGCGATGTATTCAGCCTTTATCGTCTAGTTTGCCACGGTATATAGCTTGGAACTCTTCGAACATACCGTCCTTCTACTGAGGGTAAAGACAAAGCCCATGACTGACTTTCAGTCGACCTATCACTCTGGGAGCTCGACTTGGTAAAGGACTCCCACTGGAGTTTACCGTTACCAAACCCCAAGAACATTTCTTTAGTGCTTCTCAAGTACTTAAAAATGTCCTACTCAGCTGTCAAATGATTCTCCCAAGATCCGATTGATTCTTGATCACTACACCTAGCGAGTCAGCTATATCTGGTCTGGTATATAACATCACATACATGATAGAGCCTACTGCCGAAGCATAGGGTATCCTTTGCACGCGAGCTCACTCCAAATCAGTCTCGGGAGACATCTTTTAGGAGAGAGTGATTCTTGAGTAAGTGGGCGAACCACCACGCTTAGAATCTTCCATACTAAACCCCTTTAGTATGGTGTTAATGTACCTGGATTTGGGACACTCCCAACATCTACATAGATCTATCGACATAGATAATAATCCAAAAGATGTAGTAGGTATCATGCAGATCTTCTATGGAGAATCCTCGTGATAAGAGGAGCTTGACCGAGTGTAGCATAGGAAACCATTTCCTATCAAGAGTATGTCATCTACGTACAATACGAGGAAGACAGCCTTAATCTCTACAACCTTCTTGTATATACAAGGTTCATCTACCTTTTTGATGAAGTCAAACACTTTGATTGTCACATCAAAACAGATGTTCCAACTCCGCGATGCGTGCTATAATCCTGATGGACTTAAGCATAGCACTGGAGAAAAGGTTTCATCATAAACCATACCTGGTTATTGACGATAGCCTTTTACTACAAGTCTAGCTTTGAAAGTCTCAACTTTTCCATCTACACCAAGAATCTTCTCAAGATCCATTTGCTCTCAATGGGTTTTACCCCTTCAGATGCAACGTTCAAAGTCATACTTTGTTGGTGTACATGGATTCCATCTTTGATCGCATAGCATCCAGCCATTTCACAATATCCCTAATCGTGATGGTCTGCCTGAACCTAGTTGGGTCATCATCTACCATGATGCAATCCTCTCTCCCACCGTCACCGAGGAAACCGTAGTATCTCTCAGGTGGATAAGGAACCCTACCAGATTTGCGGAGAGGCTGAGGCTCGTTGGAGACTATTGAATCCTTTGGTTTCACCAAATTATCAACTGTTAGTTTGTCCAGCTGGAACTCCTTCCAATTCTATCTCATGACCACTAATTTCTTTATGAGAAATTCCTTTTCTAAAAAGGCAACATGCTGAGAAACAAAACAACTTTTGTTCCTCTGTGGTAGAAGATATTCCCTCACAAATTTTTGGGATATCCAACAAACTTACATAACCGACCTTGCCTCGAGCTTGTCCGAATTTTGCTTTTCAACATAGGCCGGACAACCCCATATCTTAACTCGTTTAAGACATGGTCTCTTCCCATACTATATCTCATATGGAGTGGTAGGCACTGGTTTGGATGGAACCCCATTCAATAGGTATGCAGCTTCTCAAGTGCATAATACCAAAAGGAAACAGGCAACTCAGCAGTACACATTATAGAGCGCGCCATATCTCATAGGGCGCGATACCTCCATCCTGATACACCGTTGCGCTGTGGTGTATACGAAGGAGTAAGCTGAAAGAGAATCACATTCTCCTTTAAATAATCCAGGAACTCCATGCCCAAGTATTCTCCTCCTCGATCACATCGAAGGACTTTAATACTTCTACCCATTTGGTTCTTAACTTCAAGCTTATATTCGTTGAATTTCTTAAAAGTTTCAGACTCGTGTTTCAACAGGAACACATGTCCGAATCTTGAGAGATCGTCGATGAATGTAATGAAGTACAAAGAACCAACTCTTGCATTTGTAGACATATGACTATATACATCATCATGTATCCGTCCCAAGGGTTCAATAACTCTTTCTATATTTCCAGTAAACAGAGTATTGGTCATATTACCTTTGAGACAAGACTGGTAAGTATCATAAGATGAAAATTCGAACAGATTCTCATATTCATCCTTATGTAACTTAGCTGGTCGTGTCGCATTGATATGACCTAGTCTACAATGCCATAAGAAGGATTCGTTCATCTCTGAACTACTTCTCTTATGTGTGTTTTACATACTTTGAACTGTGGTTTGATTTAGAACTCATATGCCATTACAAAACGTGCATGATCCAATCAACTCTTGATCAAGAAAAATGTTCACAACATTATCCTACAGTACATAATTATATCCTTCTTTAACTTAATAAAGAATCTGATGTAATTTTGTATATCAGGTTCGGTATGTAATAACATTTATTCAGAATCAATGTATTTACCTCTTGGTAATACAAGGTGATATCTGCCAACTGATTTGGATGCAACAATTGCACCATTCTCTAACACTTAGAGACATATCACCCAATCCCAGTTCTCTACCTTTCTGTAGCCCATATAACATATTACATATGTGGGGTTGATGTTGTATCTCATGCCTAGGACGTAGAGGATACTGAGAAATAGTTCTCGGTAATAAGCATACCCGAAGAATATGCATCATCATGCTCATTCCTCAATTGGGTCACGTGGAAATCCGGATATTCCCCTATTTCCCGCTCAGACTTATAACAATTATAAAATAGAGCGGAACCAATGTTCTCCGGCTCAGTATAATAAGCAGGGTCGGTCAATGCATCCATATTATTATCATGTCGGAGCGTAGCCCATTACACCTTGAGAAACTACTGGAAAACCTACCAGTAAATCTCGCTTGCCCTGGCCAGGGACTTTGCGTAATGGCTCTCTGACACAGCGCGATATCAACTCCCAATACCGGGAGAGACGAATCCTGTCTAACCGCCACTGCCTCCAAGTGCTCGGGACTGCACCCAACTGCTACATGTTTGCAAGACTCCTTTGAGACGTGGTAGGGTAGCAATCTAATAACAGTGGGACACACTCGAGGCGAAGTAGCAGTGTCAAGTCTGCGGACTATGTTATACTCATATCACCTGGAAACTGTTAACTGACTACGGGTATAATCCCAACCAACAGTTCCCCGTGAGTCCTGTTCGGTGTACCCTTAACCTAACGAGCACCTGTATACTATCTCCAGTACGACGTACTGATGGCTGTGGGACAGACCATCTCCCCAACCGGGATGAGAAGCGTACACACTATTCTACTCCGGAGTATCGATGCTCTGTCTCGACAATCCAACGACTAAGGACCTGAAAATTGATGTGCTTGTAGACTACCCAGCCCCCACTAGTGTGACTGCCATCACAACGCTGGTAGTCAAGCAAGATCCTAAGAGCACTATCAATACGTATACTCACATATTAAGATAGATAAAACCACGTAGCATACTACCATGTTTAGCAAGACTGTTATATAACTGTGAATATTCCAAGCTTCCATTAAGTAATATACAAACTAGTATGATACAGTAATGGCCTTCTAGGGCATAAACACTAACAATCTCCCACTTGCACTAGGGCCATGTACTGGCATATCGCAGACCTATCATCTCGAATTGCCTCTCGAACTGCGTCTGAGGAATGGCCTTTGTGAATGGATCAGCAGTGTTATTCTCTGTATCTACTCTCTTTACCTCGATCTCCCGGCGATCGATGATCTCCCTGATCAGGTGATACCGCCTTAAGATGTGTCTGGACTTCTGATGGGACCTGGGTTCCTTCGCTAAAGCTATAGCGCCGTTGTTGTCGCAATACAGAGGTATTGGATCAACACTGGTAGGAACCACCTGATGTTCTGTGAGGAACTTCTTCATCCAGACAGCTTCTTTTGCGGCATCGCAAGCAGCTATGTACTCAGCTTCCATCGTTGAGTCAGCAACGGTGTCCTGCTTGGAACTCTTCCAACAGACCGCCCCTCCATTGAGGGTAAAGACATAACCCGACATGGACTTAGAGTCATCCTTGTCACTCTGGAAGCTGGAGTCAGCAAAGGCCTCGATCTGGAGGTCTTTTCCGCCATACACCAAGAACATCTCCTTAGTCCTCCTCAGGTACTTGAGAATGTTCTTTACTATTATCCAGTGCTTCTCCTCTGGGTTTGCCTGATACCGGCTTACAACGCTCAATGCGTATGCTACATCTGGTCTGGTACATAACATCGCATACATTATAGAGCCTACCGCAGAAGCGTTGGGTATAATCGACATGCGATCCCTTTCCAAATCAGTCTTGGGAGACATCTTTTTGGAGAGGGTGATTCCGTGACAAGCCGGTAGGTTACCGCGCTTAGAATCATCCATACTGAATATTTTCAATATGGTGTCTATGTACCTGGACTCTGAAAGTCCTAACATCCTCTTCGATCAATCACGATAGATTTGGATCCCCAAAATATAGGTGGCATCACCCAGGTTTCTCATGGAGAACTTTTGTGACAAGAATCTTTTGACTGACTGTAGCATAGGAATATCATTTTCTATTAGGAGAATGTCATCCACGTACAAGACGAGGAATACAACAACTCTCCCTACAATCTTACTGTATATGTATGGTTCATCTGGATTTTTGATAAAGTCGAATTCTTTGACAGTATCATCAAAATAGATGTTCCAACTCCGTGATGCCTGCTTTAGTCCATAAATGGATTTAAGCAGCTTGCATAGTTTACCGCTGCTCCTACTCTAAATGAATCCCTCTGGCTGATCCATATAGACGCACTCTTCCAAATTACCATTTAGAAAGGCCGTCTTTACGTCCATATGCCAGATCTCATAATCGTGGAAGGCAGCAATAGCAAGAAGGACCTGATTGGATTTGAGCATAGCCACTGGAGAAAAGGTTTCGTCATAGTCCAAACCAGGTCTTTGACGGAAACCCTTTGCAACAAGTCTAGCCTTATAGGTTTCAACCTGTCCATCTACACCAATCTTCTTTCTGAAGATCCACTTGCATCCTATGGGTTTTACCCCATCTGGAGCAATTTCCAAAGTCCATACTTTGTTAGTGTACATGGACTCCATTTCGGTCCGCATTGCATCCAGCCATTTTACCGAGTCGCCGCTCTGAATGGCTTGCTGGAAGCGAGTAGGGTCGTCATTATCAATGACGCAATCTTCTCGATCCCCGTCTATGAGAAAACCGTAGTATTTCTCGGGCGGATGAGACTACTTACTACTTCTGCGGATAGGCGCTGGTATGTCCCTTTCTTCTGAAACTTCTTGTTCTACCAAACTTTTAGTAACAGCTTATGGTTCTTGAATTTCTTCCAGTTCTACTGCACTCCCACTCTTTTGATTTTCTAAAAATTCAGTTTCTAAGAAGTGGGCATGACAAGAAACAAAAACCTTTTGTTCCTCTGCGTAATAGATGCAATATCCCATGGAGTTCTTTGGATATCCCACAAACTTACACTCTACTGAGCGTGCCTCGAGCTTGTCCGGATGCTGCTTTTTTACAAAAGCTGGACATCCCCATGTCTTCAGGTACTGAAGATAGGGTATCTTCCCACTCCACATCTGATATGGTGTGGTAGGCACAGTCTTGGTTGGAACCTTGTTCAAAAGATATGCAGCTGATTCTAGTGCATAACCCCAGAATGATCGCGGTAACTCAGCCTTACTCATCATGGAACGAACCATATCCAATATGGTTCGATTTCTCCTTTCCGATACACCGTTGTGTTGTGGTGTGTATGGAGGAGTAAGATGAGAGAGAATTCCATTCTCTTTTAAGCAACCCAGGAACTCGGCACTTAAGTATTCACCACCTCGATCAGATCTCAGTGTCTTAATACTTTTGCCTGTTAGGTTTTCTTCTTCATTCTTGTATTCCTGGAATTTCTCAAAGGCCTCGGATTTATGCTTCATCAAGAAGATATGTCCATACCTAGAGAAATCATCCGTAAAAGTAATGAAGTAAGAATAACCACCTCGCGCATGTGTAGACATTGGACCGCACACATCACTGTGTACGAGTCCTAAGAGCTCGCTCGCACTTACTCCGTATCCAGTAAACGGAGTCTTTGTCATTTTTCCCATGAGACAAGATTCAAAAGTGGCATAAGATTGATATTCGAATGGATTCAAATATCCTTCTCTATGTAACTTCGTTAATCGTGTTTCATTGATATGACCTAATCTACAATGCCATAAGAAAGCCTGATTCATTTCTGGAGACTTTTTTTTTAAGTGTGTTCTGGACATTGAAAACCTGAGCTTGACTCAATACGTATATACCGTCATCTAATGTACCGGACCCAATCAAAACATGATTTAGGTGGATATGAACTACATCGCTTACGAATGTAAAGTCATATCCCTCTCTTGAAAGTGAGGACACTGATATGATATTACAAGTCAAACTAGGTACATACAGACAGTTACATAGATTCAGTATCTGCCCACTTGTCAATCCTTGGCGATATTCTCCCACGGATTCAGCGTCCATGCTCATTCCGTTTGCAACTCTGAGAGACAAATCACCTATCCTTATATCTCTACGGTTTCTCAAAGCATGTAATGAATTACAGATATGAGATCCTGCTCCGGTATCTAGTACCCAGGAAGTAGAGTTAATTGACAAACAGTTCTCAATTACAAACACAATTGAGGCTGAAGCCAGAACATGCTTCGTATCCTGGCTACAGGCTTCCAAAGCCCTGCAATCCTTCTGCCAATGCCCGTTCCCATAACAATAGGAACAACCCTCCTTAGCTATACCAAGTCCCGAAACTTTTGCTCTTCCCTTTCCTCCTACTTTATTGACACCGTATATCGGCATTGTAGAGGTCTTCTTCTTTTCACCCTTTGCTTTCGCCCTGGATGCAGAAGAAGAATGTCCCCCATTAAGCAGAGCTTGTGTCTCCCTGATTTCTTTCAGGGTGTAAGTAGAGGATAGGGACTGTGGAAATAAGTCAACGTATGACCTGTTTCCCAACGTGGTCTCCAAGTCCTTGAGCTCATCAATAGAGCTAGTCATTGTAAGGACGTTGTCCCCTACAGATGACCCGACAGCCAACCTCACTTGAATTAAATCGTTCGAGGTCTCATATCTTGCAATATGAGATTGCTCTCCATATAAATCTTTGTTATGGAGAAAGATAGAAACTAAGTCCATCTTCTCGTGTTTCTTCTGGTATAGACCATCAACTGAAGCTAACACGAGGCACTTAGCTTTCGCTTTATCCTTTTCCCTTGTCTGACGGATATCCATATCCGCGACGGTGCAAACTGGACCTGGGATGGCGGGATCTTGAGTAGTAATAGGGTGGTCCAGCTTGTCATAGGCAATGGACATCTGGACAGACCTTTGCCAGTCATATAAGTTAGATTCAGTCAACTTGTTATCTAGATGTAACCTAGTCATGGTCACATGGTCGGTGCAATGAGAGAGGGAGAAGAAAACACTTTAGCATGATGCTCTTGCAAGTTTAGATTGGTTTTTAATTTATCTAAACTGGATGGCTCCCACTGTTTCTCGAATCCTTCCTCAAATCATAAAAGAAGAATTAGCCAGGACTATTCTCACTGTACAATACTTGCTTAACCGTTCAGCCAGGCTAGTGTCGGTACTTCGAGGGAGGTTTTCCAACGCATTCGCGAAGTTCCTTAATTAAATAACCTCTTTTCTCTGGGGGCGTAGCCCCGCTGACACCTTTCTCGACACCTACTTGGTTTATAACATTGATCATTAAGTGACGAATCTCCTGATAAGTAGCATATATTCACAGCAGGATCGGGATCCAAATATCATCGTATGATAATGTTGAAGGAATCCTACCAAAATTCATCTAACTTCAAATGGTATGCAACACTAGCAAGTTTCAGTTTCTTTAGAAACTCCAGATATTGATTTTTCCCCATGTTCTTATGACCTTGACGAAAGCCAACAAATCATAAGTCACATGTCAAGTTCTGCCCATCATTATCTTGTTAATTTGAACCCACCCGTACATACCCTTGACGAAAGCCAACAAAGTAATATGACTGTCCCAAACCAACTCATCTATCTATGCAACAAATGAATACCCCAGCAGCTACCAAACACTATGCCTTGACGAAAGCCAACAAACATAAATTGAATACTACTGACCATCCATAAGAAATGACGGAGGGCTACGACTGGTTTTGGCGAAACCGTGAACGTAGTGAACTTGATATAATCGAAGGAACCTGATAGCTTTTTAAAAGGAGTGGTTAAAGCTCCGTAATTAAAAATTTTGCTCTTTTAAAATAACCGAGTGGTTTCTTTTAAATTTGTTCCAACGATTCAACTTTGGTTTATTTTCTTTGCATTAAAATAATGCGTCCCATCATTTAACCTATCATTGCAGAAAACAACGAAAATACAACGTCCTCTTATGCCATTCGTATTCGCCACTGGGTCCCGTCATCACCCGTTAGGTTACTTAACTAACGACAGAGCGGGGGCTGGGCTAGCGCGGGTGTAAAATATAAGTGACGTCTAAATAGCTATCATATATAGATATTCTACATTCGTCAGACGCAATAATAGGCATTCCAGATCTCAAATGAACATTATTGGATATACAAGTAATCCGCGTTTGCTTTGAGCCTGCAACAAAAGACGGATTACACAGTTGTGATGAATAGCTTTTACCCCACCCTAGACCCCTACGGGTACGGCAAACTACCCGCCAAGTACCCGAAGTGAAGCGGTCTCCCTCAACAATGTTAGTAGGACACTAAACACTTCGGCATACCCGGTAGTTTTTGTACCCCGCCTTGGGTCTATCCTAGGAGCAAAAAACAGTAAATGGAATAATACAACGGTGGCTACAACCGCAACCTGGATGTGCCCCGCAAAAGAATATTACATCATATTACAATTTATATCGAATGAATGAATATAAAAACCCATCTCAAACCCCGGCTAATCATCACAACGATCCAATCAAGTTCATATACACAAACAGTAAACATTACAGAAATGTGCAACCCCCTGCCAACCGACATACTAGCAGTTAGGGGAGGTTTACGAACACATTAAACAATATAGATAAAAACCCGATTAGCAAATAACTTAGAATATCGATCGACAACCATTTTCCGTGTCTACCCCAAATGCAAGCCAGCACAGAAGTAACCTGGGCCAAAACAGAATATACAGGAAAACAAAACACCATAATATATGAATTACTGCGCAAATCCGAGTCAACTCGGAGTTGACTCGGCGGCGGATCCGCGGCCAAAAGCACTATTGTGCCGCGGATCCGCGGCCATCTCACCAAGATGAGAGCTCGTATTTTCCCAGTTTTCTTATTTTTCCCTGCTGTGAATTTTAAGGCCTATCAAAAAAAATTCTGACACTTTTAAAATCAACAGAAACTGATAGGGTTTCGGGGTGTTGTTTTCATGTTTTCCGTCGATCGAAGTTCTACTTAGTTGCTAACAAGATAGTAATGGTTTAGTTGGCTCTGATACCACTGTAATTCCATGTCATGGACCCCACGAACTTGCGGGGAGGCGGAACATATGAAAAACGATTATCAAAGCTTCGTAACACGGACTTGAGCGCATGAATCGTGTTTAAACCGTTACTAGCAAACTACGAAAGGTTTAACTACTCTGATTCGAAGTTATACCTCACTTTACTTGTCCTTCGGGTCTTCATCACTGTCCTCCACTCCTTGTAGGCTCTTTGGAACGTCGGCACCTCAACGGCCTCCTCGAGTCAAAGACGATCCACCCGAGAGCTCCTACTCCAAGCTTAACCTCTAACTTGAGGTAACTAGGTTACTCAAAGTGCTAATCTAAGCAACCTAGGTGATTTAGAGTTGGATTATGGAAGTATTAGTCTAGCTAACCCTTGATCTCAACACATGAGAGGTTAGGGTTAGGGTTTGAAGAGAGAGAGAGTTCGAGGAGAGAGAAGGTGAGAATGAGAATCCTTTTGGATGAATGATATCATTTGAATATATGAAGCATATGATTAAATTAAAATGAATAAAAAATAAATATGTGTCATCATGATTCATTAATTCATAGAGTGATTCATCTCATGAGTCATCTAAAATATTAATGCAACATTAACTCCATGGATGTTTCACTCTCATGACTCATTATTCCAATAAATGCAAATGCCACCTTACCCTCCAAGTCATCATCCTTCAAGAAGCTTCCCGACAAATTACGAGAACGCCCCTCCTATCCGTGAAAACACGGAAAAATTTAGACTGTATAAATCCAATAATCCGATACTAGAATCTGGCATAAACCAAAGCCGACTAGTAAAAACTGTCCGAACATCGTACGTGCGTAAAAACACGTATGCGTCCGAATCCTGTCGTAAAACCATACGACCTCTATATCGTTTCGCCCGAAGCAGGTAAACTCTCTGTGTGGGACTCTAATGACTCGACACTACGCTGGCAGTGGGTTTAACCACAGACCGCAAGCTGCACTAGCTGTACATAACGGTCCCCAGGTAGATGTCGATAAGAAGGCTGATGAGGAAATCCATCCGAACTCCTACTGAGCCTGCTGTGACAATCTCCGTACAATCCGGTCTGTTGGTCTAATACTATTGCATATCGGGCCCAGAGGGCGGCAACCGTCAGTCCCCTAAAAGCGGTATAAGTCGTGTCGGAGCATAGCCTATTACACCTTGAGAAACTACTGGAAAACCTACCAGTAAATCTCGCTTGCCCTGGTCAGGGACTTTGCGTAATGGCTCTCTGACACAGCGCGATATCAACTCCCAATACCGGGAGAGACGAATCCTGTCTAACCGCCACTGCCTCCAAGTGCTCGGGACTGCACCCAACTGCTACCTGTTTTCACGACTCCTTTGAGACGTGGTAGGGTAGCAATCTAAGAACAGTGGGACACACTCGAGGTGAAGTAGCAGTGTCAAGTCTGCGGACTATGCTGTACTCATGTCACCTGAGAACTGTTAACTGACGACGGGTATAATCCCAACCAACAGTTCCCCGTGAGTCCTGTCCGGTGTACCCGTAACCTAACGAGCACCTGTATACTATCTCCAGTATGACGTACTGATGGCTGTGGGACAGACCATCTTCCCAACTGGGATGAGAAGCGTACACACTAGTCTACTCCAGAGTATCGATGCCCTGTATCGACAATCCAACGACTAGGGACCTGAAAAAGGATGTGCTTGTAGACTACACAGCCCCCACTAGTGTGACTGCCATCACAACGCTGGTAGTCAAGCAAGATCCTAAGAGCTCTATCAATACGTATACTCACATATTAAGATAGATAAAACCAAGTAGCATACTACCATGTTTAGCAAGACTGTTATATAACTGTGAATATCCCAAGCTTCCATTAAGTAATATACAAACTAGTTTGATATAGTAATGGCCTTCTAGGGCATAAACACTAACAATCTCCCACTTGCACTAGGGCCATGTACTGGCATATCACAGACCTATCATCTCGAATATCTTCTCGAAGTGCGTCTGAGGAATGGCCTTTGTGAATGGATCAGCTGTGTTATTCTCTGTATCTACTCTCTTTACCTCGATCTCCCAGCGATCGACGATCTCCCTGATCAGGTGATACCGCCTTAAGATGTGTCTGGACTTCTGATAGGACCTGGGTTCCTTCGCTAAAGCTATAGCGCAATTGTTGTCGCAATACAGAGGTATTGGATCAAGACTGGTAGGAACCACCTGAAGTTTTGTGAGGAACTTCATCATCCAGACAGCTTCTTTTGCGGCATCGCAAGCAGCTATGTACTCCGCTTCCATCGTTGAGTCAGCAACGGTGTCCTTCTTGGAACTCTTCCAACAGACCGGCCCTCCATTGAGTGTAAAGACATAACCCGACATGGACTTGGAGTCATCCTTGTCACTCTGGAAGCTGGAGTCATCAAAGGCTTCGATCTGGAGGTCTTTTCCGCCATACACCAAGAACATCTCCTTAGTCCTTCTCGGGTACTTGAGAATGTTCTTTACTGCTATCCAGTGCTTCTCCCCTGGGTTTTCCTGATACCGGCTTACAACGCTCAATGCGTATGCTACATCTGGTCTGGTACATAACATCGCATACATTATAAAGCCTACCGCAGAAGCGTAGGGTATAATCGACATGCGATCCCTTTCTAAATCAGTCTTGGGAGACATCTCTTTGGAGAGGGTGATTCCGTGACAAGCCGGTAGGTTACCGCGCTTAGAATCATCCATACTGAATATTTTCAATATGGTGTCTATGTACCTGGACTGTGAAAGTCCTAACATCCTCTTTGATCTATCACGATAGATCTGGATCCCCAGAATGTAGGTGGAATCACCGGGGTTTTTCCTGGAGAACTTCTGTTGTTAGTTATATGTATGCCCTAGAGGCCATTACTGTACATTGGATGTATATTGTAGTGGATGCTGGGACATATATAGGGAGGACTTTCTTGCTCGACATGATAGTATGCTATCTGGTTACTCTTTACCTTAACGTGTACATTGATTGTCTCTCTGTTACATATTGGTAAAGACCTTAGGATGTGTACTTGACTACCTGGATTATGATGCGGATCATACTAGTGGGGACATGGTAGTCCATAAGTACATCCTTCAATGTCCCAAGTCGTGGGTATATCGAGACGGGGCATCGATATACCAGAGTAGACAAGCGTGTACCTTCTCGACCCATACAGATGGGCGATGGATGATCCCATATCCATTGGTGTTTGACATCACAGATGATATACGGGTGCTTAGTAGAGACTGGGTACACTGGACGGACTCGCCGAGAACTCCCAGATGGTATTATACCTTACGTCAGATGGCAGTTCTCAGGTGACACTGGTACAGAGTAGTCTGTTGACCCGTGATCATCATAGAGTCTTATGTGGTTCCTACTGTGCTTTGATTTCCACCTTACCACGTCCAAGAGGGCATGCAAAATGGTGGTTTTTGAGTACACTCCCGAGTCACATGGAGGCAATGAGCGATAAGAGGGGATTCGTCTCTCCCGGTATAGGGAGTTGATGTTGCGCTGTGTTCGATTGGCTATAACCGGAAATCCCTGGACAGGGTTGCTGAGATTTACTGGTAAGTGTTACCAGTAGTTTCTCGAATTGTTATAGACCTCATATCGACACGACTTATCGAGCTATTGGGGTCTGACGTTTACCACCCCTAGGCGAGATATGCGACATATCAGACGAACAGACCGGACTGTACGGTAAGTGTTACTGGTTGGATTCACAGGAGTGTGAGCGGGCTTGCTCGTCGATCTTCTGATCGCTCAATACCCGGGTGGCCGTTACGTTTAGCAGACCGCTTGCGGCTTGTGGGTGTTTGATATGATCATCACCTGCTGCCGGCGTATTGACGAGTCTTTAGAGTCCTACACAGAGGTTTCCTGGCTCAAGCGAAACGAAATAGGAGCGCATATGAGATATGTGCGGGACCGAGAATAATGCGTGTGTGTGATACCGTATTTCATTCTCGCGATGAATGTGTCGAATGGTTGTATGCGATATAACCTAGTTATCGAATCAAGGATTGATTCGATAAATCGATACATTGTATACTAGTCGGTTGTGTGCGACATGACCGGATCATTGAATCAAGTGTTGATTTAATGATTTAATGCATAATTATATATTTGATATATTACTTTGCATTAACTAGTATTGGTTTACTTTAAATGGATTTTCTCACTTGAAGTTCACAAGTTGTATATGTGATATACTTTTGTGCACTTGATTGTATCATGTTTGATGATACATGCTTACTTGAGTTTGTGTAAAGATTAAACCATGGTTATTTAAATGGTTAGGGTTTTGTTTTTCATATCTTTTTATTCATTTACTTATTTATTTCTTTTTGGCAAAAGAAAAGAAAAATGGTGGCTTTCTTTGGATGCATGTTGAAGCTTCATGAAGCTTTGACTAAGTCACCATTTTTGTCTTCATGCTTAACCCTAACCATTGACCTAACCCTAGTTTATTCTCTACACTTGACCATGGTTGGATTATGATAAGTATTCATTTTATTTTCTTTTTGAAAAAGACTTATCATAACATTTTTCATCTTCTTCTTCTTCTTCTTCAAGAAGAAGCTTGCCTCCATCAATGGCAACTTGATAAAATGAGTGAGAAATCCAATTCTAAAGTGAACCCACTTCCTATTTCTTCATCCTCTACCTCTTGCCAAGTAGTTAGGGTGTTTTCTTCACAAGTTTCATGACTTGGTGAAGTGGGAGCTTGATCTTGTGATGCCTCGACGTAGATCATCTTCGGCATCGAAGTCGACGACCTAGCCCGCCCATTTTTCGGTTAAGCCGACGCTAGAGCCCGGGATTCAATTTGGACAGCGAGGGGACTCCATCACGAAGCCGTGGAGGTGGAGGACCGGATCTACAAAGGTTGTAGCCTCTTTCTTTTAGTTAAGTTGTTAACTAGTTTCCTGTTTCGCCTAAAATCTAGTTAACGATCCGTATTAGGGTTTCTCGGCACCCGTAAAAGTTGAAATTGGCATGGTTGATGTCTTGTGAGACCTCATTAGTGTGCCTAGGAACCCTACAGTGGTATCAGAGCCTAGCTAGAGCCTTAGGCGATGCGTAGACGATGTTAGAAACCCGATCGAACCCGAAACCCCAATTTTTCGTGCTCTCTGGACTTTTTTCAAAAACTGGATTTTTTCCAGATTAAAAATTCTTAAAAAATTCAGCAGGAAGATATAAGAATTATGGTACAAAACGAGCTCATGATGCATCTAAAGTGCCGCGGAAACGCGGCAGAAGCATGGCTTCTGCCGCGGTTCCGCGGCCTTATGTTCACAATGCACAATATTTTTTGCACAGTAATTCTTCTTTTCTGATGCTGGATTTTATGGGAATTTTTAAATATCACTCAAGAGTTGAATTTTCTGGGTTGTATTGGGGACTCGGTGTTTCGATCGGATTGTCTAATTTTGTCAGTGTGTTTTTCCGGGTAAATTTTAGAATATGTTAAAAAGTTCGGCCGGATATAAATACCCACTTTTTCCCTTGCTGGGAAATTTCCAATTGTTGGACTTTTCCGTTGTTTAACGACGTTCTAAGTAGTGCAAGTAACGCGATGGTCCCTCTAGAAGACAACAAACCTTAACTCGATTATGTGACCGTCTTGAACTGCCCTTTGAACCTTCGGGTTTGGGGCAGTACGGCGTGCCACATGTGAGGCGTTGGCTTGACCCTTCTACGGCTGGACCGTTGGTACTGAGGCACGAACTGAATGTTTTTAGACTTGTTTCATGTGTTGATCTGTATCGGGAAAACTTGGGTGTTTTCATGTTCGATCGGAAAGTTTAACATTTTCTATTTATCCGGAATGTGATACAATAATTGGAATGTGATACAATAATTGGAATTCACAAGAGTTATGAGATAACTGAATGAATGTTATAAATCTAGCGGTTTAGTCTCACTTGATCGGTTGCCACGGAATTTTGATGTGATCAAAAGTCCGTCGCAATCACGTAGCGTACGCGGATACTCACCGGGTAAACTTAATAGACAGCCTCACCCCATAGCCCCGACCAAGTGACTGTAGGAGAACCCCGTCGCCGAAAGCATCCGTTCGGGTGCTCGCGGCAGCGGTGTTCCGCCTTGGTACACTTCGTCGACGGCGTCGGGGGTGCGGCCGCCTACTGAAGTTTGCGACGAGCATTCGATCAGGATGTTGGGAATCTTGTTGAATTGCCCGACTTGATATTGAAAAGAGTTTTCGATAATGAGACTAAAATGCGGGGTTTATAATTGTTAGGCATGCAATGTATAAAGAATTCATTTGGTCAGGCATGTGATGTCTGAGGTAGTTGCGGATTCCAACTGTTGTAGTTTTACACTTTCTTTTCTGTGACCGTAAGTGTAATATGTGATATCGCCGGTTTCGTTGCTATATGTCAACGACAATTGGGATGCGCATATTTACTTACTTTGATGACATGTGATGTTATGTGTTGCTGGATATGTTATATTGGATCGTCGTGTTTGAATAGCTGGGGTTTTTTTTATGTGAGATGAGTGTTTTTCATTTTCATTCATGTAAAAACTTGTATGTAATATTCTTTTATTGGGGCACTTCCAGGTTGCGGAAGATGTCACCCTTTGTATATTATTTACTTTTCCGCACTAGGATAGACCCAAGGAGGGGAGCACAAGTAACCGGGTTCTGGAGTCCAGTGGGAGACCAACTCGAGGAGTCGAGTCCGGGTCTCCTAACTCTAGAATTGGTAGGGTTGCTTGCCGCTCTCGTAGGGGTCTATGGGTGTGGGTTTGGCTATTCATCACGACGTGGAATCCGTGTTTTATACTGGCTCGTATTGAAAACAGGGACGTCCTAGTATAGCCAATATTTCATATGTTTCTTCTGCTGCGATATCTGTGATGTGATCATGTGATGTTCTGTGATAGATACAGTATATAGTATATATGATATATTATATAGGCGTTACTTATGTTTTACACCCACGCTAGCCCTGCCCCGCTCTGTCGTTAGTTACCTAACCTAACGGTGCACGAGGGGGCATCGAAGCGAATGCGGATGTCATAAGTGTACATCGTATTTATCTGTGATGTTTAGGTACTTAAATGATGGGAGTTCATTAATGAGATTAACGAAATAAAAGAAACCTAAGATGTTGTAGAATCGAATTTCAAAAATAAAAGAGGTAGCTACAGTTCTTGCTTTGCACAGCGGTATATATGATATATCCTGCACCTTATTCGATGAGGAAAGGACCGAGATCCCTTCATCGGGAGTGACTCCTTTAGCAATAACTGGCAGATGCTACAGAATCGGTTTGTTTTTTGATTTCTTTTAAGAGTTTTTGCTTTGCACAGTGATATATATGTTATATCCCGCACCTCATTCGACGAGGAAAGGACCGACGATCCCTTCACCGGGAGTGACTCCTTTAGCAAAACTAGAAAAGCCTCAAAGACACTCCATTTTAAAATAATTTGATTCTACAACGATATCAAGTTCATTACGCAATAGGTTTTCAGAAAAACCTGTCGTAGCCCTCCGTCATTTCAGATAAGTACTAGTTAGTATTCGTGCTGCGGTTGTTTGGCATGCGTCAAGGCGTAGTGTACGGTAGCTAACTAGTGCTTATCTGCTAGCATACGATGCGATTGGATTAGGGTATTCGTACGGCGTTGTTTGGCATGCGTCAAGGGTCGTGCGGGTGGGTTTAATTCAATCAAGAAATGTACGGGTTGAACTTGACTAGCGGACTATGGGTTATTTGGCATGCGTCAAGGTCATAGCACGCTAGGGGCAAAATATTATCGGGAATTTCAAGTGTTGAGATTTGCAATGAGATTGCATACCTTCTATGAGATAGTTGGATCCCGATACCCGCTGCGAGTAAGTGTTACTCCTGGGAGAGTTTTATACATTACAATTAGCCGATCAAGTAGGTGTCTAGAAAGGTGTTAACGAGGTTACGCCTCTGGGAAAACGAGGTTTACATTAATTAGGTTCATGCGAAAGCACGGGGGACCTCCCTCAAAGTACCGACACTGGCCTGGCTGAAAGATTGGCGAACTTGTAGTATGTAATTAATCCCGGCTAGTCTTTCCTTTTAGGGTTTGAAGGAAGATTTGATAAAAAGCAGTGGGAGCCATCCTGATTAGATAAAATAATAACCAATCTATTCTTGCAAGAGTATACGCTGAGTATTTTCTTCTCTCTCTCTCCAGGTAGCGACCATATCACGCCTTAATCAAGATAATAATACGGATATTGACCGAACCCGCTTGTTATACTGAGCTGGGGAACGTTGGTCCCGCTCCAACTTATAATTGTTATAAGACAGAGCAGGAATTGAGGAATACCAGATTTCCCGTGCCGCCCAAACGAAAAGAGTGCATGCTGATGCATCATCTTCGGGTGTGTTCATTATACAGAACTGTTTCTCAGTATCCTCTACGTCCTGGGTATTTGATACCGGATCAGGATCCCAGATATGTAATCTGTTACATAGGGCTACAGAGAGGTAGAGAACTGAGAACGGGTGATAAGTTTCATGAGACAGAAAACGGGGCAAGTGTTGCAGCCAAGTCTGTTGGTCACTGTCACCCTGTATTACCAATACATTGATTCTGAACAAATGCTATTAGATACCGAACCTGATATACAAAATCATATCAGTCTCTTTATTAGTAAAGAAATGATAAAATTTTGTATTGATGGATAATGTTTTGAACATTTCCTATATCAAAAGTTGATCGGTTCAGGCACGTTATCTAAAAGCATTGACGTTCTAAATCAAACTACAGTTCTTAGTATATGGAACACACATAAGAGGAAGAGTTCAGAAATGAACGAATCCTTCTTGAGGCATTGTAGACTAGGTCATATCAATGCGACCCGACTAGCTAAGTTGCACAAAGATGCATATTTATATCTGTTTGAATTTACATCTTGTGAAAACTTGCCAGTCATGTCAAAGAGATAAGATGACCATAGCTCTGTTTATTGGAAACAGAGAAAGAGATAGTGAACTCTTGGGACTGATACATGATAATGTATGTAAGGTCTCCTGTCTACACATGTCAGGACTGGTTCTTTATACTTCATTATATTCTCTGATAATCTCTCAAGATTCAGTCATAAGTTCCTGTTGAAACATGAGTTCGAACCTTTTGAGATATTCACATAATATAAGCTAGAAGCAGAGAACCAAAATACGGGTAAAAGTATTATGTCCTTTGATGAGATCAAGGAGGAGAATACTTGAGCACGGAATTCTTGGACTTTTCTAAAAGAGAATCAGATTCTCTCTCAGCATTACTCCTCCGAATACACCATAGCACGATGGTATATCGGGGCGGAGCAATAACACCCAATGTGATATGGTGTGCTCCATGATGAGTATTACTGAGTTACCTATTTCCTTTTGGGGGTTATGCACTTATGAAGCTGCATACCTATTGAATTGGGTTCGAATCAAATCAGTTGCCTACCATTTCATATGTGATATGGAAAGGGAAGAGCCCATGTCTTAAGCTAGTTAAGATTTGGGGTTGTCCGGCCTATGTCTAAAAGCAAAATCCGGACAAGCTCGAGGCAAGGTCTGTAATGTAGAACTGGAAAGGTTCCAACTATACAAACTACAGCAGATGATTTGGTACAACCAAAGGATTCAGTAGATACCAACGAACCTCAGCCTCTCCGCCGATCTAGTAGGGTTCCTTACCCACCTGAGAGATACTTCTATTTCTCTATGACAATGGGAGCGAGGATTGCATCATGAGATGATGACCCAACTAGCTTCGAGCTGGCCATCAGGAGTAAGACTCTGTAAGAATGACTGGATGCTTAGTGATCTGAGATGGAATCCATGTACACCAATAAAGTATGGACTTTGGTTGCTATATCTGAAGGGTTAAATCCCCATCAGGAGCAAGTATATCTTGAGAAGATTACTTGGTGTAGATGGAAAAGTTGAGACTTTCAAAGCTATACTTGTTAAAGGTTTTCGTCATCGACCAGGCGTGGATAATGATGAAACCTTTTCCAGTACCTATGCTTAAGTCCATCCAGATACTACTTGCCACGGCTACATACCATGACTACGATATCTGGTGGCTGGGTGTCATGACAGCTTTTCTAAATGATGTTTTAGAAGAGGGAGTCTATAAGTACACAGCCAGAGGGCCTCGTAGACAGTGGGAGCAGCGGAAACGTGTGCAAGATGTTTTATTTGATAAAGCAGGCATCGCGGAGTTGGAACATCTATTTAGATGAAGTAGTCAAATAGTTTGACTTCATCAAAATGGTAGATGAACCTTGTATATACAGAAAGGTAGTAGGGAGTATGGTGGTGATCCTCGTAGAGTACGTGGATGTCATACTCTTGATAAGAAAGGAGTTTCCTATGCTACGCTCGGTCAATCTCCGCTTATCACAATGATTCTCCATAAAGGATCAAAGTGATACCTCCTAAATCCTGGGTTTTGGATCTATGAGATAGATCTAAATGGATGTTAGGATTCTCACTAGTTGTAGTGAGATGGTATCAACCGATCCTGGGGAGAATCACTGGAAGTGTTCCAGGGTGATAAAGACGACTGAATGTCAGTCACAGGCATTGTCTTTACCCTCAGTAAAGGGACGGTATGTTGGAAGAGTTCCAAGCTAGATACCGTGACTAACTAGACGATAAAGGCTGGATACATCGCTACTTAAGATGCTACCAAAGAGACTGTTTGGGTGTATACTGGTTCATGAGATGAACTACGTTCCTACCATTGTGAGACAATGGAGTTGTGGCTTATGCCAAGGAACGCCGGTCCCATCAGTGATCCAGACATATTCTAAGGCAGTATCACCTGATCATGGAGATGGTTGATCTCCAAGGACATCGAGGTTAGGAGAGTAGACTCAGAGGACAACACGGCGGATCCACTCACGAAGGCCTATTCCTAGAGAGAGACTTTTAAGGGATGGTTGAGTATGAGATACTTCAACTACTGCTATCAGATGGCCCTAGTGCAAGTGGGAGATTGTTAGTTATATGTATGCCCTAGAGGCCATTACTGTACATTGGATGTATATTGTAGTGGATGCTGGGACATATATAGGGAGGAATTTCTTGCTCGACATGATAGTATGCTATCTGGTTACTCTTTACCTTAACGTGTACATTGATTGTCTCTCTGTTACATGTTAGTAAAGCCCTTAGGATGTGTACTTGACTACCTGGACTATGATGCGGATCATACTAGTGGGGACATGGTAGTCCATAAGTACATCCTTCAAAGTCCCTAGTCGTGGGTATATCGAGACGGGGCATCGATATACCAGAGTAGACTAGCGTGTACATTCTCGACCCATACAGATGGGCGATGGATGATCCCAAATCCATTGGTGTTTGACATCACAAATGATATACGGGTGCTTAGTAGAGACTGGGTACACTGGACGGACTCGCCGAGAACTCCCAGATGGTATTATACCTTACGTCAGATGGCAGTTCTCAGGTGACACTGGTACAAAGTAGTCTGTTGACCCGAGATCGTCATAGAGTCTTGTGTGGTTCCCACTGTGCTTTGATTTCCACCTTACCACGTCCAAGAGGGCGTGCAAAATGGTGGTTTTTGGGTACAGTCTCGAGTCACATCGAGGCAATGAGCGATACGAGGGGATTCGTCTCTCCAGGTATAGGGAGTTGATGTTGCGCTGTGTTCGATTGGCTATAACCGGAAATCCCTGGCAAGGGTTGCTGAGATTTACTGGTAAGTGTTACCAGTAGTTTCTCGAATTGTTATAGACCTCATATCGACACGACTTATCGAGCTATTGGGGTCTGACGTTTACCACCCCTAGGCGAGATATGCGACATATCAGACGAACAGACCGGACTGTACGGTAAGTGTTACTGGTTGGATTAACAGGAGTGTGAGCGGGCTTGCTCGTCGATCTTCTGATCGCTCAATACCCGGGTGGCCGTTACGTTTAGCAGACCGCTTGCGGCTTGTGGGTGTTTGATATGATCATCACCTGCTGCCGGCGTATTGACGAGTCTTTAGAGTCCTACACAGAGGTTTCCTGGCTCAAGCGAAACGAAATAGGAGCGCATATGAGATATGTGCAGGACCGAGAATAATGCGTGTATGTGATACCGTATTTCATTCTCGCGATGAATGTGTCGAATGGTTGTATGCGATATAACCTAGTTATCGAATCAAGGATTGATTCGATAAATCGATACATTGTATACTAGTCGGTTGTGTGCGACATGACCGGATCATTGAATCAAGTGTTGATTTAATGATTTAATGCATAATTATATATTTGATATATTACTTTGCATTAACTAGTATTGGTTCACTTTAAATGGATTTTCTCACTTGAAGTTCACAAGTTGTATATGTGATATACTTTTGTGCACTTGATTGTATCATGTTTGATGATACATGCTTACTTGAGTTTGTGTAAAGATTAAACCATGGTTATTTAAATGGTTAGGGTTTTGTTTTTCATATCTTTTTATTCATTTACTTATTTATTTCTTTTTGGCAAAAGAAAAGAAAAATGGTGGCTTTCTTTGGATGCATGTTGAAGCTTCATGAAGCTTTGACTAAGTCACCATTTTTGTCTTCATGCTTAACCCTAACCATTGACCTAACCCTAGTTTATTCTATACACTTGACCATGGTTGGATTATGATAAGTATTCATTTTATTTTCTTTTTGAAAAAGACTTATCATAACATTTTTCATCTTCTTCTTTTTCTTTTTCAAGAAGAAGCTTGCCTCCATCAATGGCAACTTGAGAAAATGAGTGAGAAATCCAATTCTAAAGTGAACCCACTTCCTATTTCTTCATCCTCTACCTCTTGCCAAGTAGTATAGGGTGTTTTCTTCACAAGTTTCATGACTTGGTGAAGTGGGAGCTTGATCTTGTGATGCCTCGACGTAGATCATCTTCGGCATCGAAGTCGACGACCTAGCCCGCCCATTTTTCGGTGAAGCCGACGCTAGAGCCCGGGATTCAATTTGGACAGTGAGGGGACTTCATCACGGAGCCGTGGAGGTGGAGGACCGGATCTACAAAGGTTGTAGCCTCTTTCTTTTAGTTAAGTTGTTAACTAGTTTCCTGTTTCGCCTAAAATCTAGTTAACGATCCGTATTAGGGTTTCTCGGCACCCGTAAAATTTGAAATTGGCATGGTTGATGCCTTGTGAGACCTCATTAGTGTGCCTAGGAACCCTACATCTGTGACAAGAATCTTTTGACTGACTGTAGCATAGGAATATCATTTCCTATTAGGAGAATGTCATCCACGTACAAGACGAGGAATACAACAACTCTCCCTAAAATCTTACTGTATATGCATGGTTCATCTGGATTTTTGATAATGTCGAATTTTTTGACAGTATAATCAAAACAGATGTTCCAACTCCGCGATGCCTACTTTAGTCCATAAATGGATTTAAGCAGCTTGCATACTTTACCGCTGCTCCCACTCTAAATGAATCCCTCTGGCTGATCCATATAGACGCACTCTTCCAAATTACCATTTAGAAAGGCCGTCTTTACGTCCATCTGCCAGATCTCATAATCGTGGAACGCATCAATAGCAAGAAGGACCCGAATGGATTTGAGCATAGCCACTGGAGAAAAGGTTTCGTCATAGTCCAAACCAGGTCTTTGACGGAAACCCTTTGCAACAAGTCTAGCCTTATAGGTTTCAACCTGTCCATCTACACCAATCATCTTTCTGAAGTTCCACTTGCATCCTACGGGTTTTACCCCATCTGGAGCAATGTCCAAAGTCCATACTTTGTTAGTGTACATGGACTCCATTTCGGTCCGCATTGCATCCATCTATTTTACCGAGTCGCCGCTCTGAATGGCTTGCTGGAAGCTAGTAGGGTCGTCATTATCAATGACGCAATCTTCTCGATCCCCGTCTATGAGAAAACCGTATTATCTCTCGGGCGGATGAGACTGCCTACTACTTCTGTGGATAGGTGCTGGTATGTCCCTTTCTTCTGAAACTTCTTGTTCTACCAAACTTTCAGTAACAGCTTGTGGTTCTGGAATTTCTTCCAGTTCTACTGCGCTCCCACTCTTCTGATTTTCTAAAAATTCAGTTTCTATGAAGCGGGCATGACGAGAAACAAAAACCTTTTGTTCCTCTGCGTAATAGAAGCAATATCCCATGGAGTTCTTTGGATATCCCACAAACTTACACTCTACTGAGCGTGCCTCGAGCTTGTCCGGAACAAAAGCTGGACATCCCCATGTCTTCAGGTACTGAAGATAGGGTTTCTTCCCACTCCACATCTGATATGGTGTGGTAGGCACAGTCTTGGTTGGAACCTTGTTCAAAAGATATGCAGCTGATTCTAGTGCATAACCCCAGAATGATCGCGGTAACTCAGCCTTACTCATCATGGAACGAACCATATCCAATAGGGTTCGATTCCTCCTTTCCGATACACCGTTGTGTTGTGGTGTGTATGGAGGACGAAGATGAGAGAGAATTCCTTTCTATTTTAAGTAACCCAGGAACTCGGCACTTAAGTATTCACCATTTCGATCAGATCTCAGTGTCTTAATACTTTTTCCTGTTTTGTTTTCCACTTCATTCTTGTATGGAATTTCTCAAAGGCCTCGGATTTATGCTTCATCAAGAAGATATGTCCATACCTAGAGAAATCATCCGTAAAAGTAATGAAGTAGGAATAACCACCTCGCGCATGTGTAGACATTGGACCGCACACATCACTGTGTACGAGTCCTAAGAGCTCGCTCGCTCTTACTCCGTGTCCAGTAAACGGAGTCTTTGTCATCTTTCCCATGAGACAAGATTCACAAGTGACATAAGATTGATATTCGAACGGATTCAAATATCCTTCTCTATGTAACTTCGTTAATCGTGTTTCATTGATGTGACCTAGTCTACAATGCCATAATAAAGCCTGATTCATTTCTGGAGACTTTCTTTTAAGTGTGTTCTGGACATTGAAAACCTGAGCTTGACTCAATACGTGTTAGTTATATGTATGCCCTAGATGCCATTACTGTACGTACGATGTATATTGTAGTGGATGCTTGGACATATATAGGGAGGACTTTCGTGCTCGACATGATAGTATTCTATCTGGTTGTACTTTATCTTTACATGTACTCATATTGTCTCTATGTTACATGTTGATAAAGCCCTTAGGATATACTCGACTACTGGGACTATGATGAGATCAAACTAGTTGGGCTACGGTAGTCGACGAGTACTTCCTATAACTGTTCCTAGTCGAGGGTGTATCGAGACAGGGCATCGATACACCAGAGTAGACTAGCGTATACGCATCTTGACCCATATGATGGGCGATGGATGATCCCATATCCATCGGTGTTTGACATCAAGGATGGTGTACGGGTGCTCAGTGGAGACTGGGTACACTGGACGGACTCGCCGAGAACTCCCAGATGGTATTATACATCACGTCAGATGGCAGTTCTCCGGTGACATTGGTACATAGTAGTCTGTTGACCCGAGATCGTCATAGAGTCTTGTGTAATTCCCACTGTGCTTTGATTTCCATCATACCATGTCCAAGAGGGCGTGCAAAAAGGTGGCTTTTAGGTACAATCCTGAATCACATGGAGGCAATGAGCGATAGGAGGGGATTCGTCTCTCCCGGTATAGGGAGTTGATGTTGCGCTGTGTTCGATTGGCTATAACCGGAAATCCCTTGCCAGGGTTGCTGAGATTTACTGGTAAGTGTTATCAGTAATTTCTCGAACTGTTATAGACCTCATATCGACACGACTTATCGAGCTACTGGGGTCTGACGTTTACCACCCCTAGGCGAGATATGCGACATATCAGACGACGAGACCGGACTGTATGGGAGTGTTACTGTTTGGATTCACAGGAGAATGTACAGGCTTGCTTGTTGATCTTCTGAGCGCTCAATACCTGGGTGGCTGTTACGTTTAGCTGATCGCTTGCAGCTTGTGGGTGTTTGATATGATCATCACCTACTGCCGGCGTATTGACGATTCTTTAGAGTCCTACACAGAGGTTTCTTGGCTCAGGCAAAACGAAGTAGGAGCACATATGTGATATGTGCGGGACCGAGGATAATGCGGTATATGATACCGTATTGGATTCTCGCGATATAAGATTTCGGCCGTGTATATGTGATATAGCCGGGTCATTGTATTAGTCGGTTATATGCGATATAGCCGGATTATCGGATCAAGTGTTGATTCGATAATTTAATGTATAATAATATATACGATATATTAAATTACATTAACTAATATTAGCTCACTAAAAGATTCATTTTCTCACGGGATAATACATTAATATATATGCGATATATGTTAATTGTATTATTATCTTTTGTTACAAAATATATTGTATATGTGATATATAATATTGTAACATGTTAGGGTTACAAATTGAACATTGGATTAGGGTTTAAACTTGGTTAGGATTTGGATTAGGGTTAGCTTTTGCATGAAGCTTCCATGAAGCTTCATGAAGCTTTGACTTTGTAGTTGCTTGATATATTTTGTGAGATATTATGTTAACCCAATCCAAACCATTAACCCTAGTTAACTCTCTACAAGGGTTAACTCTCTCATGCTTAACCCTTGGTTAGATTTGTAACCACTACCATAATTCATTGTTCATCACAAAAAGGAAAAAGTTATCATCTTCATTCTTCTTCTTCATGCTTGAGTTCCTTCATGAGAAAGTTTTCTTTTGTGATGAAAGTGAGTGAGAAAAAGATTATAAATGAGAGCAAAAATCCTACTTCATCATCCTCATCTATCCTTGCCATTTAGATGAGGGTGTTCACTTCATATTATGAGTGTTAGCTTGTGTTAACGAAACTTCAAGGTAGATCATCTTTATATCGAAGATCGGAAGCAAAAGTTGCATCATTCTCTTCGTGAAGCCTCTCGAGAATCCATAACACGATGATCGCAGCGAAGGGACCTCAACAGGGAGCTTAAGAAGTGAAGGTCCGGATTTACAAAGGCTGTAATCCCTCTCACTTAGTGTTAAAGTGTTTAAGATGCATCTTTTCGCCTAAACCCTAGTTTAAAGATCCGGCTTCGGGTTGATCGGCACGGCTAAAATTTTAATCGGGCATGGTTGATGCCTCATAGACCCTTGTGCACGTGCCTAGCAACTCTACAGTGGTATCAGAGCCAAGCTAGAGTTTTAGGCGAAGTCTAGACGAAATTTAAACTCCGATCGAACTCCGAATACCCGATATTAACCCCTCTCTGTACATTTTCTAAAAATGTGATTTTTTCAGAATTAAAAATACTCAGAAAAACAAGCAGGAAAAACTTAGAATTATTGTGAAGTACGGTCCACTTAGTCAACTATTTGACCGCGGAACCGCGGCCAATCCAAGGGTTTGGCGGCTGTTCCGCGGACGAAATTCTGACTTAGTCCCTGAAATTTCATGTAATTGTTCTTAGGTCCTTTATTGTTATTTTTTTCTGGGAATATTTTTTATTCCACTCAAGTGTTGAGTTTTCTAGGGTTGTATTGGGGACTCATTGATTCGATCGGATAATTTAACTTTGTTTAGTTTTTTCCGGATAATTTTAGAAACTGTTAAAATGTTCGAACGGATATCAATAACTCAATTTTTCCCCTGTCGGAAATTTTTTCAAAAGTTGGATTTTTTCTCAAGTTTAAGAACGTTCTAAGTCGTGCAAGTAACGCGGTGGACCCTCTAGAAGAAAACAAACCTTAACTCGATTATGTGACCGTCTTGAACTGCCTCTGAACCTTAGGGTTTGTGGTAGTACGGCGTGCCACATGTGAGGCGTTGGCTTGACCCTTCTACGGCTGGACCATTGGTACTGTGGCATGTGATGGATGTTTTTAAACTGATTTCATGTGTTGAGATATATTGGGGAAAACTTGGGTGTTTGTTTATTCGATCGGAAAGTTTAACATTGTCTATTTATCTAGAATGTGATACAATATTTGGAATCTACAGGTAGTTATGAGATAACTAATTTGAATGTTATAAACATAGCACTTTAGTCTCAGATGATCAGTTGCCACGGAATTTTGATGTCATCAAAAGTCCGTCGTAATCACGTAGCGTACGCAGATACTCGCCGGGTAAACTTAATAGACAGCCAGGCCCCATAGCCCCGACCAAGTGACTGTAGGAGAACCCCGTCGCCAAAAGCATCCGTTCGGGTGCTCGCGGCAGCGGTGTTCCGCCTTAGTGCACTTCGTCGACGGCATCTGGAGGTGCGTCCGTCTACTAAAGTTTGAGACGAGCATTCGATCAGGATGTCAGGAATCTTGTTGAATTACCCGACTTGATATTGAAAAGAGTTTCCTTTAATGAGACTAAAATGCGGGGTTTATAATTGTTAGGCATGCGATGTCTAAGGAATTCATTTGGTTAGGCATGCGATGTCTATGGAGGTTGCGGATTCCAACTGTTGTAGTTTTACACTTTCTTTTCTGTGACCGTAAGCGTAGTATGTGGTGTATCGCCGGCTTCGTTGCTATACATCAACGACAATCGGGATACGCATACTTGCTTACGTTGATGATATGAGATATTATGTGTTGCTGTGATATGTTATATTGGATCGTCGCGTCTGAATAGCCGGGGGTTTTATGTGAGATGAGAGTTTTTCTTTTTCATTCATGTAAAATTCATTTGTATGTAATATTCTTTTATTGGGGCACTTCCGGGATGAGGTTGATGTCACCACTTGTATATTATTTACTTTTCCGCATTAGGTAGACCCAAGGCGGGGAGCACAAGTAACCGGGTTCTGGGGTCCAGTGGGAGACCATCTCGAGGAGTCGAGACCGGGTCTCCTAACCCTAGAATTGGCAGTGTTGCTTGCCGCTCTCATAGGGGTCTAGGGATGTGGGTTTGGCTATTCATCGCGACCGTGGAATCCGTGTTTTATACAGGCTCGTATTGAAAACACGGACGTCATAGTATATCCAATATTTCATATATGTTCTTCTGCAGCATGTTCTGTGATGAGATCATATTACTGCCTGAGACGAATGTTTATATTATATATATGAGATATATGTTATATTGCAGATTTCGTTTCAAAAGTGATGCTTGTGAAGCAAAATAAAATGGGACTTCATTAATGAGATTAATGAAATAAAAGAAACCTATGACGTTGTAGAAACTTGTTTAAAAACTGGTAGCTCTAGTTCTTGCTTTGCATAGCGGTGTTCCTTGTAGAACATCCTGCACCTTATTCGATAAGGAAAGGGCCGAGATCCCTTCACCGGGAGTGACCCCTTTAGCAATGACTGGCAGATGCTACAAAATCGGTTTGTCTTTTGATTGCTTCTATAGTTCTTGCTTTGCATAGTGATATATATGATATATCCAGCATCTTATTCGATGAGGAAAGGCCGACGATCCCTTCACCGGGAGTGACCCCTTTAGCAAAACTAGAAAAGCCTCAAAAACACTCCATTTAAAAATCACTCGATTCTACAACGATATCAAGTTCATTACGCAAAAGGTTTTCTTAAAAACCCGTCGTAGCCCTCCATCATTTCAGATAAGTACTGGTTAGTATTCGTGCTATGTTTGTTGACCTTAGCCAAGGCGTAGTGTGCGGTAGCTGATTAGTGCTTATCTGTATAAGCATATGATGCGATTGAGTTAGGGTAGTCGTGCGACTTTGTTGACCTTAGCCAAGGGTCGTGCGGGTGGGTTTAATTCAATCGGAAAATGACGGATTGAACTTGGCTAGCACTTATGATTTGTTGACCTTAGCCAAGGTCATAAGTTGCTAGGGGCAAAATTATAGAGAATTTCAAGTGTTGAAATTTGCAATGAGATTGCATACCTTCTATGAGATAGTTGGATCCCGATACCCGCTGCGAGTAAGAGTTACTCCTGGGAGAGTTTTACACATTACAATTAGCCGATCAAGTAGGTGTCTAGAAAGGTGTTAACGGGGTTACGCCTCTGGAAAAACGAGGTTTACTTTAATTAGGTTCGTGCGAAAGCACAGAGGACCTCCCTCAAAGTACCGACACTGGCCTGGCTGAAAGATTGGCGAACTTGTAGCGTGTAATTAATCCCGGCTAGTTTTTCCTTTTAGGGTTTGAAGGAAGATTTGATTAAAACAGTGGGAGACATCCTGATTAGATATATTAGATAACCAATCTAATCTTGCAAGAGCATACGCTAAGTGTTTTCTTCTCTCTCTCTCCAGGTAGCGACCATATCACACCTTAATCAAGATAATAATACGGATATATTGACCGAACCCGCTGGTTATACTGAGCTGGGGAACGTTGGACCCGCTCCAACTTATAATTGTTATAAGAAAAAGCAGGAAATTGGGGAATACCAGAATTCCTGTGCCGCCCAAACGAAGAAAGTGCATGCTGATGCATCTTCTTCGGGTATGTTCATTACAGAGAACTGTTTCTCAGTATCCTTTACGTCCTGGGTATGAGATACCGGATCAGGATCCCGCATATGTAATCTGTTACATGGGCTACAGAAAGGAAGAGAACTGAGAACGGGTGATAAGTTTCATGAGACAGAAAACGGTGCAAGTGTTGCAGCCAAGTCTGTTGGTCACTATCACCCTGTATTACCAGAATACATTGATTCTGAACGAATGTTATTAGATACCGAACCTGATATACAACATCATATCAGTCTCTTTATTAGTAAAGAAGTGATATAGTTTTGTATTGTTGGATAATGTTTTGAACATTTCCTATATCAAGAGTTGATCGGTTCAGGCACGTTATCTAAAAGTATTGACGTTCTAAATCAAACTACAGTTTTTACTATACAGAACACACACAAGAGGAAGAGTTCAGAAATGAACGAATCCTTCTTGAGGCATTGTAGACTAGGTCATATCAATACGACCCGACTAGCTAAGTTACATTTAGATGCATATTTAAAACTGTTTGAATTTATATCTTGTGAAACTTGCCGGTCATGTCACAGAGATTAAATGACCTCAGCTCTGTTTATTGGAAACAGAGAAAAAGTTAGTGGACTCTTGGGATTGATACATGCTGATGTATGAAAGTCTCCTGTCTACACATGCCAAGACCGGTTCTTTGTACTTCATTACATTCTCTGATGATCTCTCAAGATTAAGACATATATTCCTGTTGAAACACAAGTCCGAACCTTTTGAGATATTCACAGAATATAAGTTAGAAGTAGAGAACCAAAATACGGGTATAAATATTATGTCCTTTGATGAGATCAAGGAGGAGAATACTTAAGCACGGAATTCCTGGACTATTCTAAAGGATAATGAGATTCTCTCTCAACATTACTCCTCCGTATACACCACAGCACGTCGGTTTATCGGGACGGAGCAATAGCACCCTATGTGATATGGTGTGCTCTATGATGAGTACTACTGAGTTTCCTATTTCCTTTTGGGAGTTATGCACTTGAGAAGTTGCATACCTTTTGAATAGGGTTCAAATCAAATCAGTTACCTACCACTTCATATGTGATATGGAATGGGAAGAGCCCATATCTTGAGTTTGTTAAGATTTGGGGTTGTCCGGCATATGTCTGAAAAGCAAAATCCGGACAAGCTCGAGATAAAGTCAGATCTGTGGAAGTTTATTGGATATCCCAAGCATTCGCAAGGGAATATCTTCTACCAAACCGAGAAACAAAAGTGTTTTATTTTTCAACATGCCACTTTTGTGAAAGGGAATTTCTTGTGAAGAAATTACTGGGCATGAGGTAGAACTGGAAGGAGTTCCAGCTATACAAATTACAGCAGATGATTTGGTAGAACCAAAGGATTCAATAGTTTCCAACGAACCTCGGCCTCTCCGCCGATTTAGTCGAGTTCCTCACCCACCTGAGAGATACTTCGGTTTCTCTATGACAGTGGGATCGAGGATTGCATCATGAGATGATGACCCAACTAGTTTCGAGCTGGCCATCAGGAGTGAGACTCTGTAAGGATGGCCGGATGCTTATCGATCTGAGATGGAATCCTTATACACCAACAAAGTATGGACTTTGGTTGCTTTATCCGAAGGGTTAAATCCCCATCAGGAGCAAGTATATCTTGAGAAGATTACTTGGTGTATATGGAAAAGTTGAGACTTTCAAAGCTATGCTTAAGTCTATCCAGATCCTACTTGCCACGGCTACATACCATGACTACGATATCTGGTGGTTGGGTGTCATGACTGCTTTTTCTAAATGATGTTTTAGAAAAGAGCGTCTATAAGTACACACCCATAGGGCTTCGTAGACAGTGGGAGCAGCGGAAACGTGTGCAAGATGTTTTATGTTGATAAAGCAGGCATCGCGGAGTTGGAATATCTGTTTTGATGTGGTAGTCAAAGAGTTTGACTTCATCAAAATGGTAGATGAACCTTGTATATACAAAAAGGTAGTAGGGAGTATGGTGGTGATCCTCGTAGAGTACGTGGATGACATACTCTTGATAGGGGAGGAGTTTCCTATGCTACGCTCGGTTAATCTCCGCTTATCACAAGGATTCTCCATAGTGGATCATAGTGATACCTCCTGAATCCTGGATTTTGGATCTATAAGATAAATCTAATTGGATGTTAGGATTCTCACTAGTTGTAGTGAGATGGTATCAATCGATCCTGGGGAGAATCACTGGAAAGGTTCCAGGGTGATAAGTATCTCATAATCAACCATCCCATAAAAGTCTCTACCGGTATAAGGAGTTGATGTTGCACTGTGTTCGATTGGCTATAACCGGAAAGAGACGAATCCCCTCCTATCGCTCATTGCCTCCATGTGATTCGGGACTGTACCCAAAAGCCACCTTTTTGCACGCCCTCTTGGACATGGTATGATGGAAATCAAAGTACAGTGGGAATCACACAAGACTCTATGACGATCTCGGGTCAACAGACTACTCTGTACCAGTGTCACCGGAGAACTGCCATCTGACGTGTTGTATAATACCATCTGGGAGTTCTCGGCGAGTCCGTCCAGTGGACCCAGTCTCCACTGAGCACCCATACACCATCCTTGATGTCAAACACCGATGGATATGGGATCATCCATCGCCCATTATATGGGTCAAGATGCGTATACGCTAGTCTACTCTGGTGTATCGATGCCCTGTCTCGATACACCCTCGAATAGGAACAGTTATAGGAAGTACTCGTCGACTACCGTGGCCCCACTAGTATGATCTCATCATAGTCCCAGTAGTCGAGTACATATCCTAAGGCCTTTATCAACATATAACATAGAGACAATATGAGTACATGTTAAGATAAAGTACAACCAGATAGAATACTATCATGTCGAGCAAGAAAGTCCTCCCTATATATGTCCAAGCATCCACTACAATATACATTGTATGTACAGTAATGGCCTCTAGGGCATACATATAACTAACAATCTCCCACTTGCACTAGGGCCATCTGTTGTGGTATCACATACCCAACAATTAGCTGTGGTTGAAGTATCTCATACTCAACCATCCCATAAAAGTCTCTACTGGGAAAAAGGCCTTTGTGAGTGGATCTGCGCTGTTGTCCTCTGTGTCTACTCTCCTAACCTCGATCTCCCTAGAGATCAACCATCTCCATGATCAGGTGATACTGCCTAAGAATTATATCTGGATATCTGATGGGACGGTAGTTCCTTGGCCAAAGCCACAACTCCATTGTCACACAATGGTAGGAACGAAGTTCGTCTCATGAACTTATATATATATATCCAGACTGCCTCTTTGGTAGCATCCTTGGTAACGATGTATCTTGCCTTTAATCGTCTAGTATGTCACGGTATTTATCTTGGAACTCTTCCAACATACCGTCCCTCCACTGAGGGTAAAGACAATGCCTGCGACTGACATTCAGTCGTCCTTATCACCCTCGAACCTTTCCAGTGATACGTATATACCGTCATCTGATGTACCGGACCCAATCAGAACTTGATTTAGGTGGATGTGAACTACATCGCTTACGAATGTAAAGTCATATCCCTCTCTTGAAAGTGAGGACACTGATATGATATTACAAGTCAAACTAGGTACATACTGTAAGTCCATGCTACCTCTCCCGGTACATACGGGCTTGCGGAATTTGATGAAAAACAATTTTCTAGAGGCGGTAACATGGACTCAAAATGGGTCTTTGTTAAACTATCTACCTAACAACCTAACTAGGAGTTGTTAACTACTCGGTTAGGGGGTTATACCTTGCTTTCTTGAACTCCTTCGTCTTCTACACTTGATGGTGTACGGATCGGCTTCACCCCGTCATTTCCTTGCGCCGAAGATCGATCCACCCGAAAGCTTCTACCTTTTCCTTCTTCTTCGAGCTTTGAAGAAACTAGTTCACTCGGTTTGCTAAACCTTGTGAACTAGAGTGAGTAGAGGAGAGTGTGTTGGGATTTTTCTCTATGGTTCTTGCTTCTCAACTCATGAGACAAATGAACCATAGACTAGAGAGAGGGAGAGCAAGAGAAAGAGGGTGAGAGCTCAAGCAAGAGAGATAGTGGAAATGATAGAATGAGCAAGACTTTTCTCTCTTGGCTCTCATAACCCAAAGCCATCATAACCAATAATAGCAATCAAGTATTATGTGATGGTTTAAGTCAAAATAGCCATATCATTTCATGCACTCATTTTGCACAAGATAAACAAGCAAGCAAAAGTCTTTGCCATGAAATGATAGCTATTGTCATGATGATGGTCAACTAGTCCAACCTAGTCAACCGGTCAACAAAGTAAACAAGTCAACAAAGTCAACCCCTCAACAACCATGTCACCATAATACTTAATTAATATTATTGTTAATTATATTTCATATTCTCATTAGGGTTTAGCAAAATGTCAATTGTCAACAGTCAACAGTCAACAACCCTAATGAGAATCCTCTCCCTCCGTCTCTCCGTCAACTGTGCATACACACCCGCATCCGCGTTTCGAGAAATACGAATACATACGAGATAAAACCAATCCCAAAACATACACTAGGATCTGGCTTAAACCAAAGCCCGCTAGTGTTAACTGTCCGGACACTAAACGTGCACAAGTGCACGAATGTGACCGATCCCTGTCGCAAAAGCATGCGACCTGTCGCAAAACCATCCGACCTCTACTCTTTTGCCTAAAGGCGAATAGCTTTCTGTATGGGAATCTAAAGACTCGACACTACGCTGGCAGTGAGTTTAACCACAAACTGCAAGCGGCACTAGCTGTGCGTAACGGCCCCCAGGTAGATGCCGACAAGAAGACTGACGAGGTGAAACCCATCTGAACTCCTACTGAGCCTGAATGTGACAGTCTCCGTACAGTCCGGTCTGTTCGTCTGATACATCGCATGGCGGGCCTAGGGGGCGGTAAACGTCAGTCCCCTAATAGCGGTACAAGTCGTGTCGGAGTGAAGCCCAGAACACCCTGAGATAGCACTGGAAACCTACCAGTATATCTCGCTTGCCCTGGGAAGGGACAACTCGTGTAATGGCTCTCCTAGACACAGCGCGATGTCAACCCCCAATACCGGGAGAGACGAATCCTGTCTAACCGTCACTGCCTCCAAGTGCTTCGGGACTGCACCCAACTACTACCTGTTTGCACGACTCCTTTGAGCCGTGGTAGGGTAGTAATCAAAGTACAGTGGGAACACACTCGAGGCGAAGTGACAGTGTCATGTCAGAGGACTAAGCTGTACTCATGTCACCTGGGAACTGATAACTGACGATAGGTATAATACCAACCAATCAGTTCCCGACGAGTCATGTCTAGTGTACTTGTAACCTAACGAGCACCCGCATACTATCTCAAGTACGACGTACTGACGGCTGTGGGACATACCGTCTCCCCTGCTGGGATGAGAAGCGCATACGCTAGTCTACTCCGGAGTATCGATGCCCTGTCTCGATAATCCTACGACTAGGGACCTGTATAAGGTTGTGCTTATAGATTACCCAGCCCTCACGAGCGTGACTGCCATCACAACGCTGGTAATCAAGCAAAGATCCTAAGGGCTCTACTAATGCGTATAGGTGATAAAATAAACACATGTACACATTAAAGTAGAAACAAACCAAGTAGCATACTACCATTTTGAGCAAGATTGTTTATACAACTGTGAATATCCCAAGCTTCCATTAAGTAATATACAAACTAGTATGATACAGTAATGGCCTCTAGGGCATATACACTAACAATCTCCCACTTTCACTAAGGCCATGTACTGGCGTATCGAAGACCTATCATCTCGATCAGCCGCTCGAACTGAGTCTGGGGCAAGGCCTTGGTGAATGGATCTGCAGTGTTATCTTCTGAAGTAACCCTCCGAACCTCGATCTCCTGGCGATCCACGATCTCCCTGATCAGGTGATACCGTCTCAAGATGTGTCTGGATTTCTGATAGGACCAGGGTTCCTTCGCTAAAGCTATAGCCCCGTTGTTGTCGCAGTACAGAGGTACTGGATCAACAATGGATGGAACCACCTGAAGTTCTTTCAAGAACTTCGTCATCCAGATGGCTTCTTTTGCGGCATCAGATGCAGCGATGTATTCCGCTTCCATAGTCGAGTCAGCAACGGTTTCCTGTTTGGAACTCTTCCAACACACTGCCCCTCCATTGAGGGTAAAGACAAAACCCGACATGTACTTGGAATCATCCTTGTCACTCTGGAAGCTGGAGTCAGCAAAGGCCTCGATCTGGAGGTCTTTTCCGCCATACAACAAGAACATCTCCTTAGTCCTTCTCGGGTACTTGAGAATGTTCTTTACCGCTATCCAGTGTTTCTCCCCAGGGTTTGACTGATACCGGCTTACTACACTAAGTGCATAAGCTACATCCGGTTTGGTACACAACATCGCATACATTATAGAGCCTACCGCAGAAGCGTAGGGTATAATAGACATGCGATCCCTCTCCAAATCAGTCTTGGGAGACATCTTTTTGGAGAGGGTGATCCCGTGACAAGCCGGTAGGTCACCATGCTTGGAATCTTCCATACTGAATCTTTTCAGTATGGTGTCGATGTACCTGGACTGCGAAAGTCCTAATATCCTCTTGGATCTATCACGATGGATCCGGATCCCCAGGATGTAAGAGGCATCACCCAGGTCTTTCATGGAGAACCTGTGTGACAAGAATCCCTTGACAGATTGTAGCATATGAACGTCATTTCCTATCAAAAGAATGTCATCCACGTATAAAACGAGGAATACGACAGTTCTTGCTACAAATCTACTATAGATGCATGGTTCATCTGGATTTTTGATAAAGCTAAATTCTTTGACCGTCTCATCAAAACAGATGTTCCAACTCCGCGATGCCTGCTTTAGTCCATAGATGGACTTAAGCAACTTGCACACCTTTCCGCTGCTCCCACTCTGAATGAAACCCTCAGGCTGGTCAATATAGACACACTCCTCTAAATTTCCATTTAGAAAAGCGGCTTTACGTCCATCTGCCAAATCTCATAATCGTGGAAGGCAGCAATGGCAAGAAGGATCCGAATGGATTTCAGCATAGCCACTGGAGAAAAGGTCTCGTCATAGTCCAAACCAGGTCTTTGACGAAAACAGTTTGCAACCAGTCTAGCTTTATAGGTCTCAACCTGTCCATCTACACCAATCTTCCTTTTGAAGATCCACTTACATCCTACGGGTTTTACCCCGTCTGGAGTAATGTCCAACGTCCATACTTTGTTGGTGTACATGGACTCCATTTCGGTCCGCATTGCATCCAGCCATTTTACCGAGTCAACGCTCTGAACGGCCTGCTGGAAGCTAGTAGGCTCATCATAATCTATGATGCAATCCTCTTTATCCCCGTCTATGAGAAAACCGTAGTATCTCTCAGGCGGATGAGACTGCCTACTACTCCTGCGGAGCGGCGTAGGAATGTCCTGTTCTTTTGAACCCTCTGGTTCTACTAAGCTTTCAGTAATAGCTCGTGGTTCTGGAATTTCTTCCAGTTCTACTGTGCTCACACTTATCTGGTTTTCCAAAAACTCAGATTCCAAGAAGTAGGCATGACGAGAAACAAAAACCTTTTGTTCCTCTTCGCAGTAGAAGAAATATCCCATGGAGTTCTTCGGATATCCCACGAACTTGCACTGTACTGAGCGTGCCTCGAGCTTGTCCGCATGCTGCTTTTTGACAAAAGCCGGACATCCCCATGTCTTAATGTGATTAAGATAGGGTCTCTTCCCACACCATATCTGATATGGTGTAGTAGGCACAGTCTTAGTGGGAACTCGGTTAAAAAGGTATGCAGCTGATTCTAGCGCATACCCCCAGAATGATAGCGGTAACTCAGCGTTACTCATCATGGACCGTACCATATCCAATAGGGTTCGGTTCCGTCTCTCCGGTACACCGTTATGTTGTGGAGTGTATGGAGGAGTAAGCTGAGAGAGAATTCCATGCTCTTTTAAGTAATCCAGGAACTCGGCACTCAAGTATTCACCACCTCGATCAGATCTCAGTGTCTTGATACTTTTACCGGTTTGTTTTTCTACTTCATTCTTATATTCTTGGAACTTTCCAAAGGCTTCGGATTTATGTTTCATTAAGAAGACATATCCGTACCTTGAAAAGTCATCCGTAAAAGTAATGAAGTAAGAAAAACCGCTTCGCGCATGTGTAGACATTGGACCGCACACATCACTGTGTACGAGTCCTAAGAGCTCGCTCGCTCTTACTCCGTGTCCAGTGAACGGAGTCTTTGTCATCGTTCCTTTGAGACAGGATTGACAAGTGGCATACGATTGATATTCGAACAGATCCAAATATCCTTCTGTATGTAACTTAGTCAACCTTCTCTCATTGATGTGACCCAGTCTACAATGCCATAAAAAAGTCTGATTGATTTCTGGAGATTTCTTTTGTGTGTATTCTGGGCATTGAAAATCTGTGGTTGGTTTAATACGTATATACCATTGCTCAATGTACCTGACCCAATCAGAACTTGATTAAGGTGAATGTTTACAACATTGCTTACAAACGCAAATTCATAACCTTCTCTAGAAACCAAAGATACAGAAATGATATTACAAGTTGCGTTGGGTACAAAAAAGCAATTACGTAAAACCAAAATATGTCTATCTGACATTCCCAGGTGATAGTCCCCCACGGCCTTAGCATCCATGCTAGCTCCGTTTGCAACTTTGAGGGTCATGTCACCTGCCTTCAGAAACCTATGGTTTCTTAACGCCTGCAAAGAATTACAGATATGAGATCTTGATCCGGTATCCAATACCCAGGAAGTAGAGTTTATTGAAAGACAGTTATCAATAACATACACACCTGAAGCTGAAGCCGCAACTTCCTTCAGATCCTGTGTTCTGGCCTTCCAAGCCCTGCAATCTTTCTTCCAGTGTCCACTCTTATGACAATAGAAGCATTCTTCCTTTCCCACAAGCTTCCCCGCTATCTTTGATGCTTTTGCCTTTCCCTTCATATCCACTTTACTAACACCGCCCTTTGGTTTGGCGGGGGCTTTCTTCTTCTTTCCATTGGCTTTCGCTTTGGACCTAGAAGAGGAAGATCCTCCTACAAACAAAGTGGATGTTTCCCTACCTTTCTGTAGGGTGCCCTCTGCGCTCCTCAGCATGTTGAGGAGTTCTGAAAGTTCAACTTCTTTTTCTTGTAAGTTGAAGTTCAGGAAAAACTGGGCGTAAGTGGAAAGAAGGGACTGGAGAATCAAGTCCGTATAGAGCTCATTCTCCAACGTGGTCCCAAGGTCCGCGAGCTCCTCAATGTAGCCAATCATCTTAAGCACGTGTTCCGCTACCGATGATCCGACGGCCAATCTTGCCGAAAACAACTTCTTCGACACTTCGTATCTTGCGATACGAGATTGCTGTCCATATAGTTCTTTTGTATAGAGAAATATGGATTCGAGGTCCATATTCTCGTGCCTCCTCTGATATTCATTGTCCATAGAGGCAAGCACGAGGCACTTGGCCTTCGCGCAGTCTAGTTCCCAGGTCTTACGGATTTCCTTATCCGCGACGCTGGTTTTGGGACCTGGGACAGGGGGAGCTTTGGTGGTAAGAAGATACCCCAGCTTGTCGTAAGTGATTGCCATTTTGACATTCCTGAGCCAATCTTTGTAGTTTGGCCCTGTCAATATGTTTTTATCTAGAAGTAACTTAAGTCCAGTCATGTCGATTGGTCGCTGCAATTAGGAGAGAGAGAAGAAACACTCAGCATGATGCTCTTGCAAGTTTAGAGTGGTTTTTAGTTTGTCTAAACAGGATGGCTCCCACTGTCTCTCGAATCCCTCCTCAAACCAAAAAGGAAGAATTAGTCAGGATCAATCTCACCGTACAATTCTTGCTTAACCGTTCGGCCAGGCTGGTGTCGGTACTTCGAAGGAGGTTTTCCAACGCTTTCGCGAAGTTCCTTAATTAAATAACCTCTTTTCCCTGTGGGTGTAGCCCCGCTAACACCTTTCTAGACACCTACTTAGTTTATAGCATTGATCGTTAAGTGAGAAATTTCCCGAGGAGTAGCATATACTCACAGTAGGATCGGGATCCAAATATCATTGCTTGATGAAACTGAAGGAATCCTACCAGAGTCATCACACTCCAAATGGTATCCAACTCTAGCAAGTTTCAGTACTTATGAAACTCCCGATGTAGATTTTTGCCCCATGCTCTTATGACCTTTACTTTGGCCAACAAATCATAAGTCACATGTCAAGTTCTACCCGTCGTTCTCCAGGTTAATTTGAATCCACCCGTACCTACCCTTGACTTTGGCCAACAAGGCAGTACGACTGTTCCAAACCAACGCATCTATCTATGCTGCACATAAATACCCTATAGCTACCAATCACTATGCCTTGACTTTGGCCAACAAACATAGCTTGAATACTATTGACTATTCATGTGAAACGACGGAGGGCTACGAATGGTTTTGGCGAAACCGTGAACGTAGTGAACTTGATATAATCGATGGAACGAGATAGCTTTTAAAAGGAGTGGCTCAAGCTCCGTATTTAAAAGTTGGTTTTGAAAAGAACCGAGTGGTTTTTCGAAAGTGTTCGAACGACTTTTACTTGGTTTATTTTCTTGCATTAGTTCTTTTAATGCGTCCCATCATTTAATCCTACCATTGCAGAAAACAACCAAAATATGACGTACGCTTATGCCATTCGCAATCGCCACGGGGCCCCGTCATTACCCGTTAGGTTACTTAACTAACGACAGAGCGGGAGCTGGGCTAGCGCGGCTGTAAAACATAAGCAACGCCTAAATAATATCATATATAGATATATACTGCAATGATAGCCATTTCAGATCACAGATGAATACATTGGATATACTAGGAATCCGCAACTCGTACGAGCCTGTAACGAAAAGCAGATTACACGGTCGCGGTGAATAGCCAATACCCTACCCAAGACCCCTACGGGTGCGGCAAACTACCCGCCAAGTACCCGAAGCGAAGCAACCTTCCTCAACACCGTGAGTAGTCCACTCGGCACTTCGGGATACCCGGTAGTTTGTGCACCCCCTCCATAGGTCTATCCTAGGAGCAAAAACAGTAAAAAGAAATTATACAATGACGGCTACAACCCCGACCCGGTTGTGCGGCCATATAAATAATATTACATCAACTTACAAATATACATGAATTGAAAGAAAAGAAAACTCTTGTCTCACAACCCCCGGCTATTCATCCGCGACAATCCAATGAATTCATATACACATACCAGCAACATTACAGATCACAGATTTGTATAACCCCCACTAATCGACATATAGTGATTAGCAGACGTTCAATACAAATATCACATCACAGATAAATACCCGTCAGCTTAAGTCTTTAGAAACTCGATCAAAATACGGTTTTTAAAGCCCCAAAAACAAATTTTTCTTTCTGGAAAATCTGGGCTGAAAAAACATATACCAAAAATCCCAAAATACCCCATAGAACAAACTGCAATGAAGACGATCCACAGAGGAGCTAAATCGGCCGCGGAACCGCGGCAATAGCAAGCTATTGCCGCATTTCCGCGGCGGTTTGGTGGGATCTCTGGACCGTTTTTGTACAGTAGACTATAAAAACCCTGAGTCGATTTTTAAAGCATGATTTATTATTTTTACAGAACTTTAAAAATCGACAGCAAGCTTGATATCCGGGTGTATTTCGCGACTTTTTCTCCGATCAAATTTCTAGTTACTAAGCTAACATGTTAGGTAGTGTTTAACCTGGCTCTGATACCACTGTAAGTCTATGCTACCTCTCCCGGTACTTACGGGCTTGCGGAATTTGATGAAAAACAATTTTCTAGAGGCGGTAACATGGACTCAAAACGGATCTTTGTTAAACTATCTACCTAACAACCTAACTAAGAGTTGTTAACTACTCGGTTAGTGGGTTATACCTTGCTTTCTTGAACTCCTTCATCTTCTACACTTGATGGTGTACGGATCGGCTTCACCCCGTCGTTTCCTTGCGCCGAAGATCGATCCACCCGAAAGCTTCTACCTTTGGCTTCTTCTTCGAGCTTTGAAGAAACTAGTTCACTAGGTTTGCTAAACCTTGTGAACTAGAGTGAGTAGAGGAGAGTGTGTTGGGATTTTTCTCTATGGTTCTTGCTTCCCAACTCATGAGACAAATGAACCTAGACTAGAGAGAGGGAGAGCAAGAGAAAGAGGGTGAGAGCTCAAGCAAGGGAGAGAGTGGAAATGATAGAATGAGCAAGACTTTTCTCTCTTGGCTCTCATAATCCAAAGCCATCATAACCAATAATAGCAATCAAGTATTATGTGATGGTTTAAGTCAAAATAGCCATATCATTTCATGCACTCATTTTGCACAAGATAAACAAGCAAGCAAAAGTCTTTGCCATGAAATGATAGCTATTGACATGATGAAGGTCAACTAGTCCAACCTAGTCAACCGGTCAACAAAGTCAACAAGTCAACATAGTCAACCCCTCAACAACCATATCACCATAATACTTAATTAATATTATTGTTAATTATATTTCATATTCTCATTAGGGTTTAGCAAAAAGACAATAGTCAACAGTCAACAGTCAACAACCCTAATGAGAATCCTCTGCCTCTGTCTCTCCATCAACTGTGCATACACACCCGCATCCGCGTTCCGAGGAACACGAATACATACGAGATAAAACCAATCCCATAACGTACACTAGGATCTGTCTTAAACCAAAGCCCGCTAGTGTTAACTGTCCGGACACTAAACGTGCACAAGTGCACGGATGTGACCGATCCCTGTCGCAAAACCATGCGGCCTCTACTCTTTTGCCTAAAGGCGAATAGCTTTCTGTGTGGGACTCTAAAGACTCGACACTATGCTGGCAGTGGGTTTAACCACAGACCGCAAGCGGCATTAGCTGTGCTTAACGGCCCCCAGGTAGATGCCGACAAGAAGACTGACGAGGTGAAACCCATCTGAACTCCTACTGAGCCTGAATGTGACAGTCTCCATACAGTCTGGTCTGTTCATCTGATACATCGCATGGCGGGCCTAGGGGGTGGTAAACGTCAGTCCCCTAATAGCGGTACAAGTCGTGTCGGAGTGAAGCCCAGAACACCCTGAGATAGCACTGGAAACCTACCAGTATATCTCGCTTGCCCTGGCCAGGGACTACTCGTGTAATGGTTCTCCTAGACACAGCGCGATGTCAACCCCCAATACCGGGAGAGACGAATCCTGTCTAACCGTCACTGCCTCAAGTGCTTCGGGACTGCACCCAACTACTACCTGTTTGCACGACTCCTTTGAGCCGTGGTAGGGTAGTAATCAAAGTACAGTGGGAATACACTCGAGGCGAAGTGGCAGTGTCAAGTCAGTGGACTAAGCTGTACTCATGTCACCTGGGAACTGATAACTGACGATAGGTATAATACCAACCAATCAGTTCCCGACGAGTCCTTTCCAGTGTACTCGTAACCTTAGGAGCACCCGCATACTATCTCAAGGACGACGTACTAACGGCTGTGGGACAGACCGTCTCCCCTGCTGGGATGAGAAGCGCATACGCTAGTCTACTCCGGAGTATCGATGCCCTGTCTCGATAGTCCTGCGACTAGGGACCTGTATATGGATGTGCTTATGGATTACCCAGCCCCCACGAGTGTGACTGCCATCACAACGCTGCTAATCAAGCAAAGATCCTACGGGCTCTACTAATGCGTATAGGTGATAAAATAAACACATGTACACATTAAAGTAGAAACAAACCAAGTAGCATAGTACCATTTTGAGCAAGATTGTTTATACAACTGTGAATATCCCAAGCTTCCATTAAGTAATATACAAACTAGTATGATACAGTAATGGCCTCTAGGGCATATACACTAACATATACAGACAATTACGTAGAATCAATATCTGCCCACTTGTCAAACCTAGGCGATATTCTTCCACGGATTCAGCGTCCACGCTCATTCCGTTTGCAACTCTGAGAGACAAATCACCTATCCTTATATCTCTACGATTTCTCAAAGCATGTAATGAATTACAGATATGAGATCCTGCTCCGGTATCTAGTATCCAGGAAGCAGAGTTAATTGACAAAATGTTCTCAATTACAAACACTCTTGAGGCTGAAGCCACAACATGCTTCGTATCCTGGCTAAAGGCTTCCAAAGCCCTGCAATCCTTCTGCCAATGCCCGTTCCCATAACAATAGGAACAACCCTCCTTAGCTATACCAAGTCCCGAAACTTTTGCTTTTCCCTTTCCTCCTACTTTATTGACACCGTATATCTGCTTTGTAGAGGTCTTCTTCTTTTCACCCTTTACTTTTGCCCTGGATGTAGAAGAAGAAGGTCCCCCATTAAGCAGAGCTTGTGTTTCCCTGGTTTCTTTCAGGGTGTAAGTAAAGGGTAGGGACTGTGGAAATAAGTCAGCGTATGACCTGTTTCCCAACATGGTCTCCAGGTCCTTGAGCTCATCAATAGAGCTAGTCATTGTAAGGACGTTGTCCCCTACAGATGACCCAACAACCAACCTTACTTGAATTAAATCGTTCGAGGTCTCATATCTTGCAATATAAGATTGCTCTCCATATAAAACTTTGTTATGGAGAAAGATGGAAACTAAGTCTATCTTCTCGTGTTGCTTCTGGTATACACCATCAACTGAAGCCAACACGAGGCACTTAGCTATCGCTTTATCCTTTTCCCTTGTCTGACGGATATCCATATCCGCGGCGGTGGAAACTGGACCTGGGATGGCGGGATCTTGAGTAGTAATAGGGTGGTCCAGCTTGTCATAGGCAATGGACATCTGGACAGACCTTTGCCAGTCATATAAGTTAGATTCAGTCAACTTGTTATCTAGATGTAACCTAGTCATGGTCACATGGTCGCTGCAATGAGAAAGAGAGAACAAATCACTTTAGCATGATGCTCTTGCAAGTTTAGATTGGTTTTTAATTTATCTAAACTGGATGGCTCCCACTGTTTCTCGAATCCTTCTTCAAACCATAAAAGAAGAATTAGCCAGGACTATTCTCACTGTACAACACTTGCTTAACCGTTCAGCCAAGCTAGTGTCGGTACTTCAAGGGAGGTTTTCCAACGCTTTCGTGAAGTTCCTAAATTAAATAACCTCTTTTCTCTGGGGGCGTAGCCCCGCTGACACCTTTCTCGACACCTACTTGGTTTATAGCATTGATCGTTAAGTGACGAATCTCTTGATAAGTAGCATATACTCACAGTAGGATCGGGATCCAAATATTATCGTATGATAATGTTGAAGGAATCCTACCAAAATTCATCAAACTCCAAATGGTATGCAACACTAGCAAGTTTCAGTTTCTTTAGAAACTCCCGATATGGATTTTGCCCCATGTTCTTATGACCTTGACGAAAGCCAATAAATCATAAGTCACATGTCAAGTTCTGCCCATCATTATCTTATTAATTTGAACCCATCCGTACATACCCTTGACGAAAGCCAACAAGGTAATACGACTGTCCCAAACCAACTCATCTATCTATGCAACAAATGAATACCCTAGCAGCTACCAAACACTATGCCTTGACGAAAGCCAACAAACATATATTGAATACTACTGACCATCCATAAGAAATGACGGAGGGCTATGACTGGTTTTGGCGAAACCGTGAACGTAGTGAACTTGATATAATCGAAGGAACCTGATAGCTTTTTAAAAGGAGTGGTTAAAGCTCCGTAATTAAAAATTCTGCTCTTTTAAAATAACCGAGTGGTTTCTTTTAAATTTGTTCCAACGATTCAACTTTGGTTTATTTTCTTTGCATTAAAATAATGCGTCCCATCATTTAACCTATCATTGCAGAAAACAACGAAAATACAACGTCCTCTTATGCCATCCGCATTCGCCACTGGGTCCCGTCATCACCCGTTAGGTTACTTAACTAACGACAGAGCGGGGGCTGGGCTAGCGCGGGTGTAAAACATGAGTGACGTCTAAATAGCTATCATATATAGATATTGTACATTCGTCAAACGCAATAATAGGCATTCCAGATCTCAAATGAACATTATTGGATATACAAGTAATCCGCGTTTGCTTTGAGCCTGCAACAAAAGACGGATTACACAGTTGTGATGAATAGCCTTTACCCCACCCTAGACCCCTACGGGTACGGCAAACTACCCGCCAAGTACCCGAAGTGAAGCGGTCTCCCTCAACAACATGAGTAGGCCACTAAACACTTCGGCGTACCCGATAGTTTGTGTACCCCACCTTGGGTCTATCCTAAGAGCAAAAAACAGTAAATGAAATAATACAACGGTGGTTACAACCGCAACCTTGATGTGCCCCGCAAAAGAATATTACATCATATTACAATTTACATCGATTGAATGAATATAAAAACCCATCTCAAACCCCGGCTAATCATCACAACGATCCAATCAAGTTCATATACACAAACAGTAAACATTACAAAAATGTGCAACCCCCTGCCAACCGACATACTAGCAGTTAGGGGAGGTTTACGAACACATTAAACAATACAGATAAAAACCCGATTAGCAAATAACTTAGAATATCGATCGACAACCATTTTCCGTGTCTACCCCAAATGCAAGACAGCACAGAAGTAACCTGGGCAGAAACAGAATATACAGGAAAACAAAACACCATAATATATGAATTACTGCGCAAATCCGAGTCAACTCGGAGTTGACTCGGCGGCGGATCCGCGGCCAAAAGCACTATTGTGCCGCGGATCCGCGGCCATCTCACCGAGTTGAGAGCTCGTATTTTCCCAGTTTTCTTATATTTCCCTGCTGTGAATTTTAAGGCCTATCAAAAAAAATTCTGACACTTTTAAAATCAACAGAAACTGATAGGGTTTCGGGGTGTTGTTTTCGTGTTTTCCGTCGATTGAAGTTCTACTTAGTTGCTAACAAGCTAGTAATGGTTTAGTTGGCTCTGATACCACTGTAAGTCCATGTCACGCACCCCACGAACTTGCGGGGAGGTGGAACATATGAAAAACGATTTTCAAAGCTTCGTAACTCGGACTTGAGCGCATGAATCGTGTTTAAACCGTTACTAGCAAACTACGAAAGGTTTAACTACTCTGATTCGAAGTTATACCTCACGTTACTTATCCTTCGGGTCTTCATCATTGTCCTCCCCTCCTTGTAGGCTCTTTGGAACGTCGGCACCTCAACGGCCTCCTCGAATCAAAGACGATCCACCCGAGAGCTCCTACTCTAAGCTTAACCTCTTACTTGAGGTAACTAGGTTACTCAAAGTGCTAATCTAAGCAACCTAGGTGATATAGAGTTGGATTATGGAAGTATTAGTCTAGCTAACCTTTGATCTCAACACATGAGAGGTTAGGGTTAGGGTTTGAAGAGAGAGAGCTTGAGGAGAGAGAAGGTGAGAATGAGAATCCTTTTGGATGAATGATATCATTTGAATATATGAAGCATATGATTATATTAAAATGAATAAAAAATAAATATGTGTCATCAAGATTCGTTAATTCATAGAGTGATTCATCTCATGAGTCATCTAAAACATTAATGCAACATTAACTCCATGGATGATTCACTCTCATGACTCATTAATCCAATAAATGAAAATGCCACCTTACCCTCTAAGTCATCATCCTTCAAGAAGCTTCCCGACAAATAACGAGAATGCCCCTCCTATCCGTGAAAACACGGAAAAACTTTAGACTGTATAAATCCAATAATCCAATACTAGAATCTGGCTTAAACCAAAGCCGACTAGTAAAAATTGTCCGAACATCGTATGTGCGTAAAAACACGTATGCGTCCGAACCCTGTCGTAAAACCATACGAACTCTATATCGTTTTGCCCGAAGCAGGGAAACTCTCTGTGTGGGACTCTAAAGACTCGACACTACGCTGGCAGTGGGTTTAACCACAGACCGCAAGCGGCACTAGCTGTACGTAACGGTCCCCAGGTAGATGTCGATAAGAAGGCCGTTGAAGAAACCCATCCGAACTCCTACTGTGCCTGCCGTGACAATCTCCGTACAGTCCGGTCTGTTCGTCTAAGACTATCGCATATCGGGACTAGGGGCGGCAAGCGTCAGTTCCCTAAAAGCGGTATAAGTTGTGTCGGAGCGTAGCCCATTACACCTTGAGAAACTACTGGAAAACCTACCAGTAAAGCTCGCTTGCCCTGGCCAGGGACTTTGCGTAATGGCTCTCTGACACAGCGCGATATCAACTCCCAATACCGGGAGAGACGAATCCTGTCTAACTGTCACTGCCTCCAAGTGCTCGGGACTGCACCCAACTGCTACCTGTTTGCATGACTCCTTTGAGCCGTGGTAGGGTAGCAATCTAAGAACAGTGGGACACACTCGAGACGAAGTAGCAGTGTCAAGTCTGCGGACTATGCTATACTCATGTCACCTAGGAACTGTTAACTGACGACGGGTATAATCCCAACCAACAGTTCCCCGTGAGTCCTGTCCGGTGTACCCGTAACCTAACGAGCACCTGTATACTATCTCCAGTACGACGTACTGATGGCTGTGGGACAGACCATCTCCCCAACTGGGATAAGAAGCGTACACACTAGTCTACTCCAGAGTATCGATGCCCTGTCTCGACAATCCAACGACTAGGGACCTGAAAAAGGATGTGCTTGTAGACTACCTAGCCCCCACTAGTGTGACTGCCATCACAACGCTGGTAGTCAAGCAAGATCCTAAGAGCTCTGTCAATACGTATACTCACATATTAAGATAGATAAAACCAAGTAGCATACTACCATGTTTAGCAAGACTGTTATATAACTGTGAATATCCCAAGCTTCCATTAAGTAATATACAAACTAGTATGATACAGTAATGGCCTTCTAGGGCATAAACACTAACAATATCACTTATAACCGACCGATATCACATACCATGAGAATAGAATACGGTATCACATATGCGTATTAATCTCGGTCCGGCACAAATCACATATGTGCTCTTATTTCGTTTCGCTTGAGCCAGGAAACCTCTGTGTATGACTCTAAAGACTCGTCAATACGTCGGCAGTAGGTGGTGATCATATCAGTCACCCACAAGCCGCAAGCGGTCTGCTAAACGTAACGGCCACCGGGGTATTGAGCGATCAGAAGATCAACAAGCAAGCCTGCTCATACTCCTGTGAATCCAATCAATAACACTACCGTACAGTCCAGTCTCTTCGTCAAATATGTCGCATATCACAGCCTAGCGGTGGTATAACGTCAGACCCCAATAGTTTGATAAGTTATGCCGATGTAAGGTCCATAACGGTTCGAGAAACTACAGATAACTCTTACCAGTAGATCTCAGCAACCCTGGCTAGGGATTTCCTGTTATGGCCAATCGAGCATAGCGCAACATCAACTCCCAATACCGGGAGAGACGAATCCCCTCCTATCGCTCATTGCCTCCATGTGACTCGGAACTGTACCCAAAAACCACCCTTTTGCACGATCTATTGACCATGGTATGGTGGAAATCAAAGCAAAGTGAGAATCACACAAGACTCTATGATGATCTCGGGTCGACAGACTAACCTGTACCAGTGTCACCAGAGAACTGCTATCTGACGATAGGTATAATGCTATCTAGGAGTTCTCGGCGAGTCCGTTCAGTGTACCCAGTCTCCACTGAGCACCCGCATACCTTCTCTGATGTCAAACACCAATGGATGTGGGATCATCCATCTCCCATCATATGGGTCAAGAAGCGCATACGCTAGTCTACTCTGGAATATCGATACCCTGTCTCGATACTCCCATGACTAAGAACAATTGAAGGATGTACTTACCAACTACCTCTGCCCCACTAGTATGATTATCACGACCCGAATTTAGTTCGTGACCGGCACTTAACTCACGCAACGTCTAAAGGTGCAACGTAAATTAAGTAAGCCGAAACCCAGAAATCTAAACCTTTTTAAGAAAATAGAAGAGGCGAAGTTTTGAAATAAAGGTATAATGAATCATGTTTTGTCATTTAAAACTTTAGGCTGCCCCTCCCTCGTATATTTTGATCCAAAATAGATATACAACAATATATAGGCATCCCCAAGCGGGAGCTAGCTCTTCGCCAATTGGCGGAGTCACAACCACGCAAGACAGAATATAAGTATACGACGTCCAACGACGAAGATCAACACAAGGAATAATATAAAGCAAGACATCAAACCCACCAAGCGAACATAAAATCCATCTCTCAAGTCTCGCAACTACAAGTCTTGCTAAGTCTTACTACTTATAAAAATACTAGTTTCTGATTTGATGGAGTTGACTAGATACAATATGAATAATAATACAAGAGTGGCATGATCTAACATGTACCACCTATCAAAGCAAATCACCCAAAAGCAGCTGTGTGCCAGCGATGCAACTACTGATCCATACGGTCAACCTGCAAGAACTATGGCACAACGGGGGTGAGTTGCCAACTCGTGAGTAGAAAACATCATCAGGTAGAAATCGAAATAAACAACGATTCCTAGGTCAACTATATCATAAAGATAATATTATGATATCTAGGGTGACCGTATCTGCATTTATGCCAACAATAAACAATGCATGTATGCATGTGGATATCATCCAATAATATAATCAATGCATGTATGCATGTGGATATCATCCAACAATATAATCAATGCCTGTATGCATATGGATCTCATCCACCTGAAACATCATAAAAGCATGTGCAATGTAAATATATGAGGATATCAAAGAACGTGTGTCCATCAATGACACATCAAATCATGGAACCTGAGTGTCCAACACCGACGCTCGAAACATCATGAAACTCGTGTCCAGTATCGACACGTAAATCCTCATATCTCAGGCGCCGCATCCTCAGATCGGCCCTCAGACGCCGCATACTCTAGTCGGCCCTCATGTCCATCTCACGACTCCGGTCAATATCCTTCGGATAACCGCCGAGTCCAAATACTATCACCGGTAGGTAGTGCTCCCCTGCCAGGCTCACTGCTTAACAATACGAGTCTTCTTGCTCCGGGGTACCTCACCGGGTCCACCATGTACCCGCAGACGGTGCCTACCGCTCCTCGAATCGGGTTTCACATGCCAATCTCAGAACCGAGAAAACACATGGTGGACGTCTCGAAATATCATATCAAGAGAAACCGGGTTTTCAAAACAATGCATACTTTCTTGAAATATCCCCACAGTTCTCAAATCCGTAAATCACATGAAATATGATATATGCAACATAAAGTAATAATATGAGCATATTAAGGGAAAACCGCTCTTTTAAGTTAATCCAGTTTTTAAATATATCATAGGGTTCCCAATTCCTCCAAAATCAAATGCAACATCATATAAAGTTGTACATGTATCTCTAGCAAGATGTATGTATATACATGTAAGTATGTAAGCATGATGCATTTCATATGCGCAATAGCATAAGAATCAACGTCTAAATGTCAATAATGATACAATACCACATAGGTGTATATGCAGCTATAGCAGGTTATGTCATGCAACATAGCATAATAATGTGAGCATAGCAAGTATATCATAGTATGATGTAGCAACTCTACCATGTAAGTAACATAGCAATTATCGATGAAGAAAGTGTGTGAGCCGGCAAATATGTGTAAGTGTAACATACGCATCATCGATAATGGTGTAGGTGTACTAGCACAGGTATATGTAATGCAATGAGAATGACATGAACGTAGCATAAGGTACGTCGTAAGCGAAAATGGTAAAAGGTATACGTATCTACCACATATCCGAGTCGGTGAATCTATCAATCGGCATCCAGCCTCACAACATCACGTACGGTACAAACCATCGTATGGCATCCTATAGTCAAGGGTATGGATCAATCATCAGATAAACTCATCATGTATGGCAATTCATCGTACGGCGACATTAAACCATTATGGATCCTTTCAACACATATGACAATGAGGGTACGGACCTAACATCTCGTACGACATATCACTCATGATTCACAACATCAAATATCTATATACCTATATCCCATGTCACATCCGTATCAATCTTATATTAGGGGAATAACGAAGGTATCAATTATCTCATATCGACTCGCATCTGTATAACGACATATCGACTAAGTCATCATATCTCATCGTATACTCTTTTCACCGCATCAATCTCTCTCACATCAAGTCATTTTACATATGCCTTCTATCATATGAATCTCATGTCACGCTACTCTAAATCTCATACTTAATCTCGTGCAACTATATATCTATATATTGTGATTCACATTCACTTTTCATATCCTTATATCAATTCTAGACATCATTTCTATCATATCATGTCCAAGAATTATGTCCCTATAGCTTTTATCTCATATCTCGATATATGTATATTCAATCATTCATATCACCTCTAACTACCTTTTTAACCATATGTATAGTTTTCTAATATAGGTTTCTCCGACTGTATTCTATATATCGATTTCCATTCAGAAATTGCGGGTGTGCTATACGCCATCCACCCAACTTCCCCCGTAGATATAAATATACTCACCTGTGGAACTCCTTGTTCATCCATAGTCGATGTGCTCCGTCGTCTCGGAATCCATGCGAAGGTACCTACAAATCAACACATATTGCCACGTTATGAAAACAAAATCCGGAAAACCGATACGGCACACGGTGCGTTCATAGGTTAGAACCTATAGCCTACGCATTCAAAAACGACTAACCAACCCTCGTCGTTGACGTACAAATATCAAACGACCAAATCTCATAAATAATATCAAAACCAAGAATTCCAAAATACGGAAAACATAACCCAAAACCATCCCAATATGCTCCCAGATTTTGGCTCAGGTGATCTGGGACAAAAAGAAAAATACAGTAGCTATGTTATAGGGTGTGTGAGCTACAGCCAAAACCCTAGCATCAAAACTGCTACAGTAGCCGACCAAAGTGGCTACAGTAACCGCCGGGACCGGCCCCACCTTGGAATTTGGGCCTCGTCTTCTCGTGGTGGTATTCTATTGGTCTAACTAGATTAATGTATATTTTAAATATTTTTATAAAGGTCCCGGGTTGCTCCAGATTCTCTGTAGACCTCCAAGAATGTCACAAAACCGATATGGAAAGTTTCTAAGTTCGTGTATCGGGTTCTAAACTCATTTCCAGACTTCTAAATCAACTTCTAAGGTCTTGAAAACTCTCACTAAACCTCAATTAACCACTTAACAGCAACTTGTAATTTTCTAAGATCACATATCCTATTTAACTCAAATTCTAAACTAAAATACGATATTTAACACAAATACGATTCTAAAGTGAGTGGATTACCTTAATAGCAACAAAAGAACTTTCTTGAGTTGCCCTAGTATTCAAAATCCAAACTTGGTTGGTCCAATGTGTTGAGGATGAGGTTGTGCATATTTTTAATGAAGGGGGTATAAAGTTTTGGCAAGTATTTGGAGATGTGGTAAGGGGGTAGTAAGGGATTGAATAAAAAGCAAAGGGATGAAGAAATAATGGGGAGATGAAGGATTTGGGGTAGCCAAGTTAACCCCCTCTCTCTCTTAGCCTCACCTCTCACATCAAATATCTCTCCCCTACACTCACCTCTCTCACAAATATCTCCTTTTGTCCAAGGCAACAAGTTTTTATTCCATTCACTTACACACTCTTTTCTCTCTTTGGATTCTTTTCTTTTCTCATTCTCCCTAACTCACAAACACACACATGCACGCATACACATGTCATGGTGCAAAAATCATGAAAAATGTAAAAACACGGATTTTATCCAAAAAAATCCGATAAATATCATTAAAATAAATAAATCATTTTAATATCCGATAAATTTCCAAATATGGGTATATACTTATACCACTTTACGAAAACCCCAATTTCGCAAATCGGGTAGTTTTCGCGAAATATGTTATTTTAATATTAAATTCCAAAAATAATATTTTATATTTTCTGAAATGTTACAATGATCTACATCATAATCCTGGTAGTCAAGTACTCATCCTAAGGGCTTTATCAACATTTAATAGAGAGACAATAAGTGTACATGTTAAGATAAAGTGCAACCAGATAGCATGCTATCATGTCAATCAAGAAAGTCCTCCCTATATATGTCCAAGCATCCAGTACAATATACATCACATGTACAGTAATGGCCTCTAGGGCATACATATAACTAACAATGGCTATGTTCGGATTGTCGTGTGGGATAGCCTCTTGTACAATGGTAGTTATACAGTTTAGATTCATTTGTATATTCGTTATTACGGGGCGAGCGTCCGACATGTGGACCGTCGTTTCCGCCAGATTGTATATTCTTTTATTGAGGCACGACCGGGTTGAGGTCAATGTTTCCATTGTATATATTCTTTTCTTTTCTGTACTAGGATTAGCCCACGGTGGAGTGCTCGAGTAGCCGGGTTCTAGAGGGAAACAGGCCCGCATCTCATGGCGTTGATACAGAGGGGGCCTTACTCTAGAATTTGCGGGCTATTCGCCGCACTCGTAGGGGGTATAGGATAACCTACGGAGGGGTGCTCAAGTTACCGGATTCCGTGAAGTGCTGGGTGGTGTAAGCCGATGTCGCGCACCCCACGGGTTCGCAGGGAGGCGGAATTTTCAAAAAAACAATTTTAACGAACTACGCAACACCGGCTAACTCCAGGAACTATACTATAACCTTAACTAACTAAACTAACTTGGAGGTTTAGCTACTCGGTAAGAGTGTTATACCTCCAAGAACCGGTCTTTCGGGTCTTCTTGTCCTCCTCTCCTTAGCTCTTTGATGAACGAATGAAGGTTTCGACATCGACCTCATCGCGTCAAAGATGATCCATCCGAGAGTTTGTGCTTCAAACTCGAACCTCTAAACCGAGGTAACTAGGATAAATGGTTCGCAAATCCAAGTAGCCTAGGTGATGTAGAGAATGTCTAATGGATTGTATTATCTCACTAAACCCTTTGTTTTACAACACATGTGAGTGTAAGGGTTTACTAGAGGAAGAAGGAGATGGAACTTGGACAGAAAAGTGAGAGAGCAAAAATGAACAAAGATTGAAATGGCTAAGTGTAGAGAATGGCTAATATCTTATCTCACTTATTAAACCATGGAGATTTTTCACAAAATAAAAAAATCTCCCATGCTTCAATAGTGATTGATCAGTCGAAAATACTGCATCTTTTAACCGACAATTTCCCTATCATTTGCATTCATATAGAAGTGTTCGGCATTCATATCGCACTTATTAGCAAATCAATCGTTAAATATCAGATTGCATGTGTTAGACTCTAAAAATAAAGGAAATTGACTGCATTTTCATGGCATGGCATCATTCCTATATATCGCAACTTGTGTTTCGATGTCTATGCAGGAAAATACAGAAGATCGGTCAAATTTACAAAGGAAGACTGTGAAAAAGATGCCAACTCATGGATTTGGAATATGGTATTGTTCTAAGAAGCATTCAGAGAATCAACATAGCAGGAAATACATCAAAAGACAACACAAACCAACAGATGAAGATTGAAGCCACAAGGAGCCAACTTGGCCGCGGAACCGCGGCCGGAGCCGCCTTGCGCCGCGGTTCCGCGGCGGCTTGTCGACTTCACCCCCTCAATTTCAAGCCATAACTCCTACGTCATCTTCCACACTTCATCAAGCTGCTACATTTTCCAGAAGACTCTAGAAGACTCTGCCAGATCAGCAAACTAGGGTTTCTAAGCTAAAACATTCCTAGCTTAAAGCCTAAGCTAAGCTCCTAACTAACTTACAACAAAATTTTGGAGGGAATTGCAAATTCAAACCTAGACCTAGGGTTTGGGAAACCTATAAATAGACCCCTAGGCTAACTTGTAAATCATCTTATGATCTTAGAATCTATCATCTAGATCCCATCTCATTTTAGAAATCAATTTTTTGGGTTAGTTGATTAGAAACCCTAGTTCTTCATATACCCACATTCATTCCACCACCAAACCCTAACCCTAATCCAATCAAGAAATACCCAATTCAAGATCCATGGAGTTCAAGCAAAGCAAGTCTTCAAGCAACCTTTAGAAGCAAAGCCGGTATTCAACGGAGCACGAGATCGAAGCGATCCAAGACTCAAGAAGCCGAGCGATGCAAGATTCAACAAGCGAAGTTCCTACCTCTTGTAAATCTCGAGAGTTGTAACTACTTGTTGTTGTAATAAAGGTGAAGATTCTTTAACTTGTTTACATTTCAATTCTCGCATTATGATTCATTTCGATTCTTGAATATGTACTTTGTGATGATGCGTGAATAAAACTCCGCTCGTGGAGGAATCGAGATGATTGTAGAATGATGGTGTTGATAAATCTTTAAATGTTTTCTTAAGTCCTATAGCAATTGTAAATTCTTGAAAATAGAATGATCGATGATCTAGATCGATGCGAAATGTGTTCTTGATTCTTTTCGTACGATCTAGAGAATCAACGATCGATCATTGGATTTTCAAGAAGCTATCTAGTGAATGCGATTCATCGAAAGGACAAAGGATAGGACGAAGAACCCTAATTCTTCGTAAGATCCTTAAACCTCGATCAATCGACATCGAGTTAGCATCAATTCGTTAATGGATAAGAAACGTTAATCTTTAGTCTTCTTCACATCTACAATCTAATCGATTCCTACAAGCTTTACTACAAATCTTGAAACCCTAAAGTGATTGGAATTCTATCAAAACTCAATTCTCGATTGTTTATCATTTTCTTGATTCTTGATTAGAATAGTGACACTTGAAACCCATCGATAAAAATCTTGAATCATGTTTTCTTTTCTTTTCTATTAAGTTTTCGATTCAAAGAAATCAAAAATACAAACGAATCGCACAATCCCTGTGGACGATCCGCACTCGCTTACGATCTACATCCGACACCGTAGTTGATTGCGGTCAAATAATTCTTTGATTGTGATTCTATACATATTCTTAAACACACAACAAGAATTTGAATCAATCAAATGGCGCCGTTGCCGGGGATCGCGCGCTAATTCGTTTTATACTGAAGTTTGAATTGAAAGATTTATTCCATTGTAATTTTGAGATCAAAATTCGCGCAAAAATCTAAACAATTTTTTGTGGTTTATTGCAAGGAGATCTGGAGCTTGCTGTGAAAGTGGAATTTTTTTTGGAGAATTCCAGAGGACTCAGGGACTACACAGAAGTTCTCTGTGAAAATTGTGTGCCGGGATCATCACCGACGGTGGCGAAATTGCGGTAGGAGCCACGATTAGCGGCGGTTCCGCGGCTTGCTGAAGGGTTCTCTGTGCAAATTTTGGCAGGTAACCTCTTACTTTCTTATCTCCTTCTAAAATCTGCTCCAATTAACATTTTGTGCAGGTTTCTTTGCAAATAATCGCAGCGCGCAAGAAGCAAATTAAATTTGTGCGTGTTTTTGTTTCTTGGTTGTTTGCATTCTAATATGGATATTAAGGGGAAAAGACCAAATCCAGATTAGGTGGGGAGTTCATTACCCTTCCTAAGCCCCGAAAACCACAAAACTTGCATCCGCATTTACCCCAATTAACTAAAAAAGATCTAGAGATGACTCTAAGGACCGTCGCGCTCACTTAGGATAGAAGAAGGCCGTGGGTAATTCATTGCTTATCCGCGTTTCTCTTGTGGTGTCTAGGCAAGTGTGTCGAAGGCTAGTGGTTACTTAATTAGGCCCACTACTTACGTAGTGGAGAACCTCCCACTTACCTGGCCACAGGAGAGACAAAGAGGCAGTGGAGGATTTATCCTGCGTCTTGTCTTCTAGCAGTTTGGAGCGGTCTAGAGATCTGACCTAGGCGACCCCTAGAATTAGGGTTTTGTTGTTGCATTTGTTGTGTTGCATCATTTTTTCAAAAATCCGTCCAATTTTCAAAACAAACACCTAATTCATTCATTCATTACCCCTAATTATAAAGCCACGCTGCCACTTGTACTAACCCTTTTTAGTGAAAGATAGGCTGGACATGGGATTCTAGTGCCTGTTTAGTCCGCGTACCCTTTATCGACTCCGAAGTCGATATTTCTACATTTACCTTTCCTTTACCCACCACCACACCCATATCGATGGATCCACCTCCATCAAACTTCTTTAACCCTAATCTGCCGCCGTCCGTTGGTGCGCAGAATCCACCCCACATCTCTCTCCAGGAGAGATGCTACCCTATTTGAGGTCCTCTTTCGACCTGCTTATCCACACCACCAGCCAATGGGGATAATTTTGAAATTAAACCCCAATACATCAAACTTTTACCCAAATTCCACGGACTCGAGACTGAGGACGCTTACGTTTTCATTACCAAATTTGAAAACGTATGCGCAATGATGGGTACGTCACAACATCCAGTGGATGCTATGCGTCTACGACTTCTTCCATTTACTTTGTGCGATATAGCCGAGAAGTGGCTATATAACACTACCGCACACTCTATTACGAATTGGGAAGAATTTGTAGCAGCATTCCTTAAGAAATTTTACCCAATACAAAAGACAGCTCGAATCCGTAGTGAACTGAATCAATTTACCTAGCTTCCTACTGAACCATTTTCAAAATGCTTTGAACGTTTCAAGGATCTATTGGTTTAATGTCCTCATCACGGCATCCCGAGATGGGATCTTTGCCGAATCATATATGAGGGCATTAACCCAAACACTAAACAGAACCTTGAAAACATGTGTCAAGGTACTTTTATGACTAAGGATGATGGGGAAGCGTGGAAATTTTTAGAAGAGTTCGCTGAAAAATCACTACAGTGGGAGAGTGGAACCCAACCATTGAATAGGGGTGGCGTACACCATATAGATATGTCCATAGGTGTTCGAGCTGAGATGGCAGCAATGCAAAAGAAGCTCGAGGCTATGGAACACAAATTTGCAGCAGCCTCCCTAAACCCAGTATCGCTCCCCAAAACTGTTTGTGGGTGCTGTTCTGATCTGTCTCATTTAACGGAAGAATGTCCATTAAACTCACCGTTTCAAGGTCACGAGCATACAAATGCCGCATTTCAAAGACCTAGAAAAGATCCATATTCTTCCACGTACAATCAGGGTTGGAGGAATCACCCGAATTTTGCTTGGAACCAACAACAATCTCAAAATACGGTTCCAAGCCAAAATAATTTCCAAAGGGCTCTTCCTCCACAACAGCAACCCCTTCAACTCACTCAGCACCCCTACCAGTCACAAAATTTCCACAACCAGGTCAACACTCCTGCACAGTCTAATCCTATGCAGTTGACCGGTTCTGACGAATTTTCTCAATTCACTCAGACCATGAAATCACTCTTGTCAAATTTCTTAGAGGTTTCGGCTGAGGTTAGAACTTCCGTCAGTGAGATAAAGAAAAACTCAGCATCCCAAGCTGAGAGTATCAGATCGATAGAAGCTGAAATCGCACGACTTAAGGCCGAGATGAGTGCGAGAGAAAAAGGGAAACTTCTTTCTCAACCCCTACAGAATCCTGGGCATTACAATGTAAATGCCGTCACAACATTGAGATCGGGAAGAGTGCTGAACAACCATGTCGGGAAAGGAATTGATGATATTGAAAATCCTATCAATAACACCCCGGCTGAGACTTTTCCTCACACACACACTTCTACTTCTGATCCTTGTTCTTCTACCTCACCACCTTTTCGCGAGCCTATTCTCAATTTCCCACTAAGCTCGACACCTCAGTATAGCCCTTCTAGTTCTCCACAGATGGTCCCTACACCTCTTTTGGGATCTCGTCTACCCCCTTTTTCTTCTCCTATGATGGACCCGGCGCTTATTGCGAAAGCTCCTTACCCGAATCGGTTAAGGGGTAACAGAAGGAGTCCTCATATGGAGAAAATTATGAAATTGTTCAAACAGGTTAACATCAACATCCCTCTCCTAGATGCAATTCAACAAGTCCCCGCTTATGCGAAAATTCTTAAGGACTTGTGCACTAGGAAGAGGAAGACTCAAGTGCCGAAGAAGGTCTTTATGTCTAATAATATTAGCACTGCTTTTATTCCCCAGCTACCAAAGAAACGTAAGGACCCAGGATGTCCTACAATATCGATTTCTATTGGGGGTAAAAACATAAATCGTGCTCTTTTAGACCTTGGCGCAAGTGTTAACCTACTTCCATATTCTGTATATGAGCAACTAGGGATTGGAGAGTTGAAACCTGCTCACTGCACTCTCCAAATGGCAGACCGTTCAATCACCAAACCAAGGGGTGAACTAGAGGATGTGTTGATAAAGGTCGGGGAATTTGTTTTCCCGGTAGACTTCATTGTACTCGACACACAGCCTGTAGCAAACCCCCGGGGCCAAATTCCGGTGATTCTGGGTCGTCCTTTCCTTGCCACTTCCAACGCTGTTATAAACTATAGAAATGGTTCGATGAACTTATCATTTGGAAATATGACCATTGAACTAAATATCTACAAAGTTAGAAGTCAGCCATCAGAACCCTCTGCTCATATTCTAGATGTGTGCTCTGTCCACGAGATCGCTCCCGATAGTTGTGGAGCTGAGGAACTTTGCTTTACTGATCTCGACGACATTACCACATCTCTGTTTGACTTTAAACATGATCTGAGTTAGGACACTTTACCTACACTTGAGTCCTGCACTCCTGACTTTTCTCCACCTGAGTCTGTATCTTTCACAGGCTCTGAGCTTCTTTGTAAATCCAAAAATCACTCGATGACCCCTCCTTCTATCATTTCTACACCTGAATTAGATCTCAAAATTTTACCTTCTCATCTTAAATATGCTTATTTAGGTGAGAAGGAGTCTTTACCGGTTATCATATCCGCTTCTCTAGCATTAGAGCAAGAGAATGCACTTTTATCGGTATTGAGATCAAATAAAGAGGCATTCGGTTGGAGTATGGAGGACATCAAAGTGATCAGTCCCTTGATTGTTGAACATCATATACATGTGATGGATGATGCCAGACCAACCCGAGAACCATAGAGACGGTTGAATCCCGTCATGAAGGAAGCGGTAATGAAAGAGATCATCAAATGCCTAGATAATGGTATTATATACCCCATCTCCGATAGCCAATGGGTGAGTCCTATACATGTCGTCCCTAAGAAATCCGGCATCACTGTTATAACCAATGAGGCGAATGAGTTGATTCAGACACGCGCCCAAACTGGGTGGCGTGTATGTATTGATTATAGAAAACTCAATGCTGTCACGAGGAAAGACCACTTTCCTCTACCATTCATTGATCAAATGCTGGAACGCTTAGCCGGACGAGAGTATTATTGTTTTATGGACGGATACTCAGGCAATAATCAGGTCCCCATCGCCAAAAAGGATCAAGATAAAACCACTTTTACTTGTCCTTTTGGTACCTTTGCTTACAGTCGCATGCCCTTTGGGTTATGCAATGCTCCCGCTACCTTTCAGCGGTGTATGATGGGGATATTCTCTGATATGGTAGAGAATTTTTTGGAGATCTTTATGGACAATTTCTCGAATTTTGGAGACTCTTTTTCTGATTGCCCATCGAATCTTGACGCAGTTCTTACTCGTTGCAAAGAGAAGAACTTAACTTTGAACTGGGAAAAATGCCATTTCATGGTCCAAGAAGGAATTGTACTTGGACATGTTATTTCACAGAAAGGCATTGAGGTTGACAGAGCTAAGATAGATGTCATTCAAAACCTCCCTCATCCTAAAAGCGTCAAAGATATTCGATCTTTCCTTGGCCATGCGGGCTTTTATAGGAGATTCATTAAGGATTTTAGCAAAATTGCTAGACCTTTAACTCTTCTCCTGGCCAAGGATACGACCTTCCATTTTGACTCGGACTGTGAGACAGCTTTCGACTCACTTAAACACTCACTCACTTCAGCCTCCGTTCTATCGTCTCCAAATTGGGAGTACCCCTTTGAGCTAATGTGTGACGCATCCGACTTTGCAGTAGGTGCTGTCTTAGGACAGCACATTGAAAAGATGCCACACGTGATATACTATGCAAGTAAGACACTGAATGATGCTCAAATCAATTATACAACCACCGAAAAGGAACTTTTGGCGGTTGTATTTGCATTAGAAAAATTCAGGCCTTACTTAATTGGCTCACCTATAGTTATGTATACTGACCATTCCCACAAACCTTAGTTTATTCTCTACACCTAACTAAGGTTAAGATTATGATAAGTATCATATTGTTTTCTATTTTTTTTAAAAAAGTGGCTTATCATATTCTTCATCTTCTTCTTTAAGAAAGAAACCTTGCCTTCATCAATGGCAACTTGAGCAAATGAGTGAGAAATCCAATTCTAAAGTGAACCCACCTCCAATTTCTTCATCCTCTACCTCTTGCCAAGTAGTATAGGGTGTTTTCTTCACAATTTTCACGACTTGGTGAAGTTGGAGCTTGATCTTGTGTAACCTCGACGTAGATCATCTTCGGCATCGTAGCCGACGACTAGTCCGCTCATTTCTCCGATGAAGCCGATGCCAGAATCCAAGATCCGACATGGACAGCGAGAGGACGTCTACGTGGAGCCAAGAAAGTGGAGAACCGGATCTACAAAGGTTGTAGCTTGTTACTTTTAGTTAAATCGTTAACTAGTTTTACTTTTCGCCTAAACTCTAGTCAACGAATCCGTATTAGGGTTTCTCGGCACTTGTAAAATTTTGAAATTGGCATGGTTGATGTCTTGTAAGACCTTATTAGCGTGCCTAGGAACCCTACAGTGGTATCAGAACCTAGCTAGAGCCTTAGGCGAAGTGTAGACGACATTTGAAACCCGATCGAACCGAAACCCTATTTCCAAAATGCTCTCTGGACTTTTTTTAAAAACTGGGTTTTTTCCAGATTAAAAATGCTTAAAAAATTTAGCAGGGAATTATAAGAATTACGGTGCAAAAATTATCTCATGAAAAGCCAAGAGTGCGGCGGAACCGCGGCAGAAGCCTGGCTTCTGCGGAGGTTCCGCTGCTATATGATGACGTCATCCATCAAAGTTTGCACATTAATTCCTATTTTATGATGCTGAGTTTTATGGGAATTTTTAATTTGACTCAAGAGTTGTGTGTTCTGGGGTTGCATTGGGAATCGAAGATTCGATCGGATTATCAAGCTTTGTCTATGTGTTTTTCCGAATATTTGGAATATGTTAAAAAGTTCGACTGGATATAAATACCCACTTTTTCCCCTGCCGGAAAATTTCCAAGTGTTGGATTTTTCTGTGGTTTAAGGACGTTCTAAGTAATGCAAGTAACGCGATGGTCCCTCAAGAAGACAACAAACCTTAACTCGATTATGTGACCGTCTTGAACTGCCCTTTGAACCTTCGGATTTGGGGCAGTACGGCATGCCACATGTGAGGCGTTGGCTTGACCCTTCTACGGCTGGACCGTTGGTACTGAGGCATGAAGTGAATGCTTTGAACTTATTTCATGTGTTGAACGGTTTCGGGAAAACTTGGGTGTTCGAATGTTCGATCGGAAAGTTTAATATTTTCTATTTATCCGGAACGGGATACAATAATTGGAATTCACAAATAGTTATGAGATAACTGAATGAATGTTATAAATATAGCGGTTTAGTCTCACTTAATATTGAAAAGAGTTTTCGATAATGAGACTAAAATGCGGGGTTTATAATTGTTAGGCATGTGATGTCTAAGTATTTCATTTGGTTAGGCATGCGATGTCTAAAGAAGTTGCGGATTCCAACTGTTGTAGTTTTACACTTTCTTTTCTGTGACCGTAAGTGTAGTATGTTGATATCGCTGGTTTCGTTGCTATACGTCAACGACAATTGGGGTATGCATACTTACTTACGTTGATGACATGTGATGTTATGTGTTGCTGGATATGTTATATTGGATCGTCGTGTTCGAATAGCCGGGGGCTTTTATGTGAGATGAGTGTTTTTCATTTTCATTCATGTAAAAACTTGTATGTAATATTCTTTTATTGGGGCACTTCCAGGTTGCGGAAGTTGTCACCTATTGTATATTATTTACTTTTCCGCATTAGGATAGACCCAAGGAGGGGAGCACAAGTAACCGGGTTCTAGGATCCAGTGGGAGACCATCTCGAGGAGTCGAGTCCGGGTCTCCTAACCCTAGAATTGGTAGGGTTTCTTGCCGCTTTCGTAGGGGTCTAGGGGTGTGGGATTGGCTATTCATCACGACCGTAGAATCCGTGTTTTATACTGGCTCGTATTAAAAACACGGACGTCCTAGTATATCCAATATTTCATATGATATTTTCTGCTGCGATATCTGTGATGTGATCATTTGATATGTTCTGATGAATACAGTATATAGTATATATGATATATTATATAGACGTTACTTATGTTTTGCACCCGCACTACCCCTGCCCTGCTCTGTCGTTAGTTACCTAACCTAACGGTGCACGAGGGGACATCGAGGCGAATGCGGATGGCATAAGTGTACGTCGTATTTATCTGTGATGTTTAGGTACTTAAATGATGGGACTTCATTAATGTGATTAATGAAAGAAAAGAAACCTAAGATGTTGTGGAATCGAATTTCAAAATAAAACAGGTAGCTACAGTTCTTGCTTTGCACAGTGATATATATGATATATCCTGCACCTCATTCGACGAGGAAAGGACCGAGATCCCTTCACCGGGAGTGACTCCTTTAGCAATAACTGGCAGATGCTACACACTCGGTTTGTCTTTTGATTGGTTTTAAGAGTTTTTGCATTGCACAGTGATATATATGATATATCCCGCACCTCATTCGACGAGGAAAGGACCGACGATCCCTTCACTGGGAGTGACTCCTTTAGTAAAACTAGAAAAGCCTCAAAATCACTCCATTTCAAAATTCATTCGATCCTACAACGATATCAAGTTCATTACGCAATAGGTTTTCAGAAAAACCTGACGTAGCCCTCCGTCATTTCAGATAAATCCTGCTTGGTATTCGTGCTACGTTTGTTGGCCTGCGTCAAGGCGTAGTGTGCGGTAGCTAACTAGTATTTATCTGTTAATGCATGTGATGCAGATTGGATTAGGGTAGTCGTGCGACTTTGTTGGCCTGCGTCAAGGGTCGTACGGGTGGGTTTAATTCAATCAAGATATGATGGGTTGAACTTGACTAGCGCACTGTGGTTTGTTGGCCTGCGTCAAGGTCACAGGACGCTAGGGGCAAAAGCATTATCGGGAATTTCAAGTGTTGAAATTTGCAATGAGATTGCATACCTTCTATGAGATAGTTAGATCCCGATACCCACTGCGAGTAAGAGTTACTCCTGGGAGAGTTTTGCACATTACAATTAGCCGATCAAGTAGGTGTCTAGAAAGGTGTCAACGGGGTTACGCCTCTGGGAAAACGAGGTTTACATTAATTAGGTCCGTGCGAAAGCACGGGGAACCTCCCTCAAAGTACCGACACTGGCCTGGCTGAAAGATCGACGAAGTTGTAGGGTGTAATTAATCCCGGCTAGTCTTTCCTTTTATGGTTTGAAGGAAGATTTGATAAAAACCAGTGGGAGCCATCCTGATTAGATAAGATAATAACCAATCTGATCTTGCACAAGCATACGCTAAAGTGTTTTTCTTCTCTCTCTCTCCAGGTAGCGACCATGTCATGCCTTAATCAAGATAATAATATGGATGTATTGACCGAACCCGCATGTTATACTGTGCTGGGGAACGTTGGTTCCGTTCTTTCTTATAAGAGTTATAGGACTGAACAGGATATAGGGGAATACCAGGATTCCCATGCCACCCGATTGAAGAAAGTACATGTTGATGCATTTTCTTCGGGTGTGTTCGTTACAGAGAACTGTTTCTCCATTTACCCTACGTCCTGGGTATTAGATACCGGGTCAGGATCCCATATATGTAATCAGTTACATGGGCTTAGGAAAGGTAGAGAACTTGGAGAAGGTGATAAAGACATTAGAGTTGGTTATGGTGCAATTGTTGCAGCTAAGACTGTCGGGGAATATCACCTTATATTACCAACTGGTAATACATTGGTTCAGAACGAATGCTATTACATGCCGAACCTGATATGCAACATTATATCGGTTTTTTTGTTGAGTAAAGAGGGATATAATTTTGTATTACAGGACAATGTTATGAACATTTTCCGTAACCAAAAGTTGGTTGGATCAGGCACGTTGTGCAATGGCATTTATGTTCTAAATCAATCAACAGTTCTGAGCATAACAAACACACACAAGAGGAAGAGTTCAGAACTGAACGAATCCTTCTTGTGGCATTGTAGACTGGGTCACATCAATGCGACACGACTAGCTAAGTTGCATAAGGATGGATATTTAAATCCGTTTGAATTTTCATCTTATGACACTTGCCAGTCATGTCTCAAAGGCAAGATGACCAAAACTCCGTTTACGGGACACGGAGAAAGAGTTACCGAACTCTTGGGACTAATACATAGTGATGTATGCGGTCCCATGTCTACACATGCCAGGGATGGTTCTTCGTACTTCATTACATTCACTGACGATCTCTCTAGATTCGGATATGTGTTCCTGATGAAACAAAAATCAGAAGCTTTTGAGAAATTTAGAGAATATAAACAAGAAGTCGAAAACCAAACCGGAAAAAGTATTAAAATCCTTCGATCTGATCGAGGAGGTGAATACTTGAGCAATGAATTCCTGGACTTCCTAAAAGAGAATGGGATTCTCTCTCAGCTGACTCGTCCATATACACCACAGCACAACGGTGTATCAGAACGGAGGAATCACACCCTATTAGATATGATGCGCTCTGTGATGAGCACAGCTGAGTTACCTATTTCCTTCTGGGGATATGCACTGGAAACAGCTGCAGACCTATTGAATATGGTTCCCACCAAATCCGTGCCAACCACTCCATATGAGATATAGAAAGGGAAGAGACCACATCTTAATTACATTAAGATATGGGGTTGTCCAGCCTATGTCAAAAGACAAAATCCGGACAAACTCGAGGCAAGATCAGTCTTATGTAAGTTTATAGGATATCCCAAAAATTCACAAGGGTATATCTTCTACCATCCCGAGGAACAAAAGGTGTTTGTTTCTCGACATGCCACTTTCTTAGAAAAAAGGTTTCTTATGAAACAGATAAGTGGCATTGAGGTAGAACTGGAAGAGGTTCCAGCGACACAAACTATAACAGAAGACTTGGTAGAACCAGAGGATTCAGTAGTACCCGACGAACCCCAGCCTCTCCGCCGATCTAGTAGGGTTCCTTGCCAACCTGAGAGATACCACGGTTTTCTCATGGATGGTGGGAGCGAGGATTGCATCATGGAGGATGATGATCCAACTAGCTTCGAGCAGGCCATCACGAGTAGGGACTCAGTGAAATGGCTGGATGCTATGAGGTCCGAGATGGAATCCATGTACACCAACAAAGTATGGACTTTGGAAGTTGCTCCTGAAGGGGTAAAACCCATTGGGAGCAAGTGGATCTTCAAGAAAAAACTTGGTGTAGATGGGAAAGTGGAGACTTTCAAAGCTAGACTTGTTGCAAAAGGTTTTCGTCAAAGACCAGGTGTGGACTATGATGAAACCTTTTCTCCAGTGGCTATGCTTAAATCCATCCGGATCATGCTTGCCATCGCTGCATATCATGACTATGAAATCTGGCAAATGGATGTTAAGACCGCCTTTCTAAACGGTGATTTAGAAGAGTGCGTGTACATGACTCAGCCAGAGGGCTTCGTTGACAGTGGGAGCAGCGAGAAGGTGTGCAAGCTGCTTAAATCCATTTATGGATTAAAGCAAGCATCGCGGAGTTGGAACATCTGCTTTGACGTCGTTATCAAAGAGTTTGATTTCGTCAAAAACCCAGATGAACCTTGTATTTACAAGAAGGTAGCAGAGAGTAAGGTTGTCTTCCTCGTATTGTACGTGGACGACATACTCTTGATAGGAAATGATATTCCTATGCTGCAATCAGTCAAGCTCTTCTTATCACAAAGATTCTCGATGAAAGATCTTGGTGATGCCTCCTGCATATTAGGAATCAGGATCTATAGAGATAGATCCAAACGGATATTGGGATTGTCCCAATCCAGGTACATTGACACCATACTAAAGAGGTTTAGTATGGAAGAATCCAAGCGTGGGAACATGCCCACGATCTCTGGAGTCACTCTCTCCAAAGAGATGTCTCCCAAGACTGATTTGGAGAGATCTCGCATGCAAGGGATACCCTATGCTTCGGCTGTAGGCTCTATCATGTACGCGATGCTATGTACCAGACCCGATATTGCATACTCCCTAAGTGTAGTGAGCAGGTATCAAGCAGATCCTGGAGAGAGTCACTGGACAGCTGTGAAGAGCATTCTCAAGTACTTGCGAAGGACCAAAGAGATGCTCTTGGTGTATGGTAACGGAGAACTCCAAGTGGAGTCCTTTACTGATTCGAGCTTCCAGAGTGATAAGGACGACTCTAAGTCGCAGTCGGGATTTGTCTTTACCCTTTACGGAGGGGAGGTCAGCTGGAAGAGTTCCAAGCAGGAAACCGTGGCAGACTCGACGATGGAGGCTTAATACATCGCTGCCAACGATGCTGCCAAAGAGGCTGTCTGGATCAAGAAGTTCATTACTGAACTTGGAGTGGTTCCATCCATTGAGCATCTAATACCTTTGTATTGCGATAACAATGGAGCGGTGGCTTTGGCCAAGGAACCCAGGTCCCATCAGCGATCCAGGCATATTCTGAGGCGGTATCACCTCATCCGGGAGATAGTTGATCGCCGGGAGATCGAGGTCAGGAGGGTTGACACGAAGAACAACACGGCGGATCCACTCACGAAGGCCATTCCCCAGATACAGTTTGAGAGACTCTTCGGGATGCTCGGTATGCGATACTACAGCAGCTGGCCCTAGTGCAAGTGGGAGATTGTTAGTTGTATGTATGCCCTAGAGGCCAGTATTGTGCAGATGTTGTATATTATATTGGATGCTTGGACATATATAGAGATGACTTTCTTGCTCGATATGATAGTATGCTATCTGGTTGCTCTTTATCTTAACTTGTACACTAGTCTCTTTATACTGTCTTATAGTTACATGTTGGTAAAGCCCTTAGGATGTGTACTTGACTACCTGGACTATGATGCAGATCATACTAGTGGGGACATGGTAGTCCATAGGTACATCCTTCAAGGTCCCTAGTCGTAGGTGTATCGAGACAGGGCATTGATATACCAGTGTAGACTAGCGTATACGCTTCTCGACCCATGAGATGGGCGATGGATGATCCCATATCCATTGGTGTTTGACATCAGAGATGGTATACGGGTGCTCAGTGGAGACTGGGTACACTGGACGGACTCGCCGAGAACTCCCAGTTGGTATTATACCTCACGTCAGATGGCAGTTCTAAGGTGACACTTGTGCAGGTTAGTCTGTAGACCCGAGATCGTCTTAGAGTCTTGTGTGATTCCCACTGTGCTTTGATCTCCACCTTACCACGTCCATGAGGGCGTGCAAAACGGTGGTCTTTGGGTACAGTCCCGAGTCACATGGAGGCAATGAGCGATAGGAGGGGTTTCGTCTCTCCCGGTATTGGGGGTTAATGTTGCGCTGTGCTCGATTGGCCGTAACAAGGAAGTCCCTGGCCAGGGCTGATCAGAGATTTGCTGGTAAGTGTTACCAGTAGTTTCTCAACCCATTATGAGCCTCACATCGGCACGACTTATCGGTTATTGTAGTCTGACGTTCACCACCCCTAGACTTGATATGCGACATATCAGACGAACAGACCGGACTGTACGGTAAGTGTTACTGGTTGGATTCACAGGAGTGTGAGCGGGCTTGCTCGTCGATCTTCTGATCGCTCAATACCCGGGTGGCCGTTACGTTTAGCAGACCGCTTGCTGCTTGTGGGTGCTTGATATGATCATCATCTGCTGCCGGCGTATTGACGAGTCTTTAGAGTCCTACACAGAGGTTTCCTGGCTCAAGCGAAACGAAATAGGAGCGCATATGAGATATGTGCAGGACCGAGAATGCGTGTATGTGATACCGTATTCCATTCTCGCGATAAATGTATCAATTGGTTATATGCGATATAACCTAGATATCGAATCAAGGATTGATTCGATAAGCCGATACATAGGATACTAGTCGGTTATATGCGATATGACCGGATCGTTAAATCAAGTGTTGATTTAATGATTTAATGTATAATTATATATTTGATATATTACTTTGCATTAACTAGTATTGGTTCACTTTAAATGGATTTTCTCACTTGATGTGCAAGTTGTATATGTGATATACTTTTGTGCACATGATTGTATCATGTTTGATGATACATGCTTATTTGGTTAAGTGTAAAAAGAATTAAACCATGGTTAAGTTGATGATTAGGGTTTTGCTTATTCATTTATTTAAATGTTTATTCATTTTTGAAAATAAACATGAATGGTCGCTTTGTTTGTTTGCTAGTTGAAGATTCATGAAGCTTTGACTAAGTCACCATTCTTGTCTCATGCTTAACCCTAACCATTCCCACTAACCTTAGTTTATTCTCTACACCTAACTAAGGTTAAGATTATGATAAGTATCATATTATTTTCTATTTTTTAAAAAAAAGTGGCTTATCATATTCTTCATCTTCTTCATCTTCTTCTTCAAGAAAGAAACCTTGCCTTCATCAATGGCAACTTGAGCAAATGAGTGAGAAATCCAATTCTAAAGTGAACCCACCTTCTATTTCTTCATCCTCTACCTCTTGCCAAGTAGTATAGGGTGTTTTCTTCACAATTTTCACGACTTGGTGAAGTTGGAGCTTGATCTTGTGTAACCTCGACGTAGATCGTCTTCGGCATCGTAGCCGACGACTAGTCCGCTCATTTCTCCGATGAAGCCGATGCCAGAGTCCGAGATCCGACATGGACAGCGAGAGGACGTCTACGTGGAGCCAAGGAAGTGGAGAAATGGATCTACAAAGGTTGTAGCTTGTTACTTTTAGTTAAATCGTTAATTAGTTTTACTTTTCGCCTAAACTCTAGTCAACGAATCCGTATTAGGGTTTCTCGGCACTTGTAAAATTTTGAAATTGGCATGGTTGATGCCTTGTAAGACCTTATTAGCGTGCCTAGGAACCCTACAGACCATTCCGCTTTAAAACATCTTCTGGCAAAGAAAGATGCAAAAGGTCGACTAATACGTTGGATCCTTCTGTTACAAGAATTTGATCTTGTTATCAAAGATAAGAAAGGATGTGAAAACGTAGTGGCCGACCATCTTTCACGCATCTCTTCTTCCTCGACGACCCTGCCGATCAATGATTCGTTTCCTGACGAACAACTCTTGAGCGTATCCAATGAACCTTGGTTCAGGGATATTGTGAACTATCTTGTCACCGGACTTATACCCAGCGATTGGTCAAAACAGGACAAATACCGCTTTCTATCCCAAGTAAAACACTTTTACTGGGATGATCCATATTTGTTTAAGTATTTTCCTGATCAGATCATTCGCCGGTGTGTCCCGAAAGAAAAGTTCAAGAGTGTTCTATCTTTTTGTCATAATCAGGCCTGTGGGGGTCACTTCGGTCCTAAAAAGACGGCGGAAAAGGTTTTGCAATGTGGATTTTATTGGCCGACCTTATTCAAGGACGCATTTGACTATTGCAAAACCTGTACACAATGTCAGTACACGGGTAGAATCTCCCAGAGAAATGAAATGCCTCAGCAACCCATCCTGGTTGTTGAAATATTCGATGTTTGGGGCATTGATTTTATGGGTCCCTTTCCCAACTCCTTTGGGAATTTGTACATACTGCTAGCGGTTGATTATATCTCAAAGTGGGTTGAAGCCATTCCATGTCGCACTAATGACAGGAAAGTTGTCATTAAGTTCTTGAAAGAGAATATCTTTTCGCGATTTGGACACCCACGCGCTATTATTAGCGATAATGGGACACATTTCTGCAACAGGTCTTTCGAGATTCTGATGCGGAAATACGCAATCAACCACCGACTTTCTACACCCTATCATCCCCAAACGAGCGGGCAGGCTGAAATCTCAAACAGACAGATCAAACTTATCCTGGAGAAGACTGTCGCTAAGAATAGAAAAGACTGCTCGACCAAATTGACGGATGCTCTTTGGGCATTCCGAACTGCATTTAAAACCGACCTAGGGATGTCTCCATATAGGATAGTGTTTGGGAAGGCATGTCACTTACCCGTCGAGATTGAGCATAAAGCATTGTGGGCTATTAAGGAAATAAATTTTGATCTAAACCAAGCCTGCAACTTTCGGAAGCTGCAACTTAATGAGCTAAGCGAACTCCGTGAATAAGATTATGATAACGCTGTGATCATAAAGAATAGGACTATGGTTTTTCACGATAAAAATATTTTGAGGAAAACATTTTCACCTGGTCAACAAGTCCTTCTTTATGATTCACGACTACACCTTCACGCAGGTAAGCTCCGATCTCGGTGGAAGGGATCTTTTGTTGTGGGGTCTGTATACCCGCACGGGGCAGTAGAAGTAGAAAATGTTAAAAACGGCACCTTTTTCAAAGTGAATGGACATAAACTAAAGCTGTATTTTTCCACTGACCCCACGGAGGAGCTCCTGTTCTTACAGGAGCCATTTTATTTGGATTAAAATTCCTCCGTCTCACCTTCATGTCCAGTATATCATTGCATCATCTTTTGAATGGAGGTGAGTGAAAAGAGTAAGTTTGGGGGAGGTTCTTCACTTATATATTTTGCCCCCACTAATAAATTCCTCCCAAGCTTACAGGTTTTTCGAGATTTAGTAGATGGCAACAGTGAGGACACTGTTGAAAACAAGTTTGGGGGAGGTTTGTGCTTATTTTCGCATCATTTGCATCATACATTGCATAAGCACAAAACATTTTTTGAAAACCATAAAAATTTAAAAATTTTCAAGAAAATAAAAATATTTTTTGTACATAAATAAGATAATGAAAGTTTAGATAGTGAAAAATTACATCCATGAGATTAGAAAAATTTATGAAAACCAAGAAAATTAGAAGTTTTCTTATACGAACTAGTAATAAGTAGTTATGAGCCGTTGTCCCAAGGATTAGTAATATGAAGGACGCCACTAATCTGAGAATAAAAATAAGTCTGAAAAATAGTTTCTATTCTGGAAGCCAAACATTTTGAACGTTGATACCCTGCTATTCGCACTTACACACATCTTAAAGCCTGTGATAGTAGAGGGTACCTTGAAATGATCTTGTCTTAAAACCAAAAGTATGAAGGAAATAAAAAAAAATGAAGAAAATATAAAGTGGTGAGAAAAATGGACACTGGTTTTGTTATCACCAAGGGCAATAAAAAAATATATAGCGAGGGTGCCTCTTCACCTAGTGCCCTAAGGCCAACTGGTCTAGGAGTCACTGCTATGCCTAAGGTGGTGCAAGACGAGGAAAATACACCAAATAAGCAAACACATGAGTAATCGGTCGGTTAGTACCTCAAGAAGTATTAACGGTCGCATGAAAGTGTGTGAGCAATCTCATCTAAATATTCATTACTTAAAAAGTACTGAGGCTGATGGGCAAGAGTATGATAGCTTGAATTGAATTCTCCGGGTGTAGGGATGTCCTTTACACACACGCAGGGTTATATGATCGATGTTTGGAAGAAAGATAGAAATGAAGAATAAGACGATGTTTTATTGAGGGAGGACGTGATTTCCGACATCTTTTCATGACTATTAAGATAGGGCTCATGACAACCGAAAAGCTAGCTTAGTTAGAAACCCTAATTTTCAATGTCTTTCTTTTACAATTCTTTTCTTTAAATGTAAATTTCATGATCTTCCTTTTATTATTGGATTTTGTGGGTGCAATCCGCTGAAAACCCTCAGGAGACAACACTCCTCCTACTAGGGACACCTAGAGGTTTAAAGGTTTGTTGCACGTGCTCAATGCAATCGTGTTGCCTACGAAAGTGTGCAAGTTAGTTTTTCTCTTTCTTTATTTTCTCCTTCTTTTTAATAAAAAGTTCGCTCGAGACGATCGAAAATAAGTTTGGGGGAATTTGATCAGTCGAAAATACTGCATCTTTTAACCGGCAATTTCCCTATCATTTGCATTCATATAGAAGTGTTCGGCATTCATATCGCACATATTAGCAAATCAATCATTAAATATCAGATTGCATGTGTTAGACTCTAAAAACGGTACTATAAAGGAAATTGACTGCATTTTCATAGCATGGCATCATTCCTATATATCGCAACTTGTGTTTCAAAGTCTATGCAGGAAAATACAGAAGATCGGTCAAATTTACAAACGAAGACTATGAAAAAGACGCCAACTCATGGATTTAGAATCTGGTATTGTTCTAAGAAGCATTCAGAGATTCAACATAGCAGGAAATACATCAAAATACAACACAAACAAACAGAAGAAGATTGAAGCCCCAAGGAGCCAACTTGGCCGCGGAACCGCGGCCGGAGCCGCCTAACCCCGCGGTTCCGCTGCGGCTTGTCGACTTCACCTCCTCAATTTCAAGCCATAACTCCTACGTCATCTTCCACACTTCATCAAGCTGCTACATTTTCCAGAAGACTCTAGAAGACTCTGCCAGATCACCAAACTAGGGTTTCTAAGCTAAAACATTCCTAGCTTAAAGCATAAGCTAAGCTCCTAACTAACTTACAACAAACTTTTGGAGGGAATTGCAAATTCAAACCTAGACCTAAGGTTTGGGAAACCTATAAATAGACCCCTAGGCTCACTTGTAAATCATCTTATGATCTTAGAATCTATCATCTAGATCCCATCTCATCTTAGAAATCAATTTTTTGGGTTAGTTGATTAGAAACCCTAGTTCTTCATCTGCCCACATTCTTTCCACCTCCAAACCCTAACCCTAATCCAATCAAGAAATACCCAATTCAAGATCCATGGAGTTCAAGCAAAGCAAGTCTTCAAGCAACCTTTAGAAGCAAAGCCGGTATTTAACGGAGCACGAGATCGAAGCGATCCAAGACTCAAGAAGCCGAGCGATGCAAGATTCAACGAGCGAAGTTCCTACCTCTTGTAAATCTCGAGAGTTGTAACTACTTGTTGTTGTAATAAATGTGAAGATTCTTTAACTTGTTTACATTTCAATTCTCGCATTATGATTCATTTCGATGCTTGAATATGTACTTTTTGATGATGCGTGAATAAAACTCCGCTCGTGGAGGAATCAAGATGATTGTAGAATGATGGTGTTGATAAATCTTTAAATGTTTTCTTAAGTCCTATAGAAATTGTAAATTCTTGAAAATAGAATGATCGATGATCTAGATCGATGCAAAATGTGTTCTTCATTCTTTTCGCACGATCTAGAAAATCAACGATCGATCATTGGATTTTCAAGAAGCTATCTAGTGAATGCGATTCATCGAAAGGACAAAGGATTGGATGAAGAACCCTAATTCTTCGCAAGATCCTTAAACCTCGATCAATCGACATTGAGTTAGCATCAATTCGTTAATGGATAAGAAACGTTAATATTTAGTCTTCTTCACATTTACAATCTAATCGATTCCTACGAGCTTTACTACAAATCTTGAAACACTAAAGTGATTGGAATTCTATCAAAACTCAATTCTCGATTGTTTATCATTTTCTTGATTCTTGATTAGAATAGTGACACTTGAAACCCATCGATAAAGATCTTGAATCATGTTTTCTTTTCTTTTCTATTAAGTTTTCGATTCAAACAAATCAAAAATACAAACGAATCGCACAATCCCTGTGGACGATCCGCACTCGCTTACGATCTACATCCGACACCGTAGTTGATTGCGGTCAAATAATTCTTTGATTGTGATTCTATACATTTTCTTAAACACACAACAAGAATTTGAATCAATCTATGATCCCAAACCAATATAATAATATATGAGTCATTCCTCTCACCATGCCAAGTATGTCTCCTTCAATTCCACCTCAATAATCCATTTGCCAAAAATGGATAATACCAAATAATGAGGTGTCTCCTTCTAGAAGTATTCTTGAGAAAATTACAAGAATACTCCTCACCGTATATACATACCCATATCCGTATTTCGAAAAATACGAATACACTGAGACAATAACAATCTAATAATACAATACTAGGATCCTTCTTAAAACAAAGCCCACTAGTATTGTCCTCCCGAACATCATCCGTGCACAAGTACACGTATGTGATCGCAGCACCGCCGTAAAACCATACGACCTCTACATCTTTTGCCCGATGAAGAGAAACCCTCTGTGTGGGACTCTCAAGACTCGACAGTACGCTAGCAGTGGGTTTAACCACAAGCACGTCAGCGGTACTAGATGCACGTAATGGCTATCCAGGTATTTGTCGATAAGAAGGTCAATGAGCAAACTCATCCGAACTCCTACTGAGCCTGTCTGTGACAATCTCCGTACAGTCCGGTCTGTTCATCTAAGATACTTGCATATCGGGCCTAGAGGGATGGTAAACGTGAGACCCCTAACAGCCCAATAAGTCATGTCGGAGGAGAGCCCAATACACCCTGAGTAACTACTGGAGTGCCTACCAGTATTTCTCGACCGTTCTGGCTAGGGACTTTGTGTAATGGCTTTTCGAACACTGCGTGATATCAACCCCTAATACCGGGAGAGACGAATCATATATGACCGCTACTACCTCCAAGTGCTTTGGGACTACACCCAACTACTACCTGTTTGCATGACTCCTTTGAGCCATGGTAGGGTAGTAATCAAAGTGCAGTGGGAACACACTCGAGATGAAGTAGCGATGGCAAGTCAACGGACTAACCTATACTCATGTCACCAGGGAACTGCTTCCTGACGATAGGTATAATACCAACCAACAGTTACTGATGAGTCTTATCCAGTGTAACTCATAACCTAATGAGCACCTACATACTATCTCCAGTACGCCGTACTTATGGCTGTGGGACAGACCTTATCCCCTGCTGGGATGAGAATCGTATACATTAGTCTACTCCGGAGTATCGATGCCCCATCTCGATAATCCTACGACTAGGGATCTGTATAAGGATGCGCTTATAGACTACCCAGCCCCCACTAGTGTGACTTCCATCACAACGCTGGTAGTCAAGCGAAGATCCTAAAGGCTCTACCAATATGTATAAGTAATATGCTAAAAGAAACACATGCACATATTGAGGTAGAATCAAACCAAGTAGCATACTACTATTTTGAGAAAGACTTTTATCATTACTGTGAATATCCCAAGCCTCTAATATGTAATATACAATCTAGTATGATACAATAATGTCCTTTAGGGCATATCACACTATTAATCACCCACTTACACTAAGGCCATGTATTAGCATATCGCATACCTATCATCTCGATCAGCCTCTCGAACTGTGTCTGAGGGATGGCCTTTGTGAGTGGATCTGCAGTGTTGTTCTCTGTCTCTACTCTCTGTACCTCGATCTCCCAGCGATCAATGATCTCCCTGATTAGGTAGAATTGCCTCAAGATGTGTCTGGACTTCTGATGGGACCTTGGTTCCTTCGCTAAAGTTATAGCGCTGTTGTTTTTCACAATATAGTGGTATTGGATCAACAATGGACGGAACCACCTGAAGTTCTGTCACAAACTTCCTGATCAAGGATGCTTCTTTTGCGGCGTCACATGCAGCGATATACTCCGCTTCCATAGTCGAGTCAGCAACGGTGTCCTGCTTGGAGCTCTTCCAACAAACCGCCCTCCATTGAGGGTAAATACATATCCCGACATGGACTTGGAATCATCCTTATCACTCTCGAAGCTGGAGTCAGCGAAGGCCTCGACCTGGAGGTCTTCTCTGTCGTATACCAAGAACATCTCCTTAGTCCTTTTCAGGTACTTGAGAATGTTCTTTACTTCTATCCAGTGCTTCTCACCTGGGTTTGACTGATACCTGCTTACAATGCTCAGCGCGTAAGCTACATTTGGTCTAGTACACAGCATCGCATACATTATAGAGCCTACCGCTGAAGCGTAGGGTATAGTAGACATGCGATCCCTTTCCAAATTAGTCTTAGGAGATATCTTTTTGGAGAGGGTGATTCCGTGACAAGCCAGTAAATTACCACGCTTTGAATCTTCCATACTGAATCTTTTAAGTATGGTATCGAAGTAACTTAACTGTGAAAGTCCCAGTATCCGTTTAGATAGATCAGAATATAGGAAGCATCACTCAGGTCCTTCATGGAGAACCTTTGTGACAACAATCCCTTGACTGATTGTAGCATAGGAATGTCGTTTCCTATCAAGAGAATGTCACCCACGTACAAGACGAGGAATACCACAGTTCTCGCTACAATTTTACTATAGATGCATGGTTCATCTGGATTTTTGATAAAGTCAAATTCCTTGACCGTCTCATCAAAACAGATGTTCCAGCTCCGCGATTCCTGCTTTAATCCATTAATGGACTAAAGCAACTTGCACACCTTTCCGCTACTCCCACTCTGAATGAAACCCTCCGGCTGATCCATATAGACGCACTCTTCCAAATTTCCAATTAGAAAAGCGGTCTTTACGTCCATATGCCAAATCTCATAATCGTGGAAGGCAGAAATGGCAAGAAGGATCCGAATGGTTTTAAGCATAGCCACTGGAGAAAAGGTTTCATCATTGTCCAAACCAGGTCTTTGACGAAAACCTTTTGCAACAAGTCTAGACTTATAGGTTTCAACCTCTCCATCTACACCAATCTTCTTTCTGAAGATCCATTTACAGCCTACGGGTTTTACCCCTTCTAGAGCAATGTCCAAAGTCCATACATTGTTGGTGTACATGGACATCATTTCGGTCCGCATTGCATCCGGCCATTTTACCGAGTCTCTGCTCTGAATGGCTTGCTGGAAACTAGTTGGCTCCTCATCGTCGATGATGCAATCCTCTCTATCCCCGTCTATGAGAAATCTTAGTATCTCTCGGGCGGATGAGACTGTCTACTAGTTCTGCGGAATAGCGCGGGGTTGTCCGGTTCTTTAGAAACTTCTGGTTCCACCATGCTTTCAGTAATAGCTTATGGTTCTGGAATTTCTTCTAGTTCTATTGCGCTCCCACTTATCTCTTTTTCTAAATACCGAGTTTCCAAAAAGTGGGCATGCCGACAAACAAAGACCTTTTGTTCCTCTACATAATAGAAAAGATACACCATGGAGTTCTTTTGGTATCCCACAAACTTACAAAGTAATGAGCATGCCTCGAGCTTGTCCACATGCTGCTTTTTTACAAAAGTTGGACATCCCATATCTTCAAATACTGAACAGAGGGTTTCTTCCCATTCTACATCTGATATGGTGTGATAGGTACAGTCTTGGTAGGAACCTTGTTCAAAAGATATGCAGCTGATTCTAGTGCATAGCCCCAGAAGGATCGCGACAACTCAGTGTTACTCATCATGGAATGTACCATATCAAATAAGGTTATATTCCGTCTTTCCGATATACCGTTGTGCTGAGGTGTGTAAGGAGGAGTAAGCTGAGAGAGAATTCCATTCTCTTTTAAGTAGTCCAGGAACTCGGCACTTAAGTATTCACCACCTTGATTAGATCTTATTGTCTTGATACTTTTGCCGGTTTGTTTCTCCACTTCATTCTTATATTTCCGGAATTTCTCAAAGGCCTTAGATTTATGTTTCATCAAGAATACATGTCCATACCTTACGAAATCGTCCATAAAAGTAATAAAATAGAAATACCCACTTCTTTCATGTAAGTGTACGGTAGCACCCCGGCCGTCATTCTGACGCCAAACACGGAACAAAAACTTTTATAACTTGCGCTACCGCATACTATAACCCGGATCTTGCCATTAACGCTAAACTAACAAACTGTAAAGAGGTAGAAAGGCTATACCGATCGATCCGAGTCCTTCGGTCTTTAGCCATCATCCCACGCTCCTTTGCAGCATCTGCGATCTCGCTCGATCTCCGGTCTCCTCGTCCAGGTGGCACCACGTCAACGGATCTTTATACGGGCTCCCGCCTCTATACCGAGGCAACTCGGTCATCAAGTCTACTAAAAGAGATGACCAAGATAAAGTAGAGAATGATGTAGAATACTTTGTCTTGTTTCATCCAAAATCATGGATGAACGGTTAATGAAGTTTCCTTTTAATAGAGTAATGAGAAATGAGCTATGAAATTTCCATTAACCAAATTCCATCATCTATCTCCACCCCTAAAATAGGGCTCGGCCATATATTGGAGAGGAGGGGCCGGCCAATGATGAGGTGGGGGGGTGAGCACAAGAAATCAAGGGGTGAAGCTTAGAAGAAAATATCAACAAAGATCTTCACTAAATATCTTAGAAAGAAAAAAAGTCATTTAATGCAAACAATGAGTCATAAAACCTAGTCATCAATTCTAGAAGCTCCCTCATGACTCACTCTCATCCAAAACAAATGAAGAAAAGATAATTCCGCATTAAACCGAATGTTTAAGACGGGTGATAGAAAAAAACTGGCAACTTCGAAAAGCGATCCCGAAACGAATTACAGGATAACCCCGTAACTGTACATACATAACCGCATTTGTATTACGACCGAATACAAATGCAACTGAGATAAAGATATTATATCTACACAGTATAATACTCGGATCCGGCTTAAACCAAAGCCTACCAGTATTATCTGCCCGAAATATGACACGTGCATAAATGCACGTGCATTTTCCGAACCCTACCATAAAACCATACGGCGTCTACAACGTTTCGCCCGAACTTGGAAAACTATCTGTGGGGGGCTCTAATGACTCATCAGTACCCTGGCAGTGGGTTTAACCACAAGCACGCCAGCGGCACTAGCAGTGCGTAACGGCTGCCCATGTACTGACCTCAAGGGAAGCCGATGAGTGAACTCATCCTGGAACCCTACTGAGCCTAACAGTGACAATATACATACAGTCCGGTCCGTTTGTCTATGAGTATCGCATATCGGGCATAGGGGGCTGGTAACGTCAGACCCCCAATAGCGGTATAAGTCGTGTCGGAGACAAGCCCTGAACACCCTGAGAAACTACTGCAATACTTACCAGTAATTCTCACATGCCTTGGCTAAGGACTTGGTGTAATGACTTTTCTAGACACAGCGCGATCTCACCCCCAATACCGGGAGAGAGGAATCCACTACCGATCCGCTCACTTGCCTCCATATGGCTCGAGACTGTACCCAAAAAGACCTGTTTGCACGACTCCTTTAAGCCGTGGTAGGGTAGAAATCAAAGCACAGTGGGAACTCACACGAGACAAATGACGACCTCAGATCGTTGAACTAACCTGTACACATGTCACCAGGGAACTGCTATCTGACGCTAGGTAAAATACCAACCAGCAGGTTCCCGGCGAGTCCTGTCCGGTGTACTCATAACCCAATGAGCACCTGTATACATCTTAGGTGATCCAACTGACACCAGTGGCTTGTGAGACCGGCCACCACCCTTCGTCGGGGTCTTGACTGTATACACTAGTCTACTCCGGAGTATCGATGCCCTGTCTCGAAACTCCTGCGACTAGGGACCACAATTAAGGATGTGCTTATAGACTACCCAACTCTCACATATAAGATCGCTATCATACTGTTGGTAGTCAAGCAAGATCCTAAGGGCTCTATCAACGTGTAATAGTGATCAGTCACCTGAACCTGTACACGACTGATAAAGGAAAAACCAGATAGCATACTATCATCTCGAGTAAGACTGTGCTACCGGTATAGGTCTTCCTTAATCATTGCAATCACGTACCTGCGATCCAATAATTGACTTTGAGGGCACTATATCCAACAATCTCCCACTTGCTCATAAGGCTAATTATTGCGATGTCTCATACTCACAGCCCGTGTGATAACGAACACCCAACTCCTCTACTAAACAGTTTCACAAAGCCTGTTTGTAAAACTCTTGTGTTCGAGAAATAGCCTCAATAAGTGGATCCGCCCTGATGTTTCTTTCTATATCTCTCTTAATCTCAAGTTCGCGGAGAAAGCTATCCCCCGAATCGAGTAATACCTGTCTTAGAATATGTCTGGATATCTGATGGGACCTAGTTCATAAATGAACTCCTAATCCAAACTTCTTAGACTGTATCGTCAACTGAACCTAATCAGTATCCTGCACCATGCCTCCCACAGTATCCTCTTGGACCAACTGTCCATAATACTGTCCCTCGTCAAAGGGAAAACTATAACTCTGACAATCACTCTGTCATCCATGTCACCTATGAAGCCTGGAATGATAACCGTCTCCAAAGGAGGCTGCTGTCATCAAATCCCTAGAACATGCACTTATGTTCTAAAACTGCTTCCTTATGTTTCTTCAGGATTGGATTAATATAAACTTATCACATCCAGTGCAAAAACAACATCTGGTGTGGTACTTGATATCTCATGATCGACTCAATTGCCTAAGCAAGTGATCTGCCAATCATGCACGTCCCTCTCCCCTTTAGTCTGTAAGACACATTTAGAGAGGGTGACTCCATCACCTGCAGGTACACCACCATGCCAGGAGTCATCTATTCTAAAATACCATTAGAATACTGTCAAAGTACCCAGAATGGGAAACTACCCAACTCTATCTAAAACCATAGATCTAGTAACCAGAATGTCTGATATTATATCCATATCCTATGAGAAACAACTGTGTGACAACCACAGTATAACCGATCGTAGTATAGGAATTTTACTTCCTACTCTGTGTATGTCATCCAAATACCAAGACATCACACCCTACTACCTTCTTAACAGATCCATCCCTTATTCTGATGAAGTCAAACCCATGACTGTCACATCAAAAATAGATGATCTATCTCCGCTATAACTGCTTAAGTCTATAAATAGACATAAGCTACTTGCCCACTATACTTCCGCTGCTCCAACTGACCACAACAACTCTCTGGCAGAATAATATATACGTGCACTTCTAAAACTAGTTTAGAACGACGCTATACTTAACCACCTGCCGGGTCTCATAGCCTGAAACAACAGTAGTGTCAAGTCTGGGTAAACAAGAACCTCCCTGTCACCGTCCTTGAGGCTACCGGAGTACCTCTCGGGTGCCTGAGGTTACCCACCATATCTGCGGAGTGGCTAATGGAATGTCAAACCTGATTGAATCTTTAGGTCCTATTAAATTTTCCGTAATCGTTTGCGGTTCTGGAATCACTTCCAGTTCTACCATACTCCCACTACTGTTTTCTGAAAAAATCCATTTTACTAAAACTGTGGTGTGTCAAGAACAATATAAGCATTGATTTTCCAGATGGTAGAAAGTTAACCCTCGTCATAGCCTAGGCCAACCCACAAACAGCCATTACAGAAACGTGCCCTGAGTTATCCAGAGTCTGGTTTTAAGCATAAGCCGGACAACTCCCCGTACCTTAACATCGTTAAGATATGAACCATTCTATATCCAATATAGAAACTTTGGCACTTATTTAGTTGGAACCAGATTCTAATCATGCAGCTGTCTCCAGTGCATATCAACTTAACGGAGAGAGGCTAATCAGCATTACTCAACTTAGGAACACATCCAATTTTGACTAACCCGAAAGAGAAACAAGTTTCTTAAAACCATTACTATCAACTGAATACCAATCACAAGTATCTACATTTTCGATCTCTTTGAAGAATCCCGATACTTGCGATATCTGGTTCTTATCTGGTTCTCTACTTTATTCCTATACCCACAACTTCTCAAAACATAGACCTTGTATTTCTACGAAACACTTGTCTAATAACTAGAGAAGTCATAAGTAATCAGAACATAGTACGAGGACCAACCCCTTTGTCTTGATGGACACTGGAAAACATACAATACTCTGTATAAGTCCGCTGAGTCGAATAACTCAAAACCTGTACAACGTAGGTTGAAAACCGTACTTATGGTTAAGAACTTCTCCATTGTTCAATGCTCCTTACCTAATCGCTAACTGATATAGGTAAATGTCACGGACATAATTTCAAAAAGTTATATCTCACTTTATATAAATAAACGTACAGATATATAATTTTGAAATTGGTGCACAACAACGGATACTCAAAACCAAATACTTGTCGTCCGGCAAAACCCAGGCGACTTCTTCAAATATCACCAATTACAACGAATTCCGATATAATGAGGATGATCACCTTATTCGCAATAACCTACTCCCACTCATCATCTATAAAACCATACAGATGTGAGAATCATACCTGGTAAATACATACCCTGGAGTAAGTATCTAATCGGGAAATCAGTTTTCCTTTAATAACGCACAGTGAAACTGAAACATGAAAATGTTTCGTAGGGGTATCCTGGTATTTATAGTAATGCCTCTTCCATAATCCAATTCATGACTGTAACCGTATATTTCTTTGCCATCTCTCCAAATCCCTTTATTTGTCTTTAGTCGTTGCCTTCTGTACACCCCTTTAAGCTAAGTGGTTTTATTCCTTCCCTACCGTTCGGCACCAGCCTATGGTTTGGAAAAAGACTATCTGGTAAGCATAATAGGTGTACTCTCCTAAACCAAGGATTACACGCAACCTGAGAGAAGGTGATGATAAAAGACAATTGAATAATACCTTATTCTATTTCTCCCGAATTGGGGAAAAAAGCAAAGGTGAAGTAGGAGTGGCAATGAAGTACTCGGTTTGGTCGTGAATGATAGCAGTCGCAATTTACTTTGCCCTTTTTCTAATCCCTTTATTTTTGTCTTTACTTATTACTTTTTGCACACCCTACTTAGGCTAATTGGTTTTCTTCATTCCCTACCTTTCGGCACCTGCCTATGGTTTGGAAGAAGACTATCCAATAAGTATAATAGGTGTACTCTCCTAAACTAAGTGTTAGTTATATGTATGCCCTAGAGGCCATTACTGTACATTGGATGTATATTGTAGTGGATGCTGGGACATATATAGGTAGGACTTTCTTGCTCGACATGATAGTACGTTATCTGGTTGCTCTTTATCTTAACATGTATACTTTCAGTCTCTCTGTTACATGTTGATAAAGCCCTTAGGATGTGTACTCGACTTCCAGGAATATGATGTAGATCATACTAGTGGGGCCTGGGTAGTCAATGAGTACATCCTTCATTGTTCCTAGTCGTGGGAATATCGAGACGGGGCATCAATATTCCAGAGTAGACTAGCGTATATCTTCTCGACCCATGTGATGGGCGATGGATGATCCCATATCCATTGGTGTTTGACATCAGAGATGGTATGCGGGTGCTCAGTGGAGACTGGGTATACTGAACGGACTCGCCGAGAACTCCCAGATGGTATTATACCTCACGTCAGATGGCAGTTCTCTGGTGACACTAATACAGATTAGTCTGTTGACCCGAGATCATCATAGAGTCTTCTGTGTCTCCCTATCACGACCCGAAAGTACGGAACATGACCGGCACTTAAACTACGAACGTCTCAAGGCGTACGTAATCTAAGTAAACCGAAAACCCAGAAATCCAAACCAAGAAAGATGTAGAGTGCAGGAAAAACCAACTTAAAGCAAGTAGTTTCAATAGCATAAGCCGAATTAGGCGGTTTTAAAAACATCAAAAATTTCGCGAAAATTTCGGCAGAGTCTCCTTTGTAAATACTGGCCCCCAAATGGGATACAACATGAATAGTATACGAAAACAATAAAAAGGCATCCCCAAGCGGGAGCTAGCTCTTCGTCAATCGACGGTCACAACTACACAAGCAATATAATATACAACGCCAAGGGCGAGGATCAAAATTCAAAAGGAACCTCAAAAACCACAAGAAAACCACATAAATACAAAGCGCGACTCTAAGGTCGAAAGAATAAACATCACTGGTCTCTATCTCAAATAAATACATGTTTGGTTGATGGAACTTCTAGATACAACAGAATAATGATATACAAGATATATAATGGGGGTACGATACAAGTAAACCCACCTACTAGCAAATCACCCGAAGGAAACTATGCCCGCAAAGCCGTAATGAAACCTGTAAGGCAAACCTGCAAGAAATTGGGGCACAACACGGGTGAGTTGCCAACTCGTGAATAGAAAAATATCTACGCACAGAAATCGCATAATAACACAACCTAGGTAAATGATCATAATATATCCTCAAATATATGAATAACACGTAGCCTATAACAAGGCTAGGGTAAATATCTAACCCGAGTGTAATCTCATATGCCCGTGTCAGTGCCTCAAGTAGCAATATATCATATGAATGAGGTATGAATGCATGAAAATAGAATACATGTAAATGAAGAACTGTTTTCATAATTTAGTGAGATTTCCTTTGTATTTTTAAAATGAGGTATCATAATGAAATCAGCATAAAACAGTGCCTAGCATCGGCACAAAACGTAATCCCAATATCTCGATATCTCTGTATCACAGTCTCTGTACCTCAATATCTCGAAATCTCAATGTCTCAATCACAATATCTAGGGCGCCGTCAGTCCAGACCGGCCCCTACCATCCATCTCAAGACCACAAAGGTATCCTCGGGATATCCGACGCGTCGGGTAAAATCACCGGTAGGTAGTGCTCCCCTGCCAGGCTCACATCGTCATCATCACGCGCTTCTTGCCTCGGGGTACCTTACCGGGTCCACCATGTACCCGAAACGGTTCATCCGTCTGTAAGTGCACGGCGGCGCCCCGGCCGTCAAACCGACGGCCAAATGCGGAAACGGTGATAAACTTTAATTTTGCGAACTTAGCAAACCGGCACCACCGCGCACAAAACCCCGGATCGGGCCATTAAACTGTCCTAGCTAACTAACAAGATAGGGAAGAGATATACCGAATGATCCGAGTCCTCCGGTCTTCTCGTCATCGTCCCGATCTCTCGCCGAAACTCCGGTCGTCGCCTCCTTGCCGGAAGGGCACCACGTCGCCTGCATCTTTTACGGGCTCCCGCCTCTATACCGAGGCAACTCGGGCATGAAGCTGGCAAGTCGACATGCCCAAGATATGCTGTAGGAAGTAGTGTAGAATGCGCTTTGTCTCAATGGGGTTTGTAGTTGCCTTGATGGAGGAATCAACAAGAGATGAACTTGGGAATTTTGGTGGCAAGCTAAAATGAGATAGATGTTTAATTTTGCCACACCAAAAATGAAATCAACCCCACTCCAATTCCATGAAGTGGCCGGCCCTTTTAGAATGGTGGAGGGAAGGGATATGAAGCATGAAGGGAGGTGATGGTAGTATAAAGCAAGAGGTCACCATATCCAAACATCAACCATACTTATCACTTTAATCAACCCATACCCATTCAAATCACAATTAATGCGAGTGATGGAAGAAAGATGCTTAACATATCATAAAGAAAACAATTGTAAGAAACCCCCTCCACAAATGTTATTTGCAAACTTGCAAATAACCCCCTCCATCGGAAAAGTCCGGCCGGGAAAGAACAAAGGAAAACCGGCCGGAACGGAATGCAAACTGGCAACTCCAGAAAACTGGTCCCGTAATAAATTACAGGAAAACCCCGATACTGTGCATACACACCCGCATCTGTATTCCGACCGGATACAAATGCAATGAGACAAAATCTACACTGTACTAAACTAGGATCCGGCTTAAACCAAAGCCGGCTAGTAATGTTCGTCCGATCCTGATCCGTGCAATACCGCACGTATCTGATCGAACCCTGCCATATATCTATACGGCCTCTAGTACAAACCGTCCGATCCTGATCCGTGCAATACCGCACGTATCTGATCGGACCCTGCCATATCTCCATACGGCCTCTACTGCGTTTCGCCCGAAAGCTGAGTAACTGAATGTGTGGTGGACTCTAAAGACTCGTCAATACTATGGCTGTGGATTTAACCACCAGCACGTCAGAGGTATAAGCCAATACGTAACGGGCCACCAGCTATTGACTAAAAGGGACGTCGATGAGCGAACTCATCCTGACACCCTACTGAGCCTGTCAGTGACAATATCCGTACAGTCCGGTCCGTTCGTCTATGAGCATCGCATGGCGGGCCTAAGGGGTTGGTAAAAGTCAGACCCCCAAAAGCGGTACAAGTCGTGTCGGAGTGTAGCCCAGAACACCCTGAGATACTACTGGAATACCTACCAGTAAATCTCCTGCCTTGGCCAAGGACTTCGTGTAATGGCTCTCCTAGACACAGCGCGACCTCACCCCCAATACCGGGAGAGACGAACCCCTGAAGATCCGCTCACTGCCTCCATGTGGCTCGGGACTGTACCCAACTAAAATCTGTTTGCACGACTCCTTTGAGCCGTGGTAGGGTAATAATCAAAGCACAGTGGGAACTCACACAAGACAAATGACGATCCCCAGGTCGATGAACTAACCTGTACACATGTCACCTGGGAACTGCTATCTGACACAGGTATAAGACCAACTAGCATGTTCCCGGCGAGTCCTGTCCGGTGTACTCATAACCCAATGAGCACCTGTATACATCTTAGGTGAACCAACAGACACCAGTGGCTTGTGAGACCGGCCACCGCCCCTCGTCGGGGTCTCGACTGTATACACTAGTCTACTCTGGAGAATCGATGCCCTGTCTCGAAACTCCCACGACTAGGGACCTTTTAAGGATGTGCTTATAGACTCCAGCTCTCACTTATATGATCGCCCTCATACTGCTGGTAGCCAAGCAAGAATCCTAAGGGCTCTATCAACGTGCAATAGTGACCTGTCAGGTCACTTAAAGCAGTACACGATGATAAAGGTAAACCAGATAGCAAACTATCATCTTGAGTAAGACTGTCCTACCGGGATAGGTCCTCCCTCAATCATTGCAATCACGTGCCTGTGATCCAATAATTGACTCTGAGGGCACTATCACCAACAATCTCCCACTTGCACTCAAGGCTAATTATTGCGATGTCGCATACTCACAGCCTGTGTGATACCGAACACCCAACTCCCCTACTAGTCAGTCTTACAAAGCCTGTTAGGAAGACTATTGCGTTCGAGGAATAGCCTCAGTGAGTGGATCCGCTTTGATGTTTCTTTCTATGTCTCTCTATATCTCAAGTTCGCGGAGAAAAGCCATCTCCCGAAATGAGCAATACCTGTCTTAGAATGTCTGGATGTCTGATGGGACCTAGCTCATAAATGAACTCCAAATCCAAACTTCTTAGACTGTATCGTCAACTGAACTTAATCAGTATCCTGTGCCATGCCACCCTCAGTATTGCCTTGGACCACCTGTCCAAAATACTGTCCCTCGTCAGAGGGAAAACTATAACTCTGACAACCTCCTTGTCGTCCATGTCACCTTGGAAGCCTGGAGTGATAACCGTCTCCTAAAGGAGGCAGCCGTTATCATATCCCTAGAACATTCACTTATGTTCTAAAACTGCTTCCGACTGTTCCTCCAGGATTGGATCAATATCAACTTATTGCATCTTGTGCAAGAACAACATCTGGTGTGGTACTTGACATCTCATGATTGACTCAATTGCCTAAGCAAGTGATCTGCCAATCATGCACATCCCTCTCTACTTTAGTCTATTAGACACCTTTAGAGAGGGTGACTCCATTACCTGCAGGTACACTACCATGCCAGGAGTCGTCCATTCTAAATACTCTCAGAATGCTGTCAAAGTACCCTGATTGGGAAACCACCCAAATCTAGATCTAAAACCATAGATCTAGTAACCAGTATGTCTGATATGATGTCCAAATCCCATGTGGAGAAACCACTGTGTGACGACCAAAATATAACCGATCGTAGTATAGGAATATCACTTCCTACTACCTTCTCAACAGATCCATCCCCTATTCTGATGACGTCAAACCTATGACTGTCACATCAGAAACAGATGATCTAACTCCGCTACATCTGCTTTAGTCTATAAATAGACATAAGCCTGATGTCCACCAATGCTTCCGCTGCTCCTACTGACTACGAAAACCCTCTGGCAGAGTCATATAGATGTGCACTTCTAAAGCTAGTTTAGAACGACGCTATACTCATCCTCCTGCCGGGTTTCGCAGTCTGGAAAAACAACAATGGCAAGTGTGGGTAAACAAGAACTTCCCTGTCACCGTCCTTGAGGCTACCGGAGTACCTCTCGGGTGCCTGAAGTTACCTACCTTATCTGCGGAGTGGCCAATGGAATGTCAAATCAGATTGAATCTTTAGGTTCCTTATCAAATCTTCAGTAATCGTTTGCAGTTCTGGAATCACTTCCAGTTCTACCATACTCCCACTACTGTTTTTTGAAAAAATCCATTTTTATTAAAACTGTGGCGAGTCAAGAACAATATCACTATTGATCTTTCTTATGGTAGAAAGTTAACCCTCGTCATAGCCTGGGTCAACCCACAAACAGTCATTACAGAAACATGCCTTGAGTTATCCAGAGTCTGGTTTTAATCATAAGCCGGACAACTCCCCGTACCTTAACAATGTTAAGATATGAACTGTACTATATCCAATATAGAACCAGAGGCACTGATTTAATTTAACCAGATTCAAATCATGCAGCTGTCTCCAGTGCATGTCAACTAAATGGAGAGAGGCCGATCAGCGTTACTCAACTTAGGAATGCTTCCAATTATGAGTAACCTGAAAGAGAAGCAATTTCTCTTTATCATTACTATCAACTGAGTACCATACACAAGTATCTACATCTTCGATCACTTTGAAGAATCCCGATACTTGCTGCACCTGGTTCTCTACTCTATTCAAATACCTATAACTCCTCAAAACTTAGACTCTGTGTTTCTACGAAACACATGTCTAAGAACTAGAGAAGTTAAAAGTAAACAGAATATAGTATGAGGACCAACCCCTCTGTCCTAATGGACACTGGACAACATACAATACTCTGTATAAGTCTGCCGAGTCTAACAACTCTTTCACTGTGTGTCGTAGGTTGAAAACTGTACTTATGGTTAAGAAAAATTACACTGCTGTTTAATACTCCTTACCTAACCATCCATTGATATCGGTAAATGTCATCGACATAATATCAAAAGGTATATCTCACTCTATGAAAATAGACGTACAGATATATCAATTTGAAATTGGTGCACAACAGCGGATATTCAAAACCAAATATTTGCCGACCGGCAAACATCCCAGGTGATCTCCTCAAATATCACCGATTACAACGAATCCCGATATAATGAGGATGATCACCCAATTCCCAATAACTTACTCCCACTCATTATCTGTAAAACCATACAGATGTGAGAATCAAACCTGGTAAATACATACCCTGGAGCAAGTGTCTAATCGGGAAATCAGTTTTCTTTTAACAGTACACAGTTGAACTGAAACATTGAAATGTTTCGATGGGGTATCCTGGTATTCCTAGTAATGCCTCTACCATTATCCAGATTCACAACTATAACCGTATAATTCTTTGCCACCTCTCCAAATCCCTTTATATGTCTTTAGTCATTACCTTCTGCACACCCCTTAGGCCAAATGGTTTTCTTCCTTCCCTACCATTCGGCACCAGCCTATGGTTTGGAAGAAGACTATCCAATGAGCATAATGGGTGTACTGTCCTAGTCCTAGGAGCACTCGCAATGCGAGAGAAGGTGAAAATAAAAGACAACCGAATAAACCTTATTCCTCCTGGACCAGAATCCATCCCCGAACTGGAACAAGTTCCTTTCGAGTTCGTATATAACCATACGATGGAGTATCCAATAAACTGTGGATCTTCGTAGTGATACGGAGTGTCCTGGAGAAATACAAAGGTGATTTAGGATTGGCGAAGAAATAATTGGTTTGGTCGTGAATATCAGTCGCAATTTACTTTGCCCTCTTACTAATCCCTTGCTTTGTCTTAATCTTAATACCTTCTGCACACCATCGTTATGCTAATTGGTTTTCTTCATTCCCCACTGTTCGGCACCAGCCTAAAGTTTGGAAGAAGACTATCCAATTTGCGTAATAGGTGTACTATCTCCTAAAGTAAGGAGTACTCGTAACTTGAGAGAAGGGAAAAAGGAAAAGACAACTGAATAAACCTTATCCGTTTTCTCCAGAACCGGAAACCATCCTCGAATTCCTTCGAGTTCGTATCTAACCATACGATGACTTTGTCCAATGGAAGTCGACGTTCGCAGTAATACGGGGTGTCCTGGAGAAAAGGGTAAAAGTAGGAGTGGCAATGAGGTCTGCAACTCTGACAATCCAAAAGCCAGTGTTAAGAAGGTTCGGTCAACTTGGTCACTGAGTCATGGTCTTAGGGTCGGGTCAATGGTCGCTGCCAGAGAGAGAGAAAAGAAACACTCAGCGTGCACTCTAACCTAGATCAGAATGGTTATCCCTTTATCTAATCTGGAAACCTCCCACTGTACCTCAAATTCTCCTCCAAACCTGAAAGAAGAATTAGTCGGGGTCACCCGAGGAGTAAACCAACTCATCAGTGGGAATCGGGATCCAACTATCATCGTATGATAACGTGACGGAATCCGCTCACGGTATAACACTCCAGAAGGTATGCGCATATTTGGCAAGTTTCAGTTCTTTTGAAACTCCCGATGTGATTTCTACCCCATGCTCTTATGACCTTGACGAAGGCCAACAAATCATAAGTCACATGTCAAGTTCTACCCGTCATTCTCCAGGTTGATTTGAACCCACCCGCACAAGCCCTTGACGAAGGCCAACAAGGCTATACGACTGTCCCAAACCAACGCATCTATCTATGCTGCAGAAAGGCAACAAGCAGCTACCAAACACTATGCCTTGACGAAGGCCAACAAACATAGCATGAATACTACGTGCTACCCGTCTGAAACGACGGAGGGCTACGAATGGTTTCTGGCGAAAACCTTTAACGTAATGAACTTGATATCGTTGAAGGAACGGATAGCTTTTTAGAAAATATAGTGACGAAAACCTTTGCTAAAGAGGTCACTCCCGGTGAAGGGATCTCGGCTCTTTCCCCGTAGAATGGGGTGCAGGATATTCCAAATGAATACAGCGGTGCAAAGCAAAAGTAATCGGCTATAGTGAAGTTAATGCCCTGACGCAAACTTCTGTCCAAGGGGTCACTCCCGGTGAAGGGATCTCGGCCCTTGCCTCGTCGACTGAGGAGCAGGATATTCCAAATGAATACCACGATGCAAAACAAAAGTGAACGTCCTTGCAATAACAGCCTTTTGAAAAGTGTTCCAACAATATCAGAATAGGTTTGTTTTAACTTGCATTGATCCGAATCAACGCAGTCCCATCAATTGATCACACCACAAAGAACGAAAATATACTGACGTACGTATATGCCATCCGCATTCGCCACTGGGTCCCGTCATCACCCGTTAGGTTAGCTAACTAACGGCAGAGCGGGGACTGGACTAGCGCGGATGAAAAACATATACAACATCTACTAATATATATACTAATATATTATATTTCGCTCAAGGCGTGAATAAAAAATGCAACATCACAGAAATGTACAGTATCACAGAACAATACAGATATCTGGGATCCCCGGGTTTCACAGAGCCACTACTGAAACCCGACGTTCCCCTGGTCGTGTGGATAGCCTGTGCAATGAAATCCTAGACCCCTACGGGCGCGGCAAGTTACCCGCCAAAACCTGAAGCGAGGCAGCCCCCTTCAGCGCCGTGAATGGACCACCCAGCAATTCACGGAATCCGGTAACTTGGGCACCCCTCCTGGGTCAACCTGTACCCCCTACGAGTGCGGCGAATAGCCCGCCAATTCCAGACTGAAGCCCCCTCCGTCTCAATGCCCTCAGATGCGGGCCCGTTGCCCTCTAGAACCCGGCTATCCGTGCTCCCCTCCGCGGGGTAACCCTAGTACAGAAAGTAAAATATACATACACCGGGTACATCGACCGCAACCTGGTCGTGCCCCAAAATAATAATACAAACAGGCAGTGACGGCAGTCCACATGTCGGACGCTCGCCCCGCAATATCAAATGTACAAAATACGACAAAACTGTACTAGCATTGCATCCAGGCTATCCCCCACGACCGATCCGCAACACCACAGCAAAACACAGAACATCAACGTGAAAGTCACGTTCGCAAATCCGTCTAACCGGGCTATAGCAGTTAGACTGGATTTACCGATCAAGTGACATTCACGGTCGTAGATATAATGTAAATACTGTGAAATAATGTGTTTAAAATATATCCGATCGATCAAAAATTAACAAGTGGGCCCCCAAGCAATACTGTAGCACTCACAAAAAATCTGGGCCCAAAATTAATATTCCAAAACCCCTAAAATTAGCCCAGAAGCCCACTGGAGAAATTGGACACAGTGAGGACACTAATGTGCCGCGGAACCGCGGCCCAAGGGGGGATTTGGCCGCGGTTCCGCGCTTCAGTCGTCGACTGACTGTGTCGAATTTTCCCAGTAGTCTTAGAATTTCCAGTACATCAATGTTTTACAACCTGAAAAAATTTTCGAGACCAAAAATTTTCAACAGAAACTGATGCTAACAAAAAAGTAGATTTTGGAATTTTTGTCGATCGGAAATGCAAAACACATCAAACGAAGCTAGACGAAGTTAATGGCGAGGCTCTGATACCACTGTAAGTGCACGGCGGCGCCCCGGCCGTCAAACCGACGGCCAAATGCGGAAACGGTGATAAACTTTAATTTTGCGAACTTAGCAAACCGGCACCACCGCGCACAAAACCCCGGATCGGGCCATTAAACTGTCCTAGCTAACTAACAAGATAGGGAAGAGATATACCGAATGATCCGAGTCCTCCGGTCTTCTCGTCATCGTCCCGATCTCTCGCGGAAACTCCGGTCGTCGCCTCCTTGCCGGAAGGGCACCACGTCGCCTGCATCTTTTACGGGCTCCCGCCTCTATACCGAGACAACTCGGGCATGAAGCTGGCAAGTCGACATGCCCAAGATATGCTGTAGGAAGTAGTGTAGAATGCGCTTTGTCTCAATGGGGTTTGTAGTTGCCTTGATGGAGGAATCAACAAGAGATGAACTTGGGAATTTTGGTGGCAAGCTAAAATGAGATAGATGTTTAATTTTGCCACACTAAAAATGAAATCAACCCCACTCCAATTCCATGAAGTGGCCGGCCCTTTTAGAATGGTGGAGGGAAGGGATATGAAGCATGAAGGGAGGTGATGGTAGTATAAAGAAAGAGGTCACCATATCCAAACATCAACCATACTTATCACTTTAATCAACCCATACCCATTCAAATCACAATTAATGCAAGTGACGGAAGAAAGATGCTTAACATATCATAAAGAAAACAATTGCAAGAAACCCCCTCCACAAATGTTATTTGCAAACTTGCAAATAACCCCCTCCATCGGAAAAGTCCGGCCGGGAAAGAACAAAGGAAAACCGGCCGGAACGGAATGCAAACTGGCAACTCCAGAAAACTGGTCCCGTAATAAGTTACAGGAAAACCCCGATACTGTGCATACACACCCGCATCTGTATTCCGACCGGATACAAATGCAATGAGACAAAATCTACACTGTACTAAACTAGGATCCGGCTTAAACCAAAGCCGGCTAGTAATGTTCGTCCGATCCTGATCCGTGCAATACCGCACGTATCTGATCGAACCCTGCCATATATCTATACGGCCTCTAGTACAAACCGTCCGATCCTGATCCGTGCAATACCGCACGTATCTGATCGGACCCTGCCATATCTCCATATGGCCTCTACAGCGTTTCGCCCGAAAGCTGAGTAACAGAATGTGTGGTGGACTCTAAAGACTCGTCAATACTATGGCTGTGGATTTAACCACCAGCACGTCAGAGGTATAAGCCAATACGTAACGGACCACCAGCTATTGACTAAAAGGGACGTCGATGAGCGAACTCATCCTGACACCCTACTGAGCCTGTCAGTGACAATATCCGTACAGTCCGGTCCGTTCGTCTATAAGCATCGCATGGCGGGCCTAGCGGGTTGGTAAAAGTCAGACCTCCAAAAGCGGTACAAGTCGTGTCGGAGTGTAGCCCAGAACACCCTGAGATACTACTGGAATACCTACCAGTAAATCTCCTTCCTTGGCCAAGGACTTCGTGTAATGGCTCTCCTAGACACAGCGCGACCTCACCCCCAATACCGGGAGAGACGAACCCCTGAAGATCCGCTCACTGCCTCCATGTGGCTCGGGACTGTACCCAACTAAAACCTGTTTGCACGACTCCTTTGAGCCGTGGTAGGGTAATAATCAAAGCACAGTGGGAACTCACACGAGACAAATGACGATCCCCAGGTCGATGAACTAACCTGTACACATGTCACCTGGGAACTGCTATCTGACGTCAGGTATAAGACCAACTAGCATGTTCCCGGCGAGTCCTGTCCGGTGTACTCATAACCCAATGAGCACCTGTATACATCTTAGGTGAACCAACAGACACCAGTGGCATGTGAGACCGGCCACCGCCCCTCGTCGGGGTCTCGACTGTATACACTAGTCTATTCTGGAGAATCGATGCCCTGTCTCGAAACTCCCACGACTAGGGACCTTTTAAGGATGTGCTTATAGACTCCAGCTCTCACTTATATGATCGCCCTCATACTGCTGGTAGCCAAGCAAGAATCATAGGGGCTCTATCAACGTGCAATAGTGACCTGTCAGGTCACTTAAAGCAGTACACGATGATAAAGGTAAACCAGATAGCAAACTATCATCTCGAGTAAGACTGTCCTACCGGGATAGGTCCTCCCTCAATCATTGCAATCACGTGCCTGTGATCCAATAATTGACTCTGAGGGCACTATCTCCAACACCGTCTCCTCGAATCGGGTCTCGAAATCCATCAGCAAACTCATGGTGGACGACTCATATATCATGGGAAAAACCGCACTTTTTATTTAAAAAGAGAGAAATCAGTTTATATATGTTTTGCGGTTTTCCCCCCAAATCCAGAAAATTTCATGGAAATCCGAATCCAAATCATCAATAGCATGTAAAAACCATGAATATAGGCATAACAATGAATAACAGTATGCATGAAGTGACAAGTAATAACTACAATGTTAAGCTGGCATATAAGGCAGGCACACTAATATCATGTCAAATTACTAACAAGCTAAGTCAAGCAATAATATTTTCTAAGGTGTAGGTGACATGGCAATTACCGATGAAGATGTGTGTGAGCCGGCAAGTAAGTGTACGTGGTACATACGCATCATCGGTAATGGTGCTGGTGTCCTAACAATATGATATCAACCTTGCAATAAGAAATTATAACATAAATATGCGATGCGAAGCGAACCACAATAATAAGCGGGAGCTGAATACTAGACGCAACTGTAACTAACCTGCATTAATCTAATATAAGTCCTACAAATGGTGCCTTTTGAAATAACACGAATCATAGGGTTTTGAAAATAGGGGCTACGGTGTTTTTATGAAAAGATACGTCTTTTGAAATATCCGTAGGATCCCTTGGGCTGTCTTTTAAAATACCCACGATTCGTTAGTTTTTGAAATAGGTAAGAATCGAATCTAATCTAGCAACTAAACTAAACTAAAGGGCTAAGCTAACAAGCTGGACTATAGGTAAGGAAACCGCCTAACATCTGAGTCGATCCATATACATACCTGTATATATATTAGTCGGTGATCCCGCCTCAATAATATCATATCTGATACCATATCTACAATCAACCATCCCAAGTCAAGAGTGCGGATCAATCTTCAAGATATAGCTCGTACGTAAATCCGTCGTACGGCATCCCCAAATCTGGGTACGGGTCAATATAATATTCCTCACACCATTCCTCTGGTATCCTCTTTATTCAAGATCATAGTCTAGGGTACTGATCTATGTCTAGTACAATACTAATATCCTCAATATACTCATGATCTGACTACAGATCGACAATCTCGTACAAACCGATATCATCAGCACATAGCATCATCAAGGGTATACATCGCCCGATACGGCCTAATATCAATATCCTAGTATATCATGCCTCATATCACGATCACATGTTGACCATTTTATTTATAACACTATTCACCCGTATCGCCGCCCCAAGATCCGCTATAACACCAGGACGTACCTCAAGTACGAATCCTGCCATATCACCGATATCACAACCACAAAACAAATCTCATCGACTCAGCTCAATCCCAAGTATCATCCTCAAATTCGTATGTGAACACATAGTCCTATACCCATGTGAACACATAACTATAAAGAATCTCATGAGCATATATAAAAAGGAATGTATGCAAGTAGGTATGTGTGTATGTTTAGTGCAACACTACCCTAGGGTTCGCAACACTAAAGTAATCCAACACACCAATATCCATCCTAACATCGTTATTAATCCCAAATAATATATACTAATTGTTGGTGTGTATACGCATCCGTATACACCACCACGGACTGCGGGGGTGCTATACGCCATCCACCCGACTTCTCCCCGTAGATATAAATCTACTCACCTGGTCCTCGTTCGCCGGTGCCGACGTCGCCACGCGTTTCCTTGTCGTCTCGAAGTCCACATGGGGTACCTGCATATCATAACGCACCATACCGCATTAAAATCTGACTCATGACCAAAACGACGCACGAATCCCACATAGGTCAAAACTTATGGTTGCTTTCGCAAATCGACCCAAAAACCCTCGACGTCGGCGTACAAACGCCAAACCATCGAGAAAACTCCCAACACACTCATTTGAACATTCACGAACACTAATTTTAATATAAAATATGTTAAAATTCACAAAAACCCCAATTTCACTTAAAAAGCCATTTTTCCGAAAATCTAGCAAGCACAATTCGCCGTTTTTGTACAAAACATGATGTTTTAACAATTCTAGTGACCAAGATGATAACTTAATATCTTAATTATGCCATAGAAACCATACGTAAATTTTAAACCCACAATTTAATTCGATTTCAAAAACCTAGTTTGCAATATTAACCAATTTTAACAATTTTATAGCAAAATGCACAAACTACAATCTAGCTTGGATTTTCATGAACTAAAGTATTAAAATACACTTAATAATGTTAATAAAGTCATGAAAAAACCTAATTATATTTTTCTCATAATCAAATTCATGGTTTACAAAAACCTAGCTAGCAATATAGCTTAAATATTACAATTCCAAACTAACAATTTGCAACTAGAAATTTGATTAGGTTTTCATTTCACAATATGAAGAACTACAATTGCAACCACAATTACATACACAAAAACCTAACTTGAATTTCATAAACCCTTACTAAGTTTTTCCAAACAACAATTTAACAAAAGGTCTTGATTTATACCTCACAAGATCAAGGATGTAGCATGCAAATTCTAGCCTCCAAAAGTAGCTTCCATGCTCCTGGATCCATGTAAGTTTGGCTATTAAGAAATGGGTAGGAGTTGGATTTGGATTTTGGGATTTATTTGATGGATTTTGAGGCAATTTTTGAAGCAAAAGAGATGGAAAATGGGGGGAAAAGATGGGGGCTGTTGTAGCAGAATTTTGACTGAGGAGGGAGTGGGGAGAGGTATGGGTGAGTTGTGGAAAAGAATCCAAGTCAAAGCCCCACCCAAATTACCATAATACCCCCACCTAATTTACTATATATAAAAACCTTATTTTAACCCATTTCTCACATGATTTAAGGTCAAAATGAGGGAAATAAAATTCTTGGGCTGCTACAATAGTGTGGTGCCAGCCAAGGGGAGTGAGGGTGAGTGTGAGAGACTTTACAAAAAAATTCTATGCAAAAAGACCCCCCACAATACCATATTTGCAAGTTTTAGTTCAAAATAACTATATTTTTGTTTTCCATATAATAAATCAATTAAAACTTGAAATAAAATACTAAAAAATTATATTACAACAAGATTTTAATTAACATGATTTTAAAGATTAAAATTAGCCCATTTAAATTTGTATTTATCGCTAATTTAATGTATTTTCTTACCGGCTGAAAATAATATTAAAATAATTAATTTCGGAAAAAATTTCAGAAAATTTGAAATTTCAGCAGTGGCTCAATAAACACAAAATACTAGCAATTACATAGCTAGAATATATATATTTAATTTTATAATAAAGATGTTTGCATTTTGACTTTTTACAGAAAACCCCCTTATTTTACCGTTTTTTCGAAATTTCACCGAAACGATTTTCAAAACGTTACAATCTTCCCCCCTTAAAGAAATTCGGTCCCCGAATTTAAATTAAAACTTTCCCCAAATACTAAAATATTTCAGCCAAAACCATCAAATCGCCGGGGCTCCGAAATCATAAATACATAAAACAAATCGTAGCGCAACGCATGCGCATGAAAAATGAGCATATAACTCAAACCAGAACTCCGTCAAGCATCCCGCAATCATCGGAGTCATGGGGAAGACATCAATACCAAATCCAAAGCAAAACCAAAATGATATAACTCGAAACTATACATGTAAAATATATTCAGGTACTGTCCTCTGACTAGTCCTGCTCAGTACGAAAACACATAGCAATATTATAAAAACGTACTGCTCTATAAGAAAAATCAATCCCCAAAATACGCGTATGAATACTACGTGCGTCTTGTGCGCACGGAAATCAAAATCCAAATATGTGCCATACATATGCACAGAAACAACATCTAAGTGCATCGGGTGTGCACGAAACATCTGTCATAGGCAACATGTGTGCCTGACAGCAAAATCAGGTGCATCTGACATGCACGAAAAATCTCGATTTAGTGCATCTGGTGTGCACCAAAATCACACTTCAAAACATGCGCCCAACATGCGCGAAAATCCAAATCAGGTGCATCCATCGTGCACGAAATCATGAAATCCAATATCAAGTGCCGAACATGCGCAAAATCAAATCAGGTGCACAAAACAAATATCGAACATCACCATCGAAATCAAAGTCCAGGGCATCTAAATGCACAACATACGTAACACTGCACTGCAAGCATATATGAACTATACCGCGTGTAAAAACCAAATCGTGTGCGTATATACGCACAAAATCAACTCAAATGTCTAAAACCGTAAAATCGCAAACATGTGAAACCAAGAACGAAAACGATATCAAGTGTAACACTGTGCAAAGATCGTAAATCCTCAATCATCAAAATCAAATCATGCGAATAAATCACGCAAAACATCGAAATCAATAATGGCGGAATAGTACCGCTCAAGTGCATCCTCTAAGAATCTCGGGCCAACTGTCGCGGTCACTAGTGGGACGTCTCGTCGATGATCTTGAACTCTGGCCTACTGGTGTGCGTAACACGACCACTCCTGGGTCCAAGACTTCTCGTAATTTGTCCCAGAAAGGTCCTGTCGGGGTCTCTCCCAAATCTCGCCTCTGCCGAACTATCCGAAAGTCATCGTTCCTTACTAGATCTGTTCTCGTTCCAGAACGGCTGCATACTCATCACGACTCCTTCTGGAAGGTAAATCTAAGTACCATGCATCGGCATGCGCATCGCATCTCTGATGTCGGCGGAGTGGAACGTCATCTCATCTAGATCTGGTACGAAGCTCTTACTTCACTTTCCTCTAATGTCGTCTTCTTTGGACTCGTCTCGTCGCGGCTGCATGGACTGAGCTCCAACGGCTATCCTCGTATCTGGAGTCTCCCAAGAAATGCATCTCACCACCTAGCATCCGAATTAAGTCGAGCCATCCGATCGAGTCGTCAAAACCTCATAATCCCCCAAGAGCTCAACATCTTGGGCACAGTTTAATAGTATCGAGTACATACCACAGCATCGGTGGTCCAGCCGTAGAAGGGCAAACCCAAGCCTCACTAATGGCGCCGTAGAACTGCCGCAAACCCGAAGGTTCAAAGGCTTTCACACGGTCATTAAGTCGAGTTAGGGTTTCATTCTTCTAGAGGGACCATAGAATTTCCTGCATGTCTTTCCGACTACTTTAAACTTGGAATAATAGGTTTCTGACATTCGATCGTCTATGTCGACTCCCAATGTCTCCGCGTGAAGTCGTCTCTAGCTGGAATCAATCTATTTGATGACCTCGCATCGGGGTAGGCGAACGATCCACATGTCCTAGTCATTCATCCTCGATGACTAGCGACCTTCTATCATCTCTTAGTACAACTCGTTCTGCACTAACGCCAGCATCTGGGGCAATATCTCGTCGTTCGCAGCAATAACTGGCTCGCTCGTCTGCACGCTGAACAGTGCCTCGACCATCATGAATAAGCAACACACCAACGGTCATCAAAATCTGGCTGGCCTCTGTCAGTGGCCCAATCCTCTGATACTGATCGGCACGTCCGAGAAATCTCTTAAAGGCGATCCGCCAAATGCTCGTGGCGCGGAAACACAGTAAAAAGACACATCTCCGCAATCGAGTGTCGCCGGAATTTCGCCCTGGTCAGTCCTCGTTCGTGACGAGCTCGTGCTGACCGCAACTCTAGCCGTAGCTCTCCCTGCCCGTAATCGTGGCAGCAAAACCATAACTGGTACTGATGAGGCTAGATCGGAATGAATATAATACTGAGCAAAGAAATGTACATCCTAAGGCTTCTTAAGTGGAGTAGCGTATCGTAAATATGCCGCGGAACATACCCACGGTACGTCACTCTACTTTAGTCACCTATTCCATCAACCAAGGGTCATCCTACGCTCCGAAGGTAAAACCTAACGCTCTGATACCAACTTTATCACGACCCGAAAGTACGGAACATGACCGGCACTTAAACTACGAACGTCTCGAGGCGTACGTAATCTAAGTAAACCGAAAACCCAGAAATCCAAACCAAGAAAGATGTAGAGTGCAGGAAAAACTAACTTAAAGCAAGTAGTTTCAATAGCATAAGCCGAATTAGGCGGTTTTAAAAACATCAAAAATTTCGCGAAAATTTCGACAGAGTCTCCTTTGTAAATACTGGCCCCCAAATGGGATACAACATAAATAGTATACGAAATCAATAAAAAGGCATCCCCAAGCGGGAGCTAGCTCTTCGTCAATCGACGGTCACAACCACACAAGCAATATAATATACAACGCCAAGGGCGAGGATCAAAATTCAAAAGGAAACTCAAAAACCACAAGAAAACCACATAAATACGAAGCGCGACTCTAAGGTCGAAAGAATAAATATCACTGGTCTCTATCTCAAATAAATACATGTTTGGTTGATGGAACTTCTAGATACAACAGAATAATGATATACAAGATATATAATGGGGGTACGATACAAGTAAACCCACCTACTAGCAAATCACCCCAAGGAAACTATGCCCGCAAAGCCGTAATGAAACCTGTACGGCAAACCTGCAAGAAACTGGGGCACAACAGGGGTGAGTTGCCAACTCGTGAATAGAAAAATATCTACGCACAGAAATCGCATAATAACGCAACCTAGGTCAATGATCATAATATATCCTCAAATATATGAATAACACGTAGCCTATAACAAGGCTAGGGTAAATATCTAACCCGAGTGCTCATATGCCCGTGTCAGTGCCTCAAGTAGCAATATATCATATGAATGAGGTATGAATGCATGAAAATAGAATACATGTAAATGAAGAACTGTTTTCATAATTTAGTGAGATTTCCTTTGTATTTTTAAAATGAGGTATCATAATGAAATCAGCATAAAACAGTGCCTAGCATCGGCACAAAACGTAATCCCAATATCTCGATATCTCTGTATCACAATCTCTGTACCTCAATATCTCGAAATCTCAATGTCTCAATCACAATATCAAGGGCGCCGTCAGTCCAGACCGGCCCCTACCATCCATCTCAAGACCACGACGGTATCCTCCGGATATCCGACGCGTCGGGTAAAATCACCGGTAGGTAGTGCTCCTCTGCCAGGCTCACATCGTCATCATCACGCGCTTCTTGCCCCGGGGTACCTTACCCGGTCCACCATGTACCCGAAACGGTTCATCCGTCTCCTCGAATCGGGTCTCGAAATCCATCAGCAAACTCATGGTGGACGACTCATACATCATGGGAAAAACCGCACTTTTTATTTAAAAAGAGAGAAATCAGTTTATATAAGTTTTGCGGTTTTCCCCCCAAATCCAGAAAATTTCATGGAAATCCCAATCCAAATCATCAATAGCATGTAAAAACCATGAATATAGGCATAACAATGAATAACAGTATGCATGAAGTGACAAGTAACAACTACAATGTTAAGCTGGCATATAAGGCAGGCACACTAATATCATATCAAATTACTAACAAGCTAAGTCAAGCAATAATATTTTCTAAGGTGTATGTGACATGGCAATTACCGATGAAGATGTGTGTGAGCCGGCAAGTAAGTGTACGTGGTATATACGCATCATCGGTAATGGTGCTGGTGTCCTAACAATATGATATCAACCTTGCAATAAGAAATTATAACATAAATATGCGATGCGAAGCGAACCACAATAATAAGCGGGAGCTGAATACTAGACGCAACTGTAACTAACCTGCATTAATCTAATATAAGTCCTACAAATGGTGCCTTTTGAAATAACATGAATCATAGGGTTTTGAAAATAGGGGCTACGGTGTTTTTATGAAAAGATACGTCTTTTGAAATATCCGTAGGATCCCTTGGGCTGTCTTTTAAAATACCCACGATTCGTTAGTTTTTGAAATAGGTAAGAATCGAATCTAATCTAGCAACTAAACTAAACTAAAGGGCTAAGCTAACAAGCTGGACTATAGGTAAGGAAACCGCCTAACATCTGAGTCGATCCATATACATACCTGTATATATATTAGTCGGTGATCCTGCCTCAATAATATCATATCCGATACCATATCTACAATCAACCATCCCAAGTCAAGAGTGCGGATCAATCTTCAAGATATAGCTCGTACGTAAATCCGTCGTACGGCATCCCCAAATCTGGGTACGGGTCAATATCATATTCCTCACACCATTCCTCTGGTATCCTCTTTATTCAAGATCATAGTCTAGGGTACTGATCTATGTCTAGTACAATACTAATATCCTCAATATACTCATGATCTGACTACAGATCGACAATCTCGTACAAACCGATATCGTCAGCACATAGCATCATCAAGGGTATACATCGCCCGATACGGCCTAATATCAATATCCTAGTATATCATGCCTCATATCACGATCACATGTTGACCATTTTATTTATAACAATATTCACCCGTATCGCCGCCCCAAGATCCGCTATAACACCAGGACATACCTCAAGTACGAATCCTGCCATATCACCGATATCACAACTACAAAACAAATCTCATCGACTCAGCTCAATCCCAAGTATCATCCTCAAATTCGTATGTGAACACATAGTCCTATACCCATGTGAACACATAACTATAAAGAATCTCATGAGCACATATAAAAAGGAATGTATGCAAGTAGGTATGTGTGTATGTTTAGTGCAACACTACCCTAGGGTTCGCAACACTAAAGTAATCCAACACACCAATATCCATCCTAACATCGTTATTAATCCCAAATAATATATACTAATTGTTGGTGTGTATACACATCCGTATACACCATCACGGACTGCGGGGGTGCTATACGCCATCCACCCGACTTCTCCCCGTAGATATAAATCTACTCACCTGGTCCTCGTTCGCCGGTGCCGACGTCGCCACGCGTTTCCTTGTCGTCTCGAAGTCCACATGGGGTACCAACATATCATAACGCACCATACCGCATTAAAATCTGACTCATGACCAAAACGACGCACGAATCCCACATAGGTCAAAACTTATGGTTGCTTTCGCAAATCGACCCAAAAACCCTCGACGTCGGCGTACAAACGCCAAACCATCGAGAAAACTCCCAACACACTCATTTGAACATTCACGAACACTAATTTTAATATAAAATATGTTAAAATTCACAAAAACCCCAATTTCACTTAAAAAGCCATTTTTCCGAAAATCTAGCAAGCACAATTCGCTGTTTTTGTACAAAACATGATGTTTTTGTACAAAACATGATGTTTTAACAATTCTAGTGACCAAGATGATAACTTAATATCTTAATTATGCCATAGAAACCATACGTAAATTTTAAACCCACAATTTAATTCGATTTCAAAAACCTAGTATGCAATATTAACCAATTTTAACAATTTTATAGCAAAATGCACAAACTACAATCTAGCTTGGATTTTCATGAACTAAAGTATTAAAATACACTTAATAATGTTAATAAAGTCATGAAAAAACCTAATTATATTTTTCTCATAATCAAATTCATGGTTTACAAAAACCTAGCTAGCAATATAGCTTAAATATTACAATTCCAAACTAACAATTTGCAACTAGAAATTTGATTAGGTTTTCATTTCACAATATGAAGAACTACAATTGCAACCACAATTACATACACAAAAACCTAACTTGAATTTCATAAACCCTTACTAAGTTTTTCCAAACAACAATTTAACAAAAGGTCTTGATTTATACCTCACAAGATCAAGGATCTAGCATGCAAATTCTAGCCTCCAAAAGTAGCTTCCATGCTCCTGGATCCATGTAAGTTTGGCTATTAAGAAATGGGTAGGAGTTGGATTTGGATTTTGGGATTTATTTGATGGATTTTGAGGCAATTTTTGAAGCAAAAGAGATGGAAAATGGGGGGAAAAGATGGAGGCTGTTGTAGCAGAATTTTGACTGAGGAGGGAGTGGGGAGAGGTGTTGGGGAGTTGTGGAAAAGAATCCAAGTCAAAGCCCCTCCCAAATTACCATAATACCCCCACCTAATTTACTATATATAAAAACCTTATTTTAACCCATTTCTCACATGATTTAAGGTCAAAATGAGGGAAATAAAATTCTTGGGCTGCTACAATAGTGTGCTGCCAGCCAAGGGGAGTGAGGGTGAGTGTGAGAGACTTTACAAAAAAATTCTATGCAAAAAGACCCCCCACAATACCATATTTGCAAGTTTTAGTTCAAAATAACTATATTTTTGTTTTCCATATAATAAATCAATTAAAACTTGAAATAAAATACTAAAAAATTATATTACAACAAGATTTTAATTAACATGATTTTAAAGATTAAAATTAGCCCATTTAAATTTGTATTTATCGCTAATTTAATGTATTTTCTTACCGGCTGAAAATAATATTAAAATAATTAATTTCGGAAAAAATTTCAGAAAATTTGAAATTTCAGCAGTGGCTCAATAAACACCAAATACTAGCAATTACATAGCTAGAATATATATATTTAATTTTATAATAACGATGTTTGCATTTTGACTTTTTACAGAAAACCCCCTTATTTTACCGTTTTTTCGAAATTTCACCGAAACGATTTTCAAAACGTTACAATCTTCCCCCCTTAAAGAAATTCGGTCCCCGAATTTAAATTAAAACTTTCCCCAAATACTAAAATATTTCAGCCAAAACCATCAAATCGCCGGGGCTCCGAAATCATAAATACATAAAACAAATCGTAGCGCAACGCATGCGCATGAAAAATGAGCATATAACTCAAACCAGAACTCCGTCAAGCATCCCGCAATCATCGGAGTCATGGGGAAGACATCAATACCAAATCCAAAGCAAAACCAAAATGACATAACTCGAAACTATACATGTAAAATATATTCAGGTACTGTCCTCTGACTAGTCCTGCTCAGTACGAAAACACATAGCAATATTATAAAAACGTACTGCTCTATAAGAAAAATCAATCCCCAAAATACGCGTATGAATACTACGTGCGTCTTGTGTGCACGGAAATCAAAATCCAAATATGTGCCATACATATGCACAGAAACAACATCTAAGTGCATCGGGTGTGCACGAAACATCTGTCATAGGCAACATATGTGCCTGACAGCAAAATCAGGTGCATCTGACATGCACGAAAAATCTCGATTTAGTGCATCTGGTGTGCACCAAAATCACACTTCAAAACATGCTCCCAACATGCGCGAAAATCCAAATCAGGTGCATCCATCGTGCACGAAATCATGAAATCCAATATCTAGTGCCGAACATGCGCAAAATCAAATCAGGTGCACAAGGTGCACAAAACAAATATCGAACATCACCATCGAAATCAAAGTCCAGGGCATCTAAATGCACAATATACGTAACACTGCACTGCAAGCATATATGAACTATACCGCGTGTAAAAACCAAATCGTGTGCGTATATACGCACAAAATCAACTCAAATGTCTAAAACCGTAAAATCGCAAACATGTGAAACCAAGAACGAAAACGATATCAAGTGTAACACTGTGCAAAGATCGTAAATCCTTAATCATCAAAATCAAATCATGCGAATAAATCACGCAAAACATCGAAATCAATAATGGCGGAATAGTACCGCTCAAGTGCATCCTCTAAGAATCTCGGGCCAACTGTCGCGGTCACTGGTGGGACGTCTCGTCGATGATCATGAACTCTGGCCTACTGGTGTGCGTAACACGACCACTCCTGGGTCCAAGACTTCTCGTAATTTGTCCCAGAAAGGTCCTGTCGGGGTCTCTCCCAAATCTCGTCTCTGCCGAACTATCCGAAAGTCATCGTTCCTTACTAGATCTGTTCTCGTTCCAGAACGGCTGCATACTCATCACGACTCCTTCTGGAAGGTAAATCCAAGTACCATGCATCGGCATGCGCATCGCATCTCTGATGTCGGCGGAGTGGAACGTCATCTCATCTAGATCTGGTACGAAGCTCTTACTTCACTTTCCTCTAATGTCGTCTTCTTTGGACTCGTCTCGTCGCGGCTGCATGGACTGAGCTCCAACGGCTATCCTCGTATCTGGAGTCTCCCAAGAAATGCATCTCACCACCTAGCATCCGAATTAAGTCGAGCCATCCGATCGAGTCGTCAAAACCTCATAATCCCCCAAGAGCTCAACATCTTGGGCACAGTTTAATAGTATCGAGTACATACCACAGCATCGGCGGTCCAGCCGTAGAAGGGCAAACCCAAGCCTCACTAATGGCGTCGTAGCACTGCCGCAAACCCGAAGGTTCAAAGGCTTTCACACGGTCATTAAGTCGAGTTAGGGTTTCATTCTTCTAGAGGGACCATAGAATTGCCTGCATGTCTTTCCGACTACTTTAAACTTGGAATAATAGGTTTCTGACATTCGATCGTCTCTGTCGACTCCCAATGTCTCCGCGTGAAGTCGTCTCTAGCTGGAATCAATCTATCTGATGACCTCGCTTCGGGGTAGGCGAACGATCCACATGTCCTAGTCATTCATCCTCGATGACTAGCGACCTTCTATCATCTCTTAGTACAACTCGTTCTGCACTAACGCCAGCATCTGGGGCAATATCTCGTCGTTCGCAGCAATAACTGGCTCGCTCGTCTGCACGCTGAACAGTGCCTCGACCATCATGAATAAGCAACACACCAACGGTCATCAAAATCTGGCTGGCCTCTGTCAGTGGCCCAATCCTCTGATACTGATCGGCACGTCCGAGAAATCTCATAAAGGCGATCCGCCAAATGCTCGTGGCGCGGAAACACAGTAAAAAGACACATCTCCGCAATCGAGTGTCGCCGGAATTTCGCCCTGGTCAGTCCTCGTTCATGACGAGCTCGTGCTGACCGCAACTCTAGCCGTAGCTCTCCCTGCCCGTAATCGTGGCAGCAAAACCATAACTGGTACTGATGAGGCTAGATCGGAATGAATATAATACTGAGCAAAGAAATGTACATCCTAAGGCTTCTTAAGTGGAGTAGCGTATCGTAAATATGCCGCGGAACATACCCACGGTACGTCACTCTACTTTAGTCACCTATTCCATCAACCAAGGGTCATCCTACGCTCCGAAGGTAACACCTAACGCTCTGATACCAACTTTATCACGACCCGAAAGTACGGAACATGACCGGCACTTAAACTACGAACGTCTCGAGGCGTACGTAATCTAAGTAAACCGAAAACCCAGAAATCCAAACCAAGAAAGATGTAGAGTGCAGGAAAAACTAACTTAAAGCAAGTAGTTTCAATAGCATAAGCCGAATTAGGCGGTTTTAAAAACATCAAAAATTTAGCGAAAATTTCGGCAGAGTCTCCTTTGTAAATACTGGCCCCCAAATGGGATACAACATAAATAGTATACGAAATCAATAAAAAGGCATCCCCAAGCGGGAGCTAGCTCTTCGTCAATCGACGGTCACAACCACACAAGCAATATAATATACAACGCCAAGGGCGAGGATCAAAATTCAAAAGGAAACTCAAAAACCACAAGAAAACCACATAAATACGAAGCGCGACTCTAAGGTCGAAAGAATAAATATCACTGGTCTCTATCTCAAATAAATACATGTTTGGTTGATGGAACTTCTAGATACAACAGAATAATGATATACAAGATATATAATGGGGGTACGATACAAGTAAACCCACCTACTAGCAAATCACCCGAAGGAAACTATGCCCGCAAAGCCGTAATGAAACCTGTACGGCAAACCTGCAAGAAACTGGGGCACAACAGGGGTGAGTTGCCAACTCGTGAATAGAAAAATATCTACGCACAGAAATCGCATAATAACGCAACCTAGGTCAATGATCATAATATATCCTCAAATATATGAATAACACGTAGCCTATAACAAGGCTAGGGTAAATATCTAACCCGAGTGTAATCTCATATGCCCGTGTCAGTGCCTCAAGTAGCAATATATCATATGAATGAGGTATGAATGCATGAAAATAGAATATATGTAAATGAAGAACTGTTTTCATAATTTAGTGAGATTTCCTTTGTATTTTTAAAATGAGGTATCATAATGAAATCAGCATAAAACAGTGCCTAGCATCGGCACAAAACGTAATCCCAATATCTCGATATCTCTGTATCACAATCTCTGTACCTCAATATCTCGAAATCTCAATGTCTCAATCACAATATCTAGGGCGCCGTCAGTCCAGACCGGCCCCTACCATCCATCTCAAGACCACGACGGTATCCTCCGGATATCCGACGCGTCGGGTAAAATCACCGGTAGGTAGTGCTCCCCTGCCAGGCTCACATCGTCATCATCACGTGCTTCTTGCCCCGGGGTACCTTACCGGGTCCACCATGTACCCGAAACGGTTCATCCGTCTCCTCGAATCGGGTCTCGAAATCCATCAGCAAACTCATGGTGGACGACTCATACATCATGGGAAAAACCGCACTTTTTATTTAAAAAGAGAGAAATCAGTTTATATAAGTTTTGCGGTTTTCCCCCCAAATCCAGAAAATTTCATGGAAATCCGAATCCAAATCATCAATAGCATGTAAAAACCATGAATATAGGCATAACAATGAATAACAGTATGCATGAAGTGACAAGTAATAACTACAATGTTAAGCTGGCATATAAGGCAGGCACACTAATATCATGTCAAATTACTAACAAGCTAAGTCAAGCAATAATATTTTCTAAGGTGTACGTGACATGGCAATTACCGATGAAGATGTGTGTGAGCCGGCAAGTAAGTGTACGTGGTACATATGCATCATCGGTAATGGTGCTGGTGTCCTAACAATATGATATCAACTTTGCAATAAGAAATTATAACATAAATATATGATGCGAAGCGAACCACAATAATAAGCGGGAGCTGAATACTAGACGCAACTGTAACTAACCTGCATTAATCTAATATAAGTCCTACAAATGGTGCCTTTTGAAATAACACGAATCATGGGGTTTTCAAAATAGGGGTTACGGTGTTTTTATGAAAAGATACGTCTTTTGAAATATCCGTAGGATCCCTTGGGCTGTCTTTTAAAATACCCACGATTCGTTAGTTTTTGAAATAGGTAAGAATCGAATCTAATCTAACAACTAAACTAAACTAAAGGGCTAAACTAACAAGCTGGACTACAGGTAAGGAAACCGCCTAACATCTGAGTCGATCCATATACATACCTGTATATATATTAGTCGGTGATCCCACCTCAATAATATCATATCCGATACCATATCTACAATCAGCCATCCCAATTCAAGAGTGCGGATCAATCATCAAGATATAGCTCGTACGTAAATCCGTCGTACGGCATCCCCAAATCTGGGTACGAGTCAATATCATATTCCTCACACGATTCCTCTGGTATCCTCTTTATTCAAGATCATAGTCTAGGGTACTGACTTATATCTAGTACAATACTAATATCCTCAATATACTCATTATCTGACTACAGATCGACAATCTCGTACAAACCGATACCGTCAGCACATAGCATCATCAAGGGTATACATCGCCCGATACAGCCTAATATCAATATCCTAGCATATCATGCCTCATATCACGATCACATGTCGACCATTTTATTTATAACACTATTCACCCGTATCGCCGCCCCAAGATCCGCTATAACACCAGGACGTACCTCAAGTACGAATCCTGCCATATCACCGATATCACAACCACAAAACAAATCTCATCGACTCAGCAAAATCCCAAGTATCATCCTCAAATCCGTATGTGAATACATAGTCCCATACCCATGTGAACACATAACTATAAAGAATCTCATGAGCACATATAAAAAGGAATGTATGCAAGTATGTATGTGTGTATGTGTAGTGCAACATTACCCTAGGGTTCGCAACACTAAAGTAATCCAACACACCAATATCCATCCTAACATCGTTATTAATCCCAAATAACATATACTAATTATTGGTGTGTATACGCATCCGTATACACCACCACGGACTGCAGGGGTGCTATACGCCATCCACCCGACTTCTCCCCGTAGATATAAATATACTCACCTGGTCCTCGTTCACCGGTGCCGACGTCGCCACGCGCTTGCTTGTCGTCTCAAAGTCCACATGGGGTACCTACGTATCATAATGCACCATACCGCATTAAAATCCGACTCATGACCAAAACGACGCACGAATCCCACATAGGTCAAAACCTATGGTTGCTTTCGCAAATCGACCCAAAAACCCTCGACGTTGGCGTACAAACGCCAAACCATCGAGAAAACTCCCAACACACTCATTTGCACATTCACGAACACTAATTTTAATATAAAATATGTTAAAATTCACAAAAACCCCAATTTCACTTAAAAAGTCATTTTTCCGAAAATCTAGCAAGCACAATTCGCCGTTTTTGTACAAAACATGATGTTTTAACAATTCTAGTGACCAAGATGATAACTTAATATCTTAATTATGCCATAGAAACCATTACGTAAATTTTAAACCCACAATTTAATTCGATTTCAAAAACCTAGGTTGCAATATTAACCAATTTTAACAATTTTATAGCAAAATGCACAAACTACAATCTAGCTTGGATTTTCATGAACTAAAGTATTAAAATACACTTAATAATGTTAATGAAGTCATGAAAAAACCTAATTATATATTTCTCATAATCAAATTCATGGTTTACAAAAACCTAACTAGCAATATAGCTTAAATATTACAATTCCAAACTAACAATTTGCAAGTAGAAATTTGATTAGGTTTTCATTTCACAATATGAAGAACTACAATTGCAACCACAATTACATACACAAAAACCTAACTTGAATTTCATAAACCCTTACTAAGTTTTTCCAAACAACAATTTAACAAAAGGTCTTGATTTATACCTCACAAGATCAAGGATCTAGCATGGAAATTCTAGCCTCCAGAAGTAGCTTCCATGCTCCTAGATCCATGTAAGTTTGGCTATTGAGAAATGGGTAGGAGTTGGATTTGGATTTTGGGATTTATTTGATGGATTTTGAGGCAATTTTTGAAGCAAAAGAGATGGAAAATGGGGGGAAAAGATGGGGGCTGTTGTAGCAGAATTTCGACTGAGGAGGGAGTGGGGAGAGGTGTGGGGGAGTTGTGGAAAAGAATCCAAGTCAAAGCCCCTCCCAAATTATCATAATACCCCCACCTACTTTACTATATATAAAAACCTTATTTTAACCCATTTCTCACATGATATAAGGTCAAAAAGAGGTAAATAAAATTCTTGGGCTGCTACAATAGTGTGGGGCCGGCCAAGGGGAGTGAGGGTGAGTGTGAGAGACTTTACAAAAAAATTCTATGCAAAAAGACCCCCCACAATACCATATTTGCAAGTTTTTGTTCAAAATAACTATATTTTTGTTTCCCATATAATAAATCAATTAAAACTTGAAATAAAATACTAAAAAATTATATTACAACTAGATTTTAATTAACATGATTTTAAAGATTAAAATTAGCCCATTTAAATTTGTATTTATCGCTAATTTAATGTATTTTCTTACCGGCTTAAAATAATATTAAAATAATTAATTTCGGAAAAATTTTCAGAAAATTTGAAATTTCAGCAGTGGCTCAATAAACACCAAATACTAGCAATTACATAGCTAGAATATATATATTTAATTTTATAATAAAGATGTTTGCATTTTGACTTTTTACAGAAAACCCCCTTATTTTACCGTTTTTTCGAAATTTCACCGAAACGATTTTCAAAACGTTACAATCTTCCCCCCTTAAAGAAATTCGGTCCCCGAATTTAAATTAAAACTTTCCCCAAATACTAAAATATTTCAGCCAAAACCATCAAATCGCCAGGGCTCCGAAATCATAAATACATAAAACAAATCGTAGCGCAACGCATGCGCATGAAAAATGAGCATATAACTCAAACCAGAACTCCGTCAAGCATCCCGCAATCATCGGAGTCATGGGGAAGACATCAATACCAAATCCAAAGCAAAACCAAAATGATATAACTCGAAACTATACATGTAAAATATATTCAGGTACTGTCCTCTGACTAGTCTTGCTCAGTACGAAAACACATAGCAATATTATAAAAACGTACTGCTCTATAAGAAAAATCAATCCCCAAAATACGCGTATGAATACTACGTGTGTCTTGTGCGCACGGAAATCAAAATCCAAATATGTGCCATACATATGCACAGAAACAACATCTAAGTGTATCGGGTGTGCACGAAACATCTGTCATAGGCAACATGTGTGCCTGACAGCAAAATCAGGGGCATCTGACATGCACGAAAAATCTCGATTTAGTGCATCTGGTGTGCACCAAAATCACACTTCAAAACAAGCGCCCAACATGCGCGAAAATCCAAATCAGGTGCATCCATCGTGCACGAAATCATGAAATCCAATATCAAGTGCCGAACATGCGCAAAATCAAATCAGGTGCACAAAACAAATATTGAACATCACCATCGAAATCAAAGTCCAGGGCATCTAAATGCACAACATACGTAACACTGCACTGCAAGCATATATGCACTATACCGCGTGTAAAAACCAAATCGTGTGCGTATATACGCACAAAATCAACTCAAATGTCTAAAACCGTAAAATCGCAAACATGTGAAACCAAGCACGAAAACGATATCAAGTGTAACACTGTGCAAAGATCGTAAATCCTCAATCATCAAAATCAAATCATGCGAATAAATCACCCAAAACATCGAAATCAATAATGGCGGAATAGTACCGCTCAAGTGCATCCTCTAAGAATCTCGGGCCAACTGTCGCGGTCACTAGTGGGACGTCTCGTCGATGATCATGAACTCTGGCCTGCTGGTGTGCGTAACACGACCACTCCTGGGTCCAAGTCTTATCGTAATTTGTCCCAGAAAGGTCCTGTCGGGGTCTCTCCCAAATCTCGCCTCTGCCGAACTATCCGAAAGTCATCGTTCCTTACTAGATCTGTTCTCGTTCCAGAACGGCTGCATACTCATCACGACTACTTCTGGAAGGTAAATCCAAGTACCATGCATCGGCATGCGCATCGCATCTCTGATGTCGGCGGAGTGGAACGTCATCTCATCTAGATCTGGTACGAAGCTCTTACTTCACTTTCCTCTAATGTCGTCTTCTTTGGACTCGTCTCGTCGCGGCTGCATGGACTGAGCTCCAACGGCTATCCTCGTATCTGGAGTCTCCCAAGAAATGCATCTCACCACCTAGCATCCGTATTAAGTCGAGCCATCCGATCGAGTCGTCAAAACCTCATAATCCCCCAAGAGCTCAACATCTTGGGAACAGTTTAATAGTATCGAGTACATACCACAGCATCGGTGGTCCAGCCGTAGAAGGGCAAACCCAAGCCTCACTAATGGCGCCGTAGAACTGCCGCAAACCCGAAGGTTCAAAGGCTTTCACACGGTCATTAAGTCGAGTTAGGGTTTCATTCTTCTAGAGGGACCATAGAATTGCCTGCATGTCTTTCCGACTACTTTAAACTTGGAATAATAGGTTTCTGACATTCGATCGTCTCGGTCGACTCCCAATGTCTCCGCGTGAAGTCGTCTCTAGCTGGAATCAATCTATCTTATGACCTCGCGTCGGGGTAGGCGAACGATCCACATGTCCTAGTCATTCATCCTCGATGACTAGCGACCTTCTATCATCTCTTAGTACAACTCGTTCTGCACTAACGCCAGCATCTGGGGAAATATCTCGTCGTTCGCTGCAATAACTGGCTCGCTCGTCTGCACGCTGAACAGTGCCTCGACCATCATGAATAAGCAACACACCAACGGTCATCAAAATCTGGCTGGCCTCTGTCAGTGGCCCAATCCTCTGATACTGATCGGCACGTCCGAGAAATCTCATAAAGGCGATCCGCCAAACGCTCGTGGCGCGGAAACACAGTAAAAAGACACATCTCCGCAATCGAGTGTCGCCGGAATTTCACCCTGGTCAGTCCTCGTTCGTGACGAGCTCGTGCTGACCGCAACTCTAGCCGTAGCTCTCCCTGCCCGTAATCGTGGCAGCAAAACCATAACTGGTACTGATGAGGCTAGATCGGAATGAATATAATACTGAGCAAAGAAATGTACATTCTAAGGCTTCTTAAGTGAAGTAGCGTATCGTAAATATGCCGCGGAACATACCCATGGTACGTCACTCTACTTTAGTCACCTATTCCATCAACCAAGGGTCATCCTACGCTCTGAAAGTAAAACCTAACGCTCTGATACCAACTTTATCACGACCCGAAAGTACGGAACATGACCGGCACTTAAACTACGAACGTCTCGAGGCGTACGTAATCTAAGTAAACCGAAAACCCAGAAATCCAAACCAAGAAAGATATAGAGTGCAGGAAAAACCAACTTAAAGCAAGTCGTTTCAATAGCATAAGCCGAATTAGGCGGTTTTAAAAACATCAAAAATTTCGCGAAAATTTCGGCAGAGTCTCCTTTGTAAATACTGGCCGCCAAATGGGATACAACATGAATAGTATACGAAATCAATAAAAAGGCATCCCCAAGCGGGAGCTAGCACTTCGTCAATCGACGGTCACAACCACACAAGCAATATAATATACAACGCCAAGGGCGAGGATCAACATTCAAAAGGAAACTCAAAAACCACAAGAAAACCACATAAATACGAAGCGCGACTCTAAGGTCGAAAGAATAAACATCACTGGTCTCTATCTCAAATAAATACATGTTTGGTTGATGGAACTTCTAGATACAACAGAATAATGATATACAAGATATATAATGGGGGTACGATACAAGTAAACCCACCTACTAGCAAATCACCCGAAGGAAACTATGCCCGCAAAGCCGTAATGAAACCTGTACGGCAAACCTGCAAGAAACTGGGGCACAACAGGGGTGAGTTGCTAACTCGTGAATAGAAAAATATCTACGCACAGAAATCGCATAATAACGCAACCTAGGTCAATGATCATAATATATCCTCAAATATATGAATAACACGTAGCCTATAACAAGGCTAGGGTAAATATCTAACCCGAGTGTAATCTTATATGCCCGTGTCAGTGCCTCAAGTAGCAATATATCATATGAATGAGGTATGAATGCATGAAAATAGAATACATGTAAATGAAGAACTATTTTCATAATTTAGTAAGATTTCCTTTGTATTTTTAAAATGAGGTATCATAATGAAATCAGCATAAAACAGTGCCTAGCATCGGCACAAAACGTAATCCCAATATCTCGATATCTCTGTATCACAGTCTCTGTACCTCAATATCTCGAAATCTCAATGTCTCAATCACAATATCTAGGGCGCCTTCAGCCCAGACCGGCCCCTACCATCCATCTCAAGACCACGACGGTATCCTCCGGATATCCGACGCGTCGGGTAAAATCACCGGTAGGTAGTGCTCCCGTTCCAGGCTCACATCGTCATCATCACGCGCTTCTTGCCCCGGGGTAGCTTACCGGGTCCACCATGTACCCGAAACGGTTCATCCGTCTCCTCGAATCGGGTCTCGAAATCTATCAGCAAACTCATGTTGGACGACTCATACATCATGGGAAAAACCGCACTTTTTATTTAAAAAGAGAGAAATCAGTTTATATAAGTTTTGCGGTTTTCCCCCCAAATCCAGAAAATTTCATGGAAATCCGAATCCAAATCATCAATAGCATGTAAAAACCATGAATATAGGCATAACAATGAATAACAGTATGCATAAAGTGACAAGTAATAACTACAATGTTAAGCTGGCATATAAGGCAGGCACACTAATATCATGTCAAATTACTAACAAGCTAAGTCAAGCAATAATATTTTCTAAGGTGTACGTGACATGGCAATTACCTATGAAGATGTGTGTGAGCCGGCAAGTAAGTGTACGTGGTACATACGCATCATCGGTAATGGTGCTGGTGTCCTAACAATATGATATCAACCTTGCAATAATAAATTATAACATAAATATGCGATGCGAAGCGAACCACAATAATAAGCGGGAGCTGAATACTAGACGCAACTGTAACTAACCTGCATTAATCTAATATAAGTCCTACAAATGGTGCCTTTTGAAATAACACGAATCATGGGGTTCTGAAAATAGGGGCTACGGTGTTTTTATGAAAAGATACGTCTTTTGAAATATCCGTAGGATCCCTTGGGCTGTCTTTTAAAATACCCACGATTCGTTAGTTTTTGAAATAGGTAAGAATCGAATCTAATCTAACAACTAAACTAAACTAAAGGGCTAAGCTAACAAGCCGGACTACAGGTAAGGAAACCGCCTAACATCTGAGTCGATCCATATATATACCTGTATATATATTAGTCGGTGATCCCGCCTCAATAATATCATATCCGATACAATATCTACAATCAGCCATCCCAAGTCAAGAGTGCGGATCAATCATCAAGATATAGCTCGTACGTAAATCCGTCGTACGGTATCCCCAAATCTGGGTACGGGACAATATCATATTCCTCACACGATTCCTCTGGTATCCTCTTTATTCAAGATCATAGTCTAGGGTACTGACCTATGTCTAGTACAATACTAATATCCTCAATATACTCATGATCTGACTACAGATCGACAATCTCGTACAAACCGATACCGTCAGCTCATAGCATCATCAAGGGTATACATCGCCCGATACGGCCTAATATCAATATCCAAGCATATCATGCCTCATATCACGAACACATGTCGACCATTTTATTTATAACACTATTCACCCGTATCGCCGCCCCAAGATCCGCTATAACACCAGGACGTACCTCAAGTACGAATCCTGCCATATCACCGATATCACAACCACAAAACAAATCTCATCGACTCAGCTCAATCCGAAGTATCATCCTCAAATCCGTATGTGAACACATAGTCCCATACCCATGTGAACACATAACTATAAAGAATCTCATGAGCACATATAAAAAGGAATGTATGCAAGTATGTATGTGTGTATGTGTAGTGCAACACTACCCTAGGGTTCGCAACACTAAAGTAATCCAACACACCAATATCCATCCTAACATCGTTATTAATCCCAAATAACATATACTAATTGTTGGTGTGTATACGCATCCGTATACACCACCACGGACTGCAGGGGTGCTATACGCCATCCACCCGACTTCTCCCCGTAGATATAAATCTACTCACCTGGTCCTCGTTCGCCGGTGCCGACGTCGCCACGCGCTTGCTTGTCGTCTCGAAGTCCACATGGGGTACCTACATATCATAACGCACCATACCGCATTAAAATCTGACTCATGACCAAAACGACGCACGAATCCCACATAGGTCAAAACCTATGGTTGCTTTCGCAAATCGACCCAAAAACCCTCGACGTCGGCGTACAAACGCCAAACCATCGAGAAAACTCCCAACACACTCATTTACACATTCACGAACACTAATTTTAATATAAAATATGTTAAAATTCACAAAAACCCCAATTTCACTTAAAAAGTCATTTTTCCGAAAATCTAGCAAGCACAATTCGCCGTTTTTGTACAAAACATGATGTTTTAACAATTCTAGTGACCAAGATGATAACTTAATATCTTAATTATGCCATAGAAACCATTACGTAAATTTTAAACCCACAATTTAATTCGATTTCAAAAACCTAGGTTGCAATATTAACCAATTTTAACAATTTTATAGCAAAATGCACAAACTACAATCTAGCTTGGATTTTCATGAACTAAAGTATTAAAATACACTTAATAATGTTAATGAAGTCATGAAAAAACCTAATTATATTTTTCTCATAATCAAATTCATGGTTTACAAAAACCTAGCTAGCAATATAGCTTAAATATTACAATTCCAAACTAACAATTTGCAACTAGAAATTTGATTAGGTTTTCATTTCACAATATGAAGAACTACAATTGCAACCACAATTACATACACAAAAACCTAACTTGAATTTCATAAACCCTTACTAAGTTTTTCCAAACAACAATTTAACAAAAGGTCTTGATTTATACCTCACAAGATCAAGGATCTAGCATGCAAATTCTAGCCTCCAAAAGTAGCTTCCATGCTTCTAGATCCATGTAAGTTTGGCTATTGAGAAATGGGTAGGAGTTGGATTTGGATTTTGGGATTTATTTGATGGATTTTGAGGCAATTTTTGAAGCAAAAGAGATGGAAAATGGGGGGAAAAGATGGGGGCTGTTGTAGCAGAATTTCGACTGAGGAGGGAGTGGGGAGAGGTGTGGGGGAGTTGTGGAAAAGAATCCAAGTCAAAACCCCTCCCAAATTACCATAATACCCCCACCTACTTTACTATATATAAAAACCTTATTTTAACCCATTTCTCACATGATTTAAGGTCAAAAAGAAGGAAATAAAATTCTTGGGCTGCTACAATAGTGTGGGGCCGGCCAAGGAGAGTGAGGGTGAGTGTGAGAGACTTTACAAAAAAATTCTATGCAAAAAGACCCCCCACAATACGATATTTGCAAATTTTAGTTCAAAATAACTATATTTTTGTTTTCCATATAATAAATCAATTAAAACTTGAAATAAAATACTAAAAAATTATATTACAACTAGACTTTAAATAAAATGATTTTAAAGATTAAAGTTAGCCCATTTAAATTTGTATTTATCGCTAATTTAATGTATTTTCTTACCGGCTTAAAATAATATTAAAATAATTAATTTCGGAAAAATTTTCAGAAAATTTGAAATTTCAGCAGTGGCTCAATAAACACCAAATACTAGCAATTACATAGCTAGAATATATATATTTAATTTTATAATAAAGATGTTTGCATTTTGATTTTTTACAGAAAACCCCCTTATTTTACCGTTTTTTCGAAATTTCACCGAAACGATTTTCAAAACGTTACAATCTTCCCCCCTTAAAGAAATTCGGTCCCCGAATTTAAATTAAAACTTTCCCCAAATACTAAAATATTTCAGCCAAAACCATCAAATCGCCGGGGCTCTGAAATCATAAATACATAAAACAAATCGTAGCGCAACGCATGCGCATGAAAAATGAGCATATTACTCAAACCAGAAATCCGTCAAGCATCCCGCAATCATCGGAGTCATGGGGAAGACATCAATACCAAATCCAAAGCAAAACCAATATGATATAACTCGAAACTATACATGTAAAATATATTCAGGTACTGTCCTCTGACTAGTCCTGCTCAGTACGAAAACACATAGCAATATTATAAAAACGTACTGCTCTATAAGAAAAATCAATCCCCAAAATACGCGTATGAATACTACGTGCGTCTTGTGCACACGGAAATCAAAATCCAAATCTGTGCCAAACATATGCACAGAAACAACATCTAAGTGTATCGGGTGTGCACGAAACATCTGTCATAGGCAACATGTGTGCCTGACAGCAAAATCAGGTGCATCTGACATGCACGAAAAATCTCGATTTAGTGCATCTGGTGTGCACCAAAATCACACTTCAAAACATGCGCCCAACATGCGCGAAAATCCAAATCAGGTGCATCCATCGTGCACGAAATCATGAAATCCAATATCAAGTGCCGAACATGCGCAAAATCAAATCAGGTGCACAAGGTGCACAAAACAAATATCGAACATCACCATCGAAATCAAAGTCCAGGGCATCTAAATGCACAACATACGTAACACTGCACTGCAAGCATATATGAACTATACCGCGTGTAAAAACCAAATCGTGTGCGTATATACGCACAAAATCAACTCAAATGTCTAAAACCGTAAAATTGCAAACATGTAAAACCAAGCACGAAAACGATATCAAGTGTAACACTGTGCAAAGATCGTAAATCCTCAATCATCAAAATCAAATCATGCGAATAAATCACCCAAAACATCGAAATCAATAATGGCGGAATAGTACCGCTCAAGTGCATCCTCTAAGAATCTCGGGCCAACTGTCGCGGTCACTAGTGGGACGTCTCGTCGATGATCATGAACTCTGGCCTGCTGGTGTGCGTAACACGACCACTCCTGGGTCCAAGTCTTCTCGTAATTTGTCCCAGAAAGGTCCTGTCGGGGTCTCTCCCAAATCTCGCCTCTGCCGAACTATCCGAAAGTCATCGTTCCTTACTAGATCTGTTCTCGTTCCAGAACGGCTGCATACTCATCACGACTCCTTCTGGAAGGTAAATCCAAGTACCATGCATCGGCATGCGCATCGCATCTCTGATGTCGGCGGAGTGGAACGTCATCTCATCTAGATCTGGTACGAAGCTCTTACTTCACTTTCCTCTAATGTCGTCTTCTTTGGACTCGTCTCGTCGCGGCTGCATGGACTGAGCTCCAACGGCTATCCTCGTATCTGGAGTCTCCCAAGAAATTCATCTCACCACCTAGCATCCGAATTAAGTCGAGCCATCCGATCGAGTCGTCAAAACCTCATAATCCCCTAAGAGCTCAACATCTTGGGCACAGTTTAATAGTATCGAGTACATACCACAGCATCGGTGGTCCAACCGTAGAAGGGCAAACCCAAGCCTCACTAATGGCGCCGTAGAACTGCCGCAAACCCGAAGGTTCAAAGGCTTTCACACGGTCATTAAGTCGAGTTAGGGTTTCATTCTTCTAGAGGGACCATAGAATTGCCTGCAAGTCTTTCCGACTACTTTAAACTTGGAATAATTGGTTTCTGACATTCGATCGTCTCTATCGACTCCCAATATCTCCGCGTGAAGTCGTCTCTAGCTGGAATCAATCTATCTGATGACCTCGCATCGGGGTAGGCGAACGATCCACATGTCCTAGTCATTCATCCTCGATGACTAGCGACCTTCTATCATCTCTTAGTATAACTCGTTCTGCACTAACGCCAGCATCTGGGGCAATATCTCGTCGTTCGCAGCAATAACTGGCTCGCTCATCTGCACGCTGAACAGTGCCTCGACCATCATGAATAAGCAACACACCAACGGTCATCAAAATCTGGCTGGCCTCTGTCAGTGGCCCAATCCTCTGATACTGATCGGCACGTCCGAGAAATCTCATAAAGGCGATCCGCCAAACGCTCATGGCGCGGAAACACAGTAAAAAGACACATCTCCGCAATCGAGTGTCGCCGGAATTTCGCCCTGGTCAGTCCTCGTTCGTGACGAGCTCGTGCTGACCGCAACTCTAGCCGTAGCTCTCCCTGCCCGTAATCGTGGCAGCAAAACCATAACTGGTACTGATGAGGCTAGATCGGAATGAATATAATACTGAGCAAAGAAATGTACATCCTAAGGCTTCTTAAGTGGAGTAGAGTATCGTAAATATGCCGCGGAACATACCCACGGTAAGTCACTCTACTTTAGTCATCTATTCCATCAACCAAGGGTCATCCTACGCTCCGAAGGTAAAACCTAACGCTCTGATACCAACTTTATCACGACCCGAAAGTACGGAACATGACCGACACTTAAACTACGAACGTCTCGAGGCGTACGTAATCTAAGTAAACCGAAAACCCAGAAATCCAAACCAAGAAAGATGTAGAGTGCAGGAAAAACCAACTTAAAGCAAGTAGTTTCAATAGCATAAGCCGAATTAGGCGGTTTTAAAAACATCAAAAATTTCGCGAAAATTTTGGCAGAGTCTCCTTTGTAAATACTGGCCCCCAAATGGGATACAACATGAATAGTATACGAAATCAATAAAAAGGCATCCCCAAGCGGGAGCCAGCTCTTCGTCAATCGACGGTCACAACCACACAAGCAATATAATATACAACGCCAAGGGCGAGGATCAAAATTCAAAAGGAAACTCAAAAACCACAAGAAAACCACATAAATACAAAGCGCGACTCTAAGGTCGAAAGAATAAACATCACTGGTCTCTATCTCAAATAAATACATGTTTGGTTGATGGAACTTCTAGATACAACAGAATAATGATATACAAGATATATAATGGGGTTACGATACAAGTAAACCCACCTACTAGCAAATCACCCGAAGGAAACTATGCCCGCAAAGCCGTAATGAAACCTACACGGCAAACCTGCAAGAAACTGGGGCACAACAGGGGTGAGTTGCCAACTCGTGAAGAGAAAAATATCTACGCACAGAAATCGCATAATAACGCAACCTAGGTCAATGATCATAATATATCCTCAAATATATGAATAACACGTAGCCTATAACAAGGCTAGGGTAAATATCTAACCCGAGTGTAATCTCATATGCCCGTGTCAGTGCCTCAAGTAGCAATATATCATATGAATGAGGTATGAATGCATGAAAATAGAATACATGTAAATGAAGAACTGTTTTCATAATTTAGTGAGATTTCCTTTGTATTTTTAAAATGAGGTATCATAATGAAATCAGCATAAAACAGTGCCTAGCATCGGCACAAAACGTAATCCCAATATCTCGATATCTCTGTATCACAGTCTCTGTACCTCAATATCTCGAAATCTCAATGTCTCAATCACAATATCTAGGGCGCCTTCAGCCCAGACCGGCCCCTACCATCCATCTCAAGACCACGACGGTATCCTCCGGATATCCGACGCGTCGGGTAAAATCACCGGTAGGTAGTGCTCCCCTGCCAGGCTCACATTGTCATCATCACGCGCTTCTTTCCCTGGGGTACCTTACCGGGTCCACCATGTACCCGAAACGGTTCATCCGTCTCCTCGAATCGGGTCTCGAAATCCATCAGCAAACTCATGGTGGACGACTCATACATCATGGGAAAAACCGCACTTTTTATTTAAAAAGAGAGAAATCAGTTTATATAAGTTTTGCGGTTTTCCCCCCAAATCCAGAAAATTTCATGGAAATCCGAATCCAAATCATCAATAGCATGTAAAAACCATGAATATAGGCATAACAATGAATAACAGTATGCATGAAGTGACAAGTAATAACTATAATGTTAAGCTGGCATATAAGGCAGGCACACTAATATCATGTCAAATTACTAACAAGCTAAGTCAAGCAATAATATTTTCTAAGGTGTACGTGACATGGCAATTACCGATGAAGATGTGTGTGAGCCGGCAAGTAAGTGTATGTGGTACATACGCATCATCGGTAATGGTGCTGGTGTCCTAACAATATGATATCAACCTTGCAATAAGAAATTATAACATAAATATGCGATGCGAAGCGAACCATAATAATAAGCGGGAGTTGAATACTAGACGCAACTGTAACTAACCTGCATTAATCTAATATAAGTCCTACAAATGGTGCCTTTTGAAATAACACGAATCATGGGGTTTTGAAAATAGGGGCTACGGTGTTTTTATGAAAAGATACGTCTTTTGAAATATCCGTAGGATCCCTTGGGCTGTCTTTTAAAATACCCACGATTCGTTAGTTTTTGAAATAGGTAAGAATCGAATCTAATCTAACAACTAAACTAAACTAAAGGGCTAAGCTAACAAGCTGGACTACAGGTAAGGAAACCGCCTAACATCTGAGTCGATCCATATACATACCTGTATATATATTAGTCGGTGATCCCGCCTCAATAATATCATATCCGATACAATATCTACAATCAGCCATCCCAAGTCAAGAGTGCGGATCAATCATCAAGATATTGCTCGTACGTAAATCCGTCGTACGGCATCCCCAAATCTGGGTACGGGACAATATCATATTCCTCACACCATTCCTCTGGTATCCTCTTTATTCAAGATCATAGTCTAGGGTACTGACATATGTCTAGTACAATACTAATATCCTCAATATACTCATGATCTGACTACAGATCGACAATCTCGTACAAACCGATACCGTCAGCACATATCATCATCAAGGGTATACATCGCCCGATACGCCCTAATATAATTATCCTAGCATATCATGCCTCATATCACGATCACATGTCGACCATTTTATTTATAACACTATTCACCCGTATCGCCGCCCCAAGATCCGCTATAACACCAGGACGTACATCAAGTACGAATCCTGCCATATCACCGATATCACAACCACAAAACAAATCTCATCGACTCAGCTCAATCCCAAGTATCATCCTCAAATCCGTATGTGAACACATAGTCCCATACCCATGTGAATACATAACTATAAAGAATCTCATGAGCACATATAAAAAGGAATGTATGCAAGTATGTATGTGTGTATATGTAGTGCAACACTACCCTAGGGTTCGCAACACTAAAGTAATCCAACACACCAATATCCATCCTAACATCGTTATTAATCCCAAATAACATATACTAATTGTTGGTGTGTATACGCATCCGTATACACCACCACGGACTGCGGGGGTGCTATACGCCATCCACCCGACTTCTCCCCGTAGATATAAATCTACTTACCTGGTCCTCGTTCGCCGGTGCCGACGTCGCCACGCGTTTGCTTGTCGTCTCGAAGCCCACATGGGGTACCTACATATCATAACGCACCATACCGCATTAAAATCCGACTCATGACTAAAACGACGCACGAATCCCACATAGGTCAAAAACTATGGTTGCTTTCGCAAATCGACCCAAAAACCCTCGACGTCGGCGTACAAACGCCAAACCATTGAGAAAACTCCCAACACACTCATTTGCACATTCACGAACACTAATTTTAACATAAAATATGTTAAAATTCACAAAAACCCCAATTTCACTTAAAAAGTCATTTTTCCGAAAATCTAGCAAGCACAATTCACCGTTTTTGTACAAAACATGATGTTTTAACAATTCTAGTGACCAAGATAATAACTTAATATCTTAATTATGCCATAGAAACCATTACGTAAATTTTAAACCCACAATTTAATTCGATTTCAAAAACCTAGTTTGCAATATTAACCAATTTTAACAATTTTATAGCAAAATGCACAAACTACAATCTAGCTTGGATTTTCATGAACTAAAGTATTAAAATACACTTAATAATGTTAATGAAGTCATGAAAAATCCTAATTATATTTTTCTCATAATCAAATTCATGGTTTACAAAAACCTAGCTAGCAATATAGCTTAAATATTACAATTCCAAACTAACAATTTGTAACTAGAAATTTGATTAGGTTTTCATTTCACAATATGAAGAACTACAATTGCAACCACAATTACATACACAAAAACATAACTTGAATTTCATAAACCCTTACTAAGTTTTTCCAAACAACAATTTAACAAAAGGTCTTGATTTATACCTCACAAGATCAAGGATCTAGCATGCAAATTCTAGCCTCCAAAAGTAGCTTCCATACTCCTAGATCCATGTAAGTTTGGCTAATGAGAAATGGGTAGGAGTTGGATTTGGATTTTGGGATTTATTTGATGGATTTTGAGGCAATTTTTGAAGCAAAAGAGATGGAAAATGGGGGGAAAAGATGGGAGCTGTTGTAGCAGAATTTCGACTGAGGAGGGAGTGGGGAGAGGTGTGGGGGAGTTGTGGAAAAGAATCCAAGTCAAAGCCCCTCCCAAATTACCATAATACCCCCACCTACTTTACTATATATAAAAACCTTATTTTAACCCATTTCTCACATGATTTAAGGTCAAAAAGAGGGAAATAAAATTCTTGGGCTGCTACAATAGTGTGGGGCCGGCCAAGGGGAGTGAGGGTGAGTGTGAGAGACTTTACAAAAAAATTCTATGCAAAAAGACCCCCCACAATACCATATTTGCAAGTTTTAGTTCAAAATAACTATATTTTTGTTTACCATATAATAAATCAATTAAAACTTGAAATAAAATACTAAAAAATTATATTACAACTAGATTTTAATTAACATGATTTTAAATATTAAAATTAGCCCATTTAAATTTGTATTTATCGCTAATTTAATGTATTTTCTTACCGGCTTAAAATAATATTAAAATAATTAATTTCGGAAAAATTTTCAGAAAATTTGAAATTTCAGCAGTGGCTCAATAAACACCAAATACTAGCAATTACATAGCTAGAATATATATATTTAATTTTATAATAAAGATGTTTGCATTTTGACTTTTTACAGAAAACCCCTTTATTTTACCGTTTTTTCGAAATTTCACCGAAACGATTTTCAAAACGTTACAATCTTCCCCCCTTAAAGAAATTCGGTCCCCGAATTTAAATTAAAACTTTCCCCAAATACTAAAATATTTCAGCCAAAACCATCAAATCGCCGGGGCTCCGAAATCATAAATACATAAAACAAATCGTAGCGCAACGCATGCGCATGAAAAATGAGCATATAACTCAAACCAGAACTCCGTCAAGCATCCCGCAATCATCGGAGTCATGGGGAAGACATCAATACCAAATCCAAAGCAAAACCAATATGATATAACTCGAAACTATACATGTAAAATATATTCAGGTACTGTCCTCTGACTAGTCTTGCTCAGTACGAAAACACATAGCAATATTATAAAAACGTACTCCTCTATAAGAAAAATCAATCCCCAAAATACGCGTATGAATACTACGTGTGTCTTGTGCGCACGGAAATCAAAATCCAAATATGTTCCATACATATGCACAGAAACAACATCTAAGTGTATCGGGTGTGCACGAAACATCTGTCATAGACAACATGTGTGCCTGACAGCAAAATCAGGGGCATCTGACATGCACGAAAAATCTCGATTTAGTGCATCTGGTGTGCACCAAAATCACACTTCAAAACATGCGCCCAGCATGCGCGAAAATCCAAATCAGGTGCATCCATCGTGCACGAAATCATGAAATCCAATATCAAGTGCCGAACATGCGCAAAATCAAATCAGGTGCACAAGGTGCACAAAACAAATATCGAACATCACCATCGAAATCAAAGTCCAGGGCATCTAAATGCACAACATACGTAACACTGCACTGCAAGCATATATGAACTATACCGCGTGCAAAAACGAAATCGTGTGCGTATATACGCACAAAATCAACTCAAATGTCTAAAACCGTAAAATCGCAAATATGTGAAACCAAGCACGAAAACGATATCAAGTGTAACACTGTGCAAAGATCGTAAATCCTCAATCATCAAAATCAAATCATGCGAATAAATCACCCAAAACATCGAAATCAATAATGGCGGAATAGTACCGCTCAAGTGCATCCTCTAAGAATCTCGGGCGAACTGTCGCGGTCACTAGTGGGACGTCTCGTCGATGATCATGAACTCTGGCCTGCTGGTGTGCGTAACACGACCACTCCTGGTTCCAAGTCTTCTCGTAATTTGTCCCAGAAAGGTCCTGTCGGGGTCTCTCCCAAATCTCGCTTCTGCCGAACTATCCGAAAGTCATCGTTCCTTACTAGATCTGTTCTCGTTCCAGAACGGCTGCATACTCATCATGACTCCTTCTGGAAGGTAAATCCAAGTACCATGCATCGGCATGCGCATCGCATCTCTGATGTCGGCGGAGTGGAACGTCATCTCATCTAGATCTGGTACGAAGCTCTTACTTCACTTTCCTCTAATGTCGTCTTCTTTGGACTCGTCTCGTCGCGGCTGCATGGACTGAGCTCCAACGGCTATTCTCGTATCTGGTGTCTCCCAAGAAATGCATCTCACCACCTAGCATCCGAATTAAGTCGAGCCATCCGATCGAGTCGTCAAAACCTCATAATCCCCCAAGAGCTCAACATCTTGGGCACAGTTTAATAGTATCGATTACATACCACAGTATCGGTGGTCCAGCCGTAGAAGGGCAAACCCAAGCCTCACTAATGGCGCCGTAGAACTGCTGCAAACCCGAAGGTTCAAAGGCTTTCACACGGTCATTAAGTCGAGTTAGGGTTTCATTCTTCTAGAGGGACCATAGAATTGCCTGCATGTCTTTCCGACTACTTTAAACTTGGAATAATAGGTTTCTGACATTCGATTGTCTCTGTCGACTCCCAATGTCTCCGCGTGAAGTCGTCTCTAGCTGGAATCAATCTATCTGATGACCTCGCATCGGGGTAGGAGAACGATCCACATGTCCTAGTCATTCATCCTCGATGACTAGCGACCTTCTATCATCTCTTAGTACAACTCGTTCTGCACTAACGCCAGCATCTGGGGCAATATCTCGTCGTTCGCAGCAATAACTGGCTCGCTCGTCTGCACGCTGAACAGTGCCTCGACCATCATGAATAAGCAACACACCAACGGTCATCAAAATCTGGCTGGCCTCTATCAGTGGCCCAATCCTCTGATACTGATCGGCACGTCCGAGAAATCTCATAAAGGCGATCCGCCAAACGCTCGTGGCGCGGAAACACAGTAAAAAGATACATCTCCGCAATCGAGTGTCGCCGGAATTTCGCCATGGTCAGTCCTCGTTCGTGACGAGCTCGTGCTGACCGCAACTCTAGCCGTAGCTCTCCCTGCCCGTAATCGTGGCAGCAAAACCATAACTGGTACTGATGAGGCTAGATCGGAATGAATATAATACTGAGCAAAGAAATGTACATCCTAAGGCTTCTTAAGTGGAGTAGCGTATCGTAAATATGCCGCGGAACATACCCACGGTACGTCACTCTACTTTAGTCACCTATTCCATCAACCAAGGGTCATCCTACGCTCCGAAGGTGAAACCTAACGCTCTGATACCAACTTTATCACGACCCGAAAGTACGGAACATGATCGGCACTTAAACTTCGAACGTCTCGAGGCGTACGTAATCTAAGTAAACCGAAAACCCAGAAATCCAAACCAAGAAAGATGTAGAGTGCAGGAAAAACCAACTCAAAGCAAGTAGTTTCAATAGCATAAGCCGAATTAGGCGGTTTTAAAAACATCAAAAATTTCGCGAAAATTTCGGCAGAGTCTCCTTTGTAAATACTGGCCCCCAAATGGGATACAACATGAATAGTATACGAAATCAATAAAAATGCATCCCCAAGCGGGAGCTAGCTCTTCGTCAATCGACGGTCACAACCACACAAGCAATATAATATACAACGCCAAGGGCGAGGATCAAAATTCAAAAGGAAACTTAAAAACCACAAGAAAACCACATAAATACAAAGCGCGACTCTAAGGTCGAAGGAATAAACATCACTGGTCTCTATCTCAAATAAATACATGGTTGGTTGATGGAACTTCTAGATACAACAGAATAATGATATACAAGATATATAATGGGGGTATGATACAAGTAAACCCACCTACTAGAAAATCACCCCAAGGAAACTATGCCCGCAAAGCCGTAATGAAACCTGTACGGCAAACCTGCAAGAAACTGGGGCACAACATGGGTTAGTTGCCAACTCGTGAATAGAAAAATATCTACGCACAGAAATCGCATAATAACGCAACCTAGGTCAATGATCATAATATATCCTCAAATATATGAATAACACGTAGCCTATAACAAGGCTAGGGTAAATATCTAACCCGAGTGTAATCTCATATGCCCGTGTCAGTGCCTCAAGTAGCAATATATCATATGAATGAGGTATGATTGCATGAAAATAGAATACATGTAAATGAAGAACTGTTTTCTTAATTTAGTGAGATTTCCTTTGTATTTTTAAAATGAGGTATCATAATGAAATCAGCATAAAACAGTGCCTAGCATCGGCACAAAACGTAATCCCAATATCTCCATATCTCTGTATCACAGTCTCTGTACCTCAATATCTCGAAATCTCAATGTCTCAATCACAATATCTAGGGCGCCGTCAGTCCAGACCGGCCCCTACCATCCATCTCAAGACCACGACGGTATCCTCCGGATATCCGACGCGTCGGGTAAAATCACCGGTAGGTAGTGCTCCCCTGCCAGGCTCACATCGTCATCATCACGCGCTTCTTGCCCCGGGGTACCTTACCGGGTCCACCATGTACCCGAAACGGTTCATCCGTCTCCTCGAATCGGGTCTCGAAATCCATCAGCAAACTCATGGTGGACGACTCATACATCATGGGAAAAACCGCACTTTTTATTTAAAAAGAGAGAAATCAGTTTATATAAGTTTTGCGGTTTTCCCCCTAAATCCAGAAAATTTCATGGAAATCCGAATCCAATTCATCAATAGCATGTAAAAACCATGAATATAGGCATAACAATGAATAACGGTATGCATGAAGTGACAAGTAATAACTACAATGTTAAGCTGGCATATAAGGCAGGCACACTAATATCATGTCAAATTACTAACAAGCTAAGTCAAGCAATAATATTTTCTAAGGTGTACGTGACATGGCAATTACCGATGAAGATGTGTGTGAGCCGGCAAGTAAGTGTACGTGGTACATACGCATCATCGGTAATAGTGCTGGTGTCCTAACAATATGATATCAACATTGCAATAAGAAATTATAACATAAGTATGCGATGCGAAGCGAACCACAATAATAAGCGGGAGCTGAATACTAGACGCAACTGTAACTAACCTGCATTAATCTAATATAAGTCCTACAAATGGTGGCTTTTGAAATAACACGAATCATGAGGTTTTGAAAATAGAGGCTATGGTGTTTTTATGAAAAGATACGTCTTTTGAAATATCCGTAGGATCCCTTGGGCTGTCTTTTAAAATATCCACGATTCGTTAGTTTTTGAAATAGGTAAGAATCGAATCTAATCTAACAACTAAACTAAACTAAAGGGCTAAGCTAACAAGCTGGACTACCGGTAAGGAAACCGCCTAACATCTGAGTCGATCCATATACATACCTGTATATATATTAGTCGGTGATCTCGCCTCAATAATATCATATCCGATACCATATCTACAATCAGCCATCCCAAGTCAAGAGTGCGGATCAATCATCAAGATATAGCTCGTACGTAAATCCGTCATACGGCATCCCCAAATCTGGGTACGGGTCAATATCATATTCCTCACACCATTCCTCTGGTATCCTCTTTATTCAAGATCATAGTCTAGGGTACTGACCTATGTCTAGTACAATACTAATATCCTCAATATACTCATGATCTGACTATAGATCGACAATCTCGTACAAACCGATACCGTCAGCACATAGCATCATCAAGGGTATACATTGCCCGATACGGCCTAATATCAATATCCTAGCATATCATGCCTCATATCACGATCACATGTCGACCATTTTATTTATAACACTATTCACCCGTATCGCCGCCCCAAGATCCGCTATAACACCAGGACGTACCTCAAGTACGAATCCTGCCATATCACCGATATCACAACCACAAAACAAATCTCATCGACTCAGCTCAATCCCAAGTATCATCCTCAAATCCGTATGTGAACACATAGTCCCATACCCATGTGAACACATAACTTTAAAGAATCTCATGAGCACATATAAAAAGGAATGTATGCAAGTATGTATGTGTGTATGTGTAGTGCAACACTACCCTAGGGTTTGCAACACTAAATTAATCCAACATACCAATATTCATCCAAACATCGTTATTAATCCCAAATAACATATACTAATTGTTGGTGTGTATACGCATCCGTATACACCACCACGGACTGCGGGGGTGCTATACGCCATCCACCCGACTTCTCCCCGTAGATATAAATCTACTCACCTGGTCCTCGTTCGCCGGTGCCGACGTCGCCACGCGCTTGCTTGTCGTCTCGAAGTCCACATGAGGTACCGACATATCACAACGCACCATACCGCATTAAAATACGACTCATGACCAAAACGACACACGAATCCCACATAGGTCAAAACCTATGGTTGCTTTCGCAAATCGACCCAAAAACCCTCGACGTCGGCGTACAAACGCCAAACCATCGAGAAAACTCCCAACACACTCATTTTCACATTCACGAACACTAATTTTAATATAAAATATGTTAAAATTCACAAAAACCCCAATTTCACTTAAAAAGTCATTTTTCCGAAAATCTAGCAAGCACAATTCACCGTTTTTGTTCAAAACATGATGTTTTAACAATTCTAGTGACCAAGATGATAATTTAATATCTTAATTATGCCATAGAAACCATTACGTAAATTTTAAACCCACAATTTAATTCGATTTCAAAAACCTAGGTTGCAATATTAACCAATTTTAACAATTTTATAGCAAAATGCACAAACTACAATCTAGCTTGGATTTTCATGAACTAAAGTATTAAAATACACTTAATAATGTTAATGAAGTCATGAAAAAACCTAATTATATTTTTCTCATAATCAAATTCATGGTTTACAAAAACCTAGCTAGCAATATAGCTTAAATATTACAATTCCAAACTAACAATTTGCAACTAGAAATTTGATTAGGTTTTCATTTCACAATATGAAGAACTACAATTGCAACCACAATTACATACACAAAAACCTAACTTGAATTTCATAAACCCTTACTAAGTTTTTCCAAACAACAATTTAACAAAAGGTCTTGATTTATACCTCACAAGATCAAGGATCTAGCATGCAAATTCTAGCCTCCAAAAGTAGCTTCCATGCTCCTAGATCCATGTAAGTTTGGTTAATGAGAAATGGGTAGGAGTTGGATTTCGATTTTGGGATTTATTTGATGGATTTTGAGGCAATTTTTGAAGCAAAAGAGATGGAAAATGGGGGGAAAAGATGGGGGCTGTTGTAGCAGAATTTCGACTGAGGAGGGAGTGGGGAGAGGTGTGGGGGAGTTGTGGAAAAGAATCCAAGTCAAAGCCCCTCCCAAATTACCATAATACCCCCACCTACTTTACTATATATAAAAACCTTATTTTAACCCATTTCTCACATGATTTAAGGTCAAAAAGAGGGAAATAAAATTCTTGGGCTGCTACCATAGTGTGGGACCGGCCAAGGGGAGTGAGGGTGAGTGTGAGAGACTTTACAAAAAAATTCTATGCAAAAAGACCCCCCACAATACCATATTTGCAAGTTTTTGATCAAAATAACTATATTTTTGTTTTCCATATAATAAATCAATTAAAACTTGAAATAAAATACTAAAAAATTATATTACAACTATATTTTAATTAACATGATTTTAAAGATTAAAATTAGCCCATTTAAATTTGTATTTATCGCTAATTTAATGTATTTTCTTACCGGCTTAAAATAATATTAAAATAATTAATTTCGGAAAAATTTTCAGAAAATTTGAAATTTCAGCAGTGGCTCAATAAACACCAAATACTAGCAATTACATAGCTAGAATATATATATTTAATTTTATAATAAAGATTTTTGCATTTTGACTTTTTACAGAAAACCCCCTTATTTTACCGTTTTTTCGAAATTTCACCGAAACGATTTTCAAAACGTTACACTCCCACTGTGCTTTGATTTCCACCCTACCACGGCTCTACTGAGTCATGCAAACATGTGGTTTTTGGGTACAGTCCCGATTCACATGGAGGTAATGAGCGATAGGAGGGGATTCGTCTCTCCCGGTATTGGGGGTTGATGTTGTGCTATGCTCGACTGGCCATAACTGGAAATCCCTGGCCAGGGTTGCAGGGATATACTGGTAAGAGTTATCACTAGTTTCACGATTGTTATGGACCTCACGTCGGCATGACTTATCGAGCTATTGGGGTCTGACGTTTACCACCCCTAGGCGAGATATGCGACATATCAGACGAACAGACCGGACTGTACGGTAAGTGTTATTGGTTGGATTCACAGGAGTGTGAGAGGGCTTGCTCGTCGATCTTCTGATCGCTCAATACCCGGGTGGCCGTTACGTTTAGCAGACCGCTTGCGGCTTATGGGTGTTTGATATGATCATCACCTGCTGCCGGCGTATTGACGAGTCTTTAGAGTTCTACACAGAGGTTTCCTGGCTCAAGCGAAACGAAATAGGAGCGCATATGAGATATATGCGGGACCGAAAATAATGCGTGTATGTGATACCGTATTCTATTCTCGCGTTGAATGCATCGATTGGTTGTATGCGATATAACCTAGTTATCGAATCAAGGATTGATTCGATAAGTCGATACATTGGATATTAGTCGGTCATATGCGCTATGACAGGATCATTAAATCAAGTGTTGATTTAATGATTTAATGTATAATTATATATTTGATATATTACCTTGCATTAACTAGTATTGGTTCACTTAAGATGGTTTTTCTCACTTGATGTGCACATTATATATATGATATATTTTTGTGCACTAGTTTGTATCATGTTTGATGATACATGCAAACTTGGGTGTATGTTTACTTTAAACCATGGTTAAGTGAATGGTTAGGGATTTGGTATCTTTTCTTAACTATTTGTTTTATTTATTTAATTTTAGGGCAGGATACAAAATGGTGGCTTATTTTGTTTTTACCTTGAAGCTTCATGAAGCTTTGACCAGTTTGTTTCTTTCCTAAACCTAACCATTCACCTAACCCTAGTTTATTCTCTACACTTGTTAAACTAACCCAAGATTGCATAATGATTTTATTTTCTATTATTCATAATTCTTATCATATTATCTTCTTCTTCTTCTTCTTCAAGAAGAAAGAAGCATGCTAGCTTCAATGGTAAAATGATAAAAAGAGTGAGAAATCCAATTCTAAAGTGAACCCACTTCCTATTTCTTCATCCTCTACCACTTGCCATGTAGTATAGGGTGTTTTCTTCACAAGTTTCATGACTTGGTGAAGTTGGAGCTTGATCTTGAGTTGCCTCGACGTAGATCATCTTCGGCATCGAAGTCGACGATCTAGCCCGCCCATTTCTCCGATGAAGCCGACGCTAGAGTCCGGGATCCGATGATCGCAGTGAGGGGACATCGTCATGGAGCTAATGATGTAGAGGACCGGATCTACAAAGGTTGTGGCCTCTTTCATTTTATAGCAAAGTAGTTTGCTTGCTAGTTTCGGCTATACCTCTAGTTACGATCTTGCTTAGGGTCACTTGGCACATAGAAATTTTTTGAATTGGCCATGATTGATCACTTATAGAACCTCATAGGTGTGCCTAGGAACCCTACAGTGATATCAGAGCCTAGCTAGAGCCTTAGGCGATGCGTAGACGGAGTTAGAAGTCCGATCGAACCGAAACCCTAATGCAAAATCGCTCTCTGTACATTTTTTGAAATCGGGGATTTTTACGAATTAAAAATATGCAGAAAAATAATCAGGAGTTTTTAGGAGTTACAGTGAAATTCGAGCGGCTAAATCGATCAAACCGCCCCGGAACCGCGGCACGAGCATGGCTAGTGCGGCGGTTCCGCGGCAGTACATCAGCATCTTTCAATTATTTTTGCACAGTAATTCCTATATTGTGGTACTGTATTTTCTGGGATATTTTAACTTCTGCTCAAGAGTTGAGTTTTCTGGGTTGTATTGGGAGTTCGTAGATTCGATCAGATTGTCTAATTTTGTCCGTATGTTTTTCCGGATAATTTATGAATATGTTAAAAAGTTCGACCGAATATAAATACCCACCTTTTCCCCTGTCGGGAAATTTCCAAGTGTTGGATTTTTCCGTAGTTTAATGACGTTATAAGTAGTGCAAGTAATGTGATGGTCCCTCTAGAAGACAACAAACCTTAACTCGATTATGTGACCGTCTTGAACTGCCCTTTGAACCTTAGGGTTTGGGGCAGTACGGCGTGCCACATGTGAGGCGTTGGCTTGACCCTTCTACGGCTGGACCGTTGGTACTGAGGCATGAACTGGATGTTTTTAAACTTATTTCATGTGTTGAGCTGTTTCGGGAAAACTTGGGTGTTTGAATGTTCGATCGGAAAGTTTGAAATTTTCTATTTATCTGGAATAGGATACAATACTTGGAATCCACAAGTAGTTATGAGATAACTGATATGAATGTTATAAACATAGCACTTTAGTCTCACTTGATCGGTTGCCACGGAATTTTGATGTGATCAAAAGTCCATCGCAATCGCGTAGCGTACGCGGATACTCGCCGGATAAACTTAATAGACAGCTACACCCCATAGCCCCGACCAAGTGACTGTAGGAGAACCCCGTCGCCAAAAATCATCCGTTTGGGTGCTCGCAGCAGCGGTGTTCCGCCTTAGTGCACTTCGTCGGCGGTATCGGGGGTGCGACCGTCTACTAAAGTTTGCGACGAGCATTCATTCAGGATGCCGGGGTTCTTGTTGAACTGCCCGACTTTATATTGAAAAGTGTTTCCGATATTGAGACTAAAATGTGGGGTTTATAATTGTTAGGCATGCGATGTCTAAGGAATTCATTTTATTAGGCATGCGATGTCTAAAGAGTTTGCGGATTCCAACTGTTGTAGTTTTACACTTTCTTTTCTGTGACCGTAAGTGTAATATGTGATATCGCCGGTTTCGTTGCTATATGTCAACGACAATTGGGATGCGCATATTTACTTACGTTGATGACATGTGATGTTATGTGTTGCTGGATATGTTATATTGGATCGTCGTGTTTGAATAGCCGGGGGTTTTTATTTGAGATGAGTGTTTTTCTTTTTCATTCATGTAAAAAACATTGTATGTAATATTCTTTTATTGGGGCACTTCCAGGTTGCGGAAGATGTCACCGTTGATGTATATTATTTACTTTTCCGCATTAGGATAGACCCAAGGAGGGAAGCACAAGTAACCGGGTTCTAGGGTCCAGTGGGAGACCATCTCGAGGAGTCGAGTTCGGGTCTCCTAACCCTAGAATTGGTAGGGTTGGTTGCCGCTCTCGTAGGGGTCTAGGGGTATGGGATTGGCTATTCATCACGACCGTGGAATCCGTGTTTTATACTGGCTTGTATTAAAAACACGGACGTCCTAGTATATCCAATATTTCATATGATATTTTCTGCTGCGTTATCTATGATGTGATTATGTGATTTGTTCAGATAGATATAGTATATAGTATATATGATATATTATATAGACGTTGCTTATGTTTTACACCCGCGGTAGCCCTGGCTCGCTCTGCCGTTAGTTACCTAACCTAACGGTGCAGACGGGACATCGAGGCGAATGCGGATGGCATAAGCGTACGTTATATTTATCTGTGATGTTTAGGTGGACTTAAATGATGGGACATTCATTAATGAGATTAATGAAAGAAAATAAACCTAATTGATGTTCTTGAATCGAATTTCAAAATAAAAAACAGGTAGCTACAGTTCTTGCTTTGCATCGCGGTGTTCCTTGTAGAACATCCTGCACCTTATTCAATGAGGAAAGGACCGAGATCCCTTCACCGGGAGTGACTCCTTTAGCAGTAACTGGTAGATGCTACACACTCGGTTTGTCTTTTGATTGCTTCTATAGTTTCTGCTTTGGACAGTGATATATATGATATATCCCGACGAGGAAAGGGCCGACGATCCCTTCACCGGGAGTGACCCCTTTAGCAAAACTAGAAAAGCCTAAAAAACATTCCATTTAAAAACCATTTGATTCCGCAACGAGATCAAGTTCAAAGCGTTAAAGGTTTTCTTAAAAACCATTCGCAACCCTCCGTCATTTTAGGAAGTAGAGTACTTAGTATTCGTGCTGTGTTTGTTGACCATAGTCAAGGCACAGTGTACGGTAGCTAAGTGATGTCTTCCTACACCGCATATGATGCGATTAGTTAGGACAGTCATGTGGCTTTGTTGATCTTAGCCAAGGGTCATATGGGTAGGTCTAATTAATCACGAAATGACGGGTAGAACTTGACTAGTGCTTATGATTTGTTGACCTTAGCCAAGGTCATAGGTGCTAGGGGTAAAAACCATTATCGGGAGTTTCAAGTGTTGAAACTTGCAATAAGATTGCATACCTTCTATGTGATAGTTGGATCCCGATACCCACTGCGAGTAATTGTTACTCCTGGGAGTGTTTGGCACTTTGCAATTAGCCGATCAAGTAGATGTCTAGAAAGGTGTCAACGGGGTTACGCCTCTGGGAAAACGAGATTTATTTTAATTAGGTCCGTGCGAAAGCACGAGGAACCTCCCTCAAAGTACTGACACTGGCCTGGCTGAAAGATTGGCGAACTTGTAGAGTGTAATTAATCCCGGCTAGTCTTTCCTTTTAGGGTTTGAAGGAAGATTTGATAAAAACAGTGGGAACCATCCTAATTAGATAAAATAAATAACCAATCTAATCTTGCAAGAGCGTACGCAGAGTGTTTTCTTCTCTCTCTCTCTCAAGGTAGCGACCATATCACTCCTTAATCAAGATAATAATATGGATGTATTGACCGAACCCGCTTGTTATACTGAGCTGGGGAACGTTGGTCCCGCTCCAACTTATAATTGTTATAAGACAGAACAGGAAATAGGGGAACACCAGAATTCCTGTGCCGCCCAAGCGAAGAAAGTGCATATGATGCATCTCCTTCGGTGTGTTCATTACAAAGAACTGTTTCTCAGTATTCTCTACGTCCTGGGTATTTGATGCCGGATCAGGATCCCAGATATGTAATCAGTTACATAGGGCTACAGAAAGGTAAAGAACTAAGAACGGGTGATAAGTTTCATGAGACAGAAAACGGGGCAAGTGTTGCAGCCAAGTCTGTTGGTCACTGTCACCCTGTATTACCAGTACATTGATTCTGAACAAATGCTATTAGATACCGAACCTGATATACAAAATCATATCTATCTCTTTATAAGTAAAGAAATGATAAAATTTTGTATTGTTGGATAATGTTTTGAACATTTCTATATCAAAAGTTGATCGGTTCAGGCACGTTATCTAAAAGCATTGATGTTCTAAACCAAACTACAGTTCCTCGTATACAGAACACATACAAGAGGAAGAGTTCAGAATTGAACGATTCCTTCTTGAGGTATTGTAGACTAGGTCATATCAATGCGACTCGACTAGCTAAGTTGCACATAGATGCATATTTAAATCTGTTTGAATTTACATCTTGTGAAAACTTGCTAGTCATGTCACAGAGACAAGATGACCATAGCTCTGTTTATTGGAAGCAGAGAAAGAGTTAGTTGAGCTCTTGGGATAATACATGTTGATGTATGAAGGTCCCCTGTCTACACATACCAAAACCGGTTCTTTATACTTCATTACGTTCTCTGATGATCTCTCAAGATTCAGACATATGTTCCTGTTGAAACACAAGTCCGAACCTTTTGAGATATTCACAGAATATAAGCTAGAAGTAGGGAACCAATACGGGTATAAGTATTATGTCCTTTGATGTGATCAGGGAGGAGAATACTTGTGCATAGAATTCCTGGATTGTTCTAAAGGAGAATGAGATTCTCTCTCGGTATTACTCCTCTGATTATACCACAGCACAACGATGTATCAGGGCGGAGCAATAGCACCCTATATGATATGGTGTGCTCTATGATGAGTATTACTGAGTTACCTGTTTCTTTTAGGGAGTTATGCACTTATGAAGTTGCATACCTATTGAATAGGGTTCAATTCAAATCAGTGCCTACCACTCCATATAAGATATGGTATGGGAAGAGCCTATCTCTTAAGTAAGTTAAGATTTGGGATTGTCCGGCCTATGTCAAAAGCAAAATCAGGACAAGATCGAGGTAAGGTCAGTTCTATAGAACTGGAAAGGTTCTAGCTATACAAAACTGTAGCTGATGATTTGACAGAACCAAAGGATTCAATAGTCCCCGACGAACCTCAGCCTCTCCGCCGATCTGGTAGGGTTCCTCACCTGCCTAAGAGATACTTCGGTTTCTAGATGACAGTAGGAGCGAGGATTGCATCATGAGATGATGACCCAACTAGATTCGAGCAGGTCATCGAGAGTAGGGACTCTGTATGAATGGCTGGATGCTTAGCGATCTGAGATGGAATCCATATACACCAACAAAGTATGGGCTTTGGTTGCGATATCTAAAGGGTTAAATCCCCATCAGGAGCAAGTATATCTTGAGAAGATTACTTGGTGAAGATGGAAAAGTTGAGACTTTCAAAGCTAGACTCGTTAAAGGTTTTCGTCATCGACCAGGCGTGGATAATGATGAAACCTTTTCCAGTAGCTGTGCTTAAGTCCATCCAGATCCTACTTACCATTGCTACATACCATGACTACGATATCTGGTGGTTGGGTGCCATGACTTTTTTTCTAAATACTGATTTAGAATAGAAAGTCTATAAGTACACAGCCAGAGGGCTTCGTAAACAGTGGGAGCAGCGGAAACATGTGCAAGTTGCTTTACAGGAAAAAGCAGGCATCGCGGAATTGGAACATCTATTTTGATGTGGTAGTCAAAGAGTTTGACTTCTTCAAAATGGTAGATGAACCTTGTATATACAAAAAGGTAGTATGGAGTATGGTTATGATCCTCATAGAGTACGTGGATAGCATACACTTGATAGGAAAGGAGTTTCCTATGCTACGCTCGGTCAATCTCCGCTTATCACAAGGATTCTCCATACAGGATCAAAGTGATACCTCCTAAATCCTGGGATTTGGATCTATGAGATAGATCTAAATGGATGTTGGGATTCTCACTAGTTGTAGTGAGATGGTATCAATCGATCTTGGGGAGAATCACTGGAAAAGTTCCAGGGTGATAAGGACGACTGAATGTCAGTCGCAGGCATTGTCTTTACCCTCAGTGGAAGGACGGTATGTTGGAAGAGTTCCAAGCTAGATACCGTGGAAAACTAGACGATAAAGGCTGGTAACATCGCAATTAAACATGCTACCAAAGAGGCAGTTTGGGTGTATAGTGGTTCATGAAATGAACTAGGTTCCTACCATTGTGTGACAATGGAAGAGAGGCTTTGGCCCAGGAACCCTGGTCCCATCAGTGACCCAGACATATTCTGAGGCAGCATCACCTGATCATGGAGATAGTTGATCTCCAGGGTAATCGAGGTAAGGAGAGTAGACTCAGAGGACAACACGGCGGATCCACTCATAAAGGCCTTTTCCCAAAGAGAGACTTTTAAGGGATGGTTGAGTATGTGATACTGCAACCACTGCTACAGATGGCCCTAGTGCAAGTGGGAGATTATTAGTTATATGTATGCCCTATAGGCCATTACTGTACATTGGATGTACATTGTAGTGGATGCTGGGACATATATAGGTAGGACTTTCTTGCTCGACATGATAGTACGCTATCTGGTTGCTCTTTATCTTAACATGTATACTTTCAGTCTCTCTGTTACATGTTGATAAAAAACCCTTAGGATGTGTACTCGACTTCCAGGAATATGATGTAGATCATATTAGTGGGGCCTGGGTAGTCAATGAGTACATCCTTCATTATTCCTAGTCGTGGGAATATCGAGACGGGGCATCGATATTCCAGAGTAGACTAGCGTATATCTTCTCGACCCATGTGATGGGCGATGGATGATCCCATATCCATTGGTGTTTGACATCAGAGATGGTATGCGGGTGCCCAGTGGAGACTGGGTACACTGAACGGACTCGCCGAGAACTCCCAGATGGTATTATACCTCACGTCAGATGGCAGTTCTCTGGTGACACTGGTACAGATTAGTCTGTTGACCCGAGATCGTCATAGAGTCTTATGTGTCTCCCACTATGCTTTGATTTCCACCCTACCACAGCTCTACTGAGTCATGCAAACAGGTGGTTTTTGGGTACAGTCCCGATTCACATGGAGGCAATGAGCGATAGGAGGGGATTCGTCTCTCTCGGTATTAGGGGTTGATGTTGTGCTATGCTCGACTGGCCATAACTGGAAATCCCTGGCCAGGGTTGCAGTGATATACTGGTAAAAGTTATTAGTAGTTTCACGATTGTTATCGACCTCACGTCGGCATGACTTATCGAGCTATTGGGGTCTGACGTTTACCACCCCTACGTGAGATATGCGACATATCAGACGAACAAACCGGACTGTACGGTAAATGTTACTGATTGGATTCACAGGAGTGTGAGTGGGCTTGCTCGTCGATCTTCTGATCGCTCAATACCTGGGTGGCCGTTACGTTTAGCAGACCACTTGCGGCTTGTGGGTGTTTGATATGATCATCACCTGCTGCCGGCGTATTGACGAGTCTTTAGAGTCCTACACAGAGGTTTCCTGGCTCAAGCGAAACGAAATAGGAGCGCATATGAGATATGTGCGGGACCGAGAATAATGCGTGTATGTGATACCGTATTCTATTCTCGCGATGAATGCATCGATTGGTTGTATACGATATAACCTAGTTATCGAATCAAGGATTGATCCGATAAGTCGATACATTGGATATTAGTCGGTCATATGCTCTATGACCGGATCATTAAATCAAGTGTTGATTTAATGTATAATTATATATTTGATATATTACTTTGCATTAACTAGTATTGGTTCACTTAAGATGGATTTTCTCACTTTATGTGCACATTGTATATATGATATATTTTTGTGCACTAGTTTGTATCATGTTTGATGATACATGCAAACTTGGGTGTATGTTTACTTTAAACCATGGTTAAGTGAATGGTTAGGGTTTTGATATCTTTTCTTAGCTATTTTTTCTATTTATTTAATTTTAGGGCAAGAAACAAAATGGTGGCTTATTTTGTTTTTATCTTGAAGCTTCATGAAGCTTTGACCAGTTTGTTTCTTTCCTAAACCTAACCATTCACCTAACCCTAGTTTATTCTCTACACTTGTTAAACTAACCCAAGGTTGCATTATGATAAGAATGATTTTATTTTCTATTATTCATAATTCTTATCATATTATCTTCTTCTTCTTCTTATTCAAGAAGAAAGAAGCTTGCTAGCTTCAATGGTAAAATGAGAAAAAGAGTGAGAAATCCAATTCTAAAGTGAACCCACTTCCTATTTCTTCATCCTCTACCACGTGCCATGTAGTATAGGGTGTTTTCTTCACAAGTTTCATGACTTGGTGAAGTTGGAGCTTGATCTTGAGTTGCCTCGACGTAGATCATCTTCGGCATCGAAGTCGACGACCTAGCCCGCCCATTTCTCTGATGAAGCCAACGCTAGAGTCCGGGATCCGATGATCGCAGCGAGGGGACATCGTCATGGAGCTAATGAAGTGGAGGACCGGATCTACAAAGGTTGTAGCCTCTTTCATTTTATAGCAAAGTAGTTTACTTGCTAGTTTCGCCTATACCTCTAGTTACGTTCTTGCTTTAGGTCACTTGGCACATAGAAAATTTTTGAATTGGCCATGATTGATCACTTGTAGAACCTCATGGGTGTGCCTAGGAACCCTACACCAAGGAGCCCTCGCAACCTGAGAGAAGGTGATGATAAAAGACAACTGAATAAACCAATTCTATTTCTCCTGAACCTGGATCCAACCTCGAAGAAGTCCTTTCGAGTTCGTATATAACCATACGATGGATCTATCCAATGGAAGTGGTTGTTCGTAGTGATACGAGGTGTTCTGAGAAATGCAAAGGGTAAAAGAAGGAGTGGCAATGACTTATGCAATTTAGACAATCCAAAAGTCAGTATTTTAAGAAGGTTCGGTCAACTTGGTCACTGAGTCATAGTTTAGGGTCGGTCAAAGGTCGCTGCCAAAGAGAGAGAGAAAAGAAACACCATGCGTGCACTCTAACCTAGATCAGAATGGTTATCACTTTATCTAATCAGGAAACCTCCCACTGTACTGTCAAATTCTCCTCCAAACCTGAAAGAAGGATCAATCGGGATCACTCGAAGAGTAAACCAACTCATCAGTGGGAATCGGGATCCAACTCTCGTCGCATGATAACGTGAAGGAATCCACTCATGTTATCACACTCCAGAAGGTATGCTCATACTTGGCAAGTTTCAGTTTCTTTAGAAACTCCCGATATGATTTTTGCCCCATGCTCTTATGACCTTGACTTTGGCCAAAATGCCATAAGTCACATGCCAAGTTCTACCCATCATTATCTTGTCAATTTGAACCCACACGCACATGCCCCTGACTTTGGCCAAATGGCAGAACGACTGCCCCAAACTAACTCATCTATTTATGCAACAAATGAATACCCAGCAGCTACCAAACACTATGCCTTGGCTTTTGTCAAAATACATAGCTTGAATACTACTGAATACCCAAAAGAAATGACGGAGGGCTACGACTGGTTTTTGGCGAAAAACCTTTAACGTAATGAGCTTGATATCGTTGAAGGAACCTGATAGCTTTTTATAAAAAATATAGTGGCGAAAACCTTTGCTAAAGAGGTCGGATCTCGGCTCTTTCCTCGTAGAATGAGGTGCAGGATATTCTAACTGAATACCGCGATGCAAAGCAACATGTAATCGACTATAGTGAAGTTATTACCCTGACACAAACCTCTGCCCAAGGGGTCACTCCCGGTGACGGGATCTCGGCCCTTGCCTCGTCGAATGAGGTGCAGGATATTCCAACTGAATACCACTGTGCAAAACAAAAGAAAACGTCTTTGTAATAACACTTTTTAAAACTGTTCCAACAACATCCAAACAGGTTTGTTTTCCTTTGCATTGATCAGAATCAACGCAGTCCCATCAATTAATCACACCAGAAAAGAACGAAAATAAAATGTAAGTATATACCATCCGCATTCGCCACTGGGTCCCGTCATTGCCCGTTAGGTTACTTAACTAACGACAGAGCGGGAACAGGACTAGCACGGGTGTAAAACATATACACCATCTACTAGTATATATACCAATATAAAATAATCGCTCTAGGCGTGATAATATACAAGATTACAGAAAAGTAATAAGCATCACAGAACAATACAGATAATCTAGGATTCCCGGGTTTCACAGAGCCGCTACTGAAACCCGACGTTCCCCTGGTCGTGTGGATAGCCTGTGCAATGAAACCTAGACCCCTACAGGTGCGGCAAGTTACCCGCCAAAACCTGAAGCGAGGCAGCTCCCTACAGCATAGTGAATGGACCACCCTGCACATCACGGAATCCGGTAACTTGAGCACCCCTCCTTGGGTCAACCTGTACCCCCTACGAGTGCGGCGAATAGTCTGCCAATTCTAGAGTGAGGCCCCTCTGCCTCTCAAAGCCATGAGATACGGACCCGTTGCCCTCCATGACCAGGCTATCCGTGCACTGCGTCGCGGGGTAAAACCTAGTACAGAAATGAAAAATATGTACAACGGGTACATCGACCTCAGCCCGGTCGTTCCCCAAAAGAATATTATACAAACAGGCAGTGACGGCAATCCACATGTTGGACGCTCTCCCCGCAATATCAAATCTATAAATAAATCCAAACTTCACTACCAATGCACACTGCTATCCACCACGACAAATCCGCAACATCACAGCACAACACAGAACATCAACGCGAATGTCACGTTCGCAAACCCGTCTAAAAGGACTATAGCAATTAGACGCAATTTACCGCTCGAATGACATTCACGGTCGGAGATATAATGTAAGTACTGTAAACTAACAAGTTTAAAATTTCGATCGACAAAACTTCCCGAAGTGGGCCCCACGTACATCTGCAGTACACAAATAAAATCTGGGCCCAAACAAAACATTCCAGAAACCAAAATTCCCTATGAAGAAGCCCCAGAAGAAATTTAGCACAATGAAGCACCAAGACGGCAGCGGAACTGCGGCCAAACTTTGGCAAGTGCGGCGGTTCTGTGGCCGTACGGTCGAATCAGTAGCCCAAATTTCTACTGTGTTCTTAAAAAAGCCTGCACGATTTTCTGAGATGCTCAAAATGATTTTTAGACCTGTTTTAAAAATCAACAGAAACTTTTCACTGAAAAATGTGGTTTTTGAAATTTCGTTCGATCGTTGTTTTAAACGCGTTAGAACAAGTTAGTAAAGGTTAATGGCGTGGCTCTGATACCATGTAAGTCTACAGTAGCGCCCCGGCCGTCATTCTGAAGCCAAACGCGGAACAAAAACTTTTATAACTTGCGCTATCGCATACTATAACCCGGATCTTGCTATTAACACTAAACTAACAAACTATAAAGAGGTAGAAAGGCTATACCGATCGATCCGAGTCCTTCGGTCTTTAGCCATCATCCCACGCTCCTTTGCGGCATCTGCGATCTCGCTCGATCTTCGGTCTCCTCGTCCAGGTGGCACCACGTCAACGGATCTTTATACGGGCTCCCGCCTCTATACCGAGGCAATTCGGTCATCAAGTCTGCTAAAAGAGATGACCAAGATGAAGTAGAGAATGATGTAGAATGCTTTGTCTCGTTTCATCCAAAACCATGGATGAACGGTTAATGAAGTTGCCTTTTAATAGAGTAATGAGAAATAAGCTATGAAATTTCTATGAACCAAATTCCATCATCTATCTCCACCCCCAAAATAGGGCTCGGCCATATACAGGAGAGGAGGGGCCGGCCAATGATGAGGTGGGGGGTGAGCACAAGAAATCAAGGGGTGAAGCTTAGAAGAAAATATAAACAAAGATCTTCACAAAATATCTTAGCAAGAACAAAAGTCATTTAATGCAAACAATGAGTCATAAAACCTAGTCATCAATTCTAGAAGCTCCCTTATGACTCACCCTCATCCAAAACAAATGAAGAAAAGATAATTCTGCATTAAATCGAATGTTTAAGATGGGTGATAGAAAAAAATTGGCAACTTCGAAAAGCGATCCCGAAACGAATTTCAGGATAACCCCATAACTGTACATATATACCCGCATTTGTATTACGACCGAATACAAATGCAACTGAGACAAAGATATTATATCTACACAGTATAATACTCGGATCCGGCTTAAACCAAAGCCAAACAGTATTATCTGCCCGAAATATGACACGTGCATAAATATACGTGCATTTTCCGAACCCTGCCATAAAACCATGCGGCCTCTACAACGTTTCGCCCGAAATTGGGAAACTATCTGTGGGGGAATCTAATGACTCATCAGTACCCTGGCAGTGGGTTTAACTACAAGCACGTCAGCGGCACTAGCAGTGCGTAATGGCTGCCCATGTACTGACCTCAAGGGAAGCCGATGAGCGAACTCATCCTGGAACCCTACTGAGCCTAACAGTGACAACATACATACAGTCCGGTTCGTTCATCTATGAGGATCGCATATCGGGCCTAGGGGGCTGGTAACGTCAGACCCCCAATAGCGGTATAAGTCGTGTCGGAGACAGCCCAGAACACCCTGAGAAACTACTGGAATACTTACCAGTAATTCTCATCTGCCTTGGCCAAGGACTTGGTGTAATGGCTTTCCTAGACACAGCGCGATCTCACCCCCAATACCGGAAGAGACAAATCCCCTGCCGATCCGCTCACTTGCCTCCATGTGGCTCGGGACTGTACCCAAAAAAGACCTGTTTGCACGACTCCTTTGAGCTGTGGTAGGGTAGAAATCAAAGCATAGTGGAAAATCACACGAGACAAATGACGACCTTAGGTCGATGAACTAACATGTACACATGTCACCAGGGAACTGCTATCTGACGCTAGGTAAAATACCAACCAGCAGGTTCCCGGCGAGTCCTGTCCGGTGTACTCATAACCCAATGAGCACCTGTATACATCTTAGGTGATCTAACTGACACCAGTGGCTTGTGAGACTGGCCACCGCCCCTCGTCAGGGTCTCGACTGTATACACTAGTCTACTCCAGAGTATCGATGCCCTGTCTCGAAACTCCTACGACTAAGGACCACAATTAAGGATGTGCTTACTGTTGGTGGTCAAGCAAGATCCTAAGGGCTCTATCAACGTGTAATAGTGATCAGTCACCTGAACCTGTACACGACTGATAAAGGCAAAACCAGATAGAATACTATCATCTCGAATAAGACTGTGCTACCGGTATAGGTCCTCCTCAATCATTGCAATCACGTACCTGCGATCCAATAATTGACTTTGAGGGCACTATATCCATTATTGTATGTGTAGACATTGGACCACACACATCGCTGTGTATGTGTCCCAAGAGCTCGCTCGCTCTTTCTCCGTGTCCAGTGAACGGAGTCTTCGTCAACTTTCTTTTGAGACATGATTGATAAGTTGCATAGGACTGATATTCAAATGGATCCAAATATCCCTCTTTATGTAACTTCGTCAACCATGTTTCATTGATGTGACCCAGTCTACAATGCCATAAGAAAGCCTGATTTAATTCCGGAGAGTTTCTTTTAAGTGTGTTCTGGATGCTGAAAACCTGAGCTTGATTTAATGCGTATATGCCGTTATCTAATATATCTGACTCAATCAAATTTTGATTAAGGTGGATGTGTACCACATCGCTTACAAATGTAAAATCATATCCTTCTTTTGAAAGTAAAGATACAGAGATGATATTACATGTCAGACTAGGTACACACAAACAGTTACGTAAAACCAAAATCTGTCCACTTGTCAATCCTAGGCGATATTCCCTACGGATACATCATCCATGTTCATTCCGTTAGAAATCCTGAGAGTCATATCACCTGCCTTGATAACTCTACGGTTTCTCAAAGCCTGTAATGAATTACAGATATGAGATCCTGATCCAGTATCTAGTACCCAGGAAGTAGAGTTAATTGACATACAGTTTTCAATCATAAACACACTCGAAGCCGAAGCCACAACTTTCTTCGAATCCTGGTTTCTAGCTTTCCAAGCCCTGCATTCTTTCTGACAGTACGCTTTCCCGTGACAATAGAAACATCCTTCCTTCCCTACTATTATCCCCAAAACTTTTGCCCTATCCTTTCCCTCTACCTTACTGACACCGCCTATCGGCTTGGTGGAGGCCTTCTTCTTCTCTCCCTTGGCTTTCGCCTTGGATCCAGAAGAGGAAGATTCTCCAATGAGCAGAGCGGGTGTCTCCCTGGATTCCTGCAGGGTTCCCTCTGAGCTCCTCAATATGTTAAGGAGTTCTGGAAGTGTAACTTCCTTCCTTTGAATTTTGAAATTCAAGATAAACTGGGCGTAAGTGGAGGGGAGGGACTGTAGAATCAAGTCAATACATAGCTCATTCTCCAACGTGATCCCATGGTCTGTGAGCTGTTAAATATATCTAATCATCGTAAGGACGTGGTCCTCTATAGATGAACCGACAGCCAATCTCGCCTGAAGTAATATCTTCAAGGTCTCATATCTTGCGATACATGATTGCTCTCCATATAAAACTTTGGTATGGAGGAAGATGGAAGCTAAGTCCATCTTCTCGTGCTGCCTCTGGTGTTTACTATCTATTGAGATTAACACGAGGCACTTGGCTTTCGCACAATCCTTTTCCCAAGTATTATGGATTTCAATATCCGCGGTGGTGGAATCTGGATCTGGGACGGCGGGGGCTTTGGTAGTAAGGAGGTAGTCCAGCTTTTCATAGGTAAGTGCTATCTAGACATTCCTTAGCCAATCAATATAGTTTGGCCAAGTCAATTTATTAACTAATAACCTAAGTCCGGTCATTGTGGTCTCTACAATTAGGAAAGAAAGAAGAAACACTCAGCATGATGCTCTTGCAAGTTTAGATTGGTTATTAATATATCTAAACAGGATGGCTCCCACTGTTCCTCGAATCCTTCCTCAAAACAAAAAAGATGAATTAGTCAGGATTAATCTCACTCTTATAATTCTTGCTTAACCTTTCAGCTAGGCTGGTGTCGGTACTTCGAGGGAGATTTTCCAACGCTTTCGCGAAGTTCCTTAATTACATAACCTCTTTTTCCTAGAGTCGTAGTCCCGCTAACACCGTTCTAAATACTTACTTGGAATATAGCATTGATTGTTTAGTGAAAAAATCTCCCGAAGAATAGCAGATACTCACAGTAGGATCGGGATCCAAATATCATCGTGTGACAACTTTGAAGGAATCGTACCAAAATCATCATACTCCAAATGATATGCAACACTAACAAGTGTTAATTTTCTTAGAAACTCTCGATGTGGATTTTTGCCCCATGCTCTTATGACCTTGACGAAGGCCAACATATCATAAGTCACATGTTAAGTTCTATCCATCATTGTCCAGATTAATTTGAACCCACCCGTACATACCTTTGACGAAGGCCAACATAATACTACGACTGTCCCAAACTAATCCATCTATCTATACTACATATAAATACCCATCAGGTACCAATCACTATGCCTTGGCGAAAGTCAAAATACATAGCTTGAATACTACTAAATACCCATATGAAATGACGGAGGGCTACGAATGGTTTTGGCGAAACCTTGAACGTAATGAACTTGATATAGTCGAAGGAACCGTGATAACTTTTTAAAAGGAGTGGTTTAGGCTCCGCATTTAAAATTTGCTTTTTGAAGAAAACCGAGTGGTTTTGGAACTGTTCCAACGATTAAGCTTTTGTTTGTTTTTCCTTGCATTAATCAATATTAATGCGGTCCCATCATTTAACTCTATCATTGCATAAAAAGAAACGAAAATACAACGTACGCTTATGCCATCCGCGTTCGCAACGAGGCCCCGTCATCCACCGTTAGGTAACTTAACTATCGGCAGAGCGGGGGCTAGACTAGCGCCGGTGCAAAACATAAGCAATGCCTACTATATATCATATATATATATATTCATTCGTCTCACGCAATAATAGGCATTCCAGATCACAAATGAATATATTGGATATACTAGGAATTCCGTGTTTCGTTTAAGCCTATAACGAAAGAAGGATTCCATGGTCATGATGAATAGCCAAACCCCATTCAAGACTCCTACGGGTGCGGAAAACTACCCGCCAAATTCCTGAAGTGAAGCAACCTCCCTTAATAAAATGAGTAGGCCACTTGGCACTTCAATAACCCGGTAGTTTGTGCACCCACCTTGGGTCTATCTTAGGAGCAAAAACAGTAAAAAGAAATAATACAACGGTGGCTACAACCTCAACCCGGATATACCTCGCAAAATAATATTACATCATTTTTACAAATTACATGAACGAAAGAAAAGAAAACACTCTTCTCACATCCCCCGGCTATTCATCCAAGATGATCCAATACTCTATATACACAAACCATCATCACATCACAGATATGTGCAACCCCCACTAATCGACGTATAGCGATTATCAGATGTTTAGCATCATATAAACAAACACAGAATCTCATTAGCGATGAATCTTAGAATTTCGATCGATAAGCCAAATCCGAGTCTACCCCATGCACAATCCAGCACGCAAACAGTTCTGGGTAGAAATCAAATATTCCCAAAATCACAACTCCAGAAAATAGACCGACAGAAAAAAACTGAGTCAACTCGGCCTCGACTTGGCCGCGGAACCGCGGCGAAATGCACTGTTTCGCTGCGCTTCCACGGCGGTCTTGGCGAGTTACGATCTCGTTTTTCTTGAGTATTCTTAGAAAACCCTGCTTATATTTTTAAGGTCTCTGAAATAATTTTTAGATTAGTTTTTAAAATCGACAGATACATGGGTTTTTGATCGTGATTTTGGGATTTTTCCAACGATCGAATTTCTAACTACTTGCTAACTAGCTAGTTAAGGTTTTGTAGGCTCTGATACTGTAAGCCGATGTCGCGCACCCCGCGGGTTCGCGGGGAGGCAGAATTTTCAAAAAACAATTTTACCGAATTTCGCAACATCGGCTAACTCCAGGATCTATACTAAAACATTAACTAACTAAACTAACTAGAACATTTAGCTATTCGGTAAGAGTGTTATACCTCTTAGAACCGGTCCTTCGGGTCTTCTTGTCCTCCTCTCCTTGGCTCCTCGGTGAACGGATGAAGGTTGCGACATCGACCTCTTCGCGTCAAAGATGATCTACCCGAGAGTTTGTTCTTCAAGCTACAACCTTTAAACAGAGGTAACTAGGGTAAATGGTTTGCTAATCCAAGTAGCCTAGGTGATATAGAGAATGTCTAATAGATTTTATTATCTCACTAAACCCTTTATTTCACAACACATGTGAGTGTACGGGTTTACTAGAGGAAGAAGGAGATGGAACTTGGAGAGAAAAGTGAGAGAGCAAAAATGAAGAATGAGTGAAATGGCTGTGTAGAGAATGGCTAATATCTCATCTCACGTATTGAACCATGGAGATTTTTCACAATATAAAAATCTCCCATGCTTCAATAGTGATCTGAAACCAATATAATAATCCATGAGCCATTCCTCTCACCATGCCAAGTATGTCTCCTCCAATTCCACCTCATTAATCCATTTACCAAAAATGGATAATACTAAACAATGAGGTGTCTCCTTCTAGAAGCCTTCTTGAGAAAATTACAAGAATACCCCTCACCGTATATATATACCCGTATCCGTATTTCGAAAAATACGAATAAACTGAGACAATAACAATCTAATAATACAATACTAGGATCCGTCTTAAAACAAAGCCCACTATTATTGTCCGCCAGAACATCATCCGTGTACAAGTACATGTATGTGATCGTAGCCCTGTCGTAAAACCATACAGCCTCTACATATTTTGCCCGAAGCAAGGAAACCCTTTGTGTGTGACTCTAAAGACTCGACAGTACGCTGGCAGTGGATTTAACCACAAGCACGTCAGCGGTACTAGCTGCACGTAACGGCTACCCAGGTATCTGTCGATAAGAAGGTCGATGAGCAAACTCATCCGTACTCCTACTGAGCCTGTCTGTGACAATCTCCGTACAGTCCGGTCTGTTCGTCTAAGATACTCGCATATCAGGCCTAGGGGGATGGTAAACGTCAGACCCTAACAGCCCAATAAGTCATGCCGGATGAGAGCCCAATACACCCTGAGAAACTACTGGAGTGCCTACCAGTATTTCTTAACGGCCCTGGCCAGGGACTTTGTGTAATGGCTTTCTGAACACTGGCGATATCAACCCACAATACCGGGAAAGACGAATCCTATCTGACCACCACTGCCTCCAAGTGCTTCGGGACTACACCCAACTACTACCTGTTTGCATGGCTCCTTTAAGCCGTGGTAGGGTAGTAATCGAAGTGCAGTGGGAACACACTCGAGACGAAGAGGCGATGGCAAGTCAACGGACTAACCTATACTCATGTCACCTGGAAACTGCTTCCTGACGATTGGTATAATACCAACCAGCAGTTCCCGATGAGTCCTGTCCAGTGTAACTCATAACCTAATGAGCACCTTAATACTATCTCCAGTACGTCATACTAATGGCTGTGGGACAGACCATATCCCCTGCTGGGATGAGAAGAATATATACTAGTCTACTCAGGAGTATCGATGCCCCATCTCGATAATCCTATGACTAGGGACTTGTATAAGGATGTGCTTATAGACTACCCAGCCACCACTAGTGTGACTGCCATTACAATGCTGGTAGTCAAGCAATGATCCCAAGCTTCCAATATGTAATATACAATCCATTATGATACAATAATGGCCTCTAGGGCATATCTCACTAATAGGTGGCCCATTCAATTTGTTGATTGGGGTTGCCTCACTTCTGGGATTGGCGGGTAACTTGCCGCACTCGTAGGGGTCTAGGTTTTTCATTGCATAGGCTATCCACACGACCGGGGAACGTCGAGTTTCATTTGCGGCTCAAAGGAAACCCGGGACTCCTAGATTATCCGTTATTCTGTATTGCTTATCGCTTTTCTGTGATGTTGCTTATGTAAGTGCACGGCGGCGCCCCGGCCGTCATTCCGACGCCGGAATGCGGAAGCGGTGAAAAACTTTAATTTTTGCGGACTTAGCAAACCGGCACCACCGCGCACTAAACACCCGGATCGTAACCATTAACTAGTCCTAGCTAACTACAAGAAAGGGAATAGAGATATACCGACGATCGAAGTCCTCCGGTCTTCTCGTCATGGTCCCGATCTCCTGCGGAAAGTCCTGTCTCCTCCTCGTCGCCGGAAGTGCACCACATCGCCTACTTTGTTTACAGGCTCCCACCTCAATGCCGAGGCAACTCGGGCACGAAGCCGGCTACTCGACGTGCCCAAGGTTCGCTGTAGAATATGTAGTCCTCAAGTCTCACTTTTGGGGTTGTAGGAATTGCCTTTTGGTGGAGGGATAAACAATGGAGTTTGGAGATGGAACTTGTATGAATTTTCCCAAACCAAATGAGTGTAATCCCCTCATGTAAAAAATGGGACAGCCCCTCAAAAGGAATGGCCGGCCACTACAAGGGGGAGTGAGTGAGAATGAGGGAGAGTGTGATAGAAAATGAGAGAGCCATCCAATAATAAGCTATCATAAGGAAAATAATGATCACCAAGAAAAGTCCTCACTCAACAACCATACCATCTCCCATCATCAACAATCATCAAGCATGATGACTTCAAAAAGTCAAGCCATCATGAAGAGGTCAAGGTCAAGGAATGGTGCATATCATGAAAACCATCATGATACAAATATTGCAAAGAACCCCCTTCCAAAAACTTATTTGCAACAATGCAAATAAGCCCTCCTCCACCAATCTTCGGCCAATGAACGGAACAATGGAAATCGGCCGAAACGGAAAGCAAACTGGCAACTCCAGAAAACTGGTCCCGTAATAAATTACGGGAAAACCCCGATACTGTGCATACACACCCGCATTTGTATTCCGACCGAAATACAAATGCAATGAGACAAAATCTACACTGTACTATACTAGGATCCGGCTTATACCAAAGCCGGCTAGTAATATCTGTTCGATCCTGATCCGTGTAATACCGCACGTATCTGATCGAACCCTGCCATATATCCATACGGCCTATAGTACAGACTGTCCGATCCTAATCCGTGCAATACCGCACGTATCTGATCGGACCTTACCATATCTCCATACGGCCTCTACAACCTTTCGCCCGAGAGCTGAGTAACTGAATGTGGGGGACTCTAAAGACTCGTCAACACCTTGGTTGTGGATTTAACCACTAGCACGTCAGAGGTATAAGCCAATACGTAACGGGCTACCAGTTATTGACCAAAAGGGATGTCTGTGAGCGAACTCAGCCTGACAACCTTACTGAGCCTGTCAGTGACAATATCCGTGCAGTCCGGTCCGTTCGTCTATGAGTATCGCATGGCGGGCCTAGGGGGTTGGTAAAAGTCAGACCCCCAAAAGCAGTACAAGTCGTGTCGGAGTGTAGCCCAGAACACCCTGAGATACTACTGGAATACCTACCAGTAAATCTCCTTGCCTTGGCCAAGGACTTTGTGTAATGGCTCTCCTAGACACAGCACGACCTCACCCCCAATACCGGGAGAGACGAACCCCTGAAGATACGCTCACTGCCTCCATGTGGCTCGGGACTGTACCCAACTAAAACCTGTTTGCACGACTCCTTTGAGCCGTGGTAGGGTAGTAATCAAAGTACAGTGGGAACTCACACGAGACAAATGACGATCCCCAGGTCGATGAACTAACCTGCACACATGTCACCAGGGAACTGCCATCTGACGTCTGGTATATGACCAACTAGCATGTTCCCGGCGAGTCCTGTCCGGTGTACTCATAACCCAATGAGCACCTGTATACATCTTAGGTGATCCAACTGACACCAGTGGCTTGCGAGACCGGCCACCGCCCCTCGTCGGGGTCTCGACTGTATACACTAGTCTACTAATGGAGTATCGATGCCCAGTCTCGAAACTCCCACGACTAGGGACCTTTTAAGGATAAGCTTATAGACCCCCAGCTCCCACTTATATGATCGCCCTCATACTGCTGGTGGTCAAGTAAGAATCCTAGGGGCTCTATCAACGTGTAATAGCGACGTGTCAGGTCACCTAAAGCAGTACACGATGATAAAGGTAAACCAGATAGCATACTATCATCTCGAGTAAGACTGTCCTACCGGGATAGGTCCTCCCTCAATCATTACAATCACGTACCTGTGACCTAATAATTGACTCTGAGGGCACTATCTCCAACAATCTCCCACTTGCACTCAAGGCTAATTATTGCGATGTCGCATACTCACAGCCCGTGTGATACCGAACATCCAACTCCTCTACTAGTCAGTCTCACAAAGCTCGTTTGCGGAACTATTGCGTTCGAGGAATAGCCTCAGTGAGTGGATCCGCTTAGTTGTTTCTTTCTATGTCTCTCTATATCTCAAGTTCGCGGAGAAACCCATCTCCCGAAAAGAGTAATACCTGTCTCAGAATGTGTCTGGATGTCTGATGGGACCTAGCTCATAAATGAACTCCAAATCCAAACTTCTTAGACTGTATCGTCAACTGAACTTAATCAGTATCCTGCGCGCCATGCCTCCCTCAGTATTGCCTTGGACCACCTGTCCAAAATACTGCCCCTCATCAGAAGGAAAAACTATAACTCTGACAACCTCCTTGTCGTCCATGTCACCTTGGAAGCCTGGAATGATAACTGTTTCCTGAATGAGGCTGTCGTTATCATATCCCTAGAACATCCACTTATGTTCTAAAACTGCTTCCGACTGTTTCTCCAGGATTGGATTAATGTCAACTTATTGCATCTAGTGCAAGAACAACATCTGGTGTGGTACTTGACATCTCACGATTGACTCAATTGCCTGAGCAAGTGATCTGTCAATCATGCCCGTCCCTCTCCCCTTTAGTCTGTAAGACACCTTTGGAGAGGGTGACTCCATTACCTGCAGGTACACTACCGTGCCAGGAGTCGTCCATCCTAAATACTCTTAGAATGCTGTCAAGTACCCTGATTGGGAAACCACCCAAATCTAGATCTAAAACCATAGATCTAGTAACCAGTATGTCTGATATAAAATCCATTTCCTTTGTGGAGAAACAACTGTGTGACGACCAAAGTATAACCGATCGTAGTATAGGAGCTTCCTTTCCTACTCTGTGTATGTCATCCAAATACCAGGACATCACACTCTACTACCTTCTCAACAAATCCATCCCCTATTCTGATGAAGTCAAACCCATGACTGTCACGTCAGAAATAGATGATCTATCTCCGCTATATCTGCTTTAGTCTATAAATAGACATAAGCTACCTGTCCACCAATGCTTCCGCTGCTCCCACTGACTACGACAACCCTCTGGCAGAGTCATATAGACGTACACTTCTAAAACTGGTTTAGAACGACGCTATACTCATCCTCCCGCCGGGTCTCGTAACCTGGAACAACAGCAATGGCAATTATGGGTAAACAAGAACTTCCCTGTCACCGTGCTTGAGGCTACCGTAGTGCCTCTCGGGTGCCTGAAGTTACCCACCTTATCTACGGAGTGGCCAATGGAATGTCAATCCAGATTGAATCTTTAGGTTCCTTATCAAATCTTCAGTAATCGTTTGTGGTTCTGGAATCACTTCCAGTTCTACCATACTCCCACTACTGTTTTCTGAAAAAATCCATCTTTAATAAAACTGTGGCGAGTCTAGAACAATATCGCTATTGTTCATCCAGATGGTAGAAAGTCAACCCTCGTCATAGCCTGGGTCAACCCACAAACAGCCATTACAGAAAACGTGCCTTGAGTTATCCAGAGTCTGGTTTTAAGCATAATCCGGACAACTCCCCGTACCTTAACATCGTTAAGATATGAACTGTTCTATATCCAATATAGAATCAGAGGCACTGATTTATTTGAACCAGATTCACATCATGCAGCTGTCCCCAGCGCATGTCAACTAAATGGAAGGAGGCCGATCAGCGTTACTCAACTTAGGAATACTTCCAATTATGAGTAACCTGAAAGAGAAGCAAGATCTCTTTATCATTACTATCAACTGAATACCATACACAAGTATCTACATCTTCGATCTCTTTGAAGAATCCCGATACTTGCTATACCTGGTTCTCTACTCTATTCAAATACCTATAACTTCTCAAAATTTGGACCCTGTGTTTCCGCGAAACACCTGTCTAAAAACTAGAGAAGTCATAAGTAAACCGAATATAGTACGAGGACCAAGCCCTCTGTCCTGATGGACCCTGGACAACATACAATCCTTTGTATAAGTCCCTTGAGTCTGATAACTCATTCACTGTGTGTCGTAGGTTGAAAACTGTACTTATGGTTATGAAGAATTACACCGCTGTTTAATGCTCCTTACCTAACCATCCACTGATATAGGTAAATGTCACAGACATAATTTCAGAAAGGTATATCTCACTCTATGAAAATAGACGTACAGATACATCGATTTGAAATTGGTGCATAACGGCGGATATTCAAAACCAAATACTTGCCGTCCGGCAAATAACCCAGGTGACTTCCTCAAATATCACCGATTACAACGAATCCCGATATAATGAGGACAATCACCTAATTCCAAATAGCTTACTCCCACTCATCATCTGTAAAACCATACAGATGTGAGAATCATACTTGGTAAATACATACCCTGGAGCAAGTGTCTAATCGGGAAATCAGTTTTCTTTTAACATTACACAGTGAAACTGAAACATTGAAATGTTCCGATGGGGTATTCTGGTATTCCTAGTAATGCCTCTTCCAGATTCACGACTGTAACCGTATAGTTCTTTGCCACCTCTCCAAATCCCTTCATATGTCTTTAGTCTTTACCTTCTGCACACCCTTTTAGGCCAAATGGTTTTCTTCCTTCCCTACCGTTCGGCACCAGCCTATGGTTTGGAAGAAGACTATCCAATAAGCATAATGGGTGTACTGTCCCAATCCTAGGAACACTCGCAATGAGAGAGGGTGAAGATAAAAGACAACCGAATAAACCTTATTCCTATTTCTCCTGAACCAGAATCCATCCCCGAACTGGAACAAGTTCCATTCGAGTTCGTATATAACCATACGATGGAGTATCCAATATAACTGTGGATCTTCGTAGTGATACGGATTGTCCTGGAGAAATACAAAGGTGACTTGGGAGTGGTAACGAAATATTTGGTTTGGTCGTGAATATCTGTTGCAATTTACTTTGCCCTCTTACTAATCCCTTGCTTTGTCTGAACTTAATACCTTCTGCACACCATCGTTATGCTAATTGGTTTTCTTCATTCCCTACCGGTCGGCACCAGCCTAAGGTTTGGAAGAAGACAATCCAATTTGCGTAATAGGTGTACTACCCCTAAACCAAGGAGTACCCGTAACCTGAGAGAGGGTAAAAGGAAAAGACAACTGAATAATCCTATCCGTTTTCTCCAGAACCTGAAACCATCCTCGAATAAATTCCTTCGAGTTCGTATCTAACCATACGATGGTTTTGTCCAATGGAAGTGGACGTTCGTAGTAAAACGGGGTGTCCTGGAGAAAAGGGTAAAAGTAGGAGTGGCAATGAGGTTTGCTACTCTGACAATCCAAAAGCCAGTGTTAAAGAAGGTTCGGTCAACTTGGTCACTGAGTCAAAGTCTTAGGGTCGGGTCAATGGTCGCTGCCAAAGAGAGAGAGAGAAAAGAAACACTCAGCGTGCACTCTAACCTAGATCAGAATGGTCACCAATTTATCTAATCTGGAAACCTCCCACTGTACCTCAAATTCTCCTCCAAACCTGAAAGAAGAATTAGTCGGGGTTACCCGAGGAGTAAACTAACTCATCAGTGGGAATCGGGATCCAACTCTCATCGCATGACAACGTGACGGAATCCGCTCACGGTATCACACTCCAGAAGGTATGCGCATATCTGGCAAGTTTCAGTTCTTTTGAAACTCCCGATGTGATTTCTGCCCCATGCTCTTATGACCTTGGCGAAGGTCAACAAATCATAAGTCACATGTCAAGTTCTACCCGTCATTATCCAGGTTAATTTGAATCCACCCGTACAAGCCCTTGACGAAGGTCAACAAGGCTATACGACTGTCCCAAACCAACGCATCTATCTATGCAACAGAAAGGTAACAAGCAGCTACCATACACTATGCCTTGACGAAGGTCAACAAACATAGCATGAATACTACGTGCTACCCGTCTGAAACGACGGAGGGCTACGAATAGTTTCTGGCGAAAACCTTTAACGTAATGAACTTGATATCGTCGAAGGAACGGATAGCTTTTTAAAAATATAGTGACGAAAACCATTGCTAAAGAGGTCACTCCCGGTGAAGGGATCTCGGCTCTTTCCCCGTAGAATGGGGTGCAGGATATTCCAAATGAATACCGCGATGCAAAGCAAAAGTAATCGGCTATAGTGAAGTTAATGCCCTGACGCAAACTTCTGTCCAAGGGGTCACTCCCGGTGAAGGGATCTCGGCCCTTGCCTCGTCGACTGAGGAGCAGGATATTCCAATGAATACCGCGATGCAAAGCAAAAGTAAACGTCCTTGCAATAACGGCTTTTTGAAAAGTGTTCCAACAACATCAGATTAGGTTTGTTTTAACTCGCATTGATCCGAATCAATGCAGTCCCATCAATTGATCACACCAAAAAGAACGAAAATATACTGATGTACGTATATGCCATCCGCATTCGCCACTGGGTCCCGTCATTACCCGTTAGGTTAGCTAACTAACGACAGAGCGGGGACTGGACTAGCGCGGATGCAAAACATATACAACATCTACTAATAAATATACCAATATATTATATTTCGCTCAAGGCGTGAATAAAATGCAACATCACAGAGAATGAACAGCATCACAGAAACAATACAGATATCTGGGATCCCCGGGTTTCATAGAGCCACTACTGAAACCCGACGTTCCCCTGGTCGTGTGGATAGCCTGCGCAATGAAATCCTAGACCCCTACGGGCACGGCAAGTCACCCGCCAAAACCTGAAGCGAGGCAGCCCCCTTCAGTACTGTGAATGGACCACCCAGCACTTCACGGAATCCGGCAACTTGGGCACCCCTCCTGGGTCAACCTGTACCCCCTACGAGTGCGGCGAATAGCCCGCCAATTCCAGAGTGAAGCCCCCTCCGTCTCAATGCCATGAGATGCGGGCTTGTTGCCCCCTAGAACCCGGCTATCCGTGCACCCCTCCGCGGGGTAATCCTAGTACAGAAAGTAAAATACACATACAACGGGTACATCGACCGCAACCAGGTCATGCCCCAAAAGAATAATACAATCAGGCAGTGACGGCAGTCCACATGTCGGACGCTCGCCCCGCAATATCAAATGTACATAATACAACCACAACAGTACTAGCATTGCATCCAGGCTATCCCCCACGACCGATCCGCAACATCACAGCAAAAACAAAACATCAACGTGAAAGTCACGTTCGCAAATCCGTCTAACCGGGCTATAGCAGTTAGACCGGATTTACCGATCAAGTGACATTCACGGTCGCAGATATAATGTAAATACTGTGAAAAATGTGTTTAAAATATCCGATCGATCAAAAATTAACCAGCGGGCCCCCAATCAAAACTGTAGCACTCACAGAAATCCTGGGCCCAATTTTAATATTCCAAAACCCATATTTTAAGCCCAGAAGGCCTCTGTAAAAAATTGGTGAAGTGATCTCCACAGTGTGCGGCGGAAGGGCGGCGGGAAGGGGGTTTTCGCGGCGGTTCCGCGCTCCAACTGTGGAGTTACTTCGTCGAATTTTTACAGAGCTCTTAGATTTTCCAGTACATCAATATTTTACAACCTGAAAAATTTTTCGACACCAAAAATTTCCAACAGAAAACTGATGTGGGCAAATACGGGTTTTTGGACATTTCGATCGATCGGAACTAAAAAACACATTACACAAAGCTAGACTAAGTTAATGGCGAGGCTCTGATACCACTGTAAGTGCACGGCGGCGCCCCGGCCGTCATTCCGACGCCGGAATGCGGAAGCGGTGAAAAACTTTAATTTTTGCGGACTTAGCAAACCGGCACCACCGCGCACTAAACACACGGATCGTAACCATTAACTAGTCCTAGCTAACTACAAGAAAGGGAATAGAGATATACCGACGATCCAAGTCCTCCGGTCTTCTCGTCATGGTCCCGATCTCCTGCGGAAAGTCCTGTCTCCTCCTCGTCGCCGGAAGTGCACCACATCGCCTACTTTGTTTACGGGCTCCCACCTCAATGCCGAGGCAACTCGGGCACGAAGCCGGCTACTCGACGTGCCCAAGGTTCGCTGTAGAATATGTAGTCCTCAAGTCTCACTTTTGGGGTTGTAGGAATTGCCTTTTGGTGGAGGGATAAACAATGGAGTTTGGAGATGGAACTTGTATGAATTTTCCCAAGCCAAATGAGTGTAATCCCCTCATGTAAAAAATGGGACAGCCCCTCAAAAGGAATGGCCGGCCACTACAAGGGGGAGTGAGTGAGAATGAGGGAGAGTGTGATAGAAAATGAGAGAGCCATCCAATAATAAGCTATCATAAGGAAAATAATGATCACCAAGAAAAGTCCTCACTCAACAACCATACCATCTCCCATCATCAACAATCATCAAGCATGATGACTTCAAAAAGTCAAGCCATCATGAAGAGGTCAAGGTCAAGGAATGGTGCATATCATGAAAACCATCATGATACAAATATTGCAAAGAACCCCCTTCCAAAAACTTATTTGCAACAATGCAAATAAGCCCTCCTCCACCAATCTTCGGCCAATGAACGGAACAATGGAAATCGGCCGAAACGGAAAGCAAACTGGCAACTCCAGAAAACTGGTCCCGTAATAAATTACGGGAAAACCCCGATACTGTGCATACACACCCGCATTTGTATTCCGACCGAAATACAAATGCAATGAGACAAAATCTACACTGTACTATACTAGGATCCGGCTTATACCAAAGCCGGCTAGTAATATCTGTTCGATCCTGATCCGTGTAATACCGCACGTATCTGATCGAACCCTGCCATATATCCATACGGCCTATAGTACAGACTGTCCGATCCTAATCCGTGCAATACCGCACGTATCTGATCGGACCTTGCCATATCTCCATACGGCCTCTACAACCTTTCGCCCGAGAGCTGAGTAACTGAATGTGGGGGACTCTAAAGACTCGTCAACACCTTGGTTGTGGATTTAACCACTAGCACGTCAGAGGTATAAGCCAATACGTAACGGGCTACCAGGTATTGACCAAAAGGGATGTCTGTGAGCGAACTCAGCCTGACAACCCTACTGAGCCTGTCAGTGACAATATCCGTGCAGTCCGGTCCGTTCGTCTATGAGTATCGCATGGCGGGCCTAGGGGGTTGGTAAAAGTCAGACCCCCAAAAGCGGTACAAGTCGTGTCGGAGTGTAGCCCAGAACACCCTGAGATACTACTGGAATACCTACCAGTAAATCTCCTTGCCTTGGCCAAGGACTTTGTGTAATGGCTCTCCTAGACACAGCACGACCTCACCCCCAATACCGGAAGAGACGAACCCCTGAAGATACGCTCACTGCCTCCATGTGGCTCGGGACTGTACCCAACTAAAACCTGTTTGCACGACTCCTTTGAGCCGTGGTAGGGTAGTAATCAAAGTACAGTGGGAACTCACACGAGACAAATGACGATCCCCAGGTCGATGAACTAACCTGCACACATGTCACCAGGGAACTGCCATCTGACGTCTGGTATATGACCAACTAGCATGTTCCCGGCGAGTCCTGTCCGGTGTACTCATAACCCAATGAGCACCTGTATACATCTTAGGTGATCCAACTGACACCAGTGGCTTGCGAGACCGGCCACCGCCCCTCGTCGGGGTCTCGACTGTATACACTAGTCTACTAATGGAGTATCGATGCCCAGTCTCGAAACTCCCACGACTAGGGACCTTTTAAGGATAAGCTTATAGACCCCCAGCTCCCACTTATATGATCGCCCTCATACTGCTGGTGGTCAAGCAAGAATCCTAGGGGCTCTATCAACGTGTAATAGCGACGTGTCAGGTCACCTAAAGCAGTACACGATGATAAAGGTAAACCAGATAGCATACTATCATCTCGAGTAAGACTGTCCTACCGGGATAGGTCCTCCCTCAATCATTACAATCACGTACCTGTGACCTAATAATTGACTCTGAGGGCACTATCTCCAACAACTTATATCATGCCTGGGGAGAATGTTATATATATATTTATATATACTAGTAGATGTTGTATATGTTTTGCATCCGCACTAGTCCAGCCCCCGCTCTGTCGTTAGTTAAGTAACCTAACGGTGCATGACGGGCCCCGTGGCGAATGCGTATGGCATATACGTACATTTTTTTCGTTCTTTTCCGGTGTGATATGGATTAATTGATAGGACTGCATTAATTCTGATTGATGCAAGGAAAGCAAACCTTTGTGATGTTGTTGGAACCAATTTTGAAAAATGTTATTACAAACGTTTCGCTTTGCTTTGCACAGCGGTATTCGTTTATGAATATCCAGTACCTCATTCGACGAAGCAGGAGCCGAGATCCTTTCATAGGGAGTGAGCTCTTGGGAAAAAGTTTACGTCATTATAATAACTTCACTATAGTCGATTCTTTTGCTTTGCATCGTGGTATTCAGTTAGGAATATCCTGCACCTCATTCGATGAGGAAAAAGCCGAGATCCCATCACAGGGAGTGACCTCATTAGCAAAATTTTACGTCACTATATATTTGTAAAACCACTCGAGTTCTTTCAATAATATCAAGTTCATTATGTTAAAGGTTTTTTGCCAAAAACCAGTCGTAGCCATCCGTCATTTCAGATGGGTACCACCTAGTGTTCATGCTATGTTTGTTGGCAAGCATCAAGACATAGTGAATGGTAGTTGAGTGATATTTATCTGTTGCATGGATATGCGATTGATCGCGACAGTCATACAGCTTTGTTGGAAAGCGTCAAAAGTTTGTGCGGTTGGGTTCGAGTTAATCCAGGACAATGACGGGTTGAACTTGACTAGTGGCCTATAACTTGTTGGCAAGCGTCAAGGTTATAGGTCGCTAGAGGAAAAAACCACATCGGATGTTTCAAATATACAGGAAACTTGCCAGGCATGCGCATTCCTTCTGGAGTGTGGTGACTTGAGTGGCTTCCATCACGTTATCATGCGATGATATTTGGATCCCGATTCCCACTGATGAGTATGTGTTACTCCTCGGGTGATTTTCAGATGATCCCGACTAATTCTCCTTTTAGGGTTTGAAGGATAATTCAAGGAAACAGTGGGAGCCATCCTGATTAGATAAAGTGATTAACCAATCTAATCTAGGTTAGAGTGCATGCTAAGTGTTTCTTTTCTCTCTCTCTCTTTGGCAGCGACCATGACCTGACCCTAAACTAAAACTCATGAACCAAGTTAACCGAACTTTCTTAAAACACTTTGGCTTTTGGATTGTTATTTAGTCACATATATCATTGCCACTCCTATTTTCCCTTTGCATTTTTCCAGAACAATCCGTATCACTATGAAGATCCACATTTCTTGGATATTCCATCGTATAGTTATATACGAACTCGAAGGAACTTGTTCCAGTTCGAGGATGGATTCCGGTTCTGGAGAAATTGAATAGGATTATTCGATTGTCTTTTCCCTTTACCTTCTCTCAGGTTTCCAGGGCTCCTAGTATTAGGAGAGTACACCTATTGTGCTTATTGGATAGTCTTCTTCCAAACAATAGGCGGGTGCCGATAGGTAGGGAAGGAAGAAAACCAATTAGCCTAAGTGTGGTGTACAGAAAGTAATAAGTAAACACATATAAAGGGATTGCAGTGAGGGCAAGGAAGTATACGGTTACTGTCATGAATCTGGATAGTGGAAGATGCATTACTAGGAATATCCGGCGACCCCCTCAAAACATTTTCATGTTTCAGTTTTTCTGTGCGGTGTTAAGTGAAAACTATTTTCCCAATAAGATTCTAACTCCAGGATATGTATTTACCAGATTTGATTCTCACATCTATATGGTGTTACGGATGCTGAGTGGGAGTAAAATATTGGAAATTGGGTGATTAGATTCTCATCATATCGAAATTCTTTGTAATTGGTGATATTTGAGGAAATCAACTGGGTTTTGCCTGACGACAAATATTTGGTTTTGAATTTCCATCGTTATGCACTAATTTCAAACTGATATATCTGTACGTTTATTTTATAAAGAGAGATATACATTTTTGAAATTATGTTTATGACATTTACCTATATCAGTTGATGGTTAGGTAAGGAGCATTCAATAGCTGTGTAATTCTTCTTAACCATAGTATAGTTTTCAACCTACGATGCACAGGGTTTGAGTTATTAAACTCAGTGGACTTATAAAGAGTATTGTATGTTGTCCGGTGTCGGTTAGGACAAAGGGGTTGGTACTAGTACTATATTTTGTTTACTCATGACTTCTATAGTTTTAGACACGTATTTCATTGAAATACAAGATCCAGATTTTGAGAAGATATAGGTATAAGAATAAAGTAGAGAACCATATATTGCAAGTATCAGGATTCTTCAAGGTGATTGAAGATGTAGATACTTATGTTTGCCGGGTTTCTTAGTACCCTCATTATGTTTTCTAAGGCATCTAGCATTCAATTTAAAAAAATCTAGAGTGTTAGGAAACCCGGATAAAAGATCTAACTAGAGAATTAGGGTTAGGTTATACAAGTAAACATCTTTACTCTAAGTGAACAAGAAATACAACCTTTGTAGACCGGTCCTTCACTTCTAAAGCTCCGTGTAGTAGTAGTTTCGCTCCAAGTAGTGGTCTCCCGGACTCTCGTTAGGCTCCACTAGGCGAAAGGAACAAGTTTGCTTGAAGAACTTCGAGGCCGAAGATGATCTGCATCGAGGAACCTCCAACTCAAGCCACCTTTTTACTAATTGATAATTAGTGAAGCAAACAACCTATACTAAATGGATAGTCTAGTGTAGATTGGTGAAGTAGGAATTTTAATCAGTTTAGAATAATTTTTCTCACTCTTTTTCTTCACTCACTTGAAGCTAGAAAGCAAGAAGGAGATGAAGAAGAAACTCAAGAATGATCAAGTGTGAACCATGGGTGAGAAAATATCATAAATAACTCTTGTAGAGACTAAACGATGGCTAAAGATAATGGTTAGGTTAATAAATATCTAGAGTAAAACAAATCAGTGGACTAAGTCAATGGGTTCCACAAGCTTCTCCAAGCTTCAAGCCATGACTAATTACCACTTAATTTTGATTTTCCCTTAATAATTAAATCCCCACATTATCTTAAGTATGGTATGAGTCTCATACACCTAAGTCCAATGTATCATCTAGCATGACCCAAAGAAATAATACATTAATTTATATCACATATATATTAAATGTATAAAGAGAAAACATTTTCTTAAGTGAGCTAATATTAGTTAATATATATTAATATATCAAATATATAATTACACATTAAAATATTAAATCAATACTTGATTTAATAACCCGGCTGTATCGCATACAACCGACTAATATCATTTATATGCATATCACATATACATATAACATAACATTGAATCAACACTTGATTCAACAATCCGATTATATCACATATAACCTATATTGCGAGATTGGAATACGGTATCACATACACGTATTAATCTTGGTCCCACACATATCACATGTGTGCCCTACATCATTTCGCATGCGCTAGGAAACCTCTGTGTAGGACTCTAATGACACGTCAATATGCTGGCAGTAGGTGATGATCAAAGCTGTCACCCACAAGCCGTCAGCGGTACTAGCTGGATGTAACGGCTACCCGGGTATTGAGCGATCTGAAGATCAACAAGAAAGCTTGTCCATACTCCTGTGAATCCAACAGTAACACTACCGTACAATCCAGTCTCTTTGTCTGATATGTCGCATATCGATTCTAGGGGTGGTAAACGTAAGACCCCAGTAACTTGATAAGTCATAGCGATGTGAGGTTCATAACGGGTCGAGAAACTACTGATAACACTTACCAGTAAATCTCTGTATCATCCATGGCCAGGGACTTCCTGTTATGGCCAATCGAGTACAGCGCAATATCAACCCTCAATACCGAGAGAGACAAATCCCCTCCTATCGCTGATTGCCTCCATATGACTCGGGACTGTACCCAAAAATCACCGTTTTGCATGCTCTCTTGAACGTGGTAAGGTGGAAATCAGAGCACAGTGGGGATCACACAAGACTCTATAACGATCTCGGGTCTACAGACTAACCTGTACCAGTGTCACCAGAGAACTACTATCTGACGTTAGGTATAATACCATCTAGGAGTTCTCGGCGAGTCCTGTTCAGTATACCCAGTCTCCACTGATCACCCGTATACCATCTTTGATGTCAAACACCAATGTATATGGGATCATCCATCGCCCATCAAATGGGTCAAGAAGCGTATACGCTAGTCTACTCTGTAATATCGATGCCCCGTCTCGATACACCCTCGACTAGGAACAATTAAAGGATGAACTTGTGAACTACCCTGGACTTAGTAGTATGATCTGCATTCTAGTCCTGGTACTCAAGTATACATCCTAAGGGCTTTATCAACATGTGAGAGCAAGACAGTATCACAATACTAGTCTACATGTTAAGATAAAGAGTAACCGGATAGCATACTATCATGTCGAGTAAGAAAGTTCCCCCTATATATGTCCAAGAATCCATTGTAATATACAATCATGTACAACAATAGCCTCTAAGGCATTCATACAACTAACAGTGTTTAATATTCCATTGTAAGTAATAGTTTTGAGAACTTGCTTCTCTCTTAGGTTACTCATGTGTGGGTGCACTCCTTGATGAGTAATGTTGCTTGGCCTCATTCCATCTAGTTGATATACACTGGAAAAGACTATTTGTATTTTGAATCTAGTTCCAATTAAATTAGTGCCTTTGTTTCTATATTGGATATATAGAATGGATTCATATCTTAATGATGTTAAGGCATATAGAGTTGTTCGGCTTATGCTTAAAACCAGAATCCGGATAAACTCTAGGCTCGTTTCAGTAATAACAGTTTGTGGGATATCCCGGGCTTCGACGAGGGTTAACATTTGTAACGTTTCAAAATAATAAAATATCATTTTTGGGAATTTTTATAATTTAATATTATTTTAATGAATATTTTAATATTCCGGTATAATTAAATGCAAATAAATGGGGAAAAATTATGGAAAATTCTAAAATAGGATATTTTATGGAATTATGTCATTTTTATGTTTTTATGATTAGTTTGACACTAATTTAGTGCTAATCACGATTAAAAATCGCTAATCGGATTTTTAGCAAATTTTGTGCAAAATATGCACATATCTTTTTTGTACACTTGTGTTACATTTTCTTGCCATGGTTTTACTTTGGGGTTACTATTCGAGCGAGAAGGATTTAAAAAGGAAAAGGAAAATGGAAAGTAATATAATATGAGGGTTGGTGAGAGAGAGAGAGGTATAGGTTATTTTGACCAAGACTTAGTCATTTCCTCTTCAACCATCACTCATTTCTCTCCCTCTCCCTCTTATTGCTGCTGAGCTGCTGCTCCCTCTTCTCCCTCCCCTTTTCAAACCCCAAAATCACCATGAAATCAACTCTAAAACCCTACTCCCATTTCACTAAAAAGGTGCACGAGCTCAAGATCTACACATTGGACCAAGGAAGCAAGGATTTTGTCCACTAGGGGCAACTCAAGAAAATTCTTGAGTTGCCAAAAGAGGTAAATTCTGCACCTATTAGAGTAGTATTTCAATTCTTATTGCATCCATTCTAGTTTCATATCGATATGGTGTCGTTTGGTGGATTTGTGAAACATCAAGTTAGGGTTTAGGGTTTGATATGAAATCAAAGTGAAATTGAGGCTTGTTGTGACCTTAGAACCCCTTGTATGATGTTAAATTTGACCCAAACCTGAACTAGAAACCAGAATACGGATTTATGGAATCGATGTCGGGGAAAAACTGTGAATCTGTAAGGGTTTTATTGAATCTGCTTTCACCCGAGACACCTGAAAATAAAATTGATTGGACAGTGAGATGTGTAGGCACCCTAGAACCATCACACAAGACCCTAGCCCCTAACTTTTCTTCCCGGCTGTAAATTTATTCCCTCTGGCCGCAAATTGCGGCCAGACCTGCACCAAATTGGGTCGTTTTGGTTCTGTAGCTCCTACATGTGTAGACTAGACCCCTGACATGTATAGATTTGTCTAATTTGACCTAGGGTGAAATCTGGAGCCTGTTTCCTAAGTTGCTGTTTTGGATTCGTGTTTCCGTATTTCCGTATTGTGAATTCTGAGTTTGCGTACTCGACTACTTGGCGTTTATACGACGATATCGAGAATTGTTGATGGTTTTGGAAGCATTTTCCATACGTTCTAACCTATAGAACATAGCGTATCGTTTTGGGGTTTCGTATGCCGTTTTAGTTTTGAATTGGTTTTGATACGCATTTGCGATACGTTAATGTGTAGGTACCCCATGAAGACTTCGGGATGACAAGCAAACGCGTGGCGACGTCGACAGATAAAGACACAAGGTGAGTCGATTATATCTACGGGAGAAGTCGGGGGGATGGCATATAGCACCTCCGCAGTCCGTGGTGATGTATACGAATACGTATACACACATATATTTATTATGTGTTGGTTAATATTATTTATGGTAATAATGGATTATTGATGACAATGATGTATTGGTTTAGTAGTGCGAAACCCTAGAGTAGGGGTTGCACACCCACACATACACGTACACATATACTTGCATACATTCTTTCTTTTATCTGTGCGCATTTGGAGGTGAGTATATCTACACATGGGTATGGTACTATGTGTTCATATACGGGATTTGAGGATGATACGTGGGATTACGATGAGTCGATGAGATTTGATCTGAGGCCGTGAGATTCGGCGATATGACAGAGTTCGTATTTGAGATGCGACATGATGGTTTTAGCGGGCCTTTGGGCTTGTGTTTTACCCCGCATTCATATTTATATAGATGGTATCGATGGTACTAGACTGAGACTTGTACCCTAGATTATGTGATATGATGGTAGTGATACCTGATATGTGATGAGATGAATGTGATATTGACCGTACCTAGCTATTGGGATGTCATACGATGATTTACCGTACGAGCTTTAAATTGATGTTAGATACGCACTCATGACTCGAGGATGTTATATGATATACCGTAGCGTACGTGATAGTATTGAGGCGAGATCACCGACTATTGCATATACTTATATGTATATCGACTCAGATTTAGGTGGTTTCCATACCCCTGCCGATTGACTTGATAGTTGGGTCCGTAGTTCGCATAGTAGGCGTTAGACTAGACCCGAGTCATACTTATTTCAAAACTAATAAATCGGGGATATTTTAAAGATTGGCAAAAGGGATTCTACGGATATTTTCAAATGTAGCATCCGTTCTTAAAACACCGTAGCCCTTATTTTACCAAAAACCCCGATTCGTCTTATTTCAAAAGGCAAGGCTGCATGATATAGTTATTGAGGTAGATTCTTTACTGTTGCGTTGATTACTCGATTGCGCATATTCATAATATTTGCATCGCATTACTTGTGCTTATTGCTATATTACCAGCATGCTGTTAGGACACCAGCACCATTATCGATGATGCGTATGTTCCACGTACACTATTTGCCGGCTCACACACATCTCATCGATAATTGCCATGCCACTACACTGTGGTACTGTTGCATTCCTGATTTGATCCTTGCATGGCATATTGTACACTTATACCTGTACACATACATAGATGATTCTGACTTGATTAGAGATTTGAGGACCGCCAGATATTCTTTAAAACTGATTCATTTTAAAAAGAGCGGTTTCCTTCGACATATGCACATTACTATTCCCTGTTGCATGACTTGCTGATATGCTTACCTTTCTTTACATGCCGCATACATCATGTTTGATTATACGCATTGAGATTTGTTGTTTCCATGATATTTCTGGATTTGGGAACCGTGGGTGTTTCAAAAAGAGAATATGTGATTGTTTAAAAAACCCGGTTACCTTGATATGATATTTCAGTGCGTCCACCATGTGTTTTCTCGGTGCTGAGAGCAACATGTAAAACCCGATTCGAGAAGGAGGATGAGGCCGATTGCGGGTACATGGTGGACCCGGTATGGTACCCGGGGCGAGAACGGTTTCGCTGTGTAGTAGACGGTGAGCCTGGCAGAGGGACTACTACCTACCGGTGATTGGTTGGACCTGGCGGTTATCCGGAGGATACCGACTATAGTCGATAGATGGATATGGGCGTACTACTGGGGCCGAGGGCCGATTCTGCAGATGGAGCCCGTGGGCTGGTCCGGACTGATGGGGCCCGTTATATGAGGATTTATGTGCCGATGCTGGGCACAATTTTCATGATGTTTTCGAGTGTCGATGCTGGACACTCCGGTTCCATGATTTTGACGTGTCGCGAGGGACACAGGTGGTTTATATCCTCATATTTCCATGCATATGCTGATGATATTTACATGCAAGGTGGTTATTGTCGTTGGGTGATGAGTGGACGGGATCCACGTATATGCAGATTTAATTACATTGATCATACCTCATATTTATGATATGCTATTACCTGAGGCACTGGTACGAGCACTTGGCACTACACTCATGTATAGAGATTACATTGCCAGTTTAGCATGCTGCAGACTTATTCACTTTGAGGTTTATATTTATATCTGATCGTATTGACCTAGGATGGATCATACATTCGATCTCTGTTTGTAGATATTTTCTATTCACGAGTTGGCAACTCACCCCCGTTGTGCTACAGTTCTTGCAGGTTTTTTCCGTACAAATTCCATAGCGGCTTTTCTGGCACACTGCTTCCATACGGGTGACTTGCTTTGGTAGGTGGGTTCTTTTGTATCAGAACCGCCATTGTTCATGTATTATTCATTGTATCTAGAAATTCCATCAACCAAAAGTTATAGATTATTTCAGACTTAGAAAAGCAGTGATGTATTATTTCGACCTTAGAGTCGCGCTTGTAGTATTACGGTTTTCTGGCTGTTTTTTTTAGTTTCTTTTTGAGTTTTGATTCTCGCCCTTTGGCGTTGTATATTATATTGCTTGCGTGGTTGTGACCGTCGATTGACGAAGAGCTAGCTCCCGCTTGGGGATGCCTTTTTCCTTGCATATATATATATATATATATGTTATTCTTGTTGTACCCCGTTCGGGGCCAGTATTTACAAAAGAAACTCTGCCGAAATTTTCAGGAAAGATTACACATTTAAAAAGAAATGCATATTCGGCTTAGTTATTTAAAAAACTTGATTTTTTAAAACATGTTTTCTTTACTTCATAAAACCAGTTTTCTTGATTTACTCCGTAAAATGGTCTTAGATTTCTGGGCTTTTGGCTTACTTGGATCAGATGGGGTCCTATAGGCTTCATATGGTTCAAGGGCCAGTCACATGCTCTTTCTGGTCGTGACAACATTCTACCATCTGGAAGATCAATAGTTATATTGTTCTTGACTCGCCACCAGTTTTAGTAAAATGATTTCTTTTCAGAAAACATTAGTGAGAGTATGGTAGAACTGGAATTGATTCCAGAACCACAAACGATTACTGAAAATTTAGTAAAACCTAAAGATTCAATTGGATTCGACATTCCATTAGCCACTTCGCAGATTTAGTGGGCAACCTCAGGCACCTAAGAGGTACTTCAGTCTCCTCAAAGATGGTGATAGGGAGGTTTTTAATTACCCAAACATGCAACTACTTTAGTCTCCTCATAGTCTAGAACAGCAGCAATTGAGTCAATCATGAGATGTTAAGTACCACACCAGATATTAATTTTGCACTGGATGCAATAAGTATATATTAATCCAATCTTGGAGAAACGTTGGGAAGCAGTTATGAACATAAGTGGATGTTCTTGGTATATGGTAACAGCAGCCTCCTTAAAGAGGCTGTTATCATTTTTGGATTCCAAGGTGACGTGGATGACAGAGTGGCTATTAGAGTTATATTTTTCCTTCTTTTGAGGAGCAGTATGTTGGAAAGGTGGTCCAAGCGGATACTGAGCAAGGCATGGCACGGGATACTGATTAAATTCAGTGGATGATATGGTCTAAGAAGTTTGTTGGATTTGGAGTTCATTTGTGAACTGGGTCCCATCAAATATCCAGAAAAATTCTAAGACAGGTATCGCTCATTTCGGGAGATAGTATTTCTCCGCGAAGTTGAGATATAGAGAGATAAAGATAGAATCCTTATAGCGGATCCACTCACTGAGGCTATTTCTTGAACGCAATAGTTTCGCAAACGGGCTTTGCGAAACTGATTAGTAAAGAAGTTGGGTGTTCGGTATCACACGGGCTGTGAGTATGCGACCCCGCAATAATTAGCCTTAAGTGCAAGTGGGAGATTGTTGGCTATAGTGCCCTCAAGTCAATTATTGTAATTGCAGGCACGCGATTGTGATGATTGAAGGAGGACCTATACGGATAGAGTCTTACTCAAGATGATAGTATGCTATCTTGTTTGTCTCTGTCATCATGTACATGCATTATGTGGTATTACATATCACTATTACATGTTGATAGAGCCCATAGGATTCTTGCTTGACAACCAGCATTATGATGGCGATCATATACATGGGAGTTGGGTGGTCTATAAGCACATCCTTAAATGTCCCTAATCGCGGGAGTATCGAGACTGGGCATCGATACTCCGGAATAGACTAGTGTATACTTATCGAAACCCTGACGAGGGGCAGTGGCCGGTCGCACAAGCCATTGGTGTCAGTCAGTCACCTAAGATAGTATGCAGGTGCTCATTACGTTATGAGTACGCTGGACGGACTCGTCGGGAACATGCTAGTTGGTATTATACCTATTGTCAGATAGCAGTTCCTAGGTGACATGTGTACAGGTTAGTCTGTCGACCTATGATCGTCATTTGCCTCATGTGAGTTCCCACTGTGCTTTGATCACTACCCTACCACAGGTCAAAGGAGTCGTGCAATCAGGTTTTAGTTGGGTACAGTCCCGAGCCACATAGAGGCAGTGAGCGGATCGTCGGGGATTCGTCTCTCCCGGTATTGGGGGTTGATGTCGTGAGGTGCATGGGTGGCCATCATCAGAAATCCTTGGCCAAGGTAGACAAGAATTACTAATTTGGATTAGAAGTTTCTTAGTGGGTGATGGGCTTCATACTGGCATGAAATATCACGTTATTAGGGGTCTGACTTTATCCATCCCTTAGACTCGATATATGATACTCTTAGATGAACAGACCAGACTGTACGGAGATTATCACTGACAGGCTCAGTAGGGGTTCGGATGAGTTTTCTCGTTGGCCTTCCTTTCGCTCAATACCTGGGTAGCCGTTACGTACAGCTAGTGCCACTGACGTGCTTGTGGTTAAACCCACTGCCAGCGTATTCACGAGTCTTTTGAGTCCCACACAGAGGGTTTCTCTGGTTCTGGAGAAATGATGTAGTAGCCGTATTGCATACATGCAGGATTCCGATCGATTGATTGTACTATATACCAGGACTTTTGATCGGACAGTTGATAATACTAGCCGGCTCGGGTTTGAGCCGGATTGTTAAATCAGGTATTGATTTAATAATTTACGTATATGTATTTCGATATGTATATTCTAGTATTATTTTCTTTATGTTATTCTGTCTTTTCGGGTATTCGTATTTCAGTACAAATACATGTATGTATATACAGTAGAGTGTAATCTATATTTTTTACGGATAACATTCTAGAAGGTGGACACCTTATTTTGGATTTATCCATTTATCATAAATGGATAATGAGGTAGAAAAGGAAAAAGGAGAGTATGGTGAGAACCATGCTTGAATAGTGTTGACAAATAAATTGTTAATTCATTTGTGCTCACTATTCAAGTATAATAGCATTTTAAAATTTGGAAAAATGAGTTTGATAAAACCATGCTTCATGGTTTGCTCTCTTAGATGGTTGGTTCATTATTTTTTGAGATGAGTAAAACACTTTCACTATTAGATCCACTCTCCTCTTTCTTTTCTTGAGTTCCTCCATCTTCATCTTCAACCTCCTCTCTACAATCTCATCTGTTGAGAATCAAGAGACGAGGTGAGGAAGAGATACACTTAGAAAATTCCACTACATCCTAGGCATTCTAGACTAGCCATCTAGAATCCCTAGTTACTTCACATGATCTTTTATGTGGAGCTAGAGCCATGAGCTACATCCCTCGGGTGGATCATCTTCAACGGAGGAAGACCGGTGGCTAAGATCAATCCAAAGGATCTCAAGGAGCTAAGCGAAATGGTGGAAGACCGAAGGACATGGTTCGTTCGGTATAACTCTCTATCACAGTAGATAAACTCCTTTAGATTACTAGCTTCATTTTTGGATTCGATTCTAGGTAGTTGTTTCTAGTGCCAAGTTCTTTAAATGCCAAAATTTTTGTTCCGCAATCGGCCATGGTAGATGGCCAGGGCGCTAGGAACCCCGACACTATCACGATAGATCTAGATCTCCAGAATGTACGAGGTATCACCCAGGTCTTTCATGGAGAACTTTTGTGACAAGAATCCTTTGACTGATTGTAGTATAGGAATGTTATTTCCTATCAGGAGAATGTCATCCACGTACAAGACGAGGAATACCACAGTTCTCGCTACAATCTTACTATAAATGCATGGTTCATCTAGATTATTGATAAAGTCGGATTCTTTGACCGTCTCATAAAAATAGATGTTCCAACTCCGCGATACCTGCTTTAATCCATAAATGGATTTAAGCAACTTGCACACACTTCCGCTGCTCCCACTCTCTATGAAACCCTCTGGCTGATCCATATAAACACACTCTTCCAAATTTCCATTCAGAAAAGTGGTCTTTACGTCCCATCTGCCAAATTTCATAATCTTGGAAGGATGCAATGACAAGTAGGATCTGAATGGATTTAAGCATATCCACTGGAGAAAAGGTTTCATCATAGTCCAAAACAGGTCATTGATGAAAACCTTTTGCTACAAGTCTAGCCTTATAGGTTTCAACCTGTCCATCTACACCAATCTTCTTTCTGAAGATCCATTTGCAGCCTACATGTTTTACCCCTTTTGGTGCAATGTCTAAAGTCCAAACTTTGTTGGTGTACATGGATTCCATTTCGGTCCGCATTGCATTCAGCCATTTTACCGAGTCTCTGCTCCTAATGGCCTGCTAGAAACTAGTTGGCTCATCATCGTTGATGATGCAATCCTCTCTATCCCCATCTATGAGAAAACCGCAGTATCTCTCAGACGGATTAGACTGCATACTAGATCTGCTGAGTGGCGCAGGGACGTCTGGGTTCTTCTGAAACCATTGGTTCTATCATGCTTTCAGTTTTAGTTTGTGGTTCTGGAATTTCTTCCAGTTCTATTGCGCTCCCACTTATTTATTTTTCAAGAAATTGAGTCTCCAGAAAGTGGGCATGCCAAGAAACAAAAACCTTTTGTTCCTCTGCGTAATAGAAAAGATACCCCCTTGAATTCTATGGGTCTCCCATAAACTTACACAGTACTGATCGTGCCTCGAGCTTTTCCGTATGCTAATTTTTGACAAAAGATGGACATCTCCATATCTTTAGATACTTAAGTTAGGGTTTATTCCCACTCCATATTTCATATGGTATGGTAGGCACTGACTTAGTAGGAATTTTGTTTAAAAGATATGCAACAGATTCTAATGCATAAACCTAGAAAGATCGCAGTAACTCAGCGTTATTCATCATGGAACGTACCATATCTAATAAGGTGCGGTTCTGCCTTTCCGATACACCGTTGTGTTGAGGTGTGTATGGAGGAGTAAGCTGAGAGAGAATTCCATTCTCTTTTAAATAATCCAGGAACTCGGCACTTAAGTATTCACGAGCTCGATCAGATCTAAGTGTTTTGATACTTTTGCATGTTTGTTTCCACTTCATTCATGTATTCCTGGAATTTCTCAAAGGCCTCGGATTTATGTTTCATCAATAATACATGTCCATACCTTGAGAAATCATCCGTAAAAGTAATGAAGTAGGAATAACCACTTCTTGCATGTGTAGACATTGGACCACACACGTCGCTGTGTATGAGTCCCAAGAGCTGGCTGGATCTTACCCCATGTCCAGTGAACGGAGTCTTTGTCATCTTTCCTTTGAGTCATGATTGACAAGTTGCATAAGACAGATATTCAAATGGATCCAAATATCCCTCTTTATGTAACTTCGTCAACCGTGTTTCTGGAGACTTTCTTTTAAGTGTGTTCTGGAAATTGAAAAATTGGTGTTGGTTTAATATGTATATACCGTTGTCTAGTGTACCTGATCCAATCAAACCATGATTAAGGTGGATGTTTACGACATCTCTTATAAATGTAAAATCATAACTTTCTTTTGAAAGTAAAGATACAGAGATGATATTACATGTCAAACTAGGTACAAAAAAACAGTTAAGCAAAACCAAAATGTGTCCACTTGTCAATCCTAGGTGATATTCCCCTACGGACATAGCATCCACGCTTGCTCCGTTACCAACCTTGAGGGTCATATCACCTACCTTGATAACTCAACGGTTTCTCAGAACCTACAATGAATTACAGATATGAGATCCTAATCTCCAGTATCCAGGAAGTAGAGTTAATTGACAAACAATTTTCAATCATAAACACACCTGAAGCCGAAACCACAACGTTCTTCGAATCCTGGTTTCTGTTTTTCGAAGCCCTGCAGTCCTTCTTCTAATGGCCTTTCTTATGACAATAGAAACATTCATCTTTCTCTACTGTCGGCCCGAAAACTTTTGCCTTGTCCTTTCCATGTACCTTATTGACACCGCCTTTCGGTTTGGTGGGGGCCTTCTTCTTCTTCCCCTTGGCTTTCGCCTTGGATCTAGAAGAGAAAGATTCCCCAATAAGCAGAGCGGGTGTCTCCCAAGTTTTCTGTAGGGTGCCTTCTGCACTCCTTAACATGTTGAGGAGTTCTGGAAGTGTAACTTCCTTCCTTTGAATATTGAAATTCAATATAAACTAGGTATAGGTAGAGGGGAGGGACTGTAGAATCAAGTCTGTGTATACCTCATTCTCCAACGTGGTCCCAAGGTCCGCGAGCTCTTCAATATAGCTGATCATCTTAAGGACGTGGTCCCCTATAGATGACTCGATAACCAACCTCACCTGAAATAATTTTTTCAAGGTCTCGTATCTTACGATACGAGATTGCTCTCTATATAAATCTTTGGTATGGAGGAAGATAGAAGTTAAGTCCATCTTCTCGTGCCGCCTCTGGTGTTCGTTATTTATTGAGGCCAGCACGAAGCACTTGGCTTTCGCACTGCCTATTTCCCATGTCTTACGGATTTCAATATTCGCGACAGTAGAATCTGGACCTGAGACGGCAAGGGCATTAGTAGTAAGGAGGTAGCCCAACTTGTCATAGGTAAGTGGACATTCCTTAGCCAATCGTTATAGTTTTTCCTCGTTAATATATTTTTATCTAATAGTAACTTAAGCCCGGTCATCTTGGTCGCTGCAATTATGGGAGAGAGAAGAAACACCCAGCATGATGCTCTTGCAAGCAGAGGGGAAAAGCCTCCCGTCGCGCGCGCGTTTAGATTGGTTATTAGTTTATCTAAACAGGATGGCTCCCACTGTTTCCTCAAATCCTCCTTCAAAGCATAAAAGAAGAATTAGCCGGGATTAATCGCACCCTACAATTCTTTCTTAACCATTCGGCCAGGCTAGTGTCGGTACTTCGAGGGTGGTTTTACAACGCTTTCGCGAAGTTCCTTAATTAAATAAACTCTTTTCCCTAGAGGCGTAGCCCCACTAATACCGTTCTAGACAACTACTTAGTTTATAGCATTGATTAAAAAGTGAAAAATTCTCATGAGGAGTAATAAAACTCATGGTGGGATCGGGATCCAACTATTATTGTGTGATAAATTTGAAGGAATCCTACCAAAATCATCACACTCAAGATGGTATGCAAAACTAGCAAGTTTCCTTTTCCTTTGAAACTTCCGATGTGGATTTTTGCCCCAAGCTCTTATGACCTTGACAAAGGCTAAAATATTATAAGTCGCAAGTCAATTCTACCCATCATTGTCCAGGTTAATTTGAACCCATTCGTACAAACCATTGACGAAGGCCAAAATAGCTGTACGCCTGTAACAAATTAACGCATCTATCTATGCTACAGATTGTTAGTTATATGTATGCCCTAGAGGCCATTACTGTACATTGGATGTATATTGTAGTGGATGCTTGGACATATATAGGGAGGACTTTCTTGCTCGACATGATAGAATGCTATCTGGTTGCTCTTTAGCTTAACGTGTACACTGATTGTCTCTCTGTTACATTTTGGTAAAGCCCTTAGGATGTGTACTTGACTACCTGGACTATGATGCGGATCATACTAGTGGGGACATGGTAGTCCATAAGTACATCCTTCAAGGTCCCTAGTCGTGGGTGTATCGAGGCGGGGCATCGATATACAAGAGTAGACTAGCGTATACCTTCTCGACCCATACAGATGGGCGAAGGATGATCCCATATCCATTGGTGTTTGACATCAGAGATGATATACGGGTGCTCAGTGGAGACTGGGTACACTGGACGGACTCGCCGAGAACTCCCAGATGGTATTATACCTTACGTCAGATGACAGTTCTCTGGTGACACTGGTACAGAGTAGTCTGTTGACCCGAGATCGTCATAGAGTCTTGTGTGGTTCCCACTGTGCTTTGATTTCCACCTTACCGCGTCCAAGAGGGCGTGCAAAACGGTGGTTTTTGGGTACAGTCCCGAATCATATGGAGGCAATGAGCGATAGGAGGGGATTCGTCTCTCTCGGTATAGGGAGTTGATGTTGCGCTGTGTTCGATTGGCTATAACCGGAAATCCCTGGCCAGGGTTGCTGAGATTTACTGGTAAGTGTTACCTGTAGTTTCTCGAACTATTATAGACCTCATATCGACACGACTTATCGAGCTATTGGGGTCTGACGTTTACCACCCCTAGGCGAGATATGCGACATATCAGACGACGAGACCGAACTGTACGGTAAGTGTTACTGGTTGGAATCACAGGAGTATGAGCGGGCTTGCTCGTCGATCTTCTGATCGTTCAATACCTGGGTGGCCGTTACGTTTAGCAGACCGCTTGCGGCTTGTGGGTGTTTGATTTGATCATCACCTGCTGCCGGCGTATTGACGAGTCTTTAGAGTCCTACGCAGAGGTTTCCTAGCTCAAGCGAAACGAAATAGGAGCGCATATGAGATATGTGCGGGACCGAGAATAATGCGTGTATCTGATACCGTATTCTATTCTCGCGATGAATGTATCGATTGGTTGTATGCGATATAACCTAGTTATCGAATCGAGGATTGATTCGATAAGTCATTACATTGAATACTAGTCGGTTATATGCGATATGAACGGATCATTGAATCAAGTGTTGATTTAATGATTTAATGTATAATTATATATTTGATATATTACTTTGCATTAACTAGTATTGGTTCACTTTAAAAGGATTTTCTCACTTGAAATGCACATTGTATATGTGATATATTTTTTGTGCACAAGATTGTATCATGTTTGATGATACATGCTAACTTGGGTTTGTGTAAAGGATTAAACCATGGTTATGTAATGGTTAGGGTTTTCATTTTCTTATCTATCTATTTATTTATTTATTTTGGCAAAAGATGAAAAGAAAATGGTGGCTTATTTTGTTTGTTGTTGAAGCTTCATGAAGCTTTGACTAAGTGACCATTTTGTCTTCATGCTTAACCCTAACCATTCAAACTAACCATGATTTATTCTCTACACCTAATTATGGTTAGTATATGATAAGTATTCATATTATTTTCCTTTTACATAATACTTATGATAATATATTTCTTCTTCTTCTTCTTCATATTCAAAGATGAAGAAAGCTTGCCACCATCAATGGCAACTTGAGAAAAAGAGTGAGAAATCCAATTCCAAAGTGAACCCACTTCCTATTTCTTCATCCTCTACCTCTTGCCAAGAAGTATAGGGTGTTTTCTTTACAAGTTTCATGACTTGGTGAAGTGGGAGCTTGATCTTGTGTTGCCTCGAGATAGATCATCTTCGGCATCGTAGTCGATGACCTAGCCCGCCCATTTCTCCGATGAAGCCGACACTAGAGTCCAAGATCCGATTTGTACAGCGGAGGGACGTCTACGTGGAGATAAGGAAGTGGAGAACCGGATCTACAAAGGTTGTAGCCTCTTTCTTTTAGTTAAGTTGTTGACTAGTTTCCTTTGTCGCCTAAAATCTAGTTAATGATCCGTATTAGGGTTTCTCGGTACTTGTAAAACTTCAAATTGGCATGATTGATGCCTTGTGAGACCTTTAGTGTGTGACTAGGAACCCTACAGCGGTATCAGAGCCTAGCTAGAGCCTTAGACGATGATAGAAGTCCGATCGAACCCGAAATCCCCGCTTTTCACCCCTTTCTGTACATTTTTGTAAACTGTGGATTTTTCCAGATTAAAAATATGCAAAAAAATGAGCAGGGTTTTATATGAATTACTGTGCAAAACAGTGCCCTACCTCCGTCAAACTGCCGCGGAACCGCGGCCTTACCCCACGTGGCGCGGCGGTTCCGCGGCCATTTTGTTGACTCTTTGACTATTTTTTGCACAGTAATTGTTATATTTGACTCCTGTGTTTTCTGGGTAATTTTAATATCTACTCAAGAGTTGAGTATTCTGGGTTGTTTTGGAGACTCGGTGTTTCGATCGGATTGTCTAATTTTGTCTCTGTGTTTTCCGGATAACTTTTGAATATGTTAAAAAGTTCGACCGGATATAAATACCCAATTTTTCCCCTGTCGGGAAATTTCCAAGTGTTGGATTTTTCCGAAGTTTAACGACGTTCTAAGTAGTGAAAGTAACGCGATGGTCCCTCTAGAAGACAACAAACCTTAACTCAATTATGTGACCGTCTTGAACTGCCCTTTGAACCTTCGGGTTTGGGGCAGTACGGCGTGCCACATGTGAGGCATTGCCTTGACCCTTCTACGGCTGGACCGTTGGTACTGAGGCATGAACTGGATGTTTTTAAACTTGTTTCATGTGTTGACCTGTATCGGGAAAACTTGGGTGTTCGATTGTTCGATCGGAAAGTTTAACATTTTCTATTTATCCGGAATGTGATACAATACTTGGAATCCACAAGTAGTTATAAGATAACTGAATGTATATTATAAACATAGCAATTTAGTCTCGCTTGATCGGTTGCCACGGAATTTTGATGTGATCAAAAGTCCGTCGCAATCACGTAGTGTACGCAGATACTCGCCGAGTAAACTTAATAGACAACCTCACTCCATAGCCCCGACCAAGTGACTGTAGGAGAACCCCGTCGCCGAAAGCATCCGTTCGGGTGCTCGCGGCAGCGGTGTTCCGCCTTGGTGCACTTCGTCGACGGCGTCGTGGGTGCGGCCATCTACTAAAGTTTGCGACGAGCATTCGATCAGGATGTCGGGAATCTTGTTGAATTGCCCGACTTGATGTTGAAAAGAGTTTTCGATAATGAGACTAAAATGCGGGGTTTATAATTGTTAGGCATGTGATGTCTAAGGAATTCACTGATTAGGCATGCAATGTCTATGCAGGTTGCGGATTCCAACTGTTGTAGTTTTACACTTTCTTTTCTGTGACCGTAAGTGTAATATGTGATATCGCCGGTTTCGTTGCTATATGTCAACGACAATTGGGATGCGCATATTTACTTACGTTGATGACATGTGATGTTATGTGTTGCTGGATATGTTATATTGGATCGTCATGTTTGAATAGCCGGGGTTTTTTTATGTGAGATGAGTGTTTTTCTTTTTCATTCATGTAAAAACTTGTATGTAATATTCTTTTATTGGGGCACTTCCAGGTTGCGGATGATGTCACCATTTGTATATTATTTACTTTTCCGCACTAGGATAGACCCAATGAGGAGGGCATAAGTAACCGGGTTCTGGAGTCCAGTGGGAGACCAACTCGAGGAGTCGAGTCCGGGTCTCCTAACTCTAGAATTGGTAGGGTTGCTTGCCGCTCTCGTAGGGGTCTAGGGGTGTGGGTTTGGCTATTCATCGCGACCGTGGAATCCGTGTTTTATACTGGCTCGTATTGAAAACACGGACGTCCTAGTATATCCAATATTTCATATGATTCTTCTGCTGCGATATCTGCGATGTGATCATGATATGTTCTGTGATAAATGCTGTATATAGTATATATGATATATTATATAGACGTTACTTGTGTTTTACACCCGCGCTAGCCCTGCCCCGCTCTGCCGTTAGTTACCTAACCTAACGGTGCACGAGGGGACATCGAGGCGAATGCGGATGGCATAAGTGTACGTCGTATTTATCTGTGAAGTTTAGGTATTTAAATGATAGGACTTCATTAATGTGATTAATGAAATAAAAGAAACCTAAGATGTTGTAGAATCGAATTTCAAAAATAAAACAGGTAGCTACAGTTTTTGCTTTGCACAGCGGTATATATGATATATCCTGCACCTTATTCGATAAGGAAAGGACCGAGATCCTTTCACCGGGAGTGACTCCTTTAGCAATAACTGGTAGATGCTACACACTCGGTTTGTCTTTTGATTGCTTTTAAGAGTTTTGCTTTGCACAGTGATATATATGATATATCCCGCACTTCATTCGACGAGGAAAGGACCGACGATCCCTTCACCGGGAGTGACTCCTTTAGCAAAACTAGAAAAGACTCAAAAGCACTCCATTTTAAAATCATTTGATTCTACAACGATATCAAGTTCATTACGCAATAGGTTTTCAGAAAAACCTGTCGTAGCCCTCCGTCATTTCAGATAAGTAGTAGTTAGTATTCGTGCTACGTTTGTTGGCCTGCGTCAAGGCGTAGTGTGCGGTAGCCAACTGGTATTTATCTGCTTATGCATATGATGCAGATTGGATTAGGGTAGTCCTGAGACTTTGTTGGCCTGCGTCAAGGGTCGTATGGGTGGGTTTAATTCAATCAGGAAATGACGGGTTGAACTTGAGTAGCGGACTATGGTTTGTTGGCCTGCGTCAAGGTCATAGGACGCTAGGGGCAAAATATTATCGGGAATTTCAAGCGTTGAAATTTGCAATAAGATTGCATACCTTCTATGAGATAGTTGGATCCCGATACCCACTGCGAGTAATTGTTACTCATGGGAGAGTTTTACACATTACAATTAGCCGATCAAGTAGGTGTCTAGAAAGGTGTTAACGAGGTTACGCCTCTGGGAAAACGAGGTTTTCATTAATTAGGTTCGTGCGAAAGCAAGGGGGACCTCCCTCTAAGTACCGACACTGGCCTGGCTGAAAGATTGGCGAACTTGTAGTGTGTAATTAATCCCGGCTAGTCTTCCCTTTTAGGGTTTGAAGGAAGATTTGATAAAAATAGTGGGAGCCATCCTGATTAGATAAAATAATAAGCAATCTGATCTTGCAAGAGCATACGCTGAGTGTTTTCTTCTCTCTCTCTCCAGGTAGCGACCATATCATGCCTTAATCAAGATAATAATATGGATGTATTGACCGAACCCGCTTGTTATACTGAGCTGGGGAACGTTGGTCCCGCTCCATCTTATAATTGTTATAAGACAGAGCAGGAAATTGGGGAACACCAGAATTCCCGTACTGCCCAAACGAAGAGAGTGCATGCTGATGCATCATCTTCGGGTGTGTTCTTTATACAGAAATGTTTCTCTATTCTCTACGTCCTGGGTATTTGATACCGGATCAGGATCCCAGATTTGTAATCTGTTACATAGGGCTACAGATAGGTAGAGAACTGAGAACGGGTGATAAGTTTCATGAGGCAGAAAACGGGGCAAGTGTTGCAGCCAAGTCTGTTGGTCACTGTCACCCTGTATTATCAATACATTGATTCTGAACGAATGTTACTAGATACCGAACCTGATATACAAAATCATATCACTCTCTTTATTAGTAAAGAAATGATAAAATTTTGTATTGTTGGATAATGTTTTGAACATTTCCTATATCAAAAGTTGATCGGTTCAGGCACGTTATCTAAAAGCATTGATGTTCTAAATCAAACTACAGTTCTTAGTATATGGAACACACACAAGAGGAAGAGTTCAGAAATGAACGAATCATTCTTGAGGCATTGTAGACTAGGTCATATCAATGCGACCCGACTGGCTGAAGTTACATTTAGATGCATATTTAAATTAGTTTGAATTTACATCTTGTGAAACTTTCCAGTCATGTCACGGAGATAAGATGACCATAGCTCCGTTTATAGGAAACAGAGAAAGAGTTAGTGAACTTTTGGGATTGATACATGCTGATGTATGAAAGGTCCCCTGTCTACACATGCCAAGACCGGTTCTTTGTACTTCATTACATTCTCTGATAATCTCTCTAGATTCAGACATATGTTCCTGTTGAAACACAAGTCCGAACCTTTTGAGATATTCACAGAATATAAGTTAGAAGTAGAGAACCAAAATGCGGGTTAAAGTATTATGTCCTTTGATGCGATTAAGGAGGAGAATACTTGAGCACGGAATTCCTGGATTATTCTAAAGGAGAATGAGATTCTCTCTCAGCAATACTCCTCCGTATACACCATAGCACGATGGTATATCGGGGCGGAGCAGATACACCCTATTTGATATGGTGTGCTCTATGATGAGTACTACTGAGTTACCTGTTTCCTTTTGGGAGTTATGCGCTTGAGAAGCTGCATACCTATTGAATACGGTTCAAATCAAATCAGTTGCCTACCACTTCATATGTGATGTTGAAAGGGAAGAGCCCATATCTTAAGTTAGTTAAGATTTGGGGTTGTCCGGCCTATGTCTAAAAGCAAAATCCGGACAAGATCGAGGCAAGGTCAGTTATGTAGAACTGGAAAGGTTCCAGCTATACAGACTACAGCAGATGATTTGATAAAACCAAAGGATTCAATAGTTACCAACGAACCTCAGCCTCTCCGCCGATCTAGTAGGGTTCCTCACCCACCTGAGAGATACTTCTGTTTCTCTATGACTGTGGGAGCGATGATTTCATCATGAGATGATGACCTAACTAGTTTCGAGCTGGCCATCAGGAGTGGGACTCTATAACAATGGCTGGATGCTTAGCGATCTGAGATGGAATCCTTATACACCAACAAAGTATGGACTTTAGTTGCTTTATCTGAAGGGTTAAATCCCCATCAGGAGCAAGTATATCTTGAGAAGATTACTTGGTGTAGATGGAAAAGTTGAGACTTTCAAAGCTAGACTTGTTAAAGGTTTTCGTCATCAACCAGGCGTGGATAATGATGAAACCTTTTCCAGGGGTCTATGCTTAAGTCCATCCGATCCTACTTGCCACGGCTACATACCATGACTACGATATCTGGCGGTTGGGTGCCATGACTACTTTTCTAAATGATGTTTTAGAAGAGAACATCTATAAGTACACAGCCAGAGGGCCTCGTAGACAGTGGGAGCAGCGGAAACGTGTGCAAGATGCTTTATAGGATAAAGCAGGCATCGCGGAGTTGGAACATCTGTTTTGATGGATAAGTCAAACAGGTTGACATCATCAAAATGGTAGATGAACCTTGTATATACAAAAAGGTAGTAGGGAGTATGGTGACGATTCTCGTAGAGCACGTGGATGACATACTCTTGATAGGGAAAAAGTTTCCTATGCTACGCTCGATCAATCTCCGCTTATCACAATAATTCTCCACATAGGATCAAAGTGATACCTGCTAAATCCTGGGGTTTGGATCTATGAGGTAGATCTAAATGGATGTTAGGATTCTCACTTGTTGAAGTGAGATGGTATCAAATGATCCTGGGGAGAATCACTGGAAGTGTTCCAGAGTGATGAGAACGACTGAATGTCAGTCACAGGCATTGTCTTTACCCTCAGTAAAGGGACGGTATGTTGGAAGAGTTCCAAGCTAAATACCGTGGCATACTAGACGATAAAGGCAGGATACATCGCTACTTAAGATGCTACCAAAGAGAATGTTTGGGTGTATATTGGTTCATGAGATGAACTACGTTCCTACCATTGTGAGACAATGGAGTTGTGGCTTATGCCAAGGAACGCAGGTCCCATCAGTGATCCAGACATATTCTAAGGCAGTATCACCTGATCATGGAGATGGTTGATCTCTAAAGGATCGAGGTTTGGAGAGCAGACTCGGAGGACAACACAGCGGATCCACTCACAAAGGCATTTTCCCAGAGAGAGACTTTTATGGGATGGTTGAGTATGAAATACTACAACCACTGCTACAGATGGCCCTAGTGCAAGTGGGAGATTGTTTGTTATATGTATGCCCTAGAGGCCATTACTGTACATTGGATGTATATTGTAGTGGATGCTTGGACATATATAGGGAGGACTTTCTTGCTCGACATGATAGTATGCTATCTGGTTGCTCTTTACCTTAACGTGTACACTGATTGTCTCTCTGTTACATTTTGGTAAAGCCCTTAGGATGTGTACTTGACTACCTGGACTATGATGCGGATCATACTAGTGGGGACATGGTAGTCCATAAGTACATCCTTCAAGGTCCCTAGTCGTGGGTGTATCGAGACGGGGCATCGATATACCAGAGTAGACTAGCGTATACCTTCTCGACCCATACAGATGGGCGATGGATGATCCCATATCCATTGGTGTTTGACATCAGAGATGATATACGGGTGCTCAGTGGAGACTGGGTACACTGGACGGACTCGCCGAGAACTCCCAGATGGTATTATACCTTACGTCAGATGGCAGTTCTCTGGTGACACTGGTACAGAGTAGTCTGTTGACCCGAGATCGTCATAGAGTCTTGTGTGGTTCCCACTGTGCTTTGATTTCCACCTTACCATGTCCAAGAGGGCATGCAAAATGGTGGTTTTTGGGTACAGTCCCGAATCACATGGAGGCAATGAGCGATAGGAGGGGATTCGTCTCTCTCGGTATAGGGAGTTGATGTTGCGCTGTGTTCGATTGGCTATAACCGGAAATCCATGGCCAGGGTTGCTGAGATTTACTGGTAAGTGTTAGCTGTTGTTTCTCGAACTGTTATAGACCTCATATCGACACGACTTATCGAGCTATTGGGGTCTGACGTTTACCACCCCTAGGCGAGATATGCGACATATCAGACGACGAGACCGAACTGTACGGTAAGTGTTACTGGTTGGATTCACAGAAGTATGAGTGGGCCTGCTCGTCGATCTTCTGATCGCTCAATACCCGGGTGGCCGTTACGTTTAGCAGACCGTTTGCGGCTTGTGGGTGTTTGATATGATCATCACCTGCTGCCGGCGTATTGACGAGTCTTTAGAGTCCTACGCAGAGGTTTCCTGGCTCAAGCGAAACGAAATAGGAGCGCATATTAGATATGTACGGGATCGAGAATAATGCGTGTATGTGATACCGTATTCTCTTCTCGCGATGAATGTATCGATTGGTTGTATGCGATATAACCTAGTTATCGAATCGAGGATTGATTCGATAAGTCAATACATTGAATACTAGTCGGTTATATGCGATATGAACGGATCATTGAATCAAGTGTTGATTTAATGATTTAATGTATAATTATATATTTGATATATTACTTTGCATTAACTAGTATTGGTTCACTTTAAAAGGATTTTCTCACTTGAAATGCACATTGTATATATGATATATTTTTTGTGCACAAGATTGTATCATGTTTGATGATACATGCTAACTTGGGTTTGTGTAAAGGATTAAACCATGGTTATGTAATGGTTAGGGTTTTCATTTTCTTATCTATTTATTTATTTATTTATTTTGGCAAAAGATGAAAAGAAAATGGTGGCTTATTTTGTTTGTTGTTGAAGCTTCATGAAGCTTTGACTAAGTGACCATTTTGTCTTCATGCTTAACCCTAACCATTCAAACTAACCATGATTTATTCTCTACACCTAACTATGGTTAGTATATGATAAGTATTCATATTATTTTCCTTTTACATAATACTTATGATAATATATTTCTTCTTCTACTTTTTCATATTCAAAGATGAAGAAAGCTTGCTCCATCAATGGCAACTTAAGAAAAAGAGTGAGAAATCCAATTCTAAAGTGAACCCATTTCCTATTTCTTCATCCTCTACCTCTTGCCAAGAAGTATAGGGTGTTTTCTTCACAAGTTTCATGACTTGGTGAAGTGGGAGCTTGATCTTGTGTTGCCTCGACGTAGATCATCTTCGGCATCGTAGTCGATGACCTAGCCCGCCCATTTCTCCGATGAAGCCGACACTAGAGTCCAAGATCCTATTTGTACAGCGGAGGGACGTCTATGTGGAGCTAAGGAAGTGGAGAACCGGATCTACAAAGGTTGTAGCCTCTTTCTTTTAGTTAAGTTGTTGACTAGTTTCCTTTGTCGCCTAAAATCTAGTTAACGATCCGTATTAGGGTTTCTCGGCACTTGTAAAATTTCAAATTGGCATAGTTGATGCCTTGTGAGACCTTTAGTGTGTGACTAGGAACCCTACACAGATGAATACCCAGCAGATACCAATCACTATGCCTTGGCGAAGGTCAAAATACATAGCTTGAATACTACTGAATACCCAACTGAAATGACGGAGGGCTATGGCTGTTTTTTGTGAAAACCGTGAATGTGATGAAATTGATATAGTCGAAGGAACCATGATAGCTTTTAAAAGGAGCGGTTAGGCTCCGCATTTAAAAGTTATTTTTAAAGAAAATCGAGTGGTTTTGAAATTGTTCCAACGATTTAACATTGGTTTGATTTCTTTGCATAAAATATTAATGTTGTCCCATCATTTAATCCTATCATTACAGAAAGAAACGAAAATAGAACGTACGCTTATGCCATCCACATTAGTCATGGGGCCCCGTCATGCACCGTTAGGTTACTTAACTAACGTCAGAGCGGGGGCAGGGCTAGCGCGGGGGCAAAACATAAGCAACGTTTATTATATATAATCTATATATATAGCAATTCATCTTACACAATTATAGCCATTCCAGATCATAGATCATAGCACAAATAACACAGATGAATATATTGGATATACTAGGATTTCCGTGTTTCGTTTAAGCCTATAACAAAAAGCGGATTCCACTATAGTGATGACTAGCCAAACCCTCACCCTAGACCCCTACGGGTGCGGCAAATTACCCGCCAAATACCGAAAGTGAAGAAACCTCCCTCAATGAGATGAGTAGGGCACTCGGCACTTCAAGAACACGGTTGTTTGTGCACCCCACCTTTGGTCTATCCTAGGTGCAAGAAAAAGCAAATAAAATAATACAATGGTGGCTACAACCTCAACCAGGATGTGCCTCATATAAATAATATTACATCACTTTACAAATTACATGAATGAAAGAAAATAACTGGCTATTCAATCACGACGATATAATACTTCATATCCTCAAACCACAAATACAAGATACTAGATATGTACAACCCCTACTAAGCGACATATAGCAATTAGTCGACGTTTCGAAACACATAGTCAAACTTAAAGGGAATAAACGATGTTAAAATTTCGATCTAGAAACACTCCGTATTACCCAAGCACAAAGATAACACAATATGAAATCTGAGAAAAATCAAACAATACCATAAATCCTAAATCCAAGTGTACAGAACACCACAAAAATTCCAAGACCCAAATGCTACAGTGAACCGGCCATACCGGGTAAATTGCTATTTTCGCCAGCCAAAACTTGGAATTTGGGGCTCGTTTTTCTGTGGTGTTCTAGTTACATCATAAGTAGTATTCTGCACTTGTTTAAAAAGAATAGAAGACTTTTTTAAATCGACAGAAACTTGGATTTAAGTTTTATTGTTTCGGAGTCGTTTCGGTTTCGAAATTCTAAACCTTGTCTATTCCGTTAGTTAAGTGTTTGAGTAGGCTCTGATACCATTGTAAGTGTAAGTGTGCTCCTTGCCGTGTCAACTACGTCTATGCAGAATCAAATACTTTAAAAATCTTGAGCACATAACACTAAAACCCAGGATTTAAGCCCAAACACTAAACTAAACTAACCCTAACTAGAGTTATATCTACTCGGTTGTGTAACGCCTTAGGATGTGTTTAGTGGCTAATTATATTTAAATAAATGGTTTTTAATAAAAAGTTTGCTAAATTGGTTTTCAAAGATTTTATCAAATTTAATAAATATTTTATTAGAATTTTTCTAGGCTTACACACACTTGTGCATGTAAACCAGGGTTTAAATGGGCTAAACCATGATTAGCAACCATGGTGGGTTAAGCCCTTTGAGTTAAGTTTAATTGGTTCATTTTAATTAAAGGTTGATTTTATTATATTTTGGAAATTATTTGAATTAGTGTAGGGGTTGATAAGTAGGTGAGAGAGAGAGAGAGAGGCCATGATGGTTTGAGCATGCTTCATTTAATGAAGAGGGAAAGAGAGGAGGGGTTTGACTTGGGGATTATCATTCTCTTGCCTTTCAATTTTTCTCACATCTCTCTCTCACTCTCACTCACTCATACACACACACACTCTTCCTAGAGCAGCAGCAGCAGCATCATAAGCAGCAGCAACATCAGAAGCAGCAGCTGCAGAAGCATCAGCAGCAACATTAGCAGCAGCTTCAGCAACAGCAACAGCTCCAGCAACATCAGCAGCAGTTCCAGCAGCAACATTAGCACCAAGTTCCCTTCTTCTCCTTCCTCCTGCTTCCTAGGATCGAGAGTGGGGTATATTTCTTAACCCTACATCCTAGTTTGCTTAGTTGGTGTGTTTATAGCTTCGAATAGTGATTAATTACGCGTTTTAGTGCTAAATGGTATGATGTGTGAAGTTTTGGCATGGTGGTGATTTTGATAGTTAGCCTAGCTTAATTAGGTGTTGTTAGGGCCATGTTAACCTAGCTTAAACCCTATTTCACTAAAATACCAACAGGTTTCTGTTTGATGCAAAATCTGTCGTTTTTAAGAAAAATTCTAACTTCCTGTAATCTGCTGTTGACCCAGTGATTTCAGAATAAATCTGAGTTAACTGGAGTATAGTTGTTAGGTGTTGATCCCATATCCAGAACACAACCCCCAAACTCCACCACTTGGCCGCCGGAAAATTCGTTCTGGCCGCAATTTACGTCCAGATGAGGGACTTGGGGTTTGGGTTTTTGCTCTGTTGGTGTCTGCTGGTATTCTATGACCTATGGTATATCCAAATTTGTTAAATTATTTCTGTAGGAAAATCTGGGATCTATTACCCTATTTCTCGTATTTTTAAATCTTCGCTATACGCGTGTTATGTGTGTGGGTTTTGGGTGTTCTGCGTATCGCGACGTGTCGGGGTAGCTTCAGGCGCGTAATCACACGTTTTAGTGTATCGCGCACATGCGCGCTTGGTTGGCGACGTAGGTTTCTAGTTTGACTTTAAATGTCGTGTTTGTATGGTTTTGAGCTTATGTATGATATATTGTGTAATTCTAGGTTCGCAGGCGAGTGCGACGAACGCCGCGAAGAAGGGGAAACAAGTCGTCGGTTACACTTAGTGCGAGACTACAGTGAGTAGATTTAACATCTACGGGGATATCTCCCGTATGGCGTTATGCGTCAGGGCTGATAGGACCTTATAGCTACATATTGCATTTTCCTACATGGCCACTGTTTGTTGCATACCGCATTCCCTGATATATGTATATAAACTTAGAATTGATAGAACACCGCACTATTACTAACGGTTCATGTTGCACGAGCACTAATCTGCATGTTACACACACACCGTTAGTAATTTCCATGACACTCTCACTGTAGAATTGCCATGATCATTATACTGTAGTTCATCTCACATATGATTCGATATGACTTTCATAAAAATTGGGAGCCGCATGATGTCTTTGAAAAACTGAAACTATTTTAAAAAGCGGTTTCTCCCTTTTACCTATATTATGGCTTGATGTACATAGCACATCGCATTTGATTTACTCATTGGTGTTGGATTTCATGTGATTTCTGGTCTGAGGACCGTGGGGTTATTTAAGAAAAGATGCACTATTTGAAAACCCGGTTCCTCTTGATATGATATTTTGGTGCGTTCACCACGCGTTTTCTCGGTTCTGAGACGTGTGCTAGAAACCCGATTCGAGGAGTTGGATGATCCGTTTGCGGGTTCGTGGTGGACCCGGTATGGTTCTCCGGGGCGAGAAATATTTTTCGTAGAGTAGACGATGAGCCTGGCAGGGTGGCGAGTACCTACCGGTGATTGATTAGACCTGACGGTTATCCGGAGGATACCGACCAGAGTCGATAGATGGATATGGGATGACCCATACTACTGGGGCCGATGGCCGATTCCGCAGACGGAGACCGTGGGCTGATCCGGACTGACGGAGCCCGATATATGAGGATTTGCGTGTCGATGCTGGACACGAGTATTTTATGATATTTTGAGTGCCGATGATGGGCATTCGTGATTCTCAGAGATTTACAGGATTTGAGGGCCGAGGAGAGTGCCGGCGCCTGAGTTTTATTGGGATTTGGGTGCAATGTTGGGCACCGATTATTTTTTCCACGTTGACATTCCGTGTAGATGTTATATTTCCCATGCTCAGCATTCATTATTTTGCATCTCATCCTGTAGTTATATTACCTGACAGAGCACTTGCATGATTATTGCGCATACTGCTTATCGCATATAGATATCATCCGCTGGCATATGATAGAGTAGCGCAGTACGTGCATGCTCGCGATTACCTTTATATGTTATCTCTGTTCACGAGTTGGCAACTCACCCCCGTTATGCCACAGTATTTGCAGGTTGCCCCTCGGAGTAGTCACGGCAGGCTGCTTTTGTACATCTTTTGACACAGATACCATTGCGGTTGGCATACCAGTCCTTTTGCTGATAGGTGGGTTTTTGTGCGGTATCTGTTTATTTTCCTCTGTACATACTTTTGTATCTAGTATTCTCCATCTACCTTTATATGTATTTGACTTAGAGACAGTGTGAGGACGCTGATGTATATTATTCGTATTCTAGTGTTGAGCTCGTGGGAGCCGACTTTATATATGCAGTTTAGTATTCTGTGGTGTTTTTACTTATTGCTCATTTTTTCGCTACGGCGTCGTATATTACTCTTATGGTGATGGTTTCCGCCGTTGGGCGTGATTGCTCCCGGTTGGGGATGCTTTATTTCATTGTATATCATTTTTACTCATATCTTGTTTTGTACCTGATTTCGGAGTTAATTTTTACAAAAGAAATGATGCCAAAATTTTTAAGATGATAACTTAAACTTTAAAGATATTATTAAACTACTTAAGGTTTTCCCAAATGTTTGAATCACAAGTTTTCAACACTCACTACTTTTAAATGGTTTTGATTTCTGGGTTCGGCTTACTTAGTCGCGTTACGCCTGTAGGCGTTGCGTGGTTAAGTGCCGGCCACGAATCGAATTTCGGGTTTTGACAGGTTGAAATAAAAACCTTTGTAGACGATCCTACGGGTCTTTAAGGTTGACTCTTCAAGCTTCTTGGGTTGATGGTGCGAGCTCTCGAAGCCAATCTTCCGTGTCAGAGACGATCCACCCAAGGATGCCGAATCAAGCGACAGTTTTGTCATAAGCAACTAAAGATATCATCTTGCTAAGATAAGATGTTTAGAGTGGTGTAGTTTATGAAAACAAGTGCTCTCTTTTAATCCTCACAACTCAAGAATGAGAATTGAGGAAGAAGAAGATGATGGTGGCAAATCAAGAAAATCTCCAAGTGAAAAATGAACCATCTCCACAAAAATATCTCACCACTCTCACTTATCTATTCATCACAAACAAAATGTCACGACCCAAAGATTGGATGTGACCGGCACTTAGATTGTATAATATCTAAAGATATTTACACAACCCGAGTAAGACGAAAAACCAAGATCAAATCCTTTTTGCGGAAAAAAATTAGTTTTTAAGTAAAAATCACAGTTTTATGTAATTAAGATCTTATCAGTAACTCACTAGTGAATTCATAATTAAAACAATTATAAATTTTTAAGTTTGGTTGCATCCTAGTTGGGATTAACAATATCAATAGCGGAAATAAATACTCAGTATATAGGAAATCAATAAGAATCCCAGACATAAAAAAAAGAAATCTCTTCTAACATAACAACGATCTCACCTGTCAAATAATATACATATACCAATCTCTCATTCTAAGTCATAATACATAGTCTGATGGAGATTTTCTAGATCCAAAATACAATACCAAAAGAGAAGGTTACTACATATGTTACCCAGCTATCAAAAGATGCGAGAAACACTGAAGAAATGGATCTGCACTGCTGCTAACCGTCCACTCTACTCCTGCAAGGAACTGTGGCACAACGGGGGTGAGTTGCCAACTCAGTAAATAAAACTAACATATAACGGCTGATAATGTAAATATGACAACTATCACTAACTTCAATAAGGATAATTATGATGCATGATAACATATGGAAAACATGAATCCGTACTGCCAATCACATAACCAAAACTGAAATCTCATCATTTATTTCCAAATAAAGTTCCTCTTTCCGTGTCCATCATTGACACAAATCTTCCATTCTCTCAGGCATCATTCCTCGAACGATCTTGTAATCAGTAACACTGGTCGATATCATCTAGATATCCGCCTTGTTTCACAACTATCTCCGGTATCGAGTATCCTCGTTAGGCTCCCTGCCTATCATGCGGCTATCCTGTCCCTCGGTCTCGACCGAGTCCACCATGTATCCAACTGTATCGCCACTGACTCAGTATGGATAAAACTGTAAATCCTTAACCGTATACCCACCGACTCGGTTCGGAATAAAAACCAAATCATAAAAACATCTCATGGTGGACATGTCACATCAATCATGAACAATCACTGGATTTATGCAATAGTCTAAGAAAGCTAAAAACCATAAATCCTCAATAATATAATTTTCTTTTATATCAACTCCGGACATTTAAATACGAAACATGATGCTATTTTTGCAAAGTATTACTGTTAATGATGTTTAAGGTAAGATAGAATCATATCTAACAGGATAATTATTTAGTGTAAAAGTGACATATTAATATCGACGAGGTGTAGTGTAACATATAAAGATATGCACGTGCGGTATAACTCGTCGATAATGGTGCTGTCTAACATAGTGATGTATAGGTATATATGAATGCATGTTATTAACTTCGCATATAAAGCCAATCTTTCAATTTAACAAAATACGGGCGTGTTACGCCATCTTCACACAATCCCCCAGTAAATGTTTAGTCTACTCACCGGAATACGTCGTAACTACTCAGGAATCGCCAATCCTTTTTCCTTTCCTTGCGGCCTCCGAAGTTCCCGCACTCAAATCTAACATTGAATTAACGTGTATAAAAAAACGGCTACATTCCGATACGGCAAAATCAAGAAAACACAAGTTGTACGTGCTAATTATACTATGTACGACTATTGCAAACAATCTAACACTCAACCTCACTGAAATTTAACCCAACGCTGCATCGCGACAGAAAACAGAACGCGATACGTTTTACCCGTGTCGTATTTTAGAATTTTGATCTCTTTTCCGATATTAGTTCCCAGATTTTTTATACAGTTAAAATAACTTGATTAAACAATACCAAAGTAACCAAAAACCTATACAGAGACCTACCCAACAACCCAAAACACCAACCCTCATCAAAAATCCGGCGACGGCGGAATCATATTGTTGGTCGCCGGCCAAATTCCGAGATCCTGGGTTCGTGCTCCTATGGTTTGCTCTAGGTTCAACACGCATCATTTAGACCCTGTTTAGTTCAGTTAACTTTTCTCTAAACTAATGCAGATTCAAACAGACTCGATATTGCCTAAAAATACGATATTCTATACACTTTGCTTTCAAAATTTGAACTAGTTAAAGAATTAAATCCCTACCGTGATTAAGGATTTTTACCTACAAATAACTTGCTGGAAGAATACCCTCCAAGATGCACAAGCTCCTAGTCCTAGCTTGATGGTGAGAAAAACCCTAAACTTATTTCTTTTCTTCTCTTTTCTCTTGTTCTTCTTTGTTTTGCTCTGGTTTTCATTTTCGTTCTTTAAATTTTCAGGTTTTAAAAATGCTACAGATCTAAACACAAGCTATATATATGAGAAAAGGAAGGATAAGGTGAAGGAGGAGGTGTCAAAGGCTAAAGGGTGCCATCTTCATGAAAGGAGGAGGTGTGGTGTGGTTGTGTGCATGCAAGAATGATATGGAATTATATTTCTCTTTTCCAATTTGAATTATCCTTTGATTTATTCTGAAATAAATCTTGTTTAAACTCTTTCTATTTACACCCCTTAACAAAACCTAATTTGCACAATATCCTAAACTTTATATAAAACCCTTCACAACTTATGTTATTATAAAACACCCTTTTTATTAAAATGAAGCTAAAATTCACATTAAAACCCTTATAATTTATTTATGTTGCATACTGAAATTTTAATTTAATTTGTTTCACATACATCTTATGAAATTGTCTTATTTGGTTTTAATAATTTTTTAATTTAACATTTTATTATTTAATTAATTAATTTTATTTATTTCTTAATTTTCAGAATGTTACAATATTCCCCCCTTAAGAAAATTCGTTCCCCGAATTTAAATTTTAACTAGACATACCTTCAAAAAGATGTGGAAATTTTTTTCGCATCGCATCCTCGGCCTCCTAAGTAATCTCTTTGCGATCCGTTCCTTGCCAAAGAACCTTTACAGATGGTAGTACCCTCGATCTCAGTTTCTTTGCCTGCCTGTCTAGAATAGCGACTGGATGCACTGTGTAGGATAAATCTGGCTCAAGCTGTAAGGTCTGATACTGAATCGCGTGAGAAGGATCGTGAAGATAATTGCGAAGTATCGATACGTGAAACACCGGATGCACATCAGGAAAACTCGGTGGAAGTGCTAAACGATAAGCTACAGCACCCACTCTCCCCAGAATTTCGTTAGGTCCGACATATCTGGGCCTGAGCTTCCCCTTTTTCCCAAAACGCATCACACCTTTCATCGGAGACACACGAAGGAACACATGATCTCCCACATCAAACTCAAGTCTATGACGTCGTCTGTCTGCATATGATTTCTGTCTACACTGGGCCGCTCTCATTCTGTCTCGTATCAGCTGAATCTTTTTCGTAGTCTCCTGTACTATCTACGGTCCCAAAATGCTACTCTCGCTCATTTCCGTCCAGCAAACGAGTGATCGACATTTCCTCCTATACAAAACTTCAAAGGGTGCCATCTGGATCGTCTCCTGAAAACTGTTGTTGTACGAGAATTCTATCAAAAGTAAGTGATGATCTCAACTACCACCAAAATCAAGGCTGCAAGCTCGTTGCATATCTTCTAACGTCTGAATGGTCCGCTCCGACTGACCATCCGTCTGGGGGTGAAAAGTTGTACTAAAACTCAGTCATGTACCAAGAGCTTTTTGAAGTTTCTTCCATAGCCTGCTAGTAAACTGGGTATCCCTATCTGAAAATATGCACGTCGGAACTCCATGTAATCGTACAATCTCATTCATATAAATCTGAGCATACTGAGCAAATCCATACGTCGTTTTCACCGGAAGAAAATGAGCTTCCTTTGTCAATCTATCTACAATCACCCAAATGGAATCATACCCTCTGCTAGTCCTGGATAGATCCACAACGAAATCCATGGAAATATGTTCCCATTTCCACTCCAGAATGGACAAGGGCTGCAACTCTCCTGCCGGCCTCTGGTGCTCGTCCTTGACTTCCTGACAAGTCAAGCATCTCAAAACAATTTCCGCAACGTCCCTCTTCATTCCTTCCCACCAATAAACATCCCTCAAGTCATGATACATCTTGGTGGAACCAGGATGAATACTATACGCTGATCTATGGGCCTCCTTTAAGATCTCATGTCAGTCCATCCGAATCTGGCACATAAAGACGTGTCCCAAAATGTAATACTCCACGGTCATCTATCATGAACTCCGACTCCCTGCCCTGCCTAACCTGATCCATAATCTCCGATATACGAGCATCTGCGGACTGTGTCTCTCGAATACGATCCAATAACTGAAGACGGGTGCGAACATGTGCTAACTGTCCTCCTGTCGGGGTAAACTCAAACTGTATACGACTATCACATAAAATCTGCCAATCTGTAGAAGACTGTCTCTGCAAGGTGCGCAAATGAGATAGGCTACCTCCAGGCCTCCGACTCAAAGCATCTGCTACAAAATTTGCTTTGACTGGATGATACAAGATCTAACAATCGTAATCCTTCACAAGCACCATCCATCTACGCTGGCTTAGATTCGATCCCTCTGCTGAAAAATATACTTTAATCTCCTATGATCTATGAAGATTTGGCACGACTCACTGTACAAGTAATGCCTCCAAATCTTCAGTGCGAATACTACAGCAGCCATCTCTAAATCATAAGTGGGGTAGTTCTGCCAGTCCCTCTTCAACTGTCGATAAGCATAAGCTATAACCCTGCCGTGCTGCATCAATACACACCCCAAACCCACTCGAGATGCATCACAATACCAACAAAACCACCTGACCCAGAAGGTAAAGATAAGACTAGTGCAGTTGTCAAGCGAGTCTTCAACTGCTGGAAACTCTGCTCACATGCATCTGTCCAAAGAAATGGAACTTCCTTCCTAGTCAATCCGGTCAACGGTGCAGCGACCCGAGAAAAATCCTGCACAAAGCATCGATAATAACCCGCCAGACCTAAGAAACTCCGAACCTCAGTAACTGACACAGGTCTGGGCCAGTGCTGTACCTCTGCGATCTTCTTTGGGTCCACACGTATCCCATCTCTCGTAACTACGTGACCCAAGAAATCCACACTATCCAGCCAAAAAGCACACTTTGAGAATTTAGCGAATAGCTGATGCTCCTTCAAGGTCTGCAACGTGATATGTAAATGTGCTCGTGTTCCTCTCTGCTCCGGGAATAAACGAGAATATCATCAATGAATACTATAATAAACTGATCAAGGAAAGGCTTGAAGATACGGTTCATCATATCCGTAAAACCTGTTGGGGTGTTGGGGAGTCCAAATGACATCACCAGAAATTCATAGTGCCCATGTGTGCGAAAAGCAGTCTTCGGAATGTCATCTTTCCGAACTTTTAACTGGTGATTCCCTGACCGCAAATCATTCTTCGAGAAGTAACCAGCTCCCTGCAACTGATCGAACAAGTCATCTATACGAAGTAATGGATACCTATTTCGCACAGTGACGCGATTCGGTTGTCGGTAGTCGATTCACAGTCTCATACTACCGTCCTTCTTATTTACAAATAAGACAGGAGCTCCCCACGGAGATACACTGGGACGAACTAGTCCTCAATCCAACAACTCTTGCAACTGGCTTTTGTGTTCCTTCAACTCCGTCGGGGCCATCCAATAGGGTGGTATAGAAATAGGCCCCGCACCCGGAATCAAGACAATGCAAAATTCAATATCGCGTTCGGGCGGCAATCCTGGTAATTTAGCAGGAAATGCATCCGGAAATTCTCGTGCGATCGGAACCTGGTCCAACGGAATCTCAGCGGCTCCTAAGTCCTGAACAAATGCTAAGAACCCTTGACAACCCTTCTTTAAGAGTCGTCCCGCACAAAGAGCAGAAATCGGGTTGGCAGGAGTTATATTACAGTCCCCCTGCACAACAAAGATCGGTTCACCTAGAAAACAAAATCTAACCACTTTCCCCCGACAATCTACATAGGCATGACAAGCGGCCAACTAATCCATACCGAGAAGTATATCAAAATCTAATATATCCAGGAGAATCAGGTCAACTAGCGAATCTCTATCACCAATACGTACAGAACATGATCTGAATACGTGTCGAGCTATAAAAGAATCTCCCACCAGAGTAATCACCACTAACGGTAACTCTAACAACGACGACTCTTTCCCCAAAGAAAGGGCAAAGTGTGAAGATACATAAGAATGTGTAGAACTAGGATCAAATAAAATATGTGCATCTAACGAACATACTACAAGAGTACCTGTCACATCTGCATTTGATGCCTGGGCATCTTGTGGAGTCAGCGCAAAAACCCGTGCCTGGCCCCTTCCCGCATCCTGTCATCCTCTACCTCTATCTCCTCGACCTCTCTGAAAGCGTCCTGCAGAACCTCGACCTCGTGGTGCAACTGCCTGGCGCATAGTACCAACTGGGGGAGGAAGTAAAGCGATCGACGTCAATGGTGGAGGGGGTAAAGCATCCTGTGGAGCAACAGTCCCGCTATGGCATGTACACCCTTTAGCCGTATGCCCTTGAAGTCCGCAACTATAACATGTAAGTGGGGTCCCCTGATCATCGGGGTTTGAACTGAACATTTGTCCCTGGGTCCAACCTCGTCCGAAACTGCGGCCGGGAGTGTACCTGCCCCTACCTCTGCCAAACTGCCTAGTCATTGGCTCAATCGGTCTACTTCTCTTTGGCTCCGGAACAACCACTGCCTCGCTCAAACGCTCCTCCACTCGTATCGCTGCATCCATGGCCTGCGCATACGTATCGAAATGCTGGGAGCCTATAGCTAGATACAACTGCGTGTCCAGACTCCTTAGGAACCTCTTCACCCGAAGCTCCTCCGTAGGAACTAAATATGGAGCATAGCGCGACAGCTGCATGAATCGTAAATTATAATCTGCCACCAACATACTCGCAGATTTCCGCAACGCTTCAAAACTGCTAGCTCTAGCGTCCCTCACACTCTGTGGAAGAAATCTGGCAAGAAAGACCTCGGAAAACTCGGTCCACGACATTGGAGGAAGACCCATAGCTCGCTCTCTATCTATCGACTCACACCACTCCTGTGCAAGTCACTCTAAACGAAAGCTGGTCAGCTCAACTGACCTCGCATCAGAACATCGCAATAATTTACCAATCCTCGCCATCCTATCTAGAAAAGACTGAGGATCCTCCGCTACATCGGTCCCTGTAAATACCGGAGGTCTCAACCTCATAAACTCTGAAAGCGATACCTCCATCACCCTCGTGTCTACAAGTGCGACCGTCTGCGTGGGCTGTACATAGGACTCTGCCATGGTCGGTGCCGGATCCTGTCTTTGTATTCGAGTGGCCTCAGCTAACTGTCCTACCACTCGCTGCAATCCTAACATACCCTCCCTTATCCTAGTCATGCGATCTGGAGGAGGAGGATCAACATGCTCATGCACCGCTGGAACGTCCGGTGTAACAGTCGCCGTCACAGGTGGACTCGCCCTAGCTGCATCTATGGCTGCGGCTCGCCTAGCTCACGTAACCATAGCAACCGGAACAAGAAACGAGAGTTGATAAGGCTTACGAATAAGGATAATCACTAACAGAGAGTCAAAGGAAGGATAATCAAGACATACATCCTAAGGTTAGTTAGGCTAAGTATGGTAACGTAAATAAGCCGCGGAACATACGTACGGTACTGCACTCATCCTAAATCACCTACTCCATCAAACCAAAGGTCATCCTAGGTAACGAACTCTCGTCAACTTATCTTAACTCACTACTCGATTCCGTAAGGTTAATCCTAAGCTCTGATACCAACTTTGTCACGACCCAAAATTTGGATGTGACCGGCACTTAGATTGTACAATATCTAAAGATATTTACACAACCCGAGTAAGCCGAAAAACCAAGATCAAATCCTTTTTGCGGAAAAAATTTAGTTTTTAAGTAAAAATCACAGTTTTATGTAATTAAGATCTTAACAGTAACTCACCAGTGAATTCATAATAAAAACAATTATAAATTGTTAAGTTTTGGTTGCATCCTTAGTTGGGATCAACAATATCAATAGCGGAAATAAATACTCAGTATATAGGATATCAATAAGAATCCCAGACATAAATAAAAGAAATCTCTTCTAACATAACAACGATCTCACCTGTCAAATAATATACATATACCCATCTCTCATTCTAAGTCATAATACAAAGTCTAATGGAGATTTTCTAGATCCGAAATGCAATACCAAAAGAGAAGGTTACTACATATGTAACCCACCTATCAAAGATGCGATAAACACTGAAGAAGTGGATCTGCACTGCTGCTAACCGCCCACTCTACTCCTGCAAGGAACTGTGGCACAACGGGGGTGAGTTGCCAACTCAGTGAATAAAACTAATATATAACAGCTGATAATGTAAATATGACAACTATCACTAACTGCAATAAGGATAATTATGATGCATGATAACATGTGGAAAACATGAATCCGTACTGCCAATCACATAACCAAAACTGAAATCTCATCATTTATTTCCAAATAAAGTTCCTCTTTCCGTGTCCATCATCGACACAAATCTTCCATTCTCTCAGGCATCATTCCTCGAACGATCCTGTAATCAATAACACCGGTCGATATCATCTTGATATCTGCCGTGTTTCATAACTATCTCCGGTATCGAGTATCCTCGTTAGGCACCCCGCCTATCATGCGGCTATCGTGCCCCTCGGTCTCGACCGGGTCCACCATATATCCAACTATATCTCTACCGACTCAGTCTGGATAAAACTGTAAATCCATAACTGTATACCCACCGACTCGGTTCGTAATAAAGACCAAATCATAAAAACATCTCATGGTGGACATGTCACATCAATCATGAACAATCACTGGATTTATGCAATAGTCTAAGAAAGCTCAAAACCATAAATCCTCAATAATATAATTTTCTTTTATATCAACTCCGGACATTTAAATACCAAACATGATGTTATTTATGCAAAATACTACTGTTAATGATGTTTAAGGTATGATAGAATCATATCTAACAGGATAATTATTTAGTGTAAAAGTGACATATTAATATCGACGAGGTGTAGTGTAACATGTAAAGATGTGCGCATGCGGCATAACTCGTCGATAATGGTGCAGTATTCTAAAAACTATAAACATAGTGATGTATAGGTATATATGAATGCATGCTATTAACTTCGGATATAAAATCAATCTTTCAATTTAACAAAATACGGGCGTGTTACGCCATCTTTACAAAATCCCCCGTTTGATGTTTAGTCTACTCACCGGAATACGTCGTAACTACTCAGGAATTGCCAATCCTTTTTCCTTTCCTTGCGGCCTTCGAAGTTCCCGCACCCAAATCTAACATTGAATTAACTTGTATAAGAAAACGGCTACATTCCGATACGGAAAAATCAAGAAAACACTAGTTGTACATGCTAATTACACTACGTACGACTATTGCAAACAATCTAACACTCAACCTCACTGAAATTTAACCCAACGCTGTATCGCGACAGAAAATAGAACGCGATACGTTTTACCCGTGTCGTATTTTAGTATTTTTGATCTCTTTTCCGATATTAGTTCCTAGATTTTATATACAGTTAAAATAACTTGATTAAACAATACCAAAGTAACCAAAAACCTACACAGAGACCTACCCAACAACCCAAAACACCAACCCTCATCAAAAATCCGGCGACGCCGGAATCCTATTGTTGGTCGCCGGCCAAATTCCGAGACCCTGGGTTCGTGATCTTATGGTTTGCTCTAGGTTCAAAATACATCATTTAGACACTGTTTAGTTCAGTTAACTTTTCTCTAAACTAAAGCAGATTCAAACAGACTCGATTTTGCTTAAAAATACGATATTCTATACACTTTGCTTTCAAATTTTGAACTAGTTACAGAATTAAATCCCTACTGCGATTAAGGATTTTTACCTACAAATAACTTGCTGGAAGAACACCCTCCAAGATGCACAAGCTTCTTGTCCTAGCTTGATGGTGAGGCAAACCCTAAACTTATTTCTTTTCTTCTCCTTTCTCTTATTCTTCTTTGTTTTGCTTTGGTTTTCTTTTTCTTTCATCAAATTTTCAGGTTTTAAAAATGCTACAGATCTGAACACAAGCTATATATATAAGAAAAGGGAAGGATAAGGTGAAGGAGGAGGTGTCAAAGGCTAAAGGGTGTTATCTTCATGCAAGGAGGAGGTGTGGTATGGTTGTGTGCATGCAAGAATGATATGGAATTATATTTTTCTTTTCCAATTTGAATTATCCTTTGCTTTATTCTGAACTAAATCTTATTTAAACTCTTTCTATTTACACCCCTTAACAAAACCCATTTTGCACAATATCCTAAACTTTATATAAAAACCCTTCACAACTTATGTTATTATAAAACACCCTTTTTATTAAAATGAAGTTAAAATTCACATTAAAACCCTTATAATTTATTTATGTTGCATACTAAAATTTTGATTTAATTTGTTTTACATACATCTTATGAAATTGTCTTATTTTGTTTTAATAACTTTTTAATTTAATATTTTATTATTTAATTAATTAATTTTATTTATTTCTAAATTTTCAGAATGTTACACAAAATAAGTGGGTGGGCTTGGTGACTCACTAGGGTGAATCACAAGCCCACACACTTCCATGTTAAATGATGAATAAAAGAGAGAATGTGTGAAGCCACCTCATTGGGTACACATATACAAACATTTATAATATAAATGTAAGTATAGAAACAAGTATACCCAAAGTCGTATAAATACGTATACCATATTTCTACCAACATACGAATACCGTATTTGTACCGAAAATACAAAATATGCGTATTCATATTTAGAAAGAAATACATGTATTTGTATCAAAGCACAAATACCCGTATTTATACAAATACACGTATTCGTATAAATACCATATTCGTGTTAGAATACAAATACACAAAAGAGAGAAATATAATACTAGCATCAAAACTGGCTGTCTTTCAAACCTGCTAGTACTACTAAACCGTCCAATTAAAGCACGTGCATAAATGCACGAGTTCAATCGAACACCCCCGCGTAAAAACCATACGCAAACTACACCGTTTAGCCTGAACCGGGAAACCCTCTGTGTGGGACTCTAAAAACTCAAAAATACGCTGGCGGTGGGTTTGACCACAAGCACGTCAGTGGCACTAGCTGTACGTAACGGCTACCCAGGTATTTTTCAAAAGGAAGATCGACACGATAACTAGCCGTATGTAACAGCTACCCAGGTATCTGTCGAAAGGAAGATCGACACGACTCCTTTGAGCCATGGTAGCGTAGTAATCAAAGTACAGTGGGAACTCACACGAGAAAAATGACGACTTCAGGTCGAGGGACTAACCTGTACTCATGCTACCTGAGAATTTCCATCTGACGATAGGTATAATACCATCTAGAAGTTCTCGCTGAGTCTGTCCAGTGTACTCACCTACAGTGCGCACCTGTATACTATCTTAGGTTACATAACACCAATGGCTTGTGAGACCGGCCACCGCCCCTCGTCGGGGTCTTGAAACGTATACACTAGTCTACTCCGGAATATCGATGCCCGGTCTCGATAATCTCATGACTAGGGACATTTAAGGATTTGCTTATAGGCTACCCAGCTTTCATGTATATGATCGCCATCATAATGTTGGTAGTCAAGCAAGAATCCTACGGGCTTCATCATTATGTATTAGCGACACATAATAACAAGTAAAACGTGTATACATCAATGATAAAGACAAACCAGATAGCATACTATCATTTCGAGGAAGATTGTTCTACCTGTATAGGTCCTCCCTCAATTAACATAATCGCAAATCCGCAATCATAATAATTGCCTTGAGGGCACTATATCCAACAGTATAGAAAGGATGACGCTATACTGGTGTAACCAAGGTCTACCCAGTAAAGCTTTATAGCAGGTCTTGCCCTTAATAACATGCAATTTGACATCCTTGACAAGTTGTCCAAAGAGAAGCGTCAACACTATGGACCCCAGCGTTCTTGAAGACTGGGAGTCGAATCCGGAAATGGTGATTTTCTCTCGGCCAAGCTATCCTACATCCACGGTCAGCTTCTTGAGCATCTTAACATTTAGCACATTGACCGAAGAACCGTTGTCGATGAGGAATTTAGTTATCCTCTTATCATCGCAGTACCCGACGATGTAGAGCGGTTTATTATGCTCGAACGTACCTAGGAGAAGATCTTCTTCGCTGAAGGTGATGTCAGCCGTGTGTACCTCTGCCATTTTATCCTTCATCGCTTCCTCTGCAAAGAGTGCATGAAAAAGATCCGGTTCTTTGAGGGCTTTCATTAAAGACTCCCGCAATTCCTTTGAAAAGAGCAGAGCATCGTATATGCTCAACTGTGAAGTTAACTTCTTCAGATGGGCCAATACATTGTATTCCACCTTAATTTTCTTGAGGAGATCCTTGGCGGCGAGTTCTTTGACCACATCTTCATCAAGGGCGATCTCTTCGGGCATTTTTCCTTTACCATTATCTTGATTCTTGGGATCCTTATTTGCTATCCTAAGGTTCTTTTTGAGGAGAGTGCGGTTCTACAGACGAATATTGCTGCAGTCCTTTGCCTTTTATTCGTCCCCGATGAGGAGGTTACATAGAGGAGAGTGAAGAGAGGTTAGTTTTCCGAATCACTTCCAAAAGTTGGCACTACCGAACTTCCTCCATCTGAATTCTGAGCCTTAGTCATATAACAGCTTTCGGTGATCGTTTTTTCTTGGCCGTTTTCCTTGGAACCATCATGTTGGGGCCGGTGATCCTTGGACATCCGCTTCTTTCTTTTTAGATGTCTGTTTTGGAGAACATACTTTCTCCACCATTTCCCGAATGCTTTACATTCGTCGATGGGATAGTAGACCCTCTGATGGTAGAGGCAATATTTTGGATGCTCTTCTCCACCTTCGAAATCCCCAACCCTTGGGATATACATCTTTAGGGGCGGCAGCTTCATCCATTTGGATAAGGCCTTAGTGAAATGTTTCTCAGCCTTGCCTTTCTTCAGCAGTATCTTCTGCTTCGTTTGTACATCCTGCTTTGGTTAGAGAGCCACATAACTTTCCTCTTCCATGACTTTCCTTTTTAGACGTTGTTGTCTGGATTTTTCGTATATAGCCAGTTCACGCCTTTGATTTTCCTTGCCCCATTGAAAGGCTTCTCTTAAGAGTTTCTCAATCGGGTCATTTTGTGGCGAACTCGGAGCTTCAGTTATTTATTCTGCCCCATGTCCATCCGAATCGCTTTCGGACGCTTCTGAGGCCACATCATCATAGATGGAGGAGTGAGAGACCATGCGGCAGCTTTCTACACGGTCTTCTGTTTCCTCCTCAGAGTCATCATCCTCATCTTCCTTGCTATTTTTAACGATGTGTTTGATAAACTCCTCAAGAGTAACGAGCGAACACGCTTTATGATTATAATCTTCTAGCGCATCAATATACTTTTGGATATTTGTATGGCTGTTTACATGCTCGGCTGGCTATACAGGCTTCTTCGCTTTTTTCTTATTTTTCTTCTTAGAAGACTGCTTGACTTTGGGGATTTTCATTTTATCAATAGCCTTCAGAGTAGGACGTGGCTTCAATATCCCTTTTATGATCTCCGGTTTAAGCGGTCTTTTCCACCTGATCGCAAGACATGTTTGGATATCTTTTAACATTCACTTCATTTTGGGAGACAACGCCACCTCTCATGGGGTTTCTTCGACGAACAAGCATGATGCCCTCTGCACATTGGTTTCTTTAGAGATATGCTTCTAAGGAGGGTCCGCCTTCCATTTATCGGAGAGCATGAACTTTCCGTGTTTATAATGGTGCTCGACCTAGTCCTTGAAGATGTAACGGTCTTCAATCGGATGAATTACCACCCGATGATATGGGCAATAAGTTGTACTTTTGATGTCATTGGCTTGGGCCGGTAGTCGTGGCTCGGGAAAAGTCAAAAAGCCACTCTTCATTGCAAGGTCGAATAACTTCTTTGTCTTCTCATGAGGGAACGAATATTCTCGTCCCATCCTTTCTTCAAGAGTGGGTCCCATGCAGTTGTTAGTTTGACGACCAAATGCTTTAGGACCGCTCGGCTGTTGTTGCGTATTAGCGACAAATGCTAACCTACCCTTTCCCTTGAAGTTTCGTGAATCTCCATTGGAAAAGGGAAGACCTTGGTTCATTGCATCCAGCTGAGTCAACTTATCGATGAGCTTTTGAAACGTTGCTGGGATGAGAAGGGCCAGATATGGGAATACTTGCACCTTTTTATCGAGAATGCTCATGAACATACTTATAGCTGGAGTTTCAGTGATTCATTGTTCGCACTTGGACCAAAGATTTCTCCCTCTCATCGCGTACTAGACCCATGTTTCGTTCGATCTGGGCCTCTCGTTGACCAAGGCGGTCATGGTAGTGTGCTCGCTCGCACTAGAGAATCTATGGCAAAAGAGGAGCTCCATCTCATCAAAGGTTTTGATCGAGTTATTAGGAATCTTCTAGAACCATTCAAAAGCCACGTTTTCTAGACTGCTAACAAACTGTCAAATGAGAAATATGTCGTTACTCCCAGTGTTGCCGCACTTGGACCTGAACTAGGTGATATGCTGCTTCAGGTTTTCGATTCCTTTTTATATAAGGATCGTCAGGATTGTATATCCTGGCAGGTACTATATTTGATCATAACACGCCGGATAAGGTCAGTCGGTCTTTATCAACTTTCTGGCAGCTTCATTGGCTAGGTGAGCTTTGAACTATTGGGCGATATATTGGTCCAGCTGTGATTTGTAGATTTCTTCCTCCTTTCTCGCTGATGAGGCTTGAAGGGGATTAGAAGTCTCTCCTTTATCTTCAATGACGACCACCAGTGGTTCATCTGCTAGTGGTTCGGGGTGATCCATTATCCCGATCATACTTTAGAATAAGTGGGTTTTCTTATCCATTCTGGCCTACATTTCCACAGTCTTTTCATTCTTCTTCTAGAGCATGCATTTTAGATATTTAGTATCAGATTCCTTCTTCGCTCTTTTCTCGAAAGCTTCGTCCTGATTTGCACCAGGCAGAGGACACATAATTTATGCCGCTTGAGCCATCAACTCTTGCAGCTTGTGTTGATCTTTTATTACAGACCGTGTGAATGGTCTATAAATGACGGGAGCCTTACATTCATCATTTTTGGAGTGTTGGCCTTCGGAGTTTTCCTTGGGCCTTTGAATCTTCTCTGGCTTCTCTCGTTTGTGAGAAGCCGGTTTCGGAGGAATCATCATAATAGGAGCCTCCTTGGGTTGGTGGGAAGAGTGTTTATCATGGTTCATCATATTCTTAGGTTGGAGAGACTAATCCTTGTTGATTATTGACCCTTGTACTTCTTTCCAGACCTTATGGATGGTCGAGGAAAGTTGTTTCATCGATCAAACCAATTTTGGCTCATCATATATCTCAGTGGGAGGTGGAGTTTTCTTTAGTATAGCAGTTGGGGAGTTGTGCTTCACCATCTTCAGCGCCTCAAAGCTATTCCCAATTGGAACAGTAACCTGGATCATTGGAGCTAGTAGGGTCAGTCCAGATGGCGAACTGCCCCTATCCTTCTTTATTCGCGCCAGTATCGACGTCGAGCATTTCTGGAAACAGGAGCCTCTTTAGGTTTGGGAGCCTCCTGTATCTGCCCCCTGCATTGGTCTTGTCCTTCGGCAGGTAACAATCGCTTGAAAGCTGATTGTCTGGGTAGAGTAGCAGCAAAGACTTGAAGAGCCAGCCCGTGGAAGGCAGTCTGCCTCGGTGGGAATGCATCCCTGAGAGTCTCAGGGGTAGTAGTCACCGTTCCAAAAGACAAACATTTGAAAATGTCCTTCCTTGGAATTGTGGGCCTTTTAGAGAAGCCTATAAAGCTTGCTCCCAATATTTTAAAATGGAGCCTTCTGACTTAGCATCAAAGCTTGGAGCGGCAGTCAGCCGATCAAAGACCGACTTCTTCTGACTTGCAGCAGTGTATGTAGGGAACACATGCATCGTCCTAAAATAAAGGCCGTTAATTGTCTGCATCACCTAAGCAGTGGGTATGCAGAAGGGTCATAGCTTGACCATCTATTACAATGCCGGATGTGGTGGTGCTTGAGTAGCAGTTGGTGGCACAATCGCACTTCATACTGGAGGATGCCATTAAAATCTGCACAGAGGTGAAGTACCGATTTTAGTATCCTAAATGTCCAAGGGCAACATAAACATAATATACCGTGATGGGTTCGCGAAACATGACACACGAAGTGTGGGTGGAAAGCGTAAAAGGTCCCACCGAGCGTGCCAGAATCTGTTTACCGCCGAAATCAGGGAAGAGCTGGGTTTGAACGTCATGCCTGAATTTGGGGACAGATTCTATATGGAACATATCAATCCACCTCTCCGAAGATACCAAATTGATTTATGGCACCATCTATCCGATGTTTGGATGGATGCAACCGTTGTAGTTGACTTATCAGATTCCCCCTCATATTTGAAGGGTTTTTGATTGTGGGGATGTCTTTTCCTGCAGGCGCAAGCCCCTACAGTTAATTACATTATCGCAACGCGATAACAACTTTCTCCTTCTCCATGTGCATCACTTTGTGCCGTGTTATAATTTGTTTATTTTGAGGTTCCCCTTGGATTCTATAAGGAGACTAATTTGGTCGTCTCCCGTAGGGCACGGATTATTCCAAATCCGTAATTCTTATATTTAAGATGAACTTAGGTGTATACCGCTGGAGATGGAGACGAACTGGGATATATTATCTTGCCTGAATTTGGGGGCACATACAACTTGGATTTATCCGTCCACCTCTCCGAAGATACCAAGTTGATTTATGGCACCATATATCGAAGGTTTGGACAGAAGCGGCCGTTGTAGTGTGACTTTATCAGATTCCCCCTCATTTGTAAGGGGTTTTAATTATGGGGACGTCTACCCTGCAGGCGCAAGCCCTTGTAGTTAATTAGGTTACCGTATTGCGATAACCACTTTCTCCTGCTCCGGAAGTTCATTTCGTGTCGTGTGTGTTTTTGTTTGTTTAGGTTGCCCGTGGATTGTATACGGAGACTAGTTTCTGTCGTCGCCCATAGGGCGCGGATTAGTCCAAATCCGTATATTTTAGATTTGGGTTTAGGTCAAGAATTTTGCTTGACAGGGCCCTCGTTGGTAGCTTGGTTTGTCAACGGGGATGAACTTAGGACACATATCTCATATTTTTAAGGTCCATCATTTCATGGGATATTTAGGTTTGATCTAAGGATTATTAGCCATATTTGAGACAGAGATCGATTTATGAGCAGCGAGCATATGGGCTCAACTGATCGTTAGATCATATATGAATGGCCCATGGATAATATACGGTAGTCATTATGGAGACAGTCCGCAGGGAAAAACATATTAGTTTACGGACGTCGCGGTCCAACATTCCCTGTTTGATACGATTGTTAGTTTAAGGACATTTCGGTCCAACATTCCCATTTTGGGGACGAATGTTAGTTTAAGGATATTTCGGTTGAACATTGCCGTTTTGGGGACGAATTTTAGTTTAAAGAAATTTCGGTCCAACATTCAACTTGCACGCACGTGTATTTGTTACATGGTGGAGTGAATGATGGTGACATGGAATGCACCCAATTTGGAGTGCGATGCGATTTGAGGTGTGCACGTCAATTTGGAAGTGCATCAACGTGGGATATATCATTCCCAGTTGTGATGAAGTTTCACATCAAGTTGGGACAAGAAAAGAGTTGTTGGTTGTCGGGACCCGCCACTTCTCTAAAGACGTTGAGAAATTACGACGACATATATCAGAGGTGTGGAAATATGTACACTTGAACCAAATCCCGTATTTGAGCGAAAAGATCATGGTGGATCATCTAAGAATCATTAGCCTTATTTGAGACTAAGATTACCTTAGAAGATATGGGATGAATATCGTTCTGGATATCATCAATGAGAGATCATTAGTCATGTTTGAGACTAAGATCAGTTTGGATATCCTGAATATAAGCTTAGCCAATTTGAGCTAAGATTGAGTTTCTGTAACACCCAGCAGTGCTAAGCACTCGGTTATATATAGCGCTCATGTGTATACCACGTAAGGCGCTATAATAGTGAAGTGATAATCTTTTGTGGTGCTCACTTGTATTTCACGTGTGGCGCTAGGCGCTGCTCAATCAGTGCTAAGCACTCAGCCGTTTTTGCTGCATATGAAGTGCTAAGCACTTTACTCAGCGCTCACGTGTATTTTACGTGAGGTGCTGGCCTTCTGTTTTGGGCATCCATATGTGTTTTACATGAAGCGCTGAGTTCTTTTTGGAGATTTAATCTCTGTTTATATTTTTAGAGAACTTAAATCTCTGTTAATGGTATTTTGACCATGATCACCAAGATCACTATTTTGAGGATCTGGGATCAGGTTGTTTAAGAACTAAGTTCTTGTTTAATGAGGGAACCGAGTTCCTGGAGTATTATGAACTCCATGTTTTCCATGTTCATGCTTTCAAAAGAGGTTAGACCTTTGTTGATGGTATTTTGATCATTAAGGATCACCAAAGTCACTATTTTGATAATCTTAGATCTGGTTCTTTAAAGAACTAAATTCTTGATTTGAAGGAACTAAGTTCCTGGAGTATTATGAACTCCATCTTCTTTCTATAAATTTTATTCTTCCCTGAATCATTGATTCTCAAGAACAAGATCTTTCCGATGAGAATTAAATTCTCAACTTATAGGAGACTTGTCTTGTAATCTCAGATCTAGAGAAATAACTAAATTCTTTTAGAAGGTTTAAACCCTTAGAAAAGGTATATTAGGTAAATAAGATATTTTGATCTCTTCTTTTTTCTTTACCTTACGTTTTTAGGAGGGAGATCTTTTTCTTTGATAGAATTAAATTCTTTGTTGTTTTGAGAGCCTTCTGTATTTTTACAGAAGCTTATGGGGGTCTCCCCTCCTTTTTTCCTCCCTCATTTTTTTGATTAATCTCTTTGCTCCTATTTATAGGAGAAGAGAAAAATCAATTTGTTGAGAAAATTTCACATTGAGAGATCATGATTAATTTCATAATCAATCAATAATGATCTTTTAGATTAATTGGTGAATTTTATTCACCGTTAGATTTTTAATCTAATGGCTCTCTGTTTAACAAAGAATATTTCTTGTTTGTTTAATAAGATTAGAAAATATTTTACTAAGATAGAATTTTATTCTATCATATGAATATCTTGTTAATTTAACAAGACTAGAATTTTATTCTATCATAAGATTTGGAAGATATTTTCCTAATATAGAATTTTATTCTATCTAATAGAGAAGAACTTTCTTATTTGTTTATCATGATTAGGAAATATTTTCCTTAGATAGTATTTTTATTCTATCATATGAATATCATGTTAGTTTAACAACATTAGGAAATATTTTCCTAACCATAGAATTTAATTCTGATTAACAGAGAAGATCTTTCTTATTTTAGAAAGATGAGGAAAATATTTTCCATATAGAATTTAATTTTATCGAATGGTTTAATTAGTGATATTTTTATCATAATTGGATTTTAAATCCAAGATTCTCTATTAGAGAAGATCTTTCTATATTAGAAGGAAAATATTTCCCAAATATAATTTATCTTCTGATGATTTATTATCACCAGTGGATTTTTGATCCAACGGCTCTGTTTAACAGAGATTATCCCAGTTTTTAGGGAAGTATCACCATATAGAATTTAATTCTGCTTGCTTTTAATTTGGGCGCCGACGCTCACGTATTGTGCACGTGGGCCCCACTTAAGAATTTAATTCTTATATATGATTGCCCCTTCTGTGATTTGCACATTGGCGCCCACATGAAGAGCACTTGCGGCGCCACCATAGGATTTAATCCTACAAGATTGGCGCTGGCACTGGCGTCCTCGTATGGGGCACGTGAGGCGCTGCCTCAACAAAATTTTAACAGAGCTAAGCTCTTTTATTATGTTTAAATATTCGGAGAACAAACGCTCCTATGCTAGGCACATTGGCGCCCGCGTGAACTTCATGTGCGCTGCTAACTGAGGTGATAGTTACATATTTTGCATGTGGGTGCACGTATTTAACACGTGGAGTTTTCCCTTTATTTTTATAAGGGAACAGCAAGCTCTGAGCCAAAAAAATTTGGCGGGAACAAATGCCCCCCACTAATTTGCTCACGTAAGTATATACGTGGGTGAAGTACTGCAAAGTTTTGTATGGCCATAGAATTGATCGCTTAGGAGACAAGTTTAAGGTCCTTGTTGCCTAAGGCTTTTTTTTTTATCTTCATGAGCCTTAAGGGTCTCAAGAAGGCCTTTTCTCCCTATGAGTCATGAGGATCTCATAGGTGCATATTCTCCCTAGAATAGTGAGGAATCCCAAGTGTTCATCGCCTCCGTGAGTCGTAAGGATCTCATTCGGATATTTTTCCTTATGAGTCGTGAGGACCCGTAAGTAGCTTCTTCACTTTATTGGAAAATATGGCCCGCAGATAGTATACAAGAGTTAGTTTGGACTTTCTTGTAGGGTAGTGATGGCTTAAGAAACAGGTTTAGATCTGTCGCCTATGGCTTTTCAACTTTATGAGCCATGAGGGTCTCAAAAAGATGTTTCTCCCTACGAGTCGAGAGGATCTCGTAGGTGTATTTTCTCCTTAGAAGTCGTGAGGACTCCTAAATGCGTTTTCTCTTGAGAGTTGTAAGGATCTCACAAGATAATGTTCTCTTTACGAGTCGAGAGGAATCGCAAGTGGTTTTTCCTCCTCATCGGTATGCAACTTTAGAGAATGTAGCCCGTGGATAGTATACAAGAGTCAGTTTGGACCTTCTTGTAGGGCAGCAATGGCATAAGAAACAGGTTTAGATCTGTCGCCTAAGGCTTTTCAACTTTATGAGCCATGAGGATCTCATAAAGATGTTTCTCCCTACGAGTCGAGAGGATCTCGTAGTTGTATTTTCTCCTTAGGAGTCGTGAGGGCTCCTAAGTGTGTTTTCTCTTAAGAGTCGTAAGGATCTCATAAGAGAATTTTCTCCTTACGAGTCGAGAGGACTCGTAAGTGGTTTTTCCTCCTCATCGGTGTGCGACTTTGGAGAATATGGCTTGTGGATATTATACAAGAGTCTGTTTGGACCTACTTACAGGGCCACAGTGCTTAGGAAAACAGGTTTATATCCCCGTCGCCTAAGGCTTTTCACCTTCATGAGCCGTGAGGGTTTCATAAAGATGTTTTTCCCTACGAGTCGAGATGAGTCGAGGGGATCTCATAGGTGTATCCTAACGTGAAATATAGATAACCTCTATTCTTTACGAAAGGGGTCCACTAGGTTTGTGGTACTAGGGTATTAGTCCGTGGTACCGTCGTATAGACCGATGTATTCCTCGCTATGCAGTCTTTAAGCTGCTGTTCGAGTAGCCCGGCGACTATCGTGTCTCTAATCCCTTCTGAGGCTGGACAAGACTGTAGGGTGTTTTTCGTCACCCTATTGAGATGGGAATACGCGCACGCATCTCAGGCGTACTACAGATTCCCCCTGCGTAGGGTAGGCCAGGGTTTAATGATTGTGGGGATCCGTATCTCCAGCAGCCGCGGACTAAGCTGCCGTTAATTACCCCTCGCCTTTGGGGCGAGGGAACCTCCGATTAACGGGTTAAACTGGTCATGCGAACTCAATGTGCAGTGTACATGTGTTTTGTTTTGAAAGGGGGGTTTTGGATATATCGGGAGCCACGCAGAGTTTTTACGGGGGTCCCGCTACCCGGATAGCGGGCTGGGGGTCAAGGGGGCTAGCAGCCCCCTTGCGGGGTGCGGGGCAGCGCCCCGGCCCAAAATTTTTTGAGGAGGACAGTATTGTGGAGTGTGTGCGTATCTATACATGTGTATGCATATGTTATATATAAAAAAAAGGGAAAAGGCATCCAAAGGATGCGTGGGGCAGCACCTTGGGCGCTGTGCGTTTAGGTGCTGTGCGCTCAGGCGCAAGCGCGCCACGTGTCGGCACTTGGGTGCTTTGCGCATGAGCGCTGCGCGCAGGAGCGCAAGCGCGCGCACCACGTGTCGGCACGTGGGCGCTTTGCACATGAGCGCTACGCGCTGGAGCGCAAGCGCGCGCGCCACGTGTCGGCACATGGGCGCTTTGCGCATGAACGCTGCGTGCTGGAGCGCAAGCGCACCGGAGCGCAAGCGCGCGCGCCACGTGTCGGCACGTGGGCGCTTTGCGCACGAACGCTGCGCGCTGGAGCGCAAGCGCGCGCGCCACGTGTCGGCACGTGGACGCCTTGCGCTCGGGCGCAGTGCGCTGGAGAGGAAAAGAGGGCTTTTAGCCCCAAAAACTCTCGAAAGAGAAATTAATGGAGTTAAACTCCTGAAAAAAAAGAAGAATGTTTTGGTTGGGGAAATAGGTTCTTCTTCTTCCTCCTCTGTTGGCTGGCTCAAGAGATGTGAGATCTAAAAATCTCTTCTTTTTGAGATCTAATGATAGATCCAAGTTCCCCTTTGTGGGTTTTGTGGTGAAAAACTAATTTGTTTAATAAAAAGATGAGTAAAACTCTTGATTTAATTCAAGAGAAAGAAGAAGGTTTTGGAACCTTGAAGAAGAAGAAAGATCTTAGATCTGGAAAATTTTTTAGAGAGAGAAAAAGTTGTTTGGATATTTCATTATCCTTGCCTTTATAGGCTACACACTTTACACATAGCCCCTTGGGCTTCACAAAATGGCATTTTGCCTATCTCATGGCTCATGTGCCATTTCTTTTTGCACATAAGCTATGGGCTTTACAAAAATTTGGCTTTATGCCTATTTTTCTGACATTTATCCATAAAATAAAATAAAAGAAATACAACAAAATTATTTATTGCAAAATTTTTATCTTGGCATGGGGGAAGGCCGGCCGCTTCATGTTCGGGCTCGACCCGGGCATGGACCCACTGGATCTGGGCTTGGGCCCACTTGGCTTGGGGTTGACTTTGATTTTGACTTGGTCAACCGGGGTGTAAATTTTTACCCCAACAAATTGCCCCCCATCAATAAATGCACACCATATATGTGGGTCGTGTGCATGAAATTGATGGATCTTCTTTCACGTGGAGGCGACTTGATTCGGTTCCCACCTTTCGGGAAACTGGCACTGCCCTTTTTACGACATGGACGGTCGATGCGGCCCTTTTTGCGACTTGGACGGTCGATGCTGCCCTTTTTGCGACTTGGACGGTCGATGCTGCCCTTTTAGCGACGTGGACGGTCGGTTCTGCCCTTTTTGCGACATGGACGGTCGGTGCTGCCATTTTAGCGATGTGGACGGTCGGTGCTGCCATTTTAACGACTTGGGCGGTCGATGCTGCCCTTTTTGCGACTTGGACGGTCGGTGCTGCCATTTTAACGACTTGGGCGGTCGATGCTGCCCTTTTTGCGACTTGGACGGTCGGTTCTGCCCTTTTTGCCACTTGGACGGTCGATGCTGCCCTTTTAGCGACGTGGACGGTCGGTTCTGCCCTTTTTGCGACTTGGACGGTCGATGTTGCCCTTTTAGCGACGTGGACGGTCGATGCTGCCATTTTTGCGACTTGGACGGTCGATGCTGTCCTTTTTGCGACTTGGACGGTCGGTTCTGCCCTTTTTGCGACTTGGACGGTCGATGCTGCCCTTTTAGCGACGTGGACGGTCGATTCTGCCCTTTTTGCGACTTGGACGGTCGATGTTGCCCTTTTAGCGACGTGGACGGTCGATGCTGCCATTTTTGCGACTTGGACGGTCGATGCTGCCCTTTTTGCGACTTGGACGGTCGGTTCTGCCCTTTTTGCGATTTGGACGGTCGATGCTGCCCTTTTAGCGACGTGGACGGTCGATGCTTGATTTGACTTTCTCTGCTTCTTGCAGTGTCAGGGGTAGACTTGACTTGCTCCGCTTCTTGCGGTGTCGAGATTGGATTCTGACATGCTCCGCTTTTTGCGGTGTCGGAGTGAAAGTTGACTTGTTGATTTTGATTTAGGTTGACATCAGCATCGCTATACTGGAATATGGTACCAGGAGCGAATCATCATCTGTCATTTAGAGGATTTTGGGATTTTGGTTTTTGTTTGGCATCTGCATTGCTGCACTGGAATAATGCCAAGAGCATTTCATCATTTGCCCCGGGAGGATTTAGGATTTTTTTTTTCTTTCTTCTTGTTTTTTTTTTGGGGACTTTGAATGTGGTCTCACCGGTAGGACTTGGGAGAGGTTGGGATTATTTTACGCCCGTGGATTGTATACGGTTTTGCAGGATGTATGATCCAGACCGTAGGGCCGGAAAAATTTCAGGGCTTTGTTGGCGTCTGCATCGCTACACTGGAATATGGTACCAAGAGCGACTCATCATTTGCCGTTGGGGTATGCGATTTGGAATTTGGTTGGCGTCTGCATCGCTACACTGGAATAATGCCAGGAGCGACTCATCATTCGCCACTTTGGGGTTAGGGACTTGGAATTTGGGTCTTGTTTGGCATCAGCATTGCTGCACTGGAATAATGCCAGGAGCAACTCATCACTTGCCTTGGGAGGACTTGGGATTTGGGTTTTTGGTCGGCATCAGCACCGCTAACACTGAAGCGAAATACCAGGAGCGACTCATCATTTGCCGTTGCCCGTTGGGGAACGATGGCTTAGGATACAGGTTTGGGTCCCTATCACCTAAGGCTTTTCAATTTTATAGGCTGTGAGGGTCCCATAAAGCATTTTCTCCCTACGAGTCGTAAGGATCCCGCAGGTGTATTTTCTCCTTAGGAATCGTGAGGATTCCTAAGTGTGTTGCTCCATTATGAGTCGTAAGGATCTCTCGCAGGGGTTTTCTCCTCACAAGGTCGAGAGGACTTTGCGAGTGTATTTCATCTCTTTTCACGAGTTTGCGCCCTTTCGGGTTTTCACAGACTCGCCGGTAGTCCTGCTGTTTTTACTCACGGAGCCCTTTCGGGTTTTCATCCGTGCCCGTTTTGCTTGTGGACATACCGTTTATTTCTTCTTCTTCTTTTTTTTTCTTTTTCTTTCTTTTTCTTTTTTTTTGCCGCTGGTGGGACTTTAAAAGTAGTCTCACCGGCAGGATTTGGGAGAAATAGGGGTCATTTACGCCCGTGGATTGTATACGGTTTTGCAGGATGTCTGATCCAGACCGTAGGGCTGATGTGCTCAATTCGCCTGTGACTTGGAGCATTCATGTGTAGTATTTCTTGAGATATCGGCCATTGATGGGTGGCATGGGCCTTTCTCCCTCGGCACTTATTAGTTGGTAGGATCCTCCGTCGAACACTTTCTCGATGACGTATGGTCCTTCCCAGTTCGGCTCGAATTTTCCCTTAGCATGTCGATTGGGGATGATCGGTCTTTTGAGGACCAACACCAATTCACCTTTCTTGAAAGCGCGGAGACGGGTTATCTTGTCGTAGGCCCGTGACATTTGGGCTCGGTATAGCTCCAGATTTTGCTGCACCGCGAGCCTCTTTTCTTCGAGGGTATCGAGTTCTTCAAGTCGAAGGAGTACGTTTTCTTCCTCCGTCAACTCATGTTGGACGGCCATTCTTAAGCTTGGAACTTCAACTTCGAGGGGGAGGACCACCTCCACTCCGAAGAGCAATGAGTATGGAGTGGACTGAGTTGGAGTACGGTGCGTGGTATGATATGCCCACAACGCCTCGTGAAGTTTGAGATTCCAGTCTCTCTTGTTGGCTGAAGCATTTTTCCTCAGGAGCTTGCATAGAGTCTTATTGAAGGCTTCGGCTAGCCCATTGGCTCTTGGATTATAGATTGAGGAATATCTCCAGTCTATCTTGTGCTGAGTAGCGAACCTTGAGACATTGAAGCTCTTAAAAGAAGGCCCGTTGTCAGAAATGATTCTTCTTGGTGTACCGAAGCGGTATAGAATATTATGCTGGAAGAATATCAGAATATATTTTGTCTTGACTTCTTTTAGTGGGACAGCTTCAGCCCATCTGGAGAAGTAATCTGTCGCGGCCAGTATGAATCGATGGCCTTTGGATGATGGAGGATCAATTGGGCCAACAATGTCGGTGCCCCAGACTTCGAAGGGCCACGACGTCACCGTAGGATGCAATGGATTGGGATGCTTGTGAATAAAATCACCGTGAATTTGGCAGATATAACATTTCTTTGCATGCTCTCCGCAATCCCCTATCATGGTGGGCCAGTAATACCCAAGCCGTTTGATTTGAAGTCGCATCTTGGGGCCAGATTGGTGAGCACCGCAAACGGCCGAGTGAACATCTCTCATGACCTTTTGGGCTTCGGCCAACGACAGACACCTGAGCCAGAGTTGGTCATATGACCTGCGGTATAATGTGTCATTTACAAACATGTATCGGAGAGCTCTTTTCTTCAGCTGAATCCTCGTAGATTTTCTTCAGGAAGCTTGTCGTATCGAAGGTACTCTATGAAGGGTTCTCTCCAATCGGGCTCGTCTTGGATGATCGAAGCTTCTTCGGCAGGACTGCTCTTCTGTTCCGCGCTTTCCTCTTCTCGTAGAGAGACTGGGGGTAGAATTTGTCGGCTCCTGACTGTGACCAGAATTTCGTCCATGTCAGGATCGGCCAGCTCCTTGGCTAAGCGAGCGAGTACGTCAGCCTTTCCATTCAACGCTCTAGGGACTCTCATTAGTTCAATGTGAGTGAACCGTTTCATGAGTTCCACTACTCGGCCTCTGTACCGAGCTAACTCGGGTTTGTATATTTTATAATCACCGCTTACTTGGTTGACGACGAGCTGGGAGTCACCGTAAACTCGTAGCCGACGGATTTTCATTTCTATGGCGAGCTCCAAACCAGCTATCAGAGCTTCATACTCAGCTTCATTGTTTGTCCGAGGCTCGGTGAGAGCGAAAGAACGCCGTAGGGTTCCCATTGATGGTGTGATGAACACCAATACTATCCCTGCTTTTATCTCCAGGACGCTTGATTTACTGGAGGTCCTTATCGATGAGGCCCCATCGAAGTAGAGCTCCCAACATGGCTCATCTCCCTCGAGGTGCAGCACTTGTTCGTCGGGTAACTCACAATTTAACGGCGACCCTTCTGGTATAGGATGAGCGGCGAGGAAGTCTGCAAGAGCCTGCCCTTTCACTGCTTTCTGAGGAGTATAAACTATGTCTAACTCAAGTAACATGACAGCCCATCTTGCCATTCTGCCGGCTAGGCTCGCTCTGGTCATCAAGTGTTTGAGCGGGTCGACCTTGGAGATCAGCATAACCCGATGAGCAAGCAGATAGTGCCTCAGCTTCTTCACTGCAAATATCAGAGCCAGGCATTGCTTTTCGATTGGGGAATAGTTGTGTTCCGCCCCGACTAGAGTTCGACTAAGGTAGTAGAGGGCATTTTCTTTTCCCTCCTCGTTATTCTGGGCAGGGAGCGCACCGAGTGACTCATCCAGCGCGGCAGTGTAGAGAATCAGCGGTTTATTTGGAATGGGAGCGGCCAGCACTGGAGGGTGCAACAAGTATTGTTTGATGCTTTCGAACGCTGCTTGACATTCGGCATCCCAGATAAAAGGAGCTCCTTTCTTCATGAGCTTTGAGAAGGGTCTACATCTCCCTGATAAATTTGAGATAAACCTCCGTATATAAGCAAGCTTGCCTTGAAAAGATCTTAGCTGCGTCAGACTCTTCGAAGGGGGCATCTCCATGATGGCCTTTATCTTTGATGGGTCAACTTCGATCCCTCGATGTCGGACTATGAAGCCCAGGAATTTTCCCGATGACACGCCAAAAGCGCACTTCAGAGGATTCATCTTCAGATCGTATTCCCTCAGTCTGGTGAGAACTGTCCTAAGATCTTGGATGTGGTCAGCCTTGGCTTTAGTTTTGACGACCAGATCATCAACATAACATTCGACGACTTTATGAATTAGGTCATCGAAGATATTGGTCATTGCCCTTTGATATGTAGCACCTGCGTTCTTCAACCCGAACGGCATCACCTTGTAGCAATATATTCCGATCGGGGTTCGAAATGCTGTGTGCTTCTCATCCTCAGGCGACATCTTGATCTGATTGTATTAAGACGAGCCGTCCATAAAGGTGAACAGCTCGTAATTTGAGGTGTCATCGACCATCATTTCCATGACCGGTAGCGGGAAGTCGTCTTTAGGACATGCCTTGTTGAGGTCCCTGAAATCGACACAAACTCGGATCTGCCCATTTTTCTTCTTCACTGGGACTACGCATGCGATCCAGTCCGCATATTTCTCTTCCCTGATGAAGCCGGCATCGATGAGCTTCTTAGTTTCCTCGATGACCTTTTCTTCTAGTTCCCTTCTCATTCTTAGAGGAGCTTGTTTGACTGGCTTAGCATCAGGAGATATAGCCAACTTATGTACGGCCACTTCAGGGGAAAGGCCAGGCATTTCTTTGTATGTCCACGCGAAGCAGTCGACGAACTCATGCAGCAGGGCAATTATCTGCGCTTTCATTTCCTCTGACAAGAGTGAGCTGATGTAGGTCGGCCTTGGATTATCAGGCGTTCCTAAGTCAATCTCGGTTAGCTCGTCAAAGGTTGCTTGTCCTCCATCTTCGAGCTCTTAAGGAGCTTCTTCTGGCTCGGCTATCTCGTCATCATCATTTGATCTTTCGCTGGCCTCACCAACATGGATCATGTAGCACGCTCTGGAATCAGGTTGAACGTAGCCTATGCCCCGTTTATCTGGAATTCGTCCGTCGATGAGTGCTCGGACCTGGGGAGGATGCCATAGTCCTTCGTAAAACTTCGCTTCGGACTCCGTTTGATATAACCGGCATCCGCACTTTTTAAAGTATTCCCGCATCTCGGGCGCATAGTATCTGGGATTGAGGACGGCTCTTATGCCTCTCTCATATGGAAGGCACGTGACAGACAAATCGCCCGGATGCACAACGGGGTTTGACCCATAAAACAGGATGCCCTTCTGTCCACTTTTCCTCCCGGGAACGTAGAAAGTTTTCAGCTGGTCCACGGTGGAGATTGATAATGCATCGAGCTCTTTGCACATTTGCTCTGGTACCTTTGTAACGGCTAGGGACCCTTCTGCAACTTCAAAGGTCTCTCGTAGTTTCGCTTGTTGCGTGGGGGTCCAATCTGCACCGCTGTTGCACGACAGGTCCTCCTCCTCTGACTCTTCAGTGTCGCTGCCAAGATGAGGGCGGACTTTACTGCTAGATGGGGCTTCAGTGACAGATTCGTCCGTATCGCTGCCGAAACGAGGGCGAGTTTTACGGAAGGACGGGCTTCTAGCGTCGGACTCATCAGTGTCGCTACCGAAATGCGGGCGCACTTGGGCATTTTTGCTTTTAAAAGTGACAGCCGGCGCAGATTCGCCTTTGAGTCTTGGGGCCACTTTATCTTCAGTCAGTTGAGGCTTAGCATTTTGGTGGTTCATAAAGTACCGAGAATCTTCATATCGGACTTCATGCACACCGAACGGCTGGATGTCTCCGTCAATGCGTCTTTCTTCGCCATTTTTAGTATACTTCATGCATTGATGGAGAGTTGACGAAATGATGCCGTAATCGTGGAGCCACGGCCGCCCCAAGAGAATCTTATAAGACGTGTCGGCGTCGATCACGTATATCTTACCTTCGGTCTGCAGATCCCCGAATTTGATTGGCAGAGCTATGGACCCCAGAACTTGCTGGCAATTTTGGTTGAAACCTTGAATGACAATCCTCTCCCTTGACAGGTGTCGGACGTCCATTGACAAACTCTTCAGCGTCCGCAAGTCATGATGTTCACTGAGGACCCCGGATCAATCAATATGCGATTAATTCGATCTCCGTCGCTGTACCCGGTCACGTAAAGCGGCCGATTATGCTCAGCCGTTCCCAGTAGCAAGTCTTCATCCTTAAATGTGACTGCGGCGGCATGCAAAGCGTGCTGGGCTTCTTTCATATTAATTTCCGCAAAGTGAGCCTGATACCGCTCGGGGTTTTGTAGAGCGTGAATGAGAACATCTCTAAGCTCCTTAGATAGGACCAAGGCATCGTAGACGCTCAGGAGAGACGGAAGCTTCCGGAGATGTGCCAAGACATTATAGTCCACCGAGGAAGGACTTATGTTTTCATCAGTCGGTTCTCTGCCATCTTCTTCATTAGCGACTTGTTTTTCCTTCCCTTTTAGGGCGTTGCCCTGATTTTGCGGTAGAGCCCTGCCACTTCTGAGCTGGATTTGATTGGCACTTGTGGTAAGCTCCTCGTCCTCTTCGGGAAAACAGAGCTCATCCTCGGAGTCGCTGCCAAGATGGATGGCATAGCAGGTCACTACTGGGATCTTTTCAATGGAGTCTTCTTCTAACTCCTCCAGAATTTCAGCCGCTTGTACAGGGAAGAACTCCTTCAATTGAATCAATGTTCTTTCCTTTTATTCATATTCTTCGAGGGAATCGATATATTTTTGAATGGTCGATCTCCCTGCAGACTCTTTTTCGCGCCGAGCTGCACTTTTCTTCTTCTTGAGCTTCTTGGATTTTGAGCCTGATGGAGCCGCATTGGCAGCTGGACTGGTAGGCTTCTTCTGTCCTTCCCATTCCATCCTAGGTTCTTTCTGAAGTAGCTTTAGCATCTTCTTCGTCTTATTAGATATGTGCGTACTCCACGGAGGCTGCGATGAGTCAGTTTCGTTTGTCAGGGCAGCAGGTTCAGCTGTCTGCTCCCAGAAGGCTTCAACTTCTGTCTGTATAAAGTTGGCGGTTGCAACTTGATTGTTCACCAACACGCTTTTGGACAGCTCGATCTCTCCAGCCTTGTACTGCTTCTCGACCCAGTCTTTGAAGATATAGCAATCCTCGATCGCATGGCTCACTACTCGGTGGTATGGGCAATATAGAGGATTGTCGGTCATTTTTGCTTCTTGGGGTCTTTTCGACTCCGGCAATTGTAGGCCGTTGTTCAAGGCATCTTTAAATATCTTGCGGACCTTTTCCCTTCTGAAAGAGTAAACCTTGTTCTTTTTCTCCTCTAGGGAAGGCCCATCTCCTCCTAACAATGGCTTTCGAGACCGGTTAGTTTTGGATTCGGCCACCCTTCGCTTTTCTTCATTGTCGGACGCATTGAAGACATTGGTACTGCTGGAATTCCCGCTTCTACGGTTGTCGTCCGGCTTGCTTTTCCAGGTTTTGTCTCTCTGAGAGTCCGGCGGGGACTCTTGCTTCGAGCGTTCCAGCATTTGAACTTTCTTGGTTAGCTCCTGAAATGTCTTGAGGCCCGCTGTACACAAGAATGGGACCATCCAATTGCTGAGGTTCCCAATGAGAAGGCTGACGGACTGGTCCTGCTCCAGCGGCGGTTCGCACTTGACCGTGAGATTAGGCCATCGGGCGATAAAGTCAGTGTTGCTTTCATTCTTCCCCGGCTTAGTCCTCACAAGGTCGACTATGGAGATTTTATCACTGACGCTCATGAACCTTTGCCGGAACAGAGACTCCATTTGGGCAAACGTAATGACGGACCCATCTGGTATGCTCGCGTACCAGTCGAAAGCAACACCGGTCAGGCTGTTGACAAACTGACGAAGAAGGAGCGCGTCATTGCCCCCTGTATTTCCGCACGATGCTTTGGAGTGGGCGACGTGCTGATTTGCATTCCCCGTTCCATCAAATCTTCCGAACTTAGGAATGACGTAGCCGCTTGGGAACTCAATTAGATCGTACTGCGCGGGATATGGCCGCCCACTACTGCCGATTTCTTTTTGAGCTTCGGCTTCGGCCACCAATGTTTTAACCTTGCTGGTGACCAAATCCATTATCCGATCCTGTGTTAGCGGGATAGTGCTATCTGGGGCCAAGGCGTCCCCAGAAGCGGAGTGTGGACGGCTCTCATGTGGCTCGACCAGTCTTGGACCCGAAGGAACAGGCATTGGCTGCCTCGGATTGTCATCACCCGGATGATTAGTAGCATCTTGTGCTTTATTAGGAGGTGCTCGAGCAATTTGAGCCGTAAGCTGCATCACCACGTTCGTTAAGTCGTCAATCTTCGAGTAGAGCTTGGCCATCTCTTTATCTTTGCTTCTGAGTTGTTTTCGAAGCTCTTGAAGCAGGACTTGTTCCACAGTCCTAGGGCGAAAAGTCGGCTCCTCCTCGCTGTCCGAGCTTGACTCTGCATGGACCGAGGGGTCTTTCTGCCTATCATCCTCATCGAGAGGGTTTTCTTCATCCAGCGGGGGCGGCTGTTCTTGAGCGGCGGCGACCACATTCAGGCTAGATTGGGCTTGGGATGTGGTAGCCCCATCCTTGCTTTTGCTGCGAAGGTTGTCGCTGGGGCGTCCGCCCGCCATATAGACCGATTGGGTGATGTATCCGGCCGTCTTTCTATCATTGGAAGCTGATTTTACGGATCGCTGTCTTGACCCCCTTGCTTCGGTAGCTGGTAATCGATTAAAGACGGCTTGCCTAACCAGGTTCTTGAATGGTGCTGGCGCTTCTTTTCTGGATTTGCCCCGCTGCTTTCGTGCGGCACAGAGCGCCTGATAGACCCTTGAAGAGACAGTGTCATACTTTTTATATTGGGGCCGGGACACGTCTCCTTGTAGCATTGTTCGGACCGCTGTCTTCTTGATTCTGGCGGTCATGGCATTTTTCTGAACCCACTTCAGAGGCTCGAAGGAATTGCTGATTCTTACGTCCGACTCAGCCGTCGTCGCAGGGCAACCCTGCACTTGGAACTTCACACGATTCCATTTGGCCGAAGCCCTGGCCCTCTTGTTGGCTCGATACCTGAGCCGCTTCTGCCTTAACTTTTCTGTTCTAAGCGCCTGGCAGACTTCGGCTTTTCGGGAAGACACCGCAGACTGGGCGATGGAGGGCTTTGGAGATATGCTCGATCACGCATTTGTTGGAGTCATCGCCCGAGCTCGTCCGTGACATTTGATGTTGCCCTTCGCACCGGAAGTCTTGCCCCCAGCTAGAGCGCCAGGGAGTCGTTCAGTCACCATCTTAAGTTTCGGTTGTGGTGCCTTAGCAATCACAACATTCGGCCTCTTGCCTCTTGGGACCGGCTTGGCCACCTGTTCCGCCGGGATTTCCGCCAGATGAGCGCTTCCGGCAGGGTAGATGATGACGGAGCCAAACTGGCGGGGCGGTTCCTCCCATTGTCGACTGAGGCTTGCAGGGAGAACCACACGAGCGTTGATCTTGACCACGTACGGAATCGGGGTCATGTTGGAAGCTGAATTCGTCTGGGGAGACATTGTCGTCGATGGTTGATTGCGGCACAGTAAAAAACATCATTTTAGTATAGACAATCGATATGTATATTGATTGAGTTCGCATGAACGTTTAACCCGAAATATGGGAGGAGAGATTGGTCCCACCGGGCGTGCCAGAACCTGTAGGGTGTTTTTCGTCACCCCATTGAGATGGGAATACGCGCACGTGTCTCAGGCGTACTACAGATTCCCCCTGCCTAGGGTAGGCCGGGGTTTAATGATTGTGGGGATCCGTATCTCCGGCAGCCGCGGACTAAGCTGCCGTTATTTACCCCTCGCCTTTGGGGCGAGGGAACCTCCGATTAACGGGTTAAACTTGTCATGCGAACTCAATGTGCAGTGTACATGTGTTTTGTTTTGAAAGGGGGGTTTTGGATATATCGGGAGCCACGCAGAGTTTTTACGTCGGCACGTGGGCGCTTTGCGCATGAGCGCTGCGCGCTGGAGCGCAAGCGCAAGCACGCGCACCACGTGTCGGCACGTGGGCGCTTTGCGCACGAACGCTGCGCGCTGGAGCGCAAGCGCACTGGAGCGCAAGCGCGCGCGCCACGTGTCGGCACGTGGGCGCCTTGCGCTCGGGTGCTACGCGCTGGAGCGCAAGCGCGCGCGCCACATGTCGGCACGTGGGCGCCTTGCGCTCGGGCGCAGTGCGCTGGAGAGGAAAAGAGGGCTTTTAGCCCCAAAAACTCTCGAAAGAGAAATTAGTGGAGTTAAACTCCTGAAAAAAAAGAAGAATGTTTTGGTTGGGGAAATGGGTTCTTCTTCTTCCTCCTCTGTTGGCTCGCTCAAGAGATGTGAGATCTAAAAATCTCTTCTTTTTGAGATCTAATGATAGATCCAAGTTCCCCTTTGTGGATTTTGTGGTGAAAAACTAATTTGTTTTATAAAAAGAAGAGTAAAACTCTTGATTTAATTCAAGAGAAAGAAGAAGGTTTTGGAACCTTGAAGAAGAAGAAAGATCTCAGATCTGGAAAATTTTTTAGAGAGAGAAAAAGTTGTTTGGATATTTCATTATCCTTGCCTTTATAGGCTACACACTTTACACATAGCCCCTTGGGCTTCACAAAATGGCATTTTGCCTATCTCATGGCTCATGTGCCATTTCTTTTTGCACATAAGCCATGGGCTTTACAAAAATTTGGCTTTATGCCTATTTTTCTTACATTTATCCATAAAATAAAATAAAAGAAATACAACAAAATTATTTATTGCAAAATTTTTATCTTGGCATGGGGGAAGGCCGGCCGCTTCATGTTCGGGCTCGACCCGGGCATGGGCCTACTGGATCTGGGCTTGGGCCCACTTGGCTTGGGGTTGACTTTGATTTTGACTTGGTCAACCGGGGTGTAAATTTTTACCCCAACAAAGACGTCTTCAAGTAATATTCTTAGGTCATATTGCCTGTTGGAAGAGCAAGCATTAGGAACTTGCCATGACACTTTTTATTTGAAGTTAGGCTCAATTTGGAGCCTCGATGAGTCATAACCACTCTGCTCTGGTGTGGGATGATCTCCGATAGTCTTTTAGGCTTTATATGAGTTACCGTCGAGACCCGAAGCTGGGAATATGTCGTCGCTTCATTTTTGTTTTGACGATGTCGTGCCGTTTCATTGTTGAAGTAGGTTAGACATCTGTAGGACCTCTATACTGTATGTATTGCTATTGAAGTCCGTAGCTAGGAATATGCCATTGCCCCACAACTGTCGTGTCTCTGATCCCTTCGGAGGCTGGACAAGACGTCTTCAAGTAATCTTCTTAGGTTATATTACCGTTAGAAGAGAAAGCGTTAGGAATTTGCTATGACGCTTTTTACTTGAAGTTAGGCTCAATTTGGAGCCCCGATGAGTCATAACCGCACCCTTCTGGGGTGGGATGATCTCCAATGGTCTTTCGGCTTTTATATAAGTTGCCGTCAAGACCCGAAACTAGGAATATGTCGTCGCTTCATTTTTTGCTTTGACGATTGGGTCCTTTGTTGATGTTCCATCTTCATCCTACTAGCATGAGAAGAACGTCGAGCTGGAGTTTACGATTTTTCCGTCACTCCTTTTTGATTTGGCTCCTTGGAGCCTTTGTTGACGTCGCATCTTCATCGAGAAGGAACGTCGAGCTGGAGCTGGGATTTTGCCATTACTCCTTTTTTGTTTGACCTTTGGGTCTTTGATGACGTTGCGTCTACGTCCTGCTAGCATGATAAGCATATCGAGCTGGAGCTAGGATCTTTACCATCACTCCACTTTTATTTGTTGACGTTGCGTCTGCACCGAGAAGGAATGTCGAGTTGGAGCTGGGATTTTGCCATTACTCCTTTTTTGTTTGACCCTTGGGTCTTTGATGACGTTGCATCTACATCCTGTTGGCATGAGAAGCACGTCGGGCTGGAGTTGGGATATCGCCGTCACTCCTTTTTGATTTGGCTCCTTCGTGCCTTTGTTGACATCGCATCTACATCGAGAAGGAATGTCGAGCTGGAGCTGGGATTTTGCTATTAATCCTTTTTTGTTTGACCCTTGGGTCATTGATGGCGTTGCGTCTACATCCTGCTGGCATGAGAAGTATGTCGGGATGGAGTTAGGATTTTGCTATCACTCCTTTTTGATTTGGCTTCTTGGAGCCTTTATTGACGTGTATACACTAGTCTACTCTGGAGTATCAATGCCCTGCCTCGATAATCTTATGACTAGGGACCTGAAAAAGGATGTGCTTGTAAACTACCCAGCTCCCACTAGTGTGACTGCCATCACAACGCTGGTAGTCAAGCAAGATCATAAGGGCTCTATCAATATGTATTCGCGATATGTTAAAAGAAACATATACACATATTAAGATATATATAAACTAAGTAGCATACTACTATGTTGAGCAAGATTATTAATACAACTGTGAATATCCCAAGCTTCCATTAAGTAATATACAAACTAGTATGATACAATAATGGCCCCTAGGGCATATACACTAACAATCTCCCACTTGCACTAGGGCCATATACTGGCATATCGAAGACCTATAATCTTGAATAGTCTCTTGAACTGTGTCTGAGGTAAGGCCTTTGTGAATGGATCTGCAGTGTTCTCCTCTGTAGCAACTCTCCGGACCTCAATCTCTTGCCGATCTATGATATCTCTGATCAAGTGATACCGCCTTAAGATGTGTATGGACTTCTGATGGGACCTCGGTTCCTTCGCTAAAGCTATAGCGCCGTTGTTGTCACAATACAGCGGTATTGGATCAACAATGGTAGGAACCACCTGAAGTTCTGTTAGGAACTTCTTCATCCAGACTGCTTCTTTTACGGCATCGCAAGCAGCTATATACTCCGCTTCCATCATCGAGTCAGCAACGGTATCCTGCTTGGAACTCTTCCAACACACCACCCTTCCGTTGAGGGTAAAGACATAACCTGATATGGACTTGGAGTCATCCTTGTCACTCTGGAAGCTGGAGTCAGCAAAAGCCTCGATCTGGAGGTCTTTTCAGCCGTAAACCAAAAACATATCCTTAGTCCTTCTCATGTACTTGAGAATGTTCTTTACTGCTATCCAGTGCTTCTCCCCTGGGTCTGACTGATACCGGCTTACCACGCTTAGTGCGTAAGCTACATCTGGTCTGGTACACAACAGCGCATACATTATAGAGCCTACCGTAGAAGCGTAGGGTATAACTGACATGCGATCCCTTTCCAAATCAGTCTTGGGAGACATCTCTTTGGAGAGGGTGATTCCGTGACAAGCCAGTAAATTACCGCACTTAGAATCTTCCATACTGTATCTTTTCAGTATAGTGTTGATATACCTGGACTGTGAAAGTCCCAACATCTTCTTAGATCTATCACGATAGATCTGGATGCCGAGAATGTATAAGGCATCACCCAGGTCTTTCATGGAGAACCTGTGTGACAAGAATCCTTTGACAGATTGTAGCATAGGAATGTCATTTCTTATCAAGAGAATGCCATCCACGTACAAGACGAGGAATACGACAGTTCGTGCTTTAATTTTACTATATATACATGGTTCATCTGGATTTTTGATAAAGTCATATTCTTTGACCGTTTCATCAAAACAGATGTTCCAACTCCGCGATGCCTGCTTTAGTACATAAATGGACTTAAGCAACTTGCACACTTTCCTGCTGCTCCCATTCTGATTGAAACCTTCTGGATGATCCATATAGACGTACTCTTCTAAATTACCATTTAGAAAATCCGTCTTTACGTCCATCTGCCAGATCTCATAACCATGGAAGGCGACAATGGCAAGAAGGATCCGAATGGATTTGAGCATAGCCACCGGAGAAAAAGTTTCGTCATAGTCCAAACCAGGTCTTTGACGAAAACCCTTTGCAACAAGTCTAGCCTTATAGGTTTCCACCAGTCCATCTACACCAATCTTCCTCCTGAAGATCCACTTGCATCCTATGGGTTTTATCCTATCTGGTGCAAAGTCCAAATTCCATACTTTGTTGGTGTACATGGACTCCATCTCGGTCCGCATTGCATCCAGCCATCTTACTGAGTCTCCGCTCTGAATGGCCTGCTGGAAGCTACTAGGTTCATCATTATCAATGACGCAATCCTCTCTATCCCCATCTATAAGAAAACCGTAGTACCGCTCAGGCGGATGAGACGGCCTTCTACTCCTGTGGAGGGGTGCAGGAATGTCCTATTCTTCTGGAACTTCTGGTTCTACCAAAGTTTCAGTGGTAGTTTGTGGTTCTGGAATTTCTTCCAGTTCTATTGCGCTCCCACTTGTTTCCTTTTCTAAAAACTGCTGTTCTAGAAAATGGGTATTACGAGAAACAAAAACGTTTTGTTTCTCTGCGTAATAGAAACAATACCCCTTGGAGTTCTTTGGATATCCCACAAACTTACACTGCACTGAGCGTGCCTCGAGTTTGTCTGCATACTGCTTTTTAACAAAAGCCGGACATCCCCATATCTTCAGATACTGAAGATAGGGTTTCTTCCCACTCTACATCTGATATGGTGTTGTTGGCACAGTCTTGGTAAGAACCCTGTTCAAAAGATATGCAGCTGATTCTAGTGCATAACCCCAGAAAGATCGCGGTAACTCAGCATTACTCATCATGGAACGTACCATATCCAATAGGGTTCAGTTCCATCTTTCCGATACACCATTATGTTATGGAGTGTATGGAGGAGTAAGCTGAGAGAGAATTCCATTCCCTTTTAGGTAACCGAGGAACTCGGCACTTAAGTATTCACCACCTCGATCAGATTTCAGTGTCTTGATAGTTTTGCCGGTTTGGTTTTCTACTTCATTCTTATATTCTTGGAATTTCTCAAAGGCCTCGGATTTATGTTTCATCAAGAAAATGAATCCATACCTAGAGTAATCATCCGTAAAAGTAATGAAATATGAAAAACCGCCTCTTGCATGTGTAGACATTGGACCACATACATCGCTGTGTATGAGTCCTATGAGCTCACTCGCTCTTACTCCATGTCCAGTGAATGGAGTCTTTGTCATCTTTCTTTTGAGACATGATTGACAAGTGTCATAAGATTAATATTCGAACGGATCCAAATATCCTTCTCTATGTAACTTAGTTAACATTGTCTCATCGATGTGACCCAGTCTACAATGCCATAAGAAAACCTGATTTATATCTGGAGACTTTCTTTTTAGTGTGTTCTGGACATTGAAAATTTGTAATTGGTTTAACACGTATATACCGTTATCTAGTGTACCGGACCCAATCAAACCATGATTAAGGTGGATGTTAACAACATCGCTTACAAACGTGAAATCATAACCTTCTTTTGATAACAACAATACTGATATGATATTACACGTTTAAACTAGATACACAAAAACAGTTGCGTAAAACAAAAATATGTCCACTCGTCAATCCAAGGTGATAATCCCCTACGGACACAGCATTCACGCTAGCTCCGTTAGCAACCTAGAGGGTCATATTACCAACCTTCAGCACTCTACAGTTTCTCAGTGCGTGCAATGAATTGCATATATGAGATCCTGATCCAGTATCCAATACCCAGGAAGTACAGTTGATTGACAGACAATTTTCAATTACAAATACACCTGAAGCCGAAGCCACAACTTGCCTCGGGTCCTGGTTCTTGGCAATCCAAGCTTTGCAATCCTTCTTCCAATGGCCTTTCCTGCGACAGTGGAAGCACTCGTCCTTTGACACTACCGGCACCGCAACCTTTGCCTTTCCCTTGGCTTCCACCTTATCAACACCACCTCTTGGTTTGGTAGCGGCCTTCTTCTTCCTTCCTTTGGCCCTTTCCTTGGACCTGGAAGAAGAAGTACCATGAACAAACATAGTGGGTGTTTCCCTTGCTTTCTGCAAGGTGCCCTCTGCACTCCTCAACATGTTAAGGAGTTCTGGAAGTTCAACTTCTTTTCCTTGAATGTTGAAATTCAAGATAAACTGGGCGTAGGTGGAAGGAAGGGACTGGAGAATCAAGTCTGTATACAGCTCGTTCTCTAATGTTGTCCCGAGGTCTGCGAGCTCTTCAATATAGCCAATCATCTTAAGGACGTGTTCCCCTACAGAAGATCCGACGGCCATTCTCGACTGAAACAAGTTCTTCGAGGTCTCGTATCTAGCTATACGAGATTTCTCTCCATACAATTCCTTGGTGTAGAGAAATATGGATTCTAGATCCATATTCTCGTGCCTCCTCTGATGTTCATTATTCATAAAGGCAAGCACGATGCATTTGGCCTTCGCATAGTCTAACTCCCAGGTCTTGCGGATTTCCTTATCCGCGACACTGGATTCAGGACTTGGGATGGCAGGAGCCTTATTAGTAAGGACATACCCCAATTTGTCATCGGTAATTGCCATCTTGACATTCCGGAACCGATCTTTATAGTTTGGCCCTGTCAAAATATTTTTATCTAATAATAACTTAAGGCATGTCATGTTCTGGGTCGCTGCAATTAGGAGAGAGAGAGGAAACACTTTAGCATGATGCTCTTGCAAGTTTAGAGTGGTTTTTAGTTTATCTAAACAGGATGGTTCCTACTGTTTCTCGAATCCTTCCTCAAACCAAAAAAAGAAGAACTAGTCAGGACTATTCTTACTGTACAATACTTGCTTAACCGTTCAGCCAGGCCGGTGTCGGTACTTCGAGGGAGGTTTTACGACGCTTTCGAAAAGTTCCTTAATTAAATAACCTCTTTTCCCTGGGGGCGTAACCCCGCTAACACCTTTCTCGACACCTACTAGGTTTATAGCATTGATTGTTAAGTGAAAGAATCTCCCGATGAATAGCATATACTCACAGTAGGATCGGGATCCAAATATCATCGTATGATAAAGCTGAAGGAATCCTACCAAAATTATCACACTCCAAATGGTATGCAACTCTAGGAAATTTTAGTTTCTTTAGAAATTCCTGATGTGTATTTTTTGCCCCATGCTCTTATGACCTCGGCGTTGGTCAAAATGTCATAAGTCACATGTCAAGTTCTACCCATCATTATCATGTTAATTTGAACCCACCCGTACATACCCCTGACGTTGGCCAAATGGCAGTACGACTATCCCAAACCAACTCATCTATCTATGCAACAGATGAATACCTAGCAGCTACCAAACACTATGCCTTGGCGTTGGTCAAAATACATAGCTTGAATACTACTGAACACCCAAATGAAATGATGGAGGGCTATGAATGGTTTTGGCGAAACCGTGAATGTAGTGAACTTGATAGGATCGAAGCTACCTGATAGCTTTTAAAAGGAGTGGTTTAGGCTGCACAATTAAAAATCTGCTGTTTTTAAAATAACCGAGTGTTTTCTTTTAAACTGTTCCAACGATTCAACTTTGGTTTATTTTCTTTGCATTAATATAATGCGTCCCATCAATTAACCTATCATTGCAGAAAACAACGAAAATACAACGTCCTCTTATGCTATCCGCATTCGCCACTGGGCCCCGTTAGGTTACTTAACTAACGACAGAGCGTTGGCTGGGCTAGCGCTGATGCAAAACATAAGTAACGCCGACTAGATATCATATATAGATATTGTACATTCGTCAGACGCAAAAATAGGCATTCCAGATCACAGATGAACATATTGGATATACAAGCAATCCGCATTTTTGAGCCTACAATGAAAATGGATTACACAGTCGCAATAAATAGCCAAACCCCCACCATAGACCCCTACGGGTACGGCAAACTACCCGCCAAGTACTCAAAGTAAAGCGGTCTCCCTCAACGACGTGAGTAAGCCACTAAACACTTCAAAATACCTGGTAGTTTGTGCACCCCACCTTGGGTCTATCCTAGGAGCAGAAAACAGTAAATGAAATAATACAACGGTGGCTACAACCTCAACCCGGATGTGCCCCACAAAAGAATATTACCATAAATTAAAATTTACATTTGAATGAAAGAAACACTCGTCTTACATCCCCGGCTATCCATTCACGAAAATTCAACAAGTTCATATTCACAAACCAGTAAAAACCATTACAGAAATGTGCAACCCCCTGCTAACCGACATACTAGCAGTTAGGGGAGGTTTATGAACACATTAAACACAACACAGATATAATCCAGTTAGCCAAAATTCTTAGAATTTCGATCAAGCAACACATATGAATCTACTCCAAACAATTCTCTGTGCACATAAAACCTGAGCAGAAACAAAACATCCCAGAAAACACAACATCAACACAGAAGAATAACTGAGCAAATTTGGGTTGACTCGGTGTCAACTCGGCCGTGGATCCGCGGCTTATCGCTTGGATAGGCCGCGATTCCGCGGTGGTTTGGACGAGTCACGATCCCAAATTTCTTCACAATTCTTAAAAAACCTTGCTTGTATTTTTAAGGGTCCATGAAAAATTTTTAGACCCCATTTTAAAAACGGCAGAAACATGGTGAAAACGTCGGTTTTTCGGGATTAAATTGCGATCAAATTTCTAAAGACTTTGCTAACATGTTGGTTGTGGTTTAGCTAGGCTTTGATACCACTATAAGTCAACGTTACATACCCTACAAGATGTGGGGAGGCGGAATAGGTAAAACTATCATTTTGTTTAAGGTAATATCGACTAACTTTATGGATCTTTGCTAAACCCTAACTAACAACTATCTAGAAGTGATAAACTACTATGAATGATGATTTTACCTCAAGTTACTAGTCCTTCTTGTTCTTGTTGTTCACCTCCTCGTCGGCCTCCTCGATGTAATAGAAGATCCACACGAGAGTTCCTCCTCCAAGCTTTAACCTCTAACTTGAGGTAACTAGGTGGCTAGGATTGCTAATCCAAGTGACCTAGAAGATATAGAAGCGGATTAAGGAACTATTAATCTTTCTAACCCTTGGGATCTCAACACATGAGAGGATTAGGGTTAGGTTTAAGAAGAGGAGAGCTTGAGGAGAGAGAGTGTGTTTGTTAATTATGAATTGAACCCTTCTCACTTTGAAATATATGAAGCATAACAAAATATCTTGCACAAATATCATGCACAAATATCATCCATGCTTCATTTAATTCTTGAGATGAATCATCTTATGAGTCATGGTGCAATTAATGATAATAACACATAAGCTCTCCATCTTATTTAGTTTAATTCATAAATGAATTAAATCTAAATGAGTCACCTTTCTTCTAGAAGGTTCTCGACTAATTACGAGAATACCCCTCCTATCCGAAAAACACGGATATACTGAGACTGCATAAATCCAATAATCCAATACTAGAATCTGGCTTAAACCAAAGCCCGCTAGTATAATCTGTCCGAACATCGTATGTGCACAAATACACGTATATGTCCGAACCATGTCGTAAAAACATACGACCTCTATATCATTTCGCCTAAAGCAGGGAAACTCTCTGTGTGGGACTCTAAAGACTCGACACTACGCTGGCAGTGGGTTTAACCACAGGCCGCAAGCGGAACTAGCTGTACGTAACGGTCCCCAGGTAGATGTCGATAAGATGGTCGATGAGGAAACCCATCCAAACTCCTACTGAGCCTGATGTGACAATCTCCGTACAGTACAGTCTGTTCGTCTAAGACTATCGCATATCGGGCTTAGGGGGGTAGCAAGCGTCAGTCCCCTAAAAGCGTTATAAGTCGTGTTGGAGTGAAGCCCATTACACCTTGAGAAGCTACTGGAAAACCTACCAATAAATCTCGCTTGCCATGGCCAGGGACTTTGCGTAATGGCTCTCCAAACACAGTGCGATATCAACTCCTAATACCGGGAGAGACGAATCTTATCTAACCGCCACTGCCTCCAAGTGCTTCGGGACTGCACCCAACTGCTACCTGTTTGCATGACTCCTTTGAGCCGTGGTAGGGTAGCAATCTAAGAACAGTGGGAACACACTCGAGACGAAGCAGCAGTGTCAAGTCTATAGACTTTGTTGTACTCATGTCACCTAGGAACTGTTAACTGACGACGGGTATAATACCAACCAACGGTTCCCTACGAGTCCTGTCCGGTGTACCCGTAACCCAACGAGCACCTGTATACTATCTCCAGTACAACATACTAATGGCTGTGGGACAGACCATTTACCCTGCTGGGATAAGAAGTGTATACACTAGTCTACTCTAGAGTATCGATGCCCTGCCTCGATAATCCTACGACTAGGGACCGGAAAAAGAATGTGCTTGTAGACTACCCAGCTCCCACTAGTGTGACCGCCATCACAACGCTGGCAGTCAAGCAAGATCCTAAGGGCTCTATCAATATGTATTCGCGATATGCTAAAAGAAACATATACACATATTAAGATAGATATAAACCAAGTAGCATACTACTATATTGAGCAAGACTGTTAATACAACTGTGAATATCCCAAGCTTCCATTAAGTAATATACAAACTAGTATGATACAATAATGGCCCCTAGGGCATATACACTAACACTAGAGGCCATTACTGTACATGCGATGTATATTATAGTGGATACTTGGACATATATAGGAAAGACTTTCTTGCTCGACATGATAGTATGCTATCTGGTTGCACTTTATCTTAACATGTAAACAAATATTGTTTTGTGATCACATGTTGATAAAGCCCTTAGGATGAGTACTTGACTGCCAGGACTATGATGTAGATCATACTAATAGGGACTGGGTAGTCGATAAGTACATCCCTCAAATGTTCATAGTCATGGGAGTATCGAGACAGGGCATCGGTACTCCAGAGTAGACTAGCGTATGCGCTTCTTGACCCATATGATGGGCGATGGATGATCCCATATCCATTGGTGTTTGACATCAGAGAAGGCATACGGGTGCTCAGTGGAGACTGGGTACAGTGGACGGACTCGCCGAGAACTCCTAGATGGTATTATACCTATCGTCGGATAGCAGTTCTCTGGTGACACTGGTACAGGTTAGTCTGTAGACCCAAGATCGTCATAGAGTCTTATGTGATTCCCACTGTGCTTTGATTTCCACCTTACCACGGTCAAGAGATCATACAAAACGGTGGCTTTTGGGTACAGTCCCGAATCACATGGAGGCAATGAGCGATAGGAAGGCTTTCGTCTCTCCCGGTATTGGGGGTTGATGTTACGCTGTGCTCGATTGGCCATAACAGAAAATCCCTGGCCAGGGTTGCTGAGATTTACTGGTAAGTGTTATCCGTAGTTTATCGAACCATTATGGACCTTGTATCGGAATGACTTATCAGGCTATTGGGGTTTGACGTTATACCACCCCTAGGCTATGATATGCGACATATCAGACGAAGAGACCGGACTGTATGGTAGTGTTACTGAATAGATTCGCAGGAGTTATAGCAGGCTTGCTTGTTGATCTTCTGATCGCTCAATACCCGGGTGGCCGTTACGTTTAGCAGACCGCTTGCGGCTTGTGGGTGTTTGATATGATCATCACCTATTGCCGGCGTATTGACGAGTCTTTAGAGTTCTACACAGAAGTTTCCAGGTTCATGCGAAACGGAGTAGGAGCACATATATGATATGTGCGGGACCGAGATTAATACGAGTGTGTGATACCGTATTTTATTCTCGCGATATGTGATATCGGCCGGTTATATGTGATATAGCCGGGTTAACGGATCAAGTGTTGATTCAATGAAATAATATATGTGTGTGTGTGTGTGTGTGTGTGTGTGTGTGTGTGTGTATTATATACTCACTTAAATATTTATTATTCTCACTTATGATGCATTTAACATACATGTGATATATGTTTTATTGTATTGTTTTCTTATGTTACATAAATATTATATATGTGATATATAATATTGTGACATGCTAGGTTATACATGCAACATGTATATATGAGACTTACACCATGCTAGGGTTTATGTTAGGGTTTCATTTGTCATTAAGTAATTACAAATTAGTGGATTAAATCATTGCTAGAAGCATGCAGAAGCTTGTGGATAAGCATTGACTAAGTCCACTACTTTGTTTTCCTTAAAATATTTTGTGACCTAACCTTTAACCCCTTACTACGGTTAACTCTCTACATGGGTTAGACATATGATATACTTACCCATGGTTGCATTTCTAACCTCATGAGTTCATTCATCTTCTTCTTCTTCATCAAGTGAGAAAAGCTTGCTAGCTTTTTAAAAAGTGATGGAAACTTGTGAGAAAAATATATCTAAAGTGAGCCCGCTTCCTACTTCATCATCATATACTATTAACCATTTAATTTAGGGTGTTTGCTTCACTAATCTACACAATTAGTGAAGAGATAGCATGAGCTAGTATCTCCTCGACGTAGATCATTTTCGGCCTCGAAGACTTCGAAGCAAACTTGTTCGTTTCTTCATGGGAGCCATTCAAGAGTCCGGGATCATGATCGCAGCGAAGGGACTAGTACATGGAGCTATTGAAGTGAAGTACTGGTCTACAAAGATTGTATTCCTTGTTCACTTAGATGTAAAGAGTTTGCATATCTTGTTTAGCCTTAATTCTCTAGTTCGATCTTGGTTAGGGTTTGTTTAGCACCCAAAATTTTTTTAAGTAGCATGATTGATGCTTTCCAAAACCTTGCTAAGGTGCTAAGCTAACCCTACAGTGGTATCAGAGCCAAGCTAGAGCATTAGGCGTTGTCTAGGCGAATTTTAACGTCCGATCGAACTCCGAAACCCCGATAAATTTTCAAAAGTTGAAATTTTTTCGAAAGTTGAAATTTTCATATTAAAAATACTCAGAAAATCATGCAGGGAACTCTAAGGAATACTGTGAAGTATGAAACCATAACTCACTCAATGGACCGCGGAACCGCGGCCAAACCATGCGTTTGGCGGCGGTTCCGCGGCCAACTTTGGGAGTTGGGGGCTAATACTTCAGGTTTTTCTTGGGTACTTTTTCATACTTCTGGGAATTTTTAATTCTACTCAAGTGTTGAGCTTTCTGAGAAATATTGAGAACTCATTGATTCAATCGGAAAGTTTAACTTCGTTTAAGTTTTTCCGGGTAATTTAGAACGTGTTAAAAGGTTTGAACGGATATCAATAACTCACTTTTTCCCCTGTCGGAAAATTTTCAAGTGTTAGATTTTTCCTGAGTTTAAAACTTTCAGAAAATCATGCAAGCGAATCTGTGGACCCTCTAGAAGAACGTAACCTTAACTCGATTATGTGACCGTCAAAACCGCCACTGAACCATATGGTTTGTGGTAGTTTAGCGTTGCCACATGTGAGGCGTTGGTTTGACCCTTCTACGGCTGGTTCATAGCGGCTGTGACATGTTCTGGGACTTTTTGAACTCCGCTCAAGTGTTGAGCTATTTGGGAAATCTTGGGTGTTTTTTTATTCGATCGGAAAGTTTAACATTATCTATTTATCTGGAATGTGATACAATATGTGGAATTCATATAGTTAGGCATGAAATGCGAAGTATGTGACATTTCGGATTTAAGATGTCTAAAGTGATTGTGAATTCCAAATGTTGTAATTTGTCACTTTCTTTTCTGCGACTATAAGTGTAATATGTGGTGTATCGCCGGCTTCGGTGCTATATGTCAACGACAACTGGGATACGCATGTTTACTTACGTTGATGACATGTGATGTTTTGTGTTGCTGTGATATGTTATATTGGATCGTCGTGTTTTGAATAGCCGGGTTTTTTTTATGTGAGATGATAGTTTTTCATTTTCATTCATGTAAAATTCATTGTATGTAATATTCTTTTATTAGGGCACTTCGGGGTTGAGGATGATTGTTAGTTATATGTATGCCCTAGAGGCCATTACTGTACATAGGATGTATATTGTAGTGGATGCTGGGACATATATAGGAAGGACTTTCTCGCTCGACATGATAGTACGCTATCTGGTTGCTCTTTATCTTAACATGTATACTTTCTGTCTCTCTGTTACATGTTGGTAAAGCCCTTAGGATCTGTACTTGACTACCTGGACTATGATGCGGATCATACTAGTGGGGACATGGTAGTCCAAGAGTACATCCTTGAATTGTTCCTAGTCGTGGGATTATCGAGACGGGGCATCGATATTCCAGAGTAGACTAGCGCATATCTTCTCGACCCATGCGATGGGCGATGGATGATCCCATATCCATTGGTGTTTGACATCGAAGATGGTATGCGGGTGCTCAGTGGAGACTGGGTACACTGAACGGACTCGCCGAGAACTCCCAGATGGTATTATACCTCACGTCAGATGGCAGTTCTCTGGTGACACTGGTACAGCTTAGTCTGTTGACCCGAGATCGTCATAGAGTCTTGTGTGTCTCCCACTGTGCTTTGATTTCCACCCTACCACGGCTCTACTGAGTTGTGCAAACAGGTGGTTTTTGGGTACAGTCCCGATTCACATGGAGGCAATGAGCGATAGGAGGGGATTCGTCTCTCCCGGTATTGGGGGTTGATGTTGTGCTATGCTCGACTGGCCATAACAGGAAATCCCTGGCCAGGGTTGCAGTGATATACTGGTAAGTGTTATCAGTAGTTTCACGAATGTTATGGACCCTACGTCGGCATGACTTATCGAGCTATTGGGGTCTGACGTTTACCACCCCTAGGCGAGATATGCGACATATCAGACGAACAGACCGGACTATACGGTAGTGTTACTGGTCGGATTCGCAGGAGTGTGAGCGGGCTTGCTCGTCGATCTTCTGATCGCTCAATACCCGGGTGGCCGTTACGTTTGGCAGACCGCTTGCGGCTTGTGGGTGTTTGATATGATCATCATCTGCTGCCGGCGTATTGACGAGTCTTTAGAGTCCTACACAGAGGTTTCCTGGCTCAAGCGAAACGAAATAGGAGCGCATATGAGATATGTGCGGGACCGAGAATAATGCGTGTATGTGATACCGTATTCCATTCTCGTGATCTGTGTATCGATTGGTTATATGCGATATAACCTAGTTATCGAATCAAGGATTGATTCGATAAGCCGATACATAGGATACTGGCCGGTTATATGCGACATGACCGGATCATTGAATCAAGTGTTGATTTAATGATTTAATGTATAATTATATATTTGATATATTACTTTACATTAACTAGTAATGGTTCACTTTAAATGGATTTTCTCACTTGGATGTGCGCATTGCATATGCGATATGATATTGTGCACTAGCTTGTATCATGTTTGATGATACATATCTTTTTGGGTTAAGTGTGAAGAGTTAAACCTTGGTTAATGAAATCATTAGGGTTTACTATTTGCTTATTCCTTTATTTATTTGTTTTATTCATTTTGGTATTTATAATAAGCATATTGAGAAAGAAACAAAATGGTTAGCTTTCATTCTTTCATGAAGCTTAATGAAGCTTCATGAAGCTTTGACCAAAGGTGACCATTTTGTTTTTATCTCAAACCCTAACCACTCACTAACCTTGGTTAACTCTCTACACTTTACTATGGTTCAAATATGATAAGGATTGATTTTTTCTTTTCTATTCTATCATTCTTATCATAATATTTGAGCTTCTTCTTCTTCTTCCTTCAAGTGAAGAAAAGCTTGACCATCAATGGCAAGTCTTCAAATCTAGTGAGAAATCCAAAACTAAAGTTTACCCACTTCCTATTTCTTCATCCTCTATCTATTGCCAAGTAGTATAGGGGGTTTCCTTCACAAGTTTTCCAAGCTTGATGAAGTTGGAGCTTGTTCTTGCGATATCTCGACGTAGATCATCTTCGGCATTGAACCGACGATCAAGCTCGCCCATTCTTCGATGATACCGATACTTGAGTTCCGGATTCATTTTGGACAGCCGAGGGGACTTCGTTGCGGAGCCGTGGAGGTGGTGGACCGGATCTACAAAGGTTGTATGTCCGTTCCCTTAGTTAAATTGTTAACTAGTTTATGTTTCGCCTAAATATCTAGTAAAAGATCCGTAGTCGGGTTTGTAGGCACCCGTAAAATTTTATTTGTGCATGTTTGGTCACTTGGGAGACCTCACTTGAGTGCCTAAGAACCCATCAGTGGTATCAGAGCCTAGCTAGAGCCTTAGGCGAAGTCCAGACGCGATTTGAAGTCCGATCGAACCGAAACCCTACCCGGAAAATTGCTCTCTGTCCAATTTTTGAAATCTGGTCTTTTTCCACATTAAAAATGTTCAGAAAAATCAGCAGGTGAATATATGAGGTACTGTGAAATTCGTGCCCATAATTCCTCAATCTTACCGCGCTTCCGCGGCACGAGCTAGCCTCGTGCGGCGGTTGCGCGGCGGTACGGACATATTGTTTAGTAATTTTTGCACAGTATCTCATAATTATTAGTTCTGGTATTCCTGAATATTTTTAATATTTATTCCAGAGTTGAATTTTTCTGAGTTGATTTGGGGCTTCGGTATTTCGATCGGGGTATCAAATTTTGTCTGTGTGGCTTTCCGGATAAATTTTAGAATATGTTAAAAAGTTCGACCGGATATAAATACCCAACTTTTCCCCTGTCGGGAAATTTCCAAGTGTTGGATTTTTCCGTAGTTTAACGACGTTCTAAGTAGTGCAAGTAACGCGATGGTCCCTCTAGAAGACACAAACCTTAACTCGATTATGTGACCGTCTTGAACTGCCCTTTGAACCTTCGGGTTTGGGGTAGTACGGCGTGCCACATGTGAGGCGTTGGCTTGACCCTTCTACGGCTGGACCGTTGGTACTGAGGTACGAACTGAATGTTGTTAGACTAGTTTCATGTGTTGATCTGTATCGGGAAAACTTGGGTGTTAGAATGTTCGATCGGAAAGTTTAACATTTTCTATTTATCTGGAATGTGATACAATAATTGGAATTCACAATAAGTTATGTGATAACTAAATGAATGTTATAAACGTAGCAATTTAGTCTCAATTGATCGGTTGCCCCGGAATTTTGATGTGATCAAAAGTCCGTTGCAATCACGTAGCGTACGCGGATACTCGCCGGGTAAACTTAATAGACAGCCTCGCTCCATAGCCCCGACCAAGTGACTGTAGGAGAACCCCGTCGCCGAAAGCATCCGTCCGGGTGCTCGCGGTGGCGGTGTTCCGCCTTGGTGCACTTCGTCGACGGTGTCGGGGGTGTGGCCGTCTACTGAAGTTTGCGACGAGCATTCGATCGGGATGTCGGGAATCTTGTTGAATTACCCGACTTGATATTGAAAAGTGTTTTCGATTTTGAGACTAAAATGCGGGGTTTATAATTGTTAGGCATGCGATGTCTAAGTAATTCATTTGGTCAGGCATGCGATGTCTGAGGTGGTTGCGGATTCCAACTGTTGTAGTTTTACACTTTCTTTTCTGTGACCGTAAGTGTAATATGTGATATCGCCGGTTTCGTTGCTATATGTCAACGACAATTGGGATGGACATATTTACTTACGTTGATGACATGTGATGTTATGTGTTGCTGGATATGTTATATTGGATCGTCGTGTTTGAATAGCCGGAGGTTTTTATGTGAGATGAGTGTTTTTCATTTTCATTCATGTAAAAACTTGTATGTAATATTCTTTTATTGGGGCGCTTCCAGGTTGCGGAAGTAGTCACCGTTTGTATATTATTTACTTTTCTGCACTAGGATAGACCCAAGGAGGGGAGCACAAGTAACCGGGTTCTGGGGTCCAGTGGGAGACCAACTCGAGGAGTCGAGTCCGGGTCTCCTAACCATAGAATTGGCAGGGTTGCTTGCCGCTCTCGTAGGGGACTAGGGGCGTGGGATTGGCTATTCATCACGACCGTGGAATCCGTGTTTTATACTGGCTCGTATTGAAAACACGGACGTCCTAGTATATCCAATATTTCATATGTTTCTTCTGCTGTGTTTTATCTGTGATCATGCGATGTTCTGTGACAGGTATTATATATATAGTATATATGATATATTATATAGACGTTACTTATGTTTTACACCCGCGCTAGCCCTGCCCCGCTCTGCCGTTAGTTACCTAACCTAACGGTGCACGAGGGGACATCGAGGCGAATGCGGATGGCATAAGCGTACGTTATATCTATCTGTGATGTTTAGGTAATATAAATGACGGGATATTCATTAATGAGATTAATGAAAGAAAATAAACCTAATTGATGTTGTGGAATCGAATTTCAAAATAAAACAGGTAGCTACAGTTCTTGCTTTGCATCGCGGTGTTCATTATAGAACATCCTGCACCTTATTCGATAAGGAAAGGACCGAGATCCCTTCACCGGGAGTGACTCCTTTAGCAATAACTGGCAGATGCTACAACCCTCGGTTTGTCTTTGATCGCTTCTATAGTTTCCGCTTTGCACAGTGATATATATGATATATCCCGCACCTCATTCGACGAGGAAAGGGCCGACGATCCCTTCACCGGGAGTGACCCCTTTAGCAAAACTAGAAAAGCTTCAAAAACATTCCATTTAAAAACCATTTGATTTCGCAACGAGATCAAGTTCAAAGCGTTAAAGGTTTTCACAAAAACCAGCCGCAACCCTCCGTCATTTTAGGAAGTAGAGTACTTAGTATTCGTGCTGTGTTTGTTGACCATAGTCAAGGCACAGTGTACGGTAGCTAAGTGATGTCTTCCTACACCGCATATAATGCGATTAGTTAGGACAGTCGCGTGACTTTGTTGACCTTAGTTAAGGGTCATGTGGGTGGGTCTAATTAATCACGAAATGACGGGTAGAACTTGACTAGTACTTATGATTTGTTGACCATAGTTAAGGTCATAGGTGCTAGGGGTAAAAATATTTTCGGGAATTTCAAGTGTTGAAATTTGCAATGAGATTGCATACCTTCTATGAGATAGTTGGATCCCGATACCCGCTGCGAGTAAGAGTTACTCCTGGGAGAGTTTTATACATTACAATTAGCCAATCAAGTAGGTGTCTAGAAAGGTGTCAACGGGGTTACGCCTCTGGGAAAACGAGGTTTACATTAATTAGGTTCGTGCGAAAGCACGGGGGACCTCCCTCAAAGTACCGACACTGGCCTGGCTGAAAGATTGGCGAACTTGTAGTGTGTAATTAATCCCGGCTAGTCTTTCCTTTTAGGGTTTGAAGGAAGATTTGATAAAAACAGTAGGAGCCATCCTGATTAGATAAAATATATAACCAATCTATTCTTGAAAGAGCGCACGCTGAGTGTTTTCTTCTCTCTCTCTCCAGGTAGCGACCATATCACGCCTTAATCAAGATAATAATACGGATTATTGACCGAACCTGCTTGTTATACTGAGCTGGGGAACGTTGGTCCCGCTCCAACTTATAATTGTTATAAGACAGAACAGGAAATAGGGGAATACCAGAATTCCTATGTCGCCCAAACGAAGAAAGTGCATATGATGCATCTCCTTCGGATGTGTTCATTACAAAGAACTGTTTCTCAGTGTCCTCTGCATCCTGGGTATATGATACCGGATCAGGATCCCAGATATGTAATCTGTTACATAGGGCTACAAAAAGGTAGAAAAACTGAGAACGGGTGATAAGTTTCATGAGACAGAAACCGGGGCAAGTGTTGCAGCCAAGTCTGTTGGTCACTGTCACCCTGTATTACCAATACATTGATTCTGAACAAATGCTATTAGATGCCGAACCTGATATACAAAATCATATCAGTCTCTTTATTAGTAAAGAAATGATAAAATTTTGTATAGTTAGATAATGTTTTGAACATTTACTATATCAAACGTTGATCGGTTCAGGTGCGTTATCTAAAAGCATTGATGTTCTAAATCAAACTACAGTTCTTAGTATATGAAACACACACAAGAGGAAGAGTTCAGAAATGAAGGGATTCTTCTTGAGGTATTGTAGACTAGGTCAGATCAATGCGACCCGACTGGCTGAAGTTACATTTAGATGTATATTTAAATCGTTTTGAATTTACATCTTGTGCAACTCTCCAATCATGTCACAAAGATAAGATGACCATAGCTCTGTTTATTGGAAACAGAGAAAGAGTTAATGAACTCTTGGGACCGATACATGATGATGTATGTAAGGTCTCCTGTCTATACATGCCAGGACTGGTTCTTTATACTTCATTATGTTCTTTGATGATCTCTTCAGATTCAGACATATGTTCTTGTTGAAACACTAGTCCGAACCTTTTGAGATATTCACAGAATATAAGTTAGAAGTAGAGAACCAAAATACGGGTATAAGTATTATATCCTTTGATGTGATCAAGGAGGAGAATACTTGAGCATGGAATTCCTGGACTATTCTAAAGGAGAATGAGATTCTCTCTCAGCATTACTCCTCCGAATACACCATAGCACGATGGTATATCGGGGCGGAGCAATCGCACCCTATATGATATGGTGTGCTCTATGATGAGTACTACTGAGTTACCTTTTTCCTTTTGGGAGTTATGCACTTATGAAGTTGCATACCTATTGAATTAGGTTTGAATCAAATCACTGCCTACCACTCCATATAAGATATGGTATGGGAAGAACCTATCTCTTAAGTAAGTTAAGATTTGGGATTGTCCGGCCTATGTCAAAAGCAAAATCCGGACAAGATCGAGGCAAGATCAGTTCTGTAGAACTGGAAAGGTTCCAGCTGTACAAAACTGCTAATGATTTGGTAGAACCAAAGGATTCAATAGTTTCCGACGAACCTCAGCCTCTCCGCCGATCTAGTAGGGTTCCTCATCCGCCTCAGAGAGACCTCCGTTTCTCGATGACAGTGGGAGCAAGGATTGCATCATGAGATGATGACCCAACTAGTTTCGAGCAGGCCATCGAGAGTAAGGACTCTGTAAGAATGGCTGGATGCTTAGCGATCTGAGATGGAATCCTTATACACCAACAAAGTATGGACTTTGGTTGCTAAATCTGAAGGGTTAAATCCCCATCAGGAGCAAGTATATCTTGAGAAGATTACTTGGTGTAGATGGAAAAGTTGAGACTTTCAAAGCTAGACTTGTTAAAGGTTTTCGTCATCGACCAGGCGTGGATAATGATGAAACCTTTTCCAGTAGCTATGCTTAAGTCTATCCAGATCCTACTTACCACGGCTACATACCATGACTACGATATCTGGTAGTTGGGTGCCATGACTGCTTTTCTAAATACTGATTTAGAAGAGAACGTCTATAAGAACACAGCCAGAGGTCTTCGTAAACAGTGGGAGCAGCGGAAACGTGTGCAAGTTGCTTTACATAATGAAGCAGGCATCGCGGAGTTGGAACGTCTGTTTTGATGTGATAGTCAAAGTGTTTGATTTCATCAAAATGGTAGACGAACCTTGTATATACAAAAGGGTAGTAGAGAGTAAGGTGGTCATCTTCGTATTGTACGTAGACAACATACTCTTGATAGGAAAAGAGTTTCCTATACTACGATCGATCAATCTCCTCTTATCACTAAGATTCCCCAAATAGGATCAAAGTGACACCTACTAAATCCTGGATTTTGGATCTATGAGATAGATCTAAATGGATGTTAGAATACTTACTAGATGTAGTGAGATGGTATCAATCGATCCTGGGGAGAATCACTGGAAGTGTTCCAGGGTGATAAAGACGACTGAATGTCAGTCACAGGCACTGTCTTTAACCTCAGTAAAGGGACGGTATGTTGGAAGAGTTCCAAGCTCGATACCGTGGCAATCTAGACGATAAAGGCTGGTAACATCGCTATTAAAGATACTACCAAAGAGGCTGTTTGGGTGTATATTAGTTCATAAGATGAACTAGGTTCCTGCCATTGTATGACAATGGAAGCGTGGTTTCGACCCTGGAACCCTGGTCCCATCAGTGGCCCAGACAAATTCTGAGGAAGCATCACCTGATCATGGAGATAGTTGATCTCCAGGGTGATCGAGGTTAGGAGAGACTCAGAGGACAACACGGCGGATCCACTCACGAAGGCCTTTTTCCCAAAGAGAGACTTTTTAGGGGATGGTTGAGTATATGATAATGCAACCACTGCTACAGATGGCCCTAGTGCAAGTGGGAGATTGTTAGTTATATGTATGCCCTAGAGGCCATTACTGTACATAGGATGTATATTGTAGTGGATGCTGGGACATATATAGGAAGGACTTTCTCGCTCGACATGATAGTACGCTATCTGGTTGCTCTTTATCTTAACATGTATACTTTCTGTCTCTCTGTTACATGTTGGTAAAGCCCTTAGGATCTGTACTTGACTACCTGGACTATGATGCGGATCATACTAGTGGGGACATGGTAGTCCAAGAGTACATCCTTGAATTGTTCCTAGTCGTGGGATTATCGAGACGGGGCATCGATATTCCAGAGTAGACTAGCGCATATCTTCTCGACCCATGCGATGGGCGATGGATGATCCCATATCCATTGGTGTTTGACATCGAAGATGGTATGCGGGTGCTCAGTGGAGACTGGGTACACTGAACGGACTAGCCGAGAACTCCCAGATGGTATTATACCTCACGTCAGATGGCAGTTCTCTGGTGACACTGGTACAGCTTAGTCTGTTGACCCGAGATCGTCATAGAGTCTTGTGTGTCTCCCACTGTGCTTTGATTTCCACCCTACCACGGCTCTACTGAGTTGTGCAAACAGGTGGTTTTTGGGTACAGTCCCGATTCACATGGAGGCAATGAGCGATAGGAGGGGATTCGTCTCTCCCGGTATTGGGGGTTGATGTTGTGCTATGCTCGACTGGCCATAACAGGAAATCCCTGGCCAGGGTTGCAGTGATATACTGGTAAGTGTTATCAGTAGTTTCACGAATGTTATGGACCCTACGTCGGCATGACTTATCGAGCTATTGGGGTCTGACGTTTACCACCCCTAGGCGAGATATGCGACATATCAGACGAACAGACCGGACTATACGGTAGTGTTACTGGTCGGATTCACAGGAGTGTGAGCGGGCTTGCTCGTCGATCTTCTGATCGCTCAATACCCGGGTGGCCGTTACGTTTGGCAGACCGCTTGCGGCTTGTGGGTGTTTGATATGATCATCATCTGCTGCCGGCGTATTGACGAGTCTTTAGAGTCCTACACAGAGGTTTCCTGGCTCAAGCGCAACGAAATAGGAGCGCATATGAGATATGTGCGGGACCGAGAATAATGCGTGTATGTGATACCGTATTCCATTCTCGTGATCTGTGTATCGATTGGTTATATGCGATATAACCTAGTTATCGAATCAAGGATTGATTCGATAAGCCGATACATAGGATACTGGCCGGTTATATGCGACATGACCGGATCATTGAATCAAGTGTTGATTTAATGATTTAATGTATAATTATATATTTGATATATTACTTTACATTAACTAGTAATGGTTCACTTTAAATGGATTTTCTCACTTGGATGTGCGCATTGCATATGCGATATGATATTGTGCACTAGCTTGTATCATGTTTGATGATACATATCTTTTTGGGTTAAGTGTGAAGAGTTAAACCTTGGTTAATGAAATCATTAGGGTTTACTATTTGCTTATTCCTTTATTTATTTGTTTTATTCATTTTGGTATTTATAATAAGCATATTGAGAAAGAAACAAAATGGTTAGCTTTCATTCTTTCATGAAGCTTAATGAAGCTTCATGAAGCTTTGACCAAAGGTGACCATTTTGTTTTTATCTCAAACCCTAACCATTCACTAACCTTGGTTAACTCTCTACACTTTACTATGGTTCAAATATGATAAGGATTGATTTTTTCTTTTCTATTCTATCATTCTTATCATAATATTTGAGCTTCTTCTTCTTCTTCCTTCAAGTGAAGAAAAGCTTGACCATCAATGGCAAGTCTTCAAATCTAGTGAGAAATCCAAAACTAAAGTTTACCCACTTCCTATTTCTTCATCCTCTATCTATTGCCAAGTAGTATAGGGTGTTTCCTTCACAAGTTTTCCAAGCTTGATGAAGTTGGAGCTTGTTCTTGCGATATCTCGACGTAGATCATCTTCGGCATTGAACCGACGATCAAGCTCGCCCATTCTTCGATGATACCGATACTTGAGTTCCGGATTCATTTTGGACAGCCGAGGGGACTTCGTTGCGGAGCCGTGGAGGTGGTGGACCGGATCTACAAAGGTTGTATGTCCGTTCCCTTAGTTAAATTGTTAACTAGTTTATGTTTCGCCTAAATATCTAGTAAACGATCCGTAGTCGGGTTTGTAGGCACCCGTAAAATTTTATTTGTGCATGTTTGGTCACTTGGGAGACCTCACTTGAGTGCCTAGGAACCCATCAGTGATGTCACCATTGTATATTATTTACATTTCCGCATTAGGATAGACCCAAGGCGGGGAGCATAAGTAACCGGGTTCTAGGGTACAGTGGGAGACCATCTCGAGGAGTCGAGACCGGGTCTCCTAACTTTAGAATTGGTAGGGTTGCTTGCCGCTCTCGTAGGGGTCTAGGGATGTGGGTTTGACTATTCATCGCGACCGTGGAATCCGTGTTTTATACCGGCTTAACTTAAAACTCGGAATTCCTAGTATATCCAATATTTCATATATGATTCTTCTGCTGCTGATTTCTATGATGTGATCATTTGAATTGTTCTGAGACGAATGGCTATATTATATATATTAGATATAACAAATATTGATGCATTCATTTCTTATGTGATGCTTAGGAAGCATAAATAAATGGAACTTCATTAATGAGATTAATGAAAGAAAAAGAAACCTAAAGATGTTGTAGAACTTGTTTAAAAACTGGTAGCTCTAGTTCTTGCTTTGCATAGCGGTATTCCTTGTAGAATATCCAGCACCTTATTCGATAAGGAAAGAGCCGAGATCCCTGTAGGGTTCCTAGGCACGCTATTGAGGTCTCACAAGGCATCAACCATGCCAATTTAAAATTTTACAAGTGCCGAGAAACCCTAATACGGATTCGTTGACTAGAGTTTAGGCGAAAAGGAAAACTGGTTAACGACTTAACTAAAAGTCTGAAGCTACAACCTTTGTAGATCCGGTTCTCCGATTCCTTAGCTCCACGTAGACGTCCCCTCGCTGTCCATGTCGGATCTCGGACTCTAGCATCGGCTTCATCGGAGAAATGAGCAGACTAGTCGTCGGCTATGATGCCGAAGATGATCAACGTCGAGGCAACACAAGATCAAGCTCTAACTTCACCAAGTCATGAAACTTGTGAAGAAAACACCCTATACTACTTGGCAAGAGGTAGAGGATGAAGAAATAGGAGGTGGGTTCACTTTAGAATTGGATTTCTCACTCTTTTTCTCAAGATGCCATTAATGGTGGCAAGCTTTTTCTTGAAGATGAAGTAGAAGAAGAAGATGGAATATGATAAGTTCTATCTTTAAAAAGAAAAACAATATGAATACTTATCATATCCTAACCATAGTCAAGTGTAGAGAGCAAACTACGGTTAGGTGAATGGTTAGGTTAAGAGAAGAAAACAAAATGGTCAACCTTTTCAACTCTTCATGAAGCTTCATGAAAGAACCAAAGAAAGCCACCATTTACCATTTCTTTTCCAAAATAAATAATCACTATAAATAAATGAACAAGTAAACAAAACCCTAACCATTCATATAACCATGGTTTAGTCTTTACACATGCACAAGTTAACATGTATCATCAAACATGATACAATCAAGTGTACACAAAAATATATCACATATACAATGTGCACATCAAGTGAGAAAATCCTTTTAAAATGAACCAATACTAGTTAATGCAAAGTAATATATCAAATATATAATTATACATTAAATCATTAAATCAACACTTGATTCAATGATCCGGTCATGTCGCACATAACCGACTAGTATTCAATGTATCGATTTATCGAATCAATTTTCGATTCGATAACTAGGTTATATCGCATACAACCAATCGAAACATTCATCGCGAGAATGAAATACGGTATCACATACACGCATTATTCTCGGTCCCGCACATATCTCATATGCGCTCCTATTTCGTTTCGCTCGAGCCAGGAAACCTCTGAGTAGGACTCTAAAGACTCGTCAATACGCCGGCAGCAGATGATGATCATATCAAGCATCCACAAGCCGCAAGCGGTCTGCCAAACGTAACGGCCACCCGGGTATTGAGCGATCAGAAGACCGACGAGCAAGCCCGCTCACACTCCTGTGAATCCAATCAGTAACACTTACCGTACAGTCCGGTCTGTTCGTCTGATATGTCGCATATCAAGTCTAGGGGTGGTAAACGTCAGACCACAATAACCGATAAGTCGTGCCGATGTGAGGCTCATAACGGGTCGAGAAACTACTGGTAACACTTACCAGCAAATCTCTGATCAGCCCTGGCCAGGGACTTCCCTGTTACGGCCAATCGAGCACAGCGCAACATCAACCCCCAATACCGGGAGAGACGAAACCCCTCCTATCGCTCATTGCCTCCATGTGACTCGGGACTGTGCCCAAAAACCACCGTTTTGCACGCCCTCATGGACGTGGTAAGGTGGAGATCAAAGCACAGTGGGAATCACACAAGACTCTATGACGATCTTGGGTCTACAGACTAACCTGCACAAGTGTCACCTGAGAACTGCCATCTGACGTGAGGTATAATACCATCTGGGAGTTCTCGACGAGTCCGTCCAGTGTACCCAGTCTCCACTGAGCACCCGTATACCATCTCTGATATCAAACACCAATGGATATGGGATCATCCATCGCCCATCTCATGGGTCAAGAAGCGTATACGCTAGTCTACACTGGTATATCGATGCCCCGTCTCGATACACCCACGACTAGGGACCTTGAAGGATGTACTTATGGACTACCATGTCCCCACTAGTATGATCTGCATCATAGTTTAGGTAGTCAAGTACACATCCTAAGGGCTTTACCAACATGTAACTATAAGACTGTTTGAAGAGACAAGTGTACATGTTAAGATAAAGAGCAACCAGATAGCATACTATCATATCGAGCAAGAAAGTCATCTCTATATATGTCCAAGCATCCAATATAATATACATCATCTGTACAATACTGGCCTCTAGGGCATACATACAACTAACAATCTCCCACTTGCACTAGGGCCAGCTGCTGTAGTATCGCATACCGAGCATCCCGAAGAGTCTCTCAAACTGTATCTGGGGAATGGCCTTCGTGAGTGGATCCGCCGTGTTATTCTTCGTGTCAACCCTCCTAACCTCGATCTCTCGGCGATCAACAATCTCCCGGATCAGGTGATACCGCCTCAGAATATGCCTGGATCGCTGATGGGACCTAGGTTCCTTGGCCAAAGCCACCGCTCCATTGTTATCGCAATACAAAGGTATTGGATGCTCAATGGATGGAACCACTCCAAGTTCAGTAATGAACTTCTTGATCCAGACAGCCTCTTTAGCAGCATCGTTGGCAGCGATGTATTCAGCCTCCATCGTCGAGTCTGCCACGGTTTCCTGCTTGGAACTCTTCCAGCTAACCGCCCCTCCGTAAAGGGTAAAGACAAATCCCGACTGCGACTTAGAGTCGTCCTTATCACTCTGGAAGCTCGAATCGATAAAGGACTCCACTTGGAGTTCTCCGTTACCATACACCAAGAGCGTCTCTTTAGTCCTTCGTAAGTACTTGAGAATGCTCTTCACAGCTGTCCAGTGACTCTCTCCAGGATCAGCTTGATCCCTGCTCACTACACTTAGTGAGTATGCTACTGTTTCGCCCAATCAGAGCAAAGCTCTGTTCAAATTCAAAATTCAAAATTTTGAAGCAACGCTTCAAGTCTTGGGCGCAACGCGCCACGTGTCAGGCGCTAATACGTCAGCGCAGCGCCCAAGAAGGCGCGCCCAATCAGAGCAAAGCTCTATTTTTAGGAAGCAACGCTTCAGTTGCACAGGCACTGCGCTGCGCGACACGTGTCAGCGCAGATGCGCTAGCGCAGTTGCGCAGGCACTGCGCTGCACGACACGTGTCAGCGCAGATGCGCTAGTACAAATGCGCTAGTGCGCTAGCGCAGTGGCGCTGCGCTGTGCGCTGCGCGACACGTGTCAGCGCAGATGCGCTAACGCAGTCGCGCTGCGCTGTGCGCTGCGCGACACGTGTCAGCGCAGATGCGCTAGCGCAGAAGGAGGGGCTTAAATGCCAAAGGCAATTTATCCATGCAAAGTTACGTGTACTTGATAATAACGAATTAAAATCATACGATGCACAAGCACAACCGAGAGCTAAAATGAAAGAACTCTTATTTATTCTTATTGTTATTACATTTAAAAACGATCGCCGAATACGGGATCAGAAAGACAAGGGTTCACAAAAAGGAAAAGAAAATTATTCAGCTCCCTCTCCGCCTTCTCCATCACGTCGAAGCGGCGATCTTCCCGAGGGGTAGCCATCCAACGGTCAATGCCGCACTCATGGGAAAAAGTGGCGATGACGACCCGACGGGCCCGTATCTGGCTCAGTAAGTAGAAGGAGAAGTCCCTCAGGGCTTTGGTGATCAAGAGCGCTTCGAAAAAGCTCTCGATCTTATCCTCGGCCACATCAAGTACTGCCGAGGACATCTCCGCCGGAAGAGGGGGAATGTCGGCAAGCACCGAGGCAAGGATCTTCCGAAGCCAAATAGAATTCGGAGGCAAAGGAGACCCCACATGAGTCGAAAGCTCGTACATAGCGGCATCGCATTGTTCATCTGAACGAGAGGAGTCTACCAAGCGCGCAGCGAAGCGGGGAACAATGTCCCGAATCGGCACCTCCCATGGTTGTCGGCGGGAATGAGGGCGATTGCAAGCCATGATTGAAGAAGTTCTCTATAAATGAGAGACGAAAAGGCTCAGCCTCGAATTATATATATAGACCCAGGCGCAGATGATTCTGTGCGTAATGAAATCATTTCCAAGGCCCGGAAAATTAGAATTTCGGGAATACAAGTTTGACTTGAAAGGAGGAGATGAAAAGATATCTCAGGAGAAGCAACGCTTCCGATTCTCCCAAAATTCAAACTTTAATAAATGAAGCAACGCTTCAGATCCTCTGCGCTGAGCGCAACGCGCCACGTGTCAAGCGCAGATGTATCAGCGCTGCGCCCAAGAAGGCGCGCCCAATCAGAGCAAAGCTCTATTTTTCTGAAGCAACGCTTCAGTTGCGCTGCTCTCTGCGCTGCGCAGTTGCGCTAGCGCAGGTGCGCTGCGCCCTGCGCTGCGCGACACGTGTCAGCGCAGATGCGCTAGCGCAGTTGCGCTACGCCCTGCGCTGCGCGACACGTGTCACGCGCTGGGGCATCTGCGCCAAACTGAATTAAGATTTTAAGAAATCTTTTCTGTTCTTGTTAAAACAAGAAGATTTTCATCTGCAAAGCAGAAGCCCTTGGATCAAAGATCCAACGGTGGGAAAAATTCCCCAAATCACTCAGAGAATGATCTCTTTAACAAATTTAACTAATTTGTGAGCACTATAAAAAGAACCCTAAGCCTCAATTCAAAGGCATCAACATTTCTTGAAAATTCAAGAACTTTAAACAGAGAGAACTCTGAGAAGATTTAAAAAAAAAAAGGTAAAGAACCTTCATGAAGTAGAAAAAATTCCTTCTAATAGATCATTGATCTAAAAACAAGATCAATGATCTTTACATAATAAACAGTGCTTTGCACTTCTTATGAACCACTGGTTCTTTAAAACAAAAAAAAATAAGTAAAAAAAATATAGTGCTTTGCACTCTTGTGAACCTCTGGTTCTGTAAATAAAAAGAAAAGAAAGAAATTTATTTCTTTAATCTAAAATAGTGCTCTGCACTTCTGTTTTGAATCTAAAAGATTCTTAGTGCTTTGCACTTCCAAACTGCGCTGTTGCGCTCTTGAGAGAGCGCCACGTGTCAGCTGCAGAACAACCTGCGCTACGCGCTCTTAAGATAGAGCATTGCTCTCTGGAATTGGCGCAACTCGCTGAGAGTGCGCCACGTGTCAGCAGCAACAGCGTAGCGCACTACGCTATTGCGCTTGCGCTCACCAGAGCATGACACGTGTCATCACCATATGAACTTGCGCTCATTACTCGGCGCAAAGCGCCAGACAAATGCACTGCCTTGGTTACAAAAGGGGCCAAGCCCAATTAAAGAAGGCCTAACAGGTCTAATAAAATGCAATGCATTACTTGAAGGGCCAGGCCCAAATCAAAAAGACCTAACAGGCCAAAATAAATTGCAAAGCAATAAAAGGGCTAAGCCCAAATAAAATTGATGCTCTGCATCATTTATAAAGAACAGAGCCCCAAAACAAATTTATGTTTCTGCATCCTTTCTGGGCAAGGCCCAAATAAAAATAAAGAGAAAAGCAAAAGCAATGTTGAATATTCTCAACTGGACTTAGCCCAATCATGGCCGTAAGTCCTTAAATTAAATTGGCTGAGCAAAATGGCCCTACTAAATCAATCTACATCCGGTACGAGGGTACATCTCCGAACTCCTTTGACATCCATCGTTGTAATTCCTCAACGACGTCAAAGAGGTGACGAGTCCCAACGACCAGATACCCAGAGGGACCGAAACGTCCTTAAACTAATATGGGACCGAAACGTCCTTAAACTAATATTGGACCGAAACGTCCATAAACTAATATCGGACCGAGACGTCCCTAAACTAATATTGGACCACCACGTCCTTAAACTGGCGATGGACCACCACGTCCCTAAATTGGCACAACAGAGCCCACATGCTCTTTTGTCGAATCTAAACGATCCCGTTAAGTCGATCTTAGTCCCAAACTGGGCTAATGTATCCTTAACAAGCGTTTAAGCTGGTCTTAGCCCCAAACACGGCTAATGTATCCTTAAACACTCAAATGGACCATAAAAATCTAAATCAACTTCGGTTCGAGGGTACATCTCCAAACTCCTCTGACACTTGTCGTTGTAATTCCTCAACGACGTCAGAGAGGTGACGAGTCCCGACGGCCATATATTAAATGAATCACGCTTAAGTTGATCTTAGCCTCAACGAGGCTAACGCATCCTTAAACTAAAATATCGAACCCAAATCTAAGTAAATACGGATTTGGACTAATCCACGTCCTACGGGCGACGGCATTACTCAGTCTCCGTATACAATCCACGGGCAACCACAAACAAAATGAACACGCACGACACGAAGTGAAATTCTGGAGAAGGAGAAAGTTATTACCGCGATGCGGTAGCGTAATTAACTGCAGGGGCTTGCGCCTGCAGGGAAGAGCGTCCCCACAATCAAAAACCCCTCATCCTGAGGGGGAATCTGACGAAGTCTGCTACATCGGCCGCATCCGTCTAAACCTCCGATACACGGTGCCATAAATCAACTTGGCATCTTCGGAGAGATAAACGGATAAAACCAAATAGCATCTGCCCCGAATCTCAGCGTCAGGAAATCGCGGTCCTGTGCGCCGCCTTTTGGAGGGGAACAGATTCTGGCACGCCCGGTGGGACTTCTTCCTCTTTCCACTCCACACTTCGTGTGTCGTCTTCGCGAACCAATCGCGGTTCATTAAATGGTTGTCTTCGGATTTCAAGTTACTAAGATTTGGTCTTTTACCTGGCGTAGAATTCAAGATTCAATGGCCTCTAGCTGTACCAACTGCTCGAAATGCCGCTGCAACGGACGCTCCACCTCACCAGGAGGTGTAGCATATGGGCCCCAAGCGGCTTCCTTCCTTACTCTGCCGGTAGACCAAGTGACCCAAGCCACCACCGGCTTGTTCTTCGGGACTATGATCCCACCTGCAAGTTTTTCTGCACCAATACCTGCACCGGAAGTGGGTAAAAAGTCGGTCTTCAACCGGCTCACTGTTCCGACAGCCCCTGTCAACGGGTCGCCCGCTACTAAACCGACAACCTCCGTTTTCACCAGGCTAGGTCAGAACTATAAAGTGGCCGTCCCAAAGAGGGCAACGGCCGCTGCTTCGGAAGTCGTTAAAGCGGCTTCTCCCATCAAAGAGTCGGTCTTCACAAGATTGACTGTTCCCACTCCTTCCCCGGCTGGTCAAAAGGCATCAGTCTTCGAGAGGCTGACATCGGCAGTTACCCCACACTCAAACATGGGGCAACAAGAAACCATCTCGATTTCCGAGCTAGTCCCAACGGCTCGTCGTGCTCGACGTCGCCATTGGCGACGAGTGAGGAAAGCAGGGGGCAACTCCCCCTCAGGGATAACTCCACCCGCTCCAATGGTGGAAGTCAACGCTGCTGTTCCAACTGGGAACAGCTTTGAACTACTGAGGAGAGTGCGTAAGAACTCTCCAACGGCTACCTTGAAAAGATCTCCTCCACCTGCGGAGAGAGTTCCAGAAACAAAACAAGAACAGCCCCCTCAACGGCTATCCTCAAAAGTTTACAAGGTTTGGCGTAAAGTTCAAGACTCCGTGATTGACCCGGACCACTTTCATCGCCATAAAAAGGCAAAGGTGGAAAAAGACAAAAACCGCCTCATTAAACAACAGGGGGCAACAATTGCTAGGATGCCCACTCCAACGGCTCCTTTAACCTCGATGGCCCACAAAAGAAGGAGGCCAGAGATAGCTCCCGCGTCAGCGGCAAAGTTTAAAAGCGGTGAACCTAAACGCCCCAAGTCAGGGGGCATAATTGTTCATACGGTTTATATGGCTTCTGGAAAGGAAGAAAGCCGTACTTCTACGGGTCACCGACCGCTCACCCGATCAGTGACCAAAGCTCAGGAGCAGCAACAAAAGCTCCAGGAGATGATGACCACAATGGCTGCACTCACTGGGCCAAAAGAGAACCCTGAGGCGTCCTTAGATGAGCGCCAGGAGGAAGAGACCGACGCCGAGTTCCTTCGCCGAGTACTGGAAAAGAGGGACAAACAGGCTGCTGAACAAGCGGCCAACATACAGCGGATGGGCCTCCTCTTCCAGGACATGATAGGGATGATGATACAATAAGATCCTCCCGCTGAAGAACCCCTAACCGTCCTTGGAGATGATAAGGGAGATACATTAAATCCGCAGCCCGCTCTATTGACAGCTAAAGAGGATACAATCTCTAAGACTGATCTGGACGAATACATAGCCCAGCAAATAAAGGTTCATCATGCGGCCGAAGCAGCCGGTCACGTCGTAAAAACGGGGCGGCCATATCCAGGCTGGTATGACCAAATCAAGTACCCGCCGGGTTACACAATTCCCAAGTTTCATGTCTACAAAGGGACTGGCAATCCCCATCAGTATGTCGCCCAGTTCAGGGCGCTTTGCGGTAACACCGGCGGCGATGAAAAGCTTTTGCTCCGCCAGTTTGTTGGAAGTCTATCAGATACGGCGTTCGAGTGGTACTCTGAACTCCCTAATGATTCTATCAAAACCTTTGCGGAAATGGAGCTGCTGTTTACCCAGCATTTTGCAAGTGCCAGTGAACGTACCCCGATGACGGCACTGATTAACGCCAGGGTAAAACCTGGCGAGACATGGGTTCAGTACGCTATACGGTGGTGTAATCTATGGTCAAAGTGTGAGCAGCGCATAGAAGAAGCCCCCGCGGTGGGAATGTTTGTTGGAACCCTTGATCCACAGGCAACCATCTCACAGTTTATGATGTTTTTCAAGCCGACTTCCTTCCAGGCTTTGATTGACAAACTAGCGCAAATGGACCAGATGGGTCATAAACCCCCTCTCCCAAAGCTAGATTCCCGAAATGACAAAGAAAAGGGAAAAGCGATCATTGTCGCTAATGCTCAACAACAACCGAACGACTTGAAGCCGGTTGCTCGTCCAAACAATACGAGCCCTTACGTGCCCCTTGAGGATAGGATGGGACGTCCTTATTCCTTTCCCCGCGATAAAACGAAGAGGTTATTCGAGCTGGCATTACGCAACAGACTCATAAATCTGCCAGATCCAAAACGTCCGTTGCAACCAAGTGACGTCAACGAACCTAATTACTGCCCCTATCATCAAGTGCTAGGCCATCCGATTGAGGACTGCTACGTTTTCAAAAATTGGCTTGAAAACCAGTATAGACAGGGAAAATTTGCGTTATCTGACAAATGGAAGGTGAATCCCCCGCAGCCCTATACCTCTAAAGGGACGAATACGCCGGGGGCAACATGCTCTGTCATTGAAGAAAATCCGTGGGAGGTTGTATTATCATCAAAAACGAAGAGAATGCTAAATGATCTTCGGACATGTCCGGCGATCAAGTGGAAAAGCCCATTGGAACCGCAGGTCGTTGAGGGGATGTTAAAGCCACGTCCAACTCCAAAGACTAATGATGGGGGTTCAAGCACTAGTAGCCAGTCGTCAAAGTCTTCAAAGAAAAAGAAGAAGGCCAAGAAACCGGTGAAGCCTAGCGATGGGCGCACGGACTTGCAAAAGCAAATTGACGCGCTGGAAGAGTACAACCAGAAGGCGCGGACTCCCATTACATTGCAAGAGTTCCTCAACCACGTCTTCCAAGCAGAAGATGAGGGAGGTAGTTCGTCAAATGAATCTGAAGAACATGTGGCAAGTTGCCATGTGATTTCCCATTTGTCCACAAGCGATGAGGAGACTCCTCGCGCTGAAGAGCTGGGGGCAGAGCCTGTACTAAAAATTCTAGAGCCGTCGGATGAAGTGATTGATGCATTCCTAAATCAGGCGTTCTTAAAGGGCAAAGCTGATCGGGATAACGAAGCGGTTATATTCGAAAGGGCCAAACGCCAGCGCCTTGGCGAAAGAATTGCGGTACTCCCGCTAGAACAAAATACACCCACCATAGATAAAATCAAGTTCAAGATAAAGAAGAGATTCGCTAAGGCTGTGTCGATGGGTATAAAGCTACCACCCTCCGAGAAAAACATTACGGGTGAAATGGAAAACCACCCCTCCTATTGCTTGTACCATCGGAAGGTGTCGCATCCCACCGAAGAGTGCAAAGCTTTCGGTAAGTGGTGGCAAGGATATGTTACTCACCGGCAACAGTTTAAGCGGGAAAAGCGTAAAGCCCGCCGAGAGCAGAACAGAATAAACAAAGTGCTTGATAAAACTAGCAGTGGTTGTTGCATGATTGACGCCGGGGAATCACAAGTACCTGTATTTGGGAGCGATTCTGATGAGGAGCTAGAGCTTGGCCCCCTCTTTAAAGAATCCACTCCGGGAAAAGAAGAAGGACCAAAGGCTTGCGAGAATATACAGCTACGCAACCGGACGTTACCCGAAAAGAATCTCGGACCCTTAAACAAGAAAGACAAAGGGAAAGAGAAGGCCTCTGAAGACATCGCCTTGGATGATCGAGTTGCGGAAGAGTTAACCGCCAAGAACCCGCCAAAGAGGAATAAAGTGGATTACAATGTCTTGGCGCATCTGAGGAAGCAACCCTCACAACTCAGCATTCTCGATGCCCTGTTGCTATCAAAAGAGGCGAGGGATTCTTTGATTAAAGCCTTACAAGAGCCGGAACAATTCCAAGCATGCCTGGCCGAGGAAAAGATGAAGGATGAGTTGGAGGAAGTACACACGGCTGATGTTACTTTTGGCGATGAGGACCTTCTACTTGGGACTTGTGAACACAATCGCCCTCTCTATGTTTCGGGATACTGCCATGATATAAAGATAGACAAAATTCTGATCGATAACGGGTCGTCTGTTAACCTACTCAACGTGCGGGTGTTGAAGGAAATCTGCATGAGCGTCCAGCACCTTGCTCGGGACAAGATCACCATATCCGGGTTCGACTCCCAATCGTCAAAGACTCTTGGATCTGTGATACTGACGCTACGCTTCGGATTACTCGTCACGGACATTAAGTTCCACGTCATAGATGCCAAGACATGCTACAACGCTTTGCTCGGCCGACCATGGTTACACGAGTACAACATCATCCCTTCTACACAACATCAGTGTATGAAGTATTTTAAGGATGGTTTCGAGTATACCGTGACAGGAGAACTGAACCCGTTCTCTGTGAATGAGGTCCGTAAATACGAAGATGCCAAATACTTCTTGCCGGATTTTGAAGACACGGAGAAGTGTCACAAGCCGAAAAATAAAACTAACGCCACCATCCCTGTCTTCGGCAGTGATACCGAGGAAGAAGAGGAGATCGTTTATTCGGGTCCGCCCCAATATAACAAGCCAGGACCGTCCACTCCTAAATTGGTCTTTGGTAGTGACTCGGAGGATGAGGTCCATGTCGTATTCTCTGCTCGGCCTTCAATACGGGCTTCCGCTGATGAAGAGCGAAGTCTGCAGATAACCATGGTACCGCTTGAACATTAAAAAGAACTAGATGCACTCAACACCAACAGCGTAGAAGAATTGCGAACATTTTATATCCTTCCCGGACGGGAAGGCGAGAAGGCAATCCTATTCTACCGTTCTGAAGAAAACAAGGTGGAAAAAGAAGTTTGGCATGGCGTGGATCCCACGCTCGACAGGCTTCGGCCTATCCGTCTTCCCAGATATTATACCGAAGGTTTGAAGAAACTGCTGAAACACCAGGGGATATCCTTCAGACAGACCGTTAGAGAGGCCAAATTCTATGACAGGGTCTGGAATGTTCCCGGGACCCAACGCAAACTGCCTAACGGGAGAATGGAAACAAAAGGGCTTGGGTACATCCGGCTAAAGAAACGAGAGCTAGTAAATAGCTGTTATGTCATGTATGACTTCGATGAAGATGCGGACGCTCAATGGGAGGACGCTAATCCTAAGCCAGTAAAAGTTCCTGATGAAAAATTGCCCGGTCCATCATTTGAAGAACAAATGGACAGGCTTATAAGGGAAGCTGGTCAAAAAGTCCGAGATGACCACAACCGCGAGACGGCCATCTATGAGAAAGCCAAGACGCAACGCCTTCTCCAACAGGCCATGAAGGATGAAAATGCCGCTCCTTGTCAACCTGCTACAAAAAAGGTTCGACGCGAAAGCAAAAACAAGTCAAAGGGCAGAAAAGGCGCTCAACAACCACAAAGCAGAGCTAAGAAACCACGTATCCGAGAGTCGAGCGTTATTGACTTAGCCCTCATGAAGAAAATGGGTCGAGCATACTCATTTCCTCGGAACAAAACAAGGAAGATATTTGATCTTGCTCTAAAACATCAAATGCTTACGCTGCCAGAATCCAAGCACCCCGAGCACGCAGGCGAGGTATTCAACCCAAATTATTGCTTTTACCATCGAGCAATGGGACACCCTCTTGAAGATTGCTTCATCTTCAAGAATTGGGTTGAAGATCAGTATCAGCTTGGCAAATTCACGTTTTCTGATAACTGGAGGGTAGCACCACCACAGAAGCACGAGCCCGAGGCCACGAAAGAAGAACCAGTTCCACATTGGGATTGGCAGAAAATTCGCACCTGTCGTATGGTAATGATATTAAAAGAAGAGTCCGAGAATGTGGACAGCCTTCCCTGGTGCTTCGAAAACAGCAATGATGAGGTGATCTCAGAATTTCCCCCAGCTCCTAAAGAACTGGAGGACGGCATACATACCACTGCGGATAACCTCAAGAAAATTGAGTTGGGGATGATAAACGATCCGCGACCGACATTCGTCAGTGAGCTGCTGTCCGAGGAAAAGGTGGCTGTGTTAAAGGACGTCCTTATACAGCATAAAGATTGCTTCGCATGGAACTATTCCGAGATGTCGGGACTTGATCCAGAAGTTGCTGTACATAGATTGGCAATATCCCCAAACGTCAAACCAGTCAAACAAGCGCCGAGAAGAATGCGGCTTGAGCTCGAGATGAGCATCAACGCGGAAGTCAAAAAGCTGATAGACTCCGGCTTTATCCAAGAGGTTCAATACCCTGAATGGATTGCTAATATCGTCCCAGTGATGAAGAAAAATGGTACGGTGCGCATATGCGTGGACTTTCGGGATCTCAACAAAGCCTGTCCAAAGGATGATTTCCCAGTACCAGTCACCAAACTGATGATAGACAATACGTCCACGCATGAGATTTTCTCATTTATGGACGGCTCATCAGGATATAATCAAATAAAAATGCATCCTGAAGACCAGAAACATACGGCTTTCCGAACTCCTTTGGGAATATTCTGTTACAAGGTGATGCCCTTCGGTTTAAAGAACGCCGGTGCAACCTACCAAAAGGCCATGACGAAGATTTTCGATAACCTTACACACGAAATCGTTGAATGCTATATCGACGACCTCGTTGTTAAAAGCAAATCGTATGAGGAACATCTCGAGCATCTGAAGACCGTATTTCAACGTCTTCGACAATACAACTTGAAAATGAACCCTCTGAAGTGTGCATTCGGGGTTTCCTCGGGCAAATTCCTGGGATTCATCGTTCGACACCGAGGTATCGAGATAGATCCGTCCAAGATCAAGGCAATCATGGGAATGCCTCCGCCGAGAACTCTCAAACAGCTGCGGTCTCTCCAAGGGAAGCTCGCGTACATACGGCGATTTATAGCCAACCTCTCAGGAAAGTGCCGCCCTTACAGCCACCTGATGAAGAAGTAACCCAGTTCGTCTGGGATCAAAAGTGCCAAAGCGCACTAGACGAGATCAAACAGTACCTGCAAAACCCTCCAGTGTTGGCTGCTCCAGTGAAGGGAAAGCCTCTCATTGTTTACACGGCCGCCCTTGAAGGTTCTTTGGGCGCATTATGGGCACAAGAGAATGACCAGGAGAAAGAAAGAGCACTTTACTATTTAAGTCGAGTGCTGCAGGGGGCAGAAAGCAATTATTCCCCTATTGAAAAACACTGCCTGGCGTTGATCTTCGCAATAACAAAGCTTAGACATTATGCATTAGCGCATGAAGTCTATCTCATTTCAAAGGTGGACCCTCTCAAATATCTAATGTCAAAGGCCATATTGACAGGACGACTCGCTAAATGGGCCCTGCTCTTAATGGAGTTCTCGATAGTATATCGACCACTCAAAGCAGTAAAAGGCCAGGCCATCGCCGACTTCCTTGCTGAGCACCCGATACCAGCCGACTCTCCTTTAAACTGCGATCTTCCAGACGAACATGCGTTTGATGCGATCGATGGTGATAATACCCGATGGGAGCTTTATTTTAACGGAGCATCTTCCGTGAAGAAGCGCAAACAAAGTACCCCTATAATCAAATCAGGGGTAAGACTCATCTTTATAACTCCACAAGGAGGGATAATGCGCTACGCGTTCTCCCTGACGGAACCGAGGACAAACAACGAAGCCGAATACGAAGCTCTGATAGTAGGCCTCGAGATCGCCATCGACATGGGAATTGAAAACCTCCTCATTTACGGAGATTCGCAACTGGTCGTTAGTCAAGTAAACGGCGATTACCAAACATGCAAACAGGAATTGGTAAAATACGGTGAAAAGGTGCAACGACTGCTAACCCAAATTCCCTCCTATACTTTGGAGAGCATACCACGCGCGGATAACAGCAAAGCGGACGCGTTGGCCAAACTTGCTAAAGAAATGGCTGACGAGAACCTCGATGACGTTAGAATCATGGTACAAAGTCGTCAGGTGCTCTCCCCCGCAGAAATACCTTCGGAATCACCCGAAGAGAAGGGAGTGACTGAACAGGCGACCTTGCAAATAAAAGAACATGAGAAAGTTGAGGATTGGAGGGAAGTCTTTATAGACTACTTCAAGTCCCACCAAATGCCCGAAGATGCGTCCGCAAGACATCAACTCATAAAACGAGCTCTGTCTTTCGCCTTCGTCAATGATACTCTATACAAGAGGTCATTCGATTCTCTGTGGCTGAGATGCTTAGGACCGGACGAATCGGAAAGAGTCGTTCAGGAAGTTCATGACGGAATCTGCGGTTCTCACCAAGCAGGTCCAAAGATGAAGTTGAAGATCAAACGGATGGGCTATTACTGGCCCACGATGATTCAAGACTGCATCGAATATGCGAAGCAATGTCACTCATGCCAGATTCATAGGGACTTCATCCACCAGCACCCAAATCCGTTGCATCCGACGGTAGCTAGCTGGCCATTCGAAATGTGGGGGGCTGATATAGTCGGCCCCATCGAACCAGCATCGTCTAAAGGACATCGTTTCATCCTAGCAACGACTGACTACTTCTCTAAGTGGGCAGAAGCAGTACCATTGAGAGAAGTGAAGACGGAGAATATCCTCCATTTCTTCAAAACGCACGTCATATATCGGTTTGGAACTCCGAGGCGGATCATCTCCGATAACGGGCCAGCCTACCGAAGTCATAAAATCATCCGCTTCGCACAGCAGCATAACATAGACTGGAGATATTCCTCATTCTATAATCCACGAGCTAACGGTCTCGCCGAGGCCTTCAACAAGACCTTGACGAAAATTATAAAGAAAACAGTGTCCCGAAATAAGAAAGACTGGCATGAGAGACTGCAAGAAGCTCTTTGGGCGTATCGAACCACGTTCAAGACAGCTACAAACACAACGCCATACGCGTTGGTGTTCGGTACGGAAGCAGTACTCCCTCTCGAGGTAGAGTTACCCTCTCTACGAGTGGCAGTCCATTACGAGCTGACGAACGAAGAAAATGCTCATCTTCGGCTTGAGGAGCTTGACGCCCTTGAAGAAACACGGCTCATAGCGCAACAAAATCTGGAAGCCTATAAAGAAAAGATGATGCGCTCATACAAAAGATTGACCCGACCGAGGACATTCCACCAAGGCGAACTCGTGCTAGTGGTCAAAAGGCCTATGATCCCCAATCGCGCCAAGCGGGCAAAATTCGAGCCAAACTATGAAGGCCCGTACATCATAGATAAAGTTTACCAGGGTGGGGCCTATCTACTCATGGACATGCACGGTGAAAGGCCTTTCAGACCAATAAACGGCCGCTTCCTAAAGAAATACTATGCTTAATGAGCCACAGCCTAGGTCAACGATAGATGACGACGACTATGTCCGCTCGCTATCTTCCTAAGCTCAAACTGTATAAGCAGTAGCCAGCTTCTCAATAGCGGACCGAAATTTCCTTAAACTAACAGCGGACCGAAATGTCCTTAAACTAATAACGGACCGAAACGTCTTTAAACTAATACCGCAGCATCCTTAGGCTGACGAGATGAATAAAAAAATATAATAAAAATAAAATAAAATAAAAAACGGTATGTCCATAAGCAAAAAGGGCACGGATGAAAACCCGAAAGGGCTCCGTGAGTAAAAACAGCAGGGCTACCGGCGAGTGTTCGTGAAAAACCGAAAGGGCGCGACCTCGTAAAAAAGAAGAAAAAAAAAGAATAATAAAAAAAACGGTATGCCCATAAGCAAAATGGGCACGGATGAAAACCCGAAAGGGCTCCGTGAGTAAAAACAGCAGGGCTACCGGTGAGTGTTCGTGAAAATCCGAAAGGGCGCGACCTCGTAAAAAAAATGTGTAGAAATAAAAAATAAAAAAAAAACGGTATGTCCATAAGCAAAATGGGCACGGATGAAAACCCGAAAATGCTCCGTGAGTAAAAACAGCAGGGCTACCGGCGAGTGTTTGTGAAAACCCGAAAGGGCGTAAACTTGTTAAAGAACACTTACAAGATCCTCTCGACCTTGTAAGGAGAAACCACCCGCGTGAGATCCTTACGACTCACAAGGGAGCAACACACTTAGGGATCCCCACGATTCCTAAGGAGGAAATACACTTGCGAGATCCTCACGACTCGTAAGGAGAACTCTCTTATGGGACCCTCACGGCCCGTAAGATTTGAAAGTCTTAAGTTACAGAGACCTAAACCTGTGCTTAAGCAAACCCCCACAAACTTCCAATATTGCCCTACAAGTGGTTCAATACTGACCCTTGTATACAATCCACGGGCGCGAATAAACATTTCCCTAATCAAGTCTCATCCGAGACTGGAGATATGTTCGCATGATGAACAACCCTTATAAGTCCTCTCGACTTACAAGGAGAAAACCCTCCTGTAGGATCCTTATGACTTACAGAGGAAACGAACACTTAGGAATCCTCACGAGTCCTAAGGAGAAAATACACCTACAAGATCCTCACGACTTGTAGGGAGAAATAACTTCGTGAAACCCTTACGGCTCATGAAGTCAAAAGCTTTAGCCGACAGGACCCTAACCCTGGTCGCTAAGCCACCTTTGTTCGACATCAACAAAGGCAGATGATGATTCGCTCCTGGTAATATCCCAGTTGTAGTGGTGCTGATGCCGAAATCGGTTTACAGCGAAAAGCCAATAGGCCGCACATGCATACGAAATAGCCGAAATGATAGGTCAACTTTCAATAAAAAGCAGCAAGTAAAAATGTATGCATGCAAAATAGCCGAAATGATTGGGCAACTCGCAATAAAAAGTAGCGAGTAAAAATAAAATAAATAGCCGAAATGATTGGGCAACTCGCAATAAAAAGCAGCGAGTAAAAATAAAATAAATAGCCGAAATGATTGGGCAACTCGCAATAAAAAGCAGCTGGTGGAAATAAAATAAACAGCCGAAATGATTGGGCACCGCGAAAAATAGCCGAAATGATTGGGCGATCGCGACCTTCGCGATATAAAAGCTGAAATGATAGAGCATCGCGGAAATAAAACAAAAAAAAATAATGATGATAAAATTTTCGCCCTACAGTTAAGATCACGTCGATCCCTGTATACAATCCAAGGGCGTAAACAAAGAGGGAGCCATACTCTCCCAACAAACTCCTCGACTCACGGATACAAACACTCCTTGACGAGAGCCTCCTGATCCGCGTCGACCCGCAGAGCCACCAGTGCCTCCGTAGGAATCCTCGACTCGTTTCAAACCCCAAGGAAACAAATAATCCTTGGCGCTCGGGAAACAAATAATCCCTAGCAAATCCCTCGACTTACGGATACAAACACTCCTTGACGAGAGCCTCCTGATCCGCGTCGACCTGCAGAGCCACCAGTGCCTCCGTAGGAATCCTCGACTCGTTTCAAACCCCAAGGAAACAAATAATCCTTGGCGCTCGGGAAACAAATAATCCCTAGCAAATCCCTTGACTCACGGATACAAACACTCCTTGACGAGAGCCTCCTGATCCGCGTAGACCCGCAGAGCCACCAGTGCCCCCGTGAGAATTCTTGACTCGTTTCAAACCCTAAGGAAACAAATAATCCTTGGCGCTTGGGAAACAAATAATCCCTAGCAAATCCCTCGACTCACGGATACAAACACTCCTTGACGAGATCCTCCTGATCCGCGTCGACCCGCAGAGCCACCAGTGCCTCCGTAGGAATCCTCGACTCGTTTCAAACCCCAAGGAAACAAATAATCCTTGGCGCTCGGGAAACAAATAATCCCTAGCAAATCCCTCGACTCACGGATACAAACACTCCTTGACGAGAGCCTCCTGATCCGCGTCGACCTGCAGAGCCACCAGCGCCTCCGTGGGAATCCTCGACTCGTTTCAAACCCCAAGGAAACAAATAATCCTTGGCGCTCGGGAAACAAATAATCCCTAGCAAATCCCTCGACTCACGGATACAAACACTCCTTGACGAGAGCCTCCTGATCCGCGTCGACCTGCAGAGCCACCAGTGCCCCCGTGGGAATTCTCGACTCGTTTCAAACCCCAAGGAAACAAATAATCCTTGGCGCTTGGGAAGCAAATAATCCCTAACAAACTCCTCGACTCACGGATACGAACACTCCGTGACGAGAGCTTTTTAACTCATGTCAACTGTTCCGCTACAACTGTAGGGTTGCTAGGCACGTGCACAAGGGTCTACGAGGCATCAACCATGCCCGATTAAAAATTTAGCCGTGCCGAACAACCTGAATACGGAACTTTAAACTAGAGATTAGGCGAAAACTAGCATGCTAAACATTTTAACACTAAGTGAGAGGGATTACAACCTTTGTAGATCCGGTCCTTCACTTCATATGCTCCTTGTTGTGGTCCCTTCGCTGCGATCATCGGGATCCGGGCTCTCGAGAGGTTCCACGAAGATAAAGACGCAACCTTTGCTTCCGATCTTCGATACTAAGATGATCTACCTTGAAGTTTCTTTAACACAAGCTAACACTCATGAAATGATGTGAACACCCTCGTCTAAATGGCAAGGGAAGATGAGGATGATGAAGTAGGATTTTTGCCCTATTTATTTATCTTTTTCTCACAATTTTTCATCACCTTTTGAAAAACAAGTAAGCTTTTTCATGAAAGAATTGAAGGAAGAAGATGAACAATATTAGTTATCCTTTTGTGATGAATAGGAAATGAAATAATATGATAGATAATGCAACCATGGTCAAGCAAACTCTTGTAGAGAATTAACTAGGGTTAAAGGTTTGGTTAGGGTTTTGGAAATATCTAGCATAATATCTTAACATAGACAAAGAAGGAAAACTTCTAGAATCTTCTAGAAAGCCTTAACCCTAATCAAACCCTAACCATGTTTAATCTCTACTAAACAAGTTGCATTATTTATCATATCATGTTACAATATTATATATCACATATACAATATTTATTGCAACAAAATAAAATAATACATTTAACATATATCGCATATATATCAATGTATTACCCGAGTGAGAAAAAGAATCTTTTAGTGAGCAAATATTAGCTAATGTAATTTAATATATCATATATATTATTATACATTAAATTATCGAATCAACACTTGATCCGACAATCCGGCTATATCGCATATAACCGACTAATATTTATCCGTACCGATTCATCGAATCAACACTTGATCCGATGACCCGGCTGATATCAAATATCGCGAGAATATAATACGGTATCACATATCGCATTATCCTCGGTCCCGTACATATCACATATGTGCTCCTACTCCGTTTTGCCTGAGTCAAGAAACCTCTGTGTAGGACTCTAAAGAATCGTCAATACGCCGGCAGTAGGTGATGATCATATCAAACACCCACAAGCTGCAAGCGGTCAGCTAAACGTAACAGCTACCCAGGTATTGAGCGCTCAGAAGATCAATAAGCAAGCCTGTACATTCTCCTGCGAATCCAAACAGTAACACTCCCGTACAGTCCGGTCTCGTCGTCTGATATGTTGCATATCTTGCCTAGGGGTGGTAAACGTCAGACCCCAGTAGCTCGATAAGTCGTGTCGATATGAGGTCTATAACAGTTCGAGAAACTATTGAAAACACTTACCAGTAAATCTCAGCAACCCTGGCCAGGGATTTCCGGTTATAGCCAATCGAACACAGCACAACATCAACTCCCTATACCGGGAGAGACGAATCCCCTCCTATCTCTCATTGCCTCCATGTGATTCGGGACTGTACCCAAAAGCCACCTTTTTGCACGCCCTCTTGGACGTGGTATGATGGAAATCAAAGCACAGTGGGAACCACACAAGACTCTATGACGATCTCGGGTCAACAGACTACTCTGTACCAGTGTCACCGGAGAACTGCCATCTGACGTATGGTATAATACCATCTGGGAGTTCTCGGCGAGTCCGTCCATTGTACCCAGTCTCCACTGAGCACCCGTACACCATCCTTGATGTCAAACACCGATGGATATGGGATCATCCATCGCCCATCATATGGGTCAAGATGCGTATACGCTAGTCTACTCTGGTGCATCGATGCCCTGTCTCGATACACCCTCGACTAGGAACAGTTATAGGATGTACTCGCCGACTACCGTGGCCCCACTAGTATGATCTCATCATAGTCCCAGTAGTCGAGTACATATCCTAAGGGCTTTATCAACATGTAACATAGAGACAATCAGAGTACATGTTAAGATAAAGTACAACCAGATAGCATACTATCATGTCGAGCAAGAAAGTCCTCCCTATATATGTCCTAGCATCCACTACAATATACATCGTATGTACAGTAATGGCCTCTAGGGCATACATATAACTAACAATCTCCCACTTGCACTAGGGCCATCTGTTATGGTATCGCATACCCAACAATTAGCTGCGGTTGAAGTATCTCATACTCAACCATCCCGTAAAAGTCTCTACTGGGAAAAAGGCCTTTGTGAGTGGATCCGCGCTGTTGTCCTCTGTGTCTACTCTCCTAACCTCGATCTCTATGGAGATCAACCATCTCCATGATCAGGTGATACTGCCTAAGAATTATATCTGGATTTCTGATGGGACGGTAGTTCCTTGGCTAAAGCCATAACTCCATTGTCACATAATGGTAGGAACGAAGTTCATCTCATGAACTTATAAATATCCAGACTGCCTCTTTGGTAGTATCCTTGGTAACGATGTATCTTGCCTTTAATCGTCTAGTATGTCACAGTATCTAGCTTGGAACTCTTCCAACATACCGTCCCTCCACTAAGGGTGAAGACAATGCCTTCGACTGATATTCAGTCGTCCTTATCACTCTGGAACCTTTCCAGTGATTCTCCTTTGGATCCATTGATACCATCTCACTACAACTAGTGAGTATCCTAATATCCAATTAAATCTATCTCACAGATCCAAAACCCAGGATTTAGTAGGTATCACTTTGATCCTATATGGAGAATCCTTGTGATAAGCGGAGATTGACCGAGCGTAGCATAGGAAACACCTTCCTTATCAAGAGTATGTCATCCACGTACTCTACGAGGATCACCACCATACTCCCTACTACCTTTTTGTATATACAAGGTTCATCTACCATTTTGATGAAGTCAAACTCTTTGACTACCACATCAAAACAGATGTTCCAACTACGCGATGCCTGTTTTATCACATAAAACATCTTGCACACGTTTCCGCTGCTCCCACTGTCTACGAAGCCCTCTGGCTGTGTACTTATAGACGCTCTCTTCTAAAACATCATTTAGAAAAGCAGTCATGACACCCAACCACCAGATATCGTAGTCATGGTATGTAGCCGTGGCAAGTAGGATCTGGATGGACTTAAGCATAGCTTTGAAAGTCTCAACTTTTCCATGTACACCAAGTAATCTTCTCAAGATATACTTGCTCCTGATGGGGATTTAACCCTTCAGATAGAGCAACCAAAGTCCATACTTTGTTGGTGTATAAGGATTCCATCTCAGATCGATAAGCATCCAGCCATTCTTACAGAGTCTTACTCCTGATGGCCAGCTCGAAACTAGTTGGGTCATCATCTCATGATGCAATCCTCGCTCCCACTGTCATAGAGAAACCGAAGTATCTCTCAGGTGGGTGAGGAACCCTACTATATCGGCAGAGAGGCTGAGGTTCGTTGGAAACTATTGAATCCTTTGGTTCTACCAAATCATCAGCTGCATTTTGTATAGCTGGAACCATTCCAGTTCTACATAACAGACCTTGCCTCGAGCTTGTCCGGATTTTGATTTTAGACATAGGCCGGACAACCCAAATCTTAACAAACTTAAGATATGGGCTCTTCCCTTTCCATATCACATATGAAGCGGTAGACAACTGATTTGATTTGAACCCTATTCAATAGGTATGCAGCTTCTTAAGCGCATAACACCCAAAAGGAAATAAGAAACTCAGTAGTACTCATCATAGAGTACACCATATCACATAGGGTGCTATTGCTCCGCCCCGATACACCGACGTGCTGTGGTGTATACGGAGAAGTAATGCTGAGAGAGAATCTTATTCTCCTTTAGAATAGTCCAGGAATTCCGTGCTCAAGTATTCTCCTCCTTGATCTCATCAAAGGACATAATACTTATACCCGTATTTTGGTTCTCTACTTCTAACTTATATTCTGTGAATATCTCAAAAGCTTCGGACTTATGTTTCAACAGGAACACATGTCTGAATCTTGAGAGATTATCAGAGAACGTAATGAAGTAAAAAGAACCGGTCTTGGCATGTGTAGACAGAGGACCTTTCATACATCAACATGTATCAATCCCAAAAGTTCACTAACTCTTTCTCTGTTTCCAATAAACAGAGCTATGGTCATCTTATCTTTGTGACATGACTGGCAAGTTTTATAAGATGTAAATTCAAACCAATTTAAATATGCATCTATATGTAACTTCAGCCAGTCGGGTCGCATTGATATGACCTAGTCTACAATACCTCAAGATGGATTCGTTCATATCTGAACTCTTCCTCTTGTGTGTGTTCTGTATACTAAGAACTGTGGTTTGATTTAGAACGTCAATGCTTTTAGATAACGTGCCTGAACCGATCAACTCTTAATATAGGAAATGTTCAAAACATTATCCAACAATACAAAATTATATCCTTTCTTTACTAATAAAGAGACTGATATGATTTTGTATATCAGGTTCGGTATCTAATAACATTTGTTCAGAATCAATGTATTCCGGTAATACAGGGTGACAGTGACCAACAGACTTGGCTGCAACACTTGCACCGTTTTCTGCCTCATGAAACTTATCACCCGTTCTCAGTTCTCTAACTATCTGTAGCCCATGTAACAGATTATATATACGGGATCCTGATCCGGTATCATATACCCAGGACGTAAAGGATACTGAGAAACAGTTCTGTGTAATGAACACACCCGAAGATGATGCATCAACATGCACTTTCTTCGTTTGGACGGCACGGGAATTCTGGCAATCCCCAATTTCCTGCTCTGTCCTATAACAATTATAAGTTGGAGCGGGACCAACGTTCCCCAGCTCAGTATAACAAGCGGGTTCGGTCAAATATATCCGTATTATTATCTTGATTAAGGCGTGATATGGTCGCTACCTGGAGAGAGAGAGAAGAAAACACTCAGCGTATGCTCTTGCAAGATTAGATTGGTTATCTAATATATCTAATCAGGATGTCTCCCACTGTTTTAATCAAATCTTCCTTCAAACCCTAAAAGGAAAGATTAGCCGGGATTAATTACACGCTACAAGTTCGCCAATCTTTCAGCCAGGCCAGTGTCGGTACTTTGAGGGAGGTCCCCCGTGCTTTCGCACGAACCTAATTAATGTAAACCTCATTTTCCCAGAGGCGTAACCCCGTTAACACCTTTCTAGACACCTACTTGATCGGCTAATTGTAATGTGTAAAACTCTCCCAGGAGTAACAATTACTCGCAGCGGGTATCGGGATCCAACTATCTCATAGAAGGTATGCAATCTCATTGCAAATTCCAACACTTGAAATTCCCGATAATATTTTACCCCTAGCATCCTATGACCTTGACGAAAGCCAACAAACCATAGGATACTAGTCAAGTCCAACCCGTCATTTCTTGATTGAAATAAACCCACCCGCACGACCCTTGACGAAAGCCAACAAAGCCGCACGACTACCATAATCCAATCGCATCATATGCTAGCAGATAAGCAGCAGATAGCTACCGCACACTACACCTTAACGAAAGCCAACAAATGTAGCACGAATACTATTTACAACTTATCTGAAATGACGGAGGGCTACGACAGGTTTTTATGAAAACCCTTTGCGTAATGAACTTGATATCGTCGTAGAATCGAGTGATTTTAAAATGGAGTGCTTTTGAGGCTTTTCTAGTTTTGCTAAAGGAGTCATTCCCGGTGAAGGGATCGTCGGTCCTTTCCTCGTCGAATGAGGTGCGGGATATATCATATATATCACTGTGCAAAGCAAAAACACTTAAAAGCAATCAAAAGACAAACCGAGTTTGTAGCATCTGCCAGTTATTGCTAAAAGAGTCACTCCCGGTGAAGGGATCTCGGTCCTTTCCTTATCGAATAAGGTGCTGGATGTTCTACAAGGAACACCGCTATGCAAAGCAAGAACTAGAGCTACCAGTTTTTAAAACAAGTTTCTACAACATCTTAGGTTTCTTTTATTTCATTAATCTCATTAATGAAGTCCCATTTTAATATGCTTCACAAGCATCTCTTTTGAAACGAAATCAGCAATATAATATATATCTCATATATATAATATAAACATTCGTCTCAAGCAGTAATATGATCTCATCACAGAACATTGCAGCAGAAGAACATATATGAAATATTGGATATACTAGGACGTCCGTGTTTTCAATACGAGCCTGTATAAAACACGGATTCCACAGTCGCGATGAATAGCCAAACCCACATCCCTAGACCCCTACGAGAGCGGCAAGTAACACTGCCAATTCTAGGGTTAGGAGACCCGGTCTCGACTCCTCGAGATGGTCTCCCACTGGACCCTAGAACCCGGTTACTTGTGCTCCCCGCCTTGGGTCTACCTAATGCGGAAAAGTAAATAATATACAACGGTGACAACTTCCGCTACCTGGAAGTGCCCCAATAAAAGAATATTACATACAAATGAATTTTACATGAATGAAAAAGAAAAACTCTCATCTCACATAAAACCCCCGGCTATTCAGAAAGCGACGATCCAATATAACATATCACAGCAACACATAATATCTCATATCATCAACGTAAGCAAGTATGCGTATCCCGATTGTCGTTGATGTATAGCAACGAAGCCGGCGATACACCACATACTACGCTTACGGTCACAGAAAAGAAAGTGTAAAACTACAACAGTTGGAATCCGCAACCTCCTTAGACATCGCATGCCTAACCAAATGAATTCCTTAGACATCGCATGCCTAACAATTATAAACCCCGCATTTTAGTCTCATTATCGAAAACTCTTTTCAATACCAAGTCGGCCAATTCAACAAGATTCCCGACGTCCTGATCGAATGCTCGTCGCAAACTTTAGCAGACGGCCGCACCCCCGATACCGTCGACGAAGTGCACCAAGGCGGAACACCGCTACCGGGAGCACCCGAACGGATGCTTTCGGCGACGGGGTTCTCCTTCAGTCACTTGGTCGGGGCTATGGAGTGAGGCTGTCTATTAAGTTTACCCGGCGAGTATCCGCGTACGCTACGTGATTGCGACGGACTTTTGATCGCATCAAAATTCCGTGGCAACCGATCATTTGAGACTAAACTGCTATGTCTATAATATTCAAAACAGTTATCTCATAACTACCTGTGGATTCCAATTATTGTATCACATTCCGGATAAATAGAAAAAGTTAAACTTTCCGATCGAATCATCAAACACCCAAGATTTCCCCAATATATCTCAACACTTGAAATCAGTTTAAAAACATCCATCACATGCTACAGTACCAGTGGTCCAGCCGTAGAAGGGTCAAGCCAACGCCTCACATGTGGCACGCCGTACTGCCCCAAACCCTAAGGTTCAAAGGGCAGTTCAAGACGGTCACATAATCGAGTTAAGGTTTGTTGTCTTCTAGAGGGTCCACCGCGTTACTTGCACGACTTAGAACGTTCTTAAACACGAGAAAAAATCCAACTTTTGAAAAATTTTCCGACAGGGGAAAAAGTGAGTTATTGATATCCGCCCGAACTTTTTAACAGTTTCTAAAATTATCCGGACAAACTAAACAAAGTTATAATATCCGATCGAAACAAGTAGTCCCCAATACAACCCAGAAAACTCAACACTTGAGTAGAAATAAAAATACCCAGAAGAATCAGGAAGTACAGACGGTCATTACTGTGCAGAAACTAACCATCAATCAACAGTAAAGGCCGCGGAACCGCCGCCAATGCCTTGGTTTGGCCGCGGTTCCGCGCTTAAATAGTTGATTTAGAGTGTCGTTTTTCACAGTAATTCCTAAAATACCCTGCTGAATTTTTTGAGCATTTTTAATTTGAAAAAAATCACAGTTTTGAAAAATTTCCAGAAACTAGGGTATATCGGGTTTTCCGGGTTCGATCGGACTTTAAACTTCGCCTAGACTTCACCTAAAGCTCTAGCTTGGCTCTGATACCACTGTAGGGTTGCTAGGCACGTGCACAAGGGTCTACGAGGCATCAACCATGCCCGATTAAAAATTTAGCCGTACCGAACAACCCGAATACGGAACTTTAAACAAGAGATTAGGCGAAAACTAGCATGCTAAACATTTTAACACTAAGTGAGAGGGATTACAACCTTTGTAGATCCGGTCCTTCACTTCATATGCTCCGTGTTGTGGTCCCTTCGCTGCGATCATCGGGATCCGGGCTCTCGAGAGGTTCCACGAAGAGAAAGACGCAACCTTTGCTTCCGATCTTCGATACTAAGATGATCTACCTTGAAGTTTCTTTAACACAAGCTAACACTCATGAAATGATGTGAACACCCTCGTCTAAATGGCAAGGGAAGATGAGGATGATGAAGTAGGATTTTTGCTCTATTTATTTATCTTTTTCTCACAATTTTTCTTCACCTTTTGAAAAACAAGTAAGCTTTTTCATGAAAGAATTGAAGGAAGAAGATGAACAATATTAGTTATCCTTTTGTGATGAATAGGAAATGAAATAATATGATAGATAATGCAACCATGGTCAAGCAAACTCTTGTAGAGAATTAATTAGGGTTAAAGGTTTGGTTAGGGTTTTGGAAATATCTAGCATAATATCTTAACAAAGACAAAGAAAGAAAACTTCTAGAATCTTCTAGAAAGCCTTAACCCTAATCAAACCCTAACCATGTTTAATCTCTACTAAACAAGTTGCATTATTTATCATATCATGTTACAATATTATATATCACATATACAATATTTATTGCAACAAAATAAAATAATACATTTAACATATATCGCATATATATCAATGTATTACCCGAGTGAGAAAAAGAATCTTTTAGTGAGCAAATATTAGCTAATGTAATTTAATATATCATATATATTATTATACATTAAATTATCGAATCAACACTTGATCCGACAATCCGGCTATATCGCATATAACCGACTAATATTTATCCGTACCGATTCATCGAATCAACACTTGATCCGATGACCCGGCTGATATCAAATATCGCGAGAATATAATACGGTATCACATATCGCATTATCCTCGGTCCCGCACATATCACATATGTGCTCCTACTCCGTTTTGCCTGAGTCAAGAAACCTCTGTGTAGGACTCTAAAGAATCGTCAATACGCCGGCAGTAGGTGATGATCATATCAAACACCCACAAGCTGCAAGCGGTCAGCTAAACGTAACAGCTACCCAGGTATTGAGCGCTCAGAAGATCAACAAGCAAGCCTGTACATTCTCCTGCGAATCCAAACAGTAACACTCCCGTACAGTCCGGTCTCGTCGTCTGATATGTTGCATATCTTGCCTAGGGGTGGTAAACGTCAGACCCCAGTAGCTCGATAAGTCGTGTCGATATGAGGTCTATAACAGTTCGAGAAACTACTGATAACACTTACCAGTAAATCTCAGCAACCCTGGCCAGGGATTTCCGGTTATAGCTAATCGAACACAGCACAACATCAACTCCCTATACCGGGAGAGACGAATCCCCTCCTATCGCTCATTGCCTCCATGTGATTCGGGACTGTACCCAAAAGCCACCTTTTTGCACGCCCACTTAGACGTGGTATGATGGAAATCAAAGCACAGTGGGAACCACACAAGACTCTATGACGATCTCGGGTCAACAGACTACTCTGTACCAGTGTCACCGGAGAACTGCCATCTGACGTATGGTATAATACCATCTGGGAGTTCTCGGCGAGTCCGTCCAGTGTACCCAGTCTCCACTGAGCACCCGTACACCATCCTTGATGTCAAACACCGATGGATATGGGATCATCCATCGCCCATCATATGGGTCAAGATGCGTATACGCTAGTCTACTCTGGTGCATCGATGCCCTGTCTCGATACACCCTCGACTAGGAACAGTTATAGGATGTACTCGCCGACTACCGTGGCCCCACTAGTATGATCTCATCATAGTCCCAGTAGTCGAGTACATATCCTAAGGGCTTTATCAACATGTAACATAGAGACAATCAGAGTACATGTTAAGATAAAGTACAACCAGATAGCATACTATCATGTCTAGCAAGAAAGTCCTCCCTATATATGTCCTAGCATCCACTACAATATACATCGTATGTACAGTAATGGCCTCTAGGGCATACATATAACTAACAACAACTGCAAACAAATCCCCGATTAGTCCCACCTTGCAAGATAAAGTCTCGGGTAGCAAGGATTAAAAAACTTGCTTCCTGAACAATGGGGCCCTGCAAGTCAATCCAAAATGGTCTCTTGCATACTATCCACGGGTCTCACTCTCCAAAGTCGAATCTCGACGAGGAGGGAAACAACCCCTTACGAATCCTCTCGATTCGTAAGAGGGAAAATTCTCTTATAGGATCCTTACGACTTATAAGAGAAAACCACACTTAGGAATCCTCACGATTCCTAAGGAGAAAATCCACTTACGAGATCCTCTCGATCCGTAGGGAGAAAAGCCTCTATGAGACCCTCACGGCTCATAGAGTTGAAAAATCTTAGGCAGCAGACCAGAACCTGCGGCCTAAGCGATCGCTATTTCCTAAGGAAGTCGGAATACTCGTTTTGGACATCCATCAACCATGGTTATTAAGACAGCCTACTGACATTAAAAGAAAGAAGATGATAGAAAGAATATCCGTTCTACATTTGATCTGGCATGCGTGACGCATTCATTTATGCATGGACAGAAGACTCAGGACGAGAAATAAGACAAGCTGAAATAGAAAAGGGGAGGGTTTTCATTCATACCGCTAAAAGTTTTTACAAGCGTAAGAATAATGAATAAGAAACATTGCTCAAATTATTACAACGGTATAACCTCGGATCCGGGGCACGGATTGAGGAAATCAAAAGTAAGGCCATCCAGAGTTCTTCTGGCCTTTCTAATTATTCTTATGCGGAGTCTTTCTCGCTCCTCTGTATCGAGATCATCGGCGAGCCCTCCTGGCCTTTGATAAGCAGCAACTATCGTCGTCTGCTGAAACACTTGATGCAGGATGTCAACGAGACCGTTCCGTCGTTTCTTCGAGATTAGCCCTGTCAGGTGCACTGAATGCACCTTGTCCTCGGCATCATCCACTGCATTGAGTGGTAGGGCCTCGTGAAGACCCGAAAGTGCCCTCCATATTGCTCCCAGCACGACTTTCAAAAGAGCCGAACGCCGAGGCAACAGCCAACCACCGCTTTCGTTCAGACGACCCATAACTTTTGCACATTCAGCGTCTGTAAACTCCTGGTTTTGTTGACGACCCTGAGCGCGGATATCACATAGGTAATGAACTCGTGCAGACTGTATAGATGCACCGCCGCCATTATGCCTGGAGAAAATATTACAGGAAGATCAACAATAGAAAAGCAATAATATACATGGATGACTAAATTCCTAGAGAGCAAAACTATGTTCAAAGATGAAACCCGCTAGACGAGAGCTCTGCTATTTAAGATTGATCTAAGAATCGATTTTACCTAAAGTTTTTCTAAAAAAACATTAAAAAAAAGGGGAGCAAGGCACCGGAGTTCTTAAAGGCAAGAACAAAGCTCTGAAGTCTTCGAAAATGGAAATCTGGAAGATGATAAGTATCTGGAGGGGACCAAAGGTCCTATTTATAGGCCTCAAGTGCCTCTTCGACTTCCAAGAGTTGTCACGGCAGTTTACCCTAATTGGAGCGAATTTCCATTCGAATTCCGAGACAGGAGATGAAGCAACGCTTCGTCCTTCCCGGATCAGAGCAAAGCTCTGTCTTGAAGAAGCGACGCTTCAGCACGGAAGCGCTAGCGCAGTTGCGTTGCGCTGCGCGCCACACGCCACGTGTCCGGCGCAAACGCATCAGCGCAGCACCCCAAAGCAGCACACCCAGCCAAAGCAAAGCTCTATTTCAAGCGAAACCAAGGGAAGCAACGCTTCAGCGGTGTATGCGTCGTGCGCTGCATGACATGTGTCGGCGTAGATGCGCTAGCACAGTTGCGCTGCACTGTGTGCTGTGCGACACGCGTCATACCCTGGAGCGTTCGCGCTAAACAAAAAGGTTCTGAAGAAATCTTTTCGGTTATTATCTTCTGTAAAACAGAAGCCCCTAGATCAAAGATCCGATGGAGAGGGAAATCCCGCCAAATCTTTCAGAAAAGGGATTTCTTCAACAAATTGAACTTGCTTCTTAATCTGCAAGATGAGGTCTCAGGAAGTAAGGATTGAAAAGCTTGCTTCTTGAGCAATGGGGCCCTGCGAGTCAATCCAAAATGGTCTCTTGCATACTATTCACGGGTCTCACTCTCCGAAGTCGAATTTCGACAAGAAGGGAAACAACCGCTTACGAATCCTCTCGACTGGTAAGAGGGAAAATTCTCTTATAGGATCCTTACGACTTATAAGAGAAAACCACACTTAGGAATCCTCACGATTCCTAAGGAGAAAATCCACCTATGAGATCCTCTCGATCCGTAGGGAGAAAAATCTCTATGAGACCCTCACGGCTCATAGAATTGAAAAGTCTTGGGCGGCAGATCTGAACCTGCGGCCTAAGCCATCGCTATCTTTTGGAAAAATTAAGTTGTCTGCCAATCAGGTTCATCGACAACATCATGATGTAAAGGCAGAAAACAAAAGAGCATACAAGATATTGCAGAAGAAAGTGTGTATCTTTATTCATTGACCTCAATCAAATACATGGTGAATCATACAAAAGAGCAAAGAACGGATACATGTTACTCAGAAAAGAAATTTTTTACAAATACATTGATACAAAGGCAGCTATTGGGAAGGAAGCGTCTTAAGTAGCTCTATCAGTTGTTCGTACACTTCCTTCCATGCCTTTTCCCGATTGGATACCACTGCCAACTCCGCCTCCACCTGGGCCCGTTGCTGTGCGACGGATGCAAGCTGATCCCTGACGGCTTGGTGAGCAGCTTCACGGCCTGGAGTGTCATGCTCGGCGACATCAAGTGCCCGCTTTAGTCTCAGCCCATTCGATATGCGCTCCAGAAGACCCTCGAAGACGGTCTTTACCTCAGCGGCGTTCGCCTCAACTTCGGCACGCAAGCGAGCAGTTCTGCTTGAAGAATCTTGGCACTCCTTCAGCCTCAAAGCCACTTCTTGTTCCAGGTGACGGAAATGAGAAGCGCTTTGCTCGAGCCATGCTCCCCGTTGAGTGCTCAAGGCCAAAGTTTCGGGGGACAGGCACATTGACTCCAGCTGATGAAGGCGAGCCTCGATCTCCCGACAATAGTTAACCCAGGAGGAGACAATGCCCTCGTCATGGAAGGTGGCAAATATCGCCAACATCGGGTTAACCGTTGTGGCGAAGTCTTCAACAGATACAGGAGCCTCGATGTCGAGTTCCTCGATGTAGTCACTCAACATGCGCAAACTATTCGCCGCACCTTTTGAGGACGGACGTCGCTGGGAAGGGCCGCCCGGTGTCATAATGCGAGACTTAAAAGGCACCGAGACTGGAACGACAGCTGGAAAAAGACAAAACGCGATTAGATGATGATTCAATAGATATGGAGGAAATCATTGATAAGATAGTTTACTATACCGGTGGAAACAGGTGGCAAGGCCGGAAGGGCTGGTGGCGCAGCCAATCTTTCTGCTCCCCCTTCGATTTGCAGCACTGCAGTCAGAACAAGAGAGAGTTAGAAATAATTCTACCACTGAAAAGACAAAGCTACCAATCGGGAACGGTACTCACCAGCGCCACCAGAGGGAGAGGCGAATTCAGATGGGAAAGAGAAGCGTGGGAGCAACACTTGATAGAGATGATCAAAAAGCACTCCTGGAAGATACAACAATGTGACTTTAGTACACAAATTATACATCTGGAAGATAAGATTAACAAATCGCAAATACATACCTTCCAACATCTTCGAGGGTATGAGAGAAGGCTGAGAGGTGACCACCGCCAAAGCAGTCGTTGAAGGCACTCCCTCGAGCGGTGGGGCATCGGCACTAGCTGCACCTGCATTACGAAAAGGTGAACTTGTCAGAAAAGGTTGTGAAGTAAAGAAAAGCAGCCACTTAGGGTTTACCTGAGGAGCTCCCGGCTGAAACAGAGGCGACTCCCTCCTCTACCGACATGAGACCACCGCCCGTGCCCTCGTCACCCGACTCGATGGGGACCGTCGTCGTGCTAGCAAGACCTGGGGACGGCGGAGGGCCATAGACGGGAAGGGCTATGATTGGAGTATTGCCAGATTCCAGAGAGGGAGCGGTTGGCTCGTCCTCGGGAATCATGGCCACCTCACCCACTACTCTCTCAGGTTCAATAGCTGCGATTGTATCGTCTACCGTCACCAGGGGACCGCCAACCTCGAGCGCCTCAGCCGCCACCACCCTGGACTCATCATCTGCCGCCGCTTCAGGTTCGGCATCAATGACCTTCTTGGCGGTAGGCCCCTCGATCTCTACTTCAGGCTCCATGGCCTCAACGATATTACCTACTGTCGGCTCGAGTTCGGCAGGAATCGCCTCCTCCGTTCCCCTAGGATCGACGGCTTCCGCCTCTCCCTCGATCGGACTTGGCCCTGCAAAGATAAGAGATATAAGGACCAATAACATTAAAATCCTTATAACAAAAACTCTGAGAGAAATATTACCTGAAGCGGATTTACCGTTTGCGCTCCGAACTGCTCGCGCCACCTCTCTGCGGGCAGTGGATAGGGCGACAGGGGCCTCTTCGGAGGGAGTATCAGCTCGAGGGGCGGTGCTGGGGCCCGCTCCCATAGCCAAGGCAGCCCTGCGCGCCTTCGCCTCATGCCTCAACCGCTTCCTCTCCTCCCGAGCGGTCATGAGGGACCTCTGTGACGCCTCCTTCAAGGCATCATCGTCTTCATTCAGGGATGCCTCCAGAGCCTTTAAGGCATCTCTCATCGGCTCTCCAAGACGAACCTCCTGCGGTGGCCCAGAAGAAGCAGGAACGTCGGCAGCTGGTACAACATCTGCGTCGCTAGGAGGAAATGGCATTGAGGTTCCTGTAATTAAAAGGGAAGGGTTAGATCGACCATAACATAAGGAAAATTAAAAACTTGATGAGTTGAAACTTACTAAGGCCCATAGATACCCTGAGACGTTCCTCCTCCTGAAAAGTCCTCAGAGAAGCAGCAATGGCTTCTTCATCAGTGATGCCTGTTGAAAGAAAAGAAAGAAAAGCGTTAGTCAAAAATAATGAAGAGGATATGTTGCAATAAAGAAAAGGCGACTAGTAGTTACCTGATTGCGCAAGCTTAGCCAGCCACGCGTCACGCTTCACCAACCATGCCGAAGCTCTGAGAGCAGCCTCCAAGTCTGTATCGTCCGGCGGCGGCATCACCAACCCTGCGTTAGTCCCATATTCGAGCAGACCTTCAGCATGAGGGGCATGGGGTTCCTGGCCGAACACGACATCCGCAGCGAAGAGCGACTTCTTCTTTTTCTTTTGACCCCCGACCCTAGGCTCGCGGGGGATCGACTTCCGCTTAGCAGCCGCTTTGGGACGACGAGTCCCGATGTCCGCACCCACGCCAGACTCTGGTGAGGGTACAACCACTGCCTCCACTGGAGCACAGGGTGCGGGAGGTGCGTCTGTGATATCAGGGAGCGGCAGCTCACATGGAGGACTTTGCGCACGTGATGGTCTGCCCCCAGCATCTTTTAGAGGAGGAACCACCAGGATCCTTGGCGCTAAGGGAGCGTTACGATTGGTGTTAGTGTATATGCCCTAGAGGCCATTACTGTATCATACTAGTTTGTATATTACTTAATGGAAGCTTGGGATATTCATCTTGTATAAACCATCTTGCTCAATATAGTAGTATGCTACTTGGTTTGTTTCTACTTCAATGTGTACATGTGTTTATTTTTGTATATCACTTATACACATTAGTGGAGCCCTTAGGATCTTTGCTTGATTACCAACGTTGTGATGGCAGTCACACTAGTGGGGGCTGGGTAATCTGTAAGCACATCCTTATACAGGTCCCTAGTCGCAGGACTATCGAGACAGGGCATCGATACTCCGGAGTAGACTAGCGTATGCGCTTCTCATCCCAGTGTGGGAGATGGTCTGTCCCACAGCCATCAGTACGTCATACTGGAGATAGTATACGGGTGCTCGTTAGGTTACGAGTACACTGGACAGGACTCGTCGGGAACTGACTAGTTGGTATTATACCTATCGTCAGTTATCAGTTCCCAGGTGACATGAGTACAGCTTAGTCCGCTGACTTGACACTGGCACTTCGCCTCGAGTGTGTTCCCACTGCACTTTGATCACTACCCTACCACGGCTCAAAGAAGTCGTGCAAACAGGTAGTAGTTGGGTGCAGTCCCGAAGCACTTGGAGGCAGTGACGGTTAGATAGGATTCGTCTCTCCCGGTATTGGGGGTTGACATCGCGCTATGTCTAGGAGAGCCATTACACGAGTAGTCCCTGGCCAGGGCAAGCGAGATATACTGGTAGGCTTCCAGTGTTATCTCAGGGTGTTTTGGGCTTCACTCCGACACGACTTGTACCGCTATTAGGGGACTGACGTTTACCGCCCCCTAGGCCCGACATGCGATGTATCAGACGAACAGACCGGACTGTACGGAGACTGTCACATTCAGACTCAGTAGGAGTTCAGATGGGGTTCACCTCGTCAGCCTTCTTGTCGGCATCTACCTGGGGACCGTTACGCACAGCTAGTGCCGCTTGCGGCCTGTGGTTAAACCCACTGCCAGCGTAGTGTCGAGTCTTTAGAGTCCCACACAGAGGGTATTCGCCTCTGGGCAAAATAGAGTAGAGGTCGCATGGCTTTGCGACAGGGTTCGTTCTCATCCGCGCACTTGTGCACGTTTGGAGTCCGGACGGATATTACTGGTAGGCTCTGGTTTGAGCCAGATACTGGTATACGTTTGGGGGTTGATTTTATCTCTTGGTATTCATGTTCCTCGGAACAAGAATGCGGGTGTGTATGCACAGTTGATTGAGGCGGAGGAAGAGGATTTTCATTAGGGTTTCGGAACGGGTGCGTATGCACAGTTGACAGTCGTTTTTTTCCAAACCCTAATGGAATTATGATATATCAATTAATAATATTAATTAAATGAAATTGTTTCATGGTTGGATTTTGTTGACTTGTTGACCATGGTTGACTTGTTGACCATGGTTGAATGTTTGACCATCATCATTACTTTGCAAAGATGCTCTTTGATTCTAGCAAAATTCATTTAATGAATGTAATGATAATGGTCATTCCAAACCATCCATCAACTATTTCATTTTATTATTATTGTTAATTGATAATTCTTTTCATTTGTGATATGGTTGTAAAATGAAAAGAATAAGCTCATTCTATCATAACCATTCTCTCTCCTCACTTGTTCTTCTTCATCCTCTAGTTCAAGGAGAATCCTTCTCATGAGTTGAGAATACCTCTCCTTGAGATTAAAACACCCCAAAGACACTCTCTACTCACTCTAGGTTCAAAGGTTTAGCAAGCCGAAGATTCTAGTTCTCTCAAAGTTCGAGAAAGAGCCCGAAGGTTGAACCCTCAGGTGGATCCATCTTTGACGGAAGAAGGCAACAAGGAAAGAACCATCAAACCCTACAAAAGTTTCAAGAAGAAGGAGTTCAAGTTAGGTATAACCTTTTATCCGAGTAGTTAACTCTCCTTTGCATGTTTGCTAGTTTAGTTTAGAAAAGATTCCGACTTTGTTAGTCCATGTTGCCCCATGCGCTAAAAATTTGATTTTTATACCGTTTCCGCCTCCCCGTAAGAACCGGGGGTCGCAACGTGGACTTACAGTGGTATCAGAGCCTAACTAAACTTAAACTAGCTTGGTAGCGAAGTGTATGGAAGTTCGAAACGGAAAAATCGCAAAACCGGAAATTCTAAAACCCTAAGTTTCTGTTGAAATTTTTTGTGCTCTAAAAGTAAAAAGTTTTACTCCTAAAATCGGCTCAGGGTTTTGTGAGAACACCCACCAAAAACGATCCCATGAATCCTTCAAACCGCCGCGGATCCGCGGCCTCAGCTATTCTCTTCGCCGCGGATCCGCCGCCGTTTGGGCTCTTCATGTGATCGTGTTTTGTGCAGTGTTCTTCTGGTAGGGTTTTGGGATTTTTCAAATATATTATATGTGCCCAGATTTTCCAGAAAAGAAATTTACTTTTGGGGTCCTATAAATCCGTATTTTTTTCGAACTTCGCTACACTTTGGCTATATTGGTTATATCTGTGATGTTTGTATGTATTGAACGTCGGCTAATCGCTATAAGTCGATTAGTCGGGGTTATACATCTCTGTGATCTGTGTTTGATATTGGAATGTGTATATGAATGTGTTGGACTGTCGCGGGTGAATAGCCGGGGTGGATGTGAGATGAGCTTTTGTTTTTCTTTCATTCATTTGTAATATGTAAATTGATGTAATAATATTATTTGTATGGCCGCACAACCGGGTCGGGGTTGTAGCCGTCATTGTATAATTCTTTTTACTGTTTTTGCTCCTAGGATAGACCAATGGAGGGGTGCACAAACTACCGGGTACTTGGCGGGTAGTTTGCTGCACCCGTAGGGGTCTTGGGTGGGGTATTTGCTATTCACCGCGACCGTGTAATCCGCTTTTCGTTGCAGGCTCGAACGGATTGCGGATTCCTAGTATATCCAATGTATTCATCTGTGATCTGTAATGTCTATCATTGCTATATATTTATAACTATTTAGGCGTTGCTTATGTTTTACAGCCGCGCTAGCCCAGCCCCCGCTCTGTCGTTAGTTAAGTAACCTAACGGGTGATGACCGGACCCCGTGGCGAATGCGAATGGCATAAGCGTACGTCATATTTTGGTTGTTTTCTGCAATGGTAGGATTAAATGATGGGACGCATTAAAAGAACTAATGCAAAAATATCACGCATTAAAAGAACTAATGCAAGATAATAAACCAAGTTAAAGTCGTTGGAACACTTTCGAAAAACCACTCGGTTCTTTTCAAAACTAACTTTTAAATGCGGAGCTTGAGCCACTCCTTCTAAAAGCTATCTCGTTCCATCGATTATATCAAGTTCACTACGTTCACGGTTTTACCAAAACCATTCGTAGCCCTCCGTCGTTTCACATAAATAGTCAATAGTATTCAAGCTATGTTTGTTGGCCAAAGTCAAGGCATAGTGATTGGTAGCTATTGGGTATTCATGTGCAGCATAGATAGATGCGTTGATTTGGAACAGTCGTACTACCTTGTTGGCCAAAGTCAAGGGTAGGTACGAATGGATTCAAATTAACCTGGAGAACGACGGGCAGAACTTGACATGTGACTTATGATTTGTTGGCCAAAGTCAAGGTCATAAGAGCATGGGGCAAAAATCCACATCGGGAGTTTCATAAGTACTGAAACTTGCTAGATTTGCATACCATTTGGAGTGTGATGATTCTGGTAGGATTCCTTCAGTTTCGTCACGCGATGATATTTGGATCCCGATCCTACTGTGAGTATATGCTACTCCTCGGGAAATTTCTCGCTAAACGATCAATGCTATAAACCTAGTAGGTGCCTAGAAAGGTGTTAGCGGGGCTACGCCCCCAGGAAAAAGAGGTTCTTAAATTAAGGAACTTCGCGAAAGCGTTGGAAAACCTCCCTCGAAGTACCGACACTGGCCTGGCTGAACGGTTAAGCAAGTATTGTGCGGTGGGATTGATCCCGGCTAATTCTTCCTTTGTGGTTTGAGGAGGGATTCGAGAGACAGTGGGAGCCATCCTGTTTAGACAAATTAAAAACCATTCTAAACTTGCAAGAGCATCGTGCTAAAGTGTTTCTTCTCTCCCCCCCGCAGCGACCAAATCGAAATGACTGGACTTAAGTTACCTCTAGATAAAAACATACTGACAGGGCCAAACTACAAAGATTGGCTCAGGAATGTCAAAATGGCAATCACTTACGACAAGCTAGGGTATCTTCTTACCACCAAAGCTCCCCCCTTCCCAGGTCCCACCTCCAGCGTCGCGGATAAGGAAATCCGTAAGACTTGGGAGATTGATTGAGCGAAGGCCAGGTGCCTCGTGCTTGCCTCTATGGACAACAAACATCAGAGGAGGCACGAGAATATGGACTTAGAATCCATATTTCTTCATACAAAAGAACTGTATGGAGAGCAGTCTCGTATCGCAAGATACGAAGTGTCGAAGAAGTAATTTTCGGCAAAGTTGGCCGTCGGATCATCGGTAGCGGACCACGTGCTTAAGATGATTGGCTACATTGAGGAGCTCGCGGAACTTGGGACCACGTTGGAAAGTGAACTCTATACGGATTTAATTCTCCAGTCCCTTCCATCCACTTACGCCCAGTTTATACTGAACTTCAACTTACAAGAAAAAGAAGTTGAACTTTCAGAACTCCTCAACATGCTGAGGTGCGCAGAGGGTACCCTACAGAAAGGTAGGGAAACACCCGCTTTGTTTGTAGGAGGATCTTCTTCTTCTAGATCCAAGGCGAAAGCCAAGGGAAAGAGGAAGAAAGCCCCCGCCAAACCAAGGGGCGGTGTTAGTAAAGTGGGTACGAAGGGAAAGGAAAAGGAAACAAAGATTGCGGGGAAGCTTGTGGGTAAAGAGGAATGCTTCTATTGTCACAAGAGTGGACACTGGAAGAAAGATTGCACGGCTTGGAAAGCCAGGACACAGGAACTGAAGCAGGTTGCGGCTTCAGCTTCAGGTGTGTATGTTATTGAAAACTGTCTTTCGATAAACTCTACTTCCTGGGTATTGGATACCGGATCAGGATCTCATATCTGTAATTCTTTGCAGGCGTTGAGAAACCGTAGGTTTTTGAAGGCAGGTGACATGACCCTCAGAGTTGCGAACGGAGCTAGCATGGATGCTAAAGTCGTGGGGGACTATCACCTGGGAATGTCAGATGGACATGTTTTGGTTTTGCGTAATTGCTTTTTTGTACCCAACGCAACTTGTAATATCATTTCTGTATCTTTGGTTTCTAAAGAAGGTTATGAATTTGCGTTTGTAAGTAATGTTGTAAACATTCACCTTAATCAAGTTCTGATTGGGTCAGGTATACTGAGCAATGGTATATACGTATTAAACCAACCACAGATTTTCAATGTCCAGAATACACACAAAAGAAAGTCTCCAGATATCAATCAGACTTTCTTATGGCATTGTAGACTGGGCCACATCAATGAGAGAAGGTTGACTAAGTTACATACAAAAGGATATTTGGATCCGTTCGAATATCAATCATATGCCACTTGTCAATCCTGTCTCAAAGGAAAGATGACAAAGACTCCGTTCACTGGACACGGAGTAAGAGCGAGCGAGCTCTTGGGACTCGTACACAGCGACGTGTGCGGTCCAATGTCTACACATGCGCGAAGCGGTTATTCTTACTTCATTACTTTTACGGATGATTTTTCAAGGTACGGTTATGTCTTCTTAATGAAACATAAGTCCGAAGCCTTTGAAAAATTCCAGGAATTTAAGAATGAAGTAGAAAAACAGACCGGCAAAAGTATCAAGATTCTAAGATCGGATCGAGGTGGAGAATACTTAAGTGCCGAGTTCCTGAATTATTTAAAAGAGAACGGGATTCTCTCTCAGCTTACTCCTCCATACACTCCGCAACACAACGGTGTATCGGAGAGACGGAACCGAACCCTATTGGATATGGTACGGTCCATGATGAGTAACGCTGAGTTACCGCGATCTTTCTGGGGGTATGCGCTAGAATCAGCTGCTTACCTTTTGAACCGAGTTCCTACTAAAACTGTGCCCACCACACCATATGAAATGTGGTGTGGAAAGAGGCCCCATCTTAATCACATTAAGACATGGGGATGTCCAGCTTTTGTCAAGAAGCAGCATGCGGACAAGCTCGAGGCACGCTCAGTACAGTGCAAGTTTGTGGGATATCCAAAGAACTCCAAGGGATATTTCTTCTACTGTGAAGAAGAACAAAAAGTTCTTGTTTCTCGTCATGCCTACTTCTTAGAAACTGAGTTTTTGGAAAACCAGATAAGTGGGAGCACAGTAGAACTGGAAGAAATTCCAGAACCACAAGCTATTACTGAAAGTTTGGTGGAACCAGAGGGTTCAAAAGAACAGGACATTCCTACGCCGCTCCGCAGGAGTAGTAGGCAGTCTCATCCGCCCGAGAGATACTACGGTTTTCTCATAGACGGGGATAGAGAGGATTGCATCATAGATTATGATGAGCCTACTAGCTTCCAGCAGGCCGTTCAGAGCGTTGACTCGGTAAAATGGCTGGATGCAATGCGGACCGAAATGGAGTCCATGTACACCAACAAAGTATGGATGTTGGACATTGCTCCAGACGGGGTAAAACCCGTAGGATGCAAGTGGATCTTCAAAAGGAAGATTGGTGTAGATGGACAGGTTGAGACCTATAAAGCTAGACTTGTTGCAAAGGGTTTTCGTCAAAGACCTGGTTTGGACTATGACGAAACCTTTTCTCCAGTGGCTATGCTGAAATCCATTCGGATCCTTCTTGCCATTGCTGCCTTCCACGATTATGAGATTTGGCAGATGGACGTAAAGACCGCTTTTCTAAATGAAAATTTAGAGGAGTGTGTCTATATGGATCAGCCAGAAGGTTTCATTCAGAGTGGGAGCAGCGGAAAGGTATGCAAGTTGGTTAAGTCCATCTATGGACTAAAGCAGGCATCGCGGAGTTGGAACATCTGTTTTGATGAGACGGTCAAGGAATTTGGCTTTATCAAAAATCCAGATGAACCATGCATCTATAGTAGATTTGTAGCGAGAACTGTAGTATTCCTCGTTTTATACGTGGATGACATTCTCTTAATAGGAAATGACATTCCTATGCTACAATCTGTCAAGGGGTTCTTGTCACACAGGTTCTCCATGAAAGACCTGGGTGATGCCTCATACATCCTGGGGATCCGGATCCATCGTGATAGATCTAAGAGGATATTAGGACTTTCACAGTCCAGGTACATCGACACCGTACTGAAAAGATTCAGTATGGAAGATTCCAAGCGCGGTAACCTACCGGCTTGTCACGGAATCACTCTCTCTAAAGAGATGTCCCCCAAGACTGATTTGGAGAGGGATCGCATGTCTATTATACCCTACGCTTCTGCGGTAGGCTCTATAATGTATGCGATGTTGTGTACTAGACCGGATGTAGCTTATGCACTGAGTGTGGTAATCCGGTATCAGTCAAACCCTGGGGAGAAACACTGGATAGCGGTAAAGAACATTCTCAAGTACCTGAGAAGGACTAAGGAGATGTTCTTGGTGTATGGCGGAAAAAACCTCCAGATCGAGACCTTTGCTGACTCCAGCTTCCAGAGTGACAAGGATGATTCCAAGTCCATGTCGGGTTTTGTCTTTACCCTCAATGGAGGGGCGGTGTGTTGGAAGAGTTCCAAACAGGAAACCGTTGCAGACTCGACGATGGAAGCGGAATACATCGCTGCATCTGATGCCGCAAAAGAAGCTGTCTGGATGAGGAAGTTCTTGAAAGAACTTCAGGTGGTTCCTACCATTGTTGACCCAATACCTCTGTATTGCGACAACAACGGGGCTATTGCTTTAGCGAAGGAACCCAGGTCCCATCAGAGATCCAGGCACATCTTGAGGCGGAATCACCTGATCAGGGAGATCGTGGATCGTAAGGAGATCGAGGTTTGGAGGGTTGCTTCAGAAGAAAACACTGCAGATCCATTCACCAAGGCACTGCCCCAGACTCAGTTCGAGCGGCTGATCGAGATGATAGGTCTTCGATACGCCAGTACATGGCCTTAGTGCAAGTGGGAGATTGTTAGTGTATATGCCCTAGAGGCCATTACTGTATCATACTATTTTGTATATTACTTAATGGAAGCTTGGGATATTCACCTTGTATAAACAATCTTGCTCAATATAGTAGTATGCTACTTGGTTTGTTTCTACTTCAATGTGTACATGTGTTTATTTTTGTATATCACCTATACACATTAGTGGAGCCCTTAGGATCTTTGCTTGATTACCAGCGTTGTGATGGCAGTCACACTAGTGGGGGCTGGGTAATCTGTAAGCACATCCTTATACAGGTCCCTAGTCGCAGGACTTGATGGCAGTAGGTTTAACCACAGGCTGCAAGCAGTACTAGCTGCACGTAACGGTCCCCAAGTAGATGTCGATAAAAAGGCCGATGAGGAAAACCCATCCGAACTCCTACTGAGCCTGAATGTGATAATCTTTGTACAGTCCGGTCTGTTCGTCTAAGAGTATCGCATATCGGGCCTGGGGGCGGTAATCATCAGACCTCTAATAGCGCAATAAGTCGTGTCGGAGAGTAGCCCAATACACCCTAAGAAACTACTGGAATGCCTACCAGTAAATCTCGCTTGCATTGGCCAATGACTTTGTGTAATGGTCTTCCGAACACAGCGCGATATCAACCCCCAATACCGGGAGAGACGAATCCTATCTAACTGCCACTGCCTCTAAGTGCTTCGGGACTGCACCCAACTATTAATTGTTTGCACGACTCCATTGAGCCGTGGTAGGGCAGTAATCAAAGTATAGTGGGAACACACTTGAGGCGAAGTAGCAGTGTCAAGTCGACGGACTAAGCTGTACTCATGTCACCTGGGAACTGCTACCTGACGACAGGTATAATACGTACCAACAGTTCCCGACGAGTCATGTCCAGTGTATTCATAACCTAATGAGCACCTGCATACTATCTCCAGTATGACGTACTGATGGCTGTAGGACAGACCATCTCCCCTGCTGGGATGAGAAGCGTATACACTAGTCTACTGTGGAGTATCTATGCCCCGTCTCGATAATCCTACGACTAGGAACCTGTATAGGATGTGCTTATAGACTACCCAGCCCCCACTAGTGTGACTGCCATCACAACACTGGTAATCAAGTAATGATCCTAAGGGCTCTACCAATATGTATAAGCGATATGCTATGAAAACACTTGCACATATTGAGATAGAAATAAACCAGGTAGCATACTACCATTTCGAGCAAGACTGTTACTATATCCGTGTATATCCCAAGCTCCCATTAAGTAATATACAATCCAGTATGATACAATAATGGCCTCTAGGGCATATATCACTAACAATACGAGGCATTGCTGGCCGGACTGTGGATAGCCTCCGGAGTGGGGCTGAAAACGATCCGGATCTGCAGCGACTCCACCCTAGTCATTGGCCAAGTGACCGGCCGATTCGAGGCACGGGAGCCTCTGATGGTGAAGTATCTGGCCGAGGTAAGAAGATTGTGAAAAGACTTCGACGAAGTCCAGGTGAAGCAGATCCCCAGACAGCTAAACGCCCAGGCCGATGGCTTGAGTAAGCTGGCTTCATCTTATACGGCCAACAACAAGAGGAACATCCACTTCGATATGTTGCCACGGCCCAGCGTAGAAGACGGGGCAATACCACTTCAAGTGTATACACACCGGGAAGAAGACCGGGATTAGAGGAAGCCCCTCGTGGAATTCCTAATGGAAGGTACCCTCATAGAAGATCGAGAGGAAGCCCTCCGTCTCCGAGCCAAAGCTCGCCATTTCGTCTGGAGAAATGGGAACCTCTACAAGAAATCCTTCACTCAACACCTGCTCCGGTGCGTCGACCCCCACGAGGCTGACTATGTCCTCCGTGAGATTCACGAAGGGGTCGGCGGCGCGCACCAAGGGTCCCGCAACATAATCTAGAAGACACTGCTCCAAGGATACTATTGGCCGACGATTCATCAGGACGCCCAAAAGCTCGTCAGGAGGTGCAAAAGCTGCCAACTCCATGGCAGCATACCTCGCCTTCCGGCCACCCAGCTAACAGCCCTAACCCCTCCTGTATTAGTGTATATACCCTAGGGGCCATTATTGTATCATACTAGTTTGTATATTACTTAATGGAAGCTTGGGATATTCACAGTTATATAACAGTCTTGCTAAACATGGTAGTATACTACTTGGTTTTTTCTATCTTAATATGTTAGTATACGTATTGATAAAGCCCTTAGGATCTTGCTTGACTACCAGCGTTGTGATGGCAGTCACACCAGTAGGGGCTGGGTAGTCTACAAGAACATCCTTTTCCAGGTCCCTAGTCGTAGGATTATCGAGACAGGGCATCGATACTCCGGAGTAGACTAGTGTGTACGCTTCTCATCCCAGTTGGGGAGATGGTCTGTCCCACAGCCGTCAGTACGTCGTATTGGAGATAGTATACAGGTGCTCGTTGGGTTATGGGTACACCGGACAGGACTCGCGGGGAACTGTTGGTTGGTATTATACCCGTCGTCAGTTAACAGTTCCCAGGTGACATGAGTACAACATAGTCCGTAGACTTGACACTGCTACTTCGCCTCGAGTGTGTCCCACTGTTCTTAGATTGCTAACCTACCACGGCTCAAAGGAGTCATCCAAACAGGTAGCAGTTGGGTGTAGTCCCGAGCACTTGGAGGCAGTGGCGGTTAGACAGGATTCATCTCTCCCGGTATTGGGAGTTGATATCGTGCTGTGTCAGAGAGCCATTACGCAAAGTCCCTGGCCAGGGCAAGCGAGATTTACTGGTAGGTTCCAGTTGTTTCTCAGGGTGTAATGGGCTACGCTCCGACATGACTTATACCGCTATTAGGGGACTGACGCTTGCCGCCCCCCTAGGCCCGATATGTGATAGTCTTAGACGAACAGACCGGACTGTACGGAGATTGTCACATCAGGCTCAGTAGGAGTTCGGATGGGTTTCCTCATCGACCTTCTTATCGACATCTACCTGGGGACCGTTATGTACAGCTAGTGCCGCTTGCGGTCTGTGGTTAAACCCACTGCCAGCGTAGTAGTCGAGTCTTTAGAGTCCCACACAGAGAGTTTCCCTGCTCCAGGCAAAACGATATAGAGGTCGTATGGTTTTACGACAAGGGTTCGGACGCATACGTGTGTTTACGCACGTACGACATTCGAACAGTTTTTACTAGCCGGCTTTGGTTTAAGCCAGATTCTAGTATCGGGTTATTGGATTTATACAGTCTAAAGTTTTTCCGTGTTTTCACGGATAGGAGAGGCGTTCTCATAATTTCGCGAGAAGCTTCTAGAAGGATGGTGACTTGGGGGTTTAGGTGGCATTTGCATTTATTGTTTTAATGACTCATTTGTGTGATTCATCCATGGAGTTAATGCTTCATTAATTGATCTAATGACTCATGAGATGAATCACTCATATGAATAAATGAAGCATGGTTGTTAAATCATTTAATTTATTTATTTGATTAAAGATAATGTTTCATATATTCAAATGAGTTCATTATTTCTTCTCATTCTCTTGCTCACCTTCTCTCTCCTCAAGCTCTCTCTCTCTTCAAACCCTAATCCTCCCCTCTCATGTGTTGAGATCAAGGATTAGATAGACTAATTAATCCATAACCTCACTCTATATCACCTAGGTACCTTTGATTAGCATCTAAAGAAACCTAGTTATCTCAAGTTTAGAGGTGAAGCTTGGAATAGAAGCTCTCGGGTGGATCGTCTATTACGTAGAGGAGGCCGAGAAGGAGGTGGATAACGAAAATAAGAAGGACTAGGTTCACTAGGTATAATCTCTTTTCATAGTAGTTAAGAACTCCTATGGATGTGTTAGTTATAGCTTAGCAAAGATTCTTCGGTTAGTCGATGTTAACTCATAGAACATGATCGTTTTTCATATTTCCGCCTCCCCGCAACTCGTGGGGTGTTGTTCATCGAATTACAGTGGTATCAAAGCCTCGCTAAACAATAATTAACTTATTAGCAAAGTCGTATGAATTTCGAACGCAAAACGAACCGGAAAAGACATCAATATCACTAAGTTTCTGTCGAATTTAAAACAGGCCCTAAAAATTTTCAGGGACCTCTAAAACTACAAGCAGGGAATTATAAGGATTATGGAGATAATTGGGTGCATGAATCAGTCAAACAGCCGCGGAACCGCGGCCGATCCCACCGATCCGCCGCGGATCCACGGCAAGTTGAAGTCGATTCAGCCCAATGTTGCCCAGTAATTCTTCTGTGATGTTTTTGTCTTTTCTGGAATGTTTATTTTCCGCTCAAGTCTCAGGTGCACAGAGAAGTTTTGGAGTAGAATCTAAAGAGTTTGATCGATCGAAATTATACGATGTTTGCTAATTAGATTATATCTGTGAACTGTATAATGTGTTCGTAAACCTCGCCTAACTGCTAGTATGTCGGTTGGCCGGGGGTTACACATTTCTGTAATGGATTTTACTGTTTGTGGTTATGAACTGTATTGGATTGTTGTGATGATTAGCCGGGGTTTGTGATGGGTTGTTATATTCATTCTAATTGTAATATGTTGTAATATTATTTTGCGGGGCACATCCAGGTTGCGGTTGTAGCCACCGTTGTATTATTTCATTTTACTGTTTTTGCTCCTATGATAGACCCAAGGTAGGGTGCACAAACTACCGTGTATTTTGAAGTGTTTAGTAGCCTACTCACGTTGTTGAGGGAGACCGCTTCACTTCGGGTACTTAGCGGGTAGTTTGCCGTACCCGTAGGGGTTTAGGGTAGGGTAATGGCTATTCATCACAACTGTGTAATCCGTCTTTCGTTGCAGGCTCAAAAGAAACGCGGATTTCTTGCATATCCAATAATGTTCATCTGTGATCTGGAATGCCTATTATTGCGTCTGACGAATGTACAATATCTATATATGATAGCTATTTAGACGTCACTTATGTTTTACAACCGCGCTACCCCAGCCCCCGCTCTGCATTTAGTTAAGTAACCTAACGGGTGATGACGGGACCCAGTGGCGAATGCGGATGGCATAAGTAGACGTTGTATTTTCGTTGTTTTCTACAATGATAGGTTAATGATGGGACGCATTATTATTAATGCAAAGAAAATAAACCAAAGTTCAATCGTTGGAACAATTTAAAAGAAACCACTCGGTTATTTTTAAAACAAAAGATATTTTTTAATTGCGGAGCTTTAACCACTCCTTTTAAAAGCTATCAGGTTCCTTCGGTCATATCAAGTTCACTACGTTCACGGTTTTGCCAAAACCATTCGTAGCCCTCCATCATTTCATTTGGGTATTCAGTAGTATTCAAGCTATGTATTCTGACCTAACGCCAAGGCATAGTGTTTGGTAGCTGCTGGGTATTCATTTGTTCTATAGATAGATGAGTTAGTTTGGGACAGTCGTATTATCATTTTGGCTGAACTTCAAGGATATGTACGGATGGGTTCAAATTAACAAGATAATGATGGGTAGAACTTGACATGTGACTTATGACATTTTGACCTAACGCCAAGGTCATAAGAGCATGGGGCAAAAATTTATATCGGGAATTTCTAAAGAAACTGAAATTTGCAAAGAGATGCATACTATTTGGAGTTTGATGAATGTTGGTAGGATTCCTTCAACATTATCATACGATGATATTTGGATCCCGATCCTACTGTGAGTATATGCTACTCATCAGGAGATTCGTCACTTAACGATCAATGCTATAAACCAAGTAGGTGTCGAAAAAGGTGTCAGCGGGGCTACGCCCCCAAAGAAAAGAGGTTATTCAATTAAGGAACTTCGCGAAAGCGTTGGAAAACCACCCTCGAAGTACCGACACCGGCCTGGCTGAACGGTTAAGCAAGTATTGTACAGTGAGAATAGTCCTGGCTAATTCTTCTTTTATGGTTTGAGGAAGGATTCGAGAAACAGTGGGAGCCATCCAGTTTAGATAAATTGAAAACCACTCTAAACTTGCAAGAGCATCTTGATAAAGTGTTTCTTCTCTCTCTCCTACTTGCAGCAACCCTGAAAATGACTGGACTTAAGTTACTTTTAGAAAAAAATATACTGGCAGGGCCAAACTATAAAGATTGGCCGCGGAATGTCAAAATGGCTTTGACCTATGACAAGTTGGGGTATGTCCTCACCGCTAAGGCACCTGCAGTCCCAGGTCCTAAATCCAGTAATACGGATAAGGAAATCCGCAAAACCTGGGAGTATGATTGCGCGAAGGCCAAGTGCATCGTGCTTGCCTCGATAAACAATGAACATCAGAAGAGGCACGAGGATATGGATCTTGATGCCATATTTCTCCATACAAAGGAACTTTATGGAGAGAAATCTCGTATAGCAAGATACGAGACCTCAAAAAACTTGTTTCGAGCGAGGTTGGTCGTCGGATCATCGGTAGGAGAACATGTCCTAAAGATGATTGGTTATATAGAAGAGCTCGCAGACCTTGGGACGACTTTGGATAATGAGCTCTATACAGACCTGATTCTCCAGTCCCTTCCTTCCACCTAAGCCCAGTTTATTCTGAATTTCAACTTTCAAAGAAAAGAAGTTGAACTTCCAGAACTCCTTAACATGTTAAGGAGTGAAGAGGGCACCTTGCAGAAGGCAAGGGAAACACCCGCTATGTTTGTTAGCGGTGCTTCTTCTTCCAGGTCTAAGGCTAGGGCCAAAGGAAGGAAGAAGAAGGCCGCCACCAAACCCAGAGGAGGTGTTAGTAAGGTGGGAGCGAAGGGAAAGAAAAAGATTGCGGTGCCAGTAGTGGCCCAGGATGAGTGCTTCCATTGTCATAGGAAAGGGCACTGGAAGAAAGTCTGGAACTAGAAACCGAAGCAAGCTGTGGCTTCGACTTCAGGTGTGTTTGTAATTGAGAATTGTCTATCAATCAACTCTACTTCCTGGGTATTGGATACCGGATCAGGATCTTATATATGCAATTCATTGCAGGAACTGAGAAACCGTAGAGTGCTGAAGGATGGTGATATGACCCTGATGGTTGCTAACGGAGCTAGCATGGAAGCTGTGTCCGTAGGGGATTATCACCTGGGATTGACGAGTGGACACATTTTGATTTTACATAACTGTTTTTGTGTACCTGGCTTAACGTGTAATATCATATCAGTTTCCTTGTTATCAAATAAAGGTTATGATTTCACGTTTGTAAGTGATGTTGTTAACATCCACCTTAATCATAGTTTGATTGGGTCCGGTACACTGGATAACGGTATATATGTCTTAAACTAACTCCAGATTTTCAATGTCCAGAACACACTAAAAAGAAAGTCTCCGGATTTAAATAAGGATTTCTTATGGCATTGTAGACTAGGTCACATCAATGAGACAAGGTTGACTAAGTTACATAGAGAAGGATATTTGGACTCGTTCGAATATCAAACTTATGCCACTTGTCAATCATGTCTCAAAGGAAAGATGACAAAGATCCATTCACTGGACATGGAGTAATAGCGAGCGAGCTCTTAGGACTCATATGCAGCGATGTATGTGGTCCAATGTCTACACATGCAAGAGGTGGTTTTTCCTATTTCATTACTTTTACGGATGATTACTCAAGGTACGGATTCATTTATCTGATGAAACATAAATCCGAGGCTTTTGAGAAATTCCAGGAGTATAAGAATGAAGTAGAAAACCAAACCGGCAAAAGTATCAAGACACCAAGATCTGATCGAGGTGGTGAATACTTAAGTGCCGAGTTCCTGGGTTACCTAAAAGAGAAAGGAATTCTCTCTCAGCTTACTCCTCCATACACTCCACAGCATAACGGTGTATCGGAGAGACGGAATCGAACCCTATTGGATATGGTACGTTCCATGATGAGTAATGCTGAGTTACCGCGATCTTTCTGGGGTTATGCGCTAGAATCAGCGGCATATCTTTTGAACTTAGTTCCTACCAAGACTGTGCCTACCACGCCATATCAGATGTGGAGTGGGAAGAAACCCTATCTTCAGTATCTGAAGATTTGGGGATGTCCATCTTTTGTTAAAAAGCAGCATGTGGACAAGCTCGAGGCACGATCAGTACTGTGTAAGTTTGTGGGATATCCAAAGAACTCTAGGGGGTATCTATTCTATTACGCAGAGGAACAAAAGGTTTTTGTTTCTCGTAATGCCCATTTTCTAGAACATCAGTTTTTAGAAAAGGAAATAAGTGGGAGCGAAATAGAACTGGAAGAAATTCCAGAACCACAAACTACTACTGAAAGTTTGGTAGAACCAGTAGTTCAAGAAGAACTGGACATTCCCACACCCCTCCGCAGGAGTAGTAGGCCGTCTCATCCGCCTGAGAGATACTACGGTTTTCTCATAGATGGGGATAGAGAGGATTGCGTCATTGATGATGATGAACCTACTAGCTTCCAGCAGGCCATCCAGAGCGGCGACTCGGTACGATGGCTAGATGCAATGCGGACCGAAATGGAGTCCATGTACACCAACAAAGTATGTACTTTGGACTTTGCTCCAGATGGGGTAAAACACATAGGATGCAAATGGATCTTCAAGAAACAGATTGGTGTAGATGGACAGGTGGAAACCTATAAGGCTAGACTTGTTGCAAAGGGTTTTCGTCAAAGACCTGCTTTGGACTATGACGAGACTTTTTCTCCAGTGGCTATGCTCAAATCCATTCGGGTCCTTCTTGCTATTGCCGCCTTCCATGATTATGAGATCTGGCAAGATGGATGTAAAGACGGCTTTTCTAAATGGTAATTTGAAGAGTGCGTCTATATGGATCAGCCAGAAGGCTTCAATCAGAGTGGGAGCAGTAGGAAAATATGCAAGTTGCTTATGTCCATTTATGGACTGAAGCAGGCATCGCGGAGTTGGAACATCTGTTTTGATGAAACAGTCAAAGAATATGACTTTATCAAAAATCCAGATGAACCATGTATATATAGTAAAGTTGTAGCACGAACTGTCGTATTCCTCGTCTTGTATGTGGATGACATTCTATTGATAGGAAATGACATTCCTATGCTACAATCTGTCAAAGGATTCTTGTCACACAGGTTCTCCATGAAAGACCTGGGTGATGCCTCTTACATTCTGGGGATCCGGATCTATCGTGATAGATCCAAGAGGATGTTGGGACTTTTGCAGTCCAGGTATATCAACACTATACTGAAAAGATTCAGTATGGATGATTCTAAGGGCGGTAATCTACCGGCTTGTCACGGAATCATCCTATCCAAAGAGATGTCTCCCAAGACTGATTTGGAAAGGGAACGCGTGTCTATTATACCCTACGCTTCTGCGGTAGGCTCTATAATGTATGCGATGTTGTGCACCAGACCAGATGTAGCTTACGCACTAAGCGTAGTAAGCCGGTATCAGTCAGACCCAGGGGAGAAGCACTGGATAGCAGTAAAGCACATTCTCAAGTACCTGAGAAGGACTAAGGAGATATTCTTGGTTTACGGCGGAAAAGACCTCAAGATGGAGGCCTTTGCTGATTACGGCTTCCAGAGTGATAAGGACGATTCCATGTCCATGTCAGGTTATGTCTTTACCCTCAATGGAGGGACGGTGTGCTGGAAGAGTTCCAAGCAGGACACCGTTGCAGACTCGACGATGGAAGCGGAGTATATTGCTGCTTACGATGCCGCAAAAGAAGCGGTCTGGATGAAGAAGTTCCTAACAGAACTTCAGGTGGTTCCTACCATTGTTGATCCAATACCTCTATATTGAGACAACAACGGAGCTATAGCTTTAGTGAAGGAACCAAGGTCCCATCAGAAGTCCAGACACATCTTAAGGCGGTATCACCTGATCAGGGAGATCATAGATCGCCGGAAGATCGAGGTCCGGAGAGTTGCTACTGAAGAGAACATTGCTGATCCATTCACAAAAGCCCTACCTCAGATTCAGTTCGAGAGGCTACTCGAGATCATCGGTCTTCGATATGCCAGTACATGGCCCTAGTGCAAGTGGGAGATTGTTAGTGTATATGCCCTAGGGGCCATTATTGTATCATATTAGTTTGTATATTACTTAATGGAAGCTTGGGATATTCACAGTTATATAACAGTCTTGCTAAACATGGTAGTATGCTACTTGGTTTCTTCTATCTTAATATGTTAGTATACGTATTGATAGAGCCCTTAAGATCTTGCTTGACTACCAGTGTTATGATGGCAGTCACACTAGTGGAGGCTGGGTAGTCTACAAGCACATCCTTTTCCAGGTCCCTAGTCGTAGGATTATCGAGACAGAGCATCGATACTCCGGAGTAGACTAGTATGTACGCTTCTCATCCCAGTTGGGGAGATGATCTGTCCCACAGCCGTCAGTACGTCATACTGGAGATAGTATATAGGTGCTCATTGGGTTACGGGTACACCGGACAGGACTCGCGGGGAACTGTTGGTTGGTACTATACCCGTCGTCAGTTAACAGTTCCCAGGTGACATGAGTACAGCATAGTCCGCAGACTTGACACTGCTACTTCGCCTCGAGTGTGTCCTACTGTTCTTAAATTGCTACCCTACCACGGCTCAAAGGAGTCGTGCAAACAGGTAGCAGTTGGGTGCAGTCCCGAGCACTTGGAGGCAGTGGCGGTTAGACAGGATTCGTCTCTCCCGGTATTGGGAGTTGATATCGCGTTGTGTCAGAGAGCCATTACGCAAAGTCCCTGGCCAGGGCAAGCGAGATTTACTGGTAGGTTCCAGTTGTTTCTCAGGGTGTAATAGTCTACGCTCCGACACGACTTATACCGCTATTAGGGGACTGACGCTTGCCGCCCCCTAGGCCCGATATGCGATAGTCTTAGACGAACAGACCGGACTGTACGGAGATTGTCACATCAGACTCAGTAGGAGTTCGGATGGGTTTCCTCATCGGCCTTCTTATCGACATCTACCTGGGGACCGTTACGTACAGCTAGTGCCGCTTGTGGTCTGTGGTTAAACCCACTGCCAGCGTAGTAGTCGAATCTTTAGAGTCCCACACAGAGAGTTTCCCTGCTCCAGGCGAAACGATATATAGGTCGTATGGTTTTACGACAAGGGTTCGGACGCATACGTGTGTTTACGCACGTACGACATTCGGACAGTTTTTACTAGCCGGCTTTGGTTTAAGCCAGATTCTAGTATCGGGTTATCGGATTTATACAGTCTAAAGTTTTTCCGTGTTTTCACGGATAGGAAGGGCGTTCTCGTAATTTCGCGAGAAGCTTCTAGAAGGATGGTGACTTGGGGGTTTAGGTGGCATTTGCATTTATTGTTTTAATGACTCATTTGTGTGATTCATCCATGGAGTTAATGCTTCATTAATTGATCTAATGACTCATGAGATCAATCACTCATATGAATAAATGAAGCATGGTTGTTAAATCATTTAATTTATTTATTTGATTAAAGATAATGTTTCATATATTCAAATGAGTTCATTATTTCTTCTCATTCTCTTGTTCACCTTCTCTCTCCTCCAGCTCTCTCTCTTCAAACCCTAATCCTCCCCTCTCATGTGTTGAGATCAAGGATTAGATAGAGTAATTAATCCATAACCTCACTCTATATCACCTATGTACCTTTGATTGGAAACTAAAGAAACCTAGTTACCTCAAGTTTAGAGGTGAAGCTTGGAATAGAAGCTCTCGGGTGGATCGTCTATTACGTAGAGGAGGCCGAGGAGGAGGTGGATAACGAAAAGAAGAAGGATTAGGTTCACTAGGTATAATCTCTTTTCATAGTAGTTAAGAACTCCTATGCATGTATTAGTTATAGTTTAGCAATGATTCTTCGGTTAGTCGATGTTAAGTCATAGAACATGATCGTTTTTCATATTTCTGCCTCCTCGCAACTCGTGGGGTGTTGTACATCGACTTACACCCTGGTCGTTTGCCCAGTGGGGAATGGACATGATAGGCCAGTTCCCTACCGGTACAGGCGGACACAAGTACGTCCTCGTCGCAGTGCACTACTTCATGAAAAGGATCGAGGCCATCCCCATCAGGAAACTGGACGCCACCATGACTATCAATTTCCTGTAGAACAACGTAACTGTCACGACCCAAAGTTTGGATATGACCGGCACTTAGATTGAATAATATCTAAAGATATTCATACAATCCAAGTAAGCCGAAAACTAAGATCAAAATCCTTTTTGCGGAATTCTTTATATAAAAATGTAGTTTTCAAGTAAAAATCACAGTTTTTGTGTAATTAAATTATTAAACAAGTATAAAGTGTTAAGTTGGGTTGCATCCCTAGTTGGGATCAACAATATCAATAGTGGAGACAAGTATCCAAGAGTGTACGACATCAATAAAAATTTCAAATAAGTAAAAGAAATAACAATTTATACAACTAAACCATCTCGTCCGTCAATTAATATACATATAACCATCTCTCACTCTAAGTCATATACAGGTATGATGGAGATTTTCTAGATACAAAATACAATACCAAAAGAGAAGGTTACTACATATGTAACCCACTTATCAAAAGATGCGAAAAGGCTGCAAAAAGTGGGGCTGCACTGCTACTGACCGTCCACTCTACCCCTGCAAGGAACTGTGGCACAATGGGGGTGAGTTGTCAACTCAGTGAATACAACTAACATATAACGGTAAATAAAGTAAATATGACAGTCACAAATAACTGAGATGAGAGCAAGTAGGATGTACAATAATATATGGAAAGTATGAATCTGTATTACAATTCAAATAACCAAAACTGAAATCTCATCATTTATTATCAACAATTTCATATTTCCATGTCCATCATCGACACAAAACATCCATTTCTTCCAGGCATCATTCCTCGAATGATCCTGTAAGCAACAAAGTCCACCATGTATCCAACTGTATCCCCACCGACTCAGTCTGGATAAAACTGTAAATCCGTAACCGTATACCCACCGACTCGGTTCGGAATAAAACTATAAATCCATAACCGTATACCCACCGACTCGGTTTGGAATAAGACCAATTCATAAAACATCTCAGAGTGGACATGTCACATCAATCATGAAAATCACTGGATTTATGTAATAGTATTCAAAAACTCAAAACCATAAATCCTCAATAATACAATTACCTCTTATATCAATATAGAATACTCCAATAATGAATCATGATGTTAATGATACAATTTACTACTATTATTGGTGTTTAAGATATGATATGAATCATTTTTAACAAGAATTTTACTAAGTGTAAAAGTGACATGGTAATATCGACGAGGTGTGTGTAACATGTAAGATGTGCACGTGGCATAACTCGTCGATACTTGTGTAGTGTCCTAGCAACTAAGCAAGGTATATGTGAATATGAATGCAAATTATTGATTTAGCATACCAAAGTAAAGCATTTATTTAAATAAAACTACGGGCGTAACATGCCATCTCTACAAAATTCCCCGGTAGATGTTTAGTCTACTCACTGGAAAACGTCGAATCTACTCAGGAATTGCCAATCCTTTTCCTTTCCTCGCTGCCTCCGAAAATCCCGTATTTGAATATAACAACACAATTTAACTTATATAAGAAAACGGCTACTCCGACATGACGGAAGTAAAAACACCTGTTCCCACGTATTAGTTATATTGTATACGACTATCCCAAGTTATCATACACTTAACGTTACTGGATTTTAACCCAAACCTGTATCGCGACAGAAAACAGTTCGCGATACGCTTTAGTCGTATCGTATTTTGTGTTTTTAGATATCTTTTCCGATATAAGCTTCCAGATTCTATATTTAGTGAAACTAACTTGTTTAAATAATACCAAAATTGCCACAATTATACACAGAATCCTGCTCAACAAGCCAAAATACCCCAGTTTCCTACAAAAACGGCAACGCCGGATTTTTCCCTTTGGTCGCCGGCCCAATTCCAAGCCCTCTGGTTCATGCCCCTATGGTTTGCTCTAGGTGCTGCATACATCATTTAGGTCTTGTTTAGTTGAGTAAACATTTCTCCAATTTAAAGCAGATTCAACAAAGTCTATATTTTACTAAAATAAAATATTATAGAACTTGTTCATTTTAAATTTAGTAGCTACAGAACTTAAACTCCTACTGCGATTAAGAATATTACTCACAATAATTTATTGGAATGACCCCTCCAAGATGCTAAGCCCCTTGTCCTAGCTTGATGATGATGAAATCCTTACCTAGTTCTTCTTCTTTCCTTTGTTCATCTATGTTTGTTCTTATTTTTCCTTTCCTTTCTTTAAATTTTCAGAATTTAAATTTACTAAATGACCTGAACCAAGTTTATATATATGGTGATGGGAAGAAGGAGGTGGTAGGAGGAGGTGTCAAGGAATTAGATGTGCCCGCTTCATGCAAGGAGGAGGTGTAGGTGTGTGTGAGTGCATGTAAGGAAGATGAGTCCTTGCATTATCTCCAAAGTTTGTTTTAATTTGCAATAAAATTCTGAATTAAATAATTTTCTACCATTTTTCATTTATACCCTTAACAATTTCCCATTTGCATAAAATCCTAAACTTTACCAAGAAACCCTTCACAACTTATGTTATTACAAAACACCCTTTTTCTTAAAATGAAGCTAAAATTATCACTAAAACCCTTATAACTTATTTATGTTACATATAAAAATTTTAATTTATTTTACAAACATCTTATGAAATTATCTAATTTGGTTTTAATAACTTTTTTAATTTAACACCTTATTCTTTATTTAATTAATTTTATTTATTTCTAAAATTTCCGAATGCTACAATATTCCCCCCTTAAAAAAATTCGGTCCCCGAATTTAAAACTTAACTAAACGTAGCTTCAAAAAGATGAGGAAATTTCCTTCGCATCGCATCCTCGGTCTCTCAAGTAATTTCCTCGCGGTCCTTTCCTTGCCAAAGAACCTTTACAGACGGAAGTATCCTCGATCTTAATTTCTTTGCCTGCCTGTCTAGAATAGCGACTGGCTGCACTGTGTAGGATAAATCCGGCTCAATCTGTAAGGTCTGATGCTGGATCGCGTGAGAAAGATCGTGAAGATACTTGCGAAGCATCGAAACGTGAAAGACCGGATGCACATTGGGAAAACTCGGTGGAAGTGCTAAACGATAAGCTACAGCACCTACTCTCTCCAGGATCTCGTAAGGTCCAACATATCTGGGGCTGAGCTTCCCCTTTTTCCCGAAACGCATCACACCTTTCATCGGGGATATACGAAGGAACACATGATCTCCCACCCGAAACTCGAGTCTACGACGTCGTCGATCTGCATAGGATTTCTGTCTGCACTGGGCCGCCCTCATTCTGTCCCGTGTCTATTGAATCTTCTCTGTAGTCTCCTGTACTATCTGCGGTCCCAAAATACTACTCTCGCTCAGTTCCATCCAGCAAACGGGTGATCGACATTTCCTCCCATACAAAGCTTCAAAGGGTTCCATTTGGATCGTCTCCTGAAAACTGTTGTTGTACGAGAATTCTATCAAAGGTAGATGACGATCCCAACTACCACCAAAATCAAGACTGCAAGCGTGAAGCATATCCTCTAAAGTCTGAATGGTCCGCTCTGACTGACCATCTATGGGTGGGTGGAAAGCTGTACTAAAACTCAATCGTGTACCAAGAGCTTCATGAAGTTTCTGCCATAATCTGCTAGTAAACTGGGTACCCCGATCTAATACTATGCACGTTGGAACTCCATGCAGACGTACAATCTCATCGATATAAATCTGAGCATACTGTGAAAACCCATACGTCGTCTTCACTGGAAGAAAATGAGCTGCCTTTGTCAATCTATCTACAATCACCCAAATGGAATCATACCCTCTGCTAGTCCTGGGTAGACCCACCACGAAAACTAAGGAAATCTGTTCCCATTTCCACTCTGGAATGGGTAAGGGCTGCAATTCTCCAGCTGGCATCTGTTGTTCTGCCTTGACTTGCTGACAAGTCAAGCATCTCGAAACGTATTCTGCAACATCCCTCTTCATTCCTTCCTACCAATAAACATCCTTCAGATCATGATCATCTTGGCGGAACCAGGATGAATACTGTATGCTGATCTATGGGCCTCCTCTAAAATCTCACGCCTCAATCCATCAGAATCTGGTACACAGAGACGAGTCCCAAAACGTAATACTCCACTGTCATCAATCACAAACTCCGACTCTCTGCCCTGCCTCACCTGATCCATAATCTGTGTCGTACGAGTATCTGCGAGCTGTGTCTCTCGAATACGATCGATTAACTGAGGTCGGGTGCGAACATATGCTAGCTGTCCTCCTGTCGGGGTGAACTCAAACTGTATACGGCTATCACATAAAATCTGCCAGTCTGTAGAAGACTGTCTCTGCAAGGTGCGCAAATGAGATAATCTACCTCCAGGTCTCCGATTCAAAGCATCTGCTACAACATTTGCTTTGCCTGGATGATACAAGATCTCACAATCGTAATCTTTCACCAGTTCCATCCATCTACGCTGCCTTAGGTTCAGATCCCTCTGCTGAAAAATATACTTTAAGCTCTTATGATCTGTGAAGATTTGGCACGACTCTCCATACAAGTAATGTCTCCAAATCTTCAATGCGAATACCATAGCAGCCATCTCTAGATCATGAGTGGGGTAGTTTTGTTCATGCCTCTTCAACTGTCGAGAAGCATAAGCTACAACCCTGCCGTGCTGCATCAACACATAGCCTAACCCCACTCGAGATGCATCACAGCACACTACGAAACCACCTGACCCGGAAGGTAAAGATAAGACTGGTGCAGTCATCAAGCGCATCTTCAACTGCTGGAAACTCTTCTCACATGCATCTGTCCACTGAAATGGAACCACCTTCCTAGTCAATCCGGTTAAAGGTGCAGCGATCCCTGAAAAATCCTACACGAAGCGTCGGTAATAACCTGCCAGACCTAAGAAACTCCGAACCTCTGTAACTGACACAGGTCTGGGCCAGAGTTGTACCGCTTCAATCTTCTTCGGGTCCACACATATCCCAGCTCTAGTAACTATGTGTCCCAAGAATTCCACACTATCCAGCTAAAATGCACACTTGGAGAATTTTGCAAACAGTTGATGCTCCTTCAAGGTCTGCAACGTAATACGCAAATGCTGCTCGTGCTCCTCCCGACTCCGAGAATAAACAAGAATGTCATCTATGAACATTATAATAAACTGATCAACGATGGGTCTAAAGATACGGTTCATCATATCCATAAAAGCTGCTGGAGCGTTGGTGAGTCCGAACGACATCACCAGAAATCCATAGTGCCCATATCTTGTGCGAAATGCGGTCTTCGGAATATCGTCCTTCCGAACCCTCAATTGGTGATACCCTGACCGCAAATCAATCTTTGAGAAGTAACCAGCTCCCTGCAACTGATCGAATAAGTCATCTATACGTGGTAGTGGATACTTGTTTCGCACAGTGACGCGATTCAGCTGTCGGTTGTCGATGCACAGTCTCATACTACCGTCCTTCTTCTTTACAAATAAGACAAGAGCTCCCCACGGTGATACACTAGGACGCACAAGTCCTCTATCTAACAACTCTTGCAACTGACTTTTGAGTTCCATCAACTCCGTCGGTGCCATTCGATAGGGTGGTATAGAAATAGGCCCCGAACCCGGAATGAAATCAATGAAAAATTCAATGTCGCGATCAGGCGGTAATCCTAGTAACTCAGCAGGAAACACCTTCGGAAATTCTCGTGCGACCGGAACCTGGTCCAATGGAATCTCAGCGACTCCTAAGTCATGAACAAATGCCAAGAACCCATGACAACCCTTCTTCAAGAGTCGTCCCGCACAAAAAGCAGAAATCATATTGGCAGGAGTTATATTACAATCCCCCTGCACAACAAACATTGGTTCATCTGGAAAACAAAATCTAAGAGCTTTCCCACGACAATCTACATAGGCATGACAAGCGGCCAACCAATCCATACCGAAAAGTATATCAAAATCTAGCATATCCAGGAGAATTAGATCAACTAGCGAATATCTATCACCAATACGTACAGAACATGATCTGAATACGTGTCTAACTATAAAAGAATCTCCCACCGGAGTAATCACTATCAACGGTAAATCTAACAACGACGACTCTTTCCCCAAAGAAAGTGCAAAGCGTGAAGATACGTAAGAATGTGTAGAACCGGGATCAAATAAAATTTGTGCATCTAACGAACATACTGCAAGAGTACCTGTCACAACTATATTTGATGCCTGGGCATCCTGTGGAGTCAGGGCAAAAACCCGTACCTGGCCCCTGCCCGCATCCTGTCGTCCTCTACCTCTATCTCCTCGACCTCTCTGAGATCGTCCTGCAAAGCCTCGACCTCGTGGTGCAACCGTTTGGCGTGTAGGGCCAACTGGGGAAGGAAGTAAAGCCATCGGTGTAGAAGGTGGAGGGGGTAAAGCAACCTGTGGAGTAACAGTCCCGCTATAACGTGTACACCCCCTAGCCGTATGACCTGGAAGCCCGCAATTATAACATGTAAGTGGGGTCCCCTAATCATCGGGGTATAAACTGAACATCTGGCCCTGATTCCAACCTCGTCCGAAACTGCGGCCTGGAGTATATCTTTCTCTACCTCCGCCAAACTGTCTAGCCATTGGCCCGGTCGGCCTACTCCTCTTTGGCTCCGGAACAACCACTGCCTCTCTCAACCGCCCCTCTACCTGTATTGCTGCATCCATGGCCTGCGCATACGTATCAAAATGCTGGGAGCCTATAACTAAATACAACTGCGTGTCCAGACTCCTTAGGAATCTCTTCACCCGAAGTTCCTCCGTAGGTACTAAGTATGGAGCATAGCGCGATAACTGAGTGAATCGTAAATCATAATCTGCCACTGACATACTTGCCGATTTCCGTAATGCTTCAAAACTGCTAGCTCTAGCGTCTCTCACACTCTGTGGAAGAAATCTGGCAAGAAAGACCTCAGAAAACTCAGCCCACAACATCGGAGGAAGACCCGTAGCTCACCCTCTCTCTATCGACTCACACCACTCCTGTGCAAGTCCTTCCAAACGAAAACTAGTCAGCTCAACTGACCTCGCATCAGAATATCACAATGATCTACCAATCCTCGCCATCCTATCAAGAAAGGATTGAGGATCCTCCATTACATCGGTCCCTGTAAATACCGGAGGTCTCAACCTCATAAACTCCGCAAGCGATACCTCCATCACTCTCGTATCTACAAGTGCTACCGTCTGCGTAGGCTGTACCCCAGACTATGCCACGGTCGGTGTCGGATCCTGTCTCAGTACTCGAGTGGCCTCAGCTAACTGGCCTACCACTCGCTGCAATCCTATCATGCCCTCCTCTATCCTAGTCATGCGATCTGGTGGAGGAGGATCAACATGCTCATGCACCGCCGGAACGTCCGGTGTCTCAGTCGCCGTCACAGGAGGATTCGCCCTGGCTGCATCTCTGGCTATGGCTCGCCTAGCCTGCGTAGCCATAGCAACTGGAACAAGAAACAAGAGTTGATAAGGCTTATGAATAGGAACAATCAATGACGGAGAATCAAAGGAAGGACAATTCAAGACATACATCCTAAGGTTAATTAGGCTGAGTGTGGTAACGTAAATATGCCGCGGAGCATACGTACGGTACAACACTCATCATAAATCACCTACTCCATCAAACCAAAGGTCATCATAAATCACGAACTCACTTCAACTTATCTTAACTCACTACTCGAATCCGTAAGATTAATCCTATGCTCTGATACCAACTTTGTCACGACCCAAAGTTTGGATATGACCGGCACTTAGATTGAATAACATCTAAAGATATTCATACAATCCAAGTAAGCCGAAAACCAAGATCAAAATCCTTTTTGCGGAATTCTTTACATAAAAATTTAGTTTTCAAGTAAAAATCACAGTTTTTATGTGATTAAATTATAAAACAAGTATAAAGTGTTAAGTTGGGTTGCATCCCTAGTTGGGATCAACAATATCAATAGTGGAGACAAGCATCCAAGAGTGTACGACATCAATAAAAATTTCAAATAATTAAAAGAAATAACAATTTATAGAACTAAACCATCTCGTCCGTCAATTAATATACATATAACCATCTCTCACTCTAAGTCATATACAGGTCCGATGGAGATTTTCTAGATACAAAATACAATACCAAAAGAGAAGCTTACTACATATGTAACCCGCCTATCAAAAGATGCGAAAAGGCTGCAAAAAGTGGGGCTGCACTGCTACTGACCGTCCACTCTACCCCTGCAAGGAACTGTGGCACAACGGGAGTGAGTTGCCAACTCAATGAATACAACTAATATATAACGGTAAATAAAGTAAATATGACGGTCATAAATAACTGAGATGAGAGCAAGTAGGATGTACAATAATATATGGAAAGTATGAATCTGTACTACAATTCAAATAACCAAAACTGAAATCTCATCATTTATTATCAACAATTTCATATTTCCGTGTCCATCATCGACACAAAACTTCCATTTCTTTCAGACATCATTTCTCGAACGATCCTGTAAGCAACAAAGTCCACCATGTATCCAACTGTATCCCCACCGACTCAGTCTGGATAAAACTGTAAATCCGTAACCGTATACCCACCGACTCGGTTCGGAATAAAACTATAAATCCATAACTGTATACCCACCGACTCGGTTCGGAATAAGACCAATTCATAAAACATCTCAGAGTGGACATGTCACATCAATCATGAAAATCACTAGATTTATGTAATAGTATTCAAAAACTCAAAACCATAAATCCTCAATAATACAATTACCTCTTATATCAATATAGTGTAAGTGCACGGCGGCGCCCCGACCGTCAAACCGACGGCCAAACGCGGAAACGGTGATAAACTTTAATTTTGCGGACTTAGCAAACCGGCACCACCGCGCACTAAACCCCGGATCGTGCCATTAAACTATATCTAGCTAACTACAAGATGAGAAGAGATGTATACCATACGATCCGAGTCCTCCGGTCTTCATCTCCACTCCGATCTCCTCGCGGGATCTCCGTCCATCTCCTCCTCGTCGGAAAGGGCACCACGAAGCCGGGTACTTTTACGGGCTCCCACCTCAATACCGAGGCAACTCGCGCATGAAGCCGGCAAATCGACATGCTCAAGATATGCTGTAGGAAGTGTAGTGTAGAATCATAGTCTCTTTTGGGGTTTGGTTGCCATTTGTGGATGATGGAGGAAACAAGACAAAAAAAATGGTGCTTGCATTTTTCTTAACATGAAATGAGATCAATCAAATGAAACACTCTCAAGGATGAAGATGAAACTCTTTTCTTTCTCTCTTTCTTTTTCTCAACCATGAACAAAAACCTCTCATCCAGTGAGAATGAAAAATGGTGGAGCAAAAACAAAATGATAACAAGAGGGAGGTGAGTGTAGGATGCAAAAAGTGGTGACCACAACCTAAAACATAATCATCACTAAATCAACATCAAACCTCTTTTCATTTCTAATCTCATAAAGCAAAGAAAAGAAAGAAAAAGGATCTCATCATGAAAAGCCATCATGATGCCACCAATATGCAAGATACCCCTTCCACAAATGTTATTTGCACAATTGCAAATAACACCCTCCATCTGAAAAGTCCGGCCGGGAAAGAACAAAGGAAAACCGGCCGGAACGGAATGCAAACTGGCAACTCCAGAAAACTGGTCCCGTAATAAATTACAGGAAAACCCCCATACTGTGCATACACACCCGCATCTGTATTCCGTCCGGATACAAATGCAATAAGACAAAATCTACACTGTACTATACTAGGATCCGGCTTAAACCAAAGCCGGCTAGTAATATCCGTCCGATCCTGATCCGTGCAATACCGCACGTATCTGATCGAACGCTGCCATATAACTATACGGCCACTAGTACAAAACCGTCCGATCCTGATCCGTGCAATACCGCACGTATCTGATCGGACCCTGCCATATCTCCATACGGCCTCTACAGCGTTTCGCCCGAAATCTTGAGTAACTGAAAGTGTGGTGGACTCTAAAGACTCGTCAATACAATGGCTGTGGATTTAACCACTAGCACGTCAGAGGTATAAGCCAATACGTGACGGGCCACCAGCTATTGACTAAAAGGGACGTCGATGAGCGAACTCATCCTGACACCCTACTGAGCCTGTCAGTGACAATATCCGTGCAGTCCGGTCCGTTCGTCTATGAGTATCGCATGGCGGGCCTAGGGGGTTGGTAAAAGTCAGACCCCCAAAAGCGGTACAAGTCGTGTCGGAGTGTAGCCCAGAACACCCTGAGATACTACTGGAATACCTACCAGTAAATCTCCTTGCCTTGGCCAAGGACTTTGTGTAATGGCTCTCCTAGACACAGCACGACCTCACCCCCAATACCGGGAGAGACGAACCCCTGAAGATACGCTCACTGCCTCCATGTGGCTCGGGACTGTACCCAACTAAAACCTGTTTGCACGACTCCTTTGAGCCGTGGTAGGGTAGTAATCAAAGTACAGTGGGAACTCACACGAGACAAATGACGATCCCCAGGTCGATGAACTAACCTGCACACATGTCACCAGGGAACTGCCATCTGACGTCTGGTATATGACCAACTAGCATGTTCCCGGCGAGTCCTGTCCGGTGTACTCATAACCCAATGAGCGCCTGTATACATCTTAGGTGAACCAACAGACACCAGTGGCTTGTGAGACCGGCCACCGCCCCTCGTCGGGGTCTCGACTGTATACACTAGTCTACTAATGGAGTATCGATGCCCAGTCTCGAAACTCCCACGACTAGGGACCTTTTAAGGACATGCTTGTAAACCCCCAGCTCCCACTTATATGATCGCCCTCATACTGCTGGTGGTCAAGCAAGAATCCTAGGGGCTCTATCAACGTGTAATAGCGACGTATCATGTCACCTAAAGCAGTACACGATGATAAAGGTAAACCAGATAGCATACTATCATCTCGAGTAAGACTGTCCTACCGGGATAGGTCCTCCCTCAATCATTACAATCACGTACCTGTGACCTAATAATTGACTCTGAGGGCACTATCTCCAACAATCTCCCACTTGCACTCAAGGCTAATTATTGCGATGTCGCATACTCACAGCCCGTGTGATACCGAACATCCAACTCCTCTACTAGTCAGTCTCACAATGCTCGTTTGCGGAACTATTGCGTTCGAGGAATAGCCTCAGTGAGTGGATCCGCTTAGTTGTTTCTTTCTATGTCTCTCTATATCTCAAGTTTGCGGAGAAAGCCATCTCCCGAAAAGAGCAATACCTGTCTTAGAATGTGTCTGGATGTCCGATGGGACCTAGCTCATAAATGAACTCCAAATCCAAACTTCTTAGACTGTATCGTCAACTGAACTTAATCAGTATCCTGCGCGCCATGCCTCCCTCAGTATTGCCTTGGACCACCTGTCCAAAATACTGCCCCTCATCAGAAGGAAAACTATAACTCTGACAACCTCCTTGTCGTCCATGTCACCTTGGAAGCCTGGAATGATAACTGTCTCCTGAATGAGGCTGTCGTTATCATATCCCTAGAACATCCACTTATGTTCTAAAACTGCTTCCGACTGTTTCTCCAGGATTGGATTAATGTCAACTTATTGCATCTAGTGCAAGAACAACATCTGGTGTGGTACTTGACATCTCATGATTGACTCAATTGCCTAAGCAAGTGATCTGCCAATCATGCACGTCCCTCTCCCCTTTAGTCTGTAAGACACCTTTGGAGAGGGTGACTCCATTACCTGCAGGTACACTACCGTGCCAGGAGTCGTCCATCCTAAATACTCTTAGAATGCTGTCAAGTACCCTGATTGGGAAACCACCCAAATCTAGATCTAAAACCATAGATCTAGTAACCAGTATGTCTGATATAATGTCCAAGTCCTGTGTGGAGAAACCACTGTGTGACGACCAAAGTATAACCGATTGTAGTATAGGAGTTTCTTTTCCTATTCTGTGTATGTCATCCAGATACCAGGACATCACACCCTACTACCTTCTCAACAGATCCATCCCCTATTCTGATGAAGTCAAACCCATGACTGTCACGTCAGAAATAGATGATCTATCTCCGCTACATCTGCTTTAGTCTATAAATAAACATAAGCTACCTCTCCACCAATGCTTCCGCTGCTCCCACTGACTACGACAACCCTCTGGCAGAGTCATATAGACGTACACTTCTAAAACTAGTGTAGAACGACGCTATACTCATCCTCCCGCCGGGTCTCGCAGCCTGGAACAACAGCAATGGTAATTGTGGGTAAACAAGAACTTCCCTGTCACCGTCCTTGAGGCTACCGTAGTACCTCTCGGGTGCCTGAAGTTACCCACCTTATCTGCGGAGTGGCCAATGGAATGTCAATCCAGATTGAATCTTTAGGTTCCTTATCAAATCTTCAGTAATCGTTTGTGGTTCTGGAATCACTTCCAGTTCTACCATACTCCCACTACTGTTTTCTGAAAAATCCATTTTTAATAAAACTGTGGCGAGTCTAGAACAATATCGCTATTGTTCGTACAGATAGTAGAAAGTCAACCCTCGTCATAGCCTGGGTCAACCCACAAACAGCCATTACAGAAACGTGCCTTGAGTTGTCCAGTGTCTGGTTTTAATCATAAACCGGACAACTCCCCGTACCTTAACATCATTAAGATATGAACTATTCTATATCCAATATAGAAACAGAGGCACTGATTTAATTGAACCAGATTCAAATCATGCAGCTGTCCCCAGCGCATGTCAACTAAATGGAAGGAGGCCGATCAGCGTTACTCAACTTAGGAAGCATTTCCAATTGTGAGTAACCTGAAAGAGAAGCAAGTTCTCTTAATCATTACTATCAACTGAACACCATACACAAGTATCTACATCTTCGATCACTTTGAAGAATCCCGATACTTGCAACACCTGGTTCTCTACTTTATTCTTATACCTATAACTTCTCAAAACTTCGACCCTGTGTTTCTACGAAACACCTGTCTAAGAACTAGAGAAGTCATAAGTAAACAGAATACAGTACGAGGACCAACCCCTCTGTCCTAGTGGACACTGGACAATATACAATACTCTGTATAAGTCCACTGAGTCTAACAACTCATTCACTGTGCGTCGTAGGTTGAAAACTGTACTTATGGTTAAGAAGAATTACACCGCTGTTTAATGCTCCTTACCTAACCATCCACTGATATAGGTAAATGTCGTAGACATAATTTCAGAAAGGTATATCTCACTCTATGAAAATAGACGTACAGATATATCAATTTGAAATTGGTGCATAACAGCGGATATTCAAAACCAAATATTTGCCGACCTGCAAACTACCCAGGTGACTTCCTCAAATATCACCGATTACAACGAATCCCGATATAATGAGGATGATCACCCAATTCCCAATAACTTACTCCCACTCATCATCTGTAAAACCATACAGATGTGAGAATCATACCTGGTAAATACATACCCTGGAGTAAGTGTCTAATCGGGAAATCAGTTATCCATTAACAGTACACAGTTGAACTGAAACATTGAAATGTTTCGATGGGGTATCCTGGTATTCCTAGTAATGCCTCTTCCATCATCCAGATTCACAACTATAACCATATAATTCTTTGCCACCTCTCCATATCCCTTCATATGTCTTTAGTCTTTACCTTCTGTACACCCCTTTAGGCCAATTGGTTTTCTTCCTTCCCTACCGTTCGGCACCAGCCTATGGTTTGGAAGAAGACTATCCAAAAAGCATAAAGGGTGTACTGTCCTAATCCTAGGAGCACTCGCAACGCGAGAGAAGGTGAAGATAAAAGACATCTGAATGTACTTTATTCCTATTTCTCCTGAACCAGGATCCATCCCCGAACTGGAACAAGTTCCTTTCGAGTTCGTATATAACCATACGATGGAATATCCAAATAAACTGTGGATCTTCGTAGTGATACGGAGTGTCCTGGAGAAATACAAAGGTGATGTGGGAGTGGTAACGAAATATTTGGTTTGGTCGTTAATATCTGTTGCAATTTACTTTGCCCTCTTACTGATCCCTTGTTTTGTCTGAACTTAATACCTTCTGCACACCATCGTTATGCTAATTGGTTTTCTTCATCCCCTACCGGTCGGCACCAGCCTAAGGTTTGGAAGAAGACTATCCAATTTGCGTAATAGGTGTACTATCTCCTAAACCAAGGAGTACTCACAACTTGAGAGAAGGTAAAAGGAAAAAACAACTGAATAATCCTATCCGTTTTCTCCAGAACCAGAAACCATCCTCGAAAACCTTCGAGTTCGTATATAACCATACGATGGTTTTGTCCAATGGAAGTGGACGTTCGTAGTAATACGTGGTGTCCTGGAGAAAAGGGTAAAAGTAGGAGTGGCAATGAGGTCTGCAACTTTGACAATCCAAAAGCCAGTGTTAAGTAGGTTCGGTCAACTTGGTCACTGAGTCATAGTCTAGGGTCGGGTCAACGGTCGCTGCCAGAGAGAGAGAGAAAAGAAACACTCAGCGTGCACTCTAACCTAGATCAGAATGGTTACCAATTTATCTAATCTGGAAACCTCCCACTGTACCTCAAATTCTCCTCCAAACCTGAAAGAAGAATTAGTCGGGGTAACCCGAGGAGTAAACCAACTCATCAGTGGGAATCGGGATCCAACTCTCATCGCATGACAACGTGACGGAATCCGCTCACGGTATCACACTCCAGAAGGTATGCGCATATCTGGCAAGTTTCAGTACTTTTGAAACTCCCGATGTGATTTCTGCCCCATGCTCTTATGACCTTGACTAAGGCCAACAAATCATAAGTCACATGTCAAGTTCTACCCGTCATTGTCCAGGTTGATTTGAACCCACCCGTACAAGCCCTTGACTAAGGCCAACAAGGCTATACGACTGTCCCAAACCAACGCATCTATCTATGCAGCATATGAATACCCAATAGCTACCAAACACTGTGCCTTGACTAAGGCCAACAAACACAGCTTGAATACTATTGACTACCCATATGAAACGACGGAGGGCTACGAATGGTTTCTGGCGAAAACCTTTAACGTAGTGAACTTGATATCGTTGAAGGAACGGATAGCTTTTTAGAAAATATAGTGACGAAAACCTTTACTAAAGAGGTCACTCCCGGTGAAGGGATCTCGGCTCTTTCCCCGTAGAATGGGGTGCAGGATATTCATAACCGAATATCACTGTGCAAAGCAAAAGTAATCGGCTATAATGAAGTTAATGCCCTGACGCAAACTTCTGTCCAAGGGGTCACTCCCGGTGAAGGGATCTCGGCCCTTGCCTCGTCGACTGAGGAGCAGGATATTCTAAATGAATACCGCGATGCAAAACAAAGGTGAACGTCCTTGCAATAACAGCTTTTTGAAAAGTGTTCCAACAACATCAGATTAGGTTTGTTTAACTTGCATTGATCCGAATCAATGCAGTCCCACCAATTGATCACACCACAAAGAACGAAAATATACTGACGTACGTATATGCCATTCGCATTCGCCACTGGGTCCCGTCATCACCCGTTAGGTTAGCTTACTAACGGCAGAGCGGGGACTGGACTAGCGCGGATGAAAAACATATACAACATCTACTAATATATATACCAATATATTATATTTCGCTCTAGGCGTGAAAAGAAATGCAACATTACAGAAATGTACAGCATCACAGAACAATACAGATATCTGGGATCCCCGGGTTTCACAGAGCCACTACTGAAACCCGACGTTCCCCTGGTCGTGTGGATAGCCTGTGCAATGAAATCCTAGACCCCTACGGGCGCGGCAAGTCACCCGCCAAAAGCTGAAGCGAGGCAGCCCCCTTCAGCACCGTGAATGGACCACCCAGCACTTCACGGAATCCGGTAACTTGGGCACCCCTCCTGGGTCAACCTGTACCCCTTACGAGTGCGGCGAATAGCCCGCCAATTCCAGACTGAAGCCCCTCCGTCTCAATGCCCTGAGATGCGGGCCCGTTGCCCTCTAGAACCCGGCTATCCGTGCACCCCTCCACGGGGTAACCCTAGTACAGAAAGTAAAATATACATACACCGGGTACATCGACCGCAACCAGGTCGTGCCCCAAAAAGAATAATACAAACAGGCAGTGACGGCAGTCCACATGTCGGACGCTCGCCCCGCAATATCAAATGTACATAATACAACAAAACTGTACTAGCATTGCATCCAGGCTATCCCCACGACCGATCCGCAACATCACAGCAAATACATAGAACATCAACGTGAAAGTCACGTTCGCAAATCCGTCTAACCGGGCTATAGCAGTTAGACCGGATTTACCGATCGAGTGACATTCACGGTCACAGATATAATGTAAATACTGTGAAAAATGTGTTTAAAAAATTTCCGATTGATCAAACAATTAACAAGTGGGCCCCAAAGAAAACTGTAGCACTCACAGAAACAATTGGCCCAACTTTAATATTCCAAAGCCCATATTTTAAGCCCAGAAGGCCTCTGTAAAAAAATGGTGAAGTGATGTGAATAGTGCGCGGCGTAAGGGCCGCACAAATGGGGTTTTCGCGGCGGTTCCGCGCTCCAACTGTGGAGTTACTTCGTCAAATTTTTACAGAACTCTTAGATTTTCCAGTACATAAATATTTTACAACCTGAAAAATTTTTCGAGACCAAAAATTTTCAACAGAAACTGATGCGAACTAAAATGCAGTTTTGGAACTTTTTGATCGATCGGAAATGCAAACACATTACACAAAGCTAGACTAAGTTAATGGCGAGGCTCTGATACCACTGTAAGTGCACGGCGGCGCCCCGGCCGTCAAATCGACGGCCAAACGCGGAAACGGTGATAAACTTTAATTTTGCGGACTTAGCAAACCGGCACCACCGCGCACTAAACCCCGGATCGTGCCATTAAACTATATCTAGCTAACTACAAGATGAGAAGAGATGTATACCATACGATCCGAGTCCTCCGGTCTTCATCTCCACTCCGATCTCCTCGCGGGATCTCCGTCCATCTCCTCCTCGTCGGAAAGGGCACCACGAAGCCGGGTACTTTTACGGGCTCCCACCTCAATACCGAGGCAACTCGCGCATGAAGCCGGCAAATCGACATGCTCAAGATATGCTGTAGGAAGTGTAGTGTAGAATCATAGTCTCTTTTGGGGTTTGGTTGCCATTTGTGGATGATGGAGGAAACAAGACAAAAAAAAACGGTGCTTGCATTTTTCTTAACATGAAATGAGATCAATCAAATGAAACACTCTCAAGGATGAAGATGAAACTCTTTTCTTTCTCTCTTTCTTTTTCTCAACCATGAACAAAAACCTCTCATCCAGTGAGAATGAAAAATGGTGGAGCAAAAACAAAATGATAACAAGAGGGAGGTGAGTGTAGGATGCAAAAAGTGGTGACCACAACCTAAAACATAATCATCACTAAATCAACATCAAACCTCTTTTCATTTCTAATCTCATAAAGCAAAGAAAAGAAAGAAAAAGGATCTCATCATGAAAAGCCATCATGATGCCACCAATATGCAAGATACCCCTTCCACAAATGTTATTTGCACAATTGCAAATAACACCCTCCATCTGAAAAGTCCGGCCGGGAAAGAACAAAGGAAAACCGGCCGGAACGGAATGCAAACTGGCAACTCCAGAAAACTGGTCCCGTAATAAATTACAGGAAAACCCCCATACTGTGCATACACACCCGCATCTGTATTCCGTCCGGATACAAATGCAATGAGACAAAATCTACACTGTACTATACTAGGATCCGGCTTAAACCAAAGCCGGCTAGTAATATCCGTCCGATCCTGATCCGTGCAATACCGCACGTATCTGATCGAACGCTGCCATATAACTATACGGCCACTAGTACAAAACCGTCCGATCCTGATCCGTGCAATACCGCACGTATCTGATCGGACCCTGCCATATCTCCATACGGCCTCTACAGCGTTTCGCCCGAAATCTTGAGTAACTGAAAGTGTGGTGGACTCTAAAGACTCGTCAATACAATGGCTGTGGATTTAACCACTAGCACGTCAGAGGTATAAGCCAATACGTGACGGGCCACCAGCTATTGACTAAAAGGGACGTCGATGAGCGAACTCATCCTGACACCCTACTGAGCCTGTCAGTGACAATATCCGTGCAGTCCGGTCCGTTCGTCTATGAGTATCGCATGGCGGGCCTAGGGGGTTGGTAAAAGTCAGACCCCCAAAAGCGGTACAAGTCGTGTCGGAGTGTAGCCCAGAACACCCTGAGATACTACTGGAATACCTACCAGTAAATCTCCTTGCCTTGGCCAAGGACTTTGTGTAATGGCTCTCCTAGACACAGCACGACCTCACCCCCAATACCGGGAGAGACGAACCCCTGAAGATACGCTCACTGCCTCCATGTGGCTCGGGACTGTACCCAACTAAAACCTGTTTGCACGACTCCTTTGAGCCGTGGTAGGGTAGTAATCAAAGTACAGTGGGAACTCACACGAGACAAATGACGATCCCCAGGTCGATGAACTAACCTGCACACATGTCACCAGGGAACTGCCATCTGACGTCTGGTATATGACCAACTAGCATGTTCCCGGCGAGTCATGTCCGGTGTACTCATAACCCAATGAGCGCCTGTATACATCTTAGGTGAACCAACAGACACCAGTGGCTTGTGAGACCGGCCACCGCCCCTCGTCGGGGTCTCGACTGTATACACTAGTCTACTAATGGAGTATTGATGCCCAGTCTCGAAACTCCCACGACTAGGGACCTTTTAAGGATATGCTTGTAAACCCCCAGCTCCCACTTATATGATCGCCCTCATACTGCTGGTGGTCAAGCAAGAATCCTAGGGGCTCTATCAACGTGTAATAGCGACGTATCATGTCACCTAAAGCAGTACACGATGATAAAGGTAAACCAGATAGCATACTATCATCTCGAGTAAGACTGTCCTACCGGGATAGGTCCTCCCTCAATCATTACAATCACGTACCTGTGACCTAATAATTGACTCTGAGGGCACTATCTCCAACATATAGAATACTCCAATAATGAATCATGATGTTAATGATACAATTTACTACTATTATTGGTGTTTAAGATATGATATGAATCATTTTTAACAAGAATTTTACTAAGTGTAAAAGTGACATGGTAATATCGACGAGGTGTGTGTAACATGTAAGATGTGCACGTGGCATAACTCGTCGATACTTGTGCAGTGTCCTAGCAACTAAGCAAGGTATATGTGAATATGAATGCAAAATATCGATTTAGCATACCAAAGTAAAGCATTTATTTAAATAAAACTTCGGGCGTAGCACGCCATCTCTACAAAATTCCCCGGTAGATGTTTAGTCTACTCACCGGAAAACATCGAATCTAGTCAGGAATTGCCAATCCTTTTCCTTTCTTCGCTGCCTCCGAAAATCCCGTATTTGAATCTAACATCACAATTTAACTTATATAAGGAAACGGCTACTCCTACATAACGGAAGTAAAAACACCCGTTCCCACGTACTAGTTATATTGTATACGACTATCCCAAGTTATCATACACTTAACGTTACTGGATTTTAACCCAAACCTGTATCGCGACAGAAAACAGTTCACGATACGCTTTAACCATATCGTGTTTTGTGTTTTTAGATATCTTTTCCGATATAAGCTTCTAAATTCTATATTCAGTGAAACTAACTTGTTTAAATAATACCAAAATTACCACAATTATACACAGAATCCTGCTCAACAAGGCAAAATACCCCAGTTTCCTACAAAACCGGCGACGCCGGATTTTTCCCTTTGGTCGCCGGCCCAATTCCGAGCCCTCTGGTTCATGCCCCTATGGTTTGCTCTAGGTGCTACATACATCATTTAGGTCTTGTTTAGTTGAGTAAACATTTCTCCAATTTAAAGCAGATTCAACAGAGCCTATATTTTACTAAAATACGATATTATAGAACTTGTTCATTTTAAATTTAGTAGCTACAGAACTTAAACTCCTACTGCGATTAAGAATATTACCCACAATAATTTGTTGGAATGACCCCTCCAAGATGCTAAGCCCCTTGTCCAAGCTTGATGATGATGAAATCCTTGCCTAGTTCTTCTTCTTTCCTTTGTTCATCTATGATTGTTCTTGTTTTTCCTTTCCTTCTCTTTAAATTTTCAGAATTTAAACTTGCTAAATGACCTGAACCCAGTTTATATATATGGTTATGGGAAGAAGGAGGTGGTAGGAGGAGGTGTCAAGGAATTAGATGTGCCCTCTTCATGCAAAGAAGAGGTGTAGGTGTGTGTGAGTGCATGTAAGGAAGATGTGTCCTTGCATTATCTCTAAATTTTGTTTTAATTTGCAATAAAATTCTGAACTAAATAATTTTCTACTCATTTTTCATTTATACCCTTAACAATTTCCCATTTGCATAAAATCCTAAACTTTACCTAGAAACGCTTCACAACTTATGTTATTACAAAACACCCTTTTTCTTAAAATGAAGCTAAAATTATCACTAAAACCCTTATAGCTTATTTATGTTACATATAAAAAATTTAATTTATTTTACAAACATCTTATGAAATTATCTAATTTTGTTTTAATAACTTTTTTAATTTAACACCTTATTCTATATTTAATTAATTTTATTTATTTCTAAAATTTCCGAATGCTACAGTAATATTCCGTTTCGGTATCCCGAGGTGTATCATCACCGACCATGGGACAAATTTCGATAACGAAAAAGTTAAGGAATTCTGCAGCGATTACCATATCCTTATGAAGTTCGCCACGGTTGCGCATCCCCAATGCAATGGGCAGGCCGAGGTCGCTAACCGGGACGTCCTCCGAGGTCTTCGGACATGCCTAGAAGGACGCAAAGGCAGTTGGGTCGTGGAACTACCCCGGGTCTTATGGGCCTTGCGTACGTCGAAGAAGACCCCCATCGGAGAGACCCCGTTCAGCCTTTGCTACGGCACTGAGGCAATGGTCCCAGTGGAGATTGGGCTGCCCAGCCACAGGGTCGAGCACTTTGAGGATGAAGCCAACACCTGCGCCCTCCGGACTAATCTGGACGTATTGTTAGAGAAACGGGACCGGGCTCAGATCAGAGCTGCCGCCTATCAACAGCAAACCGCACACTACTACAATGCGCGAGTCAAGTGTCGCTTCTTCAAAACCGGAGATTTAGTCCTAAGGCGGAACGAGTTCGTCGATTAAAGCAAGCTGCATAAGTTTTCCCCGAAATGGGACGGTCCCTTCCTCGTCTTCTAGGTCCTGCCCGGCGGAGCCTATCGTTTATAAGATGCAAATGGTCGCAAATTTCCACGGCATTACAACGCCGAAAAGCTCAAGCTGTACCACTGAAAAGAATATCTAAATGTATATTTCTTCTTTCACAAAAGTGATGTATATTCTTCTAAGTTCTTTTTATTTAAATAATAAGAAGGAAACAATAGAGTATCGCAAAAAGGAGAATTTTATTCATTCAAAAGGTATTGTAGACTCTTCAGCCTTACATAAAAAAGAAAAACAAAAATTCTTACAACAGCGGGGGAAGGGGATGTAAGAAACATTGCCCGCGGTACTCCAAAGAAACAGCCGTCAGCCGAGCCCTGGCCGCCTCGGACCTCTACCTCTGATGCTACCCATGAACCCTCGAGGCCACGGACGGGCCGGAAGGCTCTACAGGCGGGCACCCATCGGTGAGATGCCTCAGTCGGTAACACTCGAGGATGAGTGCCACCGAGCGATCCCGCCGACTCATCGAGATCAAGATGAGACGACATAGCGATCTCAGCCTGCCAACCGCCTCATCCTTCAGTTGTTCGGACAAGGGGTTATGCAGCCCCGGCGACGCCCTCCAAATCGAATACATCAGCAGCTGGAGCAGGGGTGATCGCCGGGGAAGCAAGCAGCCAACATGATCCTCCAGACGCCGAACCACCACCTGCAACGTCTCCTCGGAGCTCTGTGATTGAAAAGAATTCTTGATGTGTAGTATAAAATGGTAAAGAAATCACAACCAAAAATTATTTGACCGCAATCAACTACGGTGTCGGATGTAGATTGTAAGTGAGTGCGGATCGTCCACAGGGAAAGTGTAATCGTTCGTCTTTCGATTTAGGTGAATTGAAACTTTAAGGAAAAGAAAACAAACAATTCAAGATTTAAAGTTGAAGTTCAAGAATGAGAAAAATCTAGATCTAAGAAAGCATTAAAAGATAGAATCAAGAATTGATCGTTTGTTGATTTTTCCAAACCAAATATCAAGAATCGAAATGAGGCTCGTAGAAATCGATCGGATCTATAGATGTGATGTAATCTTAGAATTACGTATTCTTATCCTTCGATGAATTGATACTAGATCGATGATGATCGATGAGAATTAGAGACTTCTTGTGAAACTAGGGTTTCATCTTATCTCTTGTTCTTTCATTGATATCATTCATATTCTAGCCTCTAGTAAATTCAAGAAACGATCGTATATCCCTAATTTCGAGCGATCACAATCAAGAAAGCATCGCTACGAAACTAGGTCATCGATTCTTGAACTTGCTAGGGTTTACAAAACTCGTAGGACTTAAAAATAGTATTAAGATTTGTTACATCATCATTCTACAATCGTCTCGACTCTTTTACGAGCGGAGTTTTACTCAAACATCACAACAAGAACAACAATTACAAATTGAGATCTAATCATGATGCAAGAATTAAAAGAAAGCAAGATAAAAGAATTTCACCTTTTATTTATATCAACAATTTCATTACATTCGCTCAAGAACTACAAGAGGAAGAATTCGATCGTCGATTTGGCTTCGCTCGTCTCCATGGATCGCGGATCGGCTTGGATCACTTGCCCGATTGAAGATCGGCTCGGCTCCTAAAAGGTTGAAGGCTTCTCGCTTGATTTGGTACTCAAGATCTTGGATTTGGAGTGGAATTAGGGTTAGGGTTTCGCACAAGCCTTGTCACTAGACTTGTGGAAGAGAATGGTATAAGAATGAACAACCTCATCCCTTAGATCTAGGTTCCTATTTATAGCCATCAAAACCCTAGATCTAGGATTTGAATTTTTAGTTTCCCTCCAAAAGTTTGTTAGATGAAATTTAAATTTCCCTCCAAAAGTTTGTTAAATGAAATTCAAATTTCCCTCCAAAAGTTGGTTGAGTGAAATTCAAATTTCCCTCCAAAAGTTAGTTGAGTGAAATTCGAATTTCCCTCCAAAAGTTAATTTGAATTTCCCTCCAAAAGTTTGTTGGATGAAATTTAAATTTCCCTCCAAAAGTGAACAACTTTTCCCTCCAAAAGTTTGTTGGATGAAATTTAAATTTCCCTCCAAAAATGAACAACTTTTCCCTCCAAAATGAACAACTTTTCCCTCCAAAATGAACTACCTCATTTGAATTTGAATTTTCCCTCCAAAATGAACCACCTCATTTGAATTTTCCCTCCAAAATGAGATTGTTAGAAAGAATCTTCTAGAAAAAGTTTGTTGGAAGGAATATTCTAGAATGAGGTTGTTACAAGGAGGCTTCTAGAAAAATGTTGTTATAAGGAGGCTTCTAGAAGAAGGTTGTTGGAGAGAGCTTTCTAGAAGAAGATTGTTATAAGGAGGCTTCTAGAAGAAGTTAGTTGGAGGGAGGCTTCTAGAACTAGGTTGTTAGGCCGAGCCTTCTAGATGAAGCCACGTGGAGTTTCTGGAGAGTTCTGGAAGCTTTGCCGTTAGAAATAAGCACATGAGGAAAATCTGCTTCTCTGCTGACGTCATCATGCCACGGATCCGCGGCGGGAAGCGCCCATTGGCCTTGAATAAATTTCTGGAATTTTACTGCCAGATCACCAGACTTAGACTTGGTGTAATTTTGATCAGCACTTTTGACAATTTGGCTCGGTTTCTGGAATTTCCTGCACAGACTTCGAAACAAGTGTTGCGCAAATACAGAAATGATGCGATGCCATGAAATGCGGTCAATTTCCCTTAAAGTGTCGGTTTTAAAAGTCTAATACATGAAATCTAATATTTTATGACCGATTTGCTAATATGTGAAATATGAATACCGAACACTTCTAAATGTATGCAAATGTTAAGGAAATTGCCGGCTAAAATATACAATATTTTCGACTGATCAAATACCCCCAAACTTAATTTCGATCGTCTCGAGCGAATGTTTTATTAAAAAGAGAAGGAGAAAATAAAGAAAGAGAAAAACTAACTAGCACACTTTCGTAGGCAACACGATTGCACTGAGCACGTGCAACAAGCCTTTAAACCTCTAGGTGTCCCTAGTAGGAGGAGTGTTGTCTCCTGAGGGTTTTCAGCGGATTGCACCCACAAAATCCAATAATAAAAGCAAGATCATGAATATTACATTTAAAGAAAAGAATCGTAAAAGAAAGACTTTGAAAATTAGGGTTTCCAACTAAGCTAGCTTTTCGGTTGTCATGAGCCCTATCTTAATGGTCATGAAAAAATGTCAGAAATCACGTCCTCCCTCAATAAAACATCGTCTTATTCTTCATTCCTATCTTTATTCCAAACATCGATCATATCACCCTGCGTGTGTGTAAAGACATCCCTACACCCGGAGAATTCAATTCAAGCTATCATACCCTTGCCCATCGGCCTCAGTACTTCTTGGCAAACGAGATTGCTTACACACTTTCATGCGACCGTTAATACTTCTTGAGGTACTAACCGACCGATTACTAATGTGCTTGCATGCTTGGTGTATTTTCCTCGTCTTGCACCACCTCAGGCATAGCAGTGACTCCCAGACCAGTTGACCTTGGGGCACTAGGTGAAGAAGCACCCTTTTGCTATATATTTTTATTGCCCTCGGTGATAACAAAACCAGTATCCATTTTTCTCACCACTTTAAAACACATATTTTTTTTTCATACTTTTGGCTTTAAGACAAGAGCATTTCAAGGTATCCTCTACTATCCCAGGCTTTAAGATGTGTGTAAGTGCGAATAGCAGGATAGCAATGTTCAAAATGTTTGGCTTCCAGAATAGAAACTATTTTTCAGACTTATTTTTATCCTCAGATTAGTGACGTCCTTCATCTTACTGACCCTTGGGACAACGGCTCATAACTACTTATTACTAGTTCGTATAAGAAAACTTCTAATTTTCTTAGTTTTCTAAAATTTTTCTAATCTCATGGATGCAATTTTTCACTATCTAAACTTTCATTATCTTATTTATATACAAAAAATATTTTTATAGTTTTGAAAATTTTTAAATTTTTATGGGTTTTCGAAAATGTTTTGTGCTTATGCAAATGATATGCAAATGATGCGAAAATAAGCACAAACCTCCCCCAAACTTGTTTTCAACAGTGTCCTCACTGTTGCCTTCTGTTAAATCTCGAAAAACCTGTAAGCTTGGGAGGAATTTATTAGTGGGGGAAAAATATTAAGTGAAGAACCTCCCCCAAACTTATTTTTGGCTCAAAAGTTTGTAAAAATTTTATTTTCAAGAGCCCGATTAAATGTCCCCCCCAAACTTGAGTTATGCAATGTTAAGCTTTGAAAATCACAAGTGGGGGTCAAAAATCATTGGTCGATGCCAAGCTTTGCAAAGACCGAAGGTTAACACCAACCATTCAAAAATTTTATCAATGCAGTGCTCTGGTTGGTGGAAGAAGAAGAAGTGGGGAAAGGTTAAGTGGTGGAAGAGAAATTGTGTGCGTCTCATATTGGAGAGACGATACAGTGTATGTGATGGATAACTCGCATTCTTTTTACAATTCAGAAGAAGGGGTGGAGGTTCAATTTCAATGACTGGGAGATGATTCATCTCAACACCCGTGTTGTTCAGAAATGCAAGTTTTTCAGCGAAGATTTCCTCAAAAGTTCTATCAATACCCCGAAGAATAATGTCATCACAAGGTGCGGGGTGATCTTCAGACTCTAAAAGCAGTTCATAATCCGTGTTAATTGTTGACCCGGACATCTCGGTGGAAGAGTCCGTATGTGTATGATACATAGTTGGGTCAAACAATAACGTATGAAAAGAGTCAAGATCAGTATCAGGAGGATCATCAAATTCGCTGCTGTCGACATCCATTAAGTCGACAGAACATACCTGAGCAATAGGTTCGGAGGGTACACTTCCCAACTTGTAAATGTTCAGCTCTATTGACCTATTCCCAAAAGATAAGGTCATAGAACCATTACGACAGTTGATTATTGCGTTGGAAGTGGCCAAAAAGGGGCGACCTAAAATCACCGGAATTTGATTCCGTGGGTTCGCTACAGGCTGTGTATCAAGTACAATAAAATCCACAGGAAATACAAATTCCCCGATTTTTATTAACACATCCTCCAGTTTACCCCTAGGTTTGGTGATTGATCGGTCAGCCATCTGGAGAGTTATGCTCGAAGGCTTTAACACTCCGATACCTAGTTGCTCATATACCGAGTAAGGAAGTAAGTTAACACTAGCGCCAAGGTCAAGTAACGCACGGTTGATGTGTTTCTCCCCAATAAAAATGGAAATAGTAGGACAGCCAGGGTCCTTACGTTTCCGTGGTAATTGTTGGGGAAAAGCCGTGTCTACAGTACTCGACATGAAGATTTTTTTAGGCACTTGAGTCTTCCTCTTCCTAGTGCACAAGTTCTTAAGGGTTTTTGCATAGGACGGAACTTGTTGAATAGCATCTAGAAGAGGGATGTTGATGTTAACTTCCTTAAACATGTCCACAATCTTCTCCATTTGGGCATCATGTTTCTTGGACCTCAACCTATTTGGAAATGGAGCTCTATCAATAAGTGTTGGGTCCAACATTTGTGGAGAAGTTTGTGGGGGTGGAAAAGATGAGGTGGGTGGAGGGTTCGAGCCTTTGGGAACACGGAGAATAGGCTCGGAAGAAGAAGGTAAGTTAGACGAAATAGGGTAAGAAGTAGAAGTGTGAGTGGAAGTGGAAGTGGAAGCCGGGGTGTTAATGATCAATTCATCATTATCAATTTGTTCACCCAAATGATTGTCTAGCACTCTTCCAGATCTCAACGTTGTAAAAGCGTCCACATTAGTGCAATGTGAAGGTCTAGGATCAGGTACGGGTTGAGATGGAAGATTCCCTTCTTCTCTAGCACTTATTTCGGCTGTTATTTGTTCAATTTGTGCTTCCATTGATTTGATATTCTCATTTTGAGTGAGAATGATCTTTATCATATTATCAATGGAAGATTGAAAACTTGTCGACTCTTGGGTGGATTGTTTCATGAAAGTAACCAAGGTTTGTACCAGTGCAGAGATATTATCAGTACCAGCCAATTGCAAAGAGTTTTCATGTAGTGCAAAAGTGTTGGCAGGATTTTGAAAATTTTATGGTTGGAAGGGGTGCTGACTCAATTGAAGTGGTGGTTGCTGTTGTGGTGGAGGCACCCTTTGAAAATTGTTTAGGATTGGAACCGTGTTTTGAGATTGTGATTGGTTCCAAGAAAAGTTCAGGTGATTCCTCCAATCTTGATTATATGAGGAAGAAGAGGGATAGTTTCCAGTTCCTTGCTGAAGTGAAGCATTAGTGTGACCTTGAAACGGTACATTCAAAGGACATTCTTCCGTCAAATGTGAAGGGTTCGAACAGCAGCCACACACGGTTTTTGGAAGTGTGGATTGGTTTAGGGAGGCTGAAGAGATTTTATTTTCTATAGCGTCGAGTTTCCTTTGTATTGCGGCCATTTCGGCTTTCAAGGTGACGGAAACATCGAGCTGATTGACATCTTCCCTAGGTGGTGGTGGTCTAACACTTTCCCATTGTGATGTGTTTTGAGCTAAATCTTCTAAGTATTTCCAAGCTTCACCATCATCTTTAGATAGGAATTGGCAATGACACATGGTTTCAAGCATCTGTCTAGTAGTGAGATCAACACCCTCATAGATAATTCGACACAAATCCCATCTGGGGATTCCGTGATGAGGGCATTGGATAAGAAGATCCTTGAATCGTTCAAAGAATTTCCAAAATGGTTCATTGGGAAGTTGGGTAAATTTAGAGATTTCGCTCCGAACACGGGCGGTCTTGTGATTGGAAAAAAATTTCTTAAGGAATGCTGCAACGAATTCGTCCCATGTTGAAATAGAATGTGCGGGTGTGATGTAAAGCCACTTCTCGGCTAAATCGCACAAAGTGAATGGGAGAAGACGTAAACGCAGAGCATCCAAAGACAGTTGTGAATTCCCCATCAAAGCACATACGTTTTCAAATTTGGAAATAAACATGTATGCGTTTTCAGAATCAAGACCGTGAAATTTGGGTAATAGTTTGATGAATTGGGGGTTGATTTCAAAATTTTCCCCGATGGCAGGTGGTATAGAAAGACAGGTGGGAAGAGTAACACGTGTAGGATAGCATCTCTCTTGGAGAGAAATGCGTGGAAGATTCTGCGCACCTGCGGGCGGTGGCAGAGTAGTGTTAAAGTTTGATGGAATTGGGTCCATCGCGGGTGTGGTGGGTGGTGGGGGAGAAGATGAAGAATTACCGACTCTGGGGTCGATAAAAGAAACGCGGACAAGACGGGAAATGGAATCCCGTGTCCAGCCTAACATTATGCTAAATGGTTGTAGCACAAGTGGCAGCGTTGGTATAATTAGAGGAAATGATGTATGCGGTATTTGTTTTGAAAAATGATACGGATTTTTGAAAAATATGATGCAACAAAACAAATGCAACACACAAACCCTAAAATCTAGTGGTCACCTAGGTCAAACTCTAGACCGCTCCTAACTGCCAAAAGACAAGTCGCAGGATAAATCCTCCACTGCCTCTTTGTCTCCCTGTGGCCGGATAAGTGCCAGGTAAGTGGGAAGGAACCACCACTACAGTGGGCCTAATTAATAACCACTAGCCTTAGACACACTCGCCTTAGGCACCACAAGAAAACTTGGATAAGCAATGAATTACCCACGGCCTTCTCTTGTCCTAATTGAGCGCGACCGTCCTTAGAGTCATCTCTAGATTTCTTTTAATTAATGAGGGTAAATGAGGATGCAAGTTTTGCGATTTTCGGGGCCTAGGAAGGGTAATGAAATCCCCACCTAATTTGGATTTGGTCGTGCCCCTTAATTTCCGTATTAATATGCAAACAACCAAGAATCAAAAACACGCACAAATTTTATTTTGCTTTTGCGCGCAGCGATTTATTTGCAAAGAAACCTGCAGCAAATTGTCAATTGGAGCAGACAGAGGAGGAGATAAGAAAGATAGAGACTCACTGGGGAAAATTTGTGCAGAGAGAAGCTAGAATAGCCGCGGATCCGCCGCGTTTGAAGGGGTATTGCCGCGGAAACGCGCTTCTCTGGTGAGATCACTGTACAGGATTTTTACAGAGAGCTTCTGTTCAGCTGCTGAGTCCACTGGAATTTTCAGAAAAAATTTTCTCCAGCTCCAATGATTCCAGATTTTCTCGCAATCAAATCACAACACACGTATTAGTGTTTGCACGAATTTTTTGATCTAAAATTTATAATGGAATAAATTGCTCAACTCAAATTTCAAAATACGAACTATTAGCGCACTATCCCCGGCAACGGCGCCATTTGATTGAAAAGAATTCTTGATGTGTAGTATGAAATTGTAAAGAAATCACAATCAAAAATTATTTGACCGCAATCAACTACGGTGTCGGATGTAGATTGTTAGTGAGTTCCGATCGTTTCTTGAAATTGCTAGAGGCTAGAATATAAATGGTATCCTCGAAAGAACAAGGGTTAAGAGATGAAACCCTAATTTCATCAAGAAAACCCTAACTCTCGTCGATCACCATTGATCTAGTATCAATTCTTCGAAGGACAAGAACACGAAACCCTTTAGATTACATCACGTCTAAAGATCCGATCGATTCCTACGAGCCTCACTTATATTCTTGATTGTTGATTGGAAATATTATCAAAACTACCGATTCTTGATTGTTTATAGTTTCTTGATTCTTGAGTAAAGAATAGTGACACTCGAATACAAATCACATCTTGAATCATGTTTTCGTTTATTGTTGCTTAACATTTCATTTCAAACGTATCAAAATACAATTGAATTGTGCAATCCCTGTGGACGATCCGCACTCATTCATTAACTACATCCGACACCGTAGTTTGATTGCGGTCAATATAATTTTTTGATTGTCGTTACTTTTTACATATACACGTCAGAAAATGATTGAAAAGAATTCTTGATGTGTAGTATGAAATTGTAAAGAAATCACAATCAAAAATTATTTGACCGTAATCAACTACGGTGTCGGATGTAGATTGTTAGTGAGTGCGGATCGTCCACAGGGAAAGTGTAATCGTTCGTCTTTTCGAATTTAGATGAGTCGAAACTTTAAAGAAAAGAAAACAAACAATTCATGATTTAAATTTTGTATTTCAAGAAAAAGAAAATATCTAGATCTAATAACAAGAAAAGATAGAATCAAGAATTTATAGTTTGTTGATTTTTCCAAACCAAATATCAAGAATCGAAATGAGGCTCGTAGGAATCGATAGGATCTATAGATGTGATGTAATCTTACAATTACGTATTCTTATCCTTCGATGAATTGATACTAGATCGATGATGATCGATGAGAATTAGAGACTTCTTGTGAAACTAGGGTTTCATCTTATCTCTTGTTCTTTCATTGATATCATTCATATTCTAGCCTCTAGTAAATTCAAGAAACGATCGTAGATCCCTAATTTCGAGCGATCACAATCAAGAAAGCATCGCTACGAAACTAGGTCATCGATTCTTGAACTTGCTAGGGTTTACAAAACTCGTAGGACTTAAAAATAGTATTAAGATTTGTTACATCATCATTCTACAATCGTCTCGACTCCTTTACGAGCGGAGTTTTACTCAAACATCACAATAAGAACAACAATTACAAATTGAGATCTAATCATGATGCAAGAATTAAAAGAAAGCAAGATAAAAGAATTTCACCTTTTATTTATATCAACAATTTCATTACATTCGCTCAAGAACTACAAGAGGAAGAATTCGATCGTCGATTTGGCTTCGCTCGTCTCCGTGGATCGCGGATCGGCTTGGATCACTTGCCCGATTGAAGATCGGCTCGGCTCCTAAAAGGTTGAAGGCTTCTCGCTTGATTTGGTACTCAAGATCTTGGATTTGGAGTGGAATTAGGGTTAGGGTTTCGCACAAGCCTTGTCACTAGACTTGTGGAAGAGAATGGTGTAAGAATGAACAACCTCATCCCTTAGATCTAGGTTCCTATTTATAGCCATCAAAACCCTAGATCTAGGATTTGAATTTTTAGTTTCCCTCCAAAAGTTTGTTAGATGAAATTTAAATTTCCCTCCAAAAGTTTGTTAAATGAAATTCAAATTTCCCTCCAAAAGTTGGTTGAGTGAAATTCAAATTTCCCTCCAAAAGTTTGTTGAGTGAAATTCGAATTTCCCTCCAAAAGTTAATTTGAATTTCCCTCCAAAAGTTTGTTGGATGAAATTTAAATTTCCCTCCAAAAGTGAACAACTTTTCCCTCCAAAAGTTTGTTGGATGAAATTTAAATTTCCCTCCAAAAGTGAACAACTTTTCCCTCCAAAATGAACAACTTTTCCCTCCAAAATGAACTACCTCATTTGAATTTGAATTTTCCCTCCAAAATGAACCACCTCATTTGAATTTTCCCTCCAAAATGAGATTGTTAGAAAGAATCTTCTAGAAAAAGTTTGTTGGAAGGAATATTCTAGAATGAGGTTGTTACAAGGAGGCTTCTAGAAAAATGTTGTTATAAGGAGGCTTCTAGAAGAAGGTTGTTGGAGAGAGCTTTCTAGAAGAAGATTGTTATAAGGAGGCTTCTAGAAGAAGTTAGTTGGAGGGAGGCTTCTAGAACTAGGTTGTTAGGCCGAGCCTTCTAGATGAAGCCACGTGGAGTTTCTGGAGAGTTCTGGAAGCTTTGCCGTTAGAAATAAGCACATGAGGAAAATCTGCTTCTCTGCTGACGTCATCATGCCACGGATCCGCGGCGGGAAGCGCCCATTGGCCTTGAATAAATTTCTGGAATTTTACTGCCAGATCACCAGACTTAGACTTGGTGTAATTTTGATCAGCACTTTTGACAATTTGGCTCGGTTTCTGGAATTTCCTGCACAGACTTCGAAACAAGTGTTGCGCAAATACAGAAATGATGCGATGCCATGAAATGCGGTCAATTTCCCTTAAAGTGTCGGTTTTAAAAGTCTAATACATGAAATCTAATATTTTACGACCGATTTGCTAATATGTGAAATATGAATACCGAACACTTCTAAATGTATGCAAATGTTAAGGAAATTGCCGGCTAAAATATACAATATTTTCGACTGATCACTCTGCTGATCATACAAATATACATCTTCGAAGGAAATGATCTCGGGAATTGAGAAAGGGAATCCGTCTATTATTATGTTTCGGGGTGCAAACATAAGTATGAGCAACACACCCTTCTCTATTTATAACCCTAAACAGCATCCCTAAGGTCCCAAATTCGCGCGCATGGGCACGAATCCTGGGATCCACCAAAATTACTCCAATACCGCACCGCCGCGTGGCGGAACTGACGCAGCTCTTCGAAATGCTTCTCCTTCTTCATGCGTTCCTGATACATGTCGACCGCGACGGTCGCTCTTCCTAACGTTCACATACCAAGGAAGGTTAAACAGAACCTCGCAAAGCCAAGAAGCTTCCCTGCTCGGTCCATCCTTAGTGGGCAACTCCTTGCCCTCCCGCCCTAAGGATCGAAGCCCTCATCAAGAGTCCACCGAGCAGCTTCCCTGCTCGGTCCATCCTTGGATGGTAATCTCTTACCCAACAATGCCAAGGATCAAAGCCCTCATCAAGAGGCAAACGAGCAGCAACCCTGCTTGGTCCATCCTTAACAGGCAACTCCTTGCCCTCCCGTGCTAAGGATCGAAGCCCTCATCAAGAGGCCACCGAGCAGCTTCCCTGCTCGGTCCATCCTTAGCTGGTAATCTCTTACCCAACGACACCAAGGATCAAAGCCCTCATCAAGAGGCAACCGAGCAGCAGCCCTGCTCGGTCCATCCTTAGCAGGCAACTCCTTGCCCTCCCGCGCTAAGGATCGAAGCCCTCATCAAGAGGCCACCGAGCAGCTTCCCTGCTCGGTTTATCCTTGGCTGGTAATCTCTTACCCAACGACGCCAAGGATCAAAACCCTCATCAAGAGGAAACCGAGCAGCAACACTGCTCAGTCCATCCTTAGCAGGCAACTCCTTGCCGTCCCGCGATAAGGATCGAAGCCCTCTTCAAGTGGCCACCGACCAGCTTCCTTGCTCGGTCTATTCATTGCTGGTAATCTCTTACCCAACGACGCTAAAGATCCAAGACCTCATCAAGAGGCAACCGAGCAGCAACACTGCTCGGTCCATCCTTAGCAGGCAACTCCTTGCCCTCCTGCGCTAAGGATCGAAGCCCTCGTCAAGAGGCCACCGAGCAACTTCCCTGCTCGATCTATCCATGGCTGGTAATCCCTTACCCAACGACGCCAAGGATCCAAGACCTCATCAAGAGGCAACCGAGCAGCAACCCTGCTCGGTCCATCCTTAGCAGGCAACTCCTTGCCCTCCCACGCTAAGGATCAAAGCCCTCAACAAGAGGCCACCGAGCAGCTTCCTTACTCGGTCTATCCATGGCTGGTAATCTCTTACCCAACGACGCCAAGGATCAAAGCCCTCATCAAGAGGCCACCGAGCAGCTTCCCTGCTCGGTCTATCCTTGGCTGGTAATCTCTTACCCAACGACGCCAAGGATCAAAGCCCTCATCAAGAGGCAACCGAGCAGCAACCCGACTCGGTCCATCCTTAGCAGGCAACTCCTTGCCCTCCTATGCTAAGGACCAAGCCCTCATCAAGAGGGAACCGAGCAGCAACCTTACTCGGTCCATCCTTGGCTGGTAATCTCCTACCCAACGACGCCAAGGATCAAAGCCCTCATCAAGAGGCCATCGAGCAGCTACTCTGCTCAATCCATCCTTAGAGGGTGACTTCCTACACATCTTTACTAAGCGATCCCCACCTCGACTTCGGGGCCATGGAGATACCTACCCTGCACCGGTTTTTGCACACTTGGCAAATGGTTGAATTCAACTCAACGTACGATCGCTAGATGAAAAACCGATCTCCGACCTAACGCATCATGAAAGCAGTACCGCGCAAATAGAGGTTTTACCACAAACAAAGGGAAAATATGTACACAAAGAACACTGCATAAATATTTTATTCACAAAAGTCGGAAGTCTTTACAGCGGTATTATGGGCTCCCCAGCCTTACAAAAACGCCCGGAGGCATACAAAATTTCAGCGCAAAAGAAAATAAGGAGGCGAGGAGATTCAGGCCTCGGGGCCGGGGAGAACCTTGATGAGCTCCGTATCCACCACCACAACCGGGGTGGCATCTTGAAGGTCGGCGTCCACCGTAGGAGCCTTGGTGCTGGGAGCCAGGGCGACCGATTTCTCCCCAACGCTCCAACCACGGGCCTTTCCCCCGGAAGCGCTTCCAGGGGCGATCCCGTGCGCCTCACCCTCGAGGGGGTACTCACCCTGAAGCTCGCCGTCAGGAAACTCCGGTATCAGAGCCTTGATGGCGTCGAGGGCCTCATGCCAAACGAGGGCAGCAGCTTCAGCGAGGTCGGCGTAGTACTAGTCCGACTTCTTATAGCTTTCCACCGCCTTCGACTCTCGGAGGTCAGCACGCCTCACTCCTTCCTTTGCCGCCTTATTCTCCCTCCGGAGGGTGTTCGTCGTCTTCTTCATGGTGGCGACAAGCACCCAGGAATCTTCCAACTTAGCATCGGCGACTCAGACAGTCTCTCAGGAGCTGGCGATCTCCTGATCCCTGACTGCCACCCGGTCTTCGAGGGCGACGACCCTCTCCATAGCCGCTTGCAGCTCCAGCCTCGAGCTCTCCTCCCATGAGGAGGACTCGCCCGCGATCTGCATCGCTGGGGCAATTTCCTCGTCCTCTATGTTGACAATGAGGGCGCAGTGCTAGAGGATCTGAAGAAACCAAAAGAGGGGTTAAAAAGAGAAGGGGGCACCCAATTTTGCGAACAAAAAGTACTAAATAAAAACCCGAGCAAGGTACGAACACTGACCAGCACGGCCTCTTGAGCTATGGACGCCATTTGGGCCCTGAGGGTCCCCCGAGGGATTCTGCCCCCGGCTGACCCTTCCATCTCCGAGAGAAGGCTGTCGGCGATGAAAAGCCCCGAGGACACCTCGAAGCGAAGCTCCCTTTCATCCACGATGATCGGGGAAGCCGAGGAATAGGGCACCATCCTATGGTACCTCTTGAGGAGAGACGCAGGAGAACCAGTCTCGCCTCCCACCTCCAAAACCCGGGGCTCCTGCTCCTGAGCGTGTTTTCAGCTCGGCTCATGGCTGGACTCCGGGGCCCGGAGCATGCTCGAGCGCCTGGATAGAGCGGCCGCCGGTAGAGCAGGACTCGACGACGGGCGGGAGGGGCCGGCACCTCCGGCCTTCCCCCTTCTTCTGTTCGACCAGGGCTGCCCGAAATTTAGCTAGGTCCATGGGATCTGCATAAGACAAAAATGCGAAAAAGGAGTTAGTAATTCCAGAGAAATTGGAAGAATACACAAGTCTAAACAGGTCGTCTAAAGACTCCTAACTTACCCGCAAACTGAGCGGGGATGAGCCTGATCCAACTGAGGGCCTGCTCAGACAGCAACACATCGGCCCAGGGGAGGGGCTCCCACTCCGACACCACCACCGCATTGGGATCATTCGACTGCCTCACCCACGGGCAGTTGGCCATGTGCCACTGGACGGGCACAGGACAATCCTCATCCTCGAGTGGCCCGACAAACAAAAACTTCTTCTTCCATTCGTGGATGGAAGAAGGTACTACGATGAACCCCGACCCGGCAGCACCTCCCCGGTGGTTTCCAAAAGAAATGTATACCCAGCTCGGCTCGTCCTTGCGAGTGCCGAGGTGGTTTTTGTAGCAGAGAGAGGAAAGGAGAAGGCTCAAACTGAAAGGGATCCCCCGCAATTTCAACCGGACCAGGAACCCTAGGAGAATCCTCCAAGAGTTCGGCACTAACTGGCCCGGGGCTAACTGAAAACAATTCAACGCCGTGCTCACCTCGGGAGAGAAGGGCAGACGCATTCCGACCCAAAAGGCCTCTAAGTACAAGATAATCTCCTTGCCCTGTACCTGATATGTCCTCTCTCCCTCGCCGTCCAGACAAAGCGAGTAGCCGAGAGGAATATGGAAGCGAGCCCGGATGGTGGCAAGCTCGTCTGCATGCCTCAGTATGGATGACGCGTCACGGACGCCCCTGACCTGCGCTTTGGGGACCGTCCCCTCCGCATGACCCCGGGAAGCGCGACTAACCCAAACCTCCCGGGAAGATTCGGACCTGGACGAAGAGGAGGAAGCTGCAGAAGACTCCCTAGACTCTACCCGAACTACCTCGACAAACTCCTCAGAGGAAGACATCTAACCTAGGCAGAGGAAGGGGACGTCCGAGAGAAGAATACATGAAATCCGACCTAGAGGGAGGAGCGCCAAGCTAACACACGGAGGGAAGAGGAAATTAAAGCGAAGTGTGGACCCTCGGAAGAATCCTACCTTTATTTATAACAATCGGAAAGCATATCCAGCGGCGCCATTTGTCTCCCGCCAAAATAACACTTCGCATTGAACGGCCGTCGACGCTCCACCTGTCGCACGCGAATTGGGCGCATCCCATCGGGCTCGAGAACACCAGCGGTCCATCACGTCAGACGACCAGCGTCGGACACGTGACCTGGTGCTCCAATGAACGTACGCCAGAATCGGCGCATCCTCTTTAATGCGAGATCTCTTCCCTGATTTGCTGACGTCACCAAGAAAATACAATCATTTGCCCGGGAATTCACACCGACGACATCTTCAAATAAGAGCATACCCCGGGTGATCGGTCAGACCACTCTCGATCCGACCCATTAACAGGTCGAGACGAGAGTGGGGGGCTAATGATGATACTCGATACCGGGGTTCCCCCAGATCCTGACACGTGACAAGTGACGTGTCCCAAAGCTCACGAGAGAGAAGCAAGAAAGGCACAATGGAAGCATACCTCAGGCCTTCGACCCAAGGATGGTCCCGACCTTCGGTGGCCTCCCAGACCACTCCTGTGCCCGCCTGACAAACACCCATTGGCTCACCTCCGAGCCCTCCCACATGCCGAGTTCCCTCAGCCCTCCTAGCTCGCTTCTGAGCTATCGCTAAAACAAGCTCCCTCGGCCTCCCGCTCGTTCCCGAGCCTCCCGCCGAGCGTAGCTTCCTCGGTCTCATCGACCGACCCACAGCACAGATCACAGGCGCCTCCACCGTGGCTCCACGAATCTCGCCAGACACGAGATATCCGCCGCCCACGATCTCGCGTTCCATGCCATCGCTTTCCCCTATTAACGAGCATATCTCGTCATTAATGGGGAATCCCGCCTTTCATGCAAGCGCAACGCCAGGGACATAACGGCCGGCGTGAATCTCGAGCCCGCCAGCCTATGGCTGCCACTATATAAACCTCTCTTCAGAAGACTCAGGTAAGCCAATTTTTTTACCCCAATAGGCCGTTACTCTGCCCATTTAGCCCGTCTAACTTGATCGTCGGAGGGTCCTCGTGGCACAACCATCCCGGGACTTCCTTGAAGGTAGCTCGGTTTCAACCACTTCAAGCCCATTGAGATCCACACGTTTCAGGAGGCAACCTCCCAACTCAATCTCAGCCGCTCGTCTCCACCCGCTGCAGATCAACGGAAGGTAACATCTCAAGAAGATCCAGAGATCCATCACACCCCAAAAGGAAAATATTTTCGAGGTTTAAAGCGGGGAACGCCAAAAAGCGGCCGGGGAACGGTCTCGACCTTTCCCTGACCCGAGGGAACGCTATTCCTAAGGAGGGGTGCACTTTACTTGGGTAAGGTCGAAACCATTCTCCCTACTTTGAAACGGGATAGTTCTATGCCTTGTCTATACTATACCTTTGTACTACAACAACAACTGAGCCTTTTATCCCAAGCATATGGGGTAGGCTACATGAACCAACATGAGAATCACGCCGGGTCCAGCACATGAATCCTCTGTCTCCACTCACTTCTATCGAACAATATACTTTCATTGAGTCCTTTGGCAACCATATCGTTTCGTATCACCTCCATCCATGTTTTCTTCGGTCTCCTTTTTGCCCTTTTGCCATTACCCATATCGAGAGTATCTATTCGTCGAACCGGTGCTTCCATAGGTCTGCGTCGCACATAACCAAACCATCTAAGCCGGTTTTCCCGCATCTTCTCCTCCACGGGTGCTACACCAACTTTTGCACGAATATCCTCATTTCGCACCTTGTCTTTTCTAGTGTTACCGCACATCCAACGAAGCATGCGCATCTCCGCTACGTGCATCTTCTGTGTATGATGCTTCTTAGGAGCCCAGCATTCTGTACCATATAATAAGGCAGGCCGAATAGCGCTCCGATAAAACTTCCTTTTCAATTTTAACGGAAAGTTACGATCACACAAAATCCCTGTTGCACTCCTCCATTTCAACCAACCAGCTTGGATCCTTTGATTAACATCACTATCGATCTCCCCATTCCTTTGGATGATGGAACCTAGATATCTAAACTGGTCGCTCGGTGGTATCTCTTGCCCTTCCAATGTTATACCAATATGGTTTTGACTTCTCTGGCTACTAAATTTGCAGTGCATATATGCTGTCTTGGACCTGCTCAATCTGAATCCCCGAGATTCCAATGTTTGTCTCCATAATTCCAATTTGGCATTAACCCCTGCTTTCGTCTCATTTACTAGAACAATATCATCAGCGAATAGCATACACCAAGGGACCTCATCTTGGATAGTTCTAGTAAGCTCATCCATCACGATGGTAAACAGGAAAGGACTTAATGCAGATCCTTGATGTAAACCAATAGTAATCGGAAAATCACTTGTTAAGCCACCGCAAGTTCTGACATTTGCCACTACTCCGTCGTACATAACCTTGATTATGTCAATATACTTGACGGGGACCCCCTTTTTCATCATTGTCCCCCATAATACCTCTCTAGGTACCTTGTCGTACGCTTTTTCTAAATCAATAAATATCATATGCAAATCTCTTCTCCTATCTCGAAAGCGCTCGACAAGTTGACGAAGCAAATGAATCGCCTCTGTCGTCGATCGTCCAGGCATGAACCCAAATTGGTTCTCTGTTATCTTAATATCCTTCCTTAGCCTGTATTCAATCACTCTCTCCCAAAGTTTCATGGTGTGACACATTAGTTTTATTCCATGGTAGTTTGAGCAACTTTGAATGTCACCCTTATTCTTGTAGATAGGTACAATGATACTTTTCCTCCATTCATTTGGCATCTTTTTTGTCTGCCAAATCTTATTAAACAGATCTGTCAGCCATTTAACGCCTATTTCTCCTAAGCATCTCCAAATCTCGATAGGAATCCCGTCAGGACCAACCGCTTTTCTTAAACCCATTCTGTTCAATGCTTCTTTAACCTCAGTAAGTCTTATTTTACGCATGAAATCACGATTTATATCTTGAGATTGAATGACAAGTCCATCCAAATTCTTAGTAAAGCTCTCATTGAACAATTTGTCAAAATAATCTCTCCATCTTTTCTTGATATCCTCATCTTGAACTAAAACCTTCTGATTTTCATTTTTGACACACTTCACCGCACATAAGTCTCTAGTCTTCCTTTCCCGCATTCGAGCAATCCGGTATATATCATTTGCAGCCTCTTTAGTGTCTAATTTCTCGTACACCTCCTTGTAGACCTTAGATTTAGCTTCCCGAACAGTTTTCTTAACTTCCTTTTTAACCATTTTGTACTTCTCAAATCTCTCCACATCTCTACTATTCTTCAAATCTTTATAAGAATCTCTTTTAATTTTAATAGCAGGCTTTACATCTTCATTCCACCATGATATGTCCTTAGATGGTGGAGCACCACCACTCGACTCACCAAGTAGATCTCTAGCTACTTTTTTGATACAACTAGCCATTTTGTTCCATGTTTTGTCTGGATCATCTTCCGACTGCCAATCCGCTTCTTGTACTACACGATCTATAAAAGCCTTTTGATTACCTTCTTTCAATCGCCACCATTTAATTTTAGGCTCTACCTTACGTCTAAATTTCTAGGTTCTCTTCTAAATCGAAAATCTAGAACTAAAAGTCTATGTTGAGTAGTTACACTCTCACCTGGCACTACCTTACAGTCGATACAACAACCTCTATCTATTCTTCTCGTCAGAAAAAAGTCTATTTGACTAGCATTTGATCCGCTCCTAAAAGTGATAAGGTGGGACTCTCTTTTCCTAAACCAGGTGTTTGCTAAGATTAAGCCATAAGATAAAGCAAAATCTAGAATTGAGTCATCTACTTCATTCCTTTGTCCGAAACCAAAACCTCCATGGATAGTATCAAACCCACTACGACTAGTACCTACATGTCCATTAAGATCACCACCAATAAATAACTTCTTTCCACTAGGTATACTTTGCACCACCTCGTCTAAATCCTCCCAGAATAGACGCTTACTAGCGCCATCAAGACCTATCTGTGGTGCATAAGCACTAATAACATTAAAGATCTCTCCACCTAGAATAAGCTTAACCAGTAAAATTCTATCACCTTTTCTCCTAATATCAACTACATCCTCAAGCAACCGTCTATCTATGATTATACCTACCCCATTACGATTTTTATCTCTACCCGTATACCAAAGCTTATAACCCCAAGGCTCTATGACTCTACTCTTTTCACCTACCCACTTAGTTTCTTGCAAATACATAATACCAACTCTCCTCCTAATTATCACCTCCACTAATTCTATTAGTCTACCCGTAAGGGAACCTATGTTTCAGGAAGCTAGACGGATCCTATGAAACCCTTGCTTATTTGTCACTACACCCGGGGTCCGATGTAGCGCGCCGTTTCTGGACGACGACCCTTGCTTATTTGTCACTACACCCGGGGTCCGATGTAGCACGCCGTCTGTAGATAATAACCTTTGTACTAGTGAACCCGAAATTGAATAAGATTTTAAGCATGTTTAAATAATTGAATCATACCAAACAATCCAAACCTTGGCTCGTTCGGCTGGTTGCCCTACTCTAAATCCTCTTTAATAAATCTGAATCACTTGATCAATTTAAATTTAGCTTGAAACTTAGCAGTAATCAGATCTCATCCCCTGCAAAAAGATTAGCCTTCACAGAGCCGTTGGAACTTAAAGCAGTCAAATCTCTCAACCAATTAAAATTCAAGCCCACATAAATCTTTGGCTGCTGCTGCTGCTGCTGCTGCAAACAAACAAACAGAGAGTTTCGGTGCCATGTGCACTGCAGCTGTCCAAAACGTGACCATGTGGTGCCACAGGTCAAATTTAAAATAAAAAAATTGGCAAATAAATTAACAATGATTCTCTCTTCACACAAGAGAACATGGGAATGATGGAGATTAAGATTTGAGATAAATTAAAACTATTGGTGAAGGCCGCAAGTTATGGGGATTGGTTGCAGCTCATCACATGCATATGCTTGTCTCCATCATGGCTCTTGCCATTTAAGCACCACACTAGTGTGTTTGCATTCCTTAAAACAAATTCCCCCAAGCTTGAAGACTGTGAGAGAGATAGAAATGAGCTATCCATCGTTTGCCGCGATTATAACCATCCTCACGACGAGTTACATTTTCGCTCGTGTTGAGGGCTTTGCACCATCGGGATGGATGACGGCCAGCGCGACGTTTTACGGTGGAAGCGATGCCTCCGGAACCATGGGTATGCATTTTCTCGTACTATATGACGTGAGATGTCAGTTCGATTATTTATATACATGGAGCTGAATCTAAGTGGATCGTTGTGTATATGTTGTGTATATGTAGGTGGAGCCTGTGGGTACGGCAATTTGTATTCAACCGGATACGGGACCAGGACCGCGGCTTTAAGCACGGCTTTGTTTAATGACGGAGCTTCGTGCGGTCAGTGTTACAAGATCATGTGCGACTATAAGGCTGACCCTAAGTGGTGCATCAAAGGGACATCGATAAGAATCACGGCTACAAACTTTTGCCCTCCCAATTTCGCGCAACCCAACGACGATGGCGGTTGGTGCAACCCTCCTCGCCAGCATTTCGATATGGCCCAGCCTGCATGGGAGAAGATCGGCATCTACCGTGGAGGAATCGTTCCGGTGATCTACCAAAGGTTGTTATTTCATCCCCATTCATTCCATTTGGATTCGTTTTATAATCGATCATTCATCATTCATTCATGTCAAACAGAGGAGACTATCTGAATCATTTTCTTCCATTCAGCTTTGATTTCACCAATTTATCGGATTTCTTGACAATGAATGCAGGGTTCCATGCAAGAAGCATGGGGGTGTGAGGTTCGCCATCAACGGGCGCGACTACTTTGAGCTCGTCCTTGTAACCAACGTCGGCGGCAGCGGATCGATCCGATCGATGTCCGTGAAAGGATCAAGAACCAATTGGATACCGATGTCTAGGAACTGGGGAGCCAACTGGCAGTCAAACTCCTATCTCAACGGCCAGTCTCTCTCTTTCCGCGTCACCACAAGCGACCGCGAAACCCTAGTCTTCCCTGATGTTGTGCCATCCAACTGGGGATTTGGCCAAACTTTCTCTAGCCGTTTGCAGTTCACTTAAAACAGTAGTTGTATTTTATCTTCACAGTTGAGGTAATCAATTGGCAGAGGTGTGCTAACTTTTTTAACTATAGTTGCCCGCCAATTTCATATAAAGGAGAAAGAGGGAAATATTAATTTCCATCTAGAAATAAGTTGCACATTTTATTGTGTTTGTTCAGTTTTATGTGTTACATTAATTTGTAATTGGTTTCCTTAATTGTAATAATATTACTCAAATAGTGAACGAATGCTAAAAAGGTTACTTGGGTTTTTTAAGTTGTTGCCGCAACTTTGAGACTTCAAAGTTACAAGGAAAGCTGAGAAAACATATTTTTATAGTCCAACAACATTTTCAAGATTAAAGTGTTCATCTTGGAAGATTGTGTGTTTTTTTTTTAATTCAACCCCTCCTCTAGAGATCAACTTGCGAGCTCTCACATTGGGAAGGAAATTAGTACCAACTGAGATAAGTCCAGTTGATATCTTGTAAGATTGTGGTTTGATAGATGTTGAGCAACTTATATTTATGGTCATGCCGTGCGTTGCAAACTTAATTGTTGCCTACTGCACAACTTGACCCATTGAAAGTTTATTTACATAATTGGTTGAAAATCCTCCTATCCACTGCAAGTGGAGGGTTCGAATCCAGACCTCCCATCAAGTGGTAGAGTATCATTGCCGTTTGAGCAAAATCTTTTTGCCCGATCTTTTGAAAGATAAGAAGATTAGATTGAAGAGCATCCCGATGGAAGACAAGCATTTCTCCTAACCAGTACTTTATTGAAGAAGAGTTCTCTTAGTCTTTTTCGCTAGAATCATATTGACTCCATAAAGTTTCTATATATCTAGTTAAAGGAAAAATAGCATGAAATCTTTCTTACTTTTTGCCTGAAAGCAAGAAACCATTTTTTCTTTGAAAACCTTCAGTTTGCTCCCCGCCTGTTTTAATCCTCAAAATACTCAAATTTAAATTTATACCATTTTCTTTCCTAATTATAATGGGCCATAGGCGTAGGCCTCCGTCTATCGGTGATCAGAGGTTTAGATTTCGTCATAACATAAAACTACATAAAGGTCCTTAACATCAAATGCTATCCTTTGTTTAAGATACGAGGTAAAAATAGCTAGCTCGTGCACGAGCTATGGACTGACAAAATACTTGAGGCCAAGCCCTCCGCCAGACTCATGACCTAATGGTATTAGTTATATGTATGTCCTAGAGGCCATTATTGTACATGTGATATATATTATAGTGGATGCTTAGATATATATATAGAGATGACTTTCTTGCTCGACATGATAGTATGCTATCTGGTTGCTCTTTGTCTTAACATGTTGACTTGTATAAGTGATACTGTCTTGCTCTCACATGTTGATAAAGCCCTTAGGATGTGTACTTGACTACCAGGACAATGATGGAGATCATACTACACTACTACAATATGGGGTTGCCCCTACGGCTACAGGTATCCGTAGAGACAACATTTTATTGCCCCTACGGATTAATCCGTAGGTCCCCATGGATGTCCTTACGGTACCCTGCGTTTTAATTTAAAAATATTTAATCGTAATTTGTTGTTTAGCCCTACGGAGCCGTAAACAAATGACCCACGGTGATGTCCGTAGGGGCATTTATATGAATTATTAATAAAAAAAGGCACAGAAAAGCCCTCGCCATTCCCAAAAATTCTCTTTCACTCTTCCGCGCCTTGCTCTATCGTTCCCGCGCCTCGTCGCCACCGCCCTCCGCCCGCGGCCCGCCATCACCCGCGACTCGTCCCCGATTGCGTCATCGACCACCGGACTCCTCCGTCGTCTCCTCCACCGCCCGCTACAGGTTAGTAAATCTCAAATTTTTACTTCTAATAATGCTTTTATTTATAATTTTGATGATGTTAGGGCTAGGGTTCAGGGTTCGGGTAGGGGTGAGGGTTAGGGTTAGGCATCGGGTTCAGTTTAGGGTTAGGGTTAGGGTTCGATCGGTTGGGGTTAGGGTTAGGGTACGGTTGGGGTTGGGGTTAGGGTTAGGGTTAAGGTTAATTAGTTGGGCTTAGGGTTAGGGTTAGTGCTTGGTTCAGGTTTAGGGCTAGAGCCTAGGATTAATTTGGGTTAATTAGAGAGTAGGGTTAATTTGGGTTAATTAGTGATAATTTGAAAGGGTTAGGGTGTTGATTAGGGTTAATTAGGTTAATTTGGATAAATTGGGTTAAGTTTGGGTTGATAAGGGTTAATTAGGTTAATTTGGGTAAATTGGGTTAAGTTTGGGTTAATTATGGATAATTTGTGTTAGGGTAACGATTATTGTTAATTGTGGTTAATTAGGTTAATTTGGGTTATTTAGTGTTAGGGTTTAGGGTGCACTAGTTCATTCAGTAGGATACTCGATAATAACGTAAATGTACAACTTTACCGTAAACGCAAGAAAAATTTACCCTAAACTTGAAATTTCGAACCCTTAATAACGAAACGTAAACGTAAAACCTATTCATGTTAAATGTTCAAGTTAAAACCAATATATGATACTCGATGATAATATGAAACTTTCATATTCTCATCGATACTCATATATGAAACTCAAAGCGCCACTTAGTACCCGTCTATCGGTTAACATACGTTCGATATTCATTATGATATAGAACTATACGAAAGTTGTTAAATATCGGATGGTATAGCTCGGTACTAACAACCGTCGTGTAGTCTATGTGACGAGAAGATTCAATCGTATGATAACCGATAGATTTGTCTCGTGTGGACAAGTTAGGAATGTATAAAGCAAACAACTGCATTCACTTGTGTTTTCATCCGTTTCGAGTTATTTCGCCGGTACTTTTCCGCTGGTTCTCCGTGTACAGAGATAGATTAGATGTTCATTTCAATGTTATTTCACAGATTTGAAATAATTATCTATTCTATTACAGTGTACTCGGAGAACAGCGGGGAGGTGCTGCCGAAATTTTCTCGAAACGGTTGAAAACACAAGCGAATGGGTGTCTGCTCTATACATTCTTAATGGGATAGAAGCCTTACCCCCGACAGCCGAAACACACACATACAATACGAATACACAACAAACGCACACACAGCATACACACACTAACAACCCTACACTTAAGCGAAATCATAAATTGAAACACACATATATAGAATACAACTCATACACGGGTATCCTTAAATCTTACTTTGATTATCGATAATTTATTCTTTTCAACGACAAACGCACACACAAAGCATATACACGGATTTTCTTCTTTGTCAGTAACCATCCCGTTCTTAGATTTCTCAATATAGTTATTATAGCCTACAATTTATATTTTATACTGTTAGTTATATGTATGCCCTAGAGGCCATTGCTATACATAGGATGTATATTGCAGTGGATGCTGGGACATATATAGGGAGGACTTTCTTGCTCGACATGATAGTACGCTATCTGGTTGCTCTTTACCTTAACGTGTACACTAATTGTCTCTCTGTTACATATTGGTAAAGCCCTTAGGATGTGTACTTGACTACCTGGACTATGATGCGGATCATACTAGTGGGGACATGGTAGTCCATAAGTACATCCTTCAAGGTCCCTAGTCGTGGGTGTATCGAGATGGGGCATTGATATACCAGAGTAGACTAGCGTATACCTTCTCGACCCATACAGATGGGCGATGGATGATCTCATATCCATTGGTGTTTGACATCAGAGATGATATACGGGTGCTCAGTGGAGACTGGGTACACTGGACGGACTCGCCGAGAACTCCCAGATGGTATTATACCTTACGTCAGATGGCAGTTCTCTGGTGACACTGGTACAGAGTAGTCTGTTGACCCAAGATCGTCATAGAGTCTTGTGTGGTTCCCACTGTGCTTTGATTTCCATCTTACCACGTCCAAGAGGGTGTGCAAAACGGTGGTTTTTGGATACAGTCCCGAATTACATGGAGGCAATGAGCGATAGGAGGGGATTCGTCTCTCCCGGTATAGGGAGTTGATGTTGCGCTGTGTTCGATTGGCTATAACCGGAAATCCCTGGCCAGGGTTGCTGAGATTTACTGGTAAGTGTTACCAGTAGTTTCTCGAATTGTTATAGAGCTCAGATCGACACGACTTATCGAGCTATTGGGGTCTGACGTTTACCACCCCTAGGCGAGATATGCGACATATCAGACGACGAGACCGGACTGTATGGTAAGTGTTACTGGTTGGATTCACAGGAGTGTGAGCGGGCTCGCTCGTCGATCTTCTGATCGCTCAATACCCGGGTGGCCGTTACGTTTAGCAGACCGCTTGCGGCTTGTGTGTTAGTTATGTATATGCCCTAGAGGCCATTGTTGTACATATGATGTATATTATAATGGATGCTTGGATATATATAGAGATGACTTTCTTGCTCGTCATGATAGTATGCTATTTGGTTTCACTTTATCTTAACATGTTGACTTGTATTGGTTTACTGTTTTACTCTCACATGTTGATAAAGCCCTTAGGATCTGTACTCGACTACTGGGACTATGATGAGATCATACTAGTGGGGCCGCGGTAGTCGATGAGTACATCCTATAACTGTTCCTAATCGGGGGTATATCGAGACAGGGCATCGATACACCAGAGTAGACTAGCGTATGCGCATCTTGACCCATATGATGGGCGATGGATGATCCCATATCCATCAGTGTTAGACATCAGAGATGGTGTACGGGTGCTCAGTGGAGACTGGGTACACTGGACAGACTCGCCGAGAACTCCCAGATGGTGATATACCACACGTCAGATGGCAGTTCTTCGGTGACACTGGTACAGGGTAGTCTGTAGACCCAAGATCGTCATAGAGTCTTGTGTGATTCCCACTGTGCTTTGATTTCCACCTTACCACGTCCAAGAGGGCGTAAAAAACGGTGGCTTTTGGGTACAGTCCCGAATCACATGGAGGCAATGAGCGATAGGAGGGGATTCGTCTCTCCCGGTATAGGGAGTTGATGTTTTGCTGTGTTCGATTGGCTATAACTGGAAGTCCCTGGCCAGGGCTGATATAGAGATTTACTGGTAAGTGTTACTAGTAGTTTCTCGACCCGTTATGAGCCACACATCGATACGACTTATCGGTTACTGGGGTCTGACGTATACCACGCCTAGACTTGATATGCGACATATCAGACGAACAGACCGGACTGTACGGGAGTGTTACTGGTTGGATTCACAGGAGAACGCACAGGCTAGCTTGTTGATCTTCTGATCGCTCAATACCTGGGTGGCTGTTACGTTTAGCTGACCGCTTGTAGCTTGTGGGTGTTTGATATGATCATCACCTGCTACCGGCGTATTGACGATTCTTTAGAGTCCTACACAGAGGTTTCTTGGCTCAGGCGAAACGGAGTAGAGGCACATATGTGATATGTGCAGGACCGAGAATAATGCGATATGGGATACCGTATTATTATCTCGGTATATTAAGATATGAACCGGGTCATCGGATCAAGTGTTGATTCGATGAATCGGTACATGATATATTAGTCGGTATTATTCGATATAGCCGGATCGTCGGATCAAGTGTTGATTCGATGATTTAATGTATAATAATATATATGATATATTGTATTACATTATCTAATATTGGCTCGCTTTATTATTTCATTTTCTCAGTGGATGATACATTGATATATATGCGATATATGTTAATTGTATTATTTTCCTTTGTTGCAAATATATAATATATATGTGATATATATTATTGTGACATGATATGATTAATTGTTAAACATGTTTAAGGATGATTAATTGAGGTTAGGGTTTGATTAGGGTTGGATGCTTCATGCACCTTCTAGAAGCTTTGTTCTTTTGTCATTCTTAGGATATTTTTGGATGACACTTATTTAACCCAACCAAACCCTAACTCTAGTTATTTCTCTACTAAATCCTAGCCACTCATCCTTGACCATGGTTAACAAATCAATCATATAGTCTTCTTTCTATTCATCACAAAAGGATTAATATGATTTTTGATTTTCCATTATCATCTTCTTCTCTCTTGAAAAGCTTGCTAGAAAATCCTTAAGTGATGAATAAATATGAGAAAATGATATAAAAAGAAAGCAAAATTACTACTCTCTCATCCTCATCTCATCTAGCCCATGGGATTAGTGTGTTCATCTCTTTTGAGTGAGAAAGCTTGAGTCTTTGCAACTTTGAGGTAGATCATCGGAGATTTGGAATACTTCAAGCTAGCATGGATCGTTCGAGTCGTGGAGCCTCTCATGAGTCCGGGAGATCGTGGATCGCGGCAAAGGGACTTCTACTCGGAGCTTGTGAAGTGAAGGAGCGGACTACAAAGGTTGTAATCCCCCATACTTAGATAAAAGTTATCATCTTGCATGTTAAACCCTAATAATCTAGCAAAGATCCCGGCTTTGGGTTGTTCGGCACGTCTAAATTTTTATCCGGGCATGTTTGATGCCTTTTGAACCTTCACAAGAGTGCTTAGGAACCCTACAGTGGTATCAGAGCCTAGCTAGAGCATTAGGCGATGTGTTTACGAAGTTAAAACTCCGATCGAACCCGAAACGACGAAACTAGACCCCTCTCTGGAAATTTTTTAAATTTTGGGATTTTTCTGAATTAAAATTATGTAAAAAAATCAGCAGGGAATTCTAAGAATTAACATAAAACCCAACCCCCCAATTCGATCAAACGGCGGCGGAATCGCGGCGTAAGCAAGCTTACGCGGCGGTTCCGCGGCGGATTGATAGGATTGTGACACGTGGCTTTTATGGTAATGTCCGTAGGTGCTTGTTGATGCTTCTGGGTATTTCTAATCTGTTTCAGGTGTTGAAAATTCTGGGGTTTGTTTTGTAATAGTAGACTCGATCGGAAATTTTAAATTCGTATTTCTTTCCGGATATTTAGAAATTGTTAAACTATTTGAACGGATATCATTAACTCACTGTTTCCCGGTACGGCAAACTTTCAAGTGTTGAAATTTCTTCGGGTTTAAATCTTTCGGAAAAATTGTACAAGTTAAGCGGTGGACCCTCTAGAAGACAACAAACCTTAACTCGATTATGTGACCGTCTTGAACTGCCTTTTGAACCTTCGGGTTTGGGGCAGTACGGCGTGCCACATGTGAGGCGTTGGCTTGACCCTTCTACGGCTGGATCACCGGTACTGTGACATATTCTGGGATTATTTGAACTCCGCTCAAGTGTTGAGCAGTTTAGGAAATTTTGGGTGTTTGATTATCTGTTCGAAAAGTTTAATACTGTCTATTTATCTGGAATGTTATTCAATATGTGGAATTCATAGAGTTGGGCATGAAATGCGAAGTATGTGATATTTCGGATTTACGATGTCTAAAGTGATTGTGGATTCCAAATGTTGTAGTTTTACACTTTCTTTTCTGTGACCGTAAGTGTAATATGTGATATCGCCGGTTTCGTTGCTATATGTCAACGACAATTGGGATGCGCATATTTACTTACGTTGATGATATGTGATATTATGTGTTGCTGTGATATGTTATATTGGATCGTCGCGTTCAGAATAGCCGGGGGTTTTATGTGAGATGAGGGTTTTTATTTTCATTCATGTAAAATTCATTTGTAATGTAATATTCTTTTATTTGGGGCGCTTCCAGGTTGCGGTTGCTGTCACCAGTGTATATAATTTACTTTTCCGCATTAGGTAGACCTAAGGAGGGGAGCACAAGTAACCGGGTTCTAGGGTCCAGTGGGAGGCCATCTCGAGGAGTCGAGACCGGGTCTCCTAACCCTAGAATTGGCAGTGTTACTTGCCGCTCTCGTAGGGGTCTTGGGATGTGGGTTTGGCTATTCGTCGCGACCGTGGAATCCTTGTTTTATACAGGCTCGTATTGAAAACACGGACGTCCTAGTATATCCAATATTTCATATATGTTCTTCTGCTGCAATGTTCTGTGATGAGATCATATTACTGCCTGAGACGAATGCTTATACTATATATATATGCTGATATATAAATATTACTGCTTTCGTTTCTTCTGTGATGCTTGGGAAGCATAAGCTGATGGGATTTTTATTAATAAGATTAATAAAAGAAAAGAAACCTAAAGATGTTGTAGAATCAAAACATTATAAAAAGGGTAGCTACAGTTTTTCTTTGCACAGTGATATATACGATATATCCTGCACCTTATTCGATGGGGAAAGAGCCGACGATCCCTTCACCGGGAGTGACTTCTTTAGCGAAACTGGCAGATGCTACAAAACTCGGTTTGTCTTTTGATTGCTTTTAGTGTTTTGCTTTGCACAGCGGTATAAATGATATATCCAGCACCTTATTCGATGAGGAAAGTGTTGGATATATATGCCCTAGAGGCCTACATTGTATAGGAAGCTTGGGATATGTATGTACATGACAGTCTTGCTTGATATGATAGTACGCTATTTGGTTTGACTTTGTCTTAACGTATGATATATTTTACTTGGTATTTATATATATATGTTGATAAAGCCCATAGGGTGTTTGTCTGACTACCGGCGTTGTGATGGCAGTCATACTAGTGGGAGCTGGATAGTCAATAGGCACACCCTTAGATGTCCCTGGTCGCAGGAGTATCGAGATTGGGCATCAATACTCCGGAGTAGACTGGTGTATACATATCTAGACCCTGATGAGGGGCAATGGATTGGTCCCGCAACCATTGGTGGTGTTCACCTAAGATTGTATACAGATGCTCACTGGGTGTGAGTACACCGGACAGGACTCGCCGAGAACTGACTGGATGGTATTATACCTAACGTCAGATAGCAGTTCTCAGGTGACATGTGTGCAGATAGTCCGTTGACTTAAGGTCATCATTTGTCTCGTGTGAGTTCCCACTGTGCTTTGATTATTACCCTACCACGGCTCAAAGGAGTCGTGCAAACAGGTTTCAGTTGGGCACAGTCCCGAGCCATGTGGAGGCAGTGAGTGACTGTTAGGGATTCGTCTCTCCCGGTATAGGGAGTTGATATCGCACGGTGATCGGTTGGTCATTACCATAAGTCCCTGGCCAGGGCTGATTGAGAATTACTGATAGGTTGATCAGTAGATTCTCGGATGGTGATAGAGCCATACCGACACGACTTGTACAGTTATTAGGGGTCTGACGTCCACCACCTCCCTAGACTATACATGCGATACTCTTAGACGAACAGACCGGACTGCGCGGATATTGTCACAGACAGGCTCAGTAAGATTTCAGATGGGTTACCTCATCAGCTTTCTTATCGACAACTACCTGGGGACCGTTACGTACAGCTAGTGCCGCTTGCGGTCTGTGGTTAAACCCACTGCCAGCGTAGTAGTCTTTAGAGTCCCACATAGAGATTTCCCAAACCTAGGCGAAAAGATATAGAGGTCGTATGGTTTTACGACAAAGGTTCGGACGCATACGTGTTTGAACGCACGTACGACATTCGGACAGTTTTTACTAGCCGGCTTTGGTTTAAGCCAGATTCTAGTATCAGGTTATTGGATTTATACAGTCTAAAGTTTTTCCGTGTTTTCACGGATGAGAGGGGCGTTCTCGTAATTTTCCGAGAAGCTTCTAGAAGGTGATGACTTGGAGGGAGAGGTGGCATTCTCATTTATTGAATTAGTGACTCATTGTGAGTGATTCATCATATCATTAATGCATCATTAATTGCTTAATGACTCACATGATGAATCACCCACTTGAATTATTGAAACATGATGAATAATCTCATATTATTCATTTCTTTATAATTCATTATGTTTCATATATCAAGTGAGAAGCTTTTTCTTTATCATATATTATTATCATTATCATCTTCTCACTCTCTCTCTTCAAGTTCTCTCTCCTTCACCAAACCTAATCCTACCCTCATGAGTTGAGAACAAGGATTAAGAAAGACTAATTACTCCATAACCTATCTCTACATCACCTTAGCTACTCTATTTAGCAACTAGAGAAACTAAGTAACCTCAAGTTTAGAGGTTATAACTTGGATTAGGGTTCTCGGGTGGATCGTCTATCACGGGAGAAAGCCGAAGAGGACGTGGAGATCCAAAGAGGCCGTAGATAACATTAAGACGAAGGACTAGAACCGTTTGGTATAATCTCTTAACATAGTAGTTTAGAACTCTATAGCTTTTGTTAAAACTTGTTTAGCAAACGATTCATACGGTTAATCGATGTTTGATCATAGAACAAGATTGTTATTCATATTTCCGCCTCCCCATAAGTATTGGGGTGTTGAACATCGACTTACAGTGGTATCAGAGCCTAGCTAAACAATATTTAACTTACTTGCAAATTTTTATGAATTTCGAACGGAAAAAACGAAACCGGAAAAGCCCGAAAATATCAGTTTCTGTCGATTTTTAAATGAAGTCCAAAAATTTTTCAGGGATGTTCAGAAAGCTTGTAATGACACCAGAAGAACACCCAAGAAAATTGGGGTCATGATTCGACTAAAGAGCCGCGGAACCGTGGCGGATCCCACACGATCCGCCGCGATTCCGCCGCCGAGTTGGTGAGTCATGAACCCAAATTTCTTGGGTGGGTTCTCTGTAATATTTGGGATTTTCTGGAATATTTAATTTTTGCTCAGGTTTCAAATTTGCAGAGAAGTATTGGAGCAAGATTAAAAGTGTTTAATCGATCGAAATTATACAGTATTTGCTTGTTGGATTATATCTGTGATTGTATAATGTGTTCGTAAACCTCCCCTAACTGCTAGTATGTCAGTTGGCAGGGGGTTGCACATTTCTGAAATGGATTTTAACTGTTTGTGTATATAAACTATATTGGACTGTTGTGGTGATTAGCCGGGTTTTGTGATGGGTTATTGTATTAATTCATTTGATGTAAATGTAACAAGTTGTAATATTATTTTGCGGGGCACATCCAGGTTGCGGTTGTAGCCACCGTTGTATTATTTCTTTTTACTGTTTTTGCTCCTAGGATAGACCCAAGGTGGGGTGCACAAACTACCGGGTATTTTGAAGTGTTGGGACAGACCGCTTCACTTCTGGTACTTGGCGGGTAGTTTGCCGTACCCGTAGGGGTCTGGGGTGGGAAAATGGCTATTCATCACAACTGTGTAATCCGTCTTTCATTGCAGGCTCAAATGAAATGCGGATTGCTTGCAAATCCAATATTGTTTATCTGTGATCTGGAATGCCTATTATTGCGTCTGACGAATGTACAATATCTATATATGATAGCTATTTAGACGTCGCTTATGTTTTACACCCGCGCTAGCCCAGCCCCCGCTCTGTCGTTAGTTAAGTAACCTAACGGGTGATGACGGGACCCCGTGGCGAATGCGGATGGCATAAGAGGACGTTGTATTTTCGTTGTTATCTGTAATGATAGGTTAAAGATGGGACGCATTATTATTAATGCAAAGAAAATAAAACCTAAACTGAATCGTTGGAACAATTTCTAAAAACCACTCGGTTTTCTTGAAAAAACAAAATTTTAAATGCGGAGCTTAAACCACTCCTTTAAACAAAAGCTATCATAGTTCCTTCGATCAAATCAAGTTCACTACATTAACGGTTTTTTGCCAAAAACCAGCCGTAACCCTCCGTCGTTTCAGATAGACAGCACATCGTATTCATGCTATGCTTGTTGACCTACGTCAAGGCATAGTGTATGGTAGCAGTGTGTGTGCCTATTTGTTGCATAGATAGATGCATTAGTTTAATACAGACGTACACCTTGTTGGCCTACGTCAAGGGCTTGTACGATGTATTTAAATTGATCAGGACAACGACGGGTAGAACTTGACTTGCGTCTTATGACTTGTTGGCCTACGTCAAGATCTATAAGAGCTTGGGGTAAAAAATCACATCGGGAGTTTCAAACATAAAGGAAACTTGCAGATTTAGCTTACCTTCTGGAGTGTGGTGACTAGAGTGGCTTCCATCTAGGGCATCATACAATGATAGTTGGATCCCGATCCCACTGATGAGTAGGATTACTCTCGGGAATTTCTCTCACTTAACAATCAATGCTATAAACCAAGTAGGTGCCTAGAAAGGTGTCAGAGGGGCTACGCCTCCAGGGAAAAGAGGTTCTTTAATTAAGGAACTTCGCGAAAGCGTTGGAAAATCTCCCTCGAAGTACCAACACCAGCCTGGCTGAAAGGTTAAGCAAGTATTGTGACGTGTGATTAAATCCTGACTAGTTCTTCTTTTAGGTTTTGAAGAAGGATTTGAGGAAACAGTGGGAGCCATCCTGTTTAGAAAAAATATTAACCAATCTAAACTTGCAAGAGCATATGCTGAGTGTTTTCTTTTCTCTCTCTCTGGCAGCTACCATGACTGGACTAAAACTATTACTTGAAAAGAATATACTGACCGGGCAGAACTATAAAGATTGGCTAAGAAACGTCAATATTGCACTGACTTATGACAAAGTTGCATATGTTACCACCGCTGTTCCTCCCCTTATCCCAGGACCAGATTCCTCAGTTGCGGACAAGGAAGTTCGTAAAACCTGGGATCTAGACTGTGAGCGAGCTAAGTGTATCGTGCTGGCGTCCATGAATAATGAACTCCAGAAACAGCACGAGAGTATGGATATTGCATCCATATTCCTCCATTGCAAGGAATTGTATGGTGAACACTCCCGTATTGCGAGGTACGAAACCTCAAGGAAACTCTTCCAGATGAGGTTAGCTCCAGGATCGCCTGTTGGAGAGCACGTCCTCAAAATGATCATCCTCATTGAGAAACTCGCAAACCTGGGATGCGTGCTAGAGAACGATTTGTATATCGACTTAATTTTGCAGTCCCTTCCCCACACCTTCTCTCAGTTCGTGCTGAACTTCAACATGCACGAAATGGAAGCGGATCTTCCAAAGCTCCTCAATATGTTGAGGGTAGCAGAGACCTCCTTAAAAAAGGAGAAGACCCCCGTTCTGTATGTTGGCCAATCATCTTCTTCTAAATCTAAAGCGAAAGCTAAAGGGAAGAAGAAGATGAAAGCCACCAAACCGAAGGGTGGGGTCAAGAAGGTGCAGGGAACGAACAAGGCAGGAAGGGTGAAGACAGAAAAGAACGAGTGTTTCTATTGTCACAAGCAGGGGCACTGGAAGAAGGATTGTCAGGCCTTCAAAGCCAAGGACATGAAGCAAGCTGTTGCTTCTACTTCAGGTGTGTTCGTAATCGAAAATTGTCTTTCAGTTAACTCTACTTCATGGGTACTTGATACCGGTTCTGGTTCTCACATCTGTAATTCTTTGTAGGATCTGAGAAATAGTAGAGTACTGGGGGCAGGTGATATGACTCTCCGGATGGGCAATGGAATGCATGTAGATGCAGTTGCAATAGGGGAATATCACCTAGGGTTGAATAGTGGACACATTTTGGTATTGTATAGCTGTTTTTGTATTCCCAGTATGTTGTGTAATATTATATCAGTATCTTTGTTGTCTAATAAAGGATATAATTTTGTGCTTGAAAGAAATGTCATGAACATTCTCCTAAATCAAGAACTGATTGGGTATGGCACACTGGAAAACGGCATATACATACTTAATCAACCACAAATTTTCAATATTCAAAACACGCGTAAAAGAAAGGCTCCAGATACGAATCAAGCCTTCCTATGGCATTGTAGACTTGGTCATATAAATGAAACAAGGTTGACTAAGTTACATAAAGATGGATATCTAGATCCGTTTGAATATTCATCATATGCAACTTGTCAATCATGTATCAAAGGAAAAATGACCAAATCTCCGTTCACCGGACACGGAGAAAGAGCCACTGAACTCTTGGGACTAGTACACAGTAATGTATGTAGTCCGATGTCTATACATGCACGAAGTGGTCACTCCTACTTCATCACTTTTACTGATGACTTCTCTAGGTATGGACATGTGTTCTTAATAAAGCATAAATCCGAGGCTTTTGAGAAGTTTAAGGAGTATAAAAATGAAGTAGAGAAACAAACTGGTAAAAGCATCAAGACACTTCGATCTGATCGAGGTGGAGAATACTTAAGTACCAGTTTCCTTGAATACTTGAAAGCAAATGGAATACTCTCTCAGCTTACTCCACCTTATACACCTCAGCATAATGGTGTATCAGAAAGAAGGAATCGCACGCTATTAGATATGGTGCGATCAATGATGAGTAGTGCTGAGTTGCCACTTTCCTTCTGGGGATTTGCTCTAGAATCAGCCGCATATCTATTAAATAGACTTCCAACTAAGTCTGTACCTACCACTCCATATGAAATGGGGTGTGGGAAGAGACCATATCTCAAATATATCAAGATATGGGGGTGTCCGGTATATGTTAAAAAGCATAATCCGGACAAGCTCGAAGCACGATCGGTTTTATGCAAGTTTGTAGGATACCCCAAGCATTCAAGGGGGTACATGGTCTACCACACTGAAGAACAAAAGGTGTTTGTCGCTCGTCACATTGTCTTCTTAGAAAGCGAATTTCTTGCAAAAGAAATTAGTGGGAGCGCGGTAGAACTGGAAGAAATTCCAGAACCTCAAACTGCAACCGAAGACTTAGAAGAATCTCAGATTTCAATAGAACATGACGAACCAACGCCACTCCGCAGATCTAGTAGGCTTTCTCATCCTCCTGAAAGATACTATGGTTTTCTTCTTGATGGGGATCGAGAGGATTGCATCATCGATGATGATGAGCCAACTAGTTTTCAGCAGGCTATCACAAGTAGCGACTCAGTAAAGTGGCTGGATGCAATGAGATCCGAAATGGAATCCATGTATACTAATAAAGTATGGACTTTAGAAGTTGCTCCTCCTGGGGTAAAACCAGTTGGGTGCAAATGGATCTTCAAAAAGAAGATTGGTACATTTGGACAAGTGGAAACCTACAAAGCTAGACTAGTAGCAAAAGGTTTTCGTCAAAGACCAGGATTGGACTATGATGAAACCTTTTCACCAGTAGCTATGCTTAAATCCATTCGGATCATGCTTGCCATTGCTGCCTTCCATGACTATGAAATCTGGCAAATAGATGTAAAAACAGCTTTTCTAAATGGACATCTAGAAGAGAGTGTTTACATGGATCAACCAGAAGGTTTCTTAGACAGTGGGAGCAGAGGAAGAGTGTGCAAATTGCTTAAATCCATTTATGGGTTAAAGAAAGCATCGCGGAGTTGGAACATCTGCTTTGATGAAACAGTCAAGGAATTTGACTTTATCAAAAATGTAGATGAACCATGTATTTATAGGAAGATTGTAGAAGGAGCAGTAGTCTTCCTCGTTTTGTACGTCGACGACATACTACTGATAGGGAATGATATCCCTATACTACAATCAGTAAAGCTCTTCTTGTCACAGAAATTCTCTATGAAAGACTTGGGAGATGCATCATACATTCTGGGCATTAAGATCTATCGAGATAGATCTAATAAGATATTGGGACTTTCACAGTCCAGGTATATAGACACTATACTAAAGAGATTTAGTATGGAAGATTCCAAGCACGGCAATATGCCCGCTTGTCACGGAATCACCCTCTCCAAAGAGATGTCTCCAAAGACTGATGAAGAGAGGGCTTGCATGGGCATTATACCCTACGCTTCGGCAGTAGGATCAATAATGTATGCGATGTTATGTACCAGACCAGATGTAGCTTAAGCACTTAGTGTGGTAAGCAGGTATCAATCGGACCCAGGTGAGAAACATTGGATAGCGGTGAAGAACATTCTCAAGTACCTGAGAAGGACTAAGGAGATGTTCTTGATTTACGGCAATAGGGACCTCCAGGTAGAGGCTTTTACCGACTCCGGCTTCCAAAGTGACAAGGATGATTCTAAATCTATTTCGGGTTTTGTGTTTACCCTCAATGGAGGAGCGGTATGTTGGAAGAGTTCCAAACAAGATACCGTCGCAGACTCAACTATGGAGGCTGAGTATATAGCTGCAAGTGAAGCCGCAAAAGAGGCTGTCTGGATAAGGAAGTTCATTTCTGAACTTCAGGTGGTTCCATCCATTGCCAATCCAATACCTTTGTATTGCGATAACAATGGCGCTGTAGCTTTAGCGAAGGAACCAAGGTCCCATCAGAAATCCAGGCATATCTTAAGGCGGTTTCACCTGATCAGGGAGATCGTGGATCGTCGGGAGATCGAGATACGGAGAGTAGACACAAAAGACAACACGGCAGATCCATTCACCAAGGCCATTCCTCAAGTACAGTTCGAGAGGTTTTTTGAGATGTTGGGCATGCGGTACGCAAGTAACTGGATCTGGTAGAGACAGTGGGTACTCATTGCGCCAATTATAGGCCTTAGTGCAAGTGGGAAATTGTTGGATATATATGCCCTAGAGGCCTACATTGTATAGGAAGCTTGGGATATGTATGTGCATGACAGTCTTGCTTGATATGATAGTACGCTATTTGGTTTGACTTTGTCTTAACGTATGATATATTTTACTTGGTATTTATATATATATGTTGATAAAGCTCATAGGGTGTTTGTCTGACTACCGGCGTTGTGATGGCAGTCATACTAGTGGGAGCTGGATAGTCAATAGGCACACCCTTAGATGTCCCTGGTCGCAGGAGTATCGAGATTGGGCATCAATACTCCGGAGTAGACTAGTGTATACATATCTAGACCCTGACGAGGGGCAATGGATTGGTCCCGCAACCATTGGTGGTGTTCACCTAAGATTGTATACAGATGCTCACTGGGTGTGAGTACACCGGACAGGACTCGCCGAGAACTGACTGGATGGTATTATACCTAACGTCAGATAGCAGTTCTCAGGTGACATGTGTGCAGATAGTCCGTTGACTTAAGGTCATCATTTGTCTCGTGTGAGTTCCCACTGTGCTTTGATTATTACCCTATGATCAGTCGAAAATATTGCATATTTTAACCGGCAATTTCCTTATCATTTGCATCCATATAGAAGTGTACGGTATTCATAATTCACATATTAGCAAATCGGTCGCAAAATATCAGATTACATGTATTCGACCTTAAAACTGGCATTTCTAGGGAAATTGACTGCATTGCATTACATGGCATATTTTCTATATCTTGCAACCCGTGTTTCGAAGTCTGTGCAGGAAAAGAAAGCTTGCTCGATCATTACAGTGCCCGACCATTACAATCGCTCGTAAACTCATTGAACTCAAATCTGGTATCAACACAGAAGATGAAATACAAATCTAAACATCAAAGGAAGCTACAAACAGCAGTACCAATCAACAGAAGAAAAACCAAGGCCCAAGCCCATCAATGCGCGGCGGAAGGGCGGCCTAAAGGCACATATTGCGGCGGTTGCGCGGCGGGTCCAAGGGTTCAGACTCTCAAATTTCACCAAAACTCCTGTTTCAGTGGCTACAGCTCAATAATGCACACAAACTTCCAGAAAACTCCAAAGACGTCCACCAGATCAGCAAACACCCAAACTAGCCTAATCTTTCTAGAACTTTCCCTAAACCCTAGCTTAAACCCTAAGCTAACTCCTAACAAACTCCTTCTAGAAACTCTTCAACAAACTTTGGGAGGGAAAGTTCTAATTCAAACCTAAACCTAGGGTTTGGGAATCTATAAATAAGACCCTAGGCTCATCATTTGGGGAGAATTCAACCTTGGGAAAGCTTAGAAAAATCAATCCCATTCTTCATCTTCCTCTTCCTCAAGTTTAGTGAGAGAGCTTGTAGGAAACCCTAACCCTAAATCCAACAACAATTCAAGATCTTGAGTGCAAGCCAAGCAAGATGCCTTCAACCCTTTTATGAGCCGAGCCGATCTTCAATCGGGCAAGAGATCAAAGTAGATCCACGATCCACGGAGACGAGCGAAGCCGAGTCAACGATCGATTTCTTCTTCTTGTAGATTCTTGAAAGAATGTATTGAAATTGTTGATTAAATAAAAGGTGATATTCTTTTATCTTGTTTTCTTTAAATTCCGCATCATGTTATCATTACTATTCTTGAATATTGTCTTTGTGGTGATGTGTGAATAAAACTCCGCTCGTCGAGGAGTCGAAACGATCTTTAGTATGATGATGTAACAAATTTGTAATCGATTCTTGAATCCCACGAGTTTGTAAACCGTAGCAAGTTCAAGAATCGACGACCCAATTCGTTGCGATGCTTTCTTGATCGACATCGCTCGAGATTGGGGAGTTCCGATCGTTTCTTGAAATTGCTAGAGGCTAGAATATAAATGGTATCCTCGAAAGAACAAGGGTTAAGAGATGAAACCCTAATTTCATCAAGAAAACCCTAACTCTCGTCGATCACCATTGATCTAGTATCAATTCTTCGAAGGACAAGAACACGAAACCCTTTAGATTGCATCACGTCTAAAGATCCGATCGATTCCTACGAGCCTCTCTTATATTCTTGATTGTTGATTGGAAATACTATCAAAACAACCGATTCTTGATTGTTTATAGTTTCTTGATTCTTGAGTAAAGAATAGTGACACTCGAATACAAATCACATCTTGAATCATGTTTTCGTTTATTGTTGTTTAACATTTCATTTCAAACGTATCAAAATACAATTGAATTGCACAATCCCTGTGGACGATCCGCACTCATTCATTAACTACATCCGACACCGTGGTTTGATTGCGGTCAATATAATTTTTTGATTGTCGTTACTTTTTACATATACACGTCAGAAAATGAATCAATCAAAATGGCGCCGTTGCCGGGGATCGCGCTAATTCATTTGCATTTATAGTTTGAAGTGAAAGAATTATTACGTTTTACTTCTTGAAATCAAAATTCGTACAAACTCTTACACGTGTGTTGTGATTTGATTGCAAGGTGATCTGGAGCATTCTGTTCTGTGGAAAAATTTGTTTGAATATATCAGAGAGCTGTAGATAGCAACAGGAGCTTGCTGAAGAAAAATTGTTCACTGTTCCCAAGAACTGACCGCTCATCCGCGGCATATATATGGTTCTTGCGGCGGAAGCGCCGCATACTTGAGGGTTCTCTGGAAAATTTTCCAGCAGGTATTTTCTTGCTCTCTCCTCTCACCCTTTTTAGCTCCAACTAACCCTTTGCTGCAGGATTCTTTGCAAATAAATCGCAGCGCGCAAAAGCAAAAATAAAATTGTGTGTGATTTTGATTTCTTGGTTGTTTGCATTCTAATACGGAAATTTAAGGGGCACGACCAAATCCAAATTAGGTGGGGATTTCATTACCCTTCCTAGGCCCCGAAAATCGTCAAACTTGCATCCGCATTACCTCCATTAACTAAAAGAAATCTAGAGAAGACTCTAAGGACTGTCGCGCTCAATAGGACAAGAGAAGGTCGTGGGTAATTCATTGCTTATCCGCGTTTTCTTGTGGTGCCTAAGGCGAGTGTGTCTAAGGCTAGTGGTTATTAATTAGGTCCACTGTAGTGGTGGTTCCTTCCCACTTACCTGGCACTTATCCGGCCACAGGGGGACAAAGAGGAAGTGGAGGATTCTATCCTGCGGCTTGTCTTTTGGCAGTTAGGAGCGGTCTAGAGATCGGACCTAGGTGACCATTAGATTCTAGGGTTTGTGTGCTGCATTTGTTTTGTCGCATCATTTTTTCAAAATCCGTCCCTTTTTCAAAGCAAGCACCGCATTCATTCATCCCTAATTATAAGTCAACGCTGCCACTTGTACTAACCCTTTTTAGTACAAGATAGGCTGGACACGGGATTCTAGTGCCCGTTTAGTCCGCGTACCTTTTATCGACTCCGAAGTCGATAATTCTCCATTTACCTTTTCTTTACCCACTACCACACCCACATCGATGGATCCGAATCCATCAAACTTCTTTAACCCTAATCTGCCACCGTCCGTTGGTGCGCAGAATCCTACTCCACCCCACATTTCTCTCCAGGAAAGATGCTATCCACATAGAGGTCCTCTTTCGACCTGCTTATCCACACCACCAGCCAATGGGGACAACTTTGAAATAAAGCCCCAGTATATCAATCTTTTACCCAAATACCACGGACTCGAGACCGAGGACGCTTACGTTTTCATTACCAAATTTGAAAACGTATGCGCAATGATGGGTACGTCTCAACTTTCAGTGGATGCGATGCGTCTACGACTTCTTCCATTTACTTTGTGCGATATAGCCGAGAAGTGGCTATATAACACCACCGCACACTCTATTACGAATTGGGAAGAATTCGTCGCTGCATTCCTTAAGAAATTTTACCCAGTCCAAAAGACGGCTCGAATCCGTAGCGAACTGAACCAATTTGCCCAGCTCCCTGCCGAACCATTTTCAAAATACTTTGAACGTTTCAAGGATCTATTGGTTCAATGTCCTCACCACGGCATCCCGAGATGGGAGCTTTGCCGAATCATATATGAGGGCAGTAACCCTAGCACTAAACAGAGCCTTGAAAACATGTGTCAAGGTACTTTTATGACCAAAGATGATGGGGAAGCTTGGCGATACTTAGAAGAGTTCACTGAAAAGTCACTAATTTGGGAGAGTGGAACACAACCATTGAATAGGGGTGGCGTACACCAAATAGATGTGTCCATAGGTGTTCGAGCTGAAATGGCAGCAATGCAAAAGAAGCTCGACGCTATGGAACACAAATTTGCAGCAGCCTCCCTAAACCCAATGTCACTCCCCAAAACTGTTTGTGGGTGCTGTTCTGATCCGTCACATTTAACGGAAGAATGTCCATTAAACTCTGCGTTTCAAGGTCACGAGCATTCTAATGCCGCATTTCAAAGACCTCGAAACGATCCATATTCTTCCAGTTACAATCAGGGTTGGAGGAACCACCCGAATTTTGCTTGGAACCAAAACCAATCTCAAAACACGGTTCCAAACACGAATCAATTTCAACGGGCTCTTCCTCCACCACAACAGCAACCCCTACAACTCACTCAGCACCCCTACCCGTCACAAAATTTCCAAAATCAGGGCAACACTCCTGCACAGTCTAATCCTATGCAGCCCTGCTTTGACGAGTTCTCTCAATTCACTCAAACCATGAAATCACTTTTATCAAATTTCATGGATGTTTCGACTGAAGTTAGATCTTCCGTCAGTGAAATAAAGAAAAACTCAGCGTCCCAAGCTGAGAGTATTCGCACGATGGAAGCTGAAATCGCACGCTTAAAAGCCGAAATGAGTGCGAGAGAAAAAGGGAAACTTCCCTCTCAACCCTTACAGAATCCTGGGCATTACAATGTAAATGCCATTACCACGTTGAGATCGGGAAGAGTGCTGAACAATCATGTCGGGGAAAATATTGATAATACTGAAAATCATATCAACACCCCGGCTGAGTCTTTCCCACACACACACACTTCACCTTCTGACCCTTCTTCTTCTACCAAACCACCTTCGCACGAGCCTATTCTCCATTTCCCCTTAGGCTCAACACCTTCACCCAACCCTTATAGTTCTCCACAGACGGTCCCCACACCTCCTTTGGGACCTCGTCTACCCCCCTTTCCTTCTCCTATGATGGACCCCGCGCTTATTGCGAAAGCACCTTACCCGAACCGGCTAAGGGCTAATAGAACGAGTCCTCATATGGAGAAAATTTTAGAGATGTTCAAACAGGTTAACATCAATATCCCTCTCCTAGATGCGATTCAGCAAGTCCCCGCTTATGCGAAGATTCTTAAGGACTTGTGCACTAGGAAGAGGAAGACCCAAGTGCCGAAGAAGGTCTTTATGTCTAATAACATCAGCACTGCTTTTATACCCCAGCTTCCAAAGAAAAGAAAGGACCCAGGTTGTCCTACAATATCGATTTCGATTGGGGGTAAAAACATAAATCGTGCTCTTTTAGACCTTGGCGCGAGTGTTAACCTGTTACCTTATTCTGTCTATGAGCAATTAGGGATTGGAGAGCTGAAACCTGCTCATTGCACTCTCCAGATGGCAGACCGATCTATCACCAAACCAAGGGGTGAATTAGAGGATGTGTTAATAAAGGTCGGGGAATTTGTTTTCCCTGTAGACTTCATTGTGCTAGACACACATCCTGTAGCAAACCCCCGGGGCCAAATTCCGGTGATTCTAGGTCGTCCTTTCCTTGCCACTTCCAACGCTGTTATCAACTGTAGAAATGGTTCAATGAATTTATCATTTGGAAATATGACCATTGAACTAAATATCTATAAAGTTGGAAGTCAGCCGTCAGAACCCTCTGCTCATATTTTAGATATGTGCTCTATCCATGAGATCGCTCCCGATAGTTGTGGAGCTGAGGATCTTTGCTTTACTGATCTCGATGACATTAGCACATCTCTGTTTGACTTAGCACAAGATCTTAGTGAGGACACTTTAGCTACACATGAGTCCTGCACTTCTGACTTTTCTCCACCCGAGTCTGTATCTTTCACAGGCTCTGAGCTTCTTTGTAGATCCAAAAATCAATCTATGACCCTTCCTTCTATCATTTCTCCGCCTGAGTTAGATCTCAAAATTTTACCTTCTCACCTGAAATATGCATATCTTGGTGAGAACGAGTCATTACCGGTTATCATTTCTGCTTCTCTTGCATCAGAGCAAGAGAATGCCCTTTTATCGATATTGAGATCTAACAAAGAGGCGTTTGGTTGGAGTATGGCGGACATCAAAGGGATTAGTCCCTTGATAGTTGAACATCATATACATGTGATGGATGATGCCAGACCGACCCGAGAACCACAGAGACGGTTGAATCCCGTCATGAAGGAAGCTGTCATGAAAGAAATCATCAAGTGCTTAGATAATGGTATTATCTACCCCATCTCCGATAGCCAGTGGGTGAGTCCTATACATGTCGTTCCTAAGAAATCCGGCATCACAGTTATCACAAATGAGGCGAATGAGTTGATTCAGACACGCGCCCAAACTGGGTGGCGTGTATGCATCGATTATAGAAAACTCAACGCTGCTACGAGGAAAGACCATTTTCCTCTACCATTTATTGATCAAATGCTGGAACGCTTAGCGGGACGAGAGTTTTATTGTTTTATGGACGGATACTCAGGCTACAATCAGGTCCCCATCGCCAAAAAGGATCAAGATAAAACCACTTTTACTTGTCCTTTTGGTACCTTTGCTTACAGTCGCATGCCCTTTGGGTTATGCAATGCTCCCGCTACCTTTCAGCGGTGTATGATGGGGATATTCTCTGATATGGTAGAGAATTTTTTGGAGATCTTTATGGACGACTTCTCGATTTTTGGAGACTCTTTTTCTGATTGCCTAGCGAATCTAGACGCTGTTCTTACTCGTTGCAAAGAGAAGAACTTGACTTTGAACTGGGAAAAATGCCACTTTATGGTCCAAGAAGGAATAGTCCTTGGACATGTCATTTCACAGAAAGGCATTGAGGTTGACAGAGCTAAAGTAGATGTCATTCAAAACCTGCCTCATCCTAAAAGCGTCAAAGATATTCGCTCTTTCCTTGGCCATGCGGGCTTTTATAGGAGATTCATAAAGGACTTTAGCAAAATTGCTAGACCTTTAACACTACTCCTGGCCAAGGATACGACCTTCCATTTTGACTCGGATTGCGAGACAGCTTTCGACTCACTTAAACACTCACTCACTTCAGCCCCCGTTTTATCATCACCAAATTGGGACTACCCCTTTGAGCTGATGTGTGACGCATCTGATTTTGCAGTAGGTGCAGTCTTTGGACAGCACATCGAAAAGATGCCACACGTGATTTACTATGCCAGTAAGACCCTGAATGATGCGCAAATCAATTATACAAGCACCGAGAAAGAGCTTTTAGCGGTTGTATTTGCATTAGAAAAATTCAGGCCTTACTTAATCGGCTCACCTATAGTTGTATATACTGACCATTCCGCTTTAAAACATCTTCTGGCAAAGAAAGATGCAAAAGGTCGACTAATACGTTGGATCCTACTGTTACAAGAATTTGATCTTGTTATCAAAGATAAGAAAAGATGTGAAAACGTAGTAGCTGACCACCTTTCACGCATCGTTTCTTCCCCTGTGACCCTGCCAATCAATGACTCATTCCCTGATGAACAACTCTTAAGCATATCCGCTGAACCATGGTTCAGGGATATTGTGAACTATCATGCCACGGGACTTATACCGAGCGATTGGTCAAAACAGGACAAATATCGTTTTCTTTCCCAAGTAAAACACTATTACTGGGACGAGCCCTATTTGTTTAAATATTGTCCTGATCAGATCATTCGCCGGTGCGTCCCAAATGAAGAGTTCAAGAGTGTTCTTTCATTTTGTCATGATCAGGCTTGTGGGGGTCACTTTGGTCCTAGAAAGACAGCGGAAAAGGTTTTGCAATGTGGATTTTATTGGCCGACCTTATTCAAGGACGCATTTGAGTATTGCAAAACCTGTACACAATGTCAGTATACGGGTAGAATATCCCAGAGGAATGAAATGCCTCAGCAACCCATTCTGGTTGTTGAAATGTTTGATGTTTGGGGCATTGATTTTATGGGTCCTTTTCCCAACTCCTTTGGGAATCTGTACATATTGTTGGCGGTTGATTATGTCTCAAAGTGGGTAGAAGCCATTCCATGTCGCACTAATGACAGGAAAGTTGTCATTAAGTTCTTGAAAGAGAATATCTTTTCGCGATTTGGATACCCACGCGCTATCATTAGCGATAATGGGACACATTTCTGCAACAGATCTTTCGAGACTCTGATGCGAAAATACTCAATCAACCACCGTCTTTCTACACCCTATCATCCCCAAACAAGCGGGCAGGCTGAGATCTCAAACAGACAAATCAAACTTATCCTGGAGAAAACTGTTGCTAAAAATAGAAAAGACTGGTCGACCAAATTGACAGATGCTCTTTGGGCATTCAGGACTGCATATAAGACCGACCTAGGAATGTCTCCATATAGGATAGTTTTTGGTAAAGCATGTCATCTACCTGTTGAGATAGAACATAAAGCATTGTGGGCTATAAAGGAAATAAATTTTGATCTAAACCTTGCTTGCAACTTTCGGAAGCTGCAACTTAACGAGCTAAGCGAACTCCGCGATGAAGCTTATGATAATGCTGTAATCACAAAGAATAGGACTAAGGTTTTTCACGATAAAAGCATTTTAAGGAAAACATTTTTACCTGGTCAACAAGTCCTTCTTTATGATTCACGTTTACACCTTCATGCGGGTAAGCTCCGATCTCGTTGGAAGGGACCTTTTGTTGTGCGGTCTGTATTCCCGCACGGGGCAGTAGAAGTAGAAAATGTTAAAAACGGCACAGTTTTCAAAGTAAATGGACATAGACTAAAGCCGTATTTTTCCACTGACCCCACGGAGGAGCTCTTGTTCTTACAAGAGCCAGTTTATTTGGATTAAAATTCCTCCGTCTTACCTTCATATCCTGTATATCATTGCATCATCTTTTGAATGAAGGTGAGTAAAAGATAAGTTTGGGGGAAGTTCTTCACTTATGTATTTTGCCCCCACTAATAATTCCTCCCAGATTTACAGGTTTTTGTAGGTATAGCTGTCGGCAACAGTGAGGAAGGACACTGTTGAAAACAAGTTTGGGGGAGGTTTGTGCTTATTTTCGCATCATTTGCATATCATCTGCATAAGCACAAAACATTTCTTTTAAAAATCTATAAAAATTGAAAAATTTTCAAAACCCATAAAAATTTAAAAATTTTCAAATATAAAAATAATTTTAATATTTACACCTTTTTGTATATAAATAAGATAATGAAAGTTTAGATAGTGAAAAATTGCATCCATGAGATTAGAAAAATTTTAGAAAACTAAGAAAATTACAAGTTTTCTTATACGAACTAGTAATAAGTAGTTATGAGCCGTTGTCCCAAGGGTTAGTAAGATGAAGGACGTCACTAATCTGAGGATAAAAATAAGTCTGAAAAATAGTTTCTATTCTGGAAGCCAAACATTTTGAACGTGGCTACCCTGCTATTCGCACTTACACACGTCTTGAAGCCTGGGATAGTAGAGGATACCTTGAAATGCTCTTGTCTTAAAGCCAAAAGTATGAAAAAAAAAATATGTGTTTTAAAGTGGTGAGAAAAATGGATACTGGTTTTGTTATCACCGAGGGCAATAAAAATATATAGCAAAAGGGTGCTTCTTCACCTAGTGCCCCAAGGTCAACTGGTCTGGGAGTCACTGCTATGCCTGAGGTGGTGCAAGACGAGGAAAATACACCAAGCATGCAAGCACATTAGTAATCGGTCGGTTAGTACCTCAAGAAGTATTGACGGTCGCATGAAAGTGTGTAAGCAATCTCGTTTGCCAAGAAGTACTGAGGCCGATGGGCAAGGGTATGATAGCTTGAATTGAATTCTCCGGGTGTAGGGATGTCTTTACACACACGCAGGGTGATATGATCGATGTTTGGAATAAAGATAGGAATGAAGAATAAGACGATGTTTTATTAAGAGGACGTGATTTCTAACATCTTTTCATGACCATTAAGATAGGGCTCATGACAACCGAAAAGCTAGCTTAGTTGGAAACCCTAATTTTCAAAGCTTTTCTTTTACAATTCTCTTCTTTAAATGTAATATTCATGATCTTGCTTTTATTATTGGATTTTGTGGGTGCAATCCGCTGAAAACCCTCAGGAGACAACACTCCTCCTACTAGGGACACCTAGAGGTTTAAAGGCTTGTTGCACGTGCTCAGTGCAATCGTGTTGCCTACGAAAGTGTGCTAGTTAGTTTTTCTCTTTCTTTATCTTCTCCTTCTCGTTTTAATAAAACATTCGCTCGAGACGATCGAAATTAAGTTTGGGGGTATTTGATCAGTCGAAAATATTGCATATTTTAACCGGCAATTTCCTTATCATTTGCATCCATATAGAAGTGTACGGTATTCATAATTCACATATTAGCAAATCGGTCGCAAAATATCAGATTACATGTATTCGACCTTAAAACCGGCATTTCTAGGGAAATTGACTGCATTGCATTACATGGCATATTTTCTATATCTTGCAACCTGTGTTTCGAAGTCTGTGCAGGAAAAGAAAGCTTGCTCGATCATTACAGTGCCCGACCATTACAATCGCTCGTAAACTCATTGAACTCAAATCTGGTATCAACACAGAAGATGAAATACAAATCTAAACATCAAAGGAAGCTACAAACAGCAGTACCAATCAACAGAAGAAAAACCAAGGCCCAAGCCCATCAATGCGCGGCGGAAGGGCGGCCTAAAGGCACATATTGCGGCGGTTGCGCGGCGGGTCCAAGGGTTCAGACTCTCAAATTTCACCAAAACTCCTGTTTCAGTGGCTACAGCTCAATAATGCACACAAACTTCCAGAAAACTCCAAAGACGTCCACCAGATCAGCAAACACCCAAACTAGCCTAATCTTTCTAGAACTTTCCCTAAACCCTAGCTTAAACCCTAAGCTAACTCCTAACAAACTCCTTCTAGAAACTCTTCAACAAACTTTGGGAGGGAAAGTTCTAATTCAAACCTAAACCTAGGGTTTGGGAGTCTATAAATAAGACCCTAGGCTCATCATTTGGGGAGAATTCAACCTTGGGAAAGCTTAGAAAAATCAATCCCATTCTTCATCTTCCTCTTCCTCAAGTTTAGTGAGAGAGCTTGTAGGAAACCCTAACCCTAAATCCAACAACAATTCAAGATCTTGAGTGCAAGCCAAGCAAGATGCCTTCAACCCTTTTATGAGCCGAGCCGATCTTCAATCGGGCAAGAGATCAAAGTAGATCCACGATCCACGGAGACGAGCGAAGCCGAGTCAACGATCGATTTCTTCTTCTTGTAGATTCTTGAAAGAATGTATTGAAATTGTTGATTAAATAAAAGGTGATATTCTTTTATCTTGTTTTCTTTAAATTCCGCATCATGTTATCATTACTATTCTTGAATATTGTCTTTGTGGTGATGTGTGAATAAAACTCCGCTCGTCGAGGAGTCGAAACGATCTTTAGTATGATGATGTAACAAATTTGTAATCGATTCTTGAATCCCACGAGTTTGTAAACCGTAGCAAGTTCAAGAATCGACGACCCAATTCGTTGCGATGCTTTCTTGATCGACATCGCTCGAGATTGGGGAGTTCCGATCGTTTCTTGAAATTGCTAGAGGCTAGAATATAAATGGTATCCTCGAAAGAACAAGGGTTAAGAGATGAAACCCTAATTTCATCAAGAAAACCCTAACTCTCGTCGATCACCATTGATCTAGTATCAATTCTTCGAAGGACAAGAACACGAAACCCTTTAGATTGCATCACGTCTAAAGATCCGATCGATTCCTACGAGCCTCTCTTATATTCTTGATTGTTGATTGGAAATACTATCAAAACAACCGATTCTTGATTGTTTATAGTTTCTTGATTCTTGAGTAAAGAATAGTGACACTCGAATACAAATCACATCTTGAATCATGTTTTCGTTTATTGTTGTTTAACATTTCATTTCAAACGTATCAAAATACAATTGAATTGCACAATCCCTGTGGACGATCCGCACTCATTCATTAACTACATCCGACACCGTGGTTTGATTGCGGTCAATATAATTTTTTGATTGTCGTTACTTTTTACATATACACGTCAGAAAATGAATCAATCACCCTACCACGGCTCAAAGGAGTCGTGCAAATAGGTTTCAGTTGGGCACAGTCCCGAGCCACATGGAGGCAGTGAGTGACTGTTAGGGATTCGTCTCTCCCGGTATAGGGAGTTGATATCGCACGGTGATCGGTTGGTCATTACCATAAGTCCCTGGCCAGGGCTGGTTGAGAATTACTGATAGGTTGATCAGTAGATTCTCGGATGGTGATAGAGCCATACCGACATGACTTGTACGGTTATTAGGGGTCTGACGTCCACCACCTCCCTAGACCATACATGCGATACTCTTAGACGAACAGACCGGACTGCGCGGATATTGTCACAGACAGGCTCAGTAAGATTTCAGATGGGTTACCTCATCAGCTTTCTTATCGACAACTACCTGGGAACCGTTACGTACAGCTAGTGCCGCTTGCAGTCTGTGGTTAAACCCACTGCCAGCGTAGTAGTCGAGTCTTTAGAGTCCCACACAGAGATTTCCCAAACCCAGGCGAAAAGATATAGAGGTCGTATGGTTTTACGACAAAGGTTCGGACGCATACGTGTTTGAACGCACGTACGACATTCGGACAGTTTTTACTTGCCGGCTTTGGTTTAAGCCAGATTCTAGTATCAGGTTATTGGATTTATACAGTCTAAAGTTTTTCCGTGTTTTCACGGATGAGAGGGCGTTCTCGTAATTTTCCGAGAAGCTTCTAGAAGGTGATGACTTGGAGGGAGAGGTGGCATTCTCATTTATTGAATTAGTGACTCATTGTGAGTGATTCATCATATCATTAATGCATCATTAATTGCTTAATGACTCACATGATGAATCACCCACTTGAATTATTGAAACATGATGAATAATCTCATATTATTCATTTCTTTATAATTCATTATGTTTCATATATCAAGTGAGAAGCTTTTTCTTTATCATATATTATTATCATTATCATCTTCTCACTCTCTCTCTTCAAGTTCTCTCTCCTTCACCAAACCTAATCCTACCCTAATGAGTTGAGAACAAGGATTAAGAAAGACTAATTACTCCATAACCTATCTCTACATCACCTTAGCTACTCTATTTAGCAACTAGAGAAACTAAGTAACCTCAAGTTTAGAGGTTATAGCTTGGATTAGGGTTCTCGGGTGGATCGTCTATCACGGGAGAAAGCCGAAGAGGACGTGGAGATCCAAAGAGACCGTAGATAACATTAAGACGAAGGACTAGAACCGTTTGGTATAATCTCTTAACATAGTAGTTTAGAACTCTATAGCTTTTGTTAAAACTTGTTTAGCAAACGATTCATACGGTTAATCGATGTTTGATCATAGAACAAGATTGTTATTCATATTTCCTCCTCCCCACAAGTATTGGGGTGTTGAACATCGACTTACAGAAAGGGCCGACGATCCCTTCACCGGGAGTGACCCCTTTAGCGAAACTAAGAAAAGTCTCAAAAACACTCCTTTTTCAAAACTTCACTCGATTCTACGACGATATCAAGTTCATTACGCTCAGGGTTTTTCTGAAAAAACCTGCGTAGCCCTCCGTCATTTCAGATAGATATTATTTAGTATTCGTGCTATGTTTGTTGACTTAGTCAAGGCGTAGTGTACGGTAGCTAAGTAGTGTTTATCTGCTAAAACATGAGATGTGATTGGATTAGGGTATTCGCACGGCCTTGTTGACTCAGTCAAGGGTCGTATGGGTGGGTTTAATTCAATCAAGAAATGTACGGGTTGAACTTGACTTGCGATTTATGGTTTGTTGACTTAGTCAAGGTCAGAGATCGCTAGGGGCAAAATATTATCGGGAATTTCAAGTGTTGAAATTTGCAATGAGATTGCATACCTCCTATGAGATAGTTGGATCCCGATACCCACTGCGAGTAAGAGTTACTCCTGGGAGAGTTTTACACAGGACAATTAGTCATTCAAGTAGGTGTCTAGAAAAGTGTTAACGGGGTTACGCCTCTGGGAAAACGAGGTTTACTTTAATTAGGTCCGTGCGAAAGCACGGGGAACCTCCCTCAAAGTACCGACACTGATCTGGCTAAAAGATTGACGAAATTGTAGGGTATAATTAATCCCGGCTAATCTTACCTTTTAGGGTTTTAAGGTAGATTTGATAAAACCAGTGGGAGACATCCTGATTAGATAAGATAATAACCAATCTAATCTTGCAAGAGCATAAGCTAAAGTGTTTTTCTTCTCTCTCTCTCCAGGTAGCGACCATGTCATGCCATAATTAAGATAATAATATGGATGTATTGACTGAACCCAATTATTGTACTGAGCTAGGGAAAGTTGGACCCGTTCTTTCTTATAAGAGTTATAAGACTGAACAGGAAACAGGAGAATATCTGGATTCTCAAATCGCCCAAAAGAACATGCATGTTGATGCATCTTCTTCGGGTGTGTTAGTTATTGAGAACTGTTTCTCAGTTCAACCTACGTCCTGGGTATTAGATACCGGATCAGGATCCCACATATTAAATTGTTACATGGGCTACGAAAAGGTAGAGAATTAGGAAAAGGTGATCATTCCGTTCAAGTAGGGAATGGTGCAAGTATTGTAGCCAAAGCAGTTGGCGAATATCACCTTGTATTACAAAGTCGTAATACACTGATTCTAAATGAATGCTATTATATACCGAACATGATGTGCAACATTATATCAGTCTCTTTATTAAGTAAAGAAGGATATAATTTTGTAGTACAGGATAATGTTATGAACATATTCCTAGATCAAAAGTTGATTGCATCAGGCTCGTTACATAATGGCATATTCATTCTAAATCAGAATACAGTCCTGAATATACAAAACACACACAAGAGGAAAAGTTCAGATATGAACGAATCCTACTTGTGGCATTGTAGACTTGGTCATATCAATGCGACACGACTGGCTAAGTTACATAAAGATGGTTATTTGAATCCGTTCGAATTATCATCTTATGATACTTTCCATTCATGTCTCAAAGGAAAAATGACCAAAGCTCCGTTTAGTGGACACGGAGAAAGAGTTACTGAACTCTTAGGACTGATACATAGTGATGTATGCGGTCCCATGTCTACGCATGCCAGGAATGGTTCTTCCTACTTCATTACATTCACTGACGATCTCTCCAGATACGGACATGTGTTCCTGTTGAAACACAAGTCTGAAGCTTTTGAGAAATTCAGAGAATATAAGCAGGAAGTAGAGAACCAAACGGGCAATAGTATTAAGATCCTTCGATCTGATCGAGGAGGAGAATACTTGAGTAATGAGTTTCGGGATCATCTAAAAGAGAATGGGATTCTCTCTCAGCTTACTTCTCCTTATACACCACAGCACAACGGTGTATCGGAACGAAGGAATCGGACCCTATTAGATATGGTGCGATCTATGATGAGCGATGCTGAGTTACCTATTTCCTTCTGGGGATATGCGCTTGAGACAACCATATACATATTGAATCTAGTTCCGTCTAAATCTGTACCTACCACACCATATGAGATATGGAGTGGGAAGAGACCATATTTTAAACGAGTTAAGATATGGGGTTGTCCGGCCTATGTCAAAAGACAAAATCCAGACAAACTCGAGGCACGATCAGTCCTTTGCAAATTTGTGGGATATCCAAAGAATTCTCAAGGATATTTTTTCTACCATGCTGAGGAACAAAAAGTATTTGTTGCTCAACATGCCACCTTTTTGGAAAAGGAATTTCTTGCAAAAGAAATTAGTGGCAAAGAGGTAGAGCTGGAAGTGGTTCCAGAAACACAAATTACAACTGAAGATTTAGTGGAACCAGAGGATTCAGTAGTACCCGACGAACCCCAGCCTCTCCGCCGATCTAATAGGGTTTCTCGTCCACCTGAGAGATACTACGGTTTTCTCATTGATGGTGGAAGCGAGGATTGCATCATGGATGATGATGACCCGACTAGTTTCGAGCAGGCCATCACGAGTAGTGACTCTGTGAAATGGCTGGATGCAATGCGATCTGAGATGGAATCCATGTACAACAATAAAGTATGGATTTTGGAAAATGCTTCTGAAGGGGTAAAACCCATTGGGATCAAGTGGATTTTTAAAAAGAAATTTGGTGTAGATGGAAAAGTTGAGACTTTTAAAGCTAGACTTGTAGCAAAGGGTTTTCGTCAACGACCAGGTGTGGATTATGACGAAACCTTTTCTCCAGTGGCTATGCTTAAGTCCATCCGGATCTTACTTGCCATTGCTGCATACCATGACTACGAAATCTGGCAAATGGATGTTAAGACCGCCTTTCTAAACGGTGATTTAGAAGAGAGCGTGTACATGACTCAGCCAGAGGGCTTCGTAGATAGTGGGAGCAGCGGAAAGGTGTGCAAGCTGCTTAAATCCATTTATGGGTTAAAGCAAGCATCGCGGAGTTGGAACATCTGTTTTGATGTTGTAGTCAAAGAGTTTGACTTCATCAAAAATATAGATGAACCTTGTATCTATAAGAAGGTAGCAGAGGGTAAGGTTGTCTTCTTCGTATTGTACGTGGATGACATACTCTTGATAGGAAATGATATTCCTATGCTGCAATCAGTCAAGCTCTTCTTATCACAGAGATTCTCAATGAAAGATCTAGGTGATGCCTCCTGCATATTGGGAATCATGATCTATAGAGATAGATCTAAACGGATACTGGGATTGTCCCAATCCAGGTACATTGACACCATACTAAAGAGGTTTAGTATGGAAGAATCCAAGCGTGGGAACCAACCCACGATCTCTGGACTCACTCTCTCCAAAGAGATGTCTCCCAAGACTGATTTGGAGAGAGCTCGCATGCAAGGGATACCCTATACTTCGGCAGTAGGCTCTATCATGTATGTGATGCTATGTACCAGACCCGATGTAGCATACTCACTAAGTGTAGTGAGTCGGTATCAAGCAGATCCTGGAGAGAGTCACTGGACAGCTGTGAAGAACATTCTCAAGTACTTACGAAGGACTAAGGAGATGTTCTTGGTGTATGGTAACGGAGAACTCCAGGTGGAGTCCTTTACCGATTCCATCTTCCAAAGTGATAAGGACGACTCTAAGTCGCATTCGGGTTTTGTCTTTACCCTCAATGGAGGGGCGGTATGTTAGAAGAGTTCCAAACTGGATACCGTTGCAGACTCAACGATGGAGGCTGAATACATCGCTGCCAACGATGCTGCCAAAGAGGCTGTCTGGATCAAGAAGTTCATTAGTGAACTTGGAGTGGTTCCATCCATTGAGCATCCAATACCTCTGTATTGCGATAACAATGGAGCTGTGGCATTGGCCAAGGAACCCAGATCCCATCAAAAGTCCAGACATATTCTGAGGCGATATCACCTGATCAGGGAGATAGTTGATCGCCGGGAGATCGAGGTCAGGAGAGTAGATACGAAGGACAACACAGCGGATCCATTCACGAAGGCTATTCCCCATATACAGTTTGAGAGATTATTCGGGATGCTAGGTATGAGATACTGCAGCAGCTGGCCTTAGTGCAAGTGGGAGATTGTTAGTTATGTATATGCCCTAGAGACCATTGTTGTACATATGATGTATATTATAATGGATGCTTGGATATATATAGAGATGACTTTCTTGCTCGTCATGATAGTATGCTATTTGGTTTCACTTTATCTTAACATGTTGACTTGTATTGGTTTACTGTTTTACTCTCACATGTTGATAAAGCCCTTAGGATCTGTACTCGACTACTGGGACTATGATGAGATCATACTAGTGGGGCCGCGGTAGTCGATGAGTACATCCTATAACTGTTCCTAGTCGGGGGTATATCGAGACAGGGCATCGATACACCAGAGTAGACTAGCGTATGCGCATCTTGACCCATATGATGGGCGATGGATGATCCCATATCCATCGGTGTTAGACATCAGAGATGGTGTACGGGTGCTCAGTGGAGACTGGGTACACTGGACGGACTCGCCGAGAACTCCCAGATGGTGATATACCACACGTCAGATGGCAGTTCTCCGGTGACACTGGTACAGGATAGTCTGTAGACCCGAGATCGTCATAGAGTCTTGTGTGATTCCCATTGTGCTTTGATTTTCACCTTACCACGTCCAAGAGGGCATGCAAAACGGTGGCTTTTGGGTACAGTCCCGAATCACATGGAGGCAATGAGCGATAGGAGGGGATTCGTCTCTCCCGGTATAGGGAGTTGATGTTGTGCTGTGTTCGATTGGCTATAACTGGAAGTCCCTGGCCAGGGCTGATATAGAGATTTACTGGTAAGTGTTACTAGTAGTTTCTCGACCCGTTATGAGCCACACATCGACACGACTTATCGGTTACTGGGGTCTGACGTATACCACCCCTAGACTTGATATGCGACATATCAGACGAACAGACCGGACTGTACGGGAGTGTTACTGGTTGGATTCACAGGAGAACGCACAGGCTAGCTTGTTGATCTTCTGATCGCTCAATACCTGGGTGGCTGTTACGTTTAGCTGACCGCTTGCAGCTTGTGGGTGTTTGATATGATCATCACTTGCTACCGGCGTATTGACGATTCTTTAGAGTCCTACACAGAGGTTTCTTGGCTCAGGCGAAACGGAGTAGAGGCACTTATGTGATATGTGCAGGACCGAGAATAATGCGATATGGGATACCGTATTATTATCTCGGTATATTAAGATATGAACCGGGTCATCGGATCAAGTGTTGATTCGATGAATCGGTACATGATATATTAGTCGGTAATATTCGATATAGCCGGATCGTCGGATCATGTGTTGATTCGATGATTTAATGTATAATAATATATATGATATATTGTATTACATTATCTAATAATGGCTCGCTTTATTTTTTCATTTTCTCAGTGGATGATACATTGATATATATGCGATATATGTTAATTGTATTATTTTCCTTTGTTGCAAATATATAATATATATGTGATATATATTATTGTGACATGATATGATTAATTGTTAAACATGTTTAAGGATGATTAATTGAGGTTAGGGTTTGATTAGGGTTGGATGCTTCATGCACCTTCTAGAAGCTTTGTTCTTTTGTCATTCTTAGGATATTTTTGGATGACACTTATTTAACCCAACCAAACCCTAACTCTAGTTATTTCTCTACTAAATCCTAGCCACTCATACTTGACCATGGTTAACAAATCAATCATATAGTCTTCTTTCTATTCATCACAAAAGGATTAATATGATTTTTGATTTTCCATTATCATCTTCTTCTCTCTTGAAAAGCTTGCTAGAAAATCCTTAAGTGATGATTAAATATGAGAAAATGATATAAAAAGAAAGCAAAATTACTACTCTCTCATCCTCATCTCGTCTAGCCCATGGGATTAGTGTGTTCATCTCTTTTGAGTGAGAAAGCTTGAGTCTTTGCAACTTCGAGGTAGATCATCGGAGATTTGGAATACTTCGAGCTAGCATGGATCGTTCGAGTCGTGGAGCCTCTCATGAGTCCGGGAGATCGTGGATCGCGGCAAAGGGACTTCTACTCGGAGCTTGTGAAGTGAAGGAGCGGACTACAAAGGTTGTAATCCCTCACACTTAGATAAAAGTTATCATCTTGCATGTTAAACCCTACTAATCTAGCAAAGATCCCGGCTTTGGGTTGTTCGGCACGTCTAAATTTTTATCTGGGCATGTTTGATGCCTTTTGAACCTTCACAAGAGTGCCTAGGAACCCTACATTGTGGGTGTTTGATATGATCATCACCTGCTGCCGGCGTATTGACGAGTCTTTAGAGTCCTACACAGAGGTTTCCTGGCTCAAGCGAAACGAAATAGGAGCGCATATGAGATATGTGCGGGACCGAGAATAATGCGTGTATATGATACCGTATTCTATTCTCGTGATGATTGTATCGAATGGTTGTATACGATATAACCCAGTTATCGAATCGAGGATTGATTCGATAAGCCGATACATTGTATACTAGTCGGTTGTGTGCGACCTGACCGGATCATTGAATCAAGTGTTGATTTAATGATTTAATGTATAATTATATATTTGATATATTACTTTGCATTAACTAGTATTGGTTCACTTTAAAGGATTTTCTCACTTGGATGTACAAGTTGTATATGTGATATACTTTTTGTGCAAATTATTGTATCATGTTTGATGATACATGTTTGCTTGGTTAAGTGTAAAGAATTAAACCATAGTTAAACTTATGATTAGGGTTTTGTTTTCTTTTTCATTTATTTCTCTATTTATTCTTTTTGGAAAAATAATAAGCATAAAGGAAAATGGTGGCTTAATTTGTTTTCTAGTTAAAGCTTCATGAAGCTTTGACCAAGTGACCATTTTTCTCTCCATGCTTAACCCTAACCATTCCCACTAACCATGATTTATTCTCTACACTTGACCATGGTTGAGATATGATAAGTATTCTTATTATTTTCTTTTTACAAAACAACTTATCATATGCTTCATCTTCTTCTTCTTCTTCTTCAAGAAGAAAACCTAGACTTCATCAATGGTGACTTGATGAAATGAGTGAGAAATCCAATTCTAAAGTCAACCCATCTCCTATTTCTTCATCCTCTACCTCTTGCCAAGTAGTATAGGGTGTTTCCTTCACAAGTTTTCTTGACTTGGTGAAGTTAGAGCTTGATCTAGCGATGCCTCGACGTAGATCATCTTCGGCATCGTCGTCGATGACCTAACCCGCTTTTTCTCCGATGAAGCCGACGCTAGAGCCCAAGATCCGATTTGTATAGCGAGGAGACTTCATCGCAGAACCATGGAGGTGGAGAACCGGATCTACAAAGGTTGTATTTTCGTTTACCATTTAGTTAAGTTGTTAACTAGTTTTCTTTTTCGCCTAAACTTCTAGCCAACGATCCGTATTAGGGTTTCTCGGCACCGTAATTTTTGAAATTGGCATGGTTGATGCCTTGTGAGACCTCTTGAGAGTGCCTAGGAATCTTTCATTGGTATCAGAGCCTAGCTAGAGCCTTAGGCGATGCTTAGACGATGTTTGAAACCTGATCGAACCCGAAACCCTAACTTTTTGATGCTCTCTGGACTTTTTCTAAAAACTGGGATTTTTCCAGATTAAAAATGCTTAAAAAATTCAGCAGGGAATTCTAAGAATTACGACACAAAATTTATCTCCTGAACCCTCTAATGCGCGGCGGAACCGCGGCATAAGCCTAGCTTATGCGGCGGTTCCGCGGCTAAAGTATGACGTCACCCTCCCAATTTTGCACAGTAACTTCTTTTATTCAGTGCTGAGTTCTCTAGGTATTTTTAAATATTATTCAAGTGTTGAATTTTCTGGGGTTGTTTTGGGAATTCGATGTTTCGATCGGAGTATCAGATTTTGTCTATGTGGCTTTCCGGATAAATTTTAGAATATGTTAAAAAGTTCGACCGGATATAAATACCCAATTTTTCCCCTGTCGGGAAATTTCCAAGTGTTGGATTTTTCCGTAGTTTAACGATGTTCTAAGTAGTGCAAGTAACGCGATGGTCCCTCTAGAAGACAACAAACCTTAACTCGATTATGAGACCGTCTTGAACTGCCCTTTGAACCTTAGGGTTTGGGGCAGTACGGCGTGCCACATGTGAGGCGTTGGCTTGACCCTTCTACGGCTGGACCGTTGGTACTGAGGCACGAACTGAATGTTTTTAGACTTATTTCATGTGTTGATCTATATCGGGAAAACTTGGGTTTTCGACTGTTTGATCGAAAAGTTTAACATTTTCTATTTATCCGGAATGTGATACAATAATTGGAATTCATAAGTAGTTATGAGATAACTGAATGAATGTTATAAACATAGCAGTTTAGTCTCACTTGATCGGTTGCCACAGAATTTTGATGAGATTAAAAGTCCGTCGCAATCACGTAGCGTATGCGGATACTCGCCGGATAAACTTAATAGACAGCTACATCCCTTAGCCCCGACCAAGTGACTGTAGGAGAACCCCGTCGCCGAAAGCATCCATCTGGGTGCTCGCGACAGCGGTGTTCCGCCTTGGTGCACTTCGTCGACGGCATCGGGGGTGCGGCTGTCTACTGAAGTTTGCGACGAGCTTTCGATCAGTATGTCGGGAATCTTGTTGAATTGCCCGACTTGATATTGAAAAGAGTTTTCGATAATGAGACTAAAATGCGGGGTTTATAAATGTTAGGCATGCGATGTCTAAGGAATTCATTTGATTAGGTATGCGATGTCTAAAGAGGTTGCGGATTCCAACTGTTGTAGTTTTACACTTTCTTTTCTGTGACCGTAAGTGTAATATGTGATATCGCCGGTTTCGTTGCTATATGTCAACGACAATTGGGATGCGCATATTTACTTACGTTGATGACATGTGATGTTATGTGTTGCTGGATATGTTATATTGGATCGTCGTGTTTGAATAGCCGGGGGTTTTTATGTGAGATGAGTGTTTTTTCATTTTAATTCATGTAAAAACTTGTATGTAATATTCTTTTATTGGGGCACTTCCAGGTTGCGGAAGATGTCACCCTTTGTATATTATTTACTTTTCCGCACTAGGATAGACCCAAGGAGGAGGGCACAAGTAACCGGGTTCTGGAGTCTAGTGGGAGACCAACTCGAGGAGTCGAGTCCGGGTCTCCTAACTCCAGAATTGGTAAGGTTGCTTGCCGCTCTCATAGGGGTCTTGGGGTGTGGATTTGGCTATTCATCACGACCGTGGAATCCGTGTTTTATACTGGCTCGTATTGAAAACACGGACGTCCTAGTATATCCAATATTTCATATGATTCTTCTGCTGCGATATCTGTGATGTGATCATGTGATGTTCCGTGATAGATACTGTATATAGTATATATGATATATTATATAGACGTTACTTGTGTTTTACACCCGCGCTAGCCCTGCCCCGCTCTGCCGTTAGTTACCTAACCTAACGGTGCACGAGGGGACATCGAGGCGAATGCGGATGGCATAAGTGTACGTCGTATTTATCTGTGATGTTTAGGTAACTTAAATGATGGGACTTCATTAATATGATTAATGAAATAAAAGAAACCTAAGATGTTGTAGAATCGAATTTCATAATTAAAGCAGGTAGCTACAGTTCTTGCTTTGCACAGCGGTATATATGATATATCCTGCACCTTATTCGATGAGGAAAGGACCGAGATCCCTTCACCGGGAGTGACTCCTTTAGCAATAACTGGCAGATGCTACACACTCGGTATGTCTTTTGATTGCTTTTAAGTGTTTTTGCTTTGCACAGTGATATATATGATATATCCCGCACCTCATTCGATGAGGAAAGGACCGACGATCCCTTCACCGGGAGTGACTCCTTTAGCAAAACTAGAAAAGCCTCAAAAGCACTCTATTTCAAAATCATTTGATTCTACAACGATATCAAGTTCATTACGCAACAGGTTTTCAGAAAAACCTGTCGTAGCCCTCCGTCATTTCAGATAAGTTGTATATAGTATTCGTGCTGCATTTGTTGGCTTTCGTCAAGGTGCAGTGTGTAGTAGCTATATGCTGCTTATCTGCCAGCATACGATGCGATTGGATTAGGGTAGTCGTGCGGCTTTGTTGGCTTTCGTCAAAGGTCGTGCGGGTGGGTTTAATTCAATCAAGAAATGTAAGGGTTGAACTTGACTAGCGGGCTATGGTTTGTTGGCTTTCGTCAAGGTCATAGCACGTTAGAGGCAAAAGATTATCGGGAATTTCAAGTGTTGAAATTTGCAATGAGATTGCATACCTTCTATGAGATAGTTGGATCCCGATACCCGCTGCGAGTAATTGTTACTCCTCGGAGAGTTTTATACATTACAATTAGCCTATCAAGTAGGTGTCTAGAAAGGTGTTAATGAGGTTACGCCTCTGGGAAAACGAGGTTTAACATTAATTAGGTTCGTGCGAAAGCACGGGGGACCTCCCTCAAAGTACCGACACTGGCCTGGCTGAAAGATTGGTGAACTTGTAGTGTGTAATTAATCCCGGCTAGTCTTTCCTTTTAGGGTTTGAAGGAAGATTTGATAAAAAGCAGTGGGAGCCATCCTGATTAGATAAAATAATAACCAATCTATTCTTGACAGAGCGCACGCTGAGTGTTTTCTTCTCTCTCTCTCTAGGTAGGGACCATATCACGCCTTAATCAAGATAATAATACGGATATTTGACCGAACCCGCTTGTTATACTGAGCTGGGGAACGCTGGTCCCACTCCAACTTATAATTGTTATAAGACAGAGCAGGAAATTGGGGATTACCAGAATTCCCGTGCTGCCCAAACGAAGAGAGTGCATGCTGATGCATCATCTTCGGGTGTGTTCATTATATAGAACTGTTTCTCAGTGTCCTTTATGTCCTGGGTATATGATACCGGATCAGGATCCCGCATATGTAATATGTTACATAGGGCTACAGAAAGGTAGAGAACTGAGACCGGGTGATAAGTTTCATGAGGCAGAAAACGGGGCAAGAGTTGCAGCCAAGTCTGTTGGTCATTGTCACCCTGTATTATCAATACATTGATTCTGAACGAATGTTATTAGATACCGAACCTGATATACAAAATCATATCAGTCTCTTTATTAGTAAAGAAATGATAAAATTTTGTGTTGTTGGATAATGTTTTGAACATTTCCTATATCAAAAGTTGATCGGTTCAGGCACGTTATCTAAAAGCATTGATGTTCTAAATCAAACTGCAATTCTTAGTATACGGAACACACACAAGAGGAAGAGTTCAGAAATGAACGGATCCTTCTTCAGGTATTGTAGACTAGGTCATATCAATTGGACCCGACTAGCTGAAGTTAGATATAGATGCATATTTAAATCAGTTTGAATTTACATCTTGTGAAACATGCCAGTCATGTCACAAAGATAAGATGACCATAGCTCCGTTTACTGGAAACAGAGAAAGAGTTATTGAACTCTTGGGATGATACATGTTAATGTATGTAAGTCCCCTGTCTACACATGCCAAGACCGGTTCTTTGTACTTCATTACATTCTCTGATAATCTCTCAAGATTCAGTCATATGTTCCTGTTGAAACATGAGTCCGAACCTTTTGAGATATTCACAGAATATAAGCTAGAAGTAGAGAACCAATACGGGTATAAGTATTATGTCCTTTGATGAGATCAAGGAGGAGAATACTTGAGCACGGAATTCCTGGATGATTCTAAAGGAGAATGAGATTCTCTCTCAGCATTACTCCTCCGTATACACCATTGCACGATGGTATATCGGGACGGAGCAGATACACCCTATTTGATATGGTGTGCTCTATGATGAGTACTACTGAGTTACCTGTTTCCTTTTTGGGGGTTATGCACTTGAGAGGCTACATACCTATTGAATAGGTTCAAATCAAATCAGTTACCTACCATTTCATATGCGATATGGAAAGGGAAGAGCCCATTTCTTAAGTTAGTTAAGATTTGGGGTTGTCCGGCCTATGTCTAAAAGCAAAATCCGGACAAGCTCGAGGCAAGGTCTGTAATGTAGAACTGGAAAAGTTCCAGCTATACAAACTACAGCAGATGATTTGGTAGAACCGAAGGATTTAATAGATACCAACGAACCTCAGCCTCTCCGCCGATCTAGTAGGGTTCCTCACCCACCTGAGAGATACTTCTGTTTCTCTATGACAGTGGGAGCGAGAATTGCATCATGAGATGATGACCCAACTAGCTTCGAGCTGGCCATCAGGAGTAAGGCTCTGTGAGAATGGCTGGATGCTTAGTGATCTGAGATGGAATCCTTATACACCAACAAAGTATAGACTTTAGTTGCTACATCTGAAGGGTTAAATCCCCATCAGGAGCAAGTATATCTTGAGAAGATTACTTGGTGTAGATGGAAAAGTTGAGACTTTCAAAAGCTAGACTTGTTAAAGGTTTTCGTAATCGACCAGGCGTGGACAATGATGAAACCTTTTTAAGTGGCTATGCTTAAGTCCATCCAGATCCTACTTGCCACGGCTACATACCATGAATACGATATCTGGTGGTTGGGTGTCATGACAGCTTTTCTAAATGATGTTTTAGAAAAGGGCGTCTATAAGTACACAGCCAGAGGGCTTCGTAGACAGTGGGAGCAGCGGAAACGTGTACAAGATGCTTTATAGGATAAAGCAGGTATCGCGGAGTTGGAACATCTGTTTTGATGTCTTAGTCAAACAGTTTGATATCATCAAAATGGTAGATGAACCTTGTATAAACAAAAAGGTAGTAGGGAGTATGGTGATGATCCTCGTAGAGTATGTGGATGACATACTCTTGATATGAAAGGAGTTTCCTATGCTACGCTCGGTCAATCTCCGCTTATCACAATGATTCTCCATATAGGATCAAATTGATACCTCCTAAATCCTGGGTTTTGGATCTATGAGATAGATCTAATTGGATGTTAGGATTCTCACTAGTTGTAGTGAGATGGTATCAACCGATCCTGGGGAGAATCACTGGAAGGGTTCCAGGGTGATAAAGACGACTGAATGTCAGTCGCAGGCATTGTATTTTCCCTCAGTAAAGGGACGGTATGTTGGAAGAGTTCCAAGCTAGATACCGTGGCATACTAGACGATTAAAGGCTGAATATGTCGCTACTTAAATTGCTACCAAAGAACCTGTCTGGGTGTATATTAGTTCATGAGATGAACTTAGTTCCTCCCATTGTGTGACAATGGAGTTGTGGCTTATGCCAAGGAACATCCGTCCCATCACTGATCCAGACATATTCTAAGGCAGTACTACATGATCATGGAGATGGTTGAACTCCAGGGTGATCGAGGTTAGGAGAGAAGACTCAGAGGACAACACGGCGGATCCACTCACAAAGGCCTTTTCCCAGAGAGAGACTTTTATGGGATGGTTGAGTATGAGATACTGCAACCACTGCTATCAGATGGCCCTAGTGCAAATGGGAGATTGTTAGTTATATGTATGCCCTAGAGGCCATTGCTATACATAGGATGTATATTGCAGTGGAAGCTGGGACATATATAGGGAGGACTTTCTTGCTCGACATGATAGTACGCTATCTGGTTGCTCTTTACCATAACGTATACACTAATTGTCTCTCTGTTACATGTTGGTAAAGCCCTTAGGATGTGTACTTGACTACCTGGACTATGATGCGGATCATACTAGTGGGGACATGGTAGTCCATAAGTACATCCTTCAAGGTCCCTAGTCGTGGGTGTATCGAGATGGGGCATCGATATACCAGAGTAGACTAGCGTATACCTTCTCGACCCATACAGATGGGCGATGGATGATCCCATATCCATTGGTGTTTGACATCAGAGATGATATACGGGTGCTCAGTGGAGACTGGGTACACTGGACGGACTCGTCGAGAACTCCCAGATGGTATTATACCTTAAGTCAGATGGCAGTTCTCTGGTGACACTGGTACAGAGTAGTCTGTTGACCCGAGATCGTCATAGAGTCTTGTGTGGTTCCCACTGTGCTTTGATTTCCATCTTATCACGTCCAAGAGGGCGTGCAAAACGGTGGTTTTTGGGTACAGTCCCGAATCACATGGAGGCAATGAGCGATAGGAGGGGATTCGTCTCTCCCGGTATAGGGAGTTGATGTTGGCTGTGTTCGATTGGCTATAACCGAAAATCCCTGGCCAGGGTTGCTGAGATTTACTGGTAAGTGTAACCAGTAGTTTCTCGAATTGTTATAGACCTCAGATCGACACGACTTATCGAGCTATTGGGGTCTGACATTTGTAAGGTTCCTAGGCACTCTAATGGAGTCTCACAAGTGATCAAACATGCACAAATCAAATTTAACAAGTGCCTACAAACCCTAATACGGATCGTTAACTAGATATATAGGCGAAGCAAGCAAGTAAACGGAAATATAGCTAAAGGAAAGGGGCTACAACCTTTGTAGATCCGGTCCACCACTTCCTAAGCTCCGCGATGATCTCCCTCCGCTGTCCAAATCGAACCCTTGACTCTAGCATTGGCATCATCGAAGAATGGGCGGGCTTGATCGTCGGTTCGATGCCGAAGATGATCTACGTCGAGGCATCACAAGAACAAGCTCCAACTTCACCAAGGTTTGAAAACTTGTGAAGTAAACACCCTATACAACTTGGCAAGAGGTAGAGGATGAAGAAATAGGAAGTGGGTAGACTTTAGAATTGGATTTCTCACTTGATTTCTCAAGTTGCCATTGGTGTAGAAAGCTTTTCTTCTTCTTGCTCATGAAGAAGAAGATGAAAAAGATATGATAAGTTATTTTTGAATAGAAAAGAAATATAATACTTATCATAATCTAACCTTAGTTAAGTGTAGAGAATGAATTAGGGTTAGTTTAAATGGTTAGGGTTAAGTATAAGACAAGAATGGAGACTAGGTCAAAACTTCAAGAATCTTCAACTAAAAACAAAACAAGTAACCATTCATTTATCTTTTTCATTTTCCAAAATGGATATAAATAAATAAGATAAATGAATAAGTAATTAAGTAAACAAAACCCTAATCATTAACTTAACCATAGTTTAATTCTTTACACTTAACCAAATAAGCATATATCATCAAACATGATACAATCATGTGCACAAAAGTATATCACATATACAACTTGCACAATTCAAGTGAGAAAATCCATTTAAAGTGAACCAATACTAGTTAATGCAAAGTAATATATCAAATATATAATTATACAATAAATCATTAAATCAACACTTGATTCAATGATCCGGTCATATCGCATATAACCGACAAGTATCCAATGTATCGGCTTCTCGAATCAATCCTTGATTCGATAACCAAGTTATATCGCATATAACCAATCGATACATTCGTCGTGAGAATGGAATACGGTATCACATACACGCATTATTCTCGGTCCCGCACATATCTCATATGCGCTCCTATTTCGTTTCGCTTGAGCCAGGAAATCTCTGTGTAGGACTCTAAAGACTCGTCAATACGCCGGCAGCAGATGTTGATCATATCAAACACCCACAAACCGCAAGCGGTCTGCTAAACGTAACGGCCACCCGGGTATTGAGCGATCAGAAGATCGACGAGCAAGCCCGCTCACACTCCTGTGAATCCAACCAGTAACACTTACCGTACAGTCCGGTCTGTTCGTCTGATATGTCGCATATCTCGCCTAGGGGTGGTAAACGTCAGACCCCAGTAGCTCGATAAGTCATGCCGACTTGAGGTCCATAACATTCGTGAAACTACTGATAACTCTTACCAGTATATCACTGCAACCCTGGCCAGGGATTTCCTGTTATGGCCAGTCGTGCATTGCGCAATATCAACCCCCAATACCGGGAGAGACGAATCCCCTCCTATCGCTCATTGCCTCCATGTGAATCGGGACTGTACCCAAAAACCACCTGTTTGCACGACTCAGTAGAGCCGTGGTAGGGTGGAAATCAAAGCACAGTGGGAGACACACAAGACTCTATGACGATCTCGGGTCAACAGACTAAGCTATACCAGTGTCACCAGAGAACTGCCATCTGACGTGAGGTATAATACCATCTGGGAGTTCTCGGCGAGTCCGTTCAGTGTACCCAGTCTCCACTGAGCACCCGCATACCATCTTCGATGTCAAACACCAATGGATATGGGATCATCCATCGCCCATCGCATGGGTCGAGAAGATATACGCTAGAATACTCTGGAATATCGATGCCCCGTCTCGATATTCCCTCGACTAGGAACATTTCAAGGATGTACTCTTGGACTATCCAGGCCCCGCTAGTATGATCTGCATCATAGTCCTGGAAGTCGAGTACACATCCTAAGGGCTTTATCAACATGTAACAGAGAGACAGAAAGTATACACGTTAAGACAAAGAGCAACCAGATAGCGTACTATCATGTCGAGCAAGAAAGTCCTACCTATATATGTCCCAGCATCCACCACAATATACATCCAATGTACAGTAATGGCCTCTAGGGCATACATATAACTAACAATCTCCCACTTGCACTAGGGCCATCTGTAGCAGTGGTTGCAGTATCACATACTCAACCATCCCCTAAAAGTCTCTCTTTGGGAAAAGGCCTTCGTGAGTGGATCCGCCGTGTTGTCCTCTGAGTCTTCTCTCCTAACCTCGATCACTCTGGAGATCAACTATCTCCATGATCAGGTGATGCTGCCTCAGAATTTGTCTGGGTCACTGATGGGACCAGGGTTCCAGGGCCAAAGCCACACTTCCATTGTCATACAATGGCAGGAACCTAGTTCATCTTATGAACCAATACACACCCAAACTTCCTCTTTGGTAGTATCTTCAATAGCGATGTTACCAGCCTTTATCGTCTAGTTTGCCACGGTATCTAGCTTGGAACTCTTCCAACATACCGTCCCTTTACTGAGGGTAAAGACAGTGCCTGTGACTGACATTCAGTCGTCTTTATCAGCCTGGAACACTTCCAGTGATTCTCCCCAGGATCGATTGATACAATCTCACTATACCTAGTGAGAACCCTAATATCCCTTTAGATCTATCTCATAGGTCCAAATCTCAGGATTTAGGAGGTATCATCTTTATCCTATTTGGAGAATCCTTGTGATAATAGGAGATTGACCGATCGTAGTATAGGAAACTCTTTTCCTATCAAGAGTATGTTGTCTACGTACAATACGAAGATTACCACCTTACTCTCTACTACCCTTTTGTATATACAAGGTTCGTCTACCATTTTGATGAAGTCAAACACTTTGACTATCACATCAAAACAGACGTTCCAAGTCCGCGATGCTTGCTTCATTCTGTAAAGCAACTTGCACACGTTTCCGCTGCTCCCACTGTTTACGAAGTCCTCTGGCTGTGTTCTTATAGACGTTCTCTTCTAAATCAGTATTTAGAAAAGCAGTCATGGCACCCAACCGCCAGATATCGTAGTCATGGTATGTAGCCGTGGTAAGTAGGATCTGGATAGACTTAAGCATAGCTACTGGAAAAAGGTTTCATCATTATCCACGCCTGGTCGATGACGAAAACCTTTAACAAGTCTAGCTTTGAAAGTCTCAACTTGTCCATCTACACCAAGTAATCTTCTCAAGATATACTTGCTCCTGATGGGGATTTAACCCTTCAGATATCGCAACCAAAGTCCATACGTTGTTGGTGTATATGGATTCCATCTCAGATTGCTAAGCATCCAGCCATTCTTACAGAGTCCCTACTCTTGATGGCCTGCTCGAATCTAGTTGGGTCATCATCTCATGATGCAATCCTTGCTCCCACTGTCATCGAGAAACCGAGGTATCTCTCAGGCAGGCGAGGAACCCTACCAAATCGGCGGAGAGGTTGAGGTTCGTCGGGGACTATAGAATTCTTTGGTTCTGTCAAATCATTAGCAGTTTTGTACAGCTGGAACCTTTCCAGTTCTACATAACTGACCTTGCCTCGATCTTGTCCGGATTTTGCTTTTAGACATAGGCCGGACAATCCCAAATCTTAACTTATTTAAGAGATAGGATCTTCCCACACCATATCTTATATGGAGTGGTAGGCACTGATTTGATTCGAACCCTATTCAATAGGTATGCAGCTTCTCAAGCGCATAACTCCCAAAAAGGAAACAGGTAACTCAGTAGTACTCATCATAGAGCACACCTTATCATATAGGGTGTGATTGCTCCGCTCCGATATACCATCGTGCTATGGTTTATACGGAGGAGTAATGCTGAGAGAGAATCTCATTTTCTTTTAGAATATTCCAGGAATGCTATGCACAAGTATTCTCCTCCCTGATCTCATCATAGGACATAATACTTATACCCGTATTTTGGTTCTCTACTTCCAACTTATATTCTGTGAATACCTAAAAAGCTTCGGACTTATGTTTCAACAGGAACATACGACTGAATCTTGAGAGATTATCAGAGAATATAATGAAGTATAAAGAACCAGTCCTGGCATGTGTAGACAGGAGACCTTACATACATCATCATGTATCAGTCCCAAGAGTTTACTAACTCTTCCTCTGTTTCCAATGAACAGAGCTATGGTCATCTTATCTTTGTGACATGACTGACAAGTTTCACAAGATTTAAATTCAAACCGATTTAAATATACATCTAAATGTAACTTCAGCCAGTCGGGTCTTATTGATATGTCCTAGTCTACAATGCCTCAAGAAGAATTCGTTCATTTCTGAACTCTTCTTCTTGTGTGTGTTCAGTATATAAGGAACTGTAGTTTGATTTAGAACGACAATGCTTTTAGATAACGTGCCTGAACCGATCAGCTTTTGATATAGGAAATGTTCAAAACATTATCCATCAATACAAAATTTTATCATTTCTTTACTAATAAAGAGACTAATATGATTTTGTATATCAGGTTCGGTATCTAATAGCATTTGTTCAGAATCAATGTATTCGTAATACAGGGTGACAGTGACCAACAGACTTGGCTGCAACACTTGCCCCGTTTTCTGTCTCATAAAACTTATCACCCTTTCTCAGTTTTTCTACCTTTTTGTAGCCCTATGTAACAGATTACATATCTGGGATCCTGATCCGGTATCATATACCCAGGATGCAGAGGATACTGAGAAACAGTTCTTTGTAATGAACACACCCGAAGGAGATGCATCATATGCACTTTCTTCGTTTGGGCGGCATAGGAATTCTGGTATTCCCCTATTTCCTGCTCTGTCTTATAACAATTATAAGTTGGAGCGGGACCAACGTTCCCCAGCTCAGTATAACAAGCGGGTTCGGTCAATACATCCATTTTATTATCTTGATTAAGGCGTGATATGGTCGCTACCAGGAGAGAGAGAGAAGAAAACACTCTGCGTGCACTCTTGCAAGATCAGATTGGTTATATATTTTATCTAATCAGGATGGCTCCCACTGTTTTTATCAAATCTTCCTTCAAACCTTAAAAGGAAAGACTAACCGGGATTAATTACACTCTACAAGTTCGCCAATCTTTCAGCCAGGCCAGTGTCGGTACTTTGAGGGAGGTTCCCCGTGCTTTCGCACGGACCTAATTACAGTTAACCTCGTTTTCCCAGAGACGTAACCCCGTTGACACCTTTCTAGACACCTACTTGATCGGCTAATTGTAAAGTGCAAAACTCTTCCAGGAGTAACAATTACTCGCAGTAGGTATCGGGATCCAACTATCATATAGAAGGTATGCAATCTCATTGCAAATTTCAACACTTGAAACTCCCGATAATGGTTTTTACCCCTAGCACCTATGACTTTGGCTAAGGTCAACAAATCATAGGTACTAGTCAAGTTCTACCCGTCATTTCGTGATTAATTAGACCAACCCACATGACCCTTGGCTAAGGTCAACAAAGCCACATGACTGTCCTAACTAATCGCATCATATGCTGTGTAGGAAGACATCACTTAGCTACCGCACACTACGCCTCGGCTATGGTCAACAAACGTAGCACGAATACTAAGTACTCTACTTCCTAAAATGACGGAGGGTTGCGAATGGTTTTTATGAAAACCTTTAACGCTTTGAACTTGATCTCGTTGCGGAATCAAATGGTTTTTAAATGGAATGTTTTTGAAGCTTTTCTAGTTTTGCTAAAGGGGTCACTCCCGGTGAAGGGATCGTCGGCCCTTTCCTCGTCGAATGAGGTGCGGGATATATCATATATATCACTGTGCAAAGCGGAAACTATAGAAGCGATCAAAGACAAACCGAGAGTTGTAGCATCTGCCAGTTATTTCTAAAGGAGTCACTCCCGGTGAAGGGATCTCGGTCCTTTCCTCATCGAATAAGGTGCAGGATGTTCTATAATGAACACCGCGATGCAAAGCAAGAACTGTAGCTACCTGTTTTTATTTTGAAATTCGATTCCACAACATCAATTAGGTTTATTTTCTTTCATTAATCTTATTAATGAATATCCCATCATTTAAGTCTATCGAAATTCACAGTAACTCTTAGATTATCCTGCTGATTTTTCTGAATATTTTTAATCTACAAAAAACCACGTTTTTCAAAAAATTCCAGAGAGCATTTTTCAAGTCGGGTTTTGGGTCGATCGGACTTCTGATTCCGTCGGGACTTCGCCTAAGCCTCTAGCTAGGCTCTGATACCACTGTAAGGTTCCTAGGCACTCTAATGGAGTTTCACAAGTGATCAAACATGCACAAATCAAATTTTACAAGTGCCTACAAACCCTAATACGGATCGTTAACTAGATATATAGGCGAAGCAAGCAAGTAAACGGAAATATAGCTAAAGGAAAGGGGCTACAACCTTTGTAGATCCGGTCCACCACTTCCTAAGCTCCGCGATGATCTCCCTCCGCTGTCCAAATCGAACCCTTGACTCTAGCATTGGCATCATCGAAGAATGGGCGGACTTGATCGTCGGTTCGATGCCGAAGATGATCTACGTCGAGGCATCACAAGAACAAGCTCCAACTTCACCAAGCTTTGAAAACTTGTGAAGTAAACACCCTATACAACTTGGCAAGAGGTAGAGGATGAAGAAATAGGAAGTGGGTAGACTTTAGAATTGGATTTCTCACTTGATTTCTCAAGTTGCCATTGGTGTAGAAAGCTTTTCTTCTTCTTGCTCATGAAGAAGAAGATGAAAAAGATATGATAAGTTATTTTTGAATAGAAAAGAAATATAATACTTATCATAATCTAACCTTAGTTAAGTGTAGAGAATGAATTAGGGTTAGTTTAAATGGTTAGGGTTAAGTATAAGACAAGAATGGAGACTAAGTCAAAACTTCAAGAATCTTCAACTAAAAACAAAACAAGTAACCATACATTTATCTTTTTCATTTTCCAAAATGGATATAAATAAATAAGATAAATGAATAAGTAATTAAGTAAACAAAACCCTAATCATTAACTTAACCATAGTTTAATTCTTTACACTTAACCAAATAAGCATATATCATCAAACATGATACAATCATGTGCACAAAAGTATATCACATATACAACTTGCACAATTCAAGTGAGAAAATCCATTTAAAGTGAACCAATACTAGTTAATGCAAAGTAATATATCAAATATATAATTATACAATAAATCATTAAATCAACACTTGATTCAATGATCCGGTCATATCGCATATAACCGGCTAGTATCCAATGTATCGGCTTCTCGAATCAATCCTTGATTCGATAACCAGGTTATATCGCATATAACCAATCGATACATTCGTCGCGAGAATGGAATACGGTATCACATACACGCATTATTCTCGGTCCCGTACATATCTCATATGCGCTCTTATTTCGTTTCGCTTGAGCCAGGAAACCTCTGTGTAGGACTCTAAAGACTCGTCAATACGCCGGCAGCAGATGTTGATCATATCAAACACCAACAAGCCGCAAGCGGTCTGCTAAACGTAACGGCCACCCGGGTATTGAGCGATCAGAAGATCGACGAGCAAGCCCGCTCACACTCCTGTGAATCCAACCAGTAACACTTACCGTACAGTCCGGTCTGTTCGTCTGATATGTCGTATATCTCGCCTAGGGGTGGTAAACGTCAGACCCCAGTAGCTCGATAAGTCATGCCGACTTGAGGTCCATAACATTCGTGAAACTACTGATAACTCTTACCAGTATATCACTGCAACCCTGGCCAGGGATTTCCTGTTATGGCCAGTCGTGCATTGCGCAACATCAACCCCCAATACCGGGAGAGACGAATCCCCTCCTATCGCTCATTGCCTCCATGTGAATCGGGACTGTACCCAAAAACCATCTGTTTGCACGACTCAGTAGAGCCGTGGTAGGGTGGAAATCAAAGCATAGTGGGAGACACACAAGACTCTATGACGATCTCGGGTCAACAGACTAAGCTGTACCAGTGTCACCAGAGAACTGCCATCTGACGTGAGGTATAATACCATCTGGGAGTTCTCGGCGAGTCCGTTCAGTGTACCCAGTCTCCACTGAGCACCCGCATACCATCTTCGATGTCAAACACCAATGGATATGGAATCATCCATCGCCCATCGCATGGGTCGAGAAGATATACGCTAGTCTACTCTGGAATATCGATGCCCCGTCTCGATATTCCCTCGACTAGGAACATTTCAAGGATGTACTCTTGGACTATCCAGGCCCCGCTAGTATGATCTGCATCATAGTCCTGGAAGTCGAGTACACATCCTAAGGGCTTTATCAACATGTAACAGAGAGACAGAAAGTATACACGTTAAGACAAAGAGCAACCAGATAGCGTACTATCATGTCGAGCAAGAAAGTCCTACCTATATATGTCCCAGCATCCACCACAATATACATCCAATGTACAGTAATGGCCTCTAGGGCATACATATAACTAACAACGTTTACCACCCCTAGGCGAGATATGCGACATATCAGACGACGAGACCGGACTGTATGGTAAGTGTTACTGGTTGGATTCACAGGAGTGTGAGCGGGCTTGCTTGTCGATCTTCTGATCGCTCAATACCCGGGTGGCCGTTACGTTTAGCAGACCGCTTGCGGCTTGTGGGTGTTTGATATGATCATCACCTGCTGCCGGCGTATTGACGAGTCTTTAGAGTCCTACACAGAGGTTTCCTGGCTCAAGCGAAACGAAATAGGAGCGCATATGAGATATGTGCGGGACCGAGAATAATGCGTGTATGTGATACCGTATTCTATTCTCGCGATGATTGTATCGAATGGTTGTATGCGATATAACCCAGTTATCGAATCGAGGATTGATTCGATAAGCCGATACATTGTATACTAGTCGGTTGTGTGCGACATGACCGGATCATTGAATCAAGTGTTGATTTAATGATTTAATGTATAATTATATATTTGATATATTACTTTGCATTAACTAGTATTGGTTCACTTTAAAGGATTTTCTCACTTGGATGTACAAGTTGTATATATGATATACTTTTTGTGCAAATTATTGTATCATGTTTGATGATACATGTTTACTTGGTTAAGTGTAAAGAATTAAACCATGGTTAAACTTATGATCAGGGTTTTGTTTTCTTTTTCATTTATTTCTCTATTTATTCTTTTTGGAAAAATAATAAGCATAAAGGAAAATGGTGGCTTAATTTGTTTTCTAGTTAAAGCTTCATGAAGCTTTGACCAAGTGACCATTTTTCTCTCCATGCTTAACCCTAGCCATTCCCACTAACCATGATTTATTCTCTACACTTGACCATGGTTGAGATATGATAAGTATTCTTATTATTTTCTTTTTACAAAACAACTTATCATATGCTTCATCTTCTTCTTCTTCTTCTTCAAGAAGAAAACCTAGACTTCATCAGTGGTGACTTGATGAAATGAGTGAGAAATCCAATTCTAAAGTCAACCCATCTCCTATTTCTTCATCCTCTACCTCTTGCCAAGTAGTATAGGGTGTTTCCTTCACAAGTTTTCTTGACTTGGTGAAGTTGGAGCTTGATTTAGCGATGCCTCGACGTAGATCATCTTCGGCATCGTCGTCGATGACCTAGCCCGCTTTTTCTCCGATGAAGCCGACGCTAGAGCCCAAGATCCGATTTGTATAGCGAGGAGACTTCATCGCGGAACCATGGAGGTGGAGAACCGGATCTACAAAGGTTGTATTTCCGTTTACCATTTAGTTAAGTTGTTAACTAGTTTTCTTTTTCGCCTAAACTTCTAGCCAACGATCCGTATTAGGGTTTCTCGGCACCGTAATTTTTGAAATTGGCATGGTTGATTCCTTGTGAGACCTCTTGAGAGTGCCTAGGAACCTTTCATATACAGTCTAACATGGCCCAAGAATACGTCAGAGTTAAGAACTGGATGTATGTGGACTGGCAACAACGTATGCAACCTAAGTTTGTCGCAGGAGTTGCTGCTTTTATTGAATTTGCACGCGCACATAATAAGATCGTGATGGAGAAGATTCTCTACCCGTGCGATAGATGCGGGAATAAGTACTGGCAGAAGGTAGAATTTGCAGAGCTTCATATCGTTAAATATGGTTTTAGTAGACATTACACAACTTGGCTATATCACGGGGAAGAAGAAGAACACGGTAATGCGGCAGAAGAAGAAGGAGAAAACAGTAATGAGGAAGAAAAAGAAGACGGTAATTTCTTTCCATCAGAAGAAATGGAGGATATGGTAGAGGTTGCCTTAGATGAATCTATTCGTACCGAAAATGAAATTCCTTCCGGTCAAGGACCGCGTGCTGATAAGTATGAAAATTTCATGAATGATGCTAGAAAACTAATTTATAAGAATGCAAAGTATTCCACCCTCTCATGGTTCATCCAACTTTTCCAGATTAAGTGCCTAAATGGATGGAGCAACAAGTCATTCACAATACTTCTTTCGTTTTTGAAAGATTCTATGTCCCGGGAAATAACGTGCCCGACAGCTGGTATGGAGCCCAGAAGATGATGTCTGATTTGGGTCTGAAGTGTGAGAAGATTCAAGCATGTCCTAAAAATTGCGTGTTATACCGGAAAGAGAATTCAGATTTGAAAGAGTGTCCAATATGCGGAGAGGCCAGGTATAAGCCGAAAGATTCTGATAAGAAGCCTGATATACCTGTCAAGATAGCACGATACTTTCCCATAACACAGAGGCTGCAGAGGCTATTCAGGTGCAAGAAAACAGCCGAGGTAATGATTTGGCATCACCGTGCTCCTTTAAGTGAAGATGGAAAAATGAGTCATCCAAGAGATTCACCGGCATGGAAAGATTTTGATAGGAGGCACGCAATATTCAATAGCGATCCTCGCAATGTCAGGCTCGGACTGGCTAGTGATGGATTCTACCCATTCAACTATATGGCTGGAAGCCACAACACATGGCCCGTTGTAATGATAGTTTATAATTTGTCGTCTTGGTTGGCTATGGACCAATCATACTTTATGATGCCTCTTCTTATCGACGGACCAAAATCACCGGGAAACAAAATCGACGTCTATCTCCGACCTCTGATCGAGAAGTTAAAATCTCTATTCATTGATAGTGTAAGGACTTACGATGCAAACACAAATACAACCTTCATACTGCGTACGGCTTTAATGTGGACAATTAATGACATTCCTGCGTATAGAATGCTATCAGGTTGGTCCGTACATGGTCACAAAGCATGTCCTTATTGCCATCAACATACAACATAGAAATTCTTGAATTTTAGCAGGAAGGTTTGTTATTGCGGCCATCGACGTTTCCTGCCTCTAGACCACCCCTACAGGTTAGATGCTGTTCACTTTGATGGTCATTAGGAGGTTCTTGAACCTCCAACCCATTGTCCGGAGAGGACGTGACTGCTCGGTGGGATGGTTACGATAATGTGACCTTCGGGATGGATCCGACAAAATAGGTCAAACCACCATTCTGGAACAAGTTAAGCATTTTCTTCGAGCTTCCGTACTGGTCAACAAATTTTGTGCGTCATTGTCTGGACGTCATGCACATAGAGAAGGGAGTATCCGAGCACGTACTCAACTTGCTTCTTTGTAAAGACGGGAAATCGAAAGACAACCTCAATGCTGCTGCTCGTGCTGCTGCCCGGGCCAAGGCTCGTGCTTCTATCGCCGGAAGTATATATCACACTTCAATTTCCGTTAAACCTTGATTTCTTAATACCACTTTGTCTTAATATTGATTGTCTTGATATTTCTTGTAGACGCAGGGCATCCCCATCCCGAGAGGGGGACTCGAGGCCCGAATCAGTCCCACAGGCTGAGGCCCGACAGAGCTGGGGGGAGGCAGCATTCCCCCTCTTCTTTACCCCTGTTTATCGCTATACCGGCTATTATTCCGAGTGGTTCGGCCGGTATATGGGGGATGAGAGCCGCCTCGTGAAGAACTATCCACTTCACGTTGAGTGGGGCGACAAGCACCGACGCTCATTCGCCCTCTTCTAGGATCAGGCTCGGGTATTAATCTATATTTTCATTTGATTTATCCAATATATTTATTATTAACACTTGCAATTTAATAACATTGTTTTTTTGTATTTTCAGTTGGATTACGATTTTCAGCCTGTACCCGACCCTGATCACCCTGGGAGGGTGCTTGATCTTCACGCTCTGTACCATGGCCTGATGAAGAACATGCAATCGAAGGTCCGATACAGTAGGAATGAGCTAAAGATCGACTGTTATTCCCTGTGGATGGCGACCCTCGAGGCAGAGAGAGCGGCCCTCCTACATACTCCGGCCTTTGCGAGAGTCGATGTAGATACATGGCCTCTATTGTGCCAATATTTCGACTCTCGGCGCAAACAGGTATGTATTTTAAATGTAATTCATTGTTTAGTATATAATTTATTTTTTTATATTGCTTAATTAGAAAACTAAATCTGAATGTGTTGTGCAGAAACGGGCCGATCAAAATAAAGAGAATAGGAAGTCGGCGAAAAGGGGTCGCCCCACTTATACAGGTTGCTCGAGAAATATTACTCGTGCCATGGAGTTATCGGTAAATTACAATAGACCCACTGTGATATAATGTAATATTAAGAGTTATTTTCTAATATATGTAAGTTTTTGGCAAATTGCAGAGAGCTCAGACCCTGGCACAGGGTGGTACACCGAGCGTGCTGTCCCCATATCTTGCCGTCCACGGCACCTAGACAGATCCCGCCATGGGCGAGCTTCGATACCCCGACACCGCTACCCAGGAGTATTGCGTAAGTGTTAATATTTATTTAACCACTATTTGAAATTTTTGTTTTGAAAGGTTCAAATTTAAATGATATACTTATATTTTACTGGTTAATGTGAGTGTAGGAGCGGGTGGTTGAGCAGGCAGAGGTATCGGGGATCGATTTTACTAGACAGAACAATCCGATGCTGCTGACCTCAGTCCTAGACGCCGCACACGGAGGACACCACGGAGATTGGGAGAGAGGTCGGGGACTAGGTCCTAGCAGGGCCCATATGAGGTTGGACTCCACTCCGGCGGTTACTTCCTCTATCTCTCGTGAGCGACGTCTAGAGTAAAAACTGGACACCTTGAAGGCCACCGTCCAGGAGTTGAAAGAGATGATGGTATGTATACCACTTAATAGTAAAATATTATGTCATATTTTAGATAGTAAAATATCCAATTTTAGTACGTATCCTGAGCTTATTTGGTTGTAGACTTAGCTTTAATTAATCATACATACATAGAACTGTCTAATTAAAATAAACTACGGTTTTCCGAACTAGATATCCAAACGAGGCCTAAGTCCCTAAGTATACATAGATTGAGGTTTCGTAATAACCTAATAATGATACGAATTCGACTAATATACAGTTCTTACTCGTTTATTACACACTGTTGGAGATAGTGCCCTCAGAGTCAATTATTGGAACACAGGCACGTGATTGCAATGATTGAGGGAGGACCTATCCCGGTAGGACAGTCTTACTCAAGATGATAGTATGCTATCTGGTTTATCTTTATCATCATGTACTGCTTTAGGTGACCTTACGAGTCGCTATTGCACGTTGATAGAGCCCCTAGGATTCTTGCTTGACTACCAGCAGTATGAGGGCGATCATATACGTGAGAGCTGGGGTCTATAAGCATATCCTTAAAAGGTCTCTAGTCGTGGGAGTTTCGAGACAGGGCATCGATACTCCAGAGTAGACTAGTGTATACAGTCGAGACCCCGACGAGGGGCGGTGGCCGGTCTCACAAGCCACTGGTGTCAGTTGGTTCACCTAAGATGTATACAGGTGCTCATTGGGTTATGAGTACACCGGACAGGACTCGCCGGGAACCTGCTAGTTGGGATTATACCAGACGTCAGATAGAAGTTCCTAGGTGACATGTGTACAGGTTAGTTCATCGACCTGAGATCGTCATTTGTCTCGTGTGAGTTCCCACTGTGCTTTGATTACTACCCTACCACGGCTCAAAGGAGTCGTACAAACAGGTTTTAGTTGGGCACAGTCCCGAGCCACATGGAGGCAGTGAGCGGATCTGCAGGGGTTCGTCTCTTCCGGTATTGGGGGTGAGGTCGCGCTGTGTCTAGGAGAGCCAGAACATGAAAAGTCCTTGGCCAAGGCAGGAGATTTGCTGGTAGGTATTCCAGTAGTATCTCAGGGTGTTCTGGGCTACACTCCGACACGACTTGTACCGCTATTGGGGGTCTGACTTTTACCAACCCCCTAGGCCCGCCATGCGATGCTCATAGACGAACGGACCGGACTGTATGGATATTGTCACTGACAGGCTCAGTAGGGTGTCAGGATGAGTTCGCTCATCGACGTCTCTTTTGGTCAATAGCTGGTAGCCCGTCACGTATGGCTAATACCTCTGACGTGCTAGTGGTTAAATCCACAGCCATAGTATTGACGAGTCTTTAGAGTCCACCACGCACAGTTACTCAGGTTTCGGGAGAAACACTGTAGAAGCCGTATAGAGATATGGCAGGGTTCGATCAGATACGTGCGGTATTGCACGAATCGTGATCGGACGGTTTTTACTAGCCGGCTTTGGCTTAAGCCGGATCCTAGTATTTGATAGTGTAGATTTTGTCTCTTTCCATTTGTGTTCAGTAGGAATTCAAATGCGGGCATGTATTTGCAGTAGTGGGGTTTTCCTGTAATTTATTACGGGATCAGTTTTCTGAAGTTGCCAGTTTGCATTCCGTTCCGGCCGGTTTTCCTTTGTTCTTTCACGGCCGGACTTTATCGTTGGAGGGTGTTATTTGCAGTTTGCAAATAATATTTTGTGGAGGGGGTTTATTGTGATTGTGGCTTTCTCATGATGAGATTCCTTTTGCATCATATGTCTTGCATTTATTGTGATGAAAGTGAAAGGAGGTGAATGAGATATTGATGTGAGCCTTTTTCCTTTATCATTTTTTCTTTTTTCCCTCCACTAGATAGCACTTAGTTTTTTCTCTCCATCACCATTCTAAGAAATGGCCGGCCACATTAGAGAGGGAAATGAGAGAGATTCATTTTGAGTGGTAGCAATTATTCTTCATCTCATTTTTCCTTGCTAGAAAATTGAAAGCACCAATGTTCCTTAACCTCTTCCTCCATCCTCCATGGCAACTAAACCCTAAAGAGACATAGACTCTACACTAGCCTCCAACAAATCTTGGACGCGTCGGCTAGCCAACTTCGCGTCCGAGTTGCCTCGGTCCAGAGGTGGGAGCCCGTAAAAGTATTCGGTTACGTGGTGCCCTTTCCGACGAGGAGGAGATGAACAGAGATTCCGCGGGAGATCGGAGTGGAGACGAAGACCGAAGGACACGGATCGCTTGGTATACTTCTCTACCAGTATTTTAGTTTGCTAGTAGCTAGGTTAATGGCCCGATCCGGGTAAAAGTGCGCGGCGGTGCCGGTTTGCTAGTTTGGAAAGTTTATGTTTCCGCGTTTCCGGCGTCGGATCGACGGCCGGGGCGCCACCGCGGACTTACATTAGTATCAGAGCCACGCAATTAACCATGCCTAGCTTGCTCTAGTATGTTTAAAACCCGATAGAACAAAAATCGCAAAAACCGTATTTTCAGTGCATGTGTTTTCTTTCGAATTTTTTTCTGCTCCAAAAATTTTTCAGGTTGTTGCAGAATACTGTGCATGGAAATCTAAGCAATCTGTGAAAATTTGGTCGCGAGATCTCACCATTCCACCGCGGAACCGCGGCTAAACCCATGCTTGGGCCGCGGTTCCGCCGCGCTTTTGACTGATCATTTGATCAAATTTTTGCAGATTACTTCTGAGTTGGAAATAGGGGTTTTGGGATATTCTTTTTGGGCCCAGATTTTCTGTAAGTTCTACAGTACTGTTTGGGGCCCACTTCGGTAAATTTGTTCGATCGGATATTTTAAACATGCTAGTTCACAGTATTTACATTATATCTGCGACCGTGAATGTCACTTGATCGGTAAATCCAGTCTATCTGCTATAGCCCTTTTAGTCGGATTTGCGAACGTGACATTCACGTTGATGTTCTGTGTTGTGCTGTGATGTTGCGGATTGGTCGTGGGGATAGCCTGTGTTAGTTGTATGTATGCCCTAGAGGCCAGTATTGTACAGATGATGTATATTATATTGGATGCTTGGACATATATAGAGATGACTTTCTTGCTCGATATGATAGTATGCTATCTGGTTACACTTTGTCTTAACATGTACACCAGTCTCTTTAAACTGTCTTATAGTTACATGTTGAAAAAGCCCTTAGGATGTGTACTTGACTATGTGGATTATGATGCAGATCATACTAGTGGGGACATAGTAGTCCATAGGTACATCCTTCAAGGTCCCTAGTCGTGGGTGTATCGAGACGGGGCATCGATATACCAGTGTAGACTAGCGTATACGCTTCTCGACCCATGAGATGGGCGATGGATGATCCCATATCCATTGGTGTTTGACATCAGAGATGGTATACGGGTGCTCAGTGGAGACTGGGTACACTGGACGGACTCGCCGAGAACTCCCAGATGGTATTATACCTCACGTCAGATGGCAGTTCTCAGGTGACACTTGTGCAGGTTAGTCTGTAGACCCGAGATCGTCATAGAGACTTGTGTGATTCCCACTGTGCTTTGATCTCCACCTTACCATGTTCATGAGGGCGTGCAAAACGGTGGTCTTTGGGTACAGTCCCGAGTCACATGGAGGCAATGAGCGATAGGAGGGGTTTCGTCTCTCCCGGTATTGGGGGTTGATGTTGCGCTGTGCTCGATTGGCCGTAACAGGGAAGTCCCTGGCCAGGGCTGATCAGAGATTTGCTGGTAAGTGTTACCAGTAGTTTCTCGACCCGTTATGAGCCTCACATCGGCACGACTTATCGGTTATTGGGGTCTGACGTATACCACCCCTAGACTTGATATGCGACATATCAGACGAACAGACCGGACTTATGGTAAGTGTTACTGGTTGGATTCACAGGAGTGTGAGCGGGCTAGCTCGTCGATCTTCTGATCGCTTAATACCCGGGTGGCCGTTACGTTTAGCAGACCGCTTGCGACTTGTGGGTGCTTGATATGATCATCATCTGCTACCGGCGTATTGACGAGTCTTTAGAGTCCTACACAGAGGTTTCCTGGCTCAAGCGAAACGAAATAGGAGCGCATATGAGATATGTGCAGGACCGAGAATAATGCGTGTATGTGATACCGCATTTCATTCTCGCGATATATGTTTCGATTGGTTATATTCGATATGACCTAATTATCGAATCATTGATTCGATAAGCCGATACATTGAATACTAGTCGGTCATGTGAGACATGACCGGATCATTGAATCAAGTGTTGATTTAATGATTTAATGTATAATTATATATTTGATATATTACTTTACATTAACTAGTATTGGTTCACTTTAAACGGATTTTTCTCACTTGATGCACATTGTATATGTGATATGCTTTTGTGCACATTTTTGTATCATGTTTGATGATACTTGATCATATGGTTAAATGTGCAGAATTAAACCATGGTTAATTTGATAATTAGGGTTTTACATATTCATTTATTTATTTATTTATTTGTTCATTTATTTATTTGGAAATGATTTAAAGAGAATGGTGGCTTTCTTTTGTCTTTAGTTGAAGCTTCATGAAGCCTTGACTTTTGCAACCATTCTTGTCCTCATGCTTAACCCTAACTCTCCAAATGACGATGGTTTATTCTCTACACTTAACCCTAGTTAGATTATGATAAGTATGAATTTTCTTTTCATTTTAAAGAACTTATCATAAAACTAGCTTCATCTTCTCCTTCTTCTTCAAGATAGAAACCTTGATGCCATCAATGGCAACTTGAGTTCTAGTGAGAGAAATCCAATTCTAAAGTGAACCCACCTCCTATTTCTTCACCCTCTACCTCTTGCCAAGTTGTTTTGGGTGTTTTCTTCACAAGTTTTGTTAGTTATGTATATGCCCTAGAGGCCATTGTTGTACATATGATGTATATTATAATGGATGCTTGGATATATATAGAGATGACTTTCTTGCTCGTCATGATAGTATGCTATTTGGTTTCACTTTATCTTAACATGTTGACTTGTATTGGTTTACTGTTTTACTCTCACATGTTGATAAAGCCCTTAGGATCTGTACTCGACTACTGGGACTATGATGATATCATACTAGTGGGGCCGCGGTAGTCGATGAGTACATCCTATAACTGTTCCTAGTCGAGGGTATATCGAGACAGGGCATCGATACAGCAGAGTAGACTAGCGTATACGCATCTTGACCCATATGATGGGCGATGGATGATCCCATATCCATCGGTGTTAGACATCAGAGATGGTGTACGGGTGCTCAGTGGAGACTGGGTACACTGGACGGACTCGCCGAGAACTCCCAGATGGTGCTATACCACACGTCAGATGGCAGTTCTCCGGTGACACTGGTACAGGGTAGTCTATAGACCCGAGATCGTCATAGAGTCTTGTGTGATTCCCACTGTGCTTTGATTTCCACCTTACCACGTCCAAGAGGGCGTGCAAAACGGTGGCTTTTGGGTACAGTCCCGAATCACATGGAGGCAATGAGCGATAGGAGGGGATTCGTCTCTCCCGGTATAGGGAGTTGATATTGTGCTGTGTTCGATTGGCTATAACTGGAAGTCCCTGGCCAGGGCTGATATGGAGATTTACTGGTAAGTGTTACTAGTAGTTTCTCGACCCGTTATGAGCCACACATCGACACGACTTATCGGTTACTGGGGTCTGACGTATACCACCCCTAGACTTGATATGCGACATATCAGACGAACAGACCGGACTGTACGGGAGTGTTACTGGTTGGATTCACAGGAGAATGCACAGGCTAGCTTGTTGATCTTCTGATCGCTCAATACCTGGGTGGCTGTTACGTTTAGCTGACCGCTTGCAGCTTGTGGGTGTTTGATATGATCATCACCTGCTACCGGCGTATTGACGATTCTTTAGAGTCCTACACAGAGATTTCTTGGCTCAGGCGAAACGGAGTAGTGGCACATATGTGATATGCGCAGGACCGAGAATAATGCGATATGAGATACCGTATTATATTCTCGTGATATTGAGATATGAACCGGGTCATCAGATCAAGTGTTGATTCGATGAATCGGTACATGATATATTAGTCGGTTATATTTGATATAGCCGGATCGTCGGATCAAGTGTTGATTCGATGATTTAATATATAATAATATATATGATATATTATTATATTAACTAATATTGGCTTGCTTTATTATTTCATTTTCTCAGTGGATGATACATTGATATATATGCGATATATGTTAATTGTATTATTTTCTTTTGTTGCAAATATATAATATATATGTGATATATATTATTGTGACATGATATGATTATTTGTTAAACATGTTTAAGGATGATTAATTGAGGTTAGGGTTTGATTAGGGTTAGATGATTCAAGCACCTTCTAGAAGATTTTTTCTTTTGTCATGGTTAAGATATTTTGTGGTGACACATTTCTAAACCTAACCAAACCCTAACTCTAGTTTATTCTCTACTCATTTTTAGCCACTCATCCTTGACCATGGTTAATAATTCAATCATATGGTTTATATTCTATTCATCACAAAAGGTTTTATCTAAGGATTATATTTTCCATTAGCTTCTTCTTCTCTCTTGATAAGCTCTCTTGAAAATCCTAAAGTGATGATAAAAATTGAGAAAATGATTTAAAAAGAAAGCAAAATCACTACTCTCTCATCCTCATCTCATCTAGCCCATGGGATTAGTGTGTTCTTCTCTTTTGAGTGAGAAAGCTTGAGTCGAATCAACTTCAAGGTAGATCATCGGAGATTTGGAATACGACAAGCTAGAATGGATCGTTCGAGTCGTGGAGCCTCTCATGAGTCCGGGAGATCGTGGATCGCGGCAAAGGGACTTCTACTCGGAGCTTGTGAAGTGAAGGAGCGGACTACAAAGGTTGTAATCCCTCACACTTAGATAAAAGTTATCTTAATGCATGTTAAACCCTAATAATCTAGCAAAGATCCCGGCTTTGGGTTGTTCGGCACGTCTAAAATTTAATCCGGGCATGTTTGATGCCTTTTGAACCTTCACAAGAGTGCCTAGGAACCCTACAGTGGTATCAGAGCCTAGCTAGAGCATTAGGCGATGTGTTTACGAAGTTAAAACTCCGATCGAACCCGAAACGACGAAATTTGACCCCTCTCTGGAAATTTTTTAAATTTTGGGATTTTTCAGAATTAAAAATATGTAAAAAAATCAGCAGGGAATTCTAAGAATTACCAAGAAGCCCGAGCCCCCAATTCGATCAAACGGCCGCGGAAGCGTGGCGCAAGCATGGCTTGCACGGCGGTTCCGCGGCGGATTGATAGGATTGTGACACGTGGCTTTTCTGGTAATGACCGTAGGTGCTTGCTGATGCTTCTGGGTATTTTTAATCTGTTTCAGGTGTTTAAAAATCTGGGGTTTATTTGGTAATAGTAGATTCGATCGGAATATTTAAGTTCGTATTTCTTTCCGGATATTTAGAAACTGTTAAACTATTTGAACGGATATCATTAACTTACTGTTTCCCGGTACGGAAAACTTTCAAGCGTTGAATTTTTATTGGGTTTAAATCTTTCGGAAAATTGTACAAGTTAAGCGGTGGACCCTATAGAAGACAACAAACCTTAACTCGATTATGTGACCGTCTTGAACTGCCTTTTGAACCTTCGGGTTTGGGGCAGTACGGCGTGCCACATGTGAGGCGTTGGCTTGACCCTTCTACGGCTGGATCACTGGTACTTTGACATATTCTGGGATTATTTGAACTCCGCTCAAGAGTTGAGCACTTTGGGAAATTTTGGGTGTTTGATTATCTGTTCGAAAAGTTTAATACTGTCTATTTATCTGGAATGTGATACAATATGTGAAATTCATAGAGTTAGGCATGAAATGCGGAGTATGTGATATTTCGGATTTACGATGTCTAAAGTGATTGTGGATTCCAAATATTGTAGTTTTACACTTTCTTTTCTGTGACCGTAAGTGTAATATGTGATATCGCCGGTTTCGTTGCTATATGATTCAACGACAATTGGGATGCGCATATTTACTTACGTTGATGATATGTGATATTATGTGTTGCTGTGATATGTTATATTGGATCGTCGCGTTCTGAATAGCCGGGGGTTTTATGTGAGATGAGGGTTTTTATTTTCATTCATGTAAAATTCATTTGTAATGTAATATTCTTTTATTTGGGGCACTTCCAGGTTGCGGTTGATGTCACCAGTGTATATTATTTACTTTTCCGCATTAGGTAGACCTATGGAGGGGAGCACAAGTAACCGGGTTCTAGGGTCCAGTGGGAGGCCATCTCGAGGAGTCGAGACCGGGTCTTCTAACCCTAGAATTGGCAGTGTTACTTGCCGCTCTCGTAGCGGTCTTGGGATGTGGGTTTGGCTATTCGTCGCGACCGTGGAATCCGTGTTTTATACAGGCTCGTATTGAAAACACGGACGTCCTAGTATATCCAATATTTCATATATGTTCTTCTGCTGCAATGTTCTGTGATGAGATCATATTACTGCCTGAGACGAATGCTTATACTATATATATATGCTGATATATAAATATTACTGCTTTCGTTTCTTCTGTGATGCTTAGGAAGCATAAGCTGATGGGATTTTATTAATGAGATTAATAAAAGAAAAGAAACCTAAAGATGTTGTAGAATCAAAACTTTATAAAAGGGGTAGCTACAGTTTTGCTTTGCACAGTGATATATATGATATATCCTGCACCTTATTCGATGAGGAAAGGACCGAGATCCCTTCACCGGGAGTGACTCCTTTAGCAAAACTGGCAGATGCTACAAAACGCGGTTTGTCTTTTGATTGCTTTTAGTGTTTTGCTTTGCACAGCGGTATATATGATATATCCTGCACCTTATTCGATGAGGAAAGGGCCGACGATCCCTTCACCGGGAGTGACCCCTTTAGCGAAACTAAGAAAAGCCTCAAAAACACTCCTTTTCAAAACTTCACTCGATTCTACGACGATATCAAGTTCATTACGCTCAGGGTTTTCTGAAAAACCTGCGTAGCCCTCCGTCATTTCAGATAGAGACTAGTTAGTATTCGTGCTGCGTTTGTTGACCTTAGCCAAGGTGTGGTGTACGGTAGCTAATTAGTATTTATCTGCTAAAACATGAGATGTGATTGAGTTAGGGTAGTCGTGCGACTTTGTTGACCTTAGCCAAGGGTCGTACGGGTGGGTTTTATTCAATCAAGAAATGACGGGTTAAACTTGACTAGCGCTTATGATTTGTTGACCTTAGCCATGGTCATAAGTTGCTAGGGGCAAAATATTATCGGGAATTTCAAGTGTTGAAATTTGCAATGAGATTGCATACCTCCTATGAGATAGTTGGATCCCGATACCCACTGCGAGTAAGTGTTACTCCTGGGAGAGTTTTACACAGGACAATTAGTCATTCAAGTAGGTGTCTAGGTTACGCCTCTGGGAAAACGAGGTTTACATTAATTAGGTCCGTGCGAGAGCACGGGGAACCTCCCTCAAAGTACCGACACTGATCTGGCTGAAAGATTGACGAAATTGTAGGGTGTAATTAATCCCGGCTAATCTTACCTTTTAGGGTTTGAAGGCAGATTTGATAAAAACAGTGGGAGACATCTTGATTAGATAAGATAATAACCAATCTAATCTTGCAAGAGCATACGCTAAAGTGTTTTCTTCTCTCTCTCTCCAGGTAGCGACCATTTCAGGCCATAATCAAGATAATAATATGGATGTATTGACTAAACCTAATTATTGTACTGAGCTAGGGAACGTTGGACCCATTCTTTCTTATAAGAGTTATAAGACTGAACAGGAAACAGGAGAATATCTGGATTCTCACGCCGCCCAAAAGAACATACATGTTGATGCATCTTCTTCGGGTGTGTTAGTTATTGAGAACTGTTTCTCAGTTCACCCTACGTCCTGGGTATTAGATACCGGATCAGGATCCCACATATGTAAACAGTTACATGGGCTACGTAAAGGTAGAGAACTGGAAAAAGGTGATCTTTCCGTTCAAGTAGGGAACGGTGCAAGTATTGTAGCCAAAGCAGTTGGTGAATATCACCTTGTATTACCAAGTAGTAATACACTGATTCTAAATGAGTGCTATTATATACCGAACATGATGTGCAACATTATATCAGTTTCTTTATTGAGAAAAGAGGGATATAATTTTATAGTACAGGATAATGTTATGAACATATTCCTAGATCAAAAGTTGATTGCATCAGGCTCGTTACATAATGGCATATTCATTCTAAATCAGAATACAGTCCTGACTATACAAAACACACAAGAGGAAAAGTTCAGATATGAACGAATCCTACTTGTGGCATTGTAGACTTGGTCATATCAATGCAACACGACTGGCTAAGTTACATAAAGATGGTTATTTGAATCCGTTCGAATTATCATCTTATGATACTTGCCATTCATGTCTCAAAGGAAAAATGACCAAAGCTCCGTTTAGTGGACACGGAGAAAGAGTTACTGAACTCTTAGGACTGATACATAGTGATGTATGCGGTCCCATGTCTACGCATGCCAGGAACGGTTCTTCCTACTTCATTACATTCACTGACGATCTCTCTAGATACGGACATGTGTTTCTGATGAAACACAAGTCTGAGGCTTTTGAGAAATTCAGAGAATATAAGCACGAAGTAGAGAATCAAACGGGTAAAAGTATTAAGATTCTTCGATCTGATCGAGGAGGTGAATACTTAAGCGGTGAGTTTTTAGATTATCTAAAAGAGAATGGGATTCTCTCTCAGCTTACTCCTCCTTATACACCACAGCACAACGGTGTATCTGAGCGGAGAAATCGCACCCTATTAGATATGGTGCGCTCTATGATGAGTACAGCTGAGTTACCTATTTCCTTTTGGGGGTATGCACTGGAGACAGCCATATATCTATTGAATAGAGTTCCAACTAAATCAGTGCCTACCACTCCATATGAGATATGGAATGGGAAGAGACCGTCTCTTAAAAGAGTTAAGATATGGGGTTGTCCGGCCTATGTTAAAAAGCAAAATCCGGACAAACTCGAGGCATGATCAGTTCTTTGTAAGTTTGCAGGATATCCAAGCAACTCGTATGGATATCTATTTTACCACAGTGAACAACAAAAGGTATTTGTTGCTCAACATGCCACCTTTTTAGAAAAGGAATTTCTTGACAAAGAAATTAGTGGCTCTGAGGTAGAACTGGAAGAAGTTCCAGCAGAACAAACTACAACAGATGATTTAGTGGAACCAGAGGATTCAGTAATACCCGACGAACCCCAGCCTCTCCGCCGATCTAGCAGGGTTTCTCGTCCACCTGAGAGATACTACGGTTTTCTCATTGATGGTGGAAGCGAGGATTGCATCATGGATGATGATGACCCGACTAGTTTCGAGCAGGCCATCACGAGTAGTGACTCTGTGAAATGGCTGGATGCAATGCGATCTGAGATGGAATCCATGTACACCAACAAAGTATGGACTTTGGAAAATGCTCCTGAAGGGGTAAAACCCATTGGGAGCAAGTGGATCTTTAAAAAGAAATTTGGTGTAGATGGAAAAGTTGAGACTTTCAAAGCTAGACTTGTAGCAAAAGGTTTTCGTCAACGACCAGGTGTGGATTATGACGAAACCTTTTCTCCAGTGGCTATGCTTAAGTCCATCCGGATCTTACTTGCCATTGCTGCATACCATGACTACGAGATCTGGCAAATGGATGTTAAGACCGCCTTTCTAAACGGTGATTTAGAAGAGAGCGTGTACATGACTCAGCCAGAGGGCTTCGTAGATAGTGGGAGCAGCGGAAAGGTGTGCAAGCTGCTTAAATTCATTTATGGGTTAAAGCAAGCATCGCGGAGTTGGAACATCTGTTTTGATGTTGTAGTCAAAGAGTTTGACTTCATCAAAAATATAGATGAACCTTGTATCTATAAGAAGGTAGCAGAGGGTAAGGTTGTCTTCCTCGTATTGTACGTGGATGACATACTCTTGATAGGAAATGATATTCCTATGCTGCAATCAGTCAAGCTCTTCTTATCACAGAGATTCTCAATGAAAGATCTAAATGATGCCTCCTGCATATTGGGAATCATGATCTATAGAGATAGATCTAAACGGATACTGGGATTGTCCCAATCCAGGTACATTGACACCATACTAAAGAGGTTTAGTATGGAAGAATCCAAGCGTGGGAACCAACCCACGATCTCTGGACTCACTCTCTCCAAAGAGATGTCTCCCAAGACTGATTTGGAGAGAGCTCGCATGCAAGGGATACCCTATGCTTCGGCAGTAGGCTCTATCATGTATGCGATGCTATGTACCAGACCCGATGTAGCATACTCACTAAGTGTAGTGAGTCGGTATCAAGCAGATCCTGGAGAGAGTCATTGGACAGCTGTGAAGAACATTCTCAAGTACTTGCGAAGGACTAAGGAGATGTTCTTGGTGTATGGTAACGGAGAACTCCAGGTGGAGTCCTTTACCGATTCCAGCTTCCAAAGTGATAAGGACGACTCTAAGTCGCATTCGGGTTTTGTCTTTACCCTCAATGGAGGGGCGGTATGTTGGAAGAGTTCCAAACAGGATACCGTTGCAGACTCGACGATGGAGGCTGAATACATCGCTGCCAACGATGCTGCCAAAGAAGCTGTCTGGATAAAGAAGTTCATTAGTGAACTTGGTGTGGTTCCATCCATTGAGCATCCAATACCTCTGTATTGCGATAACAATGGAGCTGTGGCTTTGGCCAAGGAACCCAGGTCCCATCAGAAGTCCAGACATATTCTGAGGCGGTATCACCTGATCAGGGAGATAGTTGATCGCCGGGAGATCGAGGTCAGGAGAGTAGATACGAAGGATAACACTGCAGATCCATTCACGAAGGCTATTCCCCAGATACAGTTTGAGAGATTATTCGGGATGCTAGGTATGAGATACTACAGCAGCTGGCCTTAGTGCAAGTGGGAGATTGTTAGTTATGTATATGCCCTAGAGGCCATTGTTGTACATATGATGTATATTATAATGGATGCTTGGATATATATAGAGATGACTTTCTTGCTCGTCATGATAGTATGCTATTTGGTTTCACTTTATCTTAACATGTTGACTTTTATTGGTTTACTGTTTTACTCTCACATGTTGATAAAGCCCTTAGGATCTGTACTCGACTACTGGGACTATGATGAGATCATACTAGTGGGGCCACGGTAGTCGATGAGTACATCCTATAACTGTTCTTAGTCGAGGGTATATCGAGACAGGGCATCGATACACCAGAGTAGACTAGCGTATACGCATCTTGACCCATATGATGGGCGATGGATGATCCCATATCCATCGGTGTTAGACATCAGAGATGGTGTACGGGTGCTCAGTGGAGACTGGGTACACTGGACGGACTCGCCGAGAACTCCCAGATGGTGCTATACCACACGTCAGATGGCAGTTCTCCGGTGACACTAGTACAGGGTAGTCTGTAGACCCGAGATCGTCATAGAGTCTTGTGTGATTCCCACTGTGCTTTGATTTCCACCTTACCACGTCCAAGAGGGCGTGCAAAACGGTGGCTTTTGGGTACAGTCCCGAATCATATGGAGGCAATGAGCGATAGGAGGGGATTCGTCTCTCCCGGTATAGGGAGTTGATGTTGTGCTGTGTTCGATTGGCTATAACTGGAAGTCCCTGGCCAGGGCTGATATGGAGATTTACTGGTAAGTGTTACTAGTAGTTTCTCGACCCGTTATGAGCCACACATCGACACGACTTATCGGTTACTGGGGTTTGACGTATACCACCCCTAGACTTGATATGCGACATATCAGACGAACAGACCGGACTGTACGGGAGTGTTACTGGTTGGATTCACAGGAGAACGCACAGGCTAGCTTGTTGATCTTCTGATCGCTCAATACCTGGGTGGCTGTTACGTTTAGCTGACCGCTTGCAGCTTGTGGGTGTTTGATATGATCATCATCTGCTACCGGCGTATTGACGATTCTTTAGAGTCCTACACAGAGGTTTCTTGGCTCAGGCGAAACGGAGTAGTGGCACATATGTGATATGCGCAGGACCGAGAATAATGCGATATGAGATACCGTATTATATTCTCATGATATTGAGATATGAACCGGGTCATCAGATCAAGTGTTGATTCGATGAATCGGTACATGATATATTAGTCGGTTATATTTGATATAGCCGGATCGTCGGATCAAGTGTTGATTCGATGATTTAATATATAATAATATATATGATATATTATTATATTAACTAATATTGGCTTGCTTTATTATTTCATTTTCTCAGTGGATGATACATTGATATATATGCGATATATGTTAATTGTATTATTTTCTTTTGTTGCAAATATATAATATATATGTGATATATATTATTGTGACATGATATGATTAATTGTTAAACATGTTTAAGGATGATTAATTGAGGTTAGGGTTTGATTAGGGTTAGATGATTCATGCACCTTCTAGAAGATTTTTTCTTTTGTCATGGTTAAGATATTTTGTGATGACACATTTCTAAACCTAACCAAACCCTAACTCTTGTTTATTCTCTACTCATTTTTAGCCACTCATCCTTGACCATGGTTAATAATTCAATCATATGGTTTATATTCTATTCATCACAAAAGGTTTTATCTAAGGATTATATTTTCCATTAGCTTCTTCTTCTCTCTTGATAAGCTCTCTTGAAAATCCTAAAGTGATGATAAAAATTGAGAAAATGATTTAAAAAGAAAGCAAAATCACTACTCTCTCATCCTCATCTCATCTAGCCCATGGGATTAGTGTGTTCTTCTCTTTTGAGTGAGAAAGCTTGAGTCGAAGCAACTTCAAGGTAGATCATCGGAGATTTGGAATACGACAAGCTAGAATGGATCGTTTGAGTCGTGGAGCCTCTCATGAGTCCGGGAGATCGTGGATCGCGGCAAAGGGACTTCTACTCAGAGCTTGTGAAGTGAAGGAGCGGACTACAAAGGTTGTAATCCCTCACACTTAGATAAAAGTTATCTTAATGCATGTTAAACCCTAATAATCTAGCAAAGATCCCGGCTTTAGGTTGTTCGGCACGTCTAAAATTTAATCCGGGCATGTTTGATGCCTTTTGAACCTTCACAAGAGTGCCTAGGAACCCTACAAGTTTCACAACTTTGTGAAGTCGGAGCTTGAACTTGTGATGCCTCGACGTAGATCGTCTTTGACACGAAGCCGACGACCTAGCTCGCCCGTTTCTTCGATGAAGCCGACGATTGAGTTTGGGATTCATGATGGACAGCGAGAGGACACCCACGTGGAGCTAAGGAAGTGGAGATCCGGATCTACAAAGGTTGTAGCATCTAACTTTTAGTTAAGTAGTTAACTAGATTATCTTTTCGCCTAAACTTCTAGTCTCTGATACCACTGTAGGGTTCCTAGGCACTCTAATGAAGTCTCACAAGGCATCAACCATGCCAATTTCAAAAATTATTGGTGCCGAGAAACTTGGATCATGCGGCGGTTCCGCGGCCGTACGGCCTCATTAAACAAAGAATTCTGCACAGTAATTCTTATTTTCCAGTGCTGGTTTTCCTGGGAATTTTTAAAATTTATTCAAGAGTTGCATTTTCTGGGGTTGTTTTGGAGCTTCGGTGTTTCGACCAGATTATCAAACTTCGTCTTTGTGTATTTCCGGATAATTTTTGAATTTGTTAAAAAGTTCGACCGGATATAAATACCCAACTTTTCCCCTGTCGGGAAATTTCCAAGTGTTGGATTTTTCCGTAGTTTAACGACGTTCTAAGTAGTGCAAGTAACGCTATGGACCCTCTAGAAGACAACAAACCTTAACGCGATTATGTGACCGTCTTGAACTGCCCTTTGAACCTTCGGGTTTGGGGCAGTACGGCGTGCCACATGTGAGGCGTTGGCTTGACCCTTCTACGGCTGGACCGTTGGTACTGAGGCACGAACTGAATGTTGTTAGACTTATTTCATGTGTTGAGCTGTATCGGGAAAACTTGGGTATTCGACTGTTCGATCGGAAAGTTTAACATTTTCTGTTTATCTGGAATATGATACAATAATTGGAATTCACAAACAGTTATGAGATAACTGGATGAATGTTATAAATCTAGCGATTTAGTCTCACTTCATATTGAAAAGAGTTTTCGATAATGGCACTAAAATGCGGGGTTTATAAGTGTTAGGCATGCGATGTCTAAAGAGGTTGCGGATTCCAGTTGTTGTAGTTTTACACTTTCTTTTCTGTGACCGTAAGTGCAATATGTGAATCGCCGGTTTCGTTGCTATATGTCAACGACAATTGGGATGCGCATATTTACTTACGTTGATGACATGTGATGTTATGTGTTGCTGGATATGTTATATTGGATCGTCGTGTTTGAATAGCCGGGGTTTTTTATGTGAGATGAGTTTTTTTTCATTTTCATTCATGTAAAAACCTGTATGTAATATTCTGATTATTTGGGGCACTTCCAGGTTGCGGAAGCTGTCACCTTTTGTATATTATTTACTTTTCCGCATTAGGATAGACCCAAGGAGGGGAGCACAAGTAACCGGGTTCTGGGGTCCAGTGGGAGACCAACTCGAGGAGTCGAGTCCGGGTCTCCTAACCCTAGAATTGGTAGGGTTGCTTGCCGCTCTCTTAGGGGTCTAGGGGTGTGGGATTGGCTATTCATCACGACCGTGGAATCCGTGTTTTATACTGGCTCGTATTGAAAACACGGACGTCCTAGTATATCCAATATTTCATATGTTTCTTCTGCTGCGATATCTGTGATGTGATCATGTGATGTTCTGTGATAGATACTTTATATAGTATATATGATATATTATATAGACGTTACTTATGTTTTGCACCCGCACTAGCCCTGCCCTGCTCTGTCGTTAGTTACCTAACCTAACGGTGCACGAGGGGACATCGAGGCGAATGCGGATGGCATAAGTGTACGTCATATCTATCTGTAATGTTTAGGTATTTAAATGATGGGACTTCAAGTAAGTCCATGCTACCTCTCCCGGTACTTTCGGGAATGCGGAATTTGGTAAAAAACGATTTTCTTAAAGATGGTAACATGGACCTAAAACCCGGATCTTGGTTAAACATCTATCTAGCAACCTAACTAGGAGTTTCTAGCTACTCGGTTAGGGGGTTATACCTTGCTTGTCTTGAAGTCCATCGTCTTCAAGCTCCGATGGTGGTCCGGAACGGCTTCTTCTCGTCGTCTCCGTACGCCGAAGATAGATCCACCTGAAAGCTCCAACCTTTAGCTCCTTCTTCGTTCTTTGAAGAAACTAGTTCACTTGGTTTGCTAAACCTAGTGAACTAGAATGAGTAGAGTAGAATTAGAATGGGATTTTATCTATGGTTCTTGATTCTCAACTCATGAGACAAGAGAACCATAGATTAAAGAGAGGGAAAATGAGCAAGAGGGTGAGAGAAAAAGGAGAGCTCAAGAACAAGAGAGAGAATGAGCAAGAAAGAATGAGGCTCTCTTTTGTCTTTCACCCTCTCATAATCCAAAGCAATCATAACTCATCATACTAACAAAAGTCTTATGTGATGGTTTGAAGCAACCATAACCATATCATTTCATGCACTCATTTTACACAAATGAGAAAGCAAGAAAAAGTCTTTGCCATAAAATGATGGCTATGGTTATCATGATGGTCAACTAGTCAAGCCTAGTCAACCGGTCAACAAGTCAACAAAAGTCAACAAGTCAACAAAGTCAACAAGTCAACAAAAGTCAACAAGTCAACAAAGTCAACAACCATATCACCATAATACTTAATTAATATAATAGTTAATCACATATCATATTCTCATTAGGGTTGAGCAAAAAGTCAAATAGTCAACGGTCAACTGTCAACAACCCTAATGAGAATCCGCTGCCTCTGCCTCCCTGTCAACTGTGCATACACACCCGCATCCGCGTTCCGAGGAACATGAATGCACACTGGATAAATCCAATCCCAAAAGGTACACTAGGATCTGGCTTAAACCAAAGCCCGCTAGTGTAAACTGTCCGGACACTATACGTGCACAAGTGCACGGATGTGACCGAACCCTGTCGCAAAACCATGCGACCTGTCGCAATACCATGCGACCTGTCGCAATACCATGCGACCACTACTCTTTTGCCTAAAGGCGAAAAGCTTTCTGTGTGGGACTCTAAAGACTCGACACTATGCTGGCAGTGGGTTTAACCACAGACCGCAAGCGGCACTAGCTGTGCGTAACGGTCCCCAGGTAGTGCCGACAAGAAGACCGACGAGGCGAAACCCATCTGAACTCCTACTGAGCCTGAGTGTGACATTCTCCGTACAGTCCGGTCTGTTCGTCTGATACATCGCATGGCGGGCCTAGGGGGCGGTAAACGTCAGTCCCCCAATAGCGGTACAAGTCGTGCCGGAGCGAAGCCCAAAACACCCTGAGATAACACTGGAAACCTACCAGTATATCTCGTTTGCCCTGGCCAGGGACTACTCGTGTAATGGCTCTCCTAGACACAGCGCGATGTCAACCCCCAATACCGGGAGAGACGAATCCTGTCTAACCGTCACTGCCTCCAAGTGCTTCGGGACTGCACCCAACCACTACCTGTTTGCACGACTCCTTTGAGCCGTGGTAGGGTAGTGATCAAAGTACAGTGGAAACACACTCGAGGCGAAGTGACAGTGTCAAGTCAGCGGACTAAGCTGTACTCATGTCACCTGGGAACTGATAACTGACGATAGGTATAATACCAACTAGTCAGTTCCCGACGAGTCCTGTCCAGTGTACCCGTAACCTAACGAGCACCCGCATGCTATCTCAAGTACGACGTACTGACGGCTGTGGGACAGACCGTCTCCCACACTGGGATGAGAAGCGCATGCGCTGGTCTACTCCGGAGTATCGATGCCCTGTCTCGATAGTCCTGCGACCAGGGACCTGCATAAGGATGTGCTTATAGATTACCCAGCCCCACTAGTGTGACAGCCATCACATCGCTGGTAATCAAGCAAAGATCCTAAGGGCTCTACTAATGTGTATAGGCGATATACAAAAATAAACACATGTACACATTGAAGTAGAAACAAACCAAGTAGCATACTACTATTTTGAGCAAGATTGTATATACAAGGTGAATATCCCAAGCATCCATTAAGTAATATACAAACCAGTATGATACAGTAATGGCCTCTAGGGCATATACACTAACAATCTCCCACTTGCACTAAGGCCATGTACTGGCGTATCGAAGACCTATCATCTCGATCAGCCGCTCGAACTGAGTCTGGGGCAGGGCCTTGGTGAATGGATCTGCAGTGTTATCTTCTGAAGCGACTCTCCGAACCTCGATCTCCTGGCGATCTACGATCTCCCTGATCAGGTGATACCGCCTCAAGATGTGCCTGGATCTCTGATGGGACCTGGGTTCCTTCGCTAAAGCTATAGCCCCGTTGTTGTCGCAATACAGAGGTATTGGATCAACAATGGACGGAACCACTTGAAGTTCTTTCAAGAACTTCCTCATCCAGACAGCTTCTTTTGCGGCATCAGATGCAGCGATGTATTCCGCTTCCATCGTCGAGTCTGCAACGGTTTCCTGTTTGGAACTCTTCCAACACACCGCCCCTCCATTGAGGGTAAAGACAAAACCCGACATGGACTTGGAATCATCCTTGTCACTCTGGAAGCTGGAGTCAGCAAAGGCCTCGATCTGGAGGTCTTTTCCGCCATACACCAAGAACATCTCCTTAGTCCTTCTCAGGTACTTGAGAATGTTCTTTACCGCAATCCAGTGTTTCTCCCCAGGGTTTGACTGATACCGGCTTACCACACTCAGTGCATAAGCTACATCCGGTCTGGTACACAACATCGCATACATTATAGAGCCTACCGCAGAAGCGTAGGGTATAATAGACATGCGATCCCTTTCCAAATCAGTCTTGGGAGACATCTCTTTAGAGAGGGTGATCCCGTGACAAGCCGGCAGGTTACCGCGCTTGGAATCTTCCATACTGAATCTTTTCAGCACGGTGTCGATGTACCTGGACTGAGAAAGTCCTAATATCCTCTTGGATCTGTCACGGTAGATCCGGATACCCAGAATGTATGAGGCATCACCCAGGTCTTTCATGGAGAACCTGTGTGACAAGAACCCCTTGACAGATTGTAGCATAGGAATGTCATTTCCTATTAAGAGAATGTCATCCACGTATAAAACGAGCAATACTACAGTTCTCGCTACAAATCTACTATAGATGCATGGTTCATCTGGATTTTTGATAAAGCCAAATTCTTTGACCGTCTCATCAAAGCAGATGTTCCAACTCCGCGACGCCTGCTTTAGTCCATAGATGGACTTAAGCAACTTGCACACCTTTCCGCTGCTCCCACTCTGAATGAAACCCTCTGGTTGGTCCATATAGACACACTCCTCTAAATTTCCATTTAGAAAAGCTGTCTTTACGTCCATTTGCCAGATCTCATAATCGTGGAAGGCAGCAATGGCAAGAAGGATCCGAATGGATTTCAGCATGGCTACTGGAGAAAAGGTTTCGTCATAGTCCAAGCCAGGTCTTTGACAAAAACCCTTTGCTACCAGCCTAGCTTTATAGGTCTCAACCTGTCCATCTACACCAATCTTCCTTTTGAAGATCCACTTGCATCCTACGGGTTTTACCCCGTCTGGAGCAATGTCCAACGTCCATACCTTGTTGGTGTACATGGACTCCATTTCGGTCCGCATTGCATCCAGCCATTTCACTGAGTCAACGCTCTGAACGGCCTGCTGGAAGCTAGTAGGCTCATCATAATCTATGATGCAATCCTCTCTATCCCCGTCTATGAGAAAACCGCAGTATCTCTCGGGCGGATGAGACTGCCTACTACTCCTGCGGAGCGGCGTAGGAATGTCCTGTTCTGTTGAACCCTCTGGTTCCACTAACCTTTCAGTAATAGTCTGTGGTTCTGGAATTTCTTCCAGTTCCACTGCGCTCCCACTATTTTCCTTTTCCAAGAACAGGTGTTCTAGAAAGTGGGCATTACGAGAAACAAGGACTTTTTGTTCCTCTGCGTAGTAGAAAAGATACCCCCTGGTGTTCTTTGGGTATCCCACAAACTTGCACAGTACTGAGCGTGCCTCGAGTTTGTCCGCATGCTGCTTTTTGACAAAAGCTGGACATCCCCAGATCTTCAGATATTGAAGATAGGGTTTCTTCCCACTCCACATTTCATATGGGGTGGTAGGCACAGTCTTAGTCGGAACTCGGTTCAAAAGGTATGCTGCTGATTCTAGCGCATATCCCCAGAATGATCGCGGTAACTCAGCGTTACTCATCATGGACCGCACCATATCCAATAGGGTGCGGTTCCGTCTCTCCGATACACCGTTATGTTGCGGGGTGTATGGAGGAGTAAGCTGAGAGAGAATTCCGTTCTCTTTTAAATAGTCCAGGAACTCGGCACTTAAGTATTCTCCACCTCGATCCGATCTTAGAATCTTAATACTTTTGCCGGTCTGTTTCTCTACTTCATTCTTATACTCCTGGAATTTTCCAAAGGCTTCGGACTTATGTTTCATTAAGAAGACATAACCGTACCTTGAGAAGTCATCCGTAAAAGTAATGAAGTAAGAATGTCCGCTTCGGGCATGTGTAGACATTGGACCGCACACGTCACTGTGTACGAGTCCCAAGAGCTCGCTCGCTCTTACTCCATGTCCAGTAAACGGAGTCTTTGTCATCTTTCCTTTGAGACAGGATTGACAAGTGGCATACGACTGATATTCGAACGCATTCAAATACCCTTCTGTATGTAACTTCGTCAACCTTCTCTCATTGATGTGACCCAATCTACAATGCCATAAGAAAGTCTGATTTATTTCTGGAGACTTTCTTTTGTGTGTATTCTGGACATTGAAAATCTGTGGTTGGTTTAATACGTATATACCATTACTCAATGTACCTGACCCAATCAAAACTTGATTAAGGTGAATGTTTACAACATTACTTACAAACGCAAATTCATAACCTTCTTTAGAAACTAAAGATACAGAAATGATATTACAAGTTGCGTTGGGTACAAAAAAGCAATTACGCAAAACCAAAACATGTCCATCTGACATTCCCAGGTGATAGTCCCCCACGGCTTTAGCATCCATGCTAGCTCCGTTCGCAACTCTGAGGGTCATGTAACCTGCCTTCAAAAACCCTACGGTTTCTCAACGCCTGCAAAGAATTACAGATATGAGATCCTGATCCGGTATCCAATACCCAGGAAGTAGAGTTTATTGAAAGACAGTTTTCAATAACATACACACCTGAAGCTGAAGCTGCAACCTGCTTCAATTCCTGTGTTCTGGCCTTCCAGGCCCTGCAATCATTCTTCCAGTGTCCTTTCTTATGACAATAGAAGCATTCTTCCTTATCCACAAGCTTCCCTGCTATCTTTGTTGCTTTACCTTTTCCCTTCGTATCCACTTTACTAACACCGCCCCTTGGTTTGGCGGGGGCCTTCTTCTTCTTTCCCTTGGCTTTCGCCTTGGACCTAGAAGAAGATGATCCTCCTACAAACAAAGTGGATGTATCCCTACCTTTCTGTAGGGTGCCCTCTGCGCTCCTCAGCATGTTGAGGAGCTCTGAAAGTTCAACCTCTTTTTCTTGTAAGTTGAAGTTCAGTATAAACTGGGCGTAAGTGGAAGGAAGGGACTGGAGAACTATATCCGTATATAGTTCACTCTCCAATATGATCCCTAGGTCCGCGAGCTCTTCAATGTAGCCGATCATCTTTGGCACGTGCTCGGCTACTGATGATCCAACGGCCATTCTTGTCGAAAATAACTTTTTCGACGTTTCGTATCTTGCGATACGAGATTGCTCTCCATACAGTTCTTTTGTATGAAGCAATATGGATTCCATGTCCATATTCTCGTGCCTCCTCTGATGTTCGTTGTCCATCGAGGCAAGCAGGAGGCATTTGGCCTTCGCGCTATCAATCTCCCAAGTCTTGCGGATTTCCTTATCCGCGACGCTGGAAGTTGGACCAGGGACAGGGGGAGCTTTGGTGGTAAGAAGATACCCCAGCTTGTCGTAAGTGATTGCTATCTTGACATTCCTGAGCCAATCTTTGTAGTTTGGCCCTGTCAGTTTGTTTTTATCTAGGAGTAACTTAAGTCCAGTCATGTCGATTGGTCGCTGCAATTAGGAGAGAGAAGAAGAAACACTCAGCATGATGCTTTTGTAAGTTTAGAGTGGTTTTTAATTTGTCTAAACAGGATGGCTCCCACTGTTTCTCGAATCCCTCCTCAAACCATAAAGGAAGAATTAGTCAGGATCAATCCCACCGTACAATACTTGCTTAACCGTTCAGCCAGGCCGGTGTCGGTACTTCGAGGGAGGTTTTCCAACGCTTTCGCGAAGTTCCTTAATTAAAGAATCTCTTTTCCCTGGGGGCGTAGCCCCGCTAACACCTTTCTAGGCACCTACTAGGTTTATAACATTGATCGTTAAGTGAGAAATTTCCCGAGGAGTAGCATATACTCACAGTAGGATCGGGATCCAAATATCATTGCGTGACGAAACTGAAGGAATCCTACCAGAATCATCATACTCCAAATGGTATGCAAATCTAGCAAGTTTCAGTACTTATGAAACTCCCGATGTGGATTTTTGCCCCATGCTCTTATGACCTTGGCGTGAGGTCAAAATGTCATAAGTCACATGTCAAGTTCGTCCCATCATTATCCAGGTTAATTTGAACCCACCCGTACATACCCTTGACGTAGGCCAAAATGGCAGTACGACTGTCTCAAACCAACGCATTCTATCTATGCAACAGATAAATATCCGGCAGCTACCAATCACTATGCCTTGGCGTGAGGTCAAAATACATAGCTTGAATACTACCGAATATTTAACTGAAATGATGGAGGGCTACGGATGGTTTTGGCAAAACCGTGAACGTAGTGAACTTGATTTGGTCGATGGAACGAGATAGCTTTTAAATGGAGTGGCTCAAACTCCGTATTTTAAAAATTTGTTTTGAAAAGAACCGAGTGGTTTTTCGAAAGTGTTCCAACGACTTTAACTTGGTTTATTATCTTGCATTAGTTCTTTTAATGCGTGATATTCTTGCATTAGTTCTTTTAATGCGTCCCATCATTTAATCCTACCATTGCAGAAAACAACCAAAATATGACGTACGCTTATGCCATTCGCATTCGCCACGGGGCCCCGTCATTACCCGTTAGGTTACTTAACTAACGACAGAGCGGGGGCTGGGCTAGCGCGTCTGTAAAACATAAGCAACGCCTAAATAATATCATATATAGATATACTGCAATGATAAACATTTCAGATCACAGATGAATACATTGGATATACTAGGAATCTGTAATTCGTACGAGCCTGTAACGAAAGACAAATTACACGGTCGCGGTGAATAGCCAAATACCCCACCCAAGACCCCTACGGGTGCGGCAAACTACCCGCCAAGTACCCGAAGCGTAGTAACCTCCCTCATCTCCATGAGTAGGCCACTCGACACTTCGGCATACCCGGTAGTTTGTGCACCCCTTCCATGGGTCTATCCTAGGAGCAAAAACAGTAAAAAGAAATTATACAATGACGGCTACAACCCCGACCCGGTTGTGCGGCCATACAAATAATTATTACATCAATTTACAAATTTACATGAATTGAAAGAAAAGAAAACTCTCGTCTCACAACCCCCGGCTATTCACCCGCGACAATCCAATATATTCATATACACATTCCAGCAACATTACAGATCACAGATTTGTATAAGCCCCACTAATCGACATATAGCGATTAGTAGACGTTCAATACAAATATCACATAACAGAAAAACCCCTTAGCTAAAGTCTTTTAGAAGTTCGATCAAAAATACGGATTTTCGGGACCCCAAAATAAAATTTTCGTTCTGGAAAATCTGGGTTGAAAATATATATACCAAAAATCCCAAAATACCCCAATTAGCAAACTGCAGAAAAGAAAACCCTTGACCGAGTCAACTCGGCCGCGTTTCCGCGGCGGGAGCGTGCTCCCGCCGCGGAAACGCGGCGCTTTGATCGAGTCAGGGGCCCAAATTTTTGCAGATCCTTTAAAAAAGCCTGAGTCGATTTTAGGTGTTAAAATAATCAACTTTTGAACAGTAAACAAATCGACAGAAACTCGAAAATTCATGGGTTCGTTTTTGGGACTTTTTCTTTGATCGATCTTCTAGTTACTTGCTAACTTGTTAGATAGAGTTTAACTAGGCTCTGATACCACTGTAAGTCCATGCTACCTCTCCCGGTACTTTCGGGAATGCGGAATTTGGTAAAAAACGATTTTCTTAAAGATGGTAACATGGACCTAAAACCCAGATCTTGGTTAAACATCTATCTAGCAACCTAACTAGGAGTTTCTAGCTACTCGGTTAGGGGGTTATACCTTGCTTGTCTTGAAGTCCTTCGTCTTCAAGCTCCGATGGTGGTCCGGAACGGCTTCTTCTCGTCGTCTCCGTACGCCGAAGATAGATCCACCTGAAAGCTCCAACCTTTAGCTCCTTCTTCGTTCTTTGAAGAAACTAGTTCACTTGGTTTGCTAAACCTAGTGAACTAGAATGAGTAGAGTAGAATTAGAATGGGATTTTATCTATGGTTCTTGATTCTCAACTCATGAGACAAGAGAACCATAGATTAAAGAGAGGGAAAATGAGCAAGAGGGTGAGAGCAAAAGGAGAGCTCAAGAACAAGAGAGAGAATGAGCAAGAAAGAATGAGGCTCTCTTTTGTCTTTCACCCTCTCATAATCCAAAGCAATCATAACTCATCATACTAACAAAAGTCTTATGTGATGGTTTGAAGCAACCATAACCATATCATTTCATGCACTCATTTTACACAAATGAGCAAGCAAGAAAAAGTCTTTGCCATGAAATGATGGCTATGGTTATCATGATGGTCAACTAGTCAAGCCTAGTCAACCGGTCAACAAGTCAACAAAAGTCAACAAGTCAACAAAGTCAACAAGTCAACAAAAGTCAACAAGTCAACAAAGTCAACAACCATATCACCATAATACTTAATTAATATAATAGTTAATCACATATCATATTCTCATTAGGGTTGAGCAAAAAGTCAAATAGTCAACGGTCAACTGTCAACAACCCTAATGAGAATCCGCTGCCTCTGCCTCCCTGTCAACTGTGCATACACTGTAAGTCCACGTTGCGACCCCCGGTTCTTACGGGGAGGCGGAAACGGTATAAAATCAAATTTTTAGCGCAAGGGGCAACATGGACTAAGCAAAGTCGGGATCTTTGACTAAACTAAAACTAGCATACATAGATAAAGAGAGTTAGCTACTCGGATGGGGGTTATACCTAGCTTGTCTTGAACTCCTTCTCTTCAAGCTCCGATGGTGGTCCGATGGCTCCTTCTCGTCGTCTCCGTACGCCGAAGATAGATCCACTTGAAAGCTCCAACCTTTAGCTCCTTCTTCGTTCTTTGAAGAAACTAGTTCACTTGGTTTGCTAAACCTAGTGAACTAGAATGAGTAGAGAGGAAATAGAATGGTATTTTATCTATGGTTCTTGATTCTCAACTCATGAGACAAGAGAACCATAGATCAAGAGAGGGAGCAAGAGGTTGAGGGTGAGAGCAAGAGGAGAGCTCAAGAACAAGAGAGAGAATGAGCAAGAAAGAATGAGCAAGTATTTTTGTCTCTCACCCTCTCATAATCCAAAGCAATGATAACTCATCATATCAACAAAAGTCTTATGTGATGGTTGAAGCAACCATAACCTTATCATGTCATGCACTCATTTTACTCAAATGAACAAGCAAGTAAAAGTCTTTGGCATGAAATGATAACCATGGTTATCATGATGGTCAACTAGTCAAGCCTAGTCAACCGGTCAACAAAGTCAACAAGTCAACAAAAGTCAACAAGTCAACAAGGTCAACAAAAGTCAACAACCAAGTCACCATAATACTTAATTAATATAATAGTTAATCGCATATCATATTCTCATTAGGGTTGAGCAAAAAGTCAAAAAGTCAACGGTCAACTGTCAACAACCCTAATGAGAATCCGCTGCCTCTGCCTCCCTGTCAACTGTGCATACACACCCGCATCCGCGTTCCGAGGAACACGAATGCAAACTGGATAAATCCAATCCCATAAGGTACACTAGGATCTGGCTTAAACCAAAGCCCGCTAGTGTAAACTGTCCGGACACTGTACGTGCACAAGTGCACGGATGTGACCGAACCCTGTCGCAAAACCATGCGACCTGTCGCAATACCATGCGACCTCTACTCTTTTGCCTAAAGGCGAAAAGCATTCTGTGTGGGACTCTAAAGACTCGACACTACGCTGGCAGTGGGTTTAACAACAGACCGCAAGCGGCACTAGCTGTGCGTAACGGTCCCCAGGTAATGCCGACAAGAAGACCGACGAGGCGAAACCCATCTGAACTCCTACTGAGCCTGAGTGTGACATTCTCCGTACAGTCCAGTCTGTTCGTCTGATACATCGCATGGCGGGCCTAGGGGGCGGTAAACGTCAGTCCCCCAATAGCGGTACAAGTCGTGCCGGAGCGAAGCCCAAAACACCCTGAGATAACACTGGAAACCTACCAGTATATCTCGTTTGCCCTGGCCAGGGACTACTCGTGTAATGGCTCTCCTAGACACAGCGCGATGTCAACCCCCAATACCGGGAGAGACGAATCCTGTCTAACCGTCACTGCCTCCAAGTGCTTCGGGACTGCACCCAACCACTACCTGTTTGCACGACTCCTTTGAGCCGTGGTAGGGTAGTGGTCGAAGTACAGTGGGAACACACTCGAGGCGGAGTGACAGTGTCAAGTCAGCAGACTAAGCTGTACTCATGTCACCTGGGAACTGATAACTGACGATAGGTATAATACCAACTAGTCAGTTCCCGACGAGTCCTGTCCAGTGTACCCGTAACCTAACGAGCACCCGCATACTATCTCAAGTACGACGTACTGACGGCTGTGGGACAGACCGTCTCCCACACTGGGATGAGAAGCGCATGCGCTGGTCTACTCCGGAGTATCGATGCCCTGTCTCGATAGTCCTGCGACCAGGGACCTGCATAAGGATGTGCTTATAGATTACTCAGCCCCACTAGTGTGACGGCCATCACATCGCTGGTAATCAATCAAAGATCCTAAGGGCTCCACTAATGTGTATAGGCGATATACAAAATATAAACACATGTACACATTGAAGTAGAAACAAACCAAGTAGCATACTACTATTTTGAGCAAGATTGTATATACAAGGTGAATATCCCAAGCATCCATTAAGTAATATACAAACCAGTATGATACAGTAATGGCCTCTAGGGCATATACACTAACAATCTCCCACTTGCACTAAGGCCATGTACTGGCGTATCGAAGACCTATCATCTCGATCAGCCGCTCGAACTGAGTCTGGGGCAGGGCCTTGGTGAATGGATCTGCAGTGTTATCTTCTGAAGCGACTCTCCGAACCTCGATCTCCTGGCGATCCACGATCTCCCTGATCAGGTGATACCGCCTCAAGATGTGCCTGGATCTCTGATGGGACCTGGGTTCCTTCGCTAAAGCTATAGCCCCGTTGTTGTCGCAATACAGAGGTATTGGATCAACAATGGACGGAACCACCTGAAGTTCTTTCAAGAACTTCCTCATCCAGACAGCTTCTTTTGCGGCATCAGATGCAGCGATGTATTCCGCTTCCATCGTCGAGTCTGCAACGGTTTCTTGTTTGGAACTCTTCCAACACACCGCCCCTCCATTGAGGGTAAAGACAAAGCCCGACATGGACTTGGAATCATCCTTGTCACTCTGGAAGCTGGAGTCAGCAAAGGCCTCGATCTAGAGGTCTTTTCCGCCATACACCAAGAACATCTCCTTAGTCCTTCTCAGGTACTTGAGAATGTTCTTTACCGCTATCCAGTGTTTCTCCCCAGGGTTTGACTGATACCGGCTTACCACACTCAGTGCATAAGCTACATCCGGTCTGGTACACAACATCGCATACATTATAGAGCCTACCGCAGAAGCGTAGGGTATAATAGACATGCGATCCCTCTCCAAATCAGTCTTGGGAGACATCTCTTTAGAGAGGGTGATCCCGTGACAAGCCGGTAGGTTACCGCGCTTGGAATCTTCCATACTGAATCTCTTCAGTATGGTGTCGATGTACCTGGACTGTGATAGTCCTAATATCCTCTTGGATCTGTCACGGTAGATCCGGATACCCAGAATATACGAGGCATCACCCAGGTCTTTCTTGGAGAACCTGTGTGACAAGAACCCCTTGACAGATTGTAGCATAGGAATGTCATTTCCTATTAAGAGAATGTCATCCACGTATAAAACGAGGAATACTACAGTTCTCGCTACAAATCTACTATAGATGCATGGTTCATCTGGATTTTTGATAAAGCCAAATTCTTTGACCGTTTCATCAAAGCAGATGTTCCAACTCCGCGACGCCTGCTTTAGTCCATAGATGGACTTAAGCAACTTGCACACCTTTCCGCTGCTCCCACTCTGAATGAAACCCTCTGGTTGGTCCATATAGACACACTCCTCTAAATTTCCATTTAGAAAAGCTGTCTTTACGTCCATTTGCCAGATCTCATAATCGTGGAAGGCAGCAATGGCAAGAAGGATCCGAATGGATTTCAGCATGGCTACTGGAGAAAAGGTTTCGTCATAGTCCAAGCCAGGTCTTTGACGGAAACCCTTTGCTACCAGCCTAGCTTTATAGGTCTCAACCTGTCCATCTACACCAATCTTCCTTTTGAAGATCCACTTGCATCCTACGGGTTTTACCCCGTCTGGAGCAATGTCCAACGTCCATACCTTGTTGGTGTACATGGACTCCATTTCGGTCCGCATTGCATCCAGCCATTTCACTGAGTCAACGCTCTGCTGGAAGCTAGTAGGCTCATCATAATCTATGATGCAATCCTCTCTATCCCCGTCTATGAGAAAACCGTAGTATCTCTCGGGCGGATGAGACTGCCTACTACTCCTGCGGAGCGGCGTAGGAATGTCTTGTTCTGTTGAACCCTCTGGTTCCACTAAACTTTCAGTAATAGTCCGTGGTTCTGGAATTTCTTCCAGTTCTACTGTGCTCCCATTTATCTGGGTTTCCAAAAACTCAGTTTCCAAGAAGTAGGCATGACGAGAAACAAGGACTTTTTGTTCCTCTTCACAGTAGAAGAAATATCCTTTGGAATTCTTTGGATATCCCACAAACTTGCACTGTACTGAGCGTGCCTCGAGCTTGTCTGCATGCTGCTTTTTGACAAAAGCTGGACATCCCCATGTCTTAATATGCTTAAGATAGGGTCTCTTCCCACACCACATCTCATATGGTGTAGTAGGCACGGTCTTAGTAGGAACTCGGTTCAAAAGGTATGCGGCTGATTCTAGCGCATATCCCCAGAATGATCGCGGTAACTCAGCGTTACTCATCATGGACCGCACCATATCCAATAGGGTGCGGTTCCGTCTCTCCGATACACCGTTGTGTTGCGGGGTGTATGGAGGAGTAAGCTGAGAGAGAATTCCGTTCTCTTTTAAATAGTCCAGGAACTCGGCACTTAAGTATTCTCCACCTCGATCCGATCTTAGAATCTTAATACTTTTGCCGGTCTGTTTCTCTACTTCATTCTTATACTCCTGGAATTTTCCAAAGGCCTCGGACTTATGTTTCATCAAGAAGACATAACCGTACCTTGAGAAGTCATCCGTAAAAGTAATGAAGTAAGAATGTCCGCTTCGGGCATGTGTAGACATTGGACCGCACACGTCACTGTGTACGAGTCCCAAGAGCTCGCTCGCTCTTACTCCTTGTCCAGTAAACGGAGTCTTTGTCATCTTTCCTTTGAGACAAGATTGACAAGTGGCATACGATTGATATTCGAACGCATTCAAATATCCTTCTGTATGTAACTTAGTCAACCTTCTCTCATTGATGTGACCCAATCTACAATGCCATAAGAAAGTCTGATTCATTTCCGGAGACTTTCTTTTGTGTGTATTCTGGACGTTGAAAATCTGTGGTTGGTTTAACACGTATATACCATTACTCAATGTACCTGACCCAATCAAAACTTGATTAAGGTGAATGTTTACAACATTACTTACAAACGCAAATTCATAACCTTCTTTAGAAACTAAAGATACAGAAATGATATTACAAGTTGCGTTGGGTACAAAAAAGCAATTACGCAAAACCAAAACATGTCCATCTGACATTCCCAGGTGATAGTCCCCCACGGCTTTAGCATCCATGCTAGCTCCGTTCGCAACTTTGAGGGTCATGTCACCTGCCTTCAAAACCCTACGGTTTCTCAACGCCTGCAAAGAATTACAGATATGAGATCCTGATCCGGTATCCAATACCCAGGAAGTAGAGTTTATTGAAAGACAATTTTCAATAACATACACACCTGAAGCTGAAACTGCAACCTGCTTCAATTCCTGTGTTCTGGCCTTCCAGGCCCTGCAATCATTCTTCCAGTGTCCTTTCTTATGACAATAGAAGCATTCTTCCTTATCCACAAGCTTCCCCGCTATCTTTGTTGCTTTTGCTTTTCCCTTCGTATCCACTTAACTAACACCGCCCCTTGGTTTGGCGGGGGCTTTCTTCTTCTTTCCCTTGGCTTTCGCCTTGGACCTAGAAGAAGATGATCCTCCTACAAACAAAGTGGATGTATCCTTACCTTTCTGTAGGGTGCCCTCTGCGCTCCTCAGCATGTTGAGGAGCTCTGAAAGTTCAACCTCCTTTTCTTGTAAGTTGAAGTTCAGTATAAACTGGGCGTAAGTGGAAGGAAGGGACTGGAGAACTATATCCGTATATAGCTCACTCTCCAATGTGATCCCTAGGTCAGCGAGCTCCTCAATGAAGCCGATCATCTTTAGCACGTGCTCGGCTACTGATGATCCGACGGCCATTCTTGTCGAAAATAACTTTTTCGACGCTTCGTATCTTGCGATACGTGATTGCTCTCCATACAGTTCTTTTGTATGGAGCAATATGGACTCCATGTCCATATTCTCATGCCTCCTCTGATGTTCGTTGTCCATCGAGGCAAGCAGGAGGCACTTGGCCTTCGCGCTATCAATCTCCTAAGTCTTGCGGATTTCCTTATCCGCGACGCTGGAAGTTGGACCAGGGACAGGGGGAGCTTTGGTGGTAAGAAGATACCCCAGCTTGTCATAAGTGATTGCTATCTTGACATTCCTGAGCCAATCTTTGTAGTTTGGCCCTGTCAGTTTGTTTTTATCTAGGAGTAACTTAAGTCCAGTCATGTTGATTGGTCGCTGCAATTAGGAGAGAGAAGAAAAAACACTCAGCATGATGCTCTTGCAAGTTTAGAGTGGTTTTTAGTTTGTCTAAACAGGATGGCTCCCACTGTTTCTCGAATCCCTCCTCAAACCATAAAGGAAGAATTAGCCGGGATCAATCCCACCGCACAATACTTGCTTAACCGTTCAGCCAGGCCGGTGTCGGTACTTCGAGGGAGGTTTTCCAACGCTTTCGCGAAGTTCCTTAATTAAAGAACCTCTTTTCCCTGGGGGCGTAGCCCCGCTAACACCTTTCTAGGCACCTACTAGGTTTATAGCATTGATCGATTAGTGAGAAATTTCCCGAGGAGTAGCATATACTCACAGTAGGATCGGGATCCAAATATCATTGCGTGACGAAACTGAAGGAATCCTACCAGAATCATCACACTCCAAATGGTATGCAAATCTAGCAAGTTTCAGTACTTATGAAACTCCCGATGTGGATTTTTGCCCTATGCTCTTATGACCTTGACTTTGGCCAACAAATCATTAGTCACATGTCAAGTTCTGCCCGTCGTTCTCCAGGTTAATTTGAATCCACCCGCACCTACCCTTGACTTTGGCCAACAAGGCAGTACGACTGTTCCAAACCAACGCATCTATCTATGCTGCACATGAATACCCAATAGCTACCAATCACTGTGCCTTGACTTTGGCCAACAAACACAGCTTGAATACTATTGACTATTCATGTGAAACGACGGAGGGCTACGGATGGTTTTGGCAAAACCGTGAACGTAGTGAACTTGATTTGGTCGATGGAACGAGATAGCTTTTAAAAGGAGTGGCTCAAGCTCCGTATTTAAAAGTTTTTTTGAAAAGAACCGAGTGGTTTTTCGAAAGTGTTCCAACGACTTTAACTTGGTTTATTATCTTGCATTAGTTCTTTTAATGCGTGATATTCTTGCATTAGTTCTTTTAATGCGTCCCATCATTTAATCCTACCATTGCAGAAAACAACCAAAATATGACGTACGCTTATGCCATTCGCATTCGCCACTGGGCCCCGTCATTACCCGTTAGGTTACTTAACTAACGACAGAGCGGGGGCTGGGCTAGCGCGTCTGTAAAACATAAGCAACGCCTAAATAATATCATATATAGATATACTGCAATGATAAACATTTCAGATCACAGATAAATACATTGGATATACTAGCAATCTGTAATTTGTACGAGCCTGTAACAAAAACAGATAACACGGTCGCGGTGAATAGCCAATACCCCACCCAAGACCCCTACGGGTGCGGCAAACTACCCGCCAAGTACCCGAAGCGTAGCAACCTCCCTCATCTCCATGAGTAGGCCACTCGACACTTCGGCATACCCGGTAGTTTGTGCACCCCTCCATGGGTCTATCCTAGGAGCAAAAACAGTAAAAAGAAATTATACAATGATGGCTACAACCCCGACCCGGTTGTGCGGCCATACAAATAATTATTACATCAATTTACAAATTTACATGAATTGCAAGAAAAGAAAACTCTCGTCTCACAACCCCCGGCTATTCACCCGCGACAATCCAACATATTTATATACACATTCCAATATCAAACATAGATCATGTATAACCCCGACCAATCGACTTATAGCGATTAGCCGACGTTCAATACATGCAAGCATCACAGATATAACCATCATAGTCAAAGTGCAGTGAAGTTCGGAAAAAATACGGAATTATAGGACCCCAAAAGGAAATTTCTTTTCTGGAAAATCTGGGCACATATAATATATTTCAAAAATCCTAAAACCAACACAGACACACTGCACGAAAAACGATGCAGAGAAGACGACAAACCGCGGCGCTTCCGCGGCACATGCCTACCTAGTGCGGCGGAAGCGCGGCGGTTTGAACGAAACAGTGGACCGTTTTTCATGGGTGTTCATACAAAACCCTGAGCCGAATTTAGGAGTATAAAGTTTTTCATTTTGACCAGAAAAAATTTCAACAGAAACTCAGGTTTTGTAAAAGTTAGGTTTTTGGATTTTTTTCCGGTTCCGAACTTCGTTACACTTTACTACCAAGCTAGTTTAAGTTTAGTTAGGCTCTGATACCACTGTAAGTCCACGTTGCGACCCCCGGTTCTTACGGGGAGGCGGAAACGGTATAAAATCAAATTTTTAGCGCAAGGGGCAACATGGACTAAGCAAAGTCGGGATCTTTGACTAAACTAAAACTAGCATACATAGCTAAAGAGAGTTAGCTACTCGGATGGGGGTTATACCTAGCTTGTCTTGAACTCCTTCTCTTCAAGCTCCGATGGTGGTCCGATGGCTCCTTCTCGTCGTCTCCGTACGCCGAAGATAGATCCACTTGAAAGCTCCAACCTTTAGCTCCTTCTTCGTTCTTTGAAGAAACTAGTTCACTTGGTTTGCTAAACCTAGTGAACTAGAATGAGTAGAGAGGAAATAGAATGGGATTTTATCTATGGTTCTTGATTCTCAACTCATGAGACAAGAGAACCATAGATCAAGAGAGGGAGCAAGAGGTTGAGGGTGAGAGCAAGAGGAGAGCTCAAGAACAAGAGAGAGAATGAGCAAGAAAGAATGAGCAAGTATTTTTGTCTCTCACCCTCTCATAATCCAAAGCAATGATAACTCATCATATCAACAAAAGTCTTATGTGATGGTTGAAGCAACCATAACCTTATCATGTCATGCACTCATTTTACTCAAATGAACAAGCAAGTAAAAGTCTTTGGCATGAAATGATAACCATGGTTATCATGATGGTCAACTAGTCAAGCCTAGTCAACCGGTCAACAAAGTCAACAAGTCAACAAAAGTCAACAAGTCAACAAGGTCAACAAAAGTCAACAACCAAGTCACCATAATACTTAATTAATATAATAGTTAATCGCATATCATATTCTCATTAGGGTTGAGCAAAAAGTCAAAAAGTCAACGGTCAACTGTCAACAACCCTAATGAGAATCCGCTGCCTCTGCCTCCCTGTCAACTGTGCATACACACCCGCATCCGCGTTCCGAGGAACACGAATGCAAACTGGATAAATCCAATCCCATAAGGTACACTAGGATCTGGCTTAAACCAAAGCCCGCTAGTGTAAACTGTCCGGACACTGTACGTGCACAAGTGCACGGATGTGACCGAACCCTGTCGCAAAACCATGCGACCTGTCGCAATACCATGCGACCTCTACTCTTTTGCCTAAAGGCGAAAAGCTTTCTGTGTGGGACCCTAAAGACTCGACACTACGCTGGCAGTGGGTTTAACCACAGACCGCAAGCGGCACTAGCTGTGCGTAACGGTCCCCAGGTAATGTCGACAAGAAGACCGACGAGGCGAAACCCATCTGAACTCCTACTGAGCCTGAGTGTGACATTCTCCGTACAGTCCGGTCTGTTCGTCTGATACATCGCATGGCGGGCCTAGGGGGCGGTAAACGTCAGTCCCCCAATAGCGGTACAAGTCGTGCCGGAGCGAAGCCCAAAACACCCTGAGATAACACTGGAAACCTACCAGTATATCTCGTTTGCCCTGGCCAGGGACTACTCGTGTAATGGCTCTCCTAGACACAGCGCGATGTCAACCCCCAATACCGGGAGAGACGAATCCTGTCTAACCGTCACTGCCTCCAAGTGCTTCGGGACTGCACCCAACCACTACCTGTTTGCACGACTCCTTTGAGCCGTGGTAGGGTAGTGGTCAAAGTACAGTGGGAACACACTCGAGGCGGAGTGACAGTGTCAAGTCAGCAGACTAAGCTGTACTCATGTCACCTGGGAACTGATAACTGACGATAGGTATAATACCAACTAGTCAGTTCCCGACGAGTCCTGTCCAGTGTACCCGTAACCTAACGAGCACCCGCATACTATCTCAAGTACGACGTACTGACGGCTGTGGGACAGACCGTCTCCCACACTGGGATGAGAAGCGCATGCGCTGGTCTACTCCGGAGTATCGATGCCCTGTCTCGATAGTCCTGCGACCAGGGACCTGCATAAGTGTCACGACCCGCAGGGTACGGAACGTGACTGGCACTTAAGTTTACGAAACGTCTAAAGGCATCCGTAAAATAAGTAAGCCAAAACCCAGAAAACAAAACCAATTAAGCAAAAGAGTGAAGAAAACCCAAACATTTGAAAGCAAGTTTATCAAATAAGTCATGTAAAACCCTTTTTAAAAACAATACTAATTTTTCCGAAAATTTCGGCAGAGCCTCCTTTGTAAATACTGGCCCCCAAAATGGGTACAACAAAATATGTACATGAATCCAACAAAATAGGGCATCCCCAAGCGGGAGCTAGCTCTTCGCCATAAGGCGGTCACAAATCCCACGCAATGTAAATGACAACAAGCATAATAATCATAAGGGAGCATAAAAAAAGTAGCATGTCGGCTCAAGTGAGCTCGACCCCAAAATACAGCATAAAATCCACAAACCTCACTGTCTCATCTCTAGGTCAATATACAATAATCTGGTAGAAACAGTAGATGGAGTACACTAGATACAAAGAATATACAAGTGGTACAAAATAATAACATAACCCACCTATGAGCAAAACTCGAGCTCAGGCAAAAGAGGCAAAAGACAAGTGCGCCCGCCGCTACTGAACTGACGGAGCGGACCTGCAAAAGACTGTGGCACAACGGGGGTGAGTTGCCAACTCGTGAGTAATAAATAACATCTGCAAAGGCTATCGTATGCATGCACACAAGCATCCTAGCATCTAAAATACAGGTATGACTGGATGCACTAGCAGGTGTGTATATCATATCAGTGTGCTAATATGTATGCAACATGAAAATCTGAGGTCTCAATAGGTATATATAAGAAATATTTTATCTCTTTTTTTGTTTTTTTGAAACTCTTTTAGAATGAATCGACGAAAATCGGTGTCCAGCAACAACACCCAAAAGCTGTCTTAAATCTCATAAATGTATCTCTGGCCTCAGCCGTCCGGCTGATCCATCTCAAATATCAATATATCATCATCTAGCGGCCACGGTCGGTATCCTCTGGATATCCGCCGTCCCAAACAGTCACCGGTAGGTAATCCATCCCCTGCCAGGCTCAACGTCATCACCACATTCCTCTTGCCCCGGGGTACCTTACCGGGCCCACCATGTACCCGTGCCGGTTCCTCCACTCCTCGACACGGATTTCCAAATCCACAGCAAACTCATGGTGGACGACACTTACATCACTAGAAAACCGCAATTTTTACATATTTTAAAATATAATAAGTTTAGAAAATTTGCGGTTTTCCCCCGAAATCCAGCAATATCATAAAATCTCAAGAAATCCTCATAAGTGCATATATCAATGATAATGAATGCGTATGATATCAATAATCAAGTCGCGATGTGTGATTAATGTATTAAGCATGAACAATTAATATGATGAAGTACATGCACATGAATAGCAATACTACGGTTTCATTTTTAAGGAATTAAAGGCAAAAGCAGCAGTTTAAGTATCAATTAGTAAAAGGTTTAATTTAAATGTTATCTAGTGTGGTGGCATGGCAATTACCAGGGTGTGTGTGTAAGCATGAATAGTGCTCGTGCTGCATATAAAAACCTGGTAATGGTGCATGTGTCCTACAATTGAGTTTGCGTATATGGATATAACATATTGATCTAATTGCAGCAATTATCATGCCAGTATTATTATTCTAATGTCACAAGTGATTATCCAATTTACTATTTTCCAGTTTACTAAATCTATCGGGCGACTTGCGCCATCCAAACGATCGTCCCCCGTAGATGTTAAATCTACTCACCGGTATCCCTGGCTAGCTGTATCCAATCACCGCCTTTCCCTTTCGCGCCGCGTCTGACGTCTCCGCGACCGAACCTGGAATTTACATCAATACCAGACATAAGGTTACACATTCAAGAACGACGCTAAACCCCAACGAAACTACTAAAGTTCGCTAGCTAGGTACAACGTGCACAAAGTGCGCGGAACACACGCGAAAATCGCAAAACTGCCGAAAAACGCCGATTTGGGTCGCCCGGCAAAACTAAAACCCGACTACCCAAAAACCGCACTCACGCATCCTAAAAGTCGCAGGACAAGCCATAACAATCATCAAGATATCAAAATTAATCCATCACATAATTTATATAAAAATCTAGTAAGCATACACATTCCAAAAATCGGTGCAACAATTGCCGATTTGCGACAAAACGACTACAATCTAGCACAATCGCCCAACCACACTACAAGCAATCTACAAACACTAATTATAACACAACAACAATGATTCCAATCCTATTTTCCATAAACAACCATTCTTGAATTTATAACTTAGCAAAATCGAATCAGTTTCCTCACTTGAAACTTTAAATTAACACAACAAAGCCCACTTAAGAAAATTAACCTCTTAGGTTAGGTTAGCAAAATACTAGATAACAAGTTAGGTTTAATCAATTAAATAATGCTTTCTAAAACTTAATCCACTCACTAATCAAGCTTCACAAACCAATCCCATACAAAACCCTCTTTTGAAAATCCTAAAAAGCAATTTCACACTTCTAAATTTAATCAAATTAGCATAATTGAAAACTACATCAACAAGATAACTAAATGGATTAGTTAATTAACCACTAGATTAACTATAAAACAATCTAATTAAGTATTATGGCTTCAAAACCCTAGCTAAAATTTTCAAGCAAAACCTAAGAAACTAGATTAAACTACACTAAATTAACACTAAACCATCTAACATAAGAACTTAAACAAAAGAATTTAACATGATAGAAATTATACCTCTTGATCTATGGATCAAGCAAGAAAATTTTGCTCCAAATGATGGCCTCAACACCAAGATCCAAGCAAGAATGGCTAAGGATAATGATAGCTTAAGGATTTTGTTTGGATTTTTGAATTAAATCATGGATTTTGATGTATTTTCTTGAAGAATTTGAAGAAAATGAAAAGAAAAGAGAGGAAGAAGAGGGTGTGCAGGATTTTCGGCCAGAGGAGGAATGGGGGAGGGTGTGGGCAAGTGGGGAAGGTCATGGGTCAAGTCCACAAAGTCAAATGCACCTTACTTTATTCATTTTAATTAAAATAAACCCAAAAAACCCCTTAAATCACTCAAGAAAGCAACTAAAGAAAAGAGATCAGAATTTTCTGGTCTCACACAAGGTGGGGCTGTCCTAGGGCTGAGGAAAAAGAGAGAGGGGTTTTACAAAAGAAATTTTATGCAAAAAGGCCCCCTACAACTCAAAAATTGCAAGTTTTAGCCCAAAATTCAATAAATTCGTTTCATATCATAAAAATTTGTTAAAAATCAAAATAAATTACTAAAAATTTATGTTATCACTAGATTATAATTATAATAATTTTAGAGATTAAAATTAGCCCGGAAAAATTTGTATTTATCGCTTATTTAATGTATTTTCTTACCGGCTTAAAATAATATAAAAAAATTGAAAAATTAGGGAAAATTTTTAAACGACCAGAATTTCATAATTAACTCATTAGCTACTAAAAACAAGTAATTACCTACCCATTTAAGGTATAATTAGCCCTAAACTGCAAAATATCGAGAAAGACGGTTTTCGGAAAAATACCGAATTTTCACCGAATTTCAGGAAAACACCAAAACGACTTTTCAAGACGCTACAATAAGGATGTGCTTATAGATTACCCAGCCCCACTAGTGTGACGGCCATCACATCGCTGGTAATCAAGCAAAGATCCTAAGGGCTCCACTAATGTGTATAGGCGATATACAAAATATAAACACATGTACACATTGAAGTAGAAACAAACCAAGTAGCATACTACTATTTTGAGCAAGATTGTATATACAAGGTGAATATCCCAAGCATCCATTAAGTAATATACAAACCAGTATGATACAGTAATGGCCTCTAGGGCATATACACTAACATACACACCCGCATCCGCGTTCCGAGGAACACGAATGCACACTGGATAAATCCAATCCCAAAAGGTACACTAGGATCTGGCTTAAACCAAAGCCCGCTAGTGTAAACTGTCCGGACACTATACGTGCACAAGTGCACGGATGTGACCGAACCCAGTCGCAAAACCATGCGACCTGTCGCAATACCATGCGACCTCTACTCTTTTGCCTAAAGGCGAAAAGCTTTCTGTGTGGGACTCTAAAGACTCGACACTATGCTGGCAGTGGGTTTAACCACAGACCGCAAGCGGCACTAGCTGTGCGTAACGGTCCCCAGGTAGTGCCGACAAGAAGACCGACGAGGCGAAACCCATCTGAACTCCTACTGAGCCTGAGTGTGACATTCTCCGTACAGTCCGGTCTGTTCGTCTGATACATCGCATGGCGGGCCTAGGGGGCGGTAAACGTCAGTCCCCCAATAGCGGTACAAGTCGTGCCGGAGCGAAGCCCAAAACACCCTGAGATAACACTGGAAACCTACCAGTATATCTCGTTTGCCCTGGCCAGGGACTACTCGTGTAATGGCTCTCCTAGACACAGCGCGATGTCAACCCCCAATACCGGGAGAGACGAATCCTGTCTAACCGTCACTGCCTCCAAGTGCTTCGGGACTGCACCCAACCACTACCTGTTTGCACGACTCCTTTGAGCCGTGGTAGGGTAGTGATCAAAGTACAGTGGGAACACACTCGAGGCGAAGTGACAGTGTCAAGTCAGCGGACTAAGCTGTACTCATGTCACCTGGGAACTGATAACTGACGATAGGTATAATACCAACTAGTCAGTTCCCGACGAGTCCTGTCCAGTGTACCCGTAACCTAACGAGCACCCTCATGCTATCTCAAGTACGACGTACTGACGGCTGTGGGACAGACCGTCTCCCACACTGGGATGAGAAGCGCATGCGCTGGTCTACTCCGGAGTATCGATGCCCTGTCTCGATAGTCCTGCGACCAGGGACCTGCATAAGGATGTGCTTATAGATTACCCAGCCCCACTAGTGTGACGGCCATCACATCGCTGGTAATCAAGCAAAGATCCTAAGGGCTCTACTAATGTGTATAGGCGATATACAAAAATAAACACATGTACACATTGAAGTAGAAACAAACCAAGTAGCATACTACTATTTTGAGCAAGATTGTATATACAAGGTGAATATCCCAAGCATCCATTAAGTAATATACAAACCAGTATGATACAGTAATGGCCTCTAGGGCATATACACTAACACTTCATTAATGTGATTAATGAAAGAAAAGAATCCTAAGATGTTGTAGAATCAAATTTTAAACAAAAAAAAGGTAGCTACAGTTCTTGCTTTGCATAGCGGTATATATGATATACCATGCACCTTATTCGATGAGGAAAGGACCGAGATCCCTTCACCGGGAGTGACTCCTTTAGCAATAACTGGCAGATGCTACACACTCGGTTTGGCTTTGATTGCTTTTAAGAGTTTTTTGCTTTGCACAGTGATATATATGATATATCCCGCACCTCATTCGACGAGGAAGGGCCGACGATCCCTTCACCGGGAGTGACCCCTTTAGCAAAACTAGAAAAGCTTCAAAATCACTCCATTTCAAAACTTCATTTGATTCTACAACGATATCAAGTTCATTACGCTCATGGTTTTTATGAAAAACCTGCGTAGCCCTCCGTCATTTCAGATAAGTACTAGTTAGTATTCGTGCTGCGGTAGTTTGGCCTCCGTCAAGGCGCAGTGTACGGTAGCTAACTTGTGCTTATCTGCTAGCATATGATGCGATTGGATTAGGGTATTCGTACGGCGTTGTTTGGCCTCCGTCAAGGGTCGTGCGGGTGGGTTTGATTCAATCAGGAAATGACGGGTTGAACTTGACTAGCGGACTATGGGTTGTTTGGCCTCCGTCAAGGTCATAGGACGCTAGGGGCGAAAGCCTTATCGGGAATTTCAAGAGTTGAAATTTGCAATGAGATTGCATACCTTCTATGAGATAGTTGGATCCCGATACCCGCTGCGAGTAAGAGTTACTCCTGGGAGAGTTTTACACATTGCAATTAGCCGATCAAGTAGGTGTCTAGAAAGGTGTCAACGAGGTTACGCCTCTGGGAAAACGAGGTTTACATTAATTAGGTTCGTGCGAAAGCACGGGGGACCTCCCTCAAAGTACCGACACTGGCCTGGCTGAAAGATCGACGAACTTGTAGTGTTTAATTAATCCCGTCTAGTCTTTCCTTTTAGGGATTGAAGGAAGATTTGATAAAAAGCAGTGGGAGCCATCCTGATTAGATAAGATAATAACCAATCTGATCTTGTACGAGCATATGCTAAAGTGTTTTCTTCTCTCTCTCTCCAGGTAGCGACCAGTTCATGCCTTAATCAAGATAATAATATGGATGTATTGACCGAACCCGCATGTTATACTGTGCAGGGGAACGTTGAACCCGTTTTATCTTATAAGTGTTATAAGAATGAATAGGAAACAGGAGAATATCTGGATTCTCACACCACCCAAAAGGAGAATATGCATGTTGATGCATCATCTTCGGGTGTGTTTGTCATTGAGAACTGTTTCTCAGTTCACCCTACATCCTGGGTATTAGATACCGGATCAGGATACCACATATGTAAGATGTTACATGGGCTACGGAAAGGTAGAGAACTGGGAAAAGGTGATCATTCCGTTCAAGTAGGGAATGGTGCAAATGTTGCAGCCAAAGCAGTTGGCGAATATCACCTAGTATTACCAAGTGGTGATACAATGATTCTGAATGAGTGCTATTATATACCGAACATGATGTGAAACATTATATCAGTTTCTTTATTGAGTAAAGAAGGATATAATTTTGTAGTACAGGATAATGTTATGAACATATTCCTAAATCAAAAGTTGATTGCATCAGGCTCGTTACATAATGGCATATTCATTCTAAATCAAAATACAGTCCTCAATTTACAAAACACACACAAGAGGAAGAGTTCTGAACTGAACGAATCCTTCTTGTGGCATTGTAGACTGGGTCACATCAATGCGACACGACTGGCTAAGTTGCATAAGGATGGATATTTGAAACCATTCGAATTTTCATCTTATGACACTTGCCAGTCATGTCTCAAAGGCAAGATGACCAAAACTCCGTTTACGGGACACGGAGAAAGAGTTACTGAACTCTTGGGACTGATACATAGTGATGTATGCGGTCCCATGTCTACACATGCCAGGGATGGTTCTTCGTACTTCATTATATTCACTGACGATCTCTCCAGATTCGGATATGTGTTCCTGATGAAACACAAATCAGAAGCTTTTGAGAAATTTAGAGAATATAAATAAGAAGTAGAGAACCAAACGGGCAAAAGTATTAAGATCCTTCGATCTGATCGAGGAGGAGAATACTTAAGTAACGAATTCAGAGATTATCTAAAAGAGAATGGGATTCTCTCTCAGCTTACTCCTCCTTATACACCACAGCACAACGGTGTATCGGAGCGGAGAAATCGCACCCTATTAGATATGGTGCGCTCTATGATGAGTACAGCTGAGTTACCTATTTCCTTTTGGGGATATGCACTGGAGACTGCTGCATATCTATTGAATAGAGTTCCAACCAAATCTGTGCCTACCACTCCATATGAGATATGGAATGGTAAGAGACCATGTCTTAATTTTATTCAGATATGGGGTTGTCCGGCCTATGTTAAAACACAAAATCCGGACAAACTCGAGGCAAGGTCTGTTCTATGTAAGTTTGTTGGATATCCCAAACATTCGCGAGGGTATATCTTCTACCACTCCGAGGAACAAAAAGTGTTTGTTTCTCGACATGCCACTTTCTTAAAAAAGAGTTTTCTTATAAAACAGACAAGTAGCATTGAGGTAGAACTGGAAGAGGTTCCAGCAACACAAACTGTAACAGAAGACTTGGTAGAACCAGAGGATTCAGTAGAACTCGACGAACCCCAGCCTCTCCGCCGATCTAGTAGGGTTTCTCATCCACCTGAGAGATACTACGATTTTCTCATTGACGGTGGAAGCGAGGATTGCATCATGGAGGATGATGACCCAACTAGCTTCGAGCAGGCCATCACGAGTAGGGACTCAGTGAAATGGCTGGATGCTATGCGGTCCGAGATGGAATCCATGTACACCAACAAAGTATGGACTTTGGAAGTTGCTCCTGAAGGGGTAAAACCCATTGGGAGCAAGTGGATCTTCAAGAAGAAACTTGGTGTAGATGGGAAAGTGGAGACTTTCAAAGCTAGACTTGTAGCAAAGGGTTTTCGTCAAAGACCAGGTGTGGACTATGACGAGACCTTTTCTCCAGTGGCTATGCTTAAATCCATCCGGATCATGCTTGCCATCGCTGCATATCATGATTACGAAATCTGGCAAATGGATGTTAAGACCGCCTTTCTAAATGGTGATTTAGAAGAGTGCGTGTACATGACTCAGCCAGAGGGCTTCGTAGATAGTGGGAGCAGCGGGAAGGTGTGCAAGCTGCTTAAATCCATTTATGGATTAAAGCAAGCATCGCGGAGTTGGAACATCTGCTTTGACGTCGTTATCAAAGAGTTTGATTTCGTCAAAAATCCAGATGAACCTTGTATCTACAAGAAGGTGGCAGAGAGTAAGGTTGTATTCCTCGTATTGTATGTGGACGACATACTCTTGATAGGAAATGATATTCCTATGCTGCAAGCGGTCAAGCTCTTCTTATCACAAAGATTCTCAATGAAAGATCTTGGTGATGCCTCCTGCATATTGGGAATCAGGATCTATAGAGATAGATCCAAACGGATATTGGGATTGTCCCAATCCAGGTACATTGACACCATACTAAAGAGGTTTAGTATGGAAGAATCCAAGCATGGGAACTTGCCCACGATCTCTGGACTCACTCTCTCCAAAGAGATGTCTCCCAAGACTGATTTGGAGAGAGCTCGCATGCAAGGGATACCCTATGCTTCGGCAGTAGTTTCTATCATGTATGCGATGCTATGTACCAGACCCGATGTTGCATACTCACTAAGTGTAGTGAGTCGGTATCAAGCAGATCCTGGAGAGAGTCGCTGGACAGCTGTGAAGAACATTCTCAAGTACTTGCGAAGGACTAGAGATATGTTCTTGGTGTATGGTAACGGAGAACTCCAAGTGGAGTCCTTTACCGATTCGAGCTTCCAGAGTGATAAGGACGACTCTAAGTCGCAGTCGGGATTTGTCTTTACCCTTTACGGAGGGGCGGTTACCTGGAAGAGTTCCAAGCAGGAAACCGTGGCAGACTCGACGATGGAGGCTGAATACATCGCTGCCAACGATGCTGCCAAAGAGGCTGTCTGGATCAAGAAGTTCATTACTGAACTTGGAGTGGTTCCATCCATTGAGCATCCAATACCTTTGTATTGCGATAACAATGGAGCGGTGGCTTTGGCCAAGGAACCCAGGTCCCATCAGCGATCCAGGCATATTCTGAGGCGGTATCACCTGATCCGGGAGATAGTTGATCGCCGGGAGATCGAGGTCAGGAGGGTTGACACGAAGAACAACACGGCGGATCCACTCACGAAGGCCATTCCCCAGATACAGTTTGAGAGACTCTTCGGGATGCTCGGTATGCGATACTACAGCAGCTGACCCTAGTGCAAGTGGGAGATTGTTAGTTGTATGTATGCCCTAGAGGCCAGTATTGTACAGATGATGTATATTATATTGGATGCTTGGACATATATAGAGATGACTTTCTTGCTCGATATGATAGTATGCTATCTGGTTACACTTTATCTTAACATGTACACCAGTCTCTTTAAACTGTCTTATAGTTACATGTTGATAAAGCCCTTAGGATGTGTACTTGACTACGTGGATTATGATGCAGATCATACTAGTGGGGACATAGTAGTCCATAGGTACATCCTTCAAGGTCCCTAGTCGTGGGTGTATCGAGACGGGGCATCGATATACCAGTGTAGACTAGCGTATACGCTTCTCGACCCATGAGATGGGCGATGGATGATCCCATATCCATTGGTGTTTGACATCAGAGATGGTATACGGGTGCTCAGTGGAGACTGGGTACACTGGAAGGACTCGCCGAGAACTCCCAGATGGTATTATACCTCACGTCAGATGGCAGTTCTCAGGTGACACTTGTGCAGGTTAGTCTGTAGACCCGAGATCGTCATAGAGTCTTGTGTGATTCCCACTGTGCTTTGATCTCCACCTTACCACGTCCATGAGGGCGTGCAAAATGGTGGTCTTTGGGTACAGTCCCGAGTCACATGGAGGCAATGAGCGATAGGAGGGGTTTCGTCTCTCCCGGTATTGGGGGTTGATGTTGCGCTGTGCTCGATTGGCCGTAACAGGGAAGTCCTTGGCCAGGGCTGATTAGAGATTTGCTGGTAAGTGTTACCAGTAGTTTCTCGACCCGTTATGAGCCTCACATCGGCACGACTTATCGGTTATTGGGGTCTGACGTATACCACCCCTAGACTTGATATGCGACATATCAGACGAACAGACCGGACTTATGGTAAGTGTTACTGGTTGGATTCACAGGAGTGTGAGCGGGCTAGCTCGTCGATCTTCTGATCGCTTAATACCCGGGTGGCCGTTACGTTTAGCAGACCGCTTGCGGCTTGTGGGTGCTTGATATGATCATCATCTGCTACCGGCGTATTGACGAGTCTTTATAGTCCTACACAGAGGTTTCCTGGCTCAAGCGAAACGAAATAGGAGCGCATATGAGATATGTGCAGGACCGAGAATAATTCGTGTATGTGATACCCCATTTCATTCTCGCGATATATGTTTCGATTGGTTATATTCGATATGACCTTGTTATCGAATCATTGATTCGATAAGCCGATACATTGAATACTAGTCGGTCATGTGAGACATGACCGGATCATTGAATCAAGTGTTGATTTAATGATTTAATATATAATTATATATTTGATATATTACTTTACATTAACTAGTATTGGTTCACTTTAAACGGATTTTTCTCACTTGATGCACATTGTATATGTGATATGCTTTTGTGCACATTTTTGTATCATGTTTGATGATACTTGATCATATGGTTAAATGTGCAGAATTAAACCATGGTTAATTTGATAATTAGGGTTTTACATATTCATTTATTTATTTATTTATTTGTTCATTTATTTATTTGGAAATGATTTAAAGAGAATGGTGGCTTTCTTTTGTCTTTAGTTGAAGCTTCATGAAGCCTTGACTTTTGCAACCATTCTTGTCCTCATGCTTAACCCTAACTCTCCAAATGACCATGGTTTATTCTCTACACTTAACCCTAGTTAGATTATGATAAGTATGAATTTTCTTTTCATTTTAAAGAACTTATCATAAAACTAGCTTCATCTTCTCCTTCTTCTTCAAGATAGAAACCTTGATGCCATCAATGGCAAATTGAGTTCTAGTGATAGAAATCCAATTCTAAAGTGAACCCACCTCCTATTTCTTCACCCTCTACCTCTTGCCAAGTTGTTTAGGGTGTTTTCTTCACAAGTTTCACAACTTTGTGAAGTCAGAGCTTGAACTTGTGATGCTTCGACGTAGATCGTCTTTGACACGAAGCCGACGACCTAGCTCGCCCGTTTCTTCGATGAAGCCGACGATTGAGTTCGGGATTAATGATGGACAGCAAGAGGACACCCACGTGGAGCTAAGGAAGTGGAGAACCAGATCTACAAAGGTTGTAGCATCTAACTTTTAGTTAAGTAGTTAACTAGATTATCTTTTCGCCTAAACTTCTAGTCAACGATCCGTATAAGGGTTTCTCGGCACCCATAATTTTTGAAATTGGCATGGTTGATGCCTTGTGAGACTTCATTAGAGTGCCTAGGAACCCTACAGCCTGGATGCAATGTTAGTACAGTTTTGTTTTATATGTACATTTGATATTGCGGGGCGAGCGTCCGACACGTGGACTGTCGTCACTGCCTGTTTGTATTATTCTTTTGAGGCACGACCTGGTTGCGGTCGATGTACCCGTTGTATGTATATTTTACTTTCTGTACTAGGATTACCCCGTGGAGGGGTGCACGGATAGCCGGGTTCTAGAGGGCAACGAGCCCGCATCTTATGGCATTGAGACGGAGGGGGCTTTACTCTAGAATTGGCGGGCTATTCGCCGCACTCGTAGGGGGTATAGGTTTGACCCAGGAGGGGTGCCCAAGTTGCCGGATTCCGTGAAGTGCTGGGTGGTCCATTCAAGTTGCTGAAGGGGGCTGCCTCGCTTCAGGTTTTGGCGGGTAACTTGCCGCGCCCGTAGGGGTCTAGGATTTTCATTGCACAGGCTATCCACACGACCAGGGGAACGTCGGGTTTCAGCAGCGGCTCTGTGAAACCCGGGGATCCCAGATATCTGTATTGTTCTGTGATGCTGTACATTTCTGTGATGTTGCATTTTATCACGCCTTGAGCTAAAATTATATATTATTTATATACTAGTAGATGTTGTATATGTTTTGCATCCGCGCTAGTCCAGTCCCCACTCTGTCGTTAGTTAGCTAACCTAACGGGTGATGACGGGACCCAGTGGCGAATGCGGATGGCATATACGTACGTCATTATTTTCGTTCTTTATGGTGTGATCAATTGATGGGACTGCGTTGATTCGGATCAATGCAAGATAAAAAAACCTATTCTGATGTTGTTGGAACACTTTTTCAAAAAGCTGTTATTGCAAGGGCGTTCTCTTTTGTTTTGCATCGTGGTATTCAGTTGGAATATCCTGCTCCTCAGTCGACGAGGCAAGGGCCGAGATCCCTTCACCTGGAGTGACCCCTTGGACAAAAGTTTGCGTCAGGGCAATAACTTCACTATAGCCGATTACTTTTGCTTTGCATCGTGGTATTCAGTTGGAATATCCTGCACCTCATTCTACGGGGAAAGAGCCGAGATCCCTTCACCGGGAGTGACCTCTTTAGCAAAGGTTTTCGTCACTATATTTTTTAAAAGGTATCAGTTCCTTCAACGATATCAAGTTCATTAGGTTAAAGGTTTTCGCCAGAAACCATTCGTAGCCCTCCGTCGTGTCATATGGATAGTCAATAGTATTCAAGCTGTGTTTGTTGGCCATAGTCAAGGCACAGTGTTTGGTAGCTATTGGGTGTTCATATGTAGCATAGATAGATGCGTTGGTTTGGGACAGTCGTATAGCCTTGTTGGCCCTAGTCAAGGGCTTGTATGGGTGGGTTCAAATCAACCTGGACAATGACGGGTAGAACTTGACATGTGACTTATGATTTGTTGGCCTTAGTCAAGGTCATAAGAGCAAGGGGCAAAAATCCACATCGGGAGTTTCTAAAGAAACTGAAACTTGCCAGATATGCGCATACCTTCTGGAGTGTGATAACGTGAGTGGATTTGGTCACGTTATCATGCGATGATGGTTGGATCCCGATTCCCACTGATGAGTTGGTTTACTCCTCGGGTGATCCCGGCTAATTCTTCTTTCAGGTTTGGGAAAGAATTTGACGTTACAGTGGGAGGTTTCCAAATTAGATAAAGTGATAACCATTCTGATCTAGGTTAGAGTGCACGCTGAGTGTTTCTTTTCTCTCTCTCTTTGGCAACGACCATTGACCCGACCCTAGACTATGACTCAGTGACCAAGTTGACCGAACCTTCTTAACACTGGCTTTTGGATTGTCAGAGTTGCAAACCTTATTGCCACTCCTACTTTTACCCTTTTCTCCAAGACACCCCGTATTAATACGAACGTCCACTTCCATTGGACAAAACAATCGTATGGTTATATACGAACTCAAAGGAATTCGAGGATGGTTTCCGATTCTGGAGAAAACGAATAGGACTATTCAGTTGTCTTTTTCTTTTACCTTCTCTCAGGTTGCGAGTACTCCTTGGTTTAGGAGAAAGTACACCTATTACGTAAATTGGATAGTCTTCTTCCAAACCTTAGGCTGGTGCCGAACGGTAGGGAATGAAGAAAACCAATTAGCCTAAACGGTGTACAGAAGGTATTAAGTTAAGACAAAGAAAGGGATTAGTAAGAGGGCAAAGTAAATTGCGACTGCTATTCACGACCAAACCAAGTATTTCTTCGCCAATCTTAAATCACCTTTGTATTTCTCCAGGACACTCCGTATCACTACGAAGATCCCAAGTTTATTGGATAATCCATCGTATGGTTATATACGAATTCGAAAGGAACTTGTTCCAGTTCGGGGATGGATCCTGGTTCAGGAGAAATAGGAATAAGGTTTATTCGGTTGTCTTTTATCTTCACCTTCTCTCGCATTGCGAGTGCTCCTAGGATTAGGACAGTACACCCATTATGCTTATTGGATAGTTTTCTTCCAAACCATAGGCTGGTGCTGAACGGTAGGGAAGGAAGAAAACCTTTTGGCCTAAAGGGGTGTGCAGAAAGTAATGACTAAAGACATAAAAAGGGATTTGGAGAAGTGGCAAAGAATTATACGGTTATAGTTGTGAATCTGGATAATGGAAGAGGCATTACTAGGAATACCAGGATACCCCATCAAAACATTTCAATGTTTCAGTTTCACTGTGTACTGTTAAAAGAAAACTGATTTCCCAATTAGACACTTGCTCCAGGGTATGTATTTACCAAGTTTGATTCTCATATCTGTATAGTTTTACAGATGATGAGTGGGAGTAAGTTATTGGGAATTAGGTGATCATTCTCATTATATCGGAATTCGTTGTAATTGGTGATATTTGAGGAACTCACCTGGGTTGTTTGCCGGACGGCAAATATTTGGTTTTGAATATCCGTTGTTATGCACCAATTTCAAATTGATATATCTGTACGTCTATTTTTATAGAGTGAGATATACCTTTTGAAATTATTTCTATGACATTTACCTATATCAGTAGATGGTTAAGTAAGGAGCATTCAATAGCGGTGTAATTCTTCTTAACCATAAGTACAGTTTGTAAGTGCACGGCGGCGCCCCGGCCGTCAATCCGACGGCGGAATGCGGAAGCGATGAATAACTTAAATTTTACTTGGACTAGCAAACCGCCGCGCACTAATACCCGGATCGAACCATTAACTAGTCCTAGCTAACTAGAAGATGGGTTAGAGATATACCGACGATCCAAGTCCTCCGGTCTTCTCGTCATGGTCCCTATCTCCTGCGGAAAAGTCCCGTCTCCTCCTCGTCGCCGGAAGTGCACCACATCGCCTACTTTGTTTTACGGGCTCCCACCTCAATGCCGAGGCAACTCGGGCGCGAAGTTGGCTAGCCGACGCGCCCAAGGTTTGCTGTAGAATGTAGTATACAAGTCTCGTTTGGGGTTGTGGAGATTGCCATTTTTGGTGGAGGAATTGAGCAAGCAATGGAAATCTGTGAGCTCGGCCAAGTAATTGGGCTCACTGGAAAAACAAAACTGAATGCAGCCACTCATTTTTTTTTTTTGCTCTCTGGAAGAAGGAAGCAAGCACTCTCTCTCTCTGTTGCTGTGAAAATGTGCTTGGGTTAATTAGCCTGGGCTTCATTTTCTCACACTAACAAATCAGCCCCAGCACACATTTTAAGCTCAAAAGCAACCACATCTAAATTAATTAATTCACCCACTCCTCAAAACAATTCCAGCACTCTCATTTTGCCCATTCCTCACTAATAAATTAATCTCTCATTTCAACAGAACTTCCTGTTAAATTCCAGCACACCCTCACAACAAATAATCCATCACAAAACAAAACCCACACTCAACCCACAAATCATCAACAACCATGATGCTTACAAAGTCAAGCCATCATGAAGTAGTCAAGTCAAAAAGGTCAAGGTATGGAGCTCTCATCATGATACAACAAAAAAGCAAAAGCCCCCTCCACAAATACTTATTTGCAACAATGCAAATAAACCCTCCTCCACCAATCTTCGGCCAATGAACGGAACAAAGGAAATTGGCCGAAACGGAAAGTAAACTGGCAACTCCAGAAAACTGGTCCCGTAATAAATTACAGGAAAACCCCGATACTGTGCATACACACCTGCTTCTGTATTTCGACCGAAATACAAATGCAATGAGACAAAATCTACACTGTACTATACTAGGATCCGGCTTATACCAAAGCCGGCTAGTAATATCTGTTCGATCCTGATCCGTGCAATACAGCACGTATCTGATCGAACCCTGCCATATAACCATACGGCCTATAGTACAAACTGTCCGATCCTGATCCGTGCAATACCGCACGTATCTGATCGGACCTTGCCATATCTCCATACGGCCTCTACAACCTTTCGCCCGAAAGCTGAGTAACTGAAATGTGGGGGACTCTAAAGACTCGTCAACACCTTGGTTGTGGATTTAACCACTAGCACGTCAGAGGTATAAGCCAATACGTGACGGGCTACCAGGTACTGACCAAATGGGACGTCGATGAGGAAGCTCACCCCGACACCCAACTGAGCCTGTCAGTGACAATATCCGTGCAGTCCGGTTCGTTCGTCTATGAGCATCGCATGGCGGGCCTAGGGGGTTGGTAAAAGTCAGACCCCCAAAAGCGGTACAAGTCGTGTCGGAGTGTAGCCCAGAACACCCTGAGATACTACTGGAATACCTACCAGTAAATCTCCTTGCCTTGGCCAAGGACTTTGTGTAATGGCTCTCCTAGACACAGCACGACCTCACCCCCAATACCGGGAGAGACGAATCCCTGAAGATACGCTCACTGCCTCCATGTGGCTCGGGACTGTACCCAACTAAAACCTGTTTGCACGACTCCTTTGAGCCGTGGTAGGGTAGTAATCAAAGTACAGTGGGAACTCACACGAGACAAATGACGATCCCCAGGTCGATGAACTAACCTGCACACATGTCACCAGGGAACTGCCATCTGACGTCTGGTATATGACCAACTAGCATGTTCCCGGCGAGTCCTGTCCGGTGTACTCATAACCCAATGAGCACCTGTATACATCTTAGGTGATCCAACTGACACCAGTGGCTTGTGAGACCGGCCACCGCCCCTCGTCGGGGTCTCGACTGTATACACTAGTCTACTATGGAGTATCGATGCCCTGTCTCGAAACTCACACGACTAGGGACCTTTTAAGGATATGCTTATAGACCCCCAGCTCCCACTTATATGATCGCCCTCATACTGCTGGTGGTCAAGCAAGAATCCTAGGGGCTCTATCAACGTGTAATAGCGACGTGTCAGGTCACCTAAAACAGTACACGATGATAAAGGTAAACCAGATAGCATACTATCATCTCGAGTAAGACTGTCCTACCGGGATAGGTCCTCCCTCAATCATTGCAATCACGTACCTGTGATCCAATAATTGACTCTGAGGGCACTATCTCCAACAATCTCCCACTTGCACTCAAGGCTAATTGTTGCGATGTCGCATACTCACAGCCCGTGTGATACCGAACACCCAACTCCTCTACTAGTCAGTCTCACAAGGCTCGTTTGCGAAACTATTGCGTTCGAGGAATAGCCTCAGTGAGTGGATCCGCCTAGTTGTTTCTTTCTATGTCTCTCTATATCTCAAGTTCGCGAAGAAACCCATCTCTCGAAAAGAGCAATACCTGTCTCAGAATATGTCTGGATGTCTGATGGGACCTAGCTCATAAATGAACTCCAAATCCAAACTTCTTAGACTGTATCGTCAACTGAACTTAATCAGTATCCTGCGCCATGCCACCCTCAGTATTGCCTTGGACCACCTGTCCAAAATACTGCCCCTCATCAGAAGGAAAACTATAACTCTGACAACCTCCTTGTCGTCCATGTCACCTTGGAAGCCTGGAATGATAACTGTCTCCTGAATGAGGCTGTCGTTATCATCTCCCTAGAACATCCACTTATGTTCTAAAACTGCTTCCGACTGTTTCTCCAGGATTGGATTAATGTCAACTTATTGCATCTAGTGCAAGAACAACATCTGGTGTGGTACTCGACATCTCATGATTGACTCAATTGCCTGAGCAAGTGATCTGTCAATCATGCCCGTCCCTCTCCCCTTTAGTCTGTAAGACACCTTTGGAGAGGGTGACTCCATTACCTGCAGGTACACTACCGTGCCAGGAGTTGCCCATCCTAAATACTCTTAGAATGCTGTCAAGTACCCTGATTGGGAAACCACCCAAATCTAGATCTAAGACCATAGATCTAGTAACCAGTATGTCTGATATAAAATCCATATCCTTTGTGGAGAAACAACTGTGTGACGACCAAAATATAACCGATCGTAGTGTAGGAGTTTCTTTTCCTATTCTGTGTATGTCATCCAGATACCAGGACATCACACCCTACTACCTTCTCAACAGATCCATCCCCTATTCTGATGAAGTCAAACCCATGACTGTCACGTCAGAAATAGATGATCTATCTCCGCTACATCTGCTCTTAGTCTATAAATAGACATAAGCTACCTGTCCACCAATGCTTCCGCTGCTCCCACTGACTACGACAACCCTCTGGCAGAGTCATATACACGTACACTTCTAAAACTAGTTTAGAACGACGCTATACTCATCCTCCCGCCGGGTCTCGCACCCTGGAACAACAGCAATGGTAATTGTGGGTAAACAAGAACTTCCCTGTCACCGTCCTTGAGGCTACCATAGTACCTCTCGGGTGCCTGAAGTTACCCACCTTATCTGCGGAGTGGCCAATGGAATGTCAATTCAGATTGAATCTTAAGGTTCCTTATCAAATCTTCAGTAATCGTTTGTGGTTCTGGAATCACTTCCAGTTCTACCATACTCCCACTACTGTTTTCTGAAAAAATCCATTTTTAATAAAACTGTGGCGAGTCTAGAACAATATCACTATTGTTCATCCAGATGGTAGAAAATCAACCCTCGTCATAGCCTGGGTCAACCCACAAACAGCCATTACAGAAACGTGCCTTGAGTTATCCAGAGTCTGGTTTTAATCATAAGCCGGACAACCCCCGTACCTTAACAACGTTAAGATATGAACTGTTCTATATCCAATATAGAACCAGAGGCACAGATTTAATTGAACCAGATTCAAATCATGCAGCTATCTCCAGTGCATGTCAACTAAATGGAAGGAGGCCGATCAGCGTTACTCAATCTTAGGAATACTTCCAATTATGAGTAACCTGAAAGAGAAGCAAGATCTCTTTATCATTACTATCAACTGAATACCATACATAAGTATCTACATCTTCGATCTCTTTGAAGAATCCCGATACTTGCTACACCTGGTTCTCTACTCTATTCAAATACCTATAACTTCTCAAAATTCAGACCCTGTGTTTCCACGAAACACTTGTCTAAAAACTAGAGAAGTCATAAGTAAACCGAATATAGTACGAGGACCAACCCCTCTGTCCTAATGGACACTGGACAACATACAATACTCTGTATAAGTCCCTTGAGTCTGATAACTCATTCACTGTGTGTCGTAGGTTGAAAACTGTACTTATGGTTAAGAAGAATTACACCGCTGTTTAATGCTCCTTACCTAACCATCCACTGATATAGGTAAATGTCGTAGACATAATTTCAGAAAGGTATATCTCACTCTATGAAAATAGACGTACAGATATATCAATTTGAAATTGGTGCATAACAGTGGATATTCAAAACCAAATATTTGCCGACCGGCAAACAGCCCAGGTGATTTCCTCAAATATCACCGATTACAACGAATCCCGATATAATGAGGATAATCACCCAATTCCCAACAACTTACTCCCACTCATCATCTGTAAAACCATACAGATGTGAGAATCATACCTGGTAAATACATACCCTGGAGCAAGTGTCTAATCGGGAAATCAGTTTTCTTTTAACAGCACACAGTTGAACTGAAACATTGAAATGTTTCGATGGGGTATTCTGGTATTCCTAGTAATGCCTCTACCATTATCCAGATTCACAACTATAACCGTATAATTCTTTGCCACCTCTCCAAATCCCTTTATATGTCTTTAGTCATTACCTTCTGTACACCCCTTTAAGCCAAATGGTTTTCTTCCTTCCCTACCGTTCGGCACCAGCCTATGGTTTGGAAGAAGACTATCCAATAAGCATAATGGGTGTACTGTCCCGATCCTAGGAACACTCGCAATGCGAGAGAAGGTGAAGATAAAAGACACCTGAATAAATCTTATTCCTATTTCTCCTGAACCAGAATCCATCCCCGAGCTGGAACAAGTTCCTTTCGAGTTCGTATATAACCATACGATGGAGTATCCAATAAACTGTGGATCTTCGTAGTGATACGGAGTGTCCTGGAGAAATTCAAAGGTGATTTTAGGATTGGCGAAGAAATACCTGGTTTGGTCATGAATATCTGTTGCAATTTACTTTGCCCTCTTACTAATCCCTTGCTTTGTCTTAACTTAATACCTTATGCACACCATCATTATGCTAATTGGTTTTCTTCATTCCCTACCGGTCGGCACCAGCCTAAGGTTTGGAAGAAGACAATCCAATTTGCGTAATAGGTGTACTACCCCTAAACCAAGGAGTACTCGTAACCTGAGAGAGGGTAAAAGGAAAAGACAACTGAATAATCCTATCCGTTTTCTCCAGAACCGGAAACCATCCTCGAATAAATTCTTTCGAGTTCGTATCTAACCATACGATGGTTTTGTCCAATGGAAGTGGACGTTCGTAGTAATACGGGGTGTCCTGGAGAAAAGGTTAAAAGTAGGAGTGGCAATGAGGTTTGCAACTCTGACAATCCAAAAGCCAGTGTTAAAAAAAGGTTCGGTCAACTTGGTCACTGAGTCATAGTCTTAGGGTCGGGTCAATGGTCGCTGCCAGAGAGAGAGAGAAAAGAAACACTCAGCGTGCACTCTAACCTAGATCAGAATGGTTATCACTTTTTCTAATCAGGAAACCTCCCACTGTACCTCAAATTCTCCTCCAAACCTAAAAGAAGAATTAGTCGGGGTCACCCGAGGAGTATACTAACTCATCAGTGGGAATCGGGATCCAACTCTCATCGCATGACAACGTGACGGAATCCGCTCACGGTATCACACTCCAGAAGGTATGCGCATATCTGGCAAGTTTCAGTACTTTTGAAACTCCCGATGTGATTTCTGCCCCATGCTCTTATGACCTTGGCGTGAGGTCAAAATATCATAAGTCACATGTCAAGTTCTACCCGTCATTATCCAGGTTAATTTGAATCCACCCGTACATACCCTTGACGTAGGCCAAAATAGTAGTACGACTGTCCCAAACCAACGCATCTATCTATGCAACAGATAAATACCCGGCAGCTACCAATCACTATGCCTTGGCGTGAGGTCAAAATACATAGCTTGAATACTACCGAATATTTAACTGAAATGACGGAGGGCTACGAATGGTTTCTGGCGAAAACCTTTAACGTAATGAACTTGATATCGTCGAAGGAACGGATAGCTTTTAAAAATATAGTGACGAAAACCTTCGCTAAAGAGGTCACTCCCGGTGAAGGGATCTCGGCTCTTTCCCCGTAGAATGGGGTGCAGGATATTCCAAATGAATACCGTGATGCAAAGCAAAAGTAATCGGCTATAGTGAAGTTAATGCCCTGACGCAAACTTCTGTCCAAGGGGTCACTCCCGGTGAAGGGATCTCGGCCCTTGCCTCGTCGACTGAGGAGCAGGATATTCTAAATGAATACCGCGATGCAAAACAAAAGTGAACGTCCTTGCAACAACAGCTTTTTGAAAAAGTGTTCCAACAACATCAGATTAGGTTTGTTTTAACTTGCACTGATCCGAATCAATGCAGTCCCATCAATTGATCACACCAAAAAGAACGAAAATATACTGATGTACGTATATGCCATCCGCATTCGCCACTGGGTCCCGTCATTACCCGTTAGGTTAGCTTACTAACGACAGAGCGGGGACTGGACTAGCGCGGATGCAAAACATATACTACATCTACTAATATATATACCAATATATAGTATTCGCTCAAGGCGTGAATAAAATGCAACATCACAGAAATGTACAGCATCACAGAAACAATACAGATATCTGGGATCCCCGGGTTTCACAGAGCCGCTGAAACCCGACGTTCCCCTGGTCGTGTGGATAGCCTGTGCAATGAAATCCTAGACCCCTACGGGCGCGGCAAGTCACCCGCTAAAACCTGAAGCGAGGCAGCCCCCTTCAGCGCCGTGAATGGACCACCCAGCACTTCACGGAATCCGGTAACTTGGGCACCCCTCCTGGGTCAACCTGTACCCCCTACGAGTGCGGCGAATAGCCCGCCAATCCTAGAGTGAAGCCCCTTCCGTCTCAATGCCATGAGATGCGGGCTTGTTGCCCTCCAGAACCCGGCTATCCGTGCACCCCTCCGCGGGGCAATCCTAGTACAGAAAGTAAAATATACATACAACAGGTACATCGACCGCAACCAGGTCGTGCCCCAAAATAATAATACAAACAGGCAGTGACAGCAGTCCACATGTCGGACGCTCGCCCCGCAAAATCAAATGTACATAATACAACCACAACTGTACTAGCATTGCCGCCAGGCTATCCCCCACGACCGATCCGCAACATCACAGCAAAAACAAAACATCAACGTGAAAGTCACGTTCGCAAATCCGTCTAACCGGGCTATAGCAGTTAGACGGGATTTACCGATCGAGTGACATTCACGGTCGCAGATATAATGTAAATACTGTGAAAAATGTGTTTAAAATATCCGATCAATCAAATTTTAACAAGTGGGCCCCAAAGCAATACTGTAGCAGTTAAAGAAATTCTGGGCCCAATGTTAATGTTCCAGAAACCCTAAAAACTCCACAGAAGCCCACTGTAAAAACCCAACCCACTGATTCCTTCATGCTGCCGCGGAAGCGCGGCCACAAGTGGGTTTTGGCCGCCCTTCCGCGCTCTGGTCAGAAGATCAGTGCATCGAATTTGAACAGTGGTCTTATAATTTTTTAGTACATCAATATTTTACAACCTGAAAAATTTTTCGACACTAAAAATTTCCAACAGAAAACTGATGCGACAAAATACGGGTTTTTGGACTTTTTGATCGATCGGAAATGCAAACACATTACACAAAGCTAGACTAAGTTAATGGCGAGGCTCTGATACCACTGTAAGTGCACGGCGGCGCCCCGGCCGTCAATCCGACGGCGGAATGCGGAAGCGATGAATAACTTAAATTTTACTTGGACTGGCAAACCGCCGCGCACTAATACCCGGATCGAACCATTAACTAGTCCTAGCTAACTAGAAGATGGGTTAGAGATATACCGACGATCCAAGTCCTCCGGTCTTCTCGTCATGGTCCCTATCTCCTGCGGAAAAGTCCCGTCTCCTCCTCGTCGCCGGAAGTGCACCACATCGCCTACTTTGTTTTACGGGCTCCCACCTCAATGCCGAGGCAACTCGGGCGCGAAGTTGGCTAGCCGACGCGCCCAAGGTTTGCTGTAGAATGTAGTATACAAGTCTCGTTTGGGGTTGTGGAGATTGCCATTTTTGGTGGAGGAATTGAGCAAGCAATGGAAATCTGTGAGCTCGGCCAAGTAATTGGGCTCACTGGAAAAACAAAACTGAATGCAGCCACTCATTTTTTTTTTGCTCTCTGGAAGAAGGAAGCAAGCACTCTCTCTCTCTGTTGCTGTGAAAATGTGCTTGGGTTAATTAGCCTGGGCTTCATTTTCTCACACTAACAAATCAGCCCCAGCACACATTTTAAGCTCAAAAGCAACCACATCTAAATTAATTAATTCACCCACTCCTCAAAACAATTCCAGCACTCTCATTTTGCCCATTCCTCACTAATAAATTAATCTCTCATTTCAACAGAACTTCCTGTTAAATTCCAGCACACCCTCACAACAAATAATCCATCACAAAACAAAACCCATACTCAACCCACAAATCATCAACAACCATGATGCTTACAAAGTCAAGCCATCATGAAGTAGTCAAGTCAAAAAGGTCAAGGTATGGAGCTCTCATCATGATACAACAAAAAAGCAAAAGCCCCCTCCACAAATACTTATTTGCAACAATGCAAATAAACCCTCCTCCACCAATCTTCGGCCAATGAACGGAACAAAGGAAATTGGCCGAAACGGAAAGTAAACTGGCAACTCCAGAAAACTGGTCCCGTAATAAATTACAGGAAAACCCCGATACTGTGCATACACACCTGCATCTGTATTTCGACCGAAATACAAATGCAATGAGACAAAATCTACACTGTACTATACTAGGATCCGGCTTATACCAAAGCCGGCTAGTAATATCTGTTCGATCCTGATCCGTGCAATACCGCACGTATCTGATCGAACCCTGCCATATAACCATACGGCCTATAGTACAAACTGTCCGATCCTGATCCGTGCAATACCGCACGTATCTGATCGGACCTTGCCATATCTCCATACGGCCTCTACAACCTTTCGCCCGAAAGCTGAGTAACTGAAATGTGGGGGACTCTAAAGACTCGTCAACACCTTGGTTGTGGATTTAACCACTAGCACGTCAGAGGTATAAGCCAATACGTGACGGGCTACCAGGTACTGACCAAATGGGACGTCGATGAGGAAGCTCACCCCGACACCCAACTGAGCCTGTCAGTGACAATATCCGTGCAGTCCGGTTCGTTCGTCTATGAGCATCGCATGGCGGGCCTAGGGGGTTGGTAAAAGTCAGACCCCTAAAAGCGGTACAAGTCGTGTCGGAGTGTAGCCCAGAACACCCTGAGATACTACTGGAATACCTACCAGTAAATCTCCTTGCCTTGGCCAAGGACTTTGTGTAATGGCTCTCCTAGACACAGCACGACCTCACCCCCAATACCGGGAGAGACGAATCCCTGAAGATACGCTCACTGCCTCCATGTGGCTCGGGACTGTACCCAACTAAAACCTGTTTGCACGACTCCTTTGAGCCGTGGTAGGGTAGTAATCAAAGTACAGTGGGAACTCACACGAGACAAATGACGATCCCCAGGTCGATGAACTAACCTGCACACATGTCACCAGGGAACTGCCATCTGACGTCTGGTATATGACCAACTAGCATGTTCCCGGCGAGTCCTGTCCGGTGTACTCATAACCCAATGAGCACCTGTATACATCTTAGGTGATCCAACTGACACCAGTGGCTTGTGAGACCGGCCACCGCCCCTCGTCGGGGTCTCGACTGTATACACTAGTCTACTATGGAGTATCGATGCCCTGTCTCGAAACTCACACGACTAGGGACCTTTTAAGGATATGCTTATAGACCCCCAGCTCCCACTTATATGATCGCCCTCATACTGCTGGTGGTCAAGCAAGAATCCTAGGGGCTCTATCAACGTGTAATAGCGACGTGTCAGGTCACCTAAAACAGTACACGATGATAAAGGTAAACCAGATAGCATATTATCATCTCGAGTAAGACTGTCCTACCGGGATAGGTCCTCCCTCAATCATTGCAATCATGTACCTGTGATCCAATAATTGACTCTGAGGGCATTATCTCCAACACAGTTTTCAACCTACGACACACAGTGAATGAGTCACTAGACTCAGGGGACTTATACAGAGTATTGTATATTGTCCAGTGTCCATTAGGACAGAGGGGTTGGTCCTCGTACTATATTCTGTTTACTTATAACTTCTCTAGTTCTAAGACAGGTGTTTCATAGAAACACAGGGTCTAAGTTTTGAGGAGTTATAGGTATAAGAGTAAAGTAGAGAACCAGGTATTGCAAGCATCGGGATTCTTCAAGGTGATTGAAGATGTAGATACTTGTGAATGGTATTCAGTTGATAGTAATGTTTAAGAGAACTTGCTTCTCTTTCAGGTTACTCATAATTGGAAGTATTCCTAAGTTGAGTAACGCTGATCGGCCTCTTTCCATTTAGTTGATATACACTGGAGACAGCTGCATGATTTGAATCTGGTTCAATTAAATCAGTGCCTCTGTTTCTGTATTGGATATAGAACAGTTCATATCTTGACATTGTTAAGATACGGGGAGTTGTCAGGCTTATGCTTAAAACTAGACACTGGACAACTCAAGGCACGTTTCTGTAATGGCTGTTTGTGGGTTGACCCGGGCTATGACGAGAGTTGATTTTCTACTATCTGGAAGATCAATAGTGATACTGTTCTTGACTCGCCACAGTTTTAATAAAAATGGATTTTTTCAGAAAACAGTAGTGGGAGTATGGTAGAACTGGAAGTGATTCCAGAACTGCAAACGATTATTGAAGATTTGATAAGAACCTAAAGATTCAATCTGGTTTGACATTCCATTGGCCACTCCGCAGATATGATGGGTAACCTCAGGCACCCGAGAGGTACTTCGGTATGCTCAAGGACGGTGGCAGGGAGGTTCTTGTTTACCCAGACTTGCCATTGCTGTTGTTCCAAACTGTGAGACCCGGCAGGAGGATGAGTATAGCGTCGTTCTAAACTAGCTTTAGAAGTGTACGTCTCTATGACTCAGCCAGAGGGTTGTGGTAGCCAGTGGGAGCAGTGGAAGCATTGGTGGAAATCAGGCTTATGTCTATTTATAGACTAAAGCAGATATAGCGGAGATAGATCATCTATTTCTGATGTGACAGTTATAGGTTTGACTTCATCAGAATAGGGGATGGATCTGTTAAGAAGGTAGTAGGGTGTGATGTCCTGGTATTTGGATGACATACACAGAGTAGGAAGTGATATCCCTTTACTACAATCGGTTATACTTTGGTCGCCACACAGTAGCTTCTCCACATAGGACTTGGATATTATATCTGACATTCTGGTTACTAGATCTATGGTTTTAGATCTAGATTTGGGTGGTTTCCCAATCAGGGTACTTAGACAGCATTCTAAGAGTATTTAGAATGGACAACTCCTGGCATGGTAGTGTACCTGTAGGTAATGGAGTCACCCTCTCTAAAGGTGTCTTACTGACTAAAGGGGAGAGGGATGTGCATGATTGGCAGATCACTTGCTTAGGCAATTGAGTCAATCATGAGATGTCAAGTACCACACCAAATGTTGTTCTTGCAGTAGACGCAATAAGTTGATATTGATCCAATCCTGGGGAAACATTAGGAAGCAGTTTTAGAACATAAGTTAATGTTCTAGGGATATGATAACAGCATTCACCTTCGGGAGACAGTTATCATTCCAGGCTTCCAAGGTGGCCTGGTTGGCAGAGTGGCTGTCAGAGTTATAGTTTTCCCTCTGACGAGGGGCAGTATTTTGGACAGGTGGTCCAGGTGGATACTGAGGGAAGGCATGGCGCAGGATACTGATTAAGTTCAGTTGACGATACATTCTAAGAAGTTTGGATTTGGAGTTCATTTATGAGCTAGGTCCCATCAGACATCCAGACACATTCTAAGACAGGTATTGCTTATTTCGGGAGATGGATTTCTCCGCGAACTTGAGATATAGAGAGACATAGAAAGAAACACCAGAGCGGATCCACTCACTGAGGCTATTCGTCGAACGCAATAGTTTCACAAACGAGCTTTGTGAGACTGGCTAGTAGAGGAGTTGGGTGTTCGGTATCACACGGGCTGTGAGTATACGACATCGCAATAATTAGCCTTGAGTGCAAGTGGGAGATTGTTGGAGATAGTGCCCTCAGAGTCAATTATTGGATCACAGGCACGTGATTGTAATGATTGAGGGAGGACCTATCCTGGTAGGACAGTCTTACTCAAGATGATAGTATGCTATCTGGTTTATCTTTATCATCGTGTACTGCTTTAGGTGACCTTACGAGTCGCTATTGCATGTTGATAGAGCCCCTAGGATTCTTGCTTGACTAGCAGCAGTATGAGGGCGATCATATACGTGAGAGCTGGGGTCTATAAGCACATCCTTAAAAGGTCCTTAGTTGTGGGAGTTTCGAGACAGGGCATCGATACTCCAGAGTAGACTAGTATATACAATCGAGACCCCGACGAGGGGCGGTGGCCGGTCTCACAAGCCACTGGTGTCAGTTGGTTCACCTAAGATGTATACAGGTGCTCATTGGGTTATGAGTACACCGGACAGGACTCGCCGGGAACCTGCTAGTTGGGATTATACCAGACGTCAGATAGCAGTTCCCAGGTGACATGTGTACATGTTAGTTCATCGACATGAGATCGTCATTTTTCTCGTGTGAGTTCCCACCTTACTTTGATTACTACCCTACCACGGCTCAAAGGAGTCATGCAAACAGGTTTTAGTTGGGTACAGTCCCGAGCCACATGGAGGCAGTGAGCGGATCTGCAGGGGTTCGTCTCTCCCGGTATTGGGGGTGAGGTCGTGCTGTGTCTAGGAGAGCCAGAACATGAAAAGTCCTTGGCCAAGGAAGGAGATTTTCTGGTAGGGATTCCAGTAGTATCTCAGGGTGTTCTGGGCTACACTCCGACACGACTTGTACCGCTATTGGGGGTCTGACTTTTACCAACCCCTAGGCCCGTCATGCGATGCTCATAGACGAACGGATCGGACTGTACGGATATTGTCACTGACAGGCTCAGTAGGGTGTCAGGATGAGTTCGCTCATCGACGTCCCTTTTGGTCAATAGCTGGTAGCCCGTCACGTATGGCTAATACCTCTGACGTTCTAGTAGTTAAATCCACAGCCATAGTATTGACGAGTCTTTAGAGTCCACCACACACAGTTACTCAGGTTTCGGGCGAAACGCTGTAGAAGCCGTATGGAGATATGGCTGGGTTCGATCAGATACGTGCGGTATTGCACGAATCGTGATCGGACGGTTTTTATTAGCCGGCTTTGGCTTAAGCCGGATCCTAGTATTTGACAGTGTAGATTTTGTCTCTTTGGATTTGTGTTCAGTGGCAATACAAATGTGGGCATGTATTTGCAGTAGTGGGGTTTTCCTGTAATTTATTACGGGATCAGTTTTCTGAAGTTGCTAGTTTGCATTCCGTTCCGGCCGGTTTTCCTTTGTTCTTTCACGGCCGGACTTTATCGTTGGAGGGTGTTATTTGCAGTTTGCAAATAACATTTTGCGGAGGGGGTTTATTGTGATTGTGGCTTTCTCATGATGAGATTCATTTTGCATCATATTTCTTGCATTTATTGTGATGAGAGTGAAAGGAGGTGAATGAGATATTGATGTGAGCCTTTTTCCTTTATCATTTTTTCTTTTTTCCCTCCACTAGATAGCACTTAGTTTTTTCTCTCCATCACCATTCTAAGAAATGGCCGGCCACATTAGAGAGGGAAATGAAAGAGATTTATTTTGAGTGGTAGCAATTATTCTTCATCTCATTTTTCCTTGCTAGAAAATTGAAAGCACCAATTTTCCTTAACCTCTTCCTCCATCCTCCATGGCAACTAAACCCCAAAGAGACATAGACTCTACACTAGCCTACAGCAAATCTTGGACGCGTCGGCTAGCCAACTTCGCGCCCGAGTTGCCTCGGTCCAGAGGTGGGAGCCCGTAAAAGTATTCGGCTGCGTGGTGCCCTTTCCGACGAGGAGGAGATGAACAGAGATTCCGCGGGAGATCGAAGTGGAGACGAAGACCGAAGGACACGGATCGCTTGGTATACTTCTCTACCCGTATTTTAGTTTGCTAGTAGCTAGGTTAATGGCCCGATCCGGGTAAAAGTGCGCTGCGGTGCCGGTTTGCTAGTTTGCAAAGTTTTTGTTTCCGCGTTTCCGGCGTCGGATCGACGGCCGGGGCGCCACCGCGGACTTACACACACAAAACTGAACAGACGCGACAGGGTACTTCGGCTGAGCCTCCACATGCATCTCCTTCGGCCGCGGCTCCGTAAGCTACTATCTCGGCTGCGGTTGTGCAGACCACTCCTATAGCTCCACAGCCCGCTCAGACCCCCGCAGCTGCGGCTTCGCAAGCCACTACCTCGGCTACGGTTGCGCAAGCCACTACCTCGGCTGCGGTTGCGCAGACCACTCCTACAGCTTCGCTCAGACTCCCGCACACTCCGCATTGCTCGAGATGTTGACTCAGGGTATATCCGAGGAGCAGGTGCGCCAGATTACTGCGTTTATCAGAGGTGGAGCTGGACCGAGCTAGGGTAGCTTTTTTATTCTTATATTTTAAACATGTATTTACTTATATGATACATATTGTATATATTTTGGACGATATTGGTGGTGTTTGCGTGTTCATATTGATTTAGATTGATATGGTATTCTGCTTGTTGATTTTTTTAATATATTATGCGTGAGATGTTGATTATGAATACTGCGGTATATATTCTGCTTGTTGATTACTTTTATATATGATGTATATATTATTGTGCATAGGGCGAGGAAAAAACAGGCAGCCATTTTAAAAAAAACTGATAATATGTACCTACGGATTAATCCGTAGGGTGCAACGTTGCCTACACATATATCCGTAGGGACAAAATATCAGGATACCTGATATTTTGCCCTTATGGACTCAGTAAGAGGGGTTAGCCTTGTCCCTATAGTCCAATCCGTAGGGGCATAACTTTACCCCTACACAGTTATCCATAGGGACAAGCTATCAGGCTATCTGATATTTTGCCCCTACACATCTGGACCAACGCATGGAGCCGTAAGGGCATATATTTGTCCCAACGGAGTTATCCGGAGGGGCAACTATTTTATTTTATAAACCGATAAATTAAATAAATTTTTTGTCCCTACGGTGTAATCCGTAGGGATAGATGGACTGTTAGTTATATGTATGCTCTAGAGGCCAAAACTGTACATAGGAAGTATATTGTAGTGGATGCTGGGACATATATAGGGAGGACTTTCTTGCTCGACAAGATAGTATGCTATCTGGTTACTCTTTACCTTACCATGTATACTGATTGTCTCTCTGTTACATGTTGGTAAAGACCTTAGGATGTATACTTGACTACCGGGACTATGATACGGATCATAGTAGTGGGGACATGGTAGTCCATAAGTACATCCTTCAAGGTCCCTAGTCGTGGGTGTATCGAGACGGGGCATCGATATACCAGAGTAGACTAGCGTATACCTTCTCGACCCATACAGATGGGCGGTGGATGATCACATATCCATTGGTGTTTGACATCAGAGATGATATACAGGTGCTCAGTAGAGACTGGGTACACTGGACGGACTCGCCGAGAACTCCCAGATGGTATTATACCTTACGTCAGATGGCAGTTGTCTGGTGACACTGGTACAGGTTAGTCTGTAGACCCGAGATCATCATAGAGTCTTGTGTGATTCCCACTGTGCATTGATTTCCACCTTACCACGTCCAAGAGGGCGTGCAAAACGGTGGTTTTTGGGTACAATCCCGAATCATATGGAGGTAATGAGCGATAGGAGGGGATTCGTCTCTCCCGGTATAGGGAGTTGATGTTGCGTTGTGTTCGATTGGCTATAACCGGAAATCCCTGGCCAGGGTTGCTGAGATTTACTGGTAAGTGTTACCAGTAGTTTCTCGAACTGTTATAGACCTCATATTGACACGACTTATCGAGCTACTGGGGTCTGACGTTTACCACCCCTAGGCGAGATATGCGACATTTCAGACGACGAGACCGGACTGTACGGTAAGTGTTACTGGTTGGATTCATAGGAGTGTGAGCGGGCTTGCTCGTTGATCTTCTGATCGCTCAATACCCGGGTGGCCGTTATATTTAGCAGACCGCTTGCGGCTTGTGGGTGTTTGATATGATTATCACCTGCTGCCGGCGTATTGACGAGTCTTTAGAGTCCTACACAGAGGTTTCCTGGCTCAAGCGAAACGAAATAGGAGCGCATATGAGATATGTGCGGGACCGAGAATAATGCGTGTATGTGATACCGTATTCTATTCTCGTGATGAATGTATCGATTGGTTGTATGCGATATAACCTAGTTATCGAATCGAGAATTGATTCGATAAGTCGATACATTGGATATTAGTCGGTCATATGCGATATGATCGGATCGTTAAATCAAGTGTTGATTTAATGATTTAATGTATAATTATATATTTGATATATTACTTTACATTAACTAGTATTGGTTCACTTAAGATTGATTTTCTCACTTGGATATGCACATTGTATATATGATATATGTTTGTGCACTAGTTTGTATCATGTTTGATGATACATGCAAGCTTGGGTGTATTTTTACTTTAAACCATGTTTAAGTGAATGGTTAGGGTTTGGCTATCTTTTCTTAACTATTTATTTTTTTTATTCATTTTAGGGCAAGAAAAGAAATGGTTGCTTCTTTTGTTTGTTTCCTTGAAGCTTCAAGAAGCTTTGACCATTCTTGTTTCTTTCCTAAGCCTAACCATTCACCTAACCCTAGTTTATTCTCTACACTTAACCAAGGTTGCATTATGATAAGAATGACTTGGATTTTCTTTTTTAAGATAATCCTTTTTATTCTTTCATCTTCTTCATCTTCATCAAGCTTCATGAAAGCTTTCTAGCTCCAATGGTGCCATGAGAAAAAGAGTGAGAAATCCAATTTTAAAGTGAACCCACTTCCTATTTATTCATACTCTACCACTTTCCATGTAGTATAGGGTGTTTTCTTCACAAGTTTCATGACTTGGTGAAGTTGGAGCTTGATCTTGAGTTGCCTCGACGTAGATCATCTTCGGCATCGAAGTCGACGACCTAGCCCGATCATTTCTCCAATGAAGTCAACACTAGAGTCCAAGATCCGATGATCACAGCGAAGGGACATCGTCACGGAGCTATGGAGGTGGAGGACCAGATCTACAAAGGTTGTATTTTCCGTTCACTCTTAGTTAAGTTGTTAACTAGTTATCGTTTTCGCCTTTGCTTCTAGTTAACGATCTAGCATTAGGGTTTCTCGGCACAAGAAAAATTGGATTTTGGCATGGTTGATGCCTTGTGGAACCTCTTGAGTGTGCCTAGGAACCCTACAATGGTATCAGAGCCAAGCTAGAGCCTTAGGCGATGCGTAGACGAAGTTAGAAACCCGATCGAACCCGAAACCTTAATTCCAAATCCGTCTCTAGAAATTTTCTGGAATTTTGGATTTTTGCGAATTAAAAATATGTAGAAAATTCAGCAGGGCTTTTTAGTAATTACTGTGCAGCACGTGCTCATGATTCGATCAAAGCACGGCGGAACCGCGGCATGAGCATGGCTCGTGCGGCGGTTCCGCGGCTAAGTAGTCACATCAAGTTTTGAAATTTGCACAGTAATTCCTATATTTTAGTGCTGTATTTTCTGGGAATTTTTAAATTCTACTCAAGAGTTGAGTTTTCTGGGTTGTATTAGGGACTCGGTATTTCGATCGGGAAGTTTAACTTCGTCTGTGTTTTTCCAGATAATTTTAGAAAATCTTGAAAATTTCGACCGGATATAAATACCCAATTTTTCTCCTGTCGGGAAATTTCCAAGTGTTGGATCTTTCCGTAGTTCAAGAACGTTCTAAGTAGTGTAAGTAACGCGATGGTCTCTCTAGAAGACAACAAACCTTAACTCGATTATGTGACCGTCTTGAACTGCCCTTTGAACTTTAGGGTTTGGGGCAGTACGGCGTGCCACATGTGAGGCGTTGGCTTGACCCTTCTACGGCTGGACCGTTGGTACTGAGGCATGAAGTGAATGTTTTTAAACTTGTTTCATGTGTTGAGCTGTTTCGGGAAAACTTGGGTGTTCGATTGTTCGATCGGAAAGTTTGACATTTTCTATTTATCCGGAATGTGATACAATAATTGGAATTCACAAGTAGTTATGAGATAACTGAATGAATATTATAAACATAGCAGTTTAGTCTCACTTGATCGGTTGCCACGGAATTTTGATGCAATCAAAAGTCCATCGCAATCGCGTAGCGTACGCGGGTACTCGCCGGATAAACTTAATAGACAGCTACACCCCATAGCTCCGACCAAGTGACTGTAGGAGAACCCCGTCGCTGAAAGCATCCGTTCGGGTGCTCGCGGTAGCGGTGTTCCGCCTTAGTGCACTTCGTCGACAGTATCGGGTGTGCGGCCGTCTACTGAAGTTTGCGACGAGCATTCGATCAGGATGTCGGGAATCTTGTTGAATTGCCCGACTTGGTATTGAAAAGTGTTTTCGATTTTGAGACTGAAATGCGGGGTTTATAATTGTTAGGCATGCGATGTCTAAGGAATTCATTTGGTTAGGCATGCGATGTCTAAAGAGTTTGCGGATTCCAACTGTTGTAGTTTTACACTTTCTTTTCTGTGACCGTAAGTGTAATATGTGATATCGCCGGTTTCGTTGCTATATGTCAACGACTATTGGGATACGCATGTTTACTTACGTTGATGACATGTGATATTATGTGTTGTTGGATATGTTATATTGGATCGTCGTGTTTGAATAGCCGGGTTTTTTTTATGTGAGATGAGTGTTTTTCATTTTCATTCATGTAAAAACTTGTATGTAATATTCTTTTATTGGGGCACTTCCAGGTTGCGGAAGTTGTCACCGTTGATGTATATTATTTACTTTTCCGCACTAGGATAGACCCAAGGAGGAGGGCACAAGTAACCGGGTTCTGGAGTCCAGTGGGAGACCAACTCGAGGAGTCGAGTCCGGGTCTCCTAACTCTAGAATTGGTAGGGTTGCTTGCCGCTCTCGTAGGGGTCTAGGGGTGTGGGTTTGGCTATTCATCGTGACCGTGGAATCCGTGTTTTATACTGGCTCGTATTGAAAACACGGACGTCCTAGTATATCCAATATTTCATATGATTCTTCTGCTGCGATATCTGTGATGTGATCATTTGATGTTCTGTGATAAATACTGTATATAGTATATATGATATATTATATAGGCGTTACTTATGTTTTACACCCGCGCTAGCCCTGCCCCGCTCTGCCGTTAGTTACCTAACCTAACGGTGCACGAGGGGACATCGAGGCGAATGCAGATGGCATAAGTGTACGTCATATTTATCTGTGATGTTTAGGTGATTTAAATGATGGGACTTCATTAATGTGATTAATGAAAGAAAAGAAACCTAAAAGATGTTGTGGAATCGAATTTTCAAAAACAGGTAGCTACAGTTCTTGCTTTGCATCGCGGTGTTCCTTGTAGAACATCCTGCACCTTATTCGATAAGGAAAGGACCGAGATCCCTTCACCGGGAGTGACTCCTTTAGCAATAACTGGCAGATGCTACAACTCTCGGTTTGTCTTTTGATTGCTTCTATAGTTTTTGCTTTGCACAGCGGTATATATGATATATCCTGCACCTTATTCGATGAGGAAAGGGCCGACGATCCCTTCACTGGAAGTGACCCCTTTAGCAAAACTAGAAAAGCCTCAGAAACACTCCATTTTAAAATCGTTTGATTCTACAACGATATCAAGTTCATTACGCAATAGGTTTTCCGAAAAACCTGTCGTAGCCCTCCGTCATTTCAGATAAGTACTAGTTAGTATTCGTGCTACGTTTGTTGACTATGTTAAGGCGTAGTGTGCGGTAGCTAATCAGTGCTGTATAAGCATATGATGCGATTGGATTAGGGTAGTTGTGCGACTTTGTTGACTATGTTAAGGGTCGTGCGGGTGGGTTTAATTCAATCAGGAAATGACGGGTTGAACTTGACTAGCACTTATAATTTGTTGACTATGTTAGGGTCATATAGCTGCTAGGGGCAAAATATTATCGGGAATTTCAAGTGTTGAAATTTGCAATGAGATTGCATACCTTCTATGAGATAGTTGGATCCCGATACCCGCTGCGAGTAATTGTTACTCCTGGGAGAGTTTTACACATTACAATTAGCCGATCAAGTAGGTGTCCAGAAAGGTGTCAACGGGGTTACGCCTCTGGGAAAACGAGGTTTACTGTAATTAGGTCCGTGCGAAAGCACGGGGAACCTCCCTCAAAGTACCGACACTGGCCTGGCTGAAAGATTAGCAAACTTGTAGTATGTAATTAATCCCGGCTAGTCTTTCCTTTTAGGGTTTGAAGGAAGATTTGATAAAAACAGTGGGAGCCATCCTGATTAGATAAAATAATAACCAATCTGATCTTGCAAGAGCATACGCTGAGTGTTTTCTTCTCTCTCTCTCCAGGTAGCGACCATGTCACGCCTTAATCAAGATAATAATACGGATATTGACCGAACCCGCTTGTTATACTGAGCTGGGGAACGTTGGTCCCGGTACAACTTATAAATGTTATAAGACAGAGCAGGAAATAGGGGAATACCAGAATTCCTATGCCGCCCAAACGAAGAAAGTGCATATAATGCATCTCCTTCGGGTGTGTTCATTACAAAGAACTTTTTCTCAGTATCCTCTACGTCCTGGGTATTAAATACCGGATCAGGATCCCGCAAATGTAATCCGTTACATGGGCTACAGAAAGGTAGAGAACTGAGAACGGGTGATAAGTTTCATGAGACAGAAAATGGGGCAAGTGTTGCAGCCAAGTCTGTTGGTCACTGTCACCCTGTATTACCAGTACATTGATTCTGAACAAATGCTATTAGATACCGTACCTGATATACAAAATCATTTCAATTTCTTTATTTAGTAAAGGAAGGATATAATTTTGTATTGTTGGATAATGTTTTGAACATTTCCTATATCAAATGTTGATCGGTTCAGGCACGTTATCTAAAAGCATTAACGTTCTAAATCAAACTACAGTTCTTAGTATACAGAACACACACAAGAGGAAGAGTTCAGAAATGAACGAATCCTTCTTGAGGTATTGTAGACTAGGTCATATCAATGTGACCCGACAAGCTAAAGTTACATTTAGATGCATATTTAAATCACTTTGAATTTACATCTTATGAAACTTGCCAGTCATGTCACAAAGATAAGATGACCATAGATCTGTTTACTAGAAACAGAGAAAGAGTTAGTGAACCCTTGGGATGATACATGTTGATGTAGGTCCCCTGTCTACACATGCCAAGACCGGTTCTTTGTACTTCATTACATTCTCTGATAATCTTTCAAGGTTCAGCCATATGTTCCTGTTGAAACACAAGTCCGAACCTTTTGAGATATTCACAGAATATAAGTTAGAAGTAGAGAACCAATACGGGTATAAGTATTATGTCCTTTGATGAGATCAAGGAGGAGAATACTTGAGCATGGAAATCCTGGACTATTCTAAAGGAGAATGAGATTCTCTCTCAGCATTACTCCTCCGTATACACCATAGCACGATGGTATATCGGGGCGGAGCAATTACACCCTATATGATAAGGTGTGCTCTATAATGAGTACTACTGAGTTACCTATTTCGTTTTGGGAGTTATGCACTTATGAAGTTGCATACCTATTGAATAGGGTTCCAATCAAATCAGTTGCCTGCCACTCCATATGAGATATGGTAAGGGAAGAGCCCATATCTTAAGTCAGTTAAGATTTGGGGTTGTCCGGCCTATGTCTAAAAGAAAAATCCGGAAAAGCTCGAGGCAAGGTCTGTTATGTACAACTGGAAAGGTTCCAGCTATACAAACTACAGCAGATGATTTGGTAGAACTAAACGATTCAGTAGATTCCAACGAACCTCAGCCTCTCTGCCGATCTAGTAGGGTTCCTCACCCACCTGAGAGATACTTCGGTTTCTCTATGACAGTGGGAGCGAGGATTGCATCATGAGATAATGACCCAACTAGTTTCGAGCTGGCCATCAGGAGTGGGACTCTGTAAGAATGGCTGGATGCTTAGCGATCTGAGATGGAATCCTTATACACCAATAAAGTATGGACTTTGGTTGCTTTATCTGAAGGGTTAAATCCCCATCAGGAGCAAGTATATCTTGAGAAGATTACTTGGTGTAGATGGAAAAGTTGAGACTTTCAAAGCTAGACTTGTTAAAGGTTTTCGTCATCAACCAGGCGTCGATAATGGTGAAACCTTTTCAAGTAGCTATGCTTAAGTCCATCCAGATCCTACTTGCCACGGCTACATACCATGACTACGATATCTGACGGTTGGGTGTCATGACTGTTTTTCTAAAATGATGTTTTAGAAGAGAGCGTTTGTAAGTACACAGCCAGAGGGCTTCGTAGACAGTGGGAGCAGCGGAAACGTGTACAAGTTGCTTTATAAGATTAATGCAGGCATCGCGGAGTTGGAACATCTGTTTTGATGCGATAGTCAAAGAGTTTGACATCATCAAAATGGTAGATGAACCTTGTATATACAAAAAGGTAGTAGGGAGTATGGTGGTGATCCTCGTAGAGTACGACGATGACATACTCTTGATAGGGAAGTAGTTTCCTATACTACGCTCGGTCAATCTCCGCTTATCATAATGATTCTCCAAATAGGGTCAAAGTGATACCTACTAAAATCCTGGGTTTTGGATCTATGAGATAGATCTAATTGGATGTTAGGATACTCACTAGATATAGTGAGATGGTATCAATCGATCCTGGGGGGAATCACTGGAAGTGTTCCAGGGTGATAAGGACGACTGAAAGTCAGTCACAGGTATTGTCTTTACCCTCAGTAAAGGGACGGTATGTTGGAAGAGTTCCAAGCTAGATACCGTGACATACTAGATGATAAAGGCTGGATACATCGCTACTTAACATGCTACCAAAGAGGCAGTCTGGATGTATATTAGTTCATGAGATGAACTTCGTTCCTCCCATTATGTGACAATGACTTGTAGCTTATGCCAAGGAACGCCCGTCCCATCAGTGATCCAGACATATTCTAAGGCAGTGTCACCTGATCATGGAGATGGTTGATCTCCAGGGGATCGAGGTTAGGAGAGCAGACTCAGAGGACAACACGGAGGATCCACTCACAAAGGAATTTTCCCAGAGAGAGACTTTTATGGGATGGTTGAGTATGAGATACTACAACCACCGCTACAGATGGCCCTAGTGCAAGTGGGAGATTGTTAGTTATATGTATGCCCTGGAGGCCATTACTGTACATAGGATGTATATTGTAGTGGATGCTGGGACATATATAGGGAGGACTTTCTTGCTCGACATGATAGTATGCTATCTGGATACTCTTTACCTTAACATGTATACTGATTGTCTCTCTGTTACATGTTGGTAAAGCCCTTAGAATGTATACTTGACTACCTGGACTATGATGCGGATCATACTAGTGGGGACATGGTAGTCTATAAGTACATCCTTCAAGGTCCCTAGTCGTGGGTATATCGAGACGGGGCATCGATATACCAGAGTAGACTAGCGTATACCTTCTCGACCCATACAGATGGGCGGTGGATGATCCTATATCCATTGGTGTTTGCCATCAGAGATAATATACGGGTGCTCAGTAGAGACTGGGTACACTGGATGGACTCTCCGAGAACTCCCAGATGGTATTATACCTTACGTCAGATGGCAGTTCTCTGGTGACACTGGTACAGGTTAGTCTGTAGACCCAAGATCATCATAGAGTCTTGTGTGATTCCCACTGTGCTTTGATTTCCACCTTACCACGTCCAAGAGGGCATGCAAAACGGTGGTTTTTGGGTACAGTCCCGAATCACATGGAGGCAATGAGCGATAGGAGGGGATTCGTCTCTCCCGGTATAGGGAGTTGATATTGCGCTGTGTTCGATTGGCTATAACCGGAAATCCCTGGCCAGGGTTGCTGAGATTTACTGGTAAGTGTTACCAGTAGTTTCTCGAACTGTTATAGACCTCATATCGACACGACTTATCGAGCTACTGGGGTCTGACGTTTACCACCCCTAGGCGAGATATGCGACATATCAGACGACGAGACCGGATTGTACGGTAAGTGTCACTGGTTAGATTCATCAGAGTGTGAGCGGGCTTGCTCGTTGATCTTCTGATCGCTCAATACCCGGGTGGCCGTTACGTTTAGCAGACCGCTTACGGCTTGTGGGTGTTTGATATGATCATCACCTGCTGCCGGCGTATTGACGAGTCTTTAGAGTCCTACATAGAGGTTTCCTGGCTCAAGCGAAACGAAATAGGAGCGCATATGAGATATGTGCGGGACCGAGAATAATGCGTGTATATGATACCGTATTCTATTCTCGCGATGAATGTATCGATTGGTTGTATGCAATATAACCTAGTTATCGAATCGAGGATTGATTCGATAAGTCGATACATTGTATATTAGTCGGTCATATGCGATATGACCGGATCGTTAAATCAAGTTTTGATTTAATGATTTAATGTATAATTATATATTTGATATATTACTTTACATTAACTAGTATTGGTTCACTTAAGATTGATTTTCTCACTTGGATGTGCACATTGTATATATGATATATGTTTGTGCACTAATTTGTATCATGTTTGATGATACATGCAAGCTTGGGCGTATGTTTACTTTAAATCATGTTTAAGTGAATGGTTAGGGTTTGGCTATCTTTTCTTAACTATTTATTTTATTTATTCATTTTTGGGCAAGAAAAGAAATGGTTGCTTCTTTTGTTTGTTTCCTTGAAGCTTCAAGAAGCTTTGACCATTCTTGTTTCTTTCCTAAACCTAACCATTCACCTAACCCTAGTTTATTCTCTACACTTAACCAAGGTTGCATTATGATAAGAATGACTTGGATTTTCTTTTTTAAGATAATCCTTTTTATTCTTTCATCTTCATCAAGCTTCATGAAAGCTTTCTAGCTCCAATGGTGCCATGAGAAAAAGAGTGAGAAATCCAATTTTAAAGTGAACCCACTTCCTATTTCTTCATCCTCTACCACTTGCCTTGTAGTATATGGTGTTTTCTTCACAATTTTCATGACTTGGTGAAGTTGGAGCTTGATCTTGAGTTGCCTCGACGTAGATCATCTTCGGCATCGAAGTCGATGACCTAACCCGATCATTTCTCCAATGAAGTCAACACTAGAGTCCGAGATTCGATGATCGCAGCGAAGGGACATCGTCACGGAGCTATGGAGGTGGAGGACCAGATCTACAAAGGTTGTATTTTCCGTTCACTCTTAGTTAAGTTGTTAACTAGTTATCGTTTTCGCCTTTGCTTCTAGTTAACGATCTAGCATTAGGGTTTCTCGGCACAAGAAAAATTTGATTTTGGCATGGTTGATGCCTTGTGGAACCTCTTGAGTGTGCCTAGGAACCCTACATGGACCTATGCATTAAGCCGTAGGGGAAATTATTTAACCGTGGGGGCATTTTAAGGCTAAGACTTGCACCTACGGCGTGTTCACCTATGACGTATTTTCGTGCCCCTACGAATATAGCCGTAGGGGCAGTGGTTTGCTCCTATGGATTTATTCGTAGGGGCAACCCCTATTTATAGTAGTGCTAGTGGGGCCAAGGGTAGTCCACAAGTATACCCTATAATTGTTTCTAGTCAAGGGTGTATCGAGACAGGGCATCGATATTCCAGAGTAGACTAGCGTATACGCATCTTGACCCATATGATAGGAGATGGATGTCCCACATCCATTGGTGTTTGACATCAAAGATGGTATACGGGTGCTCAGTGGAGACTAGGTACACTGAACGGACTCGCCAAGAACTCCTAGTTTGTATTATACATATCGTCAGATAGCAGTTCTCTGGTGACACTGGTACAGGTTAGTCTATAGACCCGAGATCGTCATAGAGTCTTGTGTGATTCCCACTGTGCTTTGATTTCCACCTTACCACGTTCAAGAGAACGTGCAAAACGGTGGCTTTTGGGTACAGTCCTGAATCACATGGAGGCAATGAGAGATAGGAGGGGATTCGTCTCTCCCGGTATTGGGGGTTGATGTTGCGCTGTGCTCGATTGGCCATAACAGAAAGTCCCTGGCCAGGGCTGATATGGAGATTTACTGGTAAGTGTTATCAGTACTTTCTCGACCCGTTAAGAGCCTTACATCGGCATGAATTATTGGTTAATGGGGTCTGACGTTTACCACCTCTAGACTAGATATGCGACATATCAGACGAAAAGACCGGACTGTACAGTAGTATTACTGACAGACTTTTCAGGAGTAGGAGCAGGTTTGCTTGTTGATCTTTTGATCGCTCAATAGCCGGGTAGCCGTTATGTCCAGCTAGTACCGCTGACGGCTTATGGGTGCTTGATATGATCATCACCTACTTCCGGCGTATTGACGAGTCTTTAGAGTTCTGCACAGAGGTTTTACTGGCTCAGGCAAAACGAAGTAGGAGCACATATGTGATATGTACGGGATCGAGATTAATACGAGTATGTGATACCGTATTCTATTCTCGCGATTTATGTTATCGGTCGGTTATATGAGACATAGCCGGGTTATCGAATCAAATATTGATTCGATAAGTCGATACTGTATCGGTCGGTTATATGAGACATAGCCGGGTTATCGAATCAAGTGTTGATTCGATAAGTTGATACAAATAATATTAGTCGGTCATATGAGATATAGCCGGGTTATTAAATCAAGTGTTAATTTAATGTATAATTATATATTTGATATATTAATTTACATTAACTAATATTAACTCACTTAAGCATTTCTTTTTCTCACATGTGCACACTTATTATATATGTGATATATATTAATTGTGTTTTCTTTTTTGTGTCTTGCTTGATGCCACATGCAACATGGGTGTATGAGACTTACACCATGCAAATAATAATGTAGGGTTTATGTCACGACCCAAGAATTTCGACTCGTGACCGGCACTTAACCACGCAACGTCTACAGGCGTAACGCGGCTAAGTAAGCCGAACCCAGAAATCAAAACCAATAAATATAGAGTGGTTTAAAACATTTCCGTAAAACAATCGTACATGTCCGAAAAAATTTTATTAATTTAGTAGAAATCCCTTTTAGTTCAGGAGTTATAATTTTATAATTTTGTCAACATTTCCTTTAAAAACATTTGTCCCGCAAGTCGGGTAAAAGCAAGGTGTCGCAAAATTAACAAGTGAAAAGAATAAAGCATCACAATATGATATACGACGCCGTAGCGAAGAATACACAGTAAAGCAAGGACAATATCACCAAGGGTAAGACTGCATAAAATAAAGTCGGCTCACATGCGAGCTTGACACCAGAGTACAAAATCATACACATCGTCCTCACAACTATCTCTAAGTCAATACAGAAAGGTAGATGGAGAATACTAGATACATCAATATACAACTGAAGGATAACAGATACCGTACAAAACCCACCTAACAGCAAAAAGGCTAACCCGCCTCAGAAATGGTATCTGTGCCAAAAGATGCGGTAAACAGCCAGCCGCGACTACTCCCAAGGGCAACCTGCAAATACTGTGGCACAACGGGGGTGAGTTGCCAACTCATGAATAGAGATAACATATACAGGTGATCGCGAGCATGCACATATAGCATGGCTCTACTAATGCCAGCAGATGATATCATTGCATGCCAACAGTGGATGCAATAGTAATACAAGTGCTCTATCAGGTAAATGCTACAGGATGAGGTATATAGTAATCAATACTGAGCATGGGATAAATAACATCTACATGGATATGTCAACATGGAAAACAATAATCGGTGCCTCAGGCTGCACCCAAATCCCAAATACACTCAGGCGCCGGCACACCTATCGGCCCTCAAATCCAGTATATCTCTAAGAAATCACGAGTGGCCAACATCGGCACCCAAAATATCATAAAATACTCGTGTCCAGCATCGATACGCAAATCCTCGTATATCGGGCTCCGTCAGTCCGGATCGGCCCACGGGGTCCGTCTGCGGTATCGGCACTCGGCCCCGGCAGTACGGATCATCCCGCATCCATCTCTCGACTCTGATCAGTATCCTCCGGACAACTGCCAGGTCCAACCAATCACCGGTAGGTAGTAGTCCCTCCGCCGGGCTCACCGTCTACTGCACAGCGAAACCGTTCTCGCCCCGGGGTACCATACCGGGCCCACCACGAACCCGCAAACGGATCATCCATCTCCTCGAATCGGGTTTCAAGCACACGTCTCCGCACCGAGAAAACGCGTGGTGGACGCACCAAAATATCATATCACGAGGTACCGGGTTTTCAAAATAGTGCATCTTTTTTTAAATAATTCCACGGTCCTCAAAACCAGAAATCGCATGAAATCCAACACCAATAAGTAAATCCAATGCGAGGTACAATGTAAATCAATCCATGGTATGTGTATAAGGGGAAAACCGCTTTTTAAAATAGTTTCCGTTCTTAAAGATGTCATGCGGCTCCCAATTTCTAGAAAATCATAACCAATCATATGTAAGATGAACTACAGCAATGTAATCATGGCAGCTCTGCAGTGAGTGTGGCATAGCAATTACTAACGGTGTGTGTGTAGCATGCAAATAGTGCCCGTGCAACATAAACCGTTAGTAATAGTGCGGTGTTCTATCAGTTCTAAGCATATATATATATGTAGCAGGGAATGCAATATGCGATGACAGTCTATGGGGTACATGCAACATATAATAATAAAGTCCTATCAGCCCTGACGCATAACGCCATGCGGGCGATATCCCAATAGATGTGAAATCTACTCACCGTGTCTCGCGCTAAGTGTATCCAACAACTTGCTTGCCCTTCTTCGCAGGGTCCGTCTCACTGGCCTGCGAACCTAGAATCACATAACAGATATCACACATAAGCTCAATTTCATAGAAACGCGACATTACGGTCCAACTAGAGACCCGTGTCGTGAACCAATCGCGCGTGTGCGCGATACGCTAAAATGTGTGATCACGCGCCTGAAACTACCCCGACGCGTCGCGATACGCAGAAGCCCCAAACCTACTCACGTATCACGCGTGTCGCGAAGGTTTAGAAAAAACGGCAAAACAGGTATTTGGTCCCAGATTTCTATACAGAACTAAACTTATAAAAATATATATATCACAGCACCCTACACACTAGCAGACACCTATAGGACCAAACCCTAACCCAAACCCTATCCATCTGGCCGCAAATTACGGCCAGAACGAATTAATTGGCGGCCTACTGTAGCAGTTAGGGGGTCGGGTTAAATCTGGGGTATCAGCACATCTCCACTATACTGCAGTCTTCCCAATTTCACTCAGAACTCATCGGGTCAAAAGCAGTTCCAGAAAACTCAGTTTTGCTTAAAAACGATGGATTTGCATCAATTTGGAAAACTGGTGGTATTTTAGTGCAATTGGGGTTAAGCTAAGTTAATATGGTCTCAACAACCCTCTAACAACCTACTGAAACCAATTCACACCACATTAGCTCAAGGTTCCCACTAAACACCTCATATCGCACTAAAACGCACTAAAAACCACTAACCGATGCAAAACTATACTAACCAAGCAAACTAGGGAATAAGTTTAGGAAATATACCTCATACTTAACCCTAGGGAGCTGGAGGAAGAAGAAGAGGTGCAAGGAAGAGGCTGTGGTTGTTGCTGCTGTGCTTGCTGCTCACTGTTGCTGCTGCTACTGCTCTCTGCTGCTGCTGCTACTGCTTCTGGCCCCTGCTGCTGCTGTTGCTTCAGGTGCTGCTGAGTGCTTGCTGCTATGCTGCTGGTTCTGGAGCTGAGAGGTAAGTGGGTGTGTGAGTGTAACACCTTAGGATATGTTTAGTGAATAATTATATATAAATATTGGGTTTTTAACAAAAAGTTTACCAAATTGTGTTTTAAATATTTTTCCTAATTTAATAAATATTTTTCTAAAATTTTCCTAGGCTTGCACACACATGTGCATGTAAACTAGGGTTTTTAAAATAAGTTTTACCATGATTTGTAGCCATAGTGGATTAATCTTGAGGATTAAAGTCTTATGGGTTTTAATTGAGTTTAATTAGTCAATTAAAAGTTACTTTAATTTGAATTGTTTTGGGTGTTGACTTGTGAGAGAGAGGGAGAGTGCATCATGGCTTTAAGCCATGCTTGCAATCATGAGGAGAGAGAGAGAGGAGGGTTGACAATTGGATGATAATTGTTTCCTCTCATTCTTATTTTTCTTTTCTCTCAAGTCTCACACACCCACACACTCACACAACACACCCACTTACCTTCAGCTCCAGAACCAAGCAACACAGCAGGAGCAACAGCAAGAAGCAGCAGCAACAGCAAGAAGCAGCAGCAACAACAGCAAGAAGTAGTAGCAGCAGTACAGTGAGCAGCAGCAGCACCAGCACCTAGTGCATCCCTTCCCTGCACCTGCTTCTTCTTCCTCCAGCTCCCTCGGGTTAAGTATGAGGTATATTTCCTAAACTTATTCCCTAGTTGCTTGGTTAGAGTAGTTTTGCATCGGTTAGTGGTTTTTAGTGCGTTTTAGTGCGATATGAGGTGTTTAGTGGGAACCTTGAGCTAATGTGGTGTGAATTGGTTTCAGTAGGTTGTTAGAGGGTTGTTGAGACCATATTAACCTAGTTTAACCCCGATTGCACTAAAATACCACCAGTTTCCCTAATTGATGCAAATTCGTCGTATTGTGCAAAAACTGAGTTTTCTGGAACTGCTTTTGACCCGATGAGTTCTGAGTGAAATTGGGAAGACTGCAGTATAGTGGAGATGTGCTGATACCCCAGATTTAACCCGACCCCCTAACTGCTACAGTAGGCCACCAATTAATTCGTTCTGGCCGCAATTTGCGGCCAGATGGGTAGGGTTTGGGTTGGGGTTTGGTCCTGTAGGTGTCTGCTAGTGTGTAGGGTGCTGTGATGTATATATTTTTGTAAGTTTAGTTCTGTATAGAAATCTGGGACCAAATACCTGTTTTGTCGTTTTTCTAAACCTTCGCGACACGCGTAATACGTGAGTGGGTTTGGGGTTTTGCGTATCGCGACGCGTCGGGGTAGTTTCAGGCGCGTGATCATACGTTTTAGCATATCGCGCACACGCGCGATTGGTTTGCGACACGGGTTTCTAGTTGGACCGTAATGCCGCATTTCTGTGAAATTGAGCTTATGTGTGATATATGTTATGTGATTCTAGGTTCGCAGGCCAGTGAGACGGACACTGCGAAGAAGGGCAAGCAAGTTGTTGGATACACTTAGCGCGAGACACAGTGAGTAGATTTCACATCTACGGGGATATCGCCCGCATGGCGTTATGCGTCAGGGCTGATAGGACTTTATTATTATATGTTGCATGTACCCCATAGACTGTCATCGCATATTGCATTCCCTGCTACACATATATATATGCTTAGAACTGATAGAACACTGCACTATTACTAACGGTTTATGTTGCACGGGCACTAATTTTCATGCTACACACACACCGTTAGTAATTGCCATGCCACACTCACTGTAGAGCTGCCATGATTATATTGCTGTAGTTTATCTTACATATGATTGGTGGTGATTTCCTGGAAATTGGGAGCCGCATGACATCTTTAAAAACAGAAACTATTTTTAAAAGCAGTTTTCCCCTTATGCTCATACTATGGATTGATTTACATTGTACCTCGCATTGGATTTACTTATTGGTGATGGATTTTCATATGATTTCTGGTTTTTGAGGACCGTGGAAGTATTTAAGAAAAGATGCACTACTTTGAAAAACCCGGTACCTCGTGATATGATATTTTGGTGTGTCCACCACGCGTTTTCTCGGTGCTGAGACGTGTGCTTGAAACCCGATTCGAGGAGTGGATGATCCGTCTGCGGGTTCGTGGTGGGCCCGGTATGGTTCCCCTCGGCGAGATAATCGATGGGTTTTGCCGATTGAGCCTTGAGGCGGGCGAGTACATACCGGTGATTGGTTGGACCTGGCAGTTGTCCGGAGGATACTGACCAGAGTCGAGAGATGGATGCGGGATGATCCGTACTGCCGGGGCTGAGGGCCGACACCGAAGACGGACCCCGTGGGCCGATCCGGACTGACGGAGCCCGATATACGAGGATTTGGGTGTCGATGCTGGACACGAGTATTTTATGATATTTTGGGTGCCGATGTTGGGCACTCGTGATTTCTCAGAGATGTACAGGATTTGAGGGCCGATGGGTGTGCCGGCGCATGAGTGTATTTGGGATTTGGGTGCAGTCTGAGGCACCGATTATTGCTTTCCATGTTGACATATCCATGTAGATGTTATTTATCCCATGCTCAGTATTGATTACTATATACCTCATCCTGTAGCATTTACCTGATAGAGCACTTGCGTTACTATTGCATCCACTGTTTGGCATGCATTGACATCATCTGCTGGCATTAGTAGAGCCACGCTATATGTGCATGCTCGCGATCACCTTTATATGTTATCTCTATTCACGAGTTGGCAACTCACCCCCATTGTGCTACAGTACTTGCAGGTTGCCCTTGGGAGTAGTCGCGGCTGGCTGTTTACCGCATCTTTTGGCACAGATATCATTGCTGAGGCGAGTTAGCCTTTTGCTGTTAGGTGGGTTTTTGTGCGGTATCTGTTATCTTTCAGTTGTATATTGATGTATCTAGTACTCTCCATCTACCTTTCTGTATTGACTTAGAGACAGTTGTGAGGACGATGTGTATGATTTTGTACTCTGGTGTCGAGCTCGCATGTGAGCCGGCTTTATTTTATGCAGTCTTACCTTTTGTGATATTGTCCTTGCTTTACTGTGTATTCTTCGCTACGGCGTCGTATATCATATAGTGATGCTTTATTCATTTCACTTGTCATTTCTGCTACACCTTGCTTTTGCCCGACTTGCGGGGCAAATGTTTTAAAAAGGAAATGTTGCCAAAATTATAGAAGTTATAACTCTTGAACTTAAAAGGATTTCTACTAAATTAATAAAAGGTTTTTCGGACATGCATGACTGTTTTTACGAAAATGTTTTAAATCACTCTATATTTATTGGTTTTTATTTCTGGGTTCGGCTTACTTAGCCGCGTTACGCCTGTAGACGTTGCGTGGTTAAGTGCCGGTCACGAGTCGAAATTCTCGGGTCGTGGCAAAGTTGGTATCAGAGCGTAGGTTTTACCTTCGGAGTGTAGGATGACCCTGGAATGATGGAGTAGGTAGCTGCAGTAGGGTAGCGTAGCGTGTGTATGTTCCGCGGCATACTCACGACATGGTACTCCGCCTACGCGACCTTAGGAATTGTTGATTTAAATTCCTTCGTGAATACATGCATTCTTGCGATTCAATTTCCGTGTTCTTATCGAATCCAAATTTTCTTTCAGCCATTATGCCTCCTAAGACTACGAGGGCACAGAGAGCGGCCGCGAGGGCCAAGATTCGTGTTGACTCATCCGAGACGAGGACTGATCCGGGCAGTGCACCTGTTGTACCCGAGCAGGCTGTTCCTGCCGTGACAGATCAGATCGCCACGCTAGGGGCTGGTATGCAGGAGATGCGCCAGACGGTTGGATCTAGCATGCAGGAGATGCGCCAGATGATAGGGTCGCTAGTTGAGACGCTTCGAGCGCAGCGACCAGAGGTAGCTCCACCCGTTCCAGAGACCGCGATGGTACCTACCGCACAGCCAGTTGCCCCTGCAGCTACGGAGGTGATTACAGTATCGCTATCAGAGTTCATGAGGCTGAAGCCTCCGGCCTTCACAGGCACCGATACAGCCGAGGACCCACAGTCTTTCATCGACAGGATGGCCAGGATATGCCGTTCCCTCAGATGCGCAGATGCGAGATGGGTCGAGTTCACGAGCTTTCGCCTGGAAGGTCTTGCGCAGAAGTGGTGTGATTCAGTTGAGAAGGACAGAGCAGCAGGTCTTCCTCCTATGACCTGGACGGAGTTCGTGACCATATTTCTAGCCCGTTTCTTTCCCCAGAGTGTTAGGGATGCCCGAGCACGCAGATTTGAGTCCTTGCGCCAGACGCCAGGGATGACAGTGGCAGAGTATGACGTGCTGTTTACAGAGCTAGCAGTCAATGCCCCATATTTAGTGGCTACCGAGGAGTTGCGAGTCAGGAGATTTGTTCGAGGCTTGCTTACACCACTGTTCCTCGCGATCAGCGCGCAGCACTACGAGACCTATGCAGCAGCTGTAGACGCAGCCCTAGTAGTGGAGGAGCACCTTGCTGAGACTTCAGTAGTTCCAGAGCCGAAGAGAGTTCGTACCAGTATTTCCGCACGAAGGCAGTCATTCAGACGCCGCGACAGGTATCGTTCTGGTACGAGGAGTAGCAGAGATTCGGGACGAGGTCGGATGTTTTGTTCGTATCCCTAGGAAAGTCAGCAGTCGCCGCTGGGTTGCTTCAGATGTGGCAGCCTACTTCACCTCGTTCGAGATTGTCCAGAGACACACCGGAGGGAGGCAGCAGCACCGCATGTTACTTTACCACCTTCACCACCCCAGAGGGCATTGCCTGTTGTACCTACCATTGCTCCGCGCCAGACTCACGCACAGAGAGGTCGTCGGGGTGGAGGAGTTGCTCAGAGGGGGCGAGATGACCGAGGCAGAGGGCAGTCAGTTACAGGTGGTGGACAGGCACGGGTTTTTGCTTTGACACATCCGGACGCGCAGGCGTCCAATGCAGTGGTTTCAGGTATCCTTCCTGTATGTTCAGTTGATGCACACGTGTTGTTCGATCCCGGATCCACACACTCATACGTATCCACACACTTCGTGCCGAGTCTGGGTAGAGAGTCCGCCTTGCTTGATCAGCCGCTTGTGGTGACCACTCCTGTGGGAGAGTCGTTTGTTGCTAGGCACGTGTTCCGATCCTGTACCGTCTGTATTGGTGAGAGAAAGTTGCCTGTCGACTTGATCCTTCTGCAGATGTTGGACTTCGACGTTCTTTTGGGCATGGATTGGTTAGCCACGTGCTATGCTTCTGTGGACTGCCGTGAGAAGACAGTTAGATTTTGTTTTCCCGGTGAGTCGGTTTTTGTTGTGTTGGGGGACCATGGTGCCACCCCTCACAGTGTGATTTCTTCTTTTCGCGCTGGACAGCTTTTGAGGAAGGATGCCAGGGATTTCTCGCCTATGTTTGCGATGCTCGCGCTACAGAGGTTCCATTGGATCAGGTTCCGGTTGTTAGCGAGTTTCCTGATGTGTTCCTTGCCGAGCTTCCAGGGTTGCCGCCCGAGCGCGACATTTCTTTCTGTATTGATTTGGTTCCTGGCTCGGGGCCTATTTCCATACCGCCTTATCGGATGGCCCCGGCGGAACTTCGAGAATTGAAGGGTCAGCTGCAAGATTTGCTGGACAAGGGACTTATTCGACCCAGTGTTACTCCTTGGGGTGCTCCAGTCCTGTTCGTCAAGAAGAAGGACGGCAGTTTGCGTCTGTGTATCGACTACCGCCTGCTGAACGGGGTGACAGTGCGGAACAGGTATCCTTTGCCGCGTATCGACGATTTATTCGACCAGCTTCAGGGGGCAGGGTAATTTTCGAGGATCGATTTACGATCGGGTTATCATCAGCTGCGGGTTCGACAGGAGGACATTCCCAGGACAGCGTTCCGTACGCGCTACGGCCATTACGAGTTTTTGGTGATGTCGTTCGGACTCACCAATGCGCCAGCAGCCTTCATGGACTTGATGAACCGTATTTTCCGGCCATATTTGGATATGTTCATTATCGTGTTCATTGACGATATCTTGGTGTATTCCCGGAGTAGTGAGGAGCACGAGCAGCACCTGCGGATTACATTGCAGACCTTGATGGAGCACCAGCTTTATGCGAAATTTGCCAAGTATGCTTTTTGGCTGGACAGCGTAGACTTCTTGGGACACGTGATTTCACGAGACGGTTTATGTGTAGACCCGAGGAAGATCGAGGCCGTTCAGCGTTGGCCCAGACCCACATCGGTGACGGAGACTCGCGGCTTTTTGGGGTTGGCCGGTTACTACAGACGTTTTGTGCAGGACTTCTCCTGTATTGCTACACCGTTGACCGGGTTGACCCGGAAGGGAGTTCCTTTCGATTGGACGGAGGAGTGCGAGCACAGTTTTCAGCAGTTACGGACTCGGCTGACAACGGCACCGGTGTTATCTTTGCCTTCCGGATCGGGCGGATTTGTGGTCTTTTGTGATGCTTCTCGAGTGGGGCTGGGGTGCGTACTGATGCAGCATGACAGGGTGATCGCGTATGCCTCGCGACAATTGAAGAAACATGAGCAGAACTACCCCACTCACGATTTGGAGATGGCTGCAGTGGTCTTCGCACTTAAGATCTGGCGACATTACCTATACGGCGAGTCGTGCCAGATATTCACGGATCACAAAAGTCTGAAATACATATTCTAGCAGCGGGATCTGAACCTTCGACAGCTCCGATGGATGGAGTTAGTGAAGGATTATGACTGCGAGATCTTATATCACCCGGGCAAGGCAAATGTGGTGGCGGATGCTTTGAGTAGGAGGCCCGGGGGTAGTTTATCTTGTTTGAGCGCAGTACAGGAGCAGTCATCCACGGACTGGCAGATATTATGCGACAGCCGGATACAGTGCGAGTTCACGCCGATTGGAGGACAGATAGCGCATGTCCGTGCACGCCCACAGTTGATCGATCGTATACGTGAGGCACAGCTCAGTGATGACCGATGTTCAGAGATCATGGCACAGATTGGACAGGGCAGATTTTCCGAGTTCGTGATCGATGATCAGGGGATACTACGATTTGGGACTAGACTGTGCGTACCTGATGCTGAGGGACTGAGGCGCGAGATTCTTGAGGAGGCACATCGATCGGTGTATAGCGTCCATCCTGGTTCCACTAAGATGTATCATGATATGAGAGGTGCTTACTGGTGGGACGGAATGAAGAGGGACATCGCAGATTTTGTGTCGAGATGCCTGACTTGTCAGCAAGTCAAGGCTGAGCACCAGAGGCCCACGGGAGAGCTACAGCCGCTACCCATTCCAGAGTGGAAGTGGGAGCAGATTTCGATGGATTTCGTGGTGGGTCTATCCAGGACTAGTCGGGGGTATGACTCCATCTGGGTGATCGTGGATCGTTTGACGAAGGCGGATCACTTCCTACCGGTGAAGACGACTTTCGGATTTACTCAGTATGCCCAGATCTACATCGACGAGATAGTGCGACTACACGGAGTCCCGACATGCATTGTGTCCGACAGAGGCACCCAGTTTACCAGTCGACTATGGCAGAGGCTCCAGGTGGCTTTGGGCACTCGCTTGAGTTTCAGCACAGCATTTCATCCGCAGACCGACGGACAGTCAGAGCGGACCATTCAGACTCTCGAGGACATGCTCAGAGCTTGTGTATTGGATTTCGGAGGTAGCTGGGATCATCACTTACCCTTAGTAGAGTTCTCCTACAATAACAGCTACCAGGAGACCATTCAGATGGCACTGTTTGAGGCTCTTTATGGGAGGAGATGCAGATCGCCCACTTGTTGGACAAAGCTCAGTGAGAGCAGTATCTTAGGGCCACAGATCATTGAGGAGACGACAGCGAAGATCCAGTTGATTCGCGATAGGATGAGAGCAGCCCAGAGTAGGCAGAGATCTTATGCGGACCGTCGGCGGCGCAGGCTTGAGTTTTCTGTTGGTGATCATGTTTTCTTGAGGGTCTCCCCAATGAAAGGTGTGATGAGGTTTGGGAAGAAAGGGAAGCTCAGTCCCAGGTATGTGGGCCCCTTCGAGATCCTCGAGCGTGTTGGTGCAGTAGCCTACCGCTTAGCCCTTCCGCCCAGCTTTCCAGATGTGCATCCCGTATTTCATGTCTCGATGCTCCGCAGATATCTTCATGATCCTTCGCATGCGATTCAGCACCCGACGATCCAGTTTGAGCGCGACCTTTCCTATGCAGAACTGCCGGTGATGATCTTGGATCGACAAGTGAAGAAATTGAGATCGAAGGACATCCCATCAGTTAAGGTACTTTAGCGTGGCCAGAACCGTGAGGAGGTCACTTGGGAGACCGAAAGCGAGATGATGAAGACGTATCCCCATTTTTTTGAAGGTACGTGTAGTTAGATTTTGAAATTCGGGGACGAATTTCTTTAAGGGGGAGAGATTGTAACACCTTAGGATATGTTTAGTGAATAATTATATTTAAATATTGGGTTTTTAACAAAAAGTTTACCAAATTGTGTTTTAAATATTTTTCCTAATTTAATAAATATTTTTCTAAAATTTTTCTAGGCTTGCACACACATGTGCATGTAAACTAGGGTTTTTAAAATAAGTTTTACCATGATTTGTAGCCATAGTGGATTAATCTTGAGGATTAAAGTCTTATGGGTTTTAATTGAGTTTAATTAGTTAATTAAAAGTTACTTTAATTTGAATTGTTTTGGGTGTTGACTTGTGAGAGAGAGGGAGAGTGCATCATGGCTTTAAGCCATGCTTGCAATCATGAGGAGAGAGAGAGAGGAGGGTTGACAATTGGATGATAATTGTTTCCTCTCATTCTTATTTTTCTTTTCTCTCAAGTCTCACACACCCACACACTCACACAACACACCTACTTACCTTCAGCTCCAGAACCAAGCAACACAGCAGCAACAACAGCAAGAAGCAGCAGCAACAGCAAGAAGCAGCAGCAACAACAGCAAGAAGCAGCAGCAGCAGCACAGTGAGCAGCAGCAGCACCAGCACCTAGTGCAGCCCTTCCCTGCACCTCCTTCTTCTTCCTCCAGCTCCCTAGGGTTAAGTATGAGGTATATTTCCTAAATTTATTCCCTAGTTGCTTGGTTAGAGTAGTTTTGCATCGGTTAGTGGTTTTTAGTGCGTTTTAGTGCGATATGAGGTGTTTAGTGTTAACCTTGAGCTAATGTGGTGTGAATTGGTTTCAGTAGGTTGTTAGAGGGTTGTTGAGACCATATTAACCTAGTTTAACCCCGATTGCACTAAAATACCACCAGTTTCCCTAATTGATGCAAATTCGTCGTATTGTGCAAAAACTGAGTTTTCTGGAACTGCTTTTGACCCGATGAGTTCTGAGTGAAATTGGGAAGACTGCAGTATAGTGGAGATGTGCTGATACCCCAGATTTAACCCGACCCCCTAACTGCTACAGTAGGCCGCCAATTAATTCGTTCTGGCCGCAATTTGCGGCCAGATGGGTAGGGTTTGGGTTGGGGTTTGGTCATGTAGGTGTCTGCTAGTGTGTAGGGTGCTGTGATGTATATATTTTTGTAAGTTTAGTTCTGTATAGAAATCTGGGACCAAATACCTGTTTTGCCATTTTTCTAAACCTTCGCGACACGCGTGATACGTGAGTGGGTTTGGGGTTTTGCGTATCGCGACGCGTCGGTGTAGTTTCAGGCGCGTGATCACACGTTTTAGCGTATCGCGCACACGCGCGATTGGTTTGCGACACGTGTTTCTAGTTGGACCGTAATGCCGCGTTTCTGTGAAATTGAGCTTATGTGTGATATATGTTATGTGATTCTAGGTTCGCAGGCCAGTGAGACAGATGCTGCGAAGAAGGGCAAGCAAGTTGTTGGATACACTTAGCGCGAGACACAGTGAGTAGATTTCACATCTACGGGGATATCGCCCGCATGGCGTTATGCGTCAGGGCTGATAGGACTTTATTATTATATGTTGCATGTACCCCATAGACTGTCATCGCATATTGCATTCCCTGCTACACATATATATATGCTTAGAACTGATAGAACACTGCACTATTACTAACGGTTTATGTTGCACGGGCACTAATTTACATGCTACACACACACCGTTAGTAATTGCCATGCCACACTCACTGTAGAGCTGCCATGATTATATTGCTATAGTTTATCTTACATATGATTGGTGGTGATTTCCGGGAAATTGGGAGCCGCAAGACATCTTTAAAAACGGAAACTATTTTTAAAAGCGGTTTTCCCCTTATGCTCATACCATGGATTGATTTACATTGTACCTCGCATTGGATTTACTTATTGGTGATGGATTTTCATGTGATTTCTGGTTTTTGAGGACCGTGGAAGTATTTAAGAAAAGATGCACTACTTTGAAAAACCCGGTTCCTCGTGATATGATATTTTGGTGTGTCCACCACGCGTTTTCTCGGTGCTGAGACATGTGCTTGAAACCCGATTCGAGGAGTGGATGATCCGTCTGCGGGTTCGTGGTGGGCCCGGTATGGTTCCCCTCGGCGAGATGATCGATGGGTTTTGCCGATTGAGCCTGGAGGCGGGAGAGTACCTACCGGTGATTGGTTGGACCTGGCAGTTGTCCGGAGGATACTGACCAGAGTCGAGAGATGGATGCGGGATGATCCGTACTGCCGGGGCCGAGGGCCGACACCGCAGACGGACCCCGTGGGCCGATCCGGACTGACGGAGCCCGATATACGAGGATTTGCGTGTCGATGCTGGACACGAGTATTTTATGATATTTTGGGTGCCGATGTTGGGCACTCGTGATTTCTCATAGATGTACAGGATTTGAGGGCCGATGGGTGTGCCGGCGCCTGAGTGTATTTGGGATTTGGGTGCAGTCTGAGGCACCGATTATTGCTTTCCATGTTGACATATCCATGTAGATGTTATTTATCCCATGCTCAGTATTGATTACTATATACCTCATCCTGTAGCATTTACCTGATAGAGCACTTGCGTTACTATTGCATCCACTGTTTGGCATGCATTGACATCATCTGCTGGCATTAGTAGAGCCACGCTATATGTGCATGCTCGCGATCACCTTTATATGTTATCTCTATTCACGAGTTGGCAACTCACCCCCGTTGCGCCACAGTACTTGCAGGTTGCCCTTGGGAGTAGTCGCGGCTGGCTGTTTACCGCATCTTTTGGCACAGATACCATTGCTGAGGCGAGTTATCCTTTTGCTGTTAGGTGGGTTTTTGTGCGGTATCTGTTATCTTTCTGTTGTATATTGATGTATCTAGTACTCTCCATCTACCTTTCTGTATTGACTTAAAGACAGTTGTGAGGACGATGTGTATGATTTTGTACTCTGGTGTCGAGCTCGCATGTGAGCCGGCTTTATTTTATGCAGTCTTACCTTTTGTGATATTGTCCTTGCTTTACTGTGTATTCTTCACTACGGCGTCGTATATCATATAGTGATGATTTATTCATTTCACTTGTCATTTCTGCTACACCTTGCTTTTGCCCGACTTGCGGGGCAAATGTCTTAAAAAGGAAATGTTGCCAAAATTATAAAAGTTATAACTCTTGAACTTAAAAGGATTTCTACTAAATTAATAAAAGGTTTTTCGGACATGCATGACTGTTTTTACGAAAATGTTTTAAATCACTCTATATTTATTGGTTTTGATTTTTGGGTTCGGCTTACTTAGCCGCGTTACGCCTGTAGACGTTGCGTAGTTAACTGCCGGTCACGAGTCAAAATTCTCGGGTCGTGACAGTGAGTGTGTGTGAGACTTGAGAGAAACAAAGAAATGAGAGGAACAATTATCACCCAATTGTCAACCCTCCTCTCTCTCTCTCCTCATGATTCCAAGCATGGCTTAAAGCCATGATGCACGCTCTCTCTCTCTCACAAGTCAACACCTAAAACAAATTCAAATTAAAACAACTACTAATTAACTAATTAACTTAATTTAAACCCAAAAGAATTAATCCCATGATTAACCCACCATGGTTAATAATCATGGTAATAACTCATTTTTAAAAAAAAAACCCTAGTTTACATGCACATGTGTGTGCAAGCCTAGGAAAATTTTAGAAAAATATTTATTAAATTAGGAAAAATATTTAAAACACAATTTGGTAAACTTTTTGTTAAAAACCATTTTTTTAAATATAATTATTCACTAAACATATCCTAAGGTGTTACAATCTCTCCTCCTTAAAGAAATTCGTCCCCGAATTTCAAAAATCCAACTACACGTACCTTCAAAAAGATGGGGATACGTCTTCATCATCTCGCTTTCGGTCTCCCAAGTGACCTCCTCACGGTTCTGGCCATGCCAAAGTACCTTGACAGATGGAATGTCCTTTGATCTCAATTTCTTCACTTGTCGATCCAAGATCATCACTGGTTGTTCTGCATAGGAAAGGTCGCGCTCCAGCTGGATCGTCGGATGCTGAATCGCATGCGAAGGATCATGAAGATATCTGCGGAGTATCGAGACATGAAATACGGGATGCACATCTGGAAAGCTGGGCGGAAGGGCTAAACGGTAGGCTACTGCACCAACACGCTCGAGGATCTCGAAGGAGCCCACATACCTGGGACTGAGCTTCCCCTTCTTCCCAAACCTCATCATACCTTTCATTGGGGAGACCCTCAAGAAAATATGATCACCAACAGAAAACTCGAGTCTGCGCCGCCGACGGTCCGCATAAGATCTCTGCCTACTCTGGGCTGCTCTCATCCTATCACGAATCAACTGGATCTTCACGGTCGTCTCATCAACGATCTGTAGCCCTAAGATACTGCTCTCACTGAGCTCTGTCCAACGAGTGGGCGGCCTGCATCTCCACCCATAAAGAGCCTCAAATGGTGCCATCTGAATGGTCTCCTGGTAGCTATTATTGTAGGAGAACTCTACTAAGGGCAAATGATGATCCCAGCTACCTCCGAAATCCAATACACAAGCTTTGAGCATGTCCTCGAGAGTCTGAACGGTCCGCTCTGACTGTCCGTCGGTCTGCGGATGAAAAGCCGTGCTGAAACTCAAGCGAGTGCCCAAAGCCTCCTGAAGCCTCTGCCATAGTCTACTGGTGAATTGGGTGCCTTTGTCAGACACAATACATGTCGGGACTCCGTGTAGTCGCACTATCTCGTCAATGTAGATCTGGGCATACTGAGTAAATCCGAAAGTCGTCTTCACTGGTAGGAAGTGAGCCGCCTTCGTCAAGCGATCCACGATCACCCAGATGGAGTCATACCCTCGACTAGTCCTGGGTAGACCCATAACGAAATCCATCGAAATCTGCTCCCATTTCCACTCCGGAATGGGTAACGGCTGTAGCTCTCCCACGGGCCTCTGGTGTTCAGCCTTGACTTGCTGACAAGTCAGGCATCTCGACACAAAATCTGCGATGTCCCTCTTCATTCCGTCCCACCAATAAACATCTCTCATATCATGATACATCTTGGTGGAACCGGGATGGACGCTGTACACCGATCGATGGGCCTCCTCAAGAATCTCGCGCCGCAGTCCCTCAGCATCTGGTACGCACAGTCTGACTCCAAATCGTAGTAACCCCTGATCATCGATCACGAACTTGGAAAATCTGCCCTGTCCAATCTGTGCCATGATCTCTGAACATCGGTCATCACTGAGCTGTGCCTCATGTATACGATCGATCAACTATGGGCGTGCACGGACATGCGCTATCTGTCCTCCAATCGGCGTGAACTCGAACTGTATCCGGCTGTCGCATAATATCTGCCAATCTGCTGATGACTGCTCCTATACTGCACTCAAACAAGATAGACTACCCCCGGGCCTCCTACTCAAAGCATCCGCCACCACATTTGCCTTGCCCGGGTGATATAAGATCTCCCAGTCGTAATCCTTCACTAACTCCATCCATCGGCGCTGTCGAAGGTTCAGATCTCGCTGCTGGAATATGTATTTCAGACTCTTGTGATCCGTGAATATCTGGCACGACTCGCCGTAAAGGTAATGTCGCCAGATCTTAAGTGCAAAGACCACTCCAGCCATCTCCAAGTCGTGAGTGGGGTAGTTTTGTTCATGTTTCTTCAATTGTCGCGAAGCACACGCGATCACCCTGTCGTGCTGGATCAAAACGCACCCTAGCCCCACTCGAGAGGCATCACAATAGACCACAAATCCGCCCGATCCGGATGGCAAAGATAACACCGGTGCCGTCGTCAGCCGAGTCCGTAACTGCTGAAAACTGTGCTCGCACTTCTCTTTCCAATCGAAAGGAACTCCCTTCCGGGTCAACCCGGTCAACGGTGTAGCAATACGGGAGAAGTCCTGCACAAAACGCCTTTAGTAACCGGCCAACCCCAAAAAGCTGCGAATCTCCGTCACCGATGTGGGTCTGGGCCAACGCTGTACGGCCTCGATCTTCCTCGGATCTACACATATACCGTCTCGTGAAATCACGTGCCCCAAGAAGTCTACGCTGTCTAGCCAGAAAGCACACTTTGAAAATTTCGCATAAAGCTGGTGCTCCCTCAAGGTCTGCAATGTAATCTGCAGGTGCTGCTCGTGCTCCTCACTACTCCGGGAATACACCAAGATATCGTCAATGAAGACTATAATGAACAGATCCAAATATGGCCGGAAAATACGGTTCATCAAGTCCATGAAGGCTGCTGGCGCATTTGTGAGTCCGAACGACATCACCAAAAACTCGTAATGGCCGTAGCGCGTACGGAAAGCTGTCCTGGGAATGTCCTCCTGTCGAACCCGCAGCTGATGATAGCCCGATCGTAAATCGATCCTCAAAAAGTACCCTGCCCCCTGAAGCTGGTCGAACAAATCATCGATGTGCGGCAAAGGATACCTGTTCCGCACTGTCACCCTGTTCAGCTGGCGGTAGTCTGTAGGGTTGCTAGGCACGCGCACAAGGGTCTACGAGGCATCAACCTTGCCCGATTTAAAATTTAGCCGTGCCGAACAACCCGAATACGGAACTTTAAACTAGAGATTAGGCGAAAACAAGCATGCTAAACACTTTAACACTAAGTGAGAGGGATTACAACCTTTGTAGATCCGGTCCTTCACTTCATATGCTCCGTGTTGTGGTCCCTTCGCTGCGATCATCGGGATCCGGACTCTCGAGAGGTTCCACGAAGAGAAAGACGCAACCTTTGCTTCCGATCTTCGATACTAAGATGATCTACCTTGAAGTTTCTTTAACACAAGCTAACACTCATGAAATGATGTGAACACCCTCATCTAAATGGCAAGGGAAGATGAGGATGATGAAGTAGGATTTTTGCTCTCTTTATTTATCTTTTTCTCATATTTATTCATTACTTTTGAAAAATCAAGCAAGGTTTTTCATGAAAGAATGAAGGAAGAAGAAGATGAACATAATAATAATCATTTTGTGACGAATAGGAAAAGGCGATAATGATCAATTATGCAACCATGGTTCACTTAACCATTGTAGAGATTTGACTAAGGTTAAAGGTTTGGTTAGGTTAAGGAAATATCTAGCATAATATCTTAACAAAGACAAAGAAAGAAAGCTTCTAGAAACATCTAGAAAACCTTAACCCTAATCAAACCCTAACCATGTTTAATCTCTACTAAACAAGTTGCATTAGTTATCATATCATGTTACAATATTATATATCACATATATAATATTTATCGTAACAAAATAAAATAATACAATTAACATATATCGCATATATATCTATGTATTATCCGAGTGAGAAAAAGAATCTTTTAGTGAGCAAATATTAGTTAATGCAATTTAATATATCATATATATTATTATACATTAAATTATCGAATCAACACTTGATCCGACAATCCGGCTATATCGCATATAACTGACTAATATTTATCCGTACCGATTCATCGAATCAACACTTGATCCGATGACCCGGCTGATATCAAATATCGCGAGAATATAATCCGGTATCACATATCGCATTATCCTTGGTCCCGCACATATCACATATGTGCTCCTACTCCATTTTGCCTGAGCCAAGAAACCTCTGTGTAGGACTCTAAAGAATCGTCAATACGCCGGCAGTAGGTGATGATCATATCAAACACCCACAAGCTGCAAGAGGTCAGCTAAACGTAACAGCTACCCAGGTATTGAGCACTCAGAAGATCAACAAGCAAGCCTGTATATTCTCCGGTGAATCCAAACAGTAACACTCCCGTACAGTCCGGTCTCGTCGTCTGATATGTCGCATATCTCGCCTAGAGGTGGTAAATGTCAGACCCCAGTAGCTCGATAAGTCGTGTCGATATGAGGTCTATAACAGTTCGAGAAACTACTGATAACACTTACCAGTAAATCTTAGCAACCCTGGCCAGGGATTTCCGGTTATAGCCAATCGAACACAGCACAACATCAACTCCCTATACCGGGAGAGAAGAATCCCCTCCTATCGCTCATTGCCTCCATATGATTCGGGACTGTACCCAAAAGCCACCTTTTTGCACGCCCTCTTGGACGTGGTATGATGGAAATCAAAGCACAGTGGGAACCACACAAGACTCTATGACGATCTCGGGTCAACAGACTACTCTGTACCAGTGTCACCGGAGAACTGCCATCTGACGTATGGTATAATACCATCTGGGAGTTCTCGGTGAGTCCGTCCAGTGTACCCAGTCTCCACTGAGCACCCGTACACCATCCTTGATGTCAAACACCGATGGATATGGGATCATCCATCGTCCATCATATGGATCAAGATGCGTATACGCTAGTCTCCTCTGGTGTATCGATGCCTTGTCTCGATACACCCTCGACTAGGAACAGTTATAGGATGTACTCGTCGACTACCGTGGCCCCACTAGTATGATCTCATCATAGTCCCAGTAGTCGAGTACATATCCTAAGGGCTTTATCAACATGTAACATAGAGACAATCTGAGTACATGTTAAGATAAAGTACAACCAGATAGCATACTATCATGTCGAGCAAAAAAGTCCTCCCTATATATGTCCATGCATCCACTACAATATACATCGTATGTACAGTAATGGCCTCTAGGGCATACATATAACTAACAATCTCCCACTTGCACTAGGGCCATCTGTTATGGTATCGCATACCCAACAATTAGCTGCGGTTGAAGTATCTCATACTCAACCATCCCACAAAAGTCTCTACTGGGAAAAAGGCCTTTGTGAGTGGATTCGCGCTGTTGTCCTCTGTGTCTACTCTCCTAACCTCGATCTCCCTGGAGATCAACCATCTCCATGATCAGGTGATACTGCCTAAGAATTATATCTGGATTTCTGATGGGACGGTAGTTCCTTGGCTAAAGCCACAACTCCATTGTCACACAATGGTAGGAACGAAGTTCATCTTATGAACTTATATATATCCAGATTGCCTCTTTGGTAGCATCCTTGGTAACGATGTATCTTGCCTCTAATCGTCTAGTATGTCACGGTATCTAGCTTGGAACTCTTCCAACATACCGTCCCTCCATTGAGGGTGTAGACAATGCCCGCGACTGACATTCAGTCGTCCTTATCACTCTGGAACCATTCCAGTGATTCTCTCCAGGATCGATTGATACCATCTCACTACAACTAGTGAGTATCCTAACATCTAATTAGATCTATCTCATAGATCCAAAACCCAGGATTTAGGAGGTATCACTTTAATCCTATATGGAGAATCCTTGTGATAAGCGGAGATTGACCGAGCGTAGCATAGGAAACTTCTTCCATATCAAGAGTATGTCATCCATGTACTCTACGAGGATCACCACCATACTCCATACTACCTTTTTGTATATACAAGGTTCATCTACCATTTTGATGAAGTCAAACTCTTTTACTACCACATCAAAACAGATGTTCCAACTCCGCGATGCCTGTTTGATCATATAAAACATCTTGCACACGTTTCCGCTGCTCCCACTGTCTACGAAGCCCTCTGGCTGTGTACTTATAGACGCTCTCTTCTAAAACATCATTTAGAAAAGCAGTCATGACACCCAACCACCAGATATCGTAGTCATGGTATGTAGCCGTGGCAAGTAGGATCTGGATGGACTTAAGCATAGCTTTGAAAGTCTCAACTTTTCCATGTACACCAAGTAATCTTCTCAAGATATACTCGCTCCTGATGGGGATTTAACCCTTCAGATAAAGCAACCAAAGTCCATACTTTGTCGGTGTATAAGGATTCCATCTCAGATCGATAAGCATCCAGCCATTCTTACAGAGTCCCACTCCTGATGGCTAGCTCGAAACTAGTTGGGTCATCATCTCATGACGCAATCCTCGCTCCCACTGTCATAGAGAAACTGGAGTATCTCTCAGGTGGGTGAGGAACCCTACTAGATCGGCGGAGAGGCTGAGGTTTGTTGGAAACTATTGAATCCTTTGGTTCTACCAAATCATCAGCTGCAGTTTGTATAGCTGGAACCATTCCAGTTCTACATAACAGATCTTGCCTCGAGCTTGTCCGGATTTTGCTTTTAGACATAGGCCGGACAACCCCAAATCTTAACAAACTTAAGATATGGGCTCTTCCCTTTCCATATCACATATGAAGTGGTAGGCAACTGATTTGATTTGAACCCTATTCAATAGGTATGCAACTTCATAAGTGCATAACTCCCAAAAGGAAATAGGAAACTCAGCAGTACTCATCATAGAGCACACCATATCACATAGGGTGCTATTGCTCCGCCCCGATATACCATCGTGCTATGGTGTATACGGAGGAGTAATGCTGAGAGAGAATCTCATTCTCCTTTAGAATAGTCCAGGAATTTCATGCTCAAGTATTCTCCTCCTTGATCTTATCAAAGGACATAATCCTTATACCCGTATTTTGGTTCTCTACTTCTAACTTATATTTTGTGAATATCTCAAAAGGTTCGGACTTGTGTTTCAACAGGAACACATGTCTGAATCTTGAGAGATTATCAGAGAATGTAATGAAGTACAAAGAACCAGTCTTGGCATGTATAGACAGGAGACTTACATACATCAGCATGTATCAATCCCAAGAGTTCACTAACTCTTTCTCTGTTTCCAATAAACAGAGCTATGGTCATCTCATCTTTGTGACATGACAGGCAAGTTTCACAAGATGTAAATTCAAACTAATTTAAATATGCATCTATATGTAACTTCAGCCAGTCGGGTCGCATTGATATGACCTAGTCTACAATACCTCAAGAAGGATTCATTCATTTCTGAACTCTTCCTCTTGTGTGTGTTCCGTATATTAAGAACTGTAGTTTGATTTAGAACGACAATGCTTTTAGATAACGTGCCTGAACCGATCAACTCTTGATATAGGAAATGTTCAAAACATTATCCAACAATACAAAATTATATCCTTTCTTTACTAATAAAGAGACTGATATGATTTTGTATATCAGGTTCGGTATCTAATAACATTTGTTCAGAATCAATGTATTTTGGTAATACAGGGTGACAGTGACCAACAGACTTGGCTGCAACACTTGCACCGTTTTCTGTCTCATGAAACTTATCACCCGTTCTCAGTTCTTTACCTATCTGTAGCCCATGTAACAGATTACATATACGGGATCCTGATCCGGTATCACATACCTAGGACGTAAAGGATACTGAGAAACAGTTCTGTGTAATGAACACACCCGAAGATGATGCATCAACATGCACTTTCTTCGTTTGGGCGGCACGGGAATTCTGGTAATCCCCAATTTCCTGCTCTGTCTTATAACAATTATAAGTTGGAGCGGGACCAACGTTCCCCAGCTCAGTATAACAAGCGCGTTTGGTCAATATATCCGTATTATTATCTTGATTAAGGCGTGATATGGTCGCTACCTGGAGAGAGAGAGAAGAAAACACTCAGCGTATGCTCTTGCAAGATTAGATTGGTTATATAATATATCTAATCAGGATGTCTCCCACTGTTTTAGTCAAATCTTCCTTCAAACCCTAAAAGGAAAGACTAGCCGGGATTAATTACACGCTACAAGTTCGCCAATCTTTCAGCCAGGCCAGTGTCGGTACTTTAAGGGAGGTCCCCCGTGCTGTCGCACGAACCTAATTAAAGTAAACCTCATTTTCCCAGAGGCGTAACCCCGTTAACACCTTTCTAGACACCTACTTGATCAGCTAATTGTAATGTGTAAAACTCTCCCAGGAGTAACTTTTACTCGCAGCGGGTATCGGGATCCAACTATCTCATAGAAGGTATGCAATCTCATTGCAAATTTCAACACTTGAAATTCCCAATAATATTTTGCCCCTAACGTGCTATGACCTTGACGAAAGCCAACAAACCATAGCCCGCTAGTCAAGTTCAACCCGTACATTTCTTGATTGAATTAAACCCACCCGCACGACCCTTGACGAAAGCCAACAAAGCCGCACGACTACCCTAATCCAATCGCATCGTATGCTAGCAGATAAGCAGCATATAGCTACCGCACACTGCACCTTGACGAAAGCCAACAAATGCAGCAAGAATACTATATACAACTTATCTGAAATGACGGAAGGCTACGACAGGTTTTTCTGAAAACCTATTGCATAATGAACTTGATATCATTGTAGGGTCGAATGAATTTTGAAATGGAGTGTCTTTGAGGCTTTTCTAGTTTTGCTAAAGGAGTCACTCCCGGTGAAGGGATCGTCGGTCCTTTCCTCGTCGAATGAGGTGCGAGATATATCATATATATCACTGTGCAAAGCAAAAACTATTAAAAGCAATCAAAAGACAAACCGAGTGTGTAGCATCTGCCACTTATTGCTAAAGGAGTCACTCCACATGAAGGGATCTCGGTCCTTTCCTCATTGAATAAGGTGCAGGATATATCATATATACCGCTGTGCAAAGCAAGAACTGTAGCTATCTGTTTTATTTTGATATTCGATTCTACAACATCTTAGGTTTCTTTTATTTCATTAATCACATTAATGAAGTCCCATTTTAATTATGCTTCGCAAGCATCTCTTTTGAAATGAAATCTGCAATATAACATATATCTCATATATATAATATAAACATTCGTCACAGGCAGTAATATGATCTCATCACAGAACATTGCAGCAGAAGAACATATATGAAATATTGGATATACTAGGATGTCCGTGTTTTAAATACGAGCCTGTATAAAACACGGATTCCACGGTCGCGATGAATAGCCAAACCCACATCCCTAGACCCCTACGAGAGCGGCAAGTAACACTGCCAATTCTAGGGTTAGGAGACCCGGTCTCGACTCCTCGAGATGGTTTCCCACTGGACCCTAGAACCCGGTTACTTGTGCTCCCCTCCTTGGGTCTACCTAATGCGGAAAAGTAAATAATATACAACGGTGACAGCTTCCGCTACCTGGAAGTGCCCCAATAAAAGAATATTACATACAAATGAATTTTACATGAATGAAAAAAAAAACTCTCATCTCACATAAAACCCCCGGCTATTCAAAAGCGACGATCCAATACAACATATCACAGCAACACATAATATCTCATATCATCAACGTAAGCAAGTATGCGTATCCCGATTGTCGTTGATGTATAGCAACGAAGCCGGCGATACACCACATACTACGCTTACGGTCACAGAAAAGAAAGTGTAAAACTACAACAGTTGGAATCCGCAACCTGCTTAGACATCGCATGCCTAACCAAATGAATACCTTTAGACATCGCATGCCTAACAATTATAAACCCCGCATTTTAGTCTCATTTATCGAAAACTCTTTTCAATATCAAGTCGGGCAATTCAACAAGATTCCCGACGTCCTGATCGAACGCTCGTCGCAAACTTTAGTAGCGGCCGCACCCCTGATAGCGTCGACGAAGTGCACCAAGGCGGAACACCGCTACCGGGAGCACCCGAACAGATGCTTTCGGCGACGGGGTTCTCCTACAGTCACTTGGTCGGGGCTATGGGGCGTAGCTGTCTATTAAGTTTACCCGGCGAGTATCCGCGTACACTACGTAATTGCGACGGACTTTTGATCACATCAAAATTCCGTGGCAACCGATCAAGTGAGACTAAACTGCTATGTTTATAACATTCATTCAGTTATCTCATAACTACCTGTGGATTCCAAATATTGTATCACATTCCAGATAAATAGACAAAGTTAAACTTTCCGATCGAATCATCAAACACCCAAGATTTCCCCAATATATCTCAACACTTGAAATCAGTTTAAAAACATTCATTACATGCCACAGTACTAATGGTCCAGCCGTAGAAGGGTCAAGCCAACGCCTCACATGTGGCACGCCGTACTGCCCCAAACCCTAAGGTTCAAAGGGCAGTTCAAGACGGTCACATAATCGAGTTAAGGTTTGTTGTCTTCCAGAGGGTCCACCGCGTTACTTGCACGACTTAGAACGTTCTTAAACACGAGGAAAAATCTAACTTTTGAAAAATTTTCCGACAGGGGAAAAAGTGAGTTATTGATATCCGTTCGAACTTTTTAACAGTTTCTATAAATTACCCGGACATAACACATAGACAAAATTAGACAATCCGATCGAATAATTGAATCCCCAAAACAACCCCAGATAATTCAACAGTTGAATAGATATTAAAAATTCCCAGAGAACTCAGCACCAGAAAATAGGAATTACTGCGCAAATATCAATGCAACAGGAGACCGTACGACCGCGGAACCGCCGCATATTCCTGGCTCGTGCCGCGGTTCCGCGGTGGTTTAATTGAATTAGGCCCCCCTATTTCACAGTAATTCATATTAGACCCTGCTTAATTTTCTGCATATTTTTAATATGGAAAAATCACAGTTTTGAAAATTTTTCCAGAAAGTGGGTTTGTTCGGGTTTTCCGGGTTTGATCGGACTTCAAACTTCGTCTAGACTTCGCCTAAAACTCTAGCTTGGCTCTGATACCACTGTAGGGTTGCTAGGCACGCGCACAAGGGTCTACGAGGCATCAACCATGCCCGATTTAAAATTTAGCCGTGCCGAACAACCCGAATACGGAACTTTAAACTAGAGATTAGGCGAAAACAAGCATGCTAAACACTTTAACACTAAGTGAGAGGGATTACAACCTTTGTAGATCCGGTCCTTCACTTCATATGCTCCGTTTTGTGGTCCCTTCGCTGCGATCATCGGGATCCGGACTCTCGAGAGGTTCCACGAAGAGAAAGACGCAACCTTTGCTTCCGATCTTCGATACTAAGATGATCTACCTTGAAGTTTCTTTAACACAAGCTAACACTCATGAAATGATGTGAACACCCTCATCTAAATGGCAAGGGAAGATGAGGATGATGAAGTAGGATTTTTGCTCTCTTTATTTATCTTTTTCTCATATTTATTCATCACTTTTGAAAAATCAAGCAAGGTTTTTCATGAAAGAATGAAGGAAGAAGAAGATGAACATAATAATAATCCTTTTGTGATGAATAGGAAAAGGCGATAATGATCAATTATGCAACCATGGTTCACTTAACCATTGTAGAGATTTGACTAAGGTTAAAGGTTTGGTTAGGTTAAGGAAATATCTAGCATAATATTTTAACAAAGACAAAGAAAGAAAGCTTCTAGAAACATCTAGAAAACCTTAACCCTAATCAAACCCTAACCATGTTTAATCTCTACTAAACAAGTTGCATTAGTTATCATATCATGTTACAATATTATATATCACATATATAATATTTATCGTAACAAAATAAAATAATACAATTAACATATATCGCATATATATCTATGTATTATCCGAGTGAGAAAAAGAATCTTTTAGTGAGCAAATATTAGTTAATGCAATTTAATATATCATATATATTATTATACATTAAATTATCGAATCAACACTTGATCCGACAATCCGGCTATATCGCATATAACCGACTAATATTTATCCGTACCGATTCATCGAATCAACACTTGATCCGATGACCCGGCTGATATCAAATATCGCGAGAATATAATCCGGTATCACATATCGCATTATCCTCGGTCCCGCACATATCACATATGTGCTCCTACTCCGTTTTGCCTGAGCCAAGAAACCTCTGTGTAGGACTCTAAAGAATCGTCAATACGCCGGCAGTAGGTGATGATCATATCAAACACCCACAAGCTGCAAGCGGTCAGCTAAACGTAACAGCTACCCAGGTATTGAGCATTCAGAAGATCAACAAGCAAGCCTGTACATTCTCCTGTGAATCCAAACAGTAACACTCCCGTACAGTCCGGTCTCGTCGTCTGATATGTCGCATATCTCGCCTAGGGGTGGTAAATGTCAGACCCCAGTAGCTCGATAAGTCGTGTCGATATGAGGTCTATAACAGTTCGAAAAACTACTGATAACACTTACCAGTAAATCTCAGCAACCCTGGCCAGGGATTTCCGGTTATAGCCAATCGAACACAGTACAACATCAACTCCCTATACCGGGAAAGACGAATCCCCTCCTATCGCTCATTGCCTCCATATGATTCGGGACTGTACCCAAAAGCCACCTTTTTGCACGCCCTCTTGGATGTGGTATGATGGAAATCAAAGCACAGTGGGAACCACACAAGACTCTATGACGATCTCGGGTCAACAGACTACTCTGTACCAGTGTCACCGGAGAACTGCCATCTGACGTCTGGTATAATAACATCTGGGAGTTCTCGGTGAGTCCGTCCAGTGTACCCAGTCTCCACTGAGCACCCGTACACCATCCTTGATGTCAAACACCGATGGATATGGGATCATCCATCGTCCATCATATGGATCAAGATGCGTATACGCTAGTCTCCTCTGGTGTATCGATGCCCTGTCTCGATACACCCTCGACTAGGAACAGTTATAGGATGTACTCGTCGACTACCGTGGCCCCACTAGTATGATCTCATCATAGTCCCAGTAGTCGAGTACATATCCTAAGGGCTTTATCAACATGTAACATAGAGATAATCTGAGTACATGTTAAGATAAAGTACAACCAGATAGCATACTATCATGTCGAGCAAGAAAGTCCTCCCTATATATGTCCAAGCATCCACTACAATATACATCGTATGTACAGTAATGGCCTCTAGGGCATACATATAACTAACATAGTCGATACACAGACGCAAACTGCCGTCCTTCTTCTTGACGAACAGGACTGGAGCACCCCAAGGAGAAACACTGGGTCGAATAAGTCCCTTATCCAGCAAATCTTGCAACTGACCCTTCAATTCTCTAAGTTCCGCCGGGGCCATCCGATAAGGCGGTATGGAAATAGGCCCCGAACCAGGAACCAAATCAATACAGAAAGAAATGTCGCGCTCGGGCGGCAACCCTGGAAGCTCGGCAGGGAACACATCAGGAAACTCGCTGACAACCGGAACCTGATCCAATGGAACCTCTGTAGCGCGAGCATCGCAAACATAGGCGAGAAATCCCTGACATCCCTTCCTCAAAAGCTGTCCAGCGCGAAAAGAAGAAATCACACTGTGAGGGGCGGCACCACGGTCCCCCAACACAACAAAAACCGACTCGCCGGGAAAGCAGAATCTAACTGTCTTCTCACGGCAGTCCACAGAAGCATAGCACGTGGCTAACCAATCCATGCCCAAAAGAACGTCGAAGTCCAACATCTCCAGAAGGATCAAGTCGACAGGCAACTCTCTCTCGCCAATACAGACGATACAGGATCGGAACACGTGCCTAGCAACAAACGACTCTCCCACATGAGTGGTCACCACAAGCGGTTGATCAAGCAAGCCGGACTCTCTACCCAAACTCGGCACAAAGTGTGTGGATACGTACGAGTGCGTGGATCCGGGATCGAACAATACGTGTGCATCAACTGAACATACAGGAAGGATACCTGAAACCACTGCATTGGACGCCTGCGCGTCCTGATGCGTCAAAGCAATGACCCGTGCCTGTCCACCACCTGTAACTGACTGCCCTCTGCCTCGGTCATCTCGCCCTCTCTGAGCAACTCCTCCACGTCCACGACCTCTCTGTGTATGAGTCTGGCGCGGAGCAATGGTAGGTACAACAGGCAACGCCCTCTGGGGTGGTGAAGGCGGTAAAGTAACATGCGGTGTTGCCGCCTCCCTCCGGTGTGTCTCGGGACAATCTCTAACGAGGTGAAGTAAGCTGCCACATCTGAAGCAACCCCGCGGCGACTGCTGACCCTCTCGTGGATATGAACTAAACATCTGGCTCCATCCCGAATGTCTGCCACTCCCCGTACCTGGACGATACCTGTCGCGGCGTCTGAATGACTGCCTCCGTGCGGAAATACTAGTACGAACTCTCTTCGGCTCTGGAACTACCGAAGTCTCAGCAACGTGCTCCTCGACTACTGGGGCTGCGTCTACAGCTGCTGCATAGGTCTCGTAGTGCTGCGCGCTGATCGCGAGGAACAGTGGTGTAAGCAAGCCTCGAACAAATCTCCTGACTCGCAACTCCTCGACAGCCACTAAATATGGGGCATAGACTGCTAGCTCTGTAAACAACACGTCATACTCTGCCACTGTCATCCCTGGCGTCTGGCGCAAGGACTCAAATCTGCGTGCTCGGGCATCCCTAACACTCTGGGGAAGGAAACGGGCTAGAAATATGGTCACGAACTCCGTCCAGGTCATAGGAGGAAGACCTGCTGCTCTGCCCTTCTCAACTGAATCACACCACTTCTGCGCAAGACCCTCCAGGCGAAAACTCGCGAACTCAACCCATCTCGCATCTGCGCATATGAGGGAACGGCATATCCGGGCCATCCTGTCGATGAAAGACTGTGGGTCCTCGGCTGTATCGGTGCCTGTGAAGACCGAAGGCTTCAGCCTCATGAATTCTGATAACGATACTGTGATCACCTCCGTGGCTGCAGGGGCAACTGGCTGTGCAGTAGGTACCATCGCGGTCGCTGGAACAGGTGGAGCTACCTCTGGTCGTTGTGCTCGAAGCGTCTCGACTAGCGATCCTATCATCTGGCGCATCTCCTGCATGCTGGATCCCACCGTCTGGCGCATCTCCTGCATACCAGCCCCTAGCGTGGCGATCTGATCTGTCACGGCAGGAACAGTCTGCTCGGGCACAACGGGTGCACTGCCCGGATCAGTCCTCGTCTCGGACGAGTCAACACGAATCTCGGCCCTCGCGGCCGCTCTCTATGCCCTTGTAGTCTTAGGCAGCATAATGGCTGAAAGAAAATTTGGATTCGATAAGAACACGGTAATCGAATCGCAAGAATGCATGTATTCACGAAGGAATTTAAATCAACAAGTCCTAAGGTCGCGTAGGCGGAGTACCGTGTCGTGAGTATGCCGCGGAACATACACACGCTACGCTACCCTGCTGCAGCAACCTACTCCATCATACCAGGGTCATCCTACACTCCGAAGGTAAAACCTACGCTCTGATACCAACTTTTTCACGACCCGAGAATTTCGACTCGTGACCGGCACTTAACCACGCAACGTCTACAGGCGTAACGCGGCTAAGTAAGCGGAACCCAGAAATCAAAACCAATAAATATATAGTGGTTTAAAACATTTCCGTAAAACAGTCATACATGTCCGAAAAACTTTTATTAATTTAGTAGAAATCCCTTTTAGTTCAGGAGTTATAATTTTATAATTTTGTCAACATTTCCTTTAAAAACATTTGTCCCGCAAGTCGGGTAAAAGCAAGGTGTCGCAGAATTAACAAGTGAAAAGAATAAAGCATCACAATATGATATACGACGCCGTAGCGAAGAATACACAGTAAAGCAAGGATAATATCACCAAGGGTAAGACTGCATAAAATAAAGTCGGCTCACATGCGAGCTCGACACCAGAGTACAAAATCATACACATCGTCCTCACAACTGTCTCAAAGTCAATACAGAAAGGTAGATGGAGAATACTAGATACATCAATATACAACTGAAGGATAACAGATACCGTACAAAACCCACCTAACAGCAAAAAGGCTAACCCACCTCATAAATGGTATCTGTGCCAAAAGATGCGGTAAACAGCCAGCCGCGACTACTCCCAAGGGCAACCTGCAAATACTGTGGCACAACGGGGGTGAGTTGCCAACTCGTGAATAGAGATAACATATATAGGTGATCGCGAGCATGCACATATAGCGTGGCTCTACTAATGCCAGCAGATGATATCAATGCATGCCAACAGTGGATGCAATAGTAATACAAGTGCTCTATCAGGTAAATGCTACAGGATGAGGTATATAGTAATCAATACTGAGCATGGGATAAATAACATCTACATGGATATGTCAACATGGAAAACAATAATCGGTGCCTCAGGCTGCACCCAAATCCCAAATACACTCAGGCGCCGGCACACCCATCGGCCCTCAAATCCTGTATATCTCTGAGAAATCACGAGTGCCCAACATCGGCACCCAAAATATCATAAAATACTCGTGTCCAGCATCGACACGCAAATCCTCATATATCGGGCTCCGTCAGTCCGGATCGGCCTACGGGGTCCGTCTGCGGTATCGGCCCTCGGCCCTGGCAGTATGGATCATCCCGCATCCATCTCTCGACTCTGGTCAGTATCCTCCGGACAACTGCCAGGTCCAACCAATCACCGGTAGGTAGTAGTCCCTCCGCCGGGCTCACCGTCTACTGCACAGTGAAACCGTTCTCGCCCCGGGATACCATACCGGGCCCACCACGAACCCGCAAACGGATCATCCATCTCCTCGAATCGAGTTTCAAGCACACGTCTCAGCACCGAGAAAACGCGTGGTGGACGCACCAAAATATCATATCACGAAGTACCGGGTTTTCAAAATAGTGCATCTTTTCTTAAATAATTCCACGGTCCTCAAAACCAGAAATCGCATGAAATCCAACACCAATAAGTAAATCCAATGCGAGGTACAATGTAAATCAATCCATGGTATGTGTATAAGGGGAAAACCGCTTTTTAAAATAGTTTCCGCTCTTAAAGATGTCATGCGGCTCCCAATTTCTAGAAAATCATAACCAATCATATGTAAGATGAACTACAGCAATGTAATCATGGCAGCTCTACAGTGAGTGTGGCATAGCAATTACTAACGGTGTGTGTGTAGCATGCAAATAGTGCCCGTGCAACATAAACCGTTAGTAATAGTGCGGTGTTCTATCAGTTCTAAGCATATATATATATATATATATATATATATATATATGTAGCAGGAAATGCAATATGCGATGACAGTCTATGGGGTACATGCAACATATAATAATAAAGTCCTATCAGCCCTGACGCATAACGCCATGCGGGCGATATCCCCATAGATGTGAAATCTACTCACCGTGTCTCGCGCTAAGTGTTTCCAACAACTTGCTTGCCCTTCTTCGCAGCGTCCGTCTCACTGGCTTGCGAACCTAGAATCACATAACAGATATCACACATAAGCTCAATTTCACAGAAACGCGACATTACGGTCCAACTAGAGACCCGTGTCGCGAACCAATCGCGCGTGTGCGCGATACGCTAAAACGTGTGATCACGCGCCTGAAACTACCCCGACGCGTCGCGATACGCAGAAGCCCCAAACCTACTCACGTATCACGTGTGTCGCGAAGGTTTAGAAAAAACGGCAAAACAGGTATTTGGTCCCAGATTTCTATACAAAACTAAACTTACAAAAATATATATATCACAGCACCCTACACACTAGCAGACACCTATAGGACCAAACCCTAACCCAAACCCTACCCATCTGGCCGCAAATTGCGGCCAGAACAAATTAATTGGCGGCCTACTGTAGCAGTTAGGGGGTCGGGTTAAATCTGGGGTATCAGCACATCTCCACTATACTGCAGTCTTCCCAATTTCACTCAGAACTCATCGGGTCAAAAGCAGTTCCAGAAAACTCAGTTTTGCTTAAAAACGATGGATTTGCATCAATTTGGAAAACTGGTGGTATTTTAGTGCAATTGGGGTTAAGCTAAGTTAATATGGTCTCAACAACCCTCTAACAACCTACTGAAACCAATTCACACCACATTAGCTCAAGGTTCCCACTAAACACCTCATATCGCACTAAAACGCACTAAAAACCACTAACCGATGCAAAACTACACTAACCAAGCAAACTAGGGAATAAGTTTAGGAAATATACCTCATACTTAACCCTAGGGAGCTGGAGGAAGAAGAAGAGGTGCAAGGAAGAGGCTGTGGTTGCTGCTGCTGTGCTTGCTGCTCACTGTTGCTGCTGCTACTGCTCTCTGCTGCTGCTGCTACTGCTTCTGGCCCCTGCTGCTGCTGTTGCTTCAGTTGCTGCTGAGTGCTTGCTGCTGTGCTGCTGGTTCTGGAGCTGAGAGGTAAGTGGGTGTGTGAGTGTGTGTGAGACTTGAGAGAAACAAAGAAATAAGAGAAACAATTATCACCCAATTGTCAACCCTCCTCTCTCTCTCTCCTCATGATTGCAAGCATGGCTTAAAGCCATGATGCACTCTCTCTCTCACAAGTCAACACCTAAAACAAATTCAAATTAAAACAAATACTAATTAACTAATTAACTTAATTTAAACCCAAAAGACTTAATCCCATGATTAACCCACCATGGTTAATAATCATGGTAATAACTCATTTTTTAAAAAAAAACCCTAGTTTACATGCACATGTGTGTGCAAGCCTAGGAAAATTTTTGAAAAATATTTATTAAATTAGGAAAAATATTTAAAACACAATTTGGTAAACTTTTTGTTAAAAACCATTTTTTTAAAATATAATTATTCACTAAACATATCCTAAGGTGTTACAGTTTATTTATTTAAAGTAAATCCAAATTAGTTGGAAATTAGTCGCATGGCATGAAGCTTGTGGAAGCTTGTAAATGCATTGACTTAGTCCACTAATTTTGTTTTACTTAAGATATTTATGAAAGGTTCCTAGGCACCCTATAGTGGTCTCACAAAGCATCGAACATCCCAATTTAAATTTTTTGGTGCCGAGAAACCCTAAACTACGGATCTTAAACTAGATGTTTAGGCGAAACGGAAAACTAGTTAACTATTTAACTAAAGTTGAGATGCTACAACCTTTGTAGATCCGGATTTCCGTCTCCTTAGCTCCACGTGGTCATGCCCTCGCTGTCCATCATGAATCCTCGACTCGATCATCGGCTTCATCGGGAAAGCAAGCGGAATAGGTCGTCGGCTTTGTGTCAAAGACGATCTACGTCGAGGTTGCACAAACTCAAGCTCCGACTTCACGAACTTGTGAAACTTGTGAAGTAAACACCCAAAACAACTTGGCAAGAGGTAGAGGGTGAAGAAATAGGAGGTGGGTTCACTTTAGAATTGGATTTATCTCACTTTAACTCAAGTTGCCATTTTTGTAGCAAGCTTGAAGAAGAAGAAGATGAGCTAGTTATGATAAGTTATAATCAAAAGAAAATAGAAAATCAAATACTTATCATAACTAAACTAGGGTTAAGTGTAGAGAATAAACCATGGTCACTTTAGAGGGTTAGGGTTAAGCATGAAGATAAGGATGGTTAGCAAAGTCAAAGCTTCTTGAAGCTTCAACATAAAACAAGAAATGCCACCATTCTCCTCTAAATCTTTATCCAAATAAATGAATAAACAATTAAATGAATAAAGGCATAAATAAAACCCTAATCTCAAGTTAACTATGGTTTAATTCCATACACTTAACAATATGGTCAAGTATCATCAAACATGATACATAAAAGTGCACAATAGTATATCACATATACAATGTGCAAATCAAGTGAGAAAAATCCGTTTAAAGTGAACCAATACTGGTTAATGCAATGCAATATATCAAATATATAATTATGCATTAAATCATTAAATCAACATTTGATTCAATGATCCGGTCATATCGCACATAACCGACTAGAATCCAATGTATCGATTTATCGAATCAATGATTCGATAACTAGGTCATATCGAATATAACCATTCGAAACATATATCGCGAGAATGAAATGCGGTATCACATACACGCATTATTCTCGGTCCTGCACATATCTCATATGCGCTCCTATTTCGTTTCGCTTGAGCCAGGAAACCTCTGTGTAGGACTCTAAAGACTCGTCAATACGCCGGTAGCAGATGATGATCATATCAAGCACCCACAAGCCGCAAGCGGTCTGCTAAACGTAACGGCCACCCGGGTATTGAGCGATCAAAAGATCGACGAGCTAGCCCGCTCACACTCCTGCGAATCCGACCAGTAACACTTACCATACAGTCCGGTCTCTTCGTCTGATACGTCGCATATCAAGTCTAGGGGTGGTATACGTCAGACCCCAATAACCCGATAAGTCGTGCTGATATGAGGCTCGTAACGGGTCGAGAAACTACTGGTAACACTTACCAGCAAATCTCTGATCAGCCCTGGCCAGGGACTTCCCTGTTACGGCCAATCGAGCACTGCGCAACATCAACCCCCAATACCGGGAGAGACGAAACCCCTCCTATCGCTCATTGCCTCCATGTGACTCGGGACTGTGCCCAAAGACCACCGTTTTGCACGCCCTCATGGACGTGGTAAGGTGGAGATCAAAGCACAGTGGGAATCACACAAGACTCTATGACGATCTCGGGTCTACAGACTAACCTGTACAAGTGTCACCTGAGAACTGCCATCTGACGTGAGGTATAATACCATCTGGGAGTTCTCGGCGAGTCCGTCCAGTGTACCCAGTTTCCACTGAGCACCCGTATACCATCTCTGATGTCAAACACCAATGGATATGGGATCATCCATCGCCCATCACATGGGTCGAGAAGCTTATACGCTAATCTACTCTGGTATATCGATGCCCCGTCTTGATACACCCACGACTAGGGACCTTGAAGGATGTACTTATGGACTACCATGTCCCCACTAGTATGATCTGCATCATAGTCCAGGTAGTCAAGTACAAATCCTAAGGGCTTTACCAACATGTAACTATAAGACAGTATAAAGAGACTAGTGTACATGTTAAGATAAATGGCAACCAGATAGCATACTATCATGTCGAGCAAGAAAGTCATCTCTATATATGTCCAAGCATCCAATATAATATACATAATCTGTACAATACTGGCCTCTAGGGCATACATACAACTAACAATCTCCCATTTGCACTAGGGCCAGCTGCTGTAGTATCTCATACCGAGCATCCCGAAGAGTCTCTCAAACTGTATCTGGGGAATGGCCTTTGTGAGTGGATCCGCCGTGTTGTTCTTCGTGTCAACTCTCCTGACCTCGATCTCCCGGCGATCAACTATCTCCCGGATCAGGTGATACCGCCTCAGAATATGCCTGGACCGCTGATGGGACCTGGGTTCCTTGGCCAAAGCCACCGCTCCATTGTTATCGCAATACAAAGGTATTGGATGCTCAATGGATGGAACCACACCAAGTTCAGTAATGAACTTCTTGATCCAAACAGCTTCTTTAGCAGCATCGTTGGCAGCGATGTATTCAGCCTCCATCGTCGAGTCTGCCACGGTTTCCTGCTTGGAACTCTTCCAGCTAACCGCCCCTCCGTAAAGGGTAAAGACAAAGCCCGACTGCGACTTAGAGTCGTCCTTATCACTCTGGAAGCTCGAATCGGTAAAGGACTCCACTTGGAGTTCTCCGTTACCATACACCAAGAACATATCTCTAGTCCTTCGTAAGTACTTGAGAATGCTCTTCACAGCTGTCCAGTGACTCTCTCCAGGATCAGCTTGATACCTGCTCACTACACTTAGTGAGTATGCTACATCGGGTCTGGTACATAGCATCGCATACATGATAGAGCCTACTGCCGAAGCATAGGGTATCCCTTGCATGCGAGCTCTCTCCAAATCAGTCTTGGGAGACATCTCTTTGGAGAGAGTGACTCCAGAGATCGTGGGCATGTTCCCACGCTTGGACTCTTCCATACTAAACCTCTTTAGTATGGTGTCAATGTACCTGGATTGGGACAATCCCAAAATCCGTTTGGATCTATCTCTATAGATCCTGATTCCCAATATGCAGGAGGCATCACCAAGATCTTTCATTGAGAATCTTTGTGATAAGAAGAGCTTGACCGATTGCAGCATAGGAATATCATTTCCTATCAAGAGTATGTCGTCCACGTACAATACGAGGAAGACAACCTTACTCTCTGCCACCTTCTTGTAGATACAAGGTTCATCTGGATTTTTGATGAAATCAAACTCTTTGATAACGACGTCAAAGCAGATGTTCCAACTCCGCGATGCTTGCTTTAATCCATAAATGGATTTAAGCAGCTTGCACACCTTCCCACTGCTCCCACTGTCTACGAAGCCCTCTGGCTGAGTCATGTACACGCACTCTTCTAAATCACCATTTAGAAAGGCGGTCTAAACATCCATTTGCCAGATTTCGTAGTCATGAAAGGCAGCAATGGCAAGCATGATTCGGATGGATTTAAGCATAGCCACTGGAGAAAAGGTCTCGTCATAGTCCACACCTGGTCTTTGACAAAAACCCTTTGCTACAAGTCTAGCTTTGAAAGTCTCCACTTTCCCATCTACACCAAGTTTCTTCTTGAAGATCCATTTGCTCCCAATGGGTTTTACCCCTTCAGGAGCAACTTCCAAAGTCCATACTTTGTTGGTGTACATGGATTCCATCTCGGACCGCATAGCATCCAGCCATTTCACTGAGTCCCTACTCGTGATGGCCTGCTCGAAGCTAGTTGGCTCATCATCCTCCATGATGCAATCCTCGCTCCCACCGTCCATGAGAAAACTGTAGTATCTCTCAGGTTGGCGAGGAACCCTACTAGATCGGCGGAGAGGCTGAGGTTCATTGGGAGCTACTGAATCTTCTGGTTCCATTAAATCTTCAGTTACTGTTTGTGTATCTGGAACCTCTTCCAGCTCTACCACTTTGCCACTAATTTCTTTTTCAAGAAATTCCTTTTCTAAAAAGGTGGCATATTGAGAAACAAACACTTTTTGTTCTTCAGCATGGTAGAATAAATATCCTTGGGAATTCTTAGGATATCCCACAAACTTGCAAAGAACTGACCGTGCCTCGAGTTTGTCTGGATTTTGTCTTTTGACATAGGCCGGACAACCCCATATTTTAACTCGTTTAAAATATGGTCTCTTCCCACTCCATATCTCATATGGTGTGGTAGGTACAGATTTAGATGGAACTTGATTCAATAGGTATGCTGCTGTCTCCAGCGCATATCCCCAGAAGGAAATAGGTAACTCAGCTGTGCTCATCATAGAGCGCACCATATCTAATAGGGTGCGGTTCCTCCGTTCAGATACACCGTTGTGCTGTGGTGTATATGGAGGAGTCAGCTGAGAGAGAATCCCATTCTCTTTTAGGAAGTCCAGGAATTCATTGCTCAAGTATTCACCTCCTCGATCAGATCGAAGGATTTTATTACTTTTTCTGGTTTGGTTCTCGACTTCTTGTTTATATTCTCTAAATTTCTCAAAAGCTTCTGATTTGTGTTTCATTAGGAACACATATCCGAATCTAGAGAGATCGTCAGTGAATGTAATGAAGTACGAAGAACCATCCCTGGCATGTGTAAACATGGGACCACATACATCACTATGTATCAGTCCTAAGAGTTCGGTAACTCTTTCTCCGTGTCCCGTAAACGGAGTCTTGGTCATCTTGCCTTTGAGACATGACTGGCAAGTGTCATAAGATGAAAATTCGAAAGGTTTCAAATATCCATCTTTATGCAACTTAGCCAGTCGTGTCACATTGATGTGACCCAGTCTACAATGCCACAAGAAGGATTCGTTGAGTTCAGGACTCTTCCTCTTGTGTGTGTTTGTTATGTTTAGAACTGTTGATTGAATTAGAACATAAATGCCATTGCATAACGTGCCTGATCCAACCAACTTTTGGTTATGGAAAATGTTCATAACATTGTCCTGTAATACAAAATTATATCCTTCTTTACTTAGCAAAGAAACCGATATAATGTTGCATATCAGGTTCGGCATGTAATAGCATTCGTTCAGAACCAATGTATTACCAGTTGGTAATACAAGGTGATATTCCCCGACAGTCTTAGCTGCAACAATTGCACCATTTCCAACTCTAATGTCTTTATCACCTTCTCCAAGTTCTCTACCTTTCCTAAGCCCATGTAACTGATTACATATATGGGATCCTGACCCAGTATCCAATACCCAGGACGTAGAGCAAATGGAGAAACAGTTCTCAGTAACGAACACACCCGAAGAAAATGCATCAACATGTACTTTCTTCATTCGGGTGGCATGGGAATCCTGGTATTCCCCTATATCCTGTTCATTCCTATAACTCTTATAGGAAAGAACGGAACCAACGTTCCCCAGCACAGTATAACATGCGGGTTCGGTCAATACATCCATTTTATTATCTTTATTAAGGCATGAAATGGTCGCTACCTGGAGAGAGAGAGAAGAAAACACTTTAGCGTAAGCTCGTGCAAGATCAGATTGGTTATTATCTTATCTAATCAGGATGGCTCCCACTGCTTTTTATCAAATCTTCCTCCAAACCCTAAAAGGAAAGACTAGCCGGGATTAATTACACACTACAAGTTCGCCAATCTTTCAGCCAGGCCAGTGTCGGTACTTTGAGGGAGGTCCCCCGTGCTTTCGCACGAACCTAATTACTGTAAACCTCGTTTTTCCAGAGGCGTAACCTCGTTAACACCTTTCTAGACACCTACTTGATCGGCTAATTGTAATGTATAAAACTCTCCCAGGAGTAACTCTTACTCGCAGTGGGTATCGGGATCCAACTATCTCATAGAAGGTATGCAATCTCATTGCAAATTTCAACACTTGAAATTCCCGATAATCTTTTGCCCCTAGCAGCTATATGACCTTAACATAGTCAACAAATCATAAGTGCTAGTCAAGTTCAACCCGTCATTTCCCGATTGAATTAAACCCACCCGCACGACCCTTAACATAGTCAACAAAGTCGCACGACTACCCTAATCCAATCGCATCATATGCTTATACAGATAAGCACTAATTAGCTACCGCACACTACGCCTTAACATAGTCAACAAACGTAGCACGAATACTAACTAGTACTTATCTGAAATGACGGAGGGCTACGACAGGTTTTTCTGAAAACCTATTGTGTAATGAACTTGATATCGTTGTAGAATCAAATGAGGTTTTAAAATGGAGTGATTTTGAGGCTTTTCTGGTTTTGCTAAAGGAGTCACTCCCGGTGAAGGGATCTCGGTCCTTTCCTCGTCGAATGAGGTGCGGGATATATCATATATATCACTGTGCAAAGCAAAAAAACTCAAAAGCAATCAAAAGCAAACCGAGTGTGTAGCATCTGCCAGTTATTGCTAAAGGAGTCACTCCCGGTGAAGGGATCTCGGTCCTTTCCTCGTCGAATGAGGTGCGGGATATATCATATATATCACTGTGCAAAGCAAGAACTGTAGCTACCTGTTTTATTTAAAATCTGATTCTACAACATCTTAGGTTTCTTATCTTTCATTAATCACATTAATGAAGTCCCATCATTTAAATACCTAAACATCACAGATAGATATGACGTACACTTATGCCATCCGCATTCGCCTCGATGTCCCCTCGTGCACCGTTAGGTTAGGTAACTAACGACAGAGCAGGGCAGGGCTAGCGCGGGTGTAAAACATAAGTAACGTCTATATAATATATCATATATACTATATACTATATCCATCACAGAGTCACAACACAGATATCGCAGCAGAATAAACATATGAAATATTGGATATACTAGGACGTCCGTGTTTTCAATACGAGCCAGTATAAAACACGGATTCCACGGTCGTGATGAATAGCCAATCCCACACCCCTAGACCCCTACGAGAGCGGCAAGCAACCCTGCCAATTCTAGGGTTAGCAGACCCGGACTCGACTCCTCGAGTTGGTCTCCCACTGGACCCCAGAACCCGGTTACTTGTGCTCCCCTCCTTGGGTCTATCCTAGTGCAGAAAAATAAATAATATACAAACGGTGACTACTTCCGCTACCTGGAAGTGCCCCAAATAAAAGAATATTACATACAAGTTTTTACATGAATGAAAATGAAAAACACTCATCTCACATAAAAACCCCCGGCTATTCGAACACGACGATCCAATATAACATATCCAGCAACACATAACATCACATGTCATCAACGTAAGTAAGTATGCATACCCCAATTGTCGTTGACGTATAGCAACGAAACCGGCGATATGAACATACTACACTTACGGTCACAGAAAAGAAAGTGTAAAACTACAACAATTGGAATCCGCAACTACTTTAGACATCACATGCCTAACAGTTATAAACCCCGCATTTTAGTCTCATTATCGAAAACACTTTTCAATATAAAGTGAAACTAAACTGCTAGATTTATAACATTCATTCAGTTATCACATAACTGTTTGTGAATTCCAATTATTGTATCACATTCCAGATAAGCAGAAAATGTTAAACTTTCCGATCGAACAATCGAACACCCAAGTTTTCCCAATACAGATCAACACATGAAATAAGTCTAACAACATTCAGTTCGTACCTCAGTACCAACGGTCCAGCCGTAGAAGGGTCAAGCCAACGCCTCACATGTGGCACGCCGTACTGCCCCAAACCCGAAGGTTCAAAGGGCAGTTCAAGACGGTCACATAATCGAGTTAAGGTTTGTTGTCTTCTAGAGGGACCATCGAGTTACTTGTACTACATAGAACGTCGTTAAACTACGGAAAAATCCAACACTTGGAAATTTCCCGACAGGGGAAAAATTGGGTATTTATATCCGGTCGAACTTTTTAACATATTCTGAAAATTATCCGGAAAAACACAAAGACGAAATTTGATACCCCGATCGAAATACCGAATCCCCAAAACAACTCCAGAAAATTCAACTCTTGAAAAATTATTAAAAATTTCCAGAAGACTCAGTACTACATGAAATGAATTACTGTGCAAACCACTTTCTGTAAATCTGTAGAGTAGCCGCGGAACCGCCGCGCCTCCTATGGTGGGGGCCGCGTTTCCGCGCTCCAGTCGTTGACTTAAAAATTCGTGCTTCACAGTAACTTATTAAATTCCCTGCTGAATTTTTTGGGAATTTTTAATCTTGAAAAATCCCAGAAATTGGAAAAAGGACAGAGAGCATAATAGATTTGGGGTTTCGGGTTCGTTCGGACTTCAAATCGCGTCTAGACTTCGCCTAAGGCTCTAGCTAGGCTTTGATACCAGTGAAAGGTTCCTAGGCACCCTATAGTGGTCTCACAAAGCATCGAACATGCCAATTTAAATTTTTTGGTGCCGAGAAACCCTAAACTACGGATCTTAAACTAGATGTTTAGGCGAAACGGAAAACTAGTTAACTATTTAACTAAAGTTGAGATGCTACAACCTTTGTAGATCCGGATTTCCGTCTCCTTAGCTCCACGTGGTCATGCCCTCGCTGTCCATCATGAATCCTCGACTCGATCATCGGCTTCATCGGGAAAGCAAGCGGAATAGGTCGTCGGATTTGTGTCAAAGACGATCTACGTCGAGGTTGCACAAACTCAAGCTCCGACTTCACGAACTTGTGAAACTTGTGAAGTAAACACCCAAAACAACTTGGCAAGAGGTAGAGGGTGAAGAAATAGGAGGTGGGTTCACTTTAGAATTGGATTTATCTCACTTTAACTCAAGTTGCCATTTTTGTAGCAAGCTTGAAGAAGAAGAAGATGAGCTAGTTATGATAAGTTATAATCAAAAGAAAATAGAAAATCAAATACTTATCATAACTAAACTAGGGTTAAGTGTAGAGAATAAACCATGGTCACTTTAGAGGGTTAGGGTTAAGCATGAAGATAAGGATGGTTAGCAAAGTCAAAGCTTCTTGAAGCTTCAACATAAAACAAGAAATGCCACCATTCTCCTCTAAATCTTTATCCAAATAAATGAATAAACAATTAAATGAATAAAGGCATAAATAAAACCCTAATCTCAAGTTAACTATGGTTTAATTCCATACACTTAACAATATGGTCAAGTATCATCAAACATGATACATAAAAGAGCACAATAGTATATCACATATACAATGTGCAAATCAAGTGAGAAAAATCCGTTTAAAGTGAACCAATACTAGTTAATGCAATGCAATATATCAAATATATAATTATGCATTAAATCATTAAATCAACATTTGATTCAATGATCCGGTCATGTCGCACATAACCGACTAGAATCCAATGTATCGATTTATCGAATCAATGATTCGATAACTAGGTCATATCGAATATAACCATTCGAAACATATATCGCGAGAATGAAATGCGGTATCACATACACGCATTATTCTCGGTCCTGTACATATCTCATATGCGCTCCTATTTCGTTTCGCTTGAGCCAGGAAACCTCTGTGTAGGACTCTAAAGACTCGTCAATACGCCGGTAGCAGATGATGATCATATCAAGCACCCACAAGCCGCAAGCGGTCTGCTAAACGTAACGGCCACCCGGGTATTGAGCGATCAGAAGATCGACGAGCTAGCCCTCTCACACTCCTGCGAATCCGACCAGTAACACTTACCATACAGTCCGGTCTCTTCGTCTGATACGTCGCATATCAAGTCTAGGGGTGGTATACGTCAGACCCCAATAACCCGATAAGTCGTGCTGATATGAGGCTCGTAACGGGTCGAGAAACTACTGGTAACACTTACCAGCAAATCTCTGATCAGCCCTGGCCAGGGACTTCCCTGTTACGGCCAATCGAGCACTGCGCAACATCAACCCCCAATACCGGGAGAGACGAAACCCCTCCTATCGCTCATTGCCTCCATGTGACTCGGGACTGTGCCCAAAGACCACCGTTTTGCACGCCCTCATGGACGTGGTAAGGTGGAGATCAAAGCACAGTGGGAATCACACAAGACTCTATGACGATCTCGGGTCTACAGACTAACCTGTACAAGTGTCACCTGAGAACTGCCATCTGACGTGAGGTATAATACCATCTGGGAGTTCTCGGCGAGTCCGTCCAGTGTACCCAGTTTCCACTGAGCACCCATATACCATCTCTGATGTCAAACACCAATGGATATGGGATCATCCATCGCCCATCACATGGGTCGAGAAGCGTATACGCTAGTCTACTCTGGTATATCGATGCCCCGTCTCGATACACCCACGACTAGGGACCTTGAAGGATGTACTTATGGACTACCATGTCCCCACTAGTATGATCTGCATCATAGTCCAGGTAGTCAAGTACAAATCCTAAGGGCTTTACCAACATGTAACTATAAGACAGTATAAAGAGACTAGTGTACATGTTAAGATAAATGGCAACCAGATAGCATACTATCATGTCGAGCAAGAAAGTCATCTCTATATATGTCCAAGCATCCAATATAATATACATAATCTGTACAATACTGGCCTCTAGGGCATACATACAACTAACAATTTATTAACCCAACCATTATCTAAACTCATAGTTAAGTCTCTACATGAGTTATATGAGATATTTCTCACCCATGGTTGCCACTTCACTCTCTCATCTATTTTTTGTTTCATCTTCTTCAAGCTCAAGAGAGAGCTCTCTAGGTTTTTGAGAGGAGAAGAAAAAGAGTGAGAAAATTAATTCTAAAGTGAGAAAAAATCCCACTTCATTATCCTCTACTGGATTAACAATTTAGTTTAGGGTGTTAGCTTCACTAATCCCTAATTAGTGAAGAGCTAGCTTGGGTTAGTGTCTCCTCGACGTAGATCATCTTCGGCCTCGAAGACATTGTGCAAGCTTGTTCCTTTCATCTTGTGGAGCCGTTCTAGAGTCCGCAAGATCATTACTTGGAGCGAAAGGACTACATCTCGGAGCTACTGAAGTGAAGGACCGGTCTACAAAGGTTTTACTCCATATTCACTTAGTTGTAAAGTAGTTTACATGTTGTATTGTCTAAATATCTAGTTAAGATTCTAGGGTTAGGATTGGTTAGCATGGCAAAATTTTGAAAATAGTATGGACGATGCCTCCCAAACCCTTGTTGTTGTGCTAGGCATTCCTACAGTGGTATCAGAGCCAGGCTAGAGATTTAGACGATGTTTGTAGAATTACGAAACCGAAATAACTCTGAAACTTGAAACGCTAAAACCCAATTTCTGTCAATATTTTTAAGTCGTCGAAAAAAAATTTAGCAACTGCAGAGTGTTATATGAGATGTAACATGAACACTGGACAAAAACGAACCCAATTGGACGGTTTTGACCCGGCTACATTCACCCAAAAACCGAGCAGGCCGGCACCATGTGCTCTGTTCTGGTTCGTATTTGTCTGGTGTTCTGGTCTCTGGGTTTTGGTGTTTCAGTTGTTGCTTGTTTTTCTAAAATTGCATGAGATGTTAATTTTCTATAAAGGCAATTCGGAGTGTTTCGTAGTCGTAATTCTAACATTATTTTGGGTTATTTAGACGGCGTTAAAAAGTTCGAACGGATATCAAATACCCACTTTAACCCTCGCTGGAAAATTTTCAATAGTTGGATTTTTTTCTAGTTTGAAACATTCACATATCATGCAAGTAATTCCATGGACCTTCTAGAAAAACAAAACCCTAACTCGATTTTATGAACGTAAGAACCGCCGCCAAACCCTAGGGTTTGCGGTAGTTCCACGACGCCATAGGTGAGGCAAGGGTTGACCCTTCTACGGTTGTTCCATAGGTACTGTGGCATGTTCTGAGTATTTTTAAACTGCGCTCACGTGTTAAGCTTTTTGGGAAATTTTGGGTATTTATTGATTCGATCGGAATGCTTAATATCGTCTAGCTATTTGTGGAATGTGATACAATATATGGAATTCATATTGTTAGGCATGAAATCCGAAGTATGTGATATTTCGGGTTTATGATGTCTAAGGTGATTGTGGATTCCAAATGTTGTAGTTTGACATTTTCTTTTCTGCGACCGTAAGTGTAATATGTTGTGTATTGCCGTTTTCGTTGCTATATGTCAACGACAATTGTGATACGCATATTTACTTACGTTGATGACATATGATGTTATGTGTTGCTGTGATATGTTATATTGGATTGTCGTGTTTTGAATAGCCGGGGGTTTTATGTGAGATGAGAGTTTTCATTTTCATTCATGTAAAATTCATTGTATGTAATATTCTTTTATTGGGGCACTTCCGGGTTGAGAATGATGTCACCATTGTTGTATATTATTTACTTTTCCGTATTAGGATAGATCCAAGGTGGGGAGCACAAGTAACCGGGTTCTAGAGTCCAATGGGAGACCATCTCGAGGAGTCGAGACCGGGTCTCCTAACTCTAGAATTGGTAGGGTTCCTTACCGCTCTCGTAGGGGTCTAGGGATATAGGTTTGGCTATTCATCGCGACCGTGGAATCCGTGTTTTATACTAGCTTGATTTAAAACACGGAATTCCTAGTATATCCAATATTTCATATGTTATCTTCTGCTGCTGATATTCTGTAATGTGATCACTTTATATGTCTGAGACGAATGCTTTATTATTATATATATGATATATAATAAACGTTGGTTATGTTTTGCACCCGCGCTAGTCCTACCCCGCTATGCTGTTAGTTTAGTAACCTAACGGTGCATAACGGGACACTGTGACGAATGCGGATGGCATAAGCGTACGTTGTATTTTCGTTTCTTCTGTGATGCTTAGGAAGCATAAATGATGGGACATCATTAATGAGATTAATGAAAGAAAGAAACCTAAAAAATGTTGTAGAATCATATTTTCAAAAAGGGTAGCTCTAGTTTTTGCTTTGCATAGCGGTATTCCTTGTAGAATATCCAGCACCTTATTCGATAAGGAAAGAGCCGAGATCTTTTCACCGGGAGTGACCTCTTTAGCGAAACTAGCAGATGCTACAACCCACTTGGTTTTGTCTTTTGATTTGCTAATTTTAGTTCTTGCTTTGCATAGCAGTATTTGTGAAATATCCTGCACCTTATTCGATAAAGAAAGAGCCGAGATCTTTTCACCGGGAGTGACCTCTTTAGCAAAACTAGTAAAAAGCCTCAAAAACACCCCTTTTCAACAATCACTTGTTTCTACAATGATATCTAGTTCATTACGCAAAAGGTTTTCTCAAAACCTGTCGTAGCCCTCCGTCATTTCAGATAAATACTACTTAGCATTCGTGCTACGTTTGTTGGCCTCCGTCAAGGCGTAGTGTGCGGTAACTAACTAGTACTTATCTACAACATAAGATGAGATTGGATTAGGGTAGTCGTGCGACTTTGTTGGCCTCCGTCAAGGACCGTACGGGTGGGTTTAATTCAATCATGAAATGTACATGTTGAACTTGACTAGCAGCCTATGGTTTGTTGGCCTCTGTCAAGGTCATAGGACGCTAGGAGTAAAAGTAATATCGGGAATTTCAAGTGTTGAAATTTGCAATGAGATTGCATACCTTCTATGAGATAGTTGGATCCCGATACCCACTGCGAGTAAGAGTTACTCCTGAGAGAGTTTTACACATCACAATTAGCCGATCAAGTAGGTGTTTAGAAAGGTGTTAACGGGGTTACGCCCTTGGAAAAACTAGGTTTATTTTAATTAGATCCGGGGGAAAGCACGGGGAACCTCCCTTAAAGTACCAACACTGGCCTGGTCGAAATATTGGCGAATTTGTAAGGTGTAATTAATCCGGATCAGTTTTATCTTTTAGGGTTTGAAGGAAGATTTGATAAAAACAGTGGGAGCCATCCTGATTAGATGAGATAATAAACCAATCTAATCTTGTAAGAGCATACGCTAAAATGTTTTCTTCTCTCTCTCTCCAGATAGCGACCATGTCAGGCCTTAATCAAGATAATAATATGGATGTATTGACCGAACCCGCTTGTTATGCTGAGCTGGGGAACGTTGGTTCCGCTCCAACTTATAATTTTTATAAGTCCGAGCAGGAAATAGGAAATTATCCGGATTTCCACGCCACCCAAACGAAGAATGAGCATGTTGATGCATCTTCTTCGGGTGTGTTAGTTACCGAGAACTGTTTCTCGGTACACTCTATATCCTTGGTATTAGATACCAGATCAAGATCCCATATATGTAATATGTTACTTGGGCTAAGAAAAGGTAGAGAACTGGGAATAGGTGATCATTCTCTAAAAGTAAGGAATGGTGCAAGTGTTGCAGCCAAATCAGTTGGTGAATATCACCTTGTATTACCAAATGGCAATACTTTGATCTTGAACGAATGTTATTACGTGCCCTCTATGATATGCAATTTAATATCAGTTTCTTTATTAGATAAAGAAAGATATAACTTTGTAGTAGAGAATAATGTTATGAACATTTACCTAAATCAAGTGTTGATTGTGTTTGGTGCGTTATGTAATGGGTTATACGTTCTGGATCAAAACACAGTTCTTAACGTGCAGAACACATACAAGAGGAAGAGTTCAGAAATGAATGAATCCTTCTTGTGTCATTGTAGACTAGGTCATATCAATGCGACACGACTAGCTAAGTTACATAAGAATGGATATTTGAATCCGTTCGAATTATCATCTTATGAAACTTGCCTTTCATGTCTCAAAGGAAAGATGACCAAAACTCTGTTTAGTGGACACGGAGAAAGAGTTACGGAACTCTTGGGACTGATACATAGTGATGTATGTGGTCCTATATCTACGCATGCCAGGAATGGTTCCTCATACTTCATTACATTCACTGACGATCTCTCAAAATACGGACATGTGTTCCTGTTGAAACACAAGTCTGAAGCTTTTAAGAAATTCAAAGAGTATAAGCATGAAGTTGAGAACCAGATAGGTAAAAGTATTAAAATCCTTCGATCTGATCGAGGAGGAGAATACTTGAGCAATGAGTTCCTGGACTATCTAAAAGAGAATGGGATTCTCTCTCAGCTTACTCCTCCATATACACCACAATACAACGGTGTATCGGAGCGGAGGAATCGCACACTATTGGATATGGTGCGCTCTATAATGAGCACCGCTAAGTTACCTATTTCCTTTTGGGGTTATGCGCTTGAGACAGCAGCATACCTATTGAATAGAGTTCCAACCAAATCAGTGCCTACCACTCCATATGAGATATGGAAGGGGAAGAGACCGTGTCTTAATTTTGTTAAGATATGGGGTTGCCCGGCCTATGTTAAAAAGCAAAATCCGGAAAATCTCGAGGCAAGGTCAATTCTTTGTAAGTTTGTAGGATATCACAAGCATTCGTGAGGAAATATCTTCTACCACTCTGAGGAACAAAAGGTGTTTGTTTCTCGACATGGCACCTTTTTAGAAAAGGAATTTCTTGCAAAGGAAATTAGTGGCAAGGAGGTAGAACTGGAAGAAGTGTAGGTCTACGATAGCGCCCCGGCTGTCTAACAGACGCCAAATACGGAACAAAAACTTTTACAACTGGCGCTATCGCGTACTATAACCCGGATCTGCCATTAAAGCTAAACTAACAAACTACAAAGTGGGTAGAAGTGTTATACCGAATGATCCGAGTCCTTCAGTTTTCAACCATCATCCCACGCTTTGTTACGGCTGCTCCGATCTCGTCGATCTCCGATCTCCTCGTCCAGGTGGCACCACGTCAACGGTTCTTTAAACGGGCTCCCGCTTCTGACCCGAGGCAACTCGATCGTCAAGTTTGCTAGAAGAGACGACCAAGATGATGTAGAGAAAGAGTAGAACACTTTGTCTCGTTACGTCCAAAGCCATGGACGAACGGTTAATGAAGTTGCCTTTTGAATCGGGTGAAATGAGAATTGTAGCTATCTAATTTCATGAATCCCAAACTATCATAATCTCTTTTATAAAGTGAGAGAGTTAGTGAAGGGGAGGGGAGGGGCCGGCCATATATAGAGTGGGGGGTGGTGAGTGTAGGAGAGAGGGGTGACCACAACAATTAATGAAGAGAATGAATCACCTAAACACCTAGTATGAACTCATTTAAAGAAACAATGATTCATAACACAAAGTCATCAACTCATAAATGCTCCATTAATGCACTAAGCCACCTCACCAACCTAGTAACCATCCTACTCACCATCTAGAAGCTTCCACACTCAACTCAAGAAAAAACAAATCCGCATTTAACCGAATGTTAAATACGGCTGATAGAAAACTGGAAACTGGCAACTTCCAAAAGTGATCCCGAAACGAATTTCAGGATAACCCCGTAACTGTATAAATATACTCTTATTTGTATTACGACCGAATACAAATGCAACTGAGACAAAGATATTATATCTACTAAGTATAATACTCGGATCCAGCTTAAACCAAAGCCCACCAGTATTATCTGCCCGAAATATGACACGTGCATAAACGCACGTGCATTTTCCGAACCCTGCCATAAAACCATACGGCCTCTACAAAGTTTTGCCCGAACTTGGGAAACTATCTGTGGGGGACTCTAATGACTCGACAGTACCATGGCAGTGGGTTTAACCACAACCCGTCAGCGGCACTAGCTGTGCGTAATGGCAGCCCATGCACTGACCTCAAGGGAGGCTGATGAGCGAACTCATCCAGAAACCCAACTGAGCCTAACAGTGACAATGTATATACAGTTCGGTTCGGTCGTCTATGAGTATCGCATATCCGGCCTAGGGGGCTAGTAACGTCAGACCCCCAATAGCGGTATAAGTCGTGTCGGAGACAAGCCCTGAACACCCTGAGAAACTACCGGAGTACCTACCAGTAATTCTCACCAGCCTTGGCCAAGGACTTGGTGTAATGGCTTTCCTAGACAAAGCGCGACCTCCACCCACAATACCGGGAGAGACGAATCCCCTGCCGATCCGCTCACGTGCCTCCATGTGGCTCGGGACTGTACCCAAAAACTACCTGTTTGCACGACTCCTTTGAGCCGTGGTAGGGTAGAAATCAAAGCACAGTGGGAACTCACACGAGATAAATGACGACCTCAGGTCGATGAACTAACCTGTACACATGTCACCAGGGAACTGCTATCTGACGATATGTATAATACCAACTAGCAGGTTCCCAACGAGTTCTGTCTGGTGTACTCATAACCCAATGAGCACCTGTATACATCTTAGGTGATCCAACTGACACCAGTGGCTTGTGAGACCGGACACCGCCCCTCGTCGGGGTCTCGACTGTATACACTAGTCTACTCTGGAGTATCGATTCCCTTTCTCGAAACTCCCACGACTAGGGACCACTATTAAGGATGTGATTATGGACTACCCAACTCTCACATATATGATCGCCCTCATACTGTTGGGTAGTCAACCCAGATCCTAAGGGCTCTATCAACGTGTAACATGTAATCAGTCACCTGAACATGTACACGACTAATAAAGGCAAACCAGATAGCATACTATCAACTCGAGTAAGACTGTCCTACCGGTATAGGTCCTCCGCAATCATTGCAATCACGTTCCTGCGATCCAATATTTGACTTTGAGGGCACTATATCCAACAATCTCCCACTTGCACTTAAGGCTAATTATTGCGATGTCGCATACTCACAGCCCGTGTGATACCGAACACCCAACTTCTCTACTAATTAGTTTCACAAAGCCCGTTCGTAAAACTCTTGTGTTCGAGAAATAGCCTCAGTGAGTAGATCCGCCCTGATGTTTCATTCTATGTCTCTCTTAATCTCAAGTTCGCGGAGAAATCCATCTCCCGAATCGAGTAATACCCGTCTTAGAATATGTCTGGATATCTGATGGGACCTAGTTCATAAATGAACTCCAAATCCAAACATCTTAAACTGTATCGATAACTGAACCCAACACCATGCTTCCCACAGTATCCTCTTGGACCACCTGTCCATAATACGGTCCCTCGTCAGAGGGAAAACTATAACTCTGACAATCACTCTGTCATCCATGTCACCTTTGAAGCCTGGAATGATAACCGTCTCCCGAAGGAGGCTGCCGTCATTAAATCCGTAAAACATGTACTTATGTTCTAAAACTGCTTCCTTATGTTTCTCCAGGATTGGATTAATACAAACTTATTGCATCTAGTACAAAAACAATATCTGGTGTGGTACTTGACATCTCATGATTGACTCAATTGCCTAAGCAAGTGATCTGCCAATTATGCGCATCCCTCTCCCCTTTAGTCTGTAAGACACCTTTAGAGAGGATGACTCCATCGCCTGCAGGTACATCACCATGCCAGGAGTCATCTATTCTAAAAACCATTAGAATACTGCCAAAGTACCCACATTAGGAAACTACCCAAATCTAGATCTAAAACCATAAATCTAGAAACCAGAATATCTGATATTATATCTATATCCTGTCTGGAGAAACAACTGTGTGACGACCACAGTACAACCGATCGTAGTATAGGAATTTTACTTCCTAATCTGTGTATGACATCCATAATACTGGGACATCACACCCTACTTCCTTCTCAGCAGACTGTCACATCAAAATTAGATGATCTATCTCCGCTATAACTGCTCTAGTCTATAAATAGACTTTAAGCTTCTTGCCCACTATGCTTCCGCTGCTCCCACTTACCACAACAACCCTCTGGCCGAATAATATATACGTGCACTTCTAAAGCTAGTTTAGAACGACGCTATACTTATCCTCCTGCCAGGTCTCATAGCCTGGAACAACAGTAGTGTCAAGTCTGGGTAGATAAGAACCTCCCTGTCACCGTCCTTGAGGCTACCGGAGTACCTCTCGGGTGTCTGAGGTTACCCACCATATCTGCGGAGTGGCTATTGGAATGTCAAACCTGATTGAATCTTTAGGTCCTATTAAATTTTCCGTAATCGTTTGCGGTTCTGGAATCACTTCCAGTTCTACCATACTCCCACTACTGTTTTCTGAAAAAATCCATTTTACTAAAACTGTGGCGAGTTAAGAACAATATCACTATTGATCTTCCAGATGGTAGAAATTCAACCCTCGTCATAGCCTGGGCCAACCCACAAACAGCCATTACAGAAACGTGCCCTGAGTTATCCAGAGTCTGGTTTTAAGCATAAGCCGGACAACTCCATGTACCTTAACATCGTTAAGATATGAACCATTCTATATCCAATATAGAAACTTTGGCACTTATTTAATTGGAACCAGATTCTAATCATGCAGCTGTCTCCAGTGCATATCAACTTTAATGGAGAGAGGCTAATCAGCATTACACAACTTAGGAATCCATCCAATTATGAGTAACCTGAAAGAGAAACAAGTTTCTCAAAACTTTTACTATCATCTGAATACCAATCACAAGAATCTACATCTTCGATCTCTTTGAAGAATTCCGATACTTGCGACATCTGGTTCTTGTTGGGGATAGTGCCCTCAGAGTCAATTATTGGATCACAGGCACGTGATTGCAATGATTGAGGGAGGACCTATCTCAGTCGGACAGTCTTACTCAAGATGATAGTATGCTATCTGGTTTATCTTTATCATCGTGTACTGCATCAGGTGACCTTACGAGTCGCTATTACACGTTGATAGAGCCCTAAGGATTCTTGCTTGACTACCAGCAGTATGATAGCGATCATATACGTGGGAGCTGGGGTCTATAAGCACATCCTTAAAAGGTCCCTAGTCGTAGGAGTTTCGAGACTGGGCATCGATACTCCATTAGTAGACTAGTGTATACAGTCGAGACCCCGACGAGGGGCGGTGGCCGGTCTCACAAGCCATTGGTGTCAGTTGGTTCACCTAAGATGTATACAGGTGCTCATTGGGTTATGAGTACACCGGACATGACTCGCCGGGAACCTGCTAGTTGGGATTATACCAGACGTCAGATAGCTGTTCCCTGGTGACATGTGTACAGGCTAGTTCATCGACCTGAGATCGTCATTTGTCTCGTGTGATTTCCCACTGTGCTTTGATTACTACCCTACCACGGCTCAAAGGAGTCGTGCAAACAGGTTTTAGTTGGGTACAGTCCCGAGCCACATGGAGGCATGAGCGGATCTGCAGGGGTTTGTCTCTCCCGGTATTGGGGATGAGGTCGCGCTGTGTCTAGGAGAGCCATTACACAAAGCCCTCGGTCGAGGCAGGAGATTTACTGGTAGGTATTCCAGTAGTATCTCAGGGTGTTCTGGGCTTCACTCCGACACGACTTGTACCGCTTTTGGGGGTCTGACTTTTACCAACCCCCTAGGCCCACCATGCGATATTCATAGACGAACGGACCGGACTGTACGGATATTGTCACTGACAGGCTCAGTAGGGTGTAAGGATGAGTTCGCTCATCGACGTCCCTTTTGGTCAATAGCTGGTGGCCCGTCACGTATGGCTAATACATCTGACGTGCTAGTGGTTATATCCACAGCCATAGTATTGACGAGTCTTTAGAGTCCACCACACTCAGTTACTCAAGTTTCGGACGAAACGCTGTAGAGGCCGTATGGAGATATGGCAGGGTTCGATCAGATACGTGCGGCATTGCACGGATCGTGATCAGACGGATTTTACTAGCCGGCTTTGGCTTATGCCGGATCCTAGTATTAGACAGTGTAGATTTTGTCTCTTTACATTTGTGTTCAGTGGGAATACAAATGCGGGCATGTATATGCAGTCGCGGGGTTTTTCTGTAATTTATTACGGGATCAGTTTTCTGAAGTTGCCAGTTTATAATCCGTTCCGGCCGGTTTTCCTTTGTTCCTTCCCGGCCGGACTTTCCGATGGAGGGGGTTATTTGCAAGTTTGCAAATAACTTGTTGTGGAGGGGTTTCTTGCATATTGGTGGCATCATGATGGTTACTAGTATCATTAGATTCTATTTCCATCTCTTTCTTGCATTAAATGAGATTAGAATGTGATTTGAGATGGTTATCATTTCCCTTTTGATGTGGTCACCTCCTGGAGCTATCCTACACTCACCTCCCTTCTTGCATTATTTTTTTGCTCTCCTCAATTTTTCCTTATAGGAGGCCGGGCACATCTAGGTGGGATGGGGAGAGATTCATTTTTGTGGTGGCAAATATTTCTTCATCTCATTTTTCTTGTTTGGAAAAAATGAAAGCACCATTTTTTCCTTAACCTCATTCCTCCATCTCCAATGGCAAAATAAACCCCAATGAGACAAAGGTTCTACACTACAACCTACAGTACCCTTGGACGCGTCGGCTAGCCAACTTCGCGCCCGAGTTACCTCGGTCCAGAGGTGGGAGCCCGTAAAACAATCCGGCTACGTGGTGCCCCTTTCCGGCGAGGAGATGAAGACCGGAGATTCCGCGGGAGATCGGGACGACGACGAGAAGACCGGAGGATACGGATCACTCGGTATATCTCTCACCCTTTCTCTTGATTGCTAGCATTAGGTTAATGGTAACGATCCGGGTTTATTATCCGCGGTATCGCCGGTTTAAAGTTAAGAAAATTTTTGATTCCGCATTTTGGCCTCGAGTAGAAGGCCGGGGCGCTGCCGTGGCACAACAGTTCTCTACTTTATTCTTATACCCATAACTTCTTAAAACTTAGACCTTGTATTTCTACGAAACACTTGTCTAAAAACTAGAGAAGTCATAAGTAAACAGAATATAGTATGAGGACCTACCCCTTTGTCCTGATGGACACTAGACAACATACAATACTCTGTATAAGTCCGCTGAGTTGAATAACTCAAAAACCTGTGCGTCGTAGGTTGAAAACCGTACCTAGGCGATTTCCTTAAATATCACCAATTTCAACGAATTTCGATATAATGAGGATGATCGCCTAATTCCCAATAACTTCTTCCTACTCATCATCTGTAAAACCATACAGATGTGAGAATGAAACCTGGTAAATACATACCCTGGAGTAAGTATTTAATCGAGAAAACAGTTTTCCATTAACAATGCACTGAAATATGAAAATGTTTCGTAGGGGTATCCTGGTATTCATAATAATGCCTCTTCCATAATCCAATTCATGACTGTAACCGTATATTTCTTTGCCATCTCTCCAAATCCCTTTATTTGTCTTTAGTCGTTACCTTCTGTACACCATCGTTAGGCTAAATGGTTTTCTTTCTTCCCTACCGTTCGGCACCAGCCTATGGTTTGGAAGAAGACTATCCAGTAAGCATAATAGGTGTACCCTCCTGAACCTAGGAGTACTCACATCTTGAGAGAAGGTGATGATAAAAGACAACTGAATAATACCTTATTCTTTTAAAGGTGAAATAGGAATGGCGATGAAGTACGAGGTTTGGTCGTGAATGATAACAGTCGCAATTTACTTTGCCCTCTTTCTAATCCCTTTATTTTGTCTTTACATATTACCTTCTGTACACCCTACTTAGGCTAATTAGTTTTCTTCATTCCCTACCTTTCGGCACCTGCCTATGGTTTGGAAGAAGACTATCCAATAAGCGTAATAGGTGTACTCTCCTAAACCAAGGAGCCCTCGCAACCAGAGAGAAGGTGATAATAAAAGACAACTGAATAAACCAATTCTATTTCTCCTGAACCTTGATCCATCCTCGAAGAAGTCCCTTCGAATTCGTATATAACCATACGATGGATCTATCCAATGGAAGTGGATGTTCGTAGTGATACGAGGTATTATGAGAAATGCAAATGGTAAAAGAAGGAGTGGCAATGACTTATGCAACTCAGACAATCCAAAAGCCAGTACTTTAAAGAAGGTTTGGTCAACTTGGTCACTGAGTCATAGTCTAGGGTCGTTCAAAGGTCGCTGTCGAAGAGAGAGAGAAAAGAAACACTCTGCGTGCACTCTAACCAAGATCAAAATGGTTATCACTTTATCTAATCCGGAAACCTCCCACTGTACTGTCAAATTCTCCTCCAAACCTAAAAGAAGAATCAATCGGGATTACCCGAAGAGTAAACCAACTCATCAGTGGGAATCGGGATCAAACTCTCATCGTATGATAACGTGATGGAATCCACTCACGTTATCACACTCCAGAAGGTATGCGCATGCCTGGCAAGTTTCAGTTTCTTTAGAAACTCCCGATATGATTTTTGCCCCATGCTCTTATAACCTTGGCGTTGGTCAAAATGTCATAAGTCACATGCCAAGTTCTACGCGTCACTATCTTGTCAATTTGAACCCACCCACTCATGCCCTTGACGTTGGCCAAAATGGCAGAACGACTGTCCCAAACCAACTCATCTATCTATGCAACAAATGATTACCCAGCAGCTACCAAACACTATGCCTTGGCGTTGGTCAAAATACATAGCTTGAATAATATTGAATACCCAAAAGAAATGACGGAGGGCTACGGCTGGTTTTTGGCGAAAAACCTTTAACGTAATGAACTTGATCTCGTTGAAGGAACCTGATAGTATTTTATAAAAATATAGTGGCGAAAACCATTGCTAAAGAGGTCACTCCCGGTGAAGGGATCTCGGCTCTTTCCTCGTGGAATGAGGTGCAGGATATTCCAACTGAATACCGCGATACAAAGCAACATGTAATCGACTATAGTGAAGTTATTACCCTGACGCAAACTTCTTCCCAAGGGGTCACTCCCGGTGAAGGGATATCGGCCCTTGCCTCGTCGAATGAGGTGCGGGATATTCCAACTGAATACCACTATGCATGACAAAAGGAAACATCTTTGCAATAACACTTTTAAAACTGTTCCAACAACATCCAAACAGGTTTGTTTTTCTTTGCATTGATCAGAATCAACGCAGTCCCATCAACTAATCACACCAGAAAAGAACGAAATAAAATGTACGTATATGCCATCCGCATTCGTCACTGGGTCCCGCCATCACCCGTTAGGTTACTTAACTAACGACAGAGCGGAGACTGGACTAGCGCGGGTGTAAAACATATACAACATCTACTAGTATATATAACAATATACAATAATCGCTCCAGGCGTGATAATATGCAACATTACAGAAAAGTAATAAGCATCACAGAACAATACAGATAATCTGGGATCCCCGGGATTCACAGAGCCGCTGCTGAAACCTGACGTTCCCCTGGTCGTGTGGATAGCCTGTGCAATGAAACTTAGACCCTACGGGTGCGGCAAGTTACCCGCCAAAACCTGAAGCGAGGCAGCCCCTACAGCATAGTGAATGGACCATCCTGAACTTCACGGAATCCGGTGACTTGAGGACCCCTTCTTGGGTCAACCTGTACCCCCTACGAGTGCGGCGAATAGTCTACCAATTCTAGAGTGAGGCCCCTCTGTCTCTCAAAGCCATGAGATGCGGACCCATTGCCCTCTAGAACCCGGCTATCCGTGCACTCCGTCGCAGGGTAAAACCTAGTACAGAAATGAAAAATATGTACAATGTGTACATCGACCTCAGCCCGGTCGTGCCCCAAAAGAATATTATACAAACAGGCAGTGACGGCAGTCCACATGTTGGACGCTCGCCCCGCAATATCAAATGTACAAATAAATCCAAACTGCACTACCATTGCACACTGCTGTCCACCACGACAAATCCGCAACATCACAGCACAACACAAAACATCAACGCGAATGTCACGTTCGCAAACCTGTCTAAAAGAACTATAGCAGTCATACGCAGTTTACCGTTCGAATGACATTCACGGTCGGAGATATAATGTAAGTACTGTAAACTAACACGTTTAAATTTCGATCGACAAAACTTCCCGAAGTGGGCCCCATGCACATCTGCTGTACAGTAACAAAATATGGGCCCAAAAGAAATATTCCAGAAACCACAATTTTCAATGTAGAACCTACTGTAGAAAAATGTTCACTGTAGCTCTAAAACGGCCGCGGAACCGCGGCCAAACTAGGGTTTGTGCGGCGGTTCCGCGGCGCTTTGGAGTCAACAGTTGACCAAATTTCACCGGTATTCTTAGAAAAGCCTGCACGATTTTCTGAGATGCTCAAAATAATTTTTAGACCTGTTTAAAAATTCGACAGAAACTTTTCACAGAAAAAAGCGATTTTTGAAATTTCGTTCGATCGATGTTTTAAACGCGTTAGCACAAGTTAGTAAAGCTTAATGGCAAGGCTCTGATACCACTGTAGGTCCACGGTAGCGCCCCGGCTGTCTAACAGACGCCAAATGCGGAACAAAAACTTTTACAACTGGCGCTATCGCGTACTATAACCCGGATCTTCCATTAAAGATAAACTAACAAACTACAAAGTGGGTAGAAGAGTTATACCGAACGATCCGAGTCCTTCGGTCTTCAACCATCATCCCACGCTTTGTTGCGGCTGCTCCGATCTCGTCGATCTCCGATCTCCTCATTCAGGTGGCACCACATCAACGGTTCTTTAAACGGGCTCCCGCCTCTGGCCCGAGGCAACTCGATCGTCAAGTTTGCTAGAAGAGACGACCAAGATGATGTAGAGAAAGAGTAGAACACTTTGTCTCGTTACGTCCAATGCCATGGACGAACGGTTAATGAAGTTGCCTTTTGAATCGAGTGAAATGAGAATTGTAGCTATCTAATTTCATGAATCCCAAACTATCATAATCTCTTTTATCAAGTGAGAGAGTTAGTGAAGAGGAGGGGAGGGGCCGGCCATATATAGAGTGGGGGGAGGTGAGTGTAGGAGAGGGGGTGACCACAACAATTAATGAAGAGAATGAATCACCTAAACACCTAGTATGAACTCATTTAAAGAAACAATGATTCATAACACAAAGTCATCAAGTCATAAATGCTCCATTAATGCACTAAGCCACCTCACCAACATAGTCACCATCCTAGTCACCATCTAGAAGCTTCCACACTCATCTCAAGAAAAGATAAATCCGTATTTAACCGAATGTTAAATACGGCTGATAGAAAACTGGAAACTTCCAAAAGTGATCCCGAAACGAATTTCAGGATGACCCCGTAACTGTATAAATATACTCGCATTTGTATTACGACCGAATACAAATGCTACTGAGACAAAGATATTATATCTACTAAGTATAATACTCGGATCCGGCTTAAACCAAAGCCCACCAGTATTATCTGACCGAAATAAGACACGTGCGTAAACGCACGTGCATTTTCCGAACCCTGCCATAAAACCATATGGCCTCTACAACGTTTCGCCCGAACTTGGGAAACTATCTGTGGGGGACTCTAATGACTCGTCAGTACCCTGGCAGTGGGTTTAACCACAAGCCGTCAGCGGCACTAGCTATGCGTAACGGCTGCCCATGCACTGACCTCAAGGGAGGCTGCTGAGCGAACTCATCCAGAAACCCTACTGAGCCTAACAGTGACAATGTATATACAGTCCGGTCTGGTCGTCTATGAGTATCGCATATCCGGCCTAGGGGGCTAGTAACGTCAGACCCCCAATAGCGGTATAAGTCGTGTCGGAGACAAGCCCTGAACACCCTGAGAAACTACCGGAGTACCTACCAGTAATTCTCACCTGCCTTGGCCAAGGACTTGGTGTAATGGCTTTCCTAGACACAGCGTGGCCTCCACCCCCAATACCGGGAGAGACGAATCCCCTGCCAATCCGCTCATGTGCCTCCATGTGGCTCGGGACTGTACCTAAAAACTACCTGTTTGCACGACTCCTTTGAGCCGTGGTAGGGTAGAAATCAAAGCACAGTGGAAACTCACACGAGACAAATGACGACCTCAGGTCAATGAACTAACCTGTACACATGTCACCAGGGAACTGCTATCTGACGATATGTATAATACCAACTAGCAGGTTCCCGGCGAGTCCTGTCCGGTGTACTCATAACCCAATGAGCACCTGTATACATCTTAGGTGATCCAACTGACACCAGTGGCTTGTGAGACCGGCCACCGCCTCTCGTCGGGGTCTCGACTGTATACACTAGTCTACTCCGGAGTATCGATGCCCTGTCTCGAAACACCCACGACTAGGGACCACTATTAAGGATGTGCTTATGGACTACCTAACTCTCACATATACGATCGCCCTCATACTATTGGTGTAGGGTTCCTAGGCACCCCAAGGAGGTCTCACAAGGCATCGAACATGCCATATTAAAATTTTACGGTGCCTACAAACCCTAAACTACGGATCGTCGGCTAGATGTCTAGGCGAAAAACTAACTAGTTAACACTTAACTAAAAGTTTAAAGGAAATACAACCTTTGTAGATCCGGTGCTCCACCTCCATAGCTCCGCAACGAGGTCCTCTCCGCTGTCCAAATCAAATCCGGGCTCTAGAGTCGGCTTCGTCGGAGAATGGGCAAGCTAGGTCGTCGATGTCCATGCCGAAGATGATCTACGTCGAGGCATCGCTAGATCAAGCTCACAACTTCACCAAGTCATGAAACTTGTGAAGTAAACACACTCTACTACTTGGCAAGAGGTAGAGGATGAAGAAATAGGAGTTGGGTTAACTTTAGAATTGGATTTCTCACTCTAATTCATCAATCACCATTGATGAGGTAAGCTTTCTTCTTCAAGTTCAAGGAAGAAGAAGAAGGAAATAGTTATGATAAGTTAATTGAAAAAGAAAAGAAAATGAATTCTTATCATAATTTTAACTAGAGTCAAGTGTAGAGAATGAATCATGGTTAGTGGGAATGGTTGGGGTTAAGGATGAGATAAGAATGGTTGACTTGAACAAAGCTTCATGAAGCTTCAACTAAAGAACAAAATTAGCCACCATTCTTTTCTCTTTTCTTTTATTCATTTATCAAAAATGAAAAGGATAATTAAATAAGATAAATGAATAACAAATAATAAACCCTAACCATTTCATTAACCAAGGTTTAATACTTTACACTTAACCAAAAAGGATGTATCATCAAACATGATACAAGCAGGTGCACAAAATCATATCACATATATAATGCGCACACCCGAGTGAGAAAATCCATTTAAAGTGAACCGATACTAGTTAATGCAAAGTAATATATCAAATATATAATTATACATTAAATCATTAAATCAACACTTGATTCAATGATCCGGTCATGTCGCACACAACCGTCTAGTATACAATGTATCGGCTTATCGAATCAACGCTTGAATCGATAACTAGGTTATATCGCATACAACGATTCGATACATTTATCGCGAGAATAGAATACGGTATCACATACACGCATTATTCTCGGTCCCGCACATATCTCATATGCGCTCCTATTTCGTTTCGCTTGAGCCAGGAAACCTCTGTGTAGGACTCTAAAGACTCGTCAATACGCCGGCAGCAGGTGATGATCATATCAAACACCCACAAGCCACAAGCGGTCTGCTAAACGTAACGGCCACCCGGGTATTGAGCGATCTGAAGATCGACGAGCAAGCCCGCTCACACTCCAGTGAATCCGACCAGTAACACTACCGTACAGTCCGGTCTGATCGTCTGATATGTTGCATATCTCGCCTAGGGGTGGTAAACGTCAGACCCCAATAGCTCAATAAGTCGTGTCGATATGAGGTCTATAACTATTCGAGAAACTACTGGTAACACTTACCAGTAAATCTCAGCAACCCTGGCCAGGGATTTCCTGTTATAGCCAATCGAACACAGCGCAACATCTACCCCCTATACCGGGAGAGACGAATCCCCTCCTATCGCTCATTGCCTCCATGTGACTCGGGACTGTACCCAAAAACCACCGTTTTGCACGCCCTCTTGGACGTGGTAAGATGGAAATCAAAGCACAGTGGGAACCACACAAGACTCTATGACGATCTCGGGTCAACAGACTACTCTGTACCAGTGTCACCAGAGAACTGCCATCTGACGTGAGGTATAATACCATCTGGGAGTTCTCGGCGAGTCCGTCCAGTGTACCCAGTCTCTACTGAGCACCCGCATATCATCTCTGATGTCAAACACCGATGGATATGGGATCATCCATCGCCCATCTGTATGGGTCGAGAAGGTATACGCTAGTCTACTCTGGTATATCGATGCCCCGTCTCGATACACCCTCGACTAGGGACTTTGAAGGATGTACTTATGGACTACCATGTCCCCACTAGTATGATCCGCATCATAGTCCAGGTAGTCAAGCACACATCCTAAGGGCTTTACCAACATGTAACAGAGAGACAAACAGTATACACGTTAAGGTAAAGTTCAACCAGATAGCATACTATCATGTCGAGCAAGAAAGTCCTCCCTATATATGTCCCAGCATCCACTACAATATATATCCTATGTACAGTAATGGCCTCTAGGGCATACATATAACTAACAATCTCCCACTTGCACTAGGGCCATCTGTAGCAGTGGTTGCAGTATCTCATACTGAACCATCCCATAAAAGTCTCTCTCTGGGAACAGGCCTTTGTGAGTGGATCCGCTGTGTTGTCCTCTAAGTCTACTCTCCAAACCTCGATCACCCTGGAGATCAACCATCTCCATGATCAGGTGATACTGCCTTAGAATATGTCTGGATCACTGATGGGACCGGCGTTCCTCGGCATGAGCCACAACTCCATTGTCACACAATGGTAGGAACGTAGTTCATCTCATGAACCAATATACACCCAAACAGCCTCTTTTGGTAGCATCTTAAGTAGCGATGTATCCTGCCTTTATCGTCTAGTATGCCACGGTATCTAGCTTGGAACTCTTCCAACATACCGTCCCTTTACTGAGGGTTAAAACAATGCCTGCGACTGACATTCAGTCATCTTTATCACCCTGGAACCCTTCCAGTGATTCTCCCCAGGATCGTTTGATACCATCTCACTACAACTAGTGAGAATCCTAACATCCAATTAAATCTATCTCATAGATCCAAAATCCAGGATTTAGGAGGTATCACTTTGATCCTATATGGAGAATCATTGTGATAAGCGGAGATTGATCGAGCGTAGCTTAGGAAACTCCTTCCCTATCAAGAGTATGTCATCCATGTACTCTACGAGGATCGTCACCATACTCCCTACTACCTTCTTGTTTATACAAGGTTCATCTACCATTTTGATGATGTCAACTTCTTTGACTAATCCATCAAAACAGATGTTCCAACTCCGCGATGCCTGCTTTATCCTATAAAGCATCTTGCACACGTTTCCGCTGCTCCCACTGTCTACGAAGCCCTCTGGCTTTGTACTTATAGACGCACTCTTCTAAATCATCATTTAGAAAAGCAGTCAAGACACCCAACCACCAGAGATCGTAGTCATGGTATGCAGCCGTGGTAAGTAGGATCTGGATGGACTTAAGCATAGGTACTGGAAAAGGTTTCATCATTATCCACGCCTGGTCAATGACGAAAACCTTTAACTAGTCTAGCTTTGAAAGTCTCAACTTTTCCATGTACACCAAGTAATCTTCTCAAGATATACTTGCTGCTGATGGGGATTTAACCCTTCAGGTATAGCAACCAAAGTCCATACTTTGTTGGTGTATAAGGATTCCATCTCAGATCGATAAACATCCAGCCATTCTTACAGAGTCCCACTCCTGATGGCCAGCTCGAAACTAGTTGGGTCATCATCTCATGATGCATTCCTCGCTCCCACTGTCATAGAGAAACCGAAGTATCTCTCAGGTGGGTGAGGAACCCTACTAGATCGGCGGAGAGGCTGAGGTTCGTTGGTTTCCACTGAATCTTCTGGTTGTACCAAATCATGCAGTAGTTTGTATAGTTGGAACACTTCCAGTTTTACATAACAGACCTTGCCTCGAGCTTGCCCGGATTTTGCTTTTAGACACAGGCCGGACAACCCCAAATCTTAACTGACTTAAGACATGGGCTCTTCCCATACCATATCTCATATGGAGTGGTAGGCAACTGATTTGATTCGAACCCTATTCAATAGGTATGCAGCTTCTCAAGTGCATAACTCCCAAAAGGAAATAGGTAACTCAGTAGTACTCATCATAGAGCACACCTTATCACATAGGGTGTAATTGCTCCGCCCCGATATACCATCGTCCTATGGTGTATACGGAGGAGTAATGCCGAGAGAGAATCTCATTCTCCTTTAGAAAAGTCCAGTATTTCCGTGCTCAAGTATTCTCCTCCTTGATCTCATCAAAGGACATAATACTTATACCCGTATTTTGGTTCTCTACTTCTAACTTATATTCTGTGAATATCTCAAAAGGTTCGGACTTGTGTTTCAACAGGAACATAGGTCTGAAACTCGAAAGATCATCAGAGAATGTAATGAAGTATAAAGAACCAGTCTTGGCATATGTAGACAGGGGACCTTACATACATCATCATGTATCAGTCCCAAGAGTTTACTAACTCTTTCTCTGTTTCCAATAAACAGAGCTGTGGTCATCTTATCTTTGTGACATGACTGGCGAGTTTCACAAGATGTAAGTTCAAACTAATTTAAATATGCATCTTTATGTAACTCTAGCTAGTCGGGTCACATTGATCTGACCTAGTCTACAATGCCTCAAGTAGGATTCGTTCATTTCTGAACTCTTCCTCTTGTGTGTGTTCCGTATACTAAAGAACTGTAGTTTGATTTAGAACATCAATGCTTTTAGATAACGTGCCTGAACCGATCAACGTTTGATATAGGAAATGTTCAAAATATAATCCAACAATACAAAATTTTATCATTTCTTTACGTTTAAAGAGACTGATATGATTTTGTATATCAGGTTCGGTATCTAATAACATTCGTTCAGAATCAATGTATTGTAATACAGGGTGACAGTGACCAACAGACTTGGCTGCAACACTTGCCCCGTTTTCTGCCTCATGAAACTTATCACCCGTTCTCAGTTCTCTACCTATATGTAGCCCTATGTAACAGATTACATATCTGGGATCCTGATCCGGTATCATATACCCAGGACGTAAAGGATACTGAGAAACAGTTCTGTATAATGAACAAACCCGAAGATGATGCATCAGCATGCACTCTCTTCGTTTGGGCGGCACGGGAAATTTGGTATTCCCCAATTTCCTGCTCTGTCTTATAACAATTATAAGTTGGAGCGGGACCAACGTTCCCCAGCTCAGTATAACAAGCGGGTTCGGTCAATATTCCGTATTATTATCTTGATTAAGGCGTGATATGGTCGCTACCTGGAGAGAGAGAGAAGAAAACACTCAGCGTGCGCTCTGTCAAGAATAGATTGGTTATTATTTTATCTAATCAGGATGGCTCCCACTGCTTTTTATCAAATCTTCCTTCAAACCCTAAAAGGAAAGACTAGCCGGGATTAATTACACACTACAAGTTCGCCAATCTTTCAGCCAGGCCAGTGTCGGTACTTTGAGGGAGGTCCCCCGTGCTTTCGCACGAACCTAATTAATGTAAACCTCGTTTTCCCAGAGGCGTAACCTCGTTCACACCTTTCTAGACACCTACTTGATCGGCTAATTGTAATGCGTAAAACTCTCCCAGGAGTAACTTTTACTCGCAGCGGGTATCGGGATCCAACTATCTCATAGAAGGTATGCAATCTCATTGCAAATTTCAACACTTGAAATTCCCGATAATATTTTGCCCCTAACCTCCTATGACCTTGACAAAGGCCAACAAACCATAGGATGCTAGTCAAGTTCAACCCGTCATTTCTTGATTGAATTAAACCCACCCGCACGGCCCTTGACAAAGGCCAACAAGGTCGCACGACTACCCTAACTCAATCTGCATCATATGCATAAGCAGATAAGCACCAGTTAGCTACCGCACACTGCGCCTTGACAAAGGCCAACAAACGCAGCACGAATACTGACTACTACTTATCTGAAATGACGGAGGGCTACGACAGGTTTTTCTGAAAACCTATTGCATAATGAACTTGATATCGTTGTAGGATCGAATGAATTTTGAAATGGAGTGTTTTTGAGGCTTTTCTAGTTTTGCTAAAGGAGTCACTCCCGGTGAAGGGATCGTCGGTCCTTTCCTCTTCGAATGAGGTGCGGGATATATCATATATATCACTGTGCAAAGCAAAAACTCTTAAAAGCAATCAAAAGACAAACCGAGTGTGTAGCATCTGCCAGTTATTGCTAAAGGAGTCACTCCCGGTGAAGGGATCTCGGTCCTTTCCTCATCGAATAAGGTGCAGGATATATCACATATACCGCTGTGCAAAGCAAGAACTGTAGCTACCTGTTTTATTTTGAAATTCGATTCTACAACATCTTAGGTTTCTTTTATTTCATTAATCACATTAATGAAGTCCCATCATTTAAGTACCTAAACATTACAGATAGATATGACGTACACTTATGCCATCCGCATTCGCCTCGATGTCCCCTCGTGCACCGTTATGTTAGGTAACTAACGACAGGGCAGGGCAGGGCTAGCACGGGTGTAAAACATAAGTAACGTCTATATAATATATCATATATACTATATACTGTATCTATCACAGAACATCACATGATCACATCACAGATATCGCAGCAGAAGAAACATATGAAATATTGGATATACTAGGACGTCCGTGTTTTCAATACGAGCCAGTATAAAACACGGATTCCACGGTCGTGATGAATAGCCAAACCCACACCCCTAGACCCCTACGAGAGCGGCAAGCAACCCTACCAATTCTGGAGTTAGGAGACCCGGACTCGACTCCTCGAGTTGGTCTCCCACTGGACTCCAGAACCCGGTTACTTGTGCTCCCCTCCTTGGGTCTATCCTAGTGCGGAAAAGTAAATAATATACAAACGGTGACTACTTCCGCAACCTGGAAGTGCCCCAATAAAAGAATATTACATACAAGTTTTTACATGAATGAAAATGAAAAACACTCATCTCACATAAAAACCCCCCGGCTATTCAAACACGACGATCCAATATAACATATCCAGCAACACATAACATCACATGTCATCAACGTAAGTAAATATGTCCATCCCAATTGTCGTTGACATATAGCAACGAAACCGGCGATATCACACATTACACTTACGGTCACAGAAAAGAAAGTGTAAAACTACAACAGTTGGAATCCGCAACCACCTCAGACATCGCATGCCTGACCAAATGAATTACTTAGACATCACATGCCTAACAATTATAAACCCCGCATTTTAGTCTCAAAATCGAAAACTCTTTTCAATACCAAGTCGGGCAATTCAACAGGATTCCCGACATCCTGATCGAATGCTCGTCGCAAACTTCTGTAGACGGCCGCACCCCCGATACCGTCGACGAAGTGCACCAAGGCGGAACACCGCTACCGCGAGCACCCGAACGGATGCTTTCGGCGACGGGGTTCTCCTACAGTCACTTGGTCGGGGCTATGGAGTGAAGCTGTCTATTAAGTTTACCCGGCGAGTATCCGCGTACGCTACGTGATTGCGACGGACTTTTGATCACATCAAAATTCCGTGGCAACCGATCAAGTGAGACTAAACTGCTATATTTATAATATTCATTCAGTTATCACATAACTTTTGTGAATTCCAATTATTGTATCCCATTCCAGATAAATAGAAAATGTTAAACTTTTCGATCGAACAATCGAACACCCAAGTTTTCCCGAAACAGATCAACACATGAAACAAGTCTAACAACATTCAGTTCGTGCCTCAGTACCGACGGTCCAGCCGTAGAAGGGTCAAGCCAACGCCTCACATGTGGCACGCCGTACTGCCCCAAACCCGAAGGTTCAAAGGGCAGTTCAAGACGGTCACATAATCGAGTTAAGGTTTGTGTCTTCTAGAGGGACCATCGCGTTACTTGCACTACTTAGAACGTCGTTAAACTACGGAAAAATCCAACAATTGGAAATTTCCCGACAGGGGAAAAATTGGGTATTTATATCCGGTCGAACTTTTTAACATGTTCTAAAAATTATCCGGAAATACACACAGACAAAATTTGATAAACCCGATCGAATCACCGAATTCCCAAAACAACTCAGAAAATTCAGCTCTATAAAAAATATTAAAAATTCCCAGAAAATCCAGTACATAAAACTAAGAATTATGGTGCAAATATCGAAGCACTAAACGACAAATTGACCGCGTATGCGCCGCATCATCCTCTTATGAGGCCGCGGATCCGCGCTCTATATATTGAATCACGTGCTCGAAATTTGCAGTAATTCTTAGAAAACCCTGCTTGATTTTCTGGATATTTTTAATTTTGAAAAAGACCAGATTTTAAAAATTGGACAGAGAGCATGTTTGATTCGGGGTTTCGTGTTCGTTCGGACTTCAAATTCCGTCTAGACTTCGCCTAAGGCTCTAGCTAGGCTCTGATACCACTGTAGGGTTCCTAGGCACCCCAAGGAGGTCTCACAAGGCATCGAACATGCCATATTAAAATTTTACGGTGCCTACAAACCCTAAACTACGGATCGTCGGCTAAATGTCTAGGCGAAAAACTAACTAGTTAACACTTAACTAAAAGTTTAACGGAAATACAACCTTTGTAGATCCGGTGCTCCACCTCCATAGCTCCGCAACGAGGTCCTCTCCGCTGTCCAAATCAAATCCGGGCTCTAGAGTCGGCTTCGTCGGAGAATGGGCAAGCTAGGTCGTCGATGTCCATGCCGAAGATGATCTACGTCGAGGCATCGCTAGATCAAGCTCACAACTTCACCAAGTCATGAAACTAGTGAAGTAAACACACTCTACTACTTGGCAAGAGGTAGAGGATGAAGAAATAGGAGTTGGGTTAACTTTAGAATTGGATTTCTCACTCTAATTCATCAATCACCATTGATGAGGTAAGCTTTCTTCTTCAAGTTCAAGGAAGAAGAAGAAGGAAATAGTTATGATAAGTTAATTGAAAAAGAAAAGAAAATGAATTCTTATCATAATTTTAACTAGAGTCAAGTGTAGAGAATGAATCATGGTTAGTGGGAATGGTTAGGGTTAAGGATGAGATAAGAATGGTTGACTTGAACAAAGCTTCATGAAGCTTCAACTAAAGAACAAAATTAGCCACCATTCTTTTCTCTTTTCTTTTATTCATTTATCAAACATGAAAAGGATAATTAAATAAGATAAATGAATAACAAATAATAAACCCTAACCATTTCATTAACCAAGGTTTAATACTTTACACTTAACCAAAAAGGATGTATCATCAAACATGATACAAGCAGGTGCACAAAATCATATCACATATATAATGCGCACACCCGAGTGAGAAAATCCATTTAAAGTGAACCGATACTAGTTAATGCAAAGTAATATATCAAATATATAATTATACATTAAATCATTAAATCAACACTTGATTCAATGATCCGGTCATGTCGCACACAACCGTCTAGTATACAATGTATCGGCTTATCGAATCAACGCTTGAATCGATAACTAGGTTATATCGCATACAACCATTCGATACATTTATCGCGAGAATAGAATACGGTATCACATACACGCATTATTCTCGGTCCCGCACATATCTCATATGCGCTCCTATTTCGTTTCGCTTGAGCCAGGAAACCTCTGTGTAGGACTCTAAAGACTCGTCAATACGCCGGAAGCAGGTGATGATCATATCAAACACCCACAAGCCGCAAGCGGTCTGCTAAACGTAACGGCCACCCGGGTATTGAGCGATCTGAAGATCGACGAGCAAGCCCGCTCACACTCCAGTGAATCCGACCAGTAACACTACCGTACAGTCCGGTCTGATCGTCTGATATGTTGCATATCTCGCCTAGGGGTGGTAAACGTCAGACCCCAATAGCTCAATAAGTCGTGTCGATATGAGGTCTATAACTATTCGAGAAACTACTGGTAACACTTACCAGTAAATCTCAGCAACCCTGGCCAGGGATTTCCTGTTATAGCCAATCGAACACAGCGCAACATCTACCCCCTATACCGGGAGAGACGAATCCCCTCCTATCGCTCATTGCCTCCATGTGACTCGGGACTGTACCCAAAAACCACCGTTTTGCACGCCCTCTTGGACGTGGTAAGATGGAAATCAAAGCACAGTGGGAACCACACAAGACTCTATGACGATCTCGGGTCAACAGACTACTCTGTACCAGTGTCAACAGAGAACTGCCATCTGACGTGAGGTATAATACCATCTGGGAGTTCTCGGCGAGTCCGTCCAGTGTACCCAGTCTCTACTGAGCACCCGCATATCATCTCTGATGTCAAACACCGATGGATATGGGATCATCCATCGCCCATCTGTATGGGTCGAGAAGGTATACGCTAGTCTACTCTGGTATATCGATGCCCCGTCTCGATACACCCTCGACTAGGGACTTTGAAGGATGTACTTATGGACTACCATGTCCCCACTAGTATGATCCGCATCATAGTCCAGGTAGTCAAGCACACATCCTAAGGGCTTTACCAACATGTAACAGAGAGACAAACAGTATACACGTTAAGGTAAAGTTCAACCAGATAGCATACTATCATGTCGAGCAAGAAAGTCCTCCCTATATATGTCCCAGCATCCACTACAATATACATCCTATGTACAGTAATGGCCTCTAGGGCATACATATAACTAACAATTGGTAGTCAAGCAAGATCCTAAGGGCTCTATCAACGTGTAACATGTAATCAGTCACCTGAAGAAGTACACAACTAATAAAGGCAAACCAGATAGCATATTATCATCTCGAGTAAGACTGTCCTACCGGTATAGGTCCTCCGCAATCATTGCAATCACGTGCCTGCGATCCAATAATTGACTTTGAGGGCACTATATCCAACAAGAAGTTCCAGCGATACAAAATACGATAGAAGATTTGGTAAAACCAGAGGATTCGATAGCTCCCAACGATCCTTAGCCTCTCCGCCGATCTAGTAGGGTTCCTCATCCATCTGAGAGATACTACGGTTTTCTCGTTGACGGTGGGAGCGAGGATTGCATCATGGAAGATGATGACCCAACTAGCTTCGAGTAGGCCATCACGAGTGGGGACTCTATGAAGGGGTAAAACCCATCGGGAGCAAATGGATCTTTAAGAAGAAACTTGGTGTAGATGGAAAAGTTGAGACTTTCAAAGCTAGATTTGTTGCAAAAGGTTTTCTTCAATGACTGATTGTAGAGATTTGTGCTTATGTGCATTTTGAAATCAAAGAATTAACTGCAATCAAGAACGGTGTCGCTTGGTAGCTATCCGGTTGAGTACGGGTCGGTCCACAGGGAAAACGTGTATTTTCTAGTTGTTCTAACGAGTCAATTCCTATTTATGGTTGGTTTTGATTTTCTATAAAAACTGAGGTTTAAATTGATTTAGATTAAAACCTTGCTAGGGTGAGGATTAGGTTAGTTTTGAAAGTCAATTATTCTCACCGCTTTCTTTGCCCTAATTAAGAACTTTAGGTGTTAAGGTAATAATTAACGAAGGGGATTAGCGCGATCGGGAAGAAACTAGGTTTCTTCCCTTTTGGCCCTTGTCCGTCCTTTCTAAATTCTTAGCCCTAAACTCTATGGAAATCAATCATAACCGGTCTTTAACTAGGGAATCACCGCTACCTTATGGTGTAGGGTTCCGTAGTGAGCGGTGTGTGGTTGTTTGTATATAGCCCTTATTTTAAAATATTGAACGGGCAAGAAAGGGGTGAGAGATTTTCATCTCTCAAACCTTCCGGATCCTAACCCTAACAAGTGAGGAACTATTCACTCATTAGGGAATTAACAAAGGAATTCATTATAATTACGACAGATAAAAAGTTATAGAAAAATAACCAGGGCAGAAAAGAAACTCAAGATAAGAAAACTTACTTTATTGATGCACTCTTTTACAATTACAATGAATGGAAATTTTAAACTAGGAATTAAAAAGAGGCATGCCTAATTAGGCTATAGGGTTTCCTATTTATAGATAAAGAAAACCCTAGGGTTTACATCTGATCCATATCTAAAATTACAAAACTACCCTGAGAAGCCTGGTCAACGCACTGACACCCACCGACAACATGCGCCGACATGTGTACAGAACGGCCGCGGATCCGCGGCCATAAGCCTTGTTTGGCCGCGGATCCGCGGCCATATGAAGGGTGTTCAGTCTCAAAACTTCAGGGCTGCTTCCTGTTGCATTTTACTTCTGGTTTCTTCACTTGGTTTCTCAGAATATCTTCTAGTTTCTTCTAGATTTCTACAGTGCAGAATGTTGTGGACTTTTACCGTTTGCTTCGTGTTGAAGTCTTGAATCTTTGTGCTGCTCTCGTACTTTGTGCAATCGAACTGTTCATTGATCTTCATTTGTTCCTTAAACTGTAGGCAGAATCATAAAGATTCTTTTATTTGTTGGTCGTAGTCTCACTTTTGTAGCGTCTTTTCATCATTTTCACTGTATTGTTCGTAGAACCTGTAACCTGCAACTATTCAGCAGACATGGATCAAAAGCACCTATTTATTTGCAATATGATTAAGAATGAGGAATATAATAATGCAAAATTCTGATATGAACAAATACCCCCAAACTTATCTTTTGCTCGTCCCGAGCGAAACTAGTTTTATTCTCGAAAAAAACTAACCTCACTTTCGCAGGGAAACGCGATTGCACTGAGCTCGTGCAACAAGCCGTTAAACCCTTAGGTTTCCCTAGTAGGAGGAGTGTTGTCTCCTGAGGGTTTTCAGTGGATACTACCCACAAAATCCGATCAATTTGGCTTATTGACTTTCATTCTTCAATTCGGTGTTCTAACAAGAAATTCTATTATCTTCAACTCAGAAATTATCAACCCATATTTTTCATGCTTCCTTATCATTTAACTTAAGATTGTATATGTTCTGTAAATTTATTTAGCTTTTAGCATCTTTTGAGTTTTCCTTCTAAGGTTCCATCTCAACTTAGGAATTTTTATCATCTCTACTAAAGATATAAGTCCTATTTTTCATTCCTATCTCTCATCCAAACCCCAATCATAAACCCCTACGTGTGTGTATGTATTACCCCTACACTTAGAAATTCAAATCAAACTATTATACTCTTGTCCATCGTCCAAAGTACTTTTAGTTAGTGAATTTTTAGATGAAATAGCTCACACATTCTTCATGCGACCGTTAATACTTCTTGAGGTACTAACGACCGATTACAAAATGTGTTTGCGCATTAAGGCATAATTACTCGTCTTATAATACCTAAGGCTTTAGCAGTGACTCCCAAACCAGTTGGTCTAAGGCACTAGGTGATAAATGTAAGTCCGCGGCGGCGCCCCGGCCGTCGATCCGCGTCGGAAACGCGGAAACAAAAACTTTGCAAAACTTGCAACCGGCACCACCGCGCACTTTTCACTCGTATCGGGCCATTAACCTAGCAACTAGCAAAGTAAAATACGAGTAGAGAAGTATACCAAGCGATCCGTGTCCTTCGGTTTTCGTCTCCACTCGAATCTCTTGCGGAAACTCCGTCCATCACCTCCTCGTCGGAAAGGGCACCACGTAGCCGGAATCTTTTACGGGCTCCCACCTCTTGACCGAGGCAAGTCGGGCGCGAAGTTGGCTAGCCGACGCGTCCCAGGAGTGCTATAGATATAGTCTAGTGAGTTGTCTCTTTAGGGTTTTAGAAGTTGCCATAGATGAATTTGTGGAGGAAGTGAATGAACTTGAGAGAAGGAAATGTAGCTCTCAATTTTTGGAGGCATGAGATGAAGAGAATGCTATACACCAAAAATGAAAAACTCGCTCCTCCTCACTCATGAAGTGGCCGGCCCCCTTCTCCTCATGGTGTAGAAAAAATGAATCACCAAAGCAAGAGGAGAAAAATGAAAAGATAATTATCAAAAGGTCACACTCATCTCACTAATCAATCCCTTTTTCAAACCATCATAAGAAAGCAAGTGAAGTGATGCAAAAAGTATCTCATGATGAAGAGGCCACAAATGCAAGAAACCCCCCCACAAAGTATTATTTGCAAACTGCAAATAACACCCTCCAACGGAAAGTCCGGCCGTGAAGCAATAAAGAAAAACCGGCCGGAACGGAATGCAAACTGGCAACTTCAGAAAACTGATCCCGTAATAAATTACAGGAAAACCCCGGTACTGCAAATACATGCCCGCATTTGTATTCCCACTGAACACAAATGCAAAGAGACAAAACTACACTATCTAATACTAGGATCCGGCTTAAGCCAAAGCCGGCTAGTAAAAACCGTCCGATCACGATCCGTGCAATACCGCACGTATCTGATCGAACCCTGCCATATCTCCATACGGCCTCTACAGCGTTTCGCCCAAAACCTGAGTAACTGAGTGTGGTGGTCTCTAAAAACTCGTCAATACTATGGCTGTGGATTTAACCACTACCACGTCAGAGGTATAAGCCAATACGTGACGGGCTACCAGGTATTGACCAAAAGGGACATTGATGAGCAAACTCATCCTGACACCCTACTGAGCCTGTCAGTGACAATATCCGTACAGTCCGGTCCGTTCGTCTATGAGCATCGCATGGCGGGCCTAGGGGGTTGGTAAAAGTCAGACCCCCAGTAGCGGTACAAGTCGTGTCGGAGTGTAGACCAGAACACCCTGAGATACTACTGGAATACCTACCAGTAAATCTCCTGCCTTGGCCAAGGACTTTTCATGTTCTGGCTCTCCTAGACACAGCGCGACCTCACCCCCAATACCGGGAGAGACGAACCCCTGCAGATCCGCACACTGCCTCCATGTGGCTCGGGACTGTACCCAACTAAAATCTGTTTGCACGACTCGTTTGAGCCGTGGTAGGGTAGTAATCAAAGCACCGTAGGAACTCATACGAGACAAATGACGATCTCAGGTCGATGAACTAACCTGTACACATGTCACCAGGGAACTGCTATCTGACGTCTGGTATAATCCCAACTAGCAGGTTCCCGGCGAGTCCTGTCCGGTGTACTCATAACACAATGAGCACCTGTATACATCTTAGGTGAACCAACTGACACCAGTGGCTTATGAGACCGGCCACCGCCCCTCATTGGGGTCTCGACTGTATACACTAGTCTACTCTGGAGAATCGATGCCCTGTCTCGAAACTCCCACGACTAGGGACCTTTTTAAGGATGTGCTTATAGACACCTTTAGAGAGGGTGACTCCATCATCTGCAGGTATACTACCGTGCCAGGAGTCGTCCATTCTAAATACTCTTAGAATGTTGTCAAAGTACCCAGATTGGGAAACTACCCAAATCTAGATCTAAAACCATAGATCTGGTAACCAGAATGTCTGATATAATATCCAAGTCCTATGTGGAGAAACCACTGTGTGACGACCAAAGTGTAACCGATCGTAGTATAGGAATATGACATCCTACTCTGTGTATGTCATCCAAATACCAGGACATCACACCCTACTACCTTCTTAACAGATCCATCCCCTATTCTGATGAAGTCAAACTTATGACTGTCACATCAGAAATAGATGATCTATCTCCGCTATATCTGCTTTAGTATATAAATAGACATAAGCATGATGTCCACCAATGCTTCCGCTGCTCCCACTGACTACGACAACCCTCTGGCAGAGTCATATACACGTACACTTCTAAAGCTATTTTAGAACGACGCTATACTCATCCTCCTGCCGGGCTTCACAGTCTGGAACAGCAGCAATGGCAAGTCTGGGTAAACAAGAACCTCCCTGCCACCGTCCTTGAGCATACCGAAGTACCTCTCAAGTGCCTGAGGTTACCCACCGTATCTGTGGAGTGGCCAATGGAATGTCAAACCAGATTGAATCTTTAGGTTCTTATCAAATCTTCAGTAATCGTTTGCGATTCTGGAATCACTTCCAGTTCTACCATACTCCCACTGCTGTTTTCTGAAAAAAAATCCATTTTTAATTAAAACTGTAGCGAGTCAAGAACAATATCATTATTGATCTTCTAGATGGTAGAAAGTCAACCCTCGTCATAGCCCGGGTCAACCCACAAACAGCCATTACAGAAACGTGCCTTGAGTTATCCGGAGTCTGGTTTTAAGCATAAGACGGACAACTCACCGTATCTTAACAATGTCAAGATATGAACTGTTCTATATCCATGAAACAGAGGTACTGATTTAATTGAACCAGATTCAAATCATGCAGCTGTCTCCAGTGCATGTTATCTAAATGGAAGAAGGCCGATCAGCGTTACTCAACTTAGGAATACTTCCAATTATGAGTAACCTGAAAGAGAAGCAAGTTCTCTTAACCATTACTATCATCTGAATACCAAATACAAGTATCTACATCTCCGATCACTTTGAAGAATCCCGATACTTGCAATACCTGGTTCTCTACTTTATTCTTATACCTATAACTCCTCTAAACTTAGACCCTGTGTTTCTACGAAACACAAGTCTAAGAACTAGAGAAGTTAAAAGTAAATAGAATATAGTATGAGGACCAACCCCTCTGTCCTAATGGACACTGGACAACATACAATACTCTGTATAAGTCCGCTGAGTCTAACAACTCATTCACTGTGTGTCGTAGGTTGAAAACTGTACTTATGGTTAAGAAGAATTACACCGTTGTTCAATGCTCCTTACCTAACCATCCACTGATATAGGTAAATGTCATAGACACAATTTCAAAAAGGTATGTCTCACTCTATAAAAATTGACGTACAGATATATCAATTTGAAATTGGTGCACAACAACGGATATTCAAAACCAAATATTTGCCGACCGGCAAACAACCCAGGTGACTTCCTCAAATATCACCAATTTCAACGAATCCCGATATAAGGAGGATGATCACCTAATTCCCAATAACTTATTCCCACTCATCATCTGTAAAACCATACAGATGTGAGAATCCAACCTGGAAAATACATACCCTGGAGCAAGTGTCTAATTGGGAAATCAGTTTTCTTTTAACAGTACACAGTGAAACTGAAACATTGAAATGTTTCGATGGGGTATCCTGGTATTCCTAGTAATGCCTCTTCCATTATCCAGATTCACAACTATAACCGTATAATTCTTTGCCACTTCTCCAAATCCCTTTATATGTCTTTAGTCATTACCTTCTGTACACCCCTTTAGGCCAAATGGTTTTCTTCCTTCCCTACCGTTCGGCACCAGCCTATGGTTTGGAAGAAGACTATCCAATAAGCATAATGGGTGTACTGTCCTAATCCTAGGAGCACTCGCAATGCAAGAGAAGGTGAAGATAAAAGACACCTGAATGAACTTTATTCATATTTCTCCTGAATCAGGATCCATCCCCGAACTGGAACAAGTTCCTTTCGAGTTCGTATATAACCATACGATGGATTATCCAATAAACTGGGATCTTCGTAGTGATACGGAGTGTCCTGGAGAAATACAAAGGTGATTTAGGATTGGCAAAGAAATACTTGGTTTGGTCGTGAATAGCATTCGCAATTTACTTTGCCCTCTTACTAATCCTTTTCTTTGTCTTTACTTAATACCTTCTGTACACCGTTTAGGCTAATTGGTTTTCTTCATTCCCTACCGGTTGGCACCTGCCTATAGTTTGGAAGAAGACTATCCAATTTGCGTAATAGGTGTACTATCTCCTAAGCCAAGGAGTACTCGCAATCTGAGATAGAAAGTAAAAGGAAAAGACAACTGAATAGTCCTATTCGTTTTCTCCAGAACCGGAAACCATCCTCGAATTCCTTCGAGTTCGTATATAACCATACGATGGTTTTGTCCAATGGAGATGGACGTTCGTAGTAATACGGGGTGTCCTGGAGAAAAGGGTAAAAGTAGGAGTGGCAATGTGGTCTGCAACTCTGACAATCCAAAAGCCAGTGTTAAGAAGGTTCGGTCAACTTGGTCACTGAGTCATAGTCTAGGGTCGGGTCAATGGTCGCTGCCAAAGAGAGAGAGAAAAGAAACACTCAGCGTGCACTCTAACATATATCAGAATGGTTATCACTTTATCTAATCTGGAAACCTCCCACTGTAACGTCCAATTCTTCCCCAAACCTGAAAGAAGAATTAGCCGGGATCACCCGAGGAGTAAACCAACTCATCAGTGGGAATCGGGATCCAACTATCATCGCATGATAACGTGACGGAATCCGCTCACGCTATCACACTCCAGAAGGTATGCGCATATCTGGCAAGTTTCAATTCTTTTGAAACTCCCGATGTGGATTTTTGCCCCATGCTCTTATGACCTTGGCGTGAGGTCAAAATATCATAAGTCACATGTCAAGTTCTTCCCATCATTATCCAGGTTAATTTGAACCCACCCGTACATACCCTTGACGAAGGCCAAAATAGTAGTACGACTGTCCCAAACCAACGCATCTATCTATGCTGCAGATAAATATCCGGCAGCTACCAATCACTATGCCTTGGCTTGAGGTCAAAATACATAGCTTGAATACTACCGAATATTTAACTGAAATGATGGAGGGCTACGAATGGTTTCTGGCGAAAACCATTAACGTAATGAACTTGCTATCTCTGAAGGAACCGGATAGCTTCATAAAAAATATAGTGACGAAAACCTTTGCTAAAGAGGTCACTCCCGGTGAAGGGATCTCGGCTCTTTCCCCGTAGAATGAGGTGCAGGATATTCCAACTGAATACCACGATGCAAAGCAAAAGTAAACGGCTATAGTGAAGTTATTGCCCTGACGCAAACTTTTGTCGAAGGGGTCACTCCCGGTGAAGGGATCTCGGCCCTTGCCTCGTCAACTGAGGAGCAGGATATTCCAACTGAATACCACTGTGCAAAACAAAAGAGAACGCCCTTGCAATAACAGTTTTTTGAAAAAGTGTTCCAACAACATCAGAATAGGTTTGTTTATCTTGCATTGATCCGAATCAACGCAGTCCCATCAATTGATCACACCATAAAGAACGAAAATATACTGACGTACGTATATGCCATCCGCATTCGCCACTAGGTCCCGTCATCACCCGTTAGGTTAGCTAACTAATGACAGAGCGGGGACTGGACTAGCACGGATGCAAAACATATACAACATCTACTAGTGTATATATAATATATAATTTTCGCTCAAGGCGTGATAAAATCCAACATCACAGAAATGTATAGCAACACAGATCAATACAGATATCTGGGATCCCCGGGTTTCACAGAGCCGCTACTGAAACCCGACGTTCCCCTGGTCGTGTGGATAGCCTGTGCAATGAAAATCCTAGACCCCTACGGGCGCGGCAAGTTACCCGCCAAAACCTGAAGCGAGGCAGCCCCCTTCAGCAACGTGAATGGACCACCCAGCACTTCACGGAATCCGGTAACTTGGGCACCCCTCCTGGGTCAACCTGTACCCCCTACGAGTGCGGCGAATAGCCCGTCAATTCTAGAGTGAAGCCTCCTCCGTCTCAACGCCATGAGATGCGGGCTCGTTTCCCTCTAGAACCCGGCTACCCGTACACCCCTCCGCGGGGCAATCCTATTACAGAAAGTGAAATATACGTACAACGGGTACATCGACCGCAACCTGGTCGTGCTCCAAAAGAATAATACAAACAGGCAGTGATGGCAGTCCACATGTCGGACGCTCGCCCCGCAATATCAAATGTACATATAAAACAAAACTGTACTAACATTGCAACCAGGTTATCCCCACCGACCGATCCGCAACAATACAGCAAAACACAGAACATCAACGTGAATGTCACGTTCGCAAATCCGTCTAACCGGGCTATAGCAGTTAGACAGGATTTACCGATCGAGTGACATTCACGGTCGCAGATATAATGTAAATACTGTGAACTAGCATATTTAAAATATCCGATCGAACAAATTTTATCAAGTGGGCCCCAAGCAGTACTGTAGCACTTACAGAAAATCTGGGCCCAAAAATAATATCCTAAAACCCCTAATTCCAAGTCTAAAGCCTGCTGGGAAATTTTGGTGCAATGAGCCGACTTACCCACCGCGGAACCGCGGCTAAACAAGGGGTTTGGACGCGTTTCCGCGGCCGTACTAAGCTATCACTGCATCAAATTTTACCAGAATTCATAGAATTGTCTACACATGTTTCTGAAACGACCTGAAAATTTTTTCGAGACAAAATTAATTCGACAGAAACATGAAGCATTGAAAATACGGTTTTTGGGGATTTTTGATCGATCGAGTTCTAAACATACTAGAGCAAGCTAGCCATGGTTAATGGCGTGGCTCTGATACCAATGTAAGTCCGCGGCGGCGCCACGGCCGTCGATCCGACGCCGGAAAGGCGGAAATAAAAACTTTGCAAAACTTGCAACCGGCACAACCGCGCACTTTTCACCCGGATCGGGCCATTAACCTAGCAACTAGCAAAGTAAAATACGAGTAGAGAAGTATACCAAGCGATCCGTGTCCTTCGGTTTTCGTCTCCACTCGAATCTCTTGCGGAAACTCCGTCCATCACCTCCTCGTTGGAAAGGGCACCACGTAGCCGGAATCTTTTACGGGCTCCCACCTCTTGACCGAGGCAACTCGAGCGCGAAGTTGGCTAGCCGACGCGTCTAAGGAGTGCTATAGATATAGTCTAGTGAGTTGTCTCTTTAGGGTTTTAGAAGTTGCCATGGATGAATTTGTGGAGGAAGTGAATGAACTTGAGAGAAGGAAATGTAGCTCTCAATTTTTGGAGGCATGAGATGAAGAGAATGCTATACACCAAAAATGAAAAACTCTCTCCTCCTCACTCATGAAGTGGCCGGCCCCCTTCTCCTCATGGTGTTGAAAAAATAAATCACCAAAGCAAGAGGAGAAAAATGAAAAGATAATTATCAAAAGGTCACACTCATCTCACTAATCAATCCCTTTTTCAAACCATCATAAGAAAGCAAGTGAAGTGATGCAAAAAGCATCTCATGATGAAGAGGCCACAAATGCAAGAAAGCCCTCCACAAAGTATTATTTGCAAACTGCAAATAACACCCTCCAACAGAAAGTCCGGCCATGAAGCAATAAAGAAAAACCGGCCGGAACGGAATGCAAACTGGCAACTTAAGAAAACTAATCCCGTAATAAATTACAGGAAAACCCCGCTACTGCGAATACATGCTCGCATTTGTATTCCCACTGAACACAAATGCAAAGAGAAAAAACTACACTATCTAATACTAGGATCCGGCTTAAGCCAAAGCCGGCTAGTAAAAACCGTCCGATCACGATCCGTGCAATACCGCACATATCTGATCGAACCCTGCCATATCTCCATACGGCCTCTACAGCGTTTCGCCCGAAACCTGAGTAACTGAGTGTGGTGGACTCTAAAGACTCGTCAATACTATGGCTGTGGATTTAACCACTAGCACGTCTGAGGTATAAGCCAATACGTGACGGGCTACCAGGTATTGACCAAAAGGGACGTCGATGAGTGAACTCATCCTGACACCCTACTGAGCCTGTCAGTGACAATATCCGTACCGTCCGGTCCGTTCGTCTATGAGCATCGCATGACGGGCCTAGGGGGTTGGTAAAAGTCAGACCCCCAGTAGCGGTACAAGTCGTGTCGGAGTGTAGCCCAAAACACCCTGAGATACTACTGGAATACCTACCAGTAAATCTCCTGCCTTGGCCAAGGACTTTTCATGTTCTGGCTCTCCTAGACACAGCGCGACCTCACCCCCAATACCGGGAAAGATGAACCCCTGCAGATCCACTCACTGCCTCCATGTGGCTCGGGACTGTACCCAACTAAAACCTGTTTGCACGACTCCTTTGAGCCGTGGTAGGGTAGTAATCAAAGCACAGTGGGAACTCACACGAGACAAATGACGATCTCTGGTCGATGAACTAACCTGTACACATGTCACCAGGGAACTGCTATCTGACGTCTGGTATAATCCCAACTAGCAGGTTCCCGGCGAGTCCTGTCCGGTGTACTCATAACCCAATGAGCACCTGTATACATCTTAGGTGAACCAACTGACACCAGTGGCTTGTGAGACCGGCCACCGCCCCTCGTCGGGGTCTCAACTGTATACACTAGTCTACTCTGGAGAATCGATGCCCTGTCTCGAAACTCCCACGACTAGGGACCTTTTAAGGATGTGCTTATCGACCCTAGCTCCCACGTATATGATCGCCCTCATACTGCTGGTAGTCAAGCAAGAATCCTAGGGGCTCTATCAACGTGTAATAGCGAATCGTAAGGTCACTTAAAGTAGTACACGATGATAAAGATAAACCAGATAGCATACTATCATCTCGAGTAAGACTGTCCTACTGGGATAGGTCCTCCCCTCAATCATTGCAATCAAGTGCCTTCGATCCAATAATTGACTCTGAGGGCACTATCTCCAACAATAAAGCACCCTCGCTCTATTTTTTTTATTTTACGCAGCCTTAAGTAATTACAAAACCAGTGTTCATTTTTTTTATATCTCTTTATTCACACTTATAATTTTATTTTCCTTCATACTAAGGATTTTAGTCAAGAGCATTTCAAGGTATCCTCTACTATTCCAAGTTTCAAGGTTCGTGTTTGTGCAAGTTGTAGGGTATATAGTTTCAGAATTTAGACTTAAGCTTAAGAATTATTTTTCAGACTTACACTTTAATAAAAATTTCAATACTCTTCCTTTATTTTGACTTAGCCTAAGAAGTGAACTCAAAATTTGCCTATTTCTAAGTAAACTAAAAAGACATATATTTTCTACCGTTAAATTTTAAGGTTATTTTTAGGGTTTTTAATTTACTAAGTTTTGGATCTAGTTTTTCCTAACTAGTTAACCGTCTTGTCAAACTTAAGTCAATTATGGCCAAAATTGAATTTTTTAATTTTTATAATTTTTAAAATTTTTTATTTGATTTTTTTCTTTTTATATTTTTTTATTTTCATTTATTTTCAATTTTTATAATTTTTTTAAAGATGCAATGCAGAATTAAACATGCAAAAGAAAAAGAAAAAATATATAAAAATAAAAATATGCAATGCAATGATAACTATTTACAACCACCACCTCCCCCAAACTTACCAAAAGCAGTGCCCTCACTGCTCGGCACCACGCCTCCCCCTTGAGCATGAACGGGAATGCTCCTCCCTAGCTAGAAGGGTTCTGACCCCCTGCTCTACCTCTATCAGACGCCGATCATGCACCCTCATTATCCCCCTCAACTCGTCAATCCCCCTAACGGCTATTCTCATTAAACGTGCATGTTCTAATGGGGTGAGCTCCTCCTCGCTCGCGGTCGAGCTGGAGCTAGGTGTTTTGGCGGGCACGTGTTCCGCCGGTTCTGATCGTGACCAAATATCAGTCAAGCGTGTATAGGACGTAGATACACCCTCAATGAGAGTCCTGATGGGAATACCTCCGTGCATGTAGTATTCAAATTCATCCACATGGAGGAAATAACGACACAGTTGTGTCAACATGGGGCATGGGTAGTTCGCGGCCCTTTTGCCCGCACCAATTGAGTTAAGCAAAACCGTGTACATGTAGAATTTAGGGTTCCTAGTCATAAGTGTGTGCACAATATGAAGTGATGGGGTGAAAAATGTGGTGTTATGGGAACTCCCAAAAATATTGTTTTGTGCCCACCGGCACACAATTAAAACATTAGCGAAAAGGGTTCTCGCTTGTATTCCTATCCGCGGTTCTCTTGAGCAATCATTACCCATTAAGGGCATGTAATTCTCAAACTGAAGGGGCTGATCTTGTACAGGTAACCTAGGGATCAAAGTGACTTCATGGATGAAGTCTCTGTCTATAATTATTTCCCTATCACCCCATATTAATTTGATAAAGCCATATTGTGCAAGACAGCCGTCTTCCATGCACTCGTAAAAACGAGTGACTAGATCTGGAAGGGCGTAACCATTTGGGTGATTATATATTAAAAAATTACAGCCCCTCTGTATTATTTCGTCAGCAAAATAACTCCCATATATCGTGTGTGAAAAGATCCGTAAGAAATCACGCTCTAGTTGCATATTTGGTGCCATCACAGATAATCTACAGATCTAAAAAAAATTAAACAGAGAGGAGTTTAGAGATCGAACCGCCTCTGAAAATTTCAGAGGGAGAAGCAACCAGGGCACGGCGGATCAGCGGCCAGAAGAAGCGTTGGGCGGCGGTTCCACGGTTAGAAGAAGAGATCGCTCTGCAGAAATCGAGGCGGCGGCTAGGGTTTGAAGAGATGAAATTTTTTTAGGGTTTGTGCAGCAGAGAGGGTCGGGATTTATTTATAGGGGGGAAGTGTTGGCTATTTGTAAAAAACCCCTCTCAAAAAGAGAAATTTATTTGCAAATAAAATTTTTATTTTTATTTTATTAAATCTAGAAATTTACAAAAATACCCAATTTTTTTTTTATTTACAAGTAGTAAACGTACTCCCAATCTTACGGTTGGCTAAAAATCATTTTCTTTGTAGAGCCAACATAATCTCTCCCAAACTTGAATTAAACAATGTTACAAGTCAATGCCAAGCATCGCAAAGGCCAAAAGTCAATACCAACCATTCGAAAAATTTATCAGTGAAATACAGCGGTTGGTGGAAGAGGATGTTGTCTAGAATCAAGATGAAGTGGGGAAGAGATGAGTGGTGTAACAGAAATGGATTGCATCTCAATTTGAAGAGACGACAAAGTGATTGTGCCGATGGATTACTCGCATTTTTGTGATTGTCAAGAAGAAGGGGCGAAGGTTCAATTTCTTTTTGGAGTAGATTCATCTCAACACCCGTGTTTGCTAAAAATGTGAGCTCATCAGCGAAAATTTCTTCAAAGCTTTCATCGATACCCCGAAGAATAATGTCATCAGAAAGAATGGGGCGATCTCTAGATTCCATGAAAGATTCACAATCAGCATTAAATGTTGACCCGGACAACTTAATGGAAGAGTCCGTATGTGTGTAATAAATAGTTGGGTCAAACAACGTATGAATAGAATCTTGATCGATATCCTGAAGCTGATCAAATTCGCTGCTGTCGACATCCATTAATTCGACAGAACATGCATGAGCAGAAGGTTTGGAGAGCAGACTTCCAATCTTGTAAATATTGAACTCGCATGGCATTTTCCCGAAGGATAGAGTCATAGATCCGTTACGACGGTTGATTGCAGCATTGGAAGTGGCTAAAAATGGTCGACCGAGGATCACCGGAATTTGGTTCCGTCGGTTAGCCACAGGCTATGTGTCCATAACAATGAAATCAACGGGGAATATGAAGTCCCTTACTTTAATCAACACATTCTCTAACTCACCCCTAAGATGGGTGATGGATCGATCGGCCATTTGGAGAGTACAATGAGTGGATTTCAACTCTCCAACGCCTAATTGCTCATAAACGGAATAGGGAAGCAGGTTAACACTGGAGCCAAGATCTAAATGTAGGGTTCCTAGGCACACGCAAGAGCTTCCACAAGGCATCTACCATGCAAAATTCAAATTTTCCAGTGCCGAGAAACCCTAAACTAGATCGTTAACTAGAGATTAGGCGAAACAACAAGAAAGCAAACTACTTTGCTACTAAGTGAATGGAAATACAACCTTTGTAGATCTGGTCCTCCACTTCTTTAGCTCCGTTTTGACGTCCCTCCGCTGCGATCATCGGATCCCGGACTCTAGCGATGGTTTCGTCGGAGAAATGAGCGGGCTTGGTCGTTGACTTCGAGGCCGAAGATGATCTACGTCGGGGAGACTCAAACTCAAGCTAATCCTTCACTTGGTCAAAAACTTTGTGAATAGAACACCCTATACTACATGGCAAGTAGTGGAGGATGAAGAAATAGGAAGTGGGTTCACTTTAGAATTGGATTTATCACTCTTTTTCTCATGGCACCATTGGAGCAAGCAAGCTTTTATGGAGCTTGATGAAGAAGAAGAAGAAGAAGAAGAAGAAGAATTAAAAGAATAATATGAAACTTATCCATTTAATCATGGCACCATGGTTGAGTTAAGCCCTCATGCTTAACTCATGTAGAGAATTAACCAAAGCATTAGGTTAAGGGTTGGGTTAACTAATATGTTGAACAAATGACAAAAGAGTTGACTTTGTCAATATTTATCAAGCTTCATGAAGCTTGATAACTTTGACCAAAGTCTCAATTCTTTTGTTATTTGCTACGAAAATAGTAAACTCTAATTTAACCTTGATTTGGTTTAGTTCTCATACACACAACTTGTATGTATCATCAAGCATGATACAAACATGTACACTTGCATATATCACATATAAACATTGTGCACATTCAAGTGAGAAAATCAATCTTAAGTGAACCAATACTAGTTAATTTAAAGTAATATATCAAATATATAATTATACATTAAATCATTAAATCAACACTTGATTTAACGATCCAGTCATATTGCATATAACCGACTAATATCAATAGTAACAACTTATCGAATCAACACTTAATCCGATAACCCGGCTATACCGCATACAACCGATCAATGTCACAAATCGCAAGTATAGAATACAGTATCACATACTGGTATTATTCTCGGTCCCGCACATATCTCATATGCGCTCCTATTTCGTTTCGCTTGAGCCAGGAAATCCTTGTGTAGGACTCTAAAGACTCGTCAATACGCCGGCAGCAGGTGATGATCATATCAAACACCCACAAGCCGCAAGTGGTCTGCTAAACGTAACGGCCACCCGGGTATTGAGCGATCAGAAGATCAATGAGCAAGCCCGCTCACACTCCTGTGAATCCAATCAGTAACACTACCGTATAGTCCGGTCTGTTCGTCTGATATGTCGCATATCTCGCCTAGGAGTGGTAAACGTCAGACCCCAATAACTCGATAAGTCATGTCGATATGAGGCTCATAACGGGTCGAGAAACTACTGGTAACACTTACCAGTAAATCCCTAAAACTGCCTTGGCCAAGGACTTTCTGTTATAGCCAATCGAGCACAGCGCAACATCAACTCCCTATACCAGGAGAGACGAAACCCCTCCTATCGCTCATTGCCTCCATGTGACTCAGGACTGTACCCAAAAACTACCGTTTTGCACGCCCTCTTGGACGTGGTAAGGTGGAAATCAAAGCACAGTGGGAATCACAAAGGACTCTATGACGATCTTGGGTATTCAGACTAACCTGTACCAGTGTCACCAGAGAACTGCCATCTGACGTAAGGTATAATACCATCTGGGAGTTCTCGGCGAGTCCGTCCAGTGTACCCAGTCTCCACTGAGCACCCGTATATCATCTCTGATGTCAAACACCAATGGATATGGGATCATCCATCGCCCATCTGTGTGGGTCGAGAAGGTATACGCTAGTCTACTCTGGTATATCGATGCCCCGTCTCGATACACCCATGACTAGGGACTTTGAAGGATGTACTTATAGACTACCATGTCCCCACTAGTATGATCCGCATCATAGTCCAGGTAGTCAAGTACACATCCTAAGGGCTTTACCAACATGTAACAGAGAGACAATCAGTGTCCACGTTAAAGTAAAGAGTAACCAGATAGCATACTATCATATCGAGCAAGAAAGTCATCCCTATATATGTCTAAGCATCCACTACAATATACATCCTATGTATAGTAATGGCCTCTAGGGCATACATATAACTAACAATCTCCCACTTGCACTAGGGCCATCTGATAGCAGTGGTTGTAGTATCTCATACTCAACCATCCCATAAAAGTCTCTCTCTGGGAAAAGGCCTTTGTGAGTGGATCCGCCGTGTTGTCTTCTGAGTCTGCTCTCCTAACCTCGATCCCCTGGAGATCAACCATCTCCACGATCAGGTGACACTGCCTTAGAATATGTCTGGATCACTGATGGGACGGGCGTTCCTTTGCATAAGCCACAACTCCATTGTCACACAATGGGAAGAACGAAGTTCATCTCATGAACTTATATACACCCAGACTGCCTCTTTGGTAGCATCTTTGGTAGCGATGTATCCAGCCTTTATCGTCTAGTATGCCACGGTATCTAGCTTGGAACTCTTCCAACATACCATCCCTTTACTGAGGGTAAAGATAATGCCTGTGACTGACATTCAGTCGTCCTTATCACCCTGGAACCTTTCCAATGATTCTCCCCAGGATCAATTGATACCATCTCACTAAAACTAGTGAGTATCCTAACATCCAATTAGATCTATCTCATAGATCCAAAACCAAGGATTTAGTAGGTATCACTTTGATCCTATATGGAGAATCCTTGTGATAAGCGGAGATTGACCGAGCGTAGCATAGGAAACTACTTCCCTATCAAGAGTTTGTCATCCACGTACTCTACGAGGATCACCACCACACTCCTTACTACCTTTTTGTATATACAAGGTTCATCTACCATTTTGATGATGTCAAACTCTTTGAATACCACATCAAAACAGATGTTCCAACTCTGCGATGCCTGCTTTATCACATAAAACATCTTGCACACGTTTCCGCTTCTTCCACTGTCTACGAAGCCCTCTGACTGTGTACTTATAGACTCTCTCTTCTAAATCTTTATTTAGAAAAGCAGTCATAACACCCAATCGCCAGATATCGTAGTCATGGTATGTAGCCGTGGCAAGTAGGATCTTGATGGACTTAAGCACAGCTACTTAGAAAAGGTTTCATTTAATCCATACCTGGTCAATGATGCAAACCTTTAACAAGTCTAGCTTTGAAAGTCTTAACTTTTCCATGTACACCAAGTAATCTTCTTAAGATATACTTGCTCCTGATGGGGATTTAACCCTTCAGATAAAGCAACCAAAGTCCATACTTTGTTGGTGTATAAGGATTCCATCTCAGATCAATAAGCATCCAGCCATTCTTACAGAGTCCTACTCCTGATGGCCAGCCTGAAACTAGTTGGGTCATCATCCTATGATGCAATCCTCGCTCCCACTGTCATAGAGAAACCGGAGTATCTCTAAGGTTGGTGAGGAAACCTACTAGATCGGCGGAGAGGCAGAGGTTCGTTGGTTGCTATTGAATCCTTTGGTTCTACCAAATTATCAGCTGCAGTTTGTATAGCTGGAACTCTTTCCAGTTCTACCTCATGTCCTCTAATTTCTTCATAAGAAATTCCCTTTCACAAAGGTGGCATGCTGAGTAACAAAACATATTTGTTGCTAGGTTAGGTAGAAGATATTCACTTGCGTATGCTTGGGATATCCAACAAACTTCCACAGATCTGACTTTGCCTCGAGCTTGTCCGGATTATGCTTTTAGACATAGGCTGGACAACCCCAAATCTTAACTGACTTAAGAGATGGGCTCTTCCCTTTCCATATCTCATATGAAATGGTAGGCATCTGATTTGATCGGAACCCTATTCAATAGGTATGCAACTTCATAAGTGCATAACTCCCTAAAAGGAAATAGGAAACTCAGTAGTACTCATCATAGAGCACACCATATCACATAGGGTGCTATTGCTCCGCCCCGATATACCATCATGCTATGGTGTATACGGAGGAGTAATGCTGAGAGAGAATCTCATTCTTAGAATAGTCCAGGAATCCCGTGCTCAAGTATTCTCCTCCTTGATCACATCAAAGGACATAATACTTATACCTATTTTTGGTTCTCTACTTCTATCTTATATTCTGTGAATATCTCAAAAATTTCGGACTTGTGTTTCAACAGGAACATATGTCTGAATCTTAAGAGATCATCAGAGAATGTAAAGAAGTACAAAGAACCGGTCTTGGCATGTATAGACAGGGGACCTTCATACATCAGCATGTATCAATCCCAAGAGTTCACCAACTCTTTCTCTGTTTCTAATAAACAGAGCTATGGTCATCTAATCTTTGTGACATGACTGGAAAGTTTCATAAGATGTAAATTCAAACTGATTTAAATATGCATCTAAATGTAACTTCAGCTAGTCGGGTCGCATTGATATGACCTAGTCTACAATGCCTCAAGAAGGATTCGTTCATTTCTGAACTCTTCCTCTTGTATGTGTTCTATATACTAAGAACTGTGGTTTGATTTAGAACGTCAATGCTTTTAGATAACGTGCCTGAACCGATCAACTCTTGATATAGGAAATGTTCAAAACATTATCCAATCAATACAAAATTGTTTCCTTCTTTAATAAATAAAGAGATTGATATGATTTTGTATATCAGGTTCGGTATCTAATAGCATTTGTTAAAATAATGTATTGGTAATACAAGGTGACAGTGACCAACAGACTTGGCTGCAACACTTGCACCATTTTCTGTCTCATGAAACCTATCACCCGTTCTCAGTTCTCTACCTTTCTGTAGCCCATGTAACAAATTACATATGCGGGATCCTAATCCGGTATCACATACCCAGGTGGCACCACATCATCGGATCTTTAAACGGGCTCCCGCATCTGACTCGAGGCAACTCGGTCGTCAAGTTTGCTAAAAGAGACGACCAAGATTGATGTAGAGAATGAGTGGAATACTTTGTCTCACTTCGTCCAAAACCATGGATGAACGGTTAATGAAGTTGCCGTGGGAATCGGGTAATGGAATGAAATGAGCTGTGAAATTCCATACACCGAAACTATCATAATCTTTTTAACCAAATGAAGTGAGAGAGTGAGAGGAGGATGGCCGGCCACATATATAGAGGTGGGGCGGTGAGTGTAGGAGAGGGGGAGGTGACAATAAGAAAATATCTCTAGTGTGAACACAAAGTGTGAATACATAGTGTGAACACAAAGTGTGAACACAAAGAAAGCAACCAATGAAAACCCAACACCATTCTAACCAAGTCACCTCTTCTAGAAACTTCTAGAACCTTCCACACTCATCTCAAGAAAAGATAAATCCGTCTTTAACCGAATGTTAAAAGACGGCTGATAGAAAACTGGAAACTGGCAACTATCAAAAGTGATCCCGAAACGAATTTCAAGATAACCCCGTAACTGTATAAATATACCCGCATTTGTATTACGACCGAATACAAATGCAACTGAGACAAAGATATTATATCTACTCTATATAATACATGGATCCGGCTTAAACCAAAGCCCACCAGTATTATCTGCCCGAAAAATAATACGTACGTAAACGCACGTGCATTTTCCGAACCCTGCCATAAAACAATACGGCCGCTACAACGTTCGCCCGAACTTGGGAAACTATCTGTGGGGGACTCTAATGACTCGTCAGTACCTTGGCAGTGGGTTTAACCACAAGCCATCCGCGGCACTAGCTATGCATGACGGCTGCCCATGTACTGACCTCAAGGGAGGCTGATGAGCGAACTCATCCAGAAACACTACTGAGCCTAACAGTGACAATGTATATACATTCCGGTCCGTTCGTCTATGAGTATCGCATATCCGGCCTAGGGGGCTAGTAACGTAAGACCCCCAATAGCTGTATATGTCGTGTCGGAGACAAGCCCTGAACACCCTGAGATACTACTGGAGTACCTACCAGTAAATCTCACCTGCCTTGGCCAAGGACTTGGTGTAATGGCTTTCCTAGACACAGCGCGACCTCCACCCCCAAAACCTGGAGAGACGAATCCCCTGCCGATCCGCTCACGTGCCTCCATGTGGCTCGGGACTGTACCCAAAAGCTACCTGTTTGCACGACTCCTTTGAGCCGTGGTAGGGTAGAAATCAAAGCACAGTGGGAACTCACACGAGACAAATGATGACCTCAGGTCGATGAACTAACCTGTACACATGTCATCAGGGAACTGCTATCTGACGATATGTATAATACCGACTAGCAGGTTCCCGGCGAGTCCTGTCCGGTGTACTCATAACCCAATGAGCACCTGTATACATCTTAGGTGAACCAACTGACACCAGTGACTTGTGAGACCGGCCACCGCCCCTCGTCGGGGTCTCGACTGTATACACTAGTCTACTCCGGAGTATCGATGCCCTGTCTCGAAACTCCTACGACTAGGGACCACTATTAAGGATATGCTTATAGACCACCCAACTCTCACTTATATAATCGCCCTCATACTGTTGGTAGTCAAGCAAGATCCTAAGGGCTCTATCAAAGTGTAATCATGATCAGTCACCTGAACCTATACACGACTGATAAAGGCAAACCAGATAGCATACTATCATCTCGAGTAAGACTGTCCTACCGGCATAGGTCCTCCTCAATCATTGCAATCATGTACCTGCGATCCAATAATTGACTTTGAGGGCACTATATCCAACAATCTCCCACTTGCACTTAAGGCTAATTATTGCGATGTTGCGTACTCACAGCCCGTGTGAAACCAACACCCAACTCCTCTACTAATCAGTTTCACAAAGCCCGTTTGTAAAACTATTGTGTTCGAGAAATAGCCTCAGTGAGTGGATCCGCCCTGATGTTTCTTTCTATGTCTCTCTTAATCTCAAGTTCGCGGAGAAAACCATCTCCCGAATTGAGTAATACTTGTCTTAGAATTTGTCTGGATATCTGATGGGACCTAGTTCATAAATGAACTCCAAACCCAAATTTCTTAGACTGTATCGATAACTGAACCTAATCAGTATCCTGCACCATGCCACTCACAGTATCCTCTTGGACCACCTGTCCATAATACTGTCCCCCTTCATCAGAGGGAAAACTATAACTCTGACAATCACTCTGTCATCCATGTCACCTTTGAAGCCTGGAATGATAACCGTCTCCCGAAGGACGCTGTCATCATCAACTCCGTAGAACATTCACTTATGTTCTAAAACTGCTTCCTTATGTTTCTCCATAATTGGATTAATACAAACTTATTGCATCTAGTGCAAAAACAATATTTGGTGTGGTACTTGACATCTCATGATTGACTCAATTGCCTAAGCAAGTGATCTGCCAATCATGCACATCCCTCTCCCCTTTAGTCTGTCAGACACCTTTAGAGAGGGTGACTCCATCACCTGCAGGTACACCACCATGCCAGGAGTCATCTATTTTAAAAACCATTAGAATATTGTCAAAATACCCACATTGGTAAACTACCCAAATCCAGATCTAAAACCATAGATCTAGAAACTAGAATGTCAAATATTATATCCATATCCTGTCTGGAGAAACAACTGTGTGACGACCACAGTACAACCGATCGTAGTATAGGAATTTTACTTCCTACTCTGTGTATGTCATCCAAATACCAGGACATCACACCCTACTACCTTCTTAACAGATCCATCCCCTATTCTGATGAACTCAAACCCATGACTGTCACATCAAAATTAGATGATCAATCTCCGCTATAACTGCTCTAGTCTATAAATAGACATAAGCTACTTGCCCACTTTGCTTCCGCTGCTCCCACTGACCACAACAACCCTCCTACCGGGTCTCATAGCCTGGAACAACAGTAGTGTCAAGTCTGGGTAGATAAGAACCTCCCTGTCACCGTCCTTGAGGCTACCGAAGTACCTCTCGGGTGTCTGAGGTTACCCACCAAATCTGCGGAGTGGCTAATAGAATGCCAAACCTGATTGAATCTGTAGGTTCTATTAAATTTTCCGTAATCGTTTGTGGTTCTGGAATCACTTCGAGTTCTACCATACTCCCACTACTGTTTTCTGAAAAAATTCATTTTACTAAAACTGTGGCGAGTCAAGAACAATATCACTATTGATCTTCCAGATGGTAGAAAATCAACCCTCGTCATAACCTGGGCCAACCCACAAACTGCCATTACAGAAACGTGCCCTGAGTTATCCAGAGTCTGGTTTTAAGCATAAGCCGGACAACTCCCCGTACCTTAACATCGTTAAGATACGAACCATTCTATATCCAATATAGAAACTTTGGCACTTATTTAATTGGAACCAGATTCAAATCATGCAGCTGTCTCCAGTGCATATCAACTTTAATGGAGAAAGGCTATTCAGCATTACTCAACTTAGGAATCCATCCAATTATGAGTAACCTGAAAGAGAAACAAGTTTCTCAAAACTTTTACTATCATCTGAATACCAATCACAAGTATCTATATCTTCGATCACTTTGAAGAATCCCGATACTTGCGACATCTGGTTCTCTACTTTATTCTTATACCCACAACTTCTCAAAACTTAGACCTTGTATTTCTACGAAACACTTGTTTAAATACCAGAGAAGTCATAAGTAGACAGAACAAAGTACGAGGACCTACCCCTTTGTCCTGATGGACACTGGACAACATACAATACTCTGTATAAGTCCGCTGAGTTGAATAACTCAAAACCTGTGCGTCGTAGTTGAAAACTGTACCCTGGCGATTTTCTCAAATATCACCAATTACAACGAATTCCGATATAATGAGGATGATCACCTAATTCCCAATAACTTCCTCCCACTCATCATCTGTAAAAACCATACAGATATGAGAATGAAAACTGGTGAATACACACCCTGAAGTAAGTATGTAATCGGGAAAACAATTTTCTATTAACAATGCACTGAAACATAAAAATATTTCGTAGGGGTATCCTGGTATTCATAGTAATGCCTCTTCCATAATCCAATTCATGACTCTAACCGTATATTTCTTTGACATCTCTCCAAATCCCTTTATTTGTCTTTAGTCGTTACCTTCTGTACACCATCGTTAGGCTAAGTGGTTTTCTTCCTTCCCTACCGTTCGACACCAGCCTATGGTTTGGAAGAAGACTATCCAGTAAGCATAATAGGTGTACCCTCCTAAACCAAGGAGTACTCGCAATTGAGAGAAGGTGATGATAAAAGACAACTGAATAATACCTTATTCTTTTAAAGGTGAAATAGGATGAAGTACGCGGTTTGGTCGTGAATGATAACAGTCGTAACTTACTTTGCCCTCTTTCTAATCCCTTTATTTTGTCTTTACATATTACCTTCTGTACACCCTACTTAGGCTAATTGGTTTTCTTCATTCCCTACCTTTCGGCACCTGCCTATGGTTTGGAAGAAGACTATCCAATAAGAGTAATAGGTGTACTCTCCTAAACCAAGGAGCACTCGCAACCTGAGAGAAGGTGATAATAAAAGACAAATGAATAAACCAATTCTATTTCTCCTGAACCTTGATCCATCCTCGAAGGAGTCCCTTCGAGTTCGTATATAACCATACAATGGATCTATCCAATGGAAGTGGATGTCCGTAGTAATACGGGTGTTCTGAGAAATGCAAAGGGTAAAAGAAGGAGTGGCAATGACTTATGCAACTAAGACAATCCAAAAGCCAGTATTTTAAGAAGGTTCGGTCAACTTAGTCACTGAGTCATAGTCTAGGGTCGGTCAAAGGTCGCTGCCAAAGAGAGAGAGAGAAAAGAAACACTCTGCATGCACTCTAACCTAGATCAGAATGGTTATCACTTTATCTAATCCGGAAACCTCCCACTGTCCTGTCAAATTCTCCTCCAAACCTAAAAGAAGAATCAATCGTGATCACCCGAAGAGTAAACCAACTCATCAGTGGGAATCGAGATCCAACTCTCATCGCATGATAACGTGACGGAATCCACTCGCGTTATCATACTCCAGAAAGTATGCGCATGCCTGGCAAGTTTCAGTTTCTTTAGAAACTCCCGATGTGATTTTTACCCCATGTTCTTATGACCTTGACGAAAGCCAACAAATCATAAGTCACATGTCAAGTTCTGCCCGTCATTATCTTGTTAATTCGAACCCACCCGTACATACCCTTAATGAAAGCCAACAAGGTAATACGACTGTCCCAAACCAACTCATCTATCTATGCAACAAATGAATACCCCAGCAACTACCAAACACTATGCCTTAACGAAAGCCAACAAACATAGCTTGAATATTACTGACCATCCATAAGAAATGACGGAGGGCTACGGCTGGTTTTTGGAGAAAAACCTTTAATGTAATGAACTTGATCTCGTTGAAGGAACCTGATAGCTTTTTATAAAATATAGTGGCGAAAACCTTTGCTAAAGAGGTCACTCCCGGTGAAGGGATCTCGACTCTTTCCTCATGGAATGAGGTGCAGGATATTCCACTGAATACCGCGATGCAAAGCAACTTGTAATCGACTATAGTGAAGTTATTATCCTGACGCAAACTTCTGCCCAAGGGGTCAGTCCCGGTGAAGGGATATCGGCCCTTGCCCCGTCGAATGAGGTGTAGGATATTCCAACCGAATACCACTATGCAAAACAAAAGGAAACATCTTTGTAATAACACTTTTTAAATTGTTCCAACAACATCCAAACAGGTTTGTTTTACTTTGCATTGATCAGAATCAACGCAGTCCCATCATTAATCACACCAGAAAAGAACGAAAATAAAATGTACGTATATGCCACCCGCATTCGTCACTGGGTCCCGTCATCACCCGTTAGGTTACTTAACTAACGACAGAGCGGGGACTGGACTAGCGCGGGTGTAAAACATATACAACATCTAATAGTATATAAACCAACATACAATAATCGCTCCAGGCGTGATAATATGCAACATTACAAAAAAGTAATAAGCATCACAGAACAATACAGATAATCTGGGATCCCCGGGTTTCACAGAGCCGCTGCTGAAAACCCGACGTTCCCCTGTCGTGTGGATAGCCTGTGCAATGAAACCTAGACACCTACGGGTGCGGCAAGTTACCCGCCAAAACCTGAAGCGAGGCAGCCCCCTACAGCATAGTGAATGGACCACCCAGCACTTCACGGAATCCGGTAATCTTGGGCACCCCTCCTTGGGTCAACCTATACCCCCTACGAGTGCAGCGAATAGTCTGCCAATTCTAGAGTGAGGCCCCTCTGCCTCTCAAAGTCATGAGATGCGGACCCGTTGCCCCCCAGAACCCGGCTATCCGTACACTCCGTCGCGGGGCAAAACCTAGTACAGTGATGAAAAATAGTACAACAGGTACATCGACCGCAACTTGGTCGTGCCGCAAAAGAATATTATACAACAGGCAGTGACGGCAGTCCACATGTTGGACGCTCGCCCCGCAATATCAAATGTATAAATAAACTCAAACTGCACTACCATTGCACACTGCTATCCACCATGACAAAACCGCAACATCACAGCACAACACAGAACATCAACGCGAATGTCACGTTCGCAAACCCGTCTAAGAGAACTATAGCAATCAGATGCGGTTTACCGATCAAATGACATTCCCGGTCAGAGATATAATGTAAGCACTGTAAACTAACACGTTTAAATTTCGATCGACTAATATTTCCCGAAGTGGGCCACACGCAAATCTGCTGCACAGTAAAAAACACTGGGCCCAAATAAACAGTTCCAGAAACCACAATTTCCAACATAGAATCCACTGTAGAAAATTGAGCAATTGTTCTCACTTTCCTGCGGCGGATCCGCGGCCAAACCCTAGCTTTGACCGTGGATCCGCGGTGGAACAGTGGAATCACTTGGTCGAATTTCTACAGTATTTCTCAAAAATCCTGCTTGATTTCCTGGTATGGTCAAAATGACATTTGGACCAGTTTGAAAATTAACAGAAACTATAATACTAGAAATTGCGATTTTCGAAAAAACCGTTCGATCGATCTTTTAAACACGTTAGCACAAGTTAGTAAAGCTTAATGGCGTGGCTCTGATACCATGTAAGTTTACGGTAGCGCCCCGGCCATCTTTCAGACGCCAAATGCGGAACGAAAACTTTTATAACTGGCGCTATCACATACTAAAATCCGGATCTGCCATTAACGCTAAACTAACAATCTACAAAGAGGGAAGAAAGGTTATACCGAACGATCCGAGTCCTTCGTTCTTTAACCATCATCCCACGCTCCGTTGCGGCTGCTCCGATCTCGTCGATCTCCGATCTCCTCGTCCAGGTGGCACCACATCATCGGATCTTTAAACGGGCTCTCGCCTCTGACTCGAGGCAACTCGGTCATCAAGTTTGCTAAAAGAGACGACCAAGATTGATGTAGAGAATGAGTGGAATACTTTGTCTCGCTTCGTCCAAAACCATGGACGAACGGTTAATGAAGTTGCCGTGGGAATCGGGTAATGGAATGAAATGAGCTGTGAAATTCCATACACCGAAACTATCATAATCGTTTTAACCAAATGAAGTGAGAGAGTGAGAGAGAGAGAGGAGGATGGCCGGCCACATATATAGAGGTGGGGGGGTGAGTGTTGGAGAGGGGGAGGTGACAATAAGAAAATATCTCTAGTGTGAACATAAAGTGTGAACACATAGTGTGAAAACAAAGAAAGCAACCAATGAAAACCCAACCCCATTCTAACCTAGTCACCTCTTCTAGAAACTTCTAGAACCTTCCACACTCATCTCAAGAAAAGATAAATCCGTCTTTAACTGAATGTTAAAAGACGACTGATAGAAAACTGGAAACTGGCAGCTTCCAAAAGTGATCCCGAAACGAATTTCAGGATAACCCCGTAACTGTATAAATATACCCGCATTTGTATTACGACCGAATACAAATGCAACTGAGACAAAGATATTATATCTACTCTATATAATACATGGATCCGGCTTAAACTAAAGCCAACCAGTATTATCTACCCGAAAAATAACACGTGCGTAAACGCACGTGCATTTTCCGAACCCTGCCATAAAACCATACGGCCTCTACAACGTTTCGCCCGAACTTGGGAAACTATCTGTGGGGGACTCTAATGACTCGTCAGTACCCTGGCAGTGGGTTTAACCACAAGCTATCAGCGGCACTAGCTATGCATGACGGCTGCCCATGTACTGACCTCAAGGGACGCTGATGAGCGAACTCATCCAGAAACCCTACTGAGCCTAACAGTGACAATGTATATACAGACCGGTCCGCTCGTCTATGAGTATCGCATATCCGGCCTAGGGGCCTAGTAACGTCAGACCCCCAATAGCTGTATAAGTCGTGTCGGAGACAAGCCCTGAACACCCTGAGATACTACTGGAGTACCTACTAGTAAATCTCACCTGCCTTGGCCAAGAACTTGGTGTAATGGCTTTCCTAGACACAGCGCGACCTCCACCCCTAATACCGGGAGAGACGAATCCCCTGCCGATCCGCTCACGTGCCTCCATGTGGCTCGGGACTGTACCCAAAAGCTACCTGTTTGCACGACTCCTTTGATCCATGGTAGGATAGAAATCAAAGCACAGTGGGAACTCATACGAGACAAATGACGACATCAGGTCGATGAACTAACCTGCACACATGTCACCAGGGAACTGCTATCTGACGATATGTATAATACCAACTAGCAGGTTCCCGGCGAGTCCTGTCCGGTGTACTCATAATCCAATGAGCACCTGTATACATCTTAGGTGAACCAACTGACACCAGTGGCTTGTGAGACCGGCCACCGCCCCTCGTCGGGGTCTCGACTGTATACACTAGTCTACTCCGGAGTATCGATGCCCTGTCTCGAAACTCCCACGACTAGGGACCACTATTAAGGATATGCTTATAGACCACCCAACTCTCACTTATATGATCGCCCTCATACTGTTGGTAGTCAAGCAAGATCCTAAGGGCTCTATCAAAGTGTAATCGTGATCAGTCACCTGAACCTATACACGACTGATAATGGCAAATCAGATAGCATACTATCATCTCGAGTAAGACTGTCCTACCGGCATAGGTCCTCCTCAATCATTGCAATCACGTACCTGCGATCCAATAATTGACTTTGACGGCACTATATCCAACATCAACACGCACTCTCTTCGTTTTGGCAGCACGGAAATTCTGGTAATCCCCTAATTCCTGCTCTGTCTTATAACATTTATAAGTTAGAGCGGGACCAACGTTCCCCAACTCAATATAACAAGCGGGTTCGGTCAATATATCCGTTTTATTATCTTGATTAAGGCGTGACATGGTCGCTACCTGGAGAGAGAGAGAAGAAAACACTCTGCGTGCGCTCTTGCAAGATCAGATTGGTTATTATTTTATCTAATCAGGATGGCTCCCACTGTTTTTATCAAATCTTCCTTCAAACCCTAAAAGGAAAGACTAGCCGGGATTAATTACACGCTACAAGTTCCCCAATCTTTCAGCCAGGCCAGTGTCGGTACTTTGAGGGAGGTTCCCCGTGCTTTCGCACGGACCTAATTACAATAAACCTCGTTTTCCCAGAGGCGTAACCCCGTTGACACCTTTCTAGACACCTACTTGATCGACTAATTGTAATGTGTAAAACTCTCCCACGAGTAACAATTACTCGCAGCGGGTATCGGGATCCAACTATCTCATAGAAGGTATGCAGTCTCATTGCAAATTTCAACACTTGAAATTCCCGATAATATTTTGCCCCTAGCGTCCTATGACCTTGACAAAGGCTAACAAACCATAGGCTGCTAGTCAAGTTCAACCCGTCATTTCTTGATTGAATTAAACCCAGCCGCACGGCCCTTGACAAAGGCCAACAAGGTCGCACGACTACCCTAATCCAATCTGCATCATATGCATAAACAGATAAGCACCAGTCAGCTACCGCACACTACGCCTTGACAAAGGCCAACAAACGCAGCACGAATACTAACTACTACTTATCTGAAATGACGGAGGGCTACGACAGGTTTTTCTGAAAACCTATTGCGTAATGAACTTGATATCGTTGTAGAATCAAATAATTTTAAAATGGAGTGTTTTTGAGGCTTTTCTAGTTTTGCTAAAGGGGTCACTCCCGGTGAAGGGATCGTCGGCCCTTTCCTCATCGAATAAGGTGCAGGATATATCATATATACCCCTGTGCAAAGCAAGAACTATAGGAGCAATCAAAAGACAAACTGAGGGTTGTAGCATCTGCCAGTTATTGCTAAAGGGGTCACTCCCGGTGAAGGGATCTCGGCCCTTTCCTTATCGAATAAGGTGCAGGATATTCTACAAGGAACACCGCAATGCAAAGCAAGAACTGTAGCTACTTGTTTTTGAAAATTCGATTCCACAACATCTTAGGTTTCTTTTCTTTCATTAATCATATTAATAAAGTCCCATCATTTAAATCACCTAAACATCACAGATAAATACGACGTACACTTATGACATCTGCATTCGCCTCGATGTCCCCTCGTGCACCGTTAGGTTAGGTAACTAACGGCAGAGCGGGGCAGGGATAGTACGGGTGTAAAACATAAGTAACGCCTATATAATATATCATATATACTATATACAGTATTTATCACAGAACATCAAATGATCACATCACAGATATCGCAGCAGAAGAATCATATGAAACATTGGATATACTAGGACGTCCGTGTTTTCAATACGAGCCAGTATAAAACACGGATTCCACGGTCGTGATGAATAGCCAAACCCACACCCCTAGACCCCTACGAGAGCGGCAAGCAACCCTACCAATTCTAGAGTTAGGAGACCCGGACTCGACTCCTCGAGTTGGTCTTCCACTGGACTCCAGAACCCGGTTACTTGTGCTCTCCTCCTTGGGTCTATCCTAGTGCGGAAAAGTAAATAATATACATCAACAGTGACATCTTCCGCAACCTGGAAGTTCCCCAATAAAAGAATATTACATACAAGTTTTTATATGAATGAAAATGAAAAACACTCATCTCACATAAAAAAACTCCGGCTATTCAAACACGACGATCCAATATAACATATCCAGCAACACATAACATCACATGTCTTCAACATAACTAAACATGCGTATCCCAATTGTCGTTGACATATAGCAACGAAACCGGCGATATCACATATTACACTTACGGTCACAAAAAGAAAGTGTAAAACTACAACAGTTGGAATCCACAACCTCCTTAGACATCGCATGCTTAACCATCTGAATTCCTTAGACATCACATGCCTAACAATTATAAACCCCGCATTTTAGTCTCATTATCGAAAACACTTTTCAATATCAAGTCGGGAAATTCAACAAGATTCCCGACATCCTGATCGAATGCTCGTTGCAAACTTCAGTAGACGGCCGCATTCCCGATGCCGTCGACGAAGTGCACCAAGGCGGAACACCGCCGCCGCGAGCACCCGAACGGATGCTTTCGGCAACGGGGTTCTCCTACAGTCACTTGGTCGGGGCTATGGGGTGTAGCTGCCAATTAAGTTTACCCGGCGGGTATCCGCGTACGCTACGTGATTGCAACGGACTTTTGATCGCATCAAAATTCCGTAGCAACCGATCAAGTGAGACTAAACTGCTATGTTTATAACATCCAAATCAGTTATCTCATAACTACTTGTGGATTCCAAATATTGTATCACATTCCAGATAAATAGAAAATGTTAAACTTTCCGATCGAACAATCAAACACTCAAGTTTTCTCGATAATAGCTCAACACATGAAATAAGTTTAAAAACATCCACTTCATGCCACAGTACCAACGGTCCAGCCGTAGAAGGGTCAAGCCAACGCCTCACATGTGGCACGCCGTACTCCCCCAAACCCTAAGGTTCAAAGGGCAGTTCAAGACGGTCACATAATCGAGTTAAGGTTTATTGTCTTCTAGAGGGTCCATCGCGTTACTTGCACTACTTAGAACGTTCTTAAACAACGGAAAAATCCAACACTTGGAAATTTCCGGGCAGGGGAAAAAGTGGGTATTTATATCCGGTCGAACTTTTTAACAGTTTCTAAAATATCCGGAAAAACATAAACGAAGTTAAATTATCCGATCGAATTAACGAGTCCCCAATAAAACCCTAGAAAACTCAACACTTGAGTGGAATTAAAAAATTCCCAGAAAAAAATGACAAGAAAGGACCTAAGAATAAATATATGAAGTTTGAGGGACTAATTCACAATTTGGGCCGCGGAACCGCCGCCAAACCCTTGGTTTGGCCGCGGTTCCGCGGTCAAATTTTTGAGTTAAGGGTCCGTACTTCACAGTAATTCTTATATTTTCCTGCTTAATTTTCTGAGCATTTTTAATTCACAAAAATCCACAGTTTGAAAAAATGTACAGAAAAGGGTTTTGATCGGGGTTTCAGGGTTCGATCGGATCTCTAACTTCGTCTATACTTCGCCTAAAGCTCTAGTTAGGCTCCAATACCACTGTAGGGTTCCTAAGCACACGCAAGAGGTTCCACAAGGCATCTACCATGCCAAATTCAAATTTTTCGGTGCCGAGAAACCCTAAACTAAATCGTTAACTAGAGATTAGGCGAAACAACAAGCAAGCAAACTACTTTGCTACTAAGTGAATGGAAATACAATCTTTGTAGATCCGGTCCTCCACTTCTTTAGCTCCGTTTTGACGTCCCTCCGCTGCGATCATCGTATCCCGGACTCTAGCGATGGTTTCGTCGGAGAAATGAGCGGGCTAGGTCGTTGACTTCGAGGACGAATATGATCTACGTCGGGGAGGCTCAAACTCAAGCTATTCCTTCAATTGGTCAAAAACTTTGTGAATAGAACACCCTATACTACATGGCAAGTAGTAGAGGATGAAGAAATAGGAAGTGGGTTCACTTTAGAATTGGATTTCTCACTCTTTTTCTCATGGCACCATTGGAGCAAGCAAGCTTTTGTGGAGCTTGATGAAGAAGAAGAAGAAAAAGAATTAAAAGAATAATATGAAACTTATCCTTTTAATCACGGCACCATGGTTGAGTTAAGCCCCCATGCTTAACTCATGTAGAGAATTAACCAAAGCATTAGGTTAAGGGTTGGGTTAACTAATATCTTGAACAAATGACAAAAGAGTTGACTTTGTCAATGTTTATCAAGCTTCATGAAGCTTGATAACTTTGACCAAAGTCTCAATTCTTTTGTTATTTGCTACGAAAATAGTAAACCCTAATTTAACCTTGATTTGGTTTAGTTCTCATAGACACAACTTGTATGTATCATCAAGCATGATACAAACATGTACACTTGCATATATCACATATAAACAATGTGCACATTCAAGTGAGAAAATCAATCTTAAGTGAACCAATACTAGTTAATGTAAAGTAATATATCAAATATATAATTATACATTAAATCATTCAATCAACACTTGATTTAACGATCCGGTCATATTGCATATAACCGACTAATATCAATAGTAACAACTTATCGAATCAGCACTTGATCCGATAACCCGGCTATATCGCATACAACCGATCAATGTCACAAATCGCAAGAATAGAATACAGTATCACATACTGGTATTATTCTCGGTCCCGCACATATCTCATATGCTCTCCTATTTCGTTTCTCTTGAGCCAGGAAAACCCTGTGTAGGACTCTAAAGACTCGTCAATACGCCGGCAGCAGGTGATGATCATATCAAACACCCACAAGCCGCAAGCGGTCTGCTAAACGTAACGGCCACCCGGGTATTGAGCGATCAGAAGATCAACGAGCAAGCCCACTCACACTCCTGTGAATCCAATCAGTAATACTACCATACAGTCCGGTCTGTTCGTCTGATATGTCGCATATCTCGCCTAGGGGTGGTAAACGTCAGACCCCAATAACTCGATAAGTCATGTCGATATGAGGCTCATAACGGGTCGAGAAACTACTGGTAACACTTACCAGTAAATCCCTAAAACAGCCTTGGCCAAGGACTTCCAGTTATAGCCAATCGAGCACAGCGCAACATCAACTCCCTATACCAGGAGAGACGAAACCCCTCCTATCGCTCATTGCCTCCATGTGACTCGGGACTGTACCCAAAAACCACCGTTTTGCACGCCCTCTTGGATGTGGTAAGGTGGAAATCAAAGCACAATGGGAATCACACAAGACTCTATGACGATCTCGGGTATTCTGACTAACCTGTACCAGTGTCACCAGAGAACTACCATCTAACGTAAGGTATAATACCATCTAGGAGTTCTCGGCGAGTCCGTCCAGTGTACCCAGTCTCCACTGAGCACCCGTATATCATTTCTGATGTCAAACACCAATGGATATGGGATCATCCATCGCCCATCTGTATGGGTCGAGAAGGTATACGCTAGTCTACTCTGGTATATCGATGCCCCGTCTCGATACACCTATGACTAGGGACTTTGAAGGATGTACTTATGGACTACCATGTCCCCACTAGTATGATCCGCATCATAGTCCAGGTAGTCAAGTACACATCCTAAGGGCTTTACCAACATGTAACAGAGAGATAATCAGTGTACACGTTAAAGTAAAGAGTAACAAGATAGCATACTATCATATCGAGCAAGAAAGTCATCCCTATATATGTCCATGCATCCACTACAATATACATCCTATGTATAGTAATGGCCTCTAGGGCATACATATAACTAACACTAAAAGTGCGCGATTGATGTTCTTATCCTTAATTGTTATTGAAATTGTAGGACAGCCAGGGTCCTTTCATTTTTGGGGCAAAGGTTGGGTAAGAGCATTGCTCACGGTACTAGCTACGAATACTTTCTTGGATACCTGCGATTTCCTCTTCTTGGTGCATAAGTCCTTCAAGATTTTAGCATAAGAAGGGACTTGTTGGATTGCATCCAAGAGAGGAATATTAAAGTTAACTTGCTTAAATAACTCCACAATCTTCTCCATTTGTGGAGTTTGCTTATTAGATCTTAACCTGTTTAGAAATGGAATATTTTGAAAATTTGTTGAGTCCAATGTGTGTGGAGTAGATTGCAGAGTTGGAGCGGATCCCAGTGTTGGTGTTTTCGTGGAGTGAGATGTAGGTCCGTTCGAATTAGAAGAAGTAGAGCCTTGTGAAGAATGAAGAACAGGATCTGACGAAGAAGAAGATGACGAAGAAGATGAAGAAGAAGAAGGTGAAGAAGAAACGGCGGCCGGGGTTTCATCACTAATACCCACATTATTGTGCAACACTCTTCCAGATCACAACGTGGTCACAGCATTTACATTATGATTTTGTTGTTCATAAGCAACATGTGCGTTGTGTGTGTGACATGGATTTGGCAATAGTGGAGGCGGAAGCTTTCCCTTTTCTCGCTCGTATAGGGTTGCTAGGCACGCACACAAGGGTCTACGAGGCATCAACCATGCCCGATTAAAAAATTAGCCGTGCCGAACAACCCGAAGCCGGATCTTTAAACTAGGATTTAGGCTATAACTAGCATGTTAAACATTTTAACACTAAGTGAGAGGGATTACAACCTTTGTAGATCCGGTCCTTCACTTCTTAAGCTCCGTGTTGAGGTCTCTTCGCTACGAACATCGTGTTCTGGACTCTCGAGAGGCTTCACGACGAGAATGATGCAACCTTTGCTTCCGATCTTCGATACAAAGATGATCTACCTTGAAGTTTCATTAACACAAGCTAACACTCATAATATGAAGTGAACACCCTCATCTAAATGGCAAGGATAGATGAGGATGATGAAGTAGGATTTTTGCTCTCATTTATAATCTTTTTCTCACTCATTTTCATCACAAAAGAAAGCTTTTTCATGAAGTAACTCAAGGAAGAAGAAGAAGAATGAATATGATCACTTAATCCTTTTGTGATGAACAATGAATTAATGTAGTGGTTACAAATCTAACCAAGGGTTAAGCATAAGAAGAGTTAACCCTTGTAGAGAGTTAACTAGAGTTAATGGTTTGGATTGGGTTTACATAGTATCTCACAAAAATATCAAGCAACCACAAAGTCAGAGCTTCATGAAGCTTCATGGAAGCTTCATGCAAAAGCTAACCCTAATCCAAACCCTAACCAAGTTTAAACCTTAATCCATTGTTAAATTTGTAACCCTAACATGTTACAATATTATATATCACATATACAATATATATTTTGTAACAATAGAAAATAATACAATTAACATATATCGCATATATATCAATGTATTATCCCGTGAGAAAATGAATCTTTTAGTGAGCTAATATTAGTTAATATAATTTAATATATCATATATATTATTATACATTAAATTAACGAATCAACACTTGATCCGATAATTCGGTTATTTCATAAATAACCGACTAATACGATGACCCGGTTATATCACATATACCCGGCCGATATCTCATATCACGAGAATCCAATACGGTATCACATACCGCATTATCCTCGGTCCCGCACATATCACATATGTGCTCCTACTCCATTTTGCCTGAGTCAAGAAACCTCTGTTTAGGACTCTAAAGAATCGTCAATACGCCGGCAGTAGGTGATGATCATATCAAACACCCACAAGCTGCAAGCGGTCAGCTAAACGTAACAGCTACCCAGGTATTGAGCGCTCAGAAAATCAATAGCAAGCCTGTACATTCTCCTGTGAATCCAAACAGTAACACTCCCGTACAGTCCGGTCTCGTCATCTGATATGTCATATATCTCGCCAAGGGGTGGTAAGCGTCAGACCCCAGTAGCTCGATAAGTCGTGTCGATATGAGGTTTATAACAGTTCAAGAAACTACTGATAGCACTTACCAGTAAATCTCAGCAACCCTGGCCAGGGATTTCCGGTTATAGCCAATCGAACACAGCGCAACATTAACTCCCTATACCGGGAGAGACGAATCCCCTTCTATCGCTCATTGCCTCCATGTGATTCGGGACTGTACCCAAAAGCCACCTTTTTGCACGCCCTCTTGGACGTGGTATGATGGAAATCAAAGCACAGTGGGAATCACACAAGACTCTATGACAATCTTGGGTCAACAGACTACTCTGTACCAGTGACCGGAGAACTGGCATCGGACGTAAGGTATAATACCATCTGGGTGTTCTCGGCGAGTCCGTCCAGTGTACCCAGTCTCCACTGAGCACCCGTACACCATCCTTGATGTCAAACACCGATGGATATCCGATCATCCATCGCCCATCATATGGGTCAAGATGCGTATACGCTAGTCTACTCTGGTGTATCGATGCCCTATCTCGATACACCCTCGACTAGGAACAGTTATAGGATGTACTCCTCGACTACCGTGGCCCCACTAGTATGATCTCATCATAGTCCCAGTAGTCGAGTACATATCCTAAGGGCTTTATCAACATGTAACATAGAGAAAATATGAGTACATGTTAAGATAAAGTACAACCAGATAGCATACTATCATGTCGAGCAAGAAAGTCCTCCCTATATATGTCCTAGCATCCACTACAATATACATCGTATGTACAGTAATGGCCTCTAGGGCATACATATAACTAACAATCTCCCACTTGCGCTAGGGCCATATGTTGTGGTATCACATACCCAACAATTAGCTGTGGTTGAAGTATCTCATACTCAACCATCCCATAAAAGTCTATACTGGGAAAAAGGCCTTTGTGAGTGGATCCGCGCTGTTGTCCTCTGTGTCTACTCTACTAACCTTGATCTCCCTGGAGATCAACCATCTCCATGATCAGGTGATACTGCCTAAGAATTATATCTGGATTTCTGATAGGACGGGGGTACCTTGGCTAAAGCCACAACTCCATTGTCACACAATGGTAGGAACGAAGTTCATCTCATGAACTTATATATATCCAGACTGCCTCTTTGGTAGTATCTTTGGTAACGATGTATCTTTCCTTTAATCGTCTAGTATGTCACGGTATCTAGCTTGGAACTCTTCCAACATACCGTCCCTCCACCGAGGGTAAAGACAATGCCTGCGACTGACATTCAGTCGTTCTTATCACCCTGGAACCTTTCCAGTGATTCTCCCCAGGATCGATTGATACCATCTCACTACAACTAGTGAGTAACCTAACATCCAATTAGATCTATCTCATGGATCCAAAATCCAGGATTTAGTAGGTATCATTTTGATCCTATATGGAGAATCCTTGTGATAAGCGGAGATTGACCGATCGTAGCATAGGAAACTCCTTCCCTATCAAGAGTATGTTATCCACGTACTCTACGAGGATCACCACCATACTCCCTACTATCTTTTTGTATATACAAGGTTCATCTACCATTTTGATGAAGTCAAACTCTTTGACTTCCACATCAAAACAGACGTTCCAACTCTGCGATGCCTGTTTTATCACATAAAACATCTTGCACACATTTCCGCTGCTCCCACTGTCTACGAAGCCCTCTGGCTGTGTACTTATAGACACTCTCTTCCAAATCATCATTTAGAAAATCTGTCATGACACCCAACCACCAGATATTGTAGTCATGGTATATAGCCGCGGCAAGTAGGATCTGGATGGACTTAAGCATAGCTTTGAAAGTCTCAACTTTTCCATGTACACCAAGTAATCTTCTCATGATATACTCGCTTCTGATGGGGATTTAACCCTTCAAATAAAGCAACCAAAGTCCATACTTTGTTGGTGTATAAGGATTCCATCTCAGATCGCTAAGCATCTAACCATTCTTACAGAGTCCCACTCCTCATGGCCAGCCCGAAACTAGTTGGGTCATCATCTCATGATGCAATACTCGCTCCCACTGTCATAGAGAAACCGAAGTATCTCTCAGGTGGGTGAGGAACCCTACTAGATCGGCGGAGAGGCTGAGGTTCGTTGGTTACTATTGAATCTTTTGGTTCTACAAAATTATCTGCTGTAGTTTGTATAGCTGGAACTCCTTCCAGTTCTACCTCATGACCACTAATTTCTTCACAAGAAATTCCCTTTCACAAAGGTGGCATGTTGAGAAATAAAACACTTTTGTTTCTCGGTTTGGTCGAAGATATTCCCTTGCGAATGCTTGGGATATCCAACAAACTTCTACAGAACTGACTTTGCCTCGAGCTTGTACGGATTTTGCTTTTAGACATAGGCCGGACAACCCCAAATCTTAACAAACTTAAGATATGGGCTCTTCCCTTTCCATATCACATATGAAGTGGTAGGCAACTGATTTGTTTTGAACCCTATTCAATAGGTATGCAGCTTTTCAAGTGCATAAGTCCCAAAAGGAAATAGGAAACTTAGTAGTACTCATCATAGAGCACACTATATCACATAGGGTGCTATTACTCCGCCCCGATACACCGACGTGCTATGGTGTATACGGAGGAGTAATGCTGAGAGAGAATCTCATTCTCCTTTAGAATAGTCCAGGAATTCCGTGCTTAAGTATTCTCCTCCTTGATCTCATCAAAGGACATAATACTTATACCCGTATTTTGGTTCTCTACTTCTAACTTACATTCTGTGAATATCTCAAAAGGTTCGGACTTGTGTTTCAACAGGAATATATGTCCGAATCTTGAGAGATAATCAGTGAATGTAATGAAGTACAAAGAACCGGTCTTGGCATGTGTAGACAGGAGACTTTTATACATCAGCATGTATCAATCCCAAGAGTTCACTAACTCTTTCTCTATTTCCAATAAACAGAGCTGTGGTCACCTTATTTTTGTGACATGACCGGCATGTTTCATAAGATGTAAATTTAAACTCATTTAAATATGCATCTAAATGTAACTTCAGCTAGCCGGGTCGCATTGATATGACCTAGTCTACATTACCTCAAGAAGGATTCGTTCATTTCTGAACTCTTCCTCTTGTGTGTGTTCTGTATACTAAGAACTGTGGTTTGATTTAGAACGTCAATGCTTTTAGATAACGTGCCTGAACCGATCAACTCTTGATATAGGAAATGTTCAAAATATTATCCAACAATAACAAATTATATCATTTCTTTATTAATAAAGAGACTGATATGATGTTGTATATCAGGTTCGGTATCTAATAACATTTGTTCAGAATCAATGTATTCTGGTAATACAGGGTGACAGTGACCAACAGACTTGGCTGCAACACTTGCACCGTTTTCTGTCTCATGAAACTTATCACCCGTTCTCAGTTCTCTACCTATCTGTAGCCCATGTAATAGATTACATATGCGGGATCCTGATCCGGTATCACATACCCAGGACATAAAGGATACTGAGAAACAGTTCTCTGTAATGAACACACCCGAAGATGATGCATCAGCATACACTTTCTTCGTTTGGGCGGCACGGGAAATCTGGTATTCCCCAATTTCCTGCTCTGTCTTATAACAATTATAAGTTGGAGCAGGACCAACATCCCCCAGCTCAGTATAACAAGCGGGTTCGGTCAATATATCCGTTTTATTATCTTGATTAAGGCGTGATATGGTCGCTACCTGGAGAGAGAGAGAAGAAAACACTCAGCGTATGCTCTTGCAGGATCTGATTGGTTATTATTTTATCTAATCAGGATGTCTCCCACTGTTTTAATCAAATCTTCCTTCAAACCCTAAAAGGAAAGACTAGCCGGGATTAATTACACGCTACAAGTTCGCCAATCTTTCAGCCAGGCCAGTGTCGGTACTTTGAGGGAGGTCCTCCGTGCTTTTGCACGAACCTAGTTAAAGTAAACCTCGTTTTCCCAGAGGCGTAACCCCGTTAACACCTTTCTAGACACCTACTTGATCGGCTAATTGTAAGGTGTAAAACTCTCCAAGGAGTAACTCTTACTCGCAGCGGGTATCGGGATCCAACTATCTCATAGAAGGTATGCAATCTCATTGCAAATTTCAACACTTGAAATTCCCAATAATATTTTGCCCCAAGCGATCTATGACCTTGACTGAGTCAACAAACCATAGACCGCAAGTAAAGTTCAACCCGTCATTTCCCGATTGAATTAAACCCACCCGCACGACCCTTGACTGAGTCAACAAGGCCGCACGACTACCCTAATCCAATCGCATCATATGCTTTGCAGATAAGCACTAATCAGGTACCGCACACTACGCCTTGACTGAGTCAACAAACGCAGCACGAATACTAAATACTACTTATCTGAAATGACGGAGGGCTACGATAGGGTTTTAAGAAAACCTTTTGCGCAATGAACTTTATATCGTTGTAGAATCGAGTGATTTTAAATGGAGTGTTTTTTAGGCTTTTCTAGTTTTGCTAAAGGGGTCACTCCCGGTGAAGGGATCGTCGGCCCTTTCCTCATCGAATAAGGTGCAGGGTATATCATATATACCACTATGCAAAAGCAAGAACTATAAAAGCAATCAAAAGACAAACCGAGTTTGTAGCATCTGCTAGTTTCACTAAAGAGGTCACTCCCGGTGAAGGGATCTCGGCTCTTTCCTTATCGAATAAGGTGCTGAATGTTCTACAAGGAACACCGCTATGCAAAGCAAGAACTAGAGCTACCAGTTTTTAAACAAGTTTCTACAACATCTTTAGGTTTCTTTTATTTCATTAATCTCATTATTGAAGTCCCATTTTATTATGCTTCACAAGTATCACATTTGAAACGAAATCTGCAATATAACATATATCTCATATATATAATATAAATATTCGTCTCAGGCAGTAATATGATCTCATCATAGAACATTGCAGCAGAAGAACATATATGAAATATTGGATATACTAGAACGTCCGTGTTTTCAGTACGAGCCTGTATAAAACACGGATTCCACGGTCGTGATGAATAGCCAAACCCACATCCCTAGACCCCTACGAGAGCGGCAAGTAACACTGCTAATTCTAGGGTTAGGAGACCCGGTCTCGACTCCTCGAGATGGTCTCCCACTGGACCATAGAACCCGGTTACTTGTGCTCCCCGTCTTGGGTCTACCTAATGCGGAAAAGTAAATAATATACAATGGTGACATCATCCTCAGCCCGGAAGTGCCCCAATAAAAGAATATTACATACAAATGAATTTTACATGAATGAAAAAGAAAAAACTCTCATCTCACATAAAACCCCCGGCTATTCAAAACACGACGATCCAATATAATATATCACAGCAACACATAATATCTCATATCATCAACGTAAGCAAGTATGCGTATACCGATTGTCGTTGATGTATAGCAACGAAACCGGCGATACACCACATACTACGCTTACGGTCACAGAAAAGAAAGTGTAAAACTACAACAGTTGGAATCCGCAACCTCTTTAGACATCGCATATATAACCAAATGAATTCCTTAGACATCGCATGCCTAACAATTATAAACCCTGCATTTTAGTCTCTTTATCGAAAACTCTTTTCAATGTCAAGTCGGGCAATTCAACAAGATTCCCGACATCCTGATCGAATGCTCGTCGCAAACTTTAGTAGACGGCCGCACCCCTAGATGCCGTCGACGAAGTGCACTAAGGAGGAACACTGCTACCGCGAGCACCGGAATGGATGCTTTCGGCGACGGGGTTCTCCTACAGTCACTTGGTCGGGGCTATAGGGCATGGCTATCTATTAAGTTTACTCGGTGAGTATCCGCGTATGCTACGTGATTGCGACGGACTTTTGATCACATCAAAATTCCGTGGCAACCGATCATCGAGACTAAACTGCTATGTTTATAACATTCAAATTAGTTATCTCATAACTACTTGTGGATTCCGAATATTGTATCACATTCCAGATAAATAGACAATGTCAAACTTTCCGATCGAATAATCAAACACCCAAGTTTTCCCAAATAGCTTAACACTTGAGCGGAGTTCAAAAATATCCATTACATGCCACAGTACCAATGGTCCAGCCGTAGAAGGGTCAAGCCAATGCCTCACATGTGGCACGCCGTACTGCCCCAAACCCTAAGGTTCAAAAGGCAGTTCAAGACGGTCACATAATCGAGTTAAGGTTTGTTGTCTTCTAGAGGGTCCATCGCGTTACTTGCACGACTTAGAATGTTCTTAAACAACGGAAAAATCCAACACTTGGAAATTTTCCGGGTCGGGAAAAAGTGAGTTATTGATATCCGGTCGAACTTTTTAACACGTTCTAAAATTATCCGGAAAAACAAAACAAAGTTAAAATATCCGATCGAATCATTAATTCTCCAATACAACCCAGAAAACTCAACACTTGAGTGAAAAATAAAAATTCCCTGAAGAATCAGCAAGTACCAACTGTTATTACTGTGCAGAAACTAACAATTAATCCCCAGATACGGCCGCGGAACCGCCGCCAATACCCTAGTTTGGCCGCGGTTCCGCGGTGCTTTGAGCGATTCAGTGTGTCGTTTTGCACACGTGTCCATAGAATTCCCTGCTGATTTTTTTAAGGATTTTTAATTTGGAAAAAATCACATTTTCAGAAAATTCCAGAGAAGGGTTCGGATTAGGGTTTCGTGTTTCGATCGGACTTTAAACTTCGCTTACACTTCGCCTAAAGCTCTAGCTTGGCTCTGATACCACTGTAGGGTTGCTAGATACGCGCACAAGGGTCAACGAAGCATCAACCATGCCCGATTAAAAAATTAACCGTGCCGAACAACCCGAAGCTGGATCTTTAAACTATGGTTTCGGCAATAACTAGCATGTTAAACATTTTAACACTAAGTGAGAGGGATTACAACCTTTGTAGATCCGGTCCTTCACTTCTTAAGCTCCGTGTTGAGGTCCCTTTGCTGCGATCATCGTGTTCTGGACTCTCGAGAGGCTTCACGAAGAGAATGATGCAACCTTTGCTTCCGATCTTCGATACAAAGATGATCTACCTTAAAGTTTCATTAACACAAGCTAACACTCATAATATGAAGTGAACACCCTCATCTAAATGGCAAGGATAGATGAGGATAATGAAGTAGGATTTTTGCTCTCATTTATAATCTTTTTCTCACTCACTTTCATCACAAAAGAAAGCTTTTTCATGAAGGAACTCAAGGAAGAAGAAGAAGAATGAATATGATCACTTAATCCTTTTGTGATGAACAATGAATTATTGTAGTGGTTACAAATCTAACCAAGGGTTAAGCATGAGAAGAGTTAACCCTTATAGAGAGTTAACTAGAGTTAATGGTTTGGATTGGGTTAACATAATATCTCACAAAAATATCAAGCAACCACAAAGTCAAAGCTTCATGAAGCTTCATGGAAGCTTCATGCAAAAGCTAACCCTAATCCAAACCCTAACCAAGTTTAAACCCTAATCCATTGTTAAATTTGTAACCTTAACATGTTACAATATTATATATCACATATACAATATATATTTTGTAACAATAGAAAATAATACAATTAACATATATCGCATATATATCAATGTAGTATCCCGTGAGAAAATGAATCTTTTAGTGAGCTAATATTAGTTAATGTAATTTAATATATCATATATATTATTATATATTAAATTATCGAATCAACACTTGATCCGATACTCCGGCTATTTCACAAATAACCGACTAATACGATGACCCGGCTATATCACATATACCCGGCCGATATCTCATATCGCGAGAATCCAATACGGTATCACATATCGCATTATCCTCAGTCCCGCACATATCACATATGTGCTCCTACTCCGTTTTGCCTGAGTCAAGAAACCTCTGTCTAGGACTCTAAAGAATCGTCAATACGCCGGCAGTAGGTGATGATCATATCAAACACCCACAAGCTGCAAGCGGTCAGCTAAACGTAACAGCTATCCAGGTATTGAGCGCTCAAAAGATCAACAAGCAAGCCTGTACATTCTCCTGTGAATCCAAACAGTAACACTCCCGTACAGTCCGGTCTCGTCGTCTGATATGTCGCATATCTCGCCTAGGGGTGGTAAACGTCAGACCCCAGTAGCTCGATAAGTCGTGTCGATATGATGTCTATAACAGTTCGAGAAACTACTGATAACACTTACCAGTAAATCTCAGCAACCCTGGCCAGGGATTTCCAGTTATAGCCAATCGAACACAGCGCAACATCAACTCCATATACCGGGAAAGACGAATCCCCTCCTATCGTTCATTGCCTCCATATGATTCGGGACTGTACCCAAAAGCCACCTTTTTGCACGCCTTCTTGGACGTGGTATGATGGAAATCAAAGCACAGTGGGAATCACACAAGACTCTATGACGATCTTGGGTCAACAGACTACTCTGTACCAGTGTCACCGGAGAACTGGCATCTGACGTCGGGTCAACAGACTACTCTGTACCAGTGTCACCGGAGAACTGGCATCTGACGTAAGGTATAATACCATCTGGGAGTTCTCGGCGAGTCCGTCCAGTGTACCCAGTCTCCACTGAGCACCCGTACACCATCCTTAATGTCAAACACCGATGGATATGGGATCATCCATCGCCCATCATATGGGTCAAGATGCGTATACGCTAGTCTACTCTGGTGTATCGATGCCCTGTCTCGATACACCCTCGACTAGGAACAGTTATAGGATGTACTCGTCGACTACCGTGTCCCCACTAGTATGATCTCATCATAGTCCCAGTAGTCGAGTACATATCCTAAGGGCTTTATCAACATGTAACATAGAGACAATATGAGTACATGTTAAGATAAAGTACAACCAGATAGCATACTATCATGTCGAGCAAGAAAGTCCTCCCTATATATGTCCTAGCATCCACTACAATATACATCGTATGTACAGTAATGGCCTCTAGGGCATACATATAACTAACAGCTCGCTTAACGCAGCATTCAGTTGTGCAATTTGGGCCTCAATTGTTTTGATGCTCTGATCATGTGAAACGTTGTGTTGTACCAAAGACTCAATGGTAGACTGGATGCTTGCTAAGGATTGTGTAGATTGTTTTAAAAACGCATCCAGACTTCGTTCTAGCGATAAAACCTTATCGTTATTCGGCTGAACAAAATTGTATTGAGGATAAGAGTTGTTGGGAACAAAATTGTTCATTTGGTTTGGGTAAGGTTGGGGTTGGAAAAGTTGCTGATATTGAGTTTGTTGAGGGGCTTGTTGTTGTAGAGGAGGTCTTTGAAAGTTGTTGTTGCCTTGGAATTGTTGTTGATTTTAATTCCATGCAAAATTTGGGTGGCTCTTCCAACCGGGATTGTAAGTTGAAGAGTAGGGATCATTTCATTGTCTTTGCTGAAAGACAGCATTGACTTGATCTTGTCCTTGAACAGGTGGATTGTAAGGACACTCTTCGGTAAGATGGGACGGATCCGAACAACAAGCGCAAACAGTGCGTGGGGGTAAAGCTGGTGCAGGAGAAGGTGATGAGATTTTGCTCTCAATTGCTTCAAGTTTTTTCATGAGTGCAGCCATTTCGGCCTTCATTGCAATCGACATATCAAGTTGATGTATGCCTACCCTAGACTGACCAGATGAAGTAGATGAAGTTGTCTTAGTTCTTTACCACTGAAGTGTTTGTTCAGAAAGATCGTCGAGAAATTGCCAAGCTTCCTCGCTTGATTTTGTAAGAAAGTGACCTTGACAAATGGTTTCCAACAACTGCTTAGTTGCTGGGTTCAGTCCTTCGTATAAAGTTTGGCAAAGTTGCCAATTCTCGATATCGTGATGAGGGCACTGAACAAGTAGGTTCTTAAATCTTTCAAAACATTTCCAAAAAGGTTCGGAAGGAAGCTGGGAAAATTGAATAATTTTATTGCGAATTCTCACGGTCTTGTGGTGTGGGTAAATTTTTTTTAGAAAAGCCTTAACAAACTCTTCCTAATTTTTTTATGGAGTGTGATGCTGTGCTGTATAACCATTTTTCATCTAGGTCACATAAAGTGAATGGAATGACACGTAGCCTTATAGCATCATCAAAAAGTTGTGTGGTCTTCATCATTGCGCAAACATTCTAGAATTTGTTAATGAAGATGTAGGCATCTTCGGATTCCAGCCCGTGAAATTTGGGCAACATATTGATGAAGTGGGGTTTAATTTCAAAGTTATCCCCATTAGCCGGTGGAAGTGAAAGACAAGTGGGAAGTGCGGTGCGGACGGGATAGAAAAGATCCTGGAGCGCGATTCGTTGGGGCGCTTCGACAGGAGGGTTTGGTGGGTTATTCGCACCTAGTGGGGGTGGAATCAATCCCGTAGGTAAGGGGTTGTTAGGATTGAATCCAGACATCTCCTTAAAAGATGATGAATTTGAAGATGAAGGTAAAGAAGTGGATGGAATTTCGACTTCGGAGTCAAAAGCGTCGTCAGTCGGCACTAACGAGACACGGACTAAACGGGCACTAGTGTCCCTAATCCAACTGGACATACACTAAAAAGGTGTAGTGTAGTAAAAAGGTAAAAACAAAAGGTGGGGGCAAGAAAACATGAATGAGAGGAAGTGGGTGCAAGTGGGGTGCAATGGATTTCAAGCGACAAAATGGCAAGTTTTTGTAAAATTTTGTGTTGTGTTTTTTTTATAAGGATTTTTGCAAAAAGATTTTTATAAGGAGCTTAGACACACTTTCAAGCAATCACAATATGCACAATCATGCCGAGAGCTGGGGTCTCCTAAGTCAACTAGACTGCTCCTAACTGTTCCAAAGGGCAAGTTGTGAGACCCTCAAATCGCCTCTTCACCGCCAATTGTGGCCAGGTAAGCACAAGTAAAGAAATGAGAGATCCGCTCACGAATCACCGTGAGACGGGCCTTTTAAAATTACCTTTCCTACTTGTCTAGCCTAGGCACCACAAAGTCTGGTTTAGATAAACGACCGATGCCAACAACTTTTCCTTTGTCTTAATAAGCACGACAGTCCTTATAAGCTAAGTCTAATTTTTTCTAATTAACTCGAAGGTTGATGCGAATGTTTTTTGTGATTTTTGGGGTCCTAGGAAGGGTAATGAAATCCCCACCCAATCTGGATTGGTGTTATAGCCCCTTAAAAGTCAGTTTTAAAAATGCAAAGAAGTAAACACACAAAACACTTGCCAAATTTTTTTTTCTTTTATTGCGGCTAAAAGAATCCTGCACAAGATCAAGTTATTAGAGAAGGGGGAGAAGTTTTTGCGCAAAGAACCCTGCAGGAAAATTTTTCAGAGGACTACAGAGGGCAGCAGAGGGGAAAAGAGTGCTTACAGAGAAGTTTTGGCTTGCTGACGTCAGCAAGCCGCGACGGAAGCGCGGTCAAAAGCACGCTCCTGCGGCGGTTCCGCGGTCAACAAGATGGATCAGCCCTCTAAAATTCTTTTGTTTGTCTGTTGTGGTTCTCCTTTGTTTGTTCAGATCTTCTATTTTCTGTTTTGTTCGCTGGATTTTTCCAGATCTGAATCTGTTCGTCTTTCCGATCCTGCACAATTCACACGAAAACCCTTCAAAAAATAACAAGATGATAAATATTTTTTGTTTTTATACTTTTCAGTTTTTATGATTTTTTTAATTTTTAATTAACCCGAAATTAGAAAAAGAAAATAACTACGCCATCCCCGGCAACGACTCCATTTGATTGTGGAGATTTTGTGCTTATGTGCGTTTTGAAATCAAAGAATTAACCGCAATCAAGAATGGTGTCACTTGGTAGCTAGCCGGTTGAGTACGGGTCGGTCCACGGGGAAAACGTGTATTTTCTAGTTGTTCTAACGAGTCAATTCCTATTTCTGGTAGGTTTTGATTTTCTATACAAACTGAGGTTTAAATTGATTTGGATTAAAACCTTGCTAGGGTGAGAATTAGGTTAGTTTGGAAAGTCAATTATTCTCACCGCTTTCTTTGCCCTAATTAAGAATTTTAGGTGTTAAGGTAATAATCAACAAAGGGGATTAGCACGATCGGGAAGAAACTAGGTTTCTTCCCTTTTGGGCCTTGTCCGTCCTTTCTTAATTCTTAGCCCAAACCTCTATGGAAATCAGTCACAACTGGTCTTTAACTAGGGAATCACCGCTACCTTGTGGGGTAGGGTGCCGTAGTGAGTGGTGTGTGGTGTTTGCATAGAGCCCTTATTTTAAAATATTGAGCGGGCAAGAAAGGGGTGAGAGATTTTCATCTCTCAAACCTTCCAGATCCTAACCCTAACAAGTGAGGAACTACTCACTCATTAGGGAATTAACAAAGGAATTCATTATAACTACGGCAGATAAAAAATTGCAGATAAATAACTAGGGCAGAAAAGAAAATCAAGATAAGAAAACTTACTTTATTGATGCACTCTTTTACAATTACAATGAATGGAAATTTTAAACTAGGAATTAAAAAGAGCCATGCCTAAGTAGGCTCTAGGGTTTCCTATTTATAGATAAATAAAACCCTAGGGTTTACATCTGATCCATATCTAAAATTACAAAACTACCATGAGAAGCCTGGTCAACGCACCGACACCCACCGACAACATGCGCCGACACGTGTACATAACGGTCGCGGATCCGCGGCCATAAGCCTTGTTTGGCCGATGATCCACGGCTATATGAAGGGTGTTCAGTCTCAAAACTTCAGGGCTGCTTCCTGTTGCATTTTACTTCTGGTTTCTTCACTTGGTTTCTCAGAATATCTTCTAGTTTCTTCCAGATTTCTACAGTGCAGAATGTTGTGGACTTTTACCGTTCGCTTCGTGTTGAAGCCTTGAATCTTTGTACTGCCCTTGTACTTTGTGCAATAGAACTGTTCATTGATCTTCATTTGTTCCTTAAACTGTAGGCAGCATGATAAAGATTCTTTTATTTGTTGGTCGTAGTCTCACTTTTGTAGCGTCTTTTCATCATTTTCACAGTATTGTTCCGAGAACCTGTAAGCTGCAACTATTCAGCAAACATGGATCAAAAGCACCTATTTATTTGCAATATGATTAAGAATGAGGAATATAATAATGCAAAATTCTGATATGAACAACGACCAGGTGAGGATTATGATGAAACCTTTTCTCCAGTGGCTATGCTTAAGTCCATCCGGATCCTGCTTGCCATTGCTGCATACCATGACTATGAAATCTGGCAAATGGATGATAAGACCGTCTTTCTAAAAGGTGATTTAGAAGAGTGCATGTACATGACTCAGCCAGAGGGCTTCGTAGACAGTGGGAGCAGCGGGAAGGTGTGCAAGCTGCTTAAATCCATCTACGGGTTGAAGCAGGTATCGCGGAGTTGGAACATCTGTTTTGATGTGGTAGTCAAAGAGTTTGACTTCATCAAAAACATAGATGAACCTTGTATATACAAGAAGGTGGCAGAGAGTAAGATTGTCTTCCTCGTATTGTACGTGGATGACAAACTCTTGATAGGAAATGATGTTCCTATGCTGCACTCGATTAAGCTCTTCTTATCACAAAGATTTTCAATGAAAGATCAAGGTGATGCCTCCTACATCTTGGGGATTAAGATCTATAGAGATAGATCTAAACGGATACTGGGATTATCCCAATCCAGGTACATTGACACCATACTGAAGAGGTTTAGTATGGAAGAATCCAAGCGTGAGAATTTACCCACGATCACAGGACTTACTCTCTCCAAAGAGATGTCTCCTAAGACTGATTTGGAGAGAGCTCGCATGCAAGGGATACTTTATGCTTCGGCGGTAGGCTTTATCATGTACGCGATGTTATTTACCAGACCCAGTATAGCATACTCACTAAGTGTAGTGAGTAGGTATCTAGCAGATCCAGGAGAAATTCACTGGACAGCAGTGAAGAACATTCTCAAGTACTTGAGAAAGACTAAAGAGATGTTCTTGGTGTATGGTAATGGTGTACTCCAAGTGGAGTCCTTTACCTATTCGAGCTTCCAGAGTGATAAGGACGACTCTAAGTCGGTCTCGGGATTTGTCTTTACCCTCAATGGAGGGGCGGTTTTTTGGAAGAGTTCTAAGAAGGAAACCGTGGCAGACGCGACGATGGAGGCTGAATATATCGCTGCCAACGATGCTGCCAAAGAGGCTGTCTGGATGAAGAAGTTCATAACTGAACTTGGAGTGGTTCCGTCCATTGAGCATCCAATACCTTTGTATTGCAATAACAATAGAGCAGTGGCATTGGCCAAGGAACCCAGGTCCCATCAGCGATCCAGGCATATTCTGAGGCGGTATCACCTGATCCGGGAGATAGTTGATCGCTACGAGATCGAGGTCAAGAGAGTTGACACGAAGGACAACACGGCAGATCCACTCACAAAGGTCATACCCCAGATACAATTTGAGAGACTCTTCGGGATGTTGGGTATGAGATACTACAACAACTGGCCTTAGTGCAAGTGGGAGATTGTTAGTTATATGTATGCCCTAGAGGCCATTATTGTACATGTGATGTATATTATAATGGATGCTTGGATATATATAGAGAGGACTTTCTTGCTCAACATGATAGTATGCTATCTGTTTGCTCTTTGTCTTAACATGTTGACTTGTATAAGTAGTATTATCTTGCTCTCACATGTTGATAAAGCCCTTAGGATGTGTACTTGACTACCAGGACTATGATGGAGATCATACTAGTGGGGCCTAGGGTAGTCCACAAGTACACCCTATAATTGTTCCTAGTCGAGGGTTCGATAAGAGACAAGGCATCGATATTCCAGAGTTGACTAGTGTTCATACCAGAATATTGCATTTAATACCGCCCATTCTTATACTCGTTTGTTTCTAGGCAGGTGCTTCTAATCCGTGTTTGGTACATATTTACAGGCTACAGGTTCCTATTCCAAAATAACGCAAATGATACAAAATCTCCACTGTTACGCCAAAATCCAGAACATCTGTTGCCAACAGATAAAAGCCGGGTTTCGGTCATCCGTATCCGTCTAGTACCGCTTACCAGTTCCAGAGACAAGACAAATGACAGTGGTCATTCGTGTCTCGGACAAGCACAGAGCACAAGAAGGGCAGCACAAAACTCAATGTGTGCGCGGAGCTCGAGGGAGATAAGGTCAAAAGAATTGTTTTTGAAGCCATTTTGGATTGTTGCAGATCTGAAGATATTGTGGAAGCAATTTGCAATTTGGAACATGTAGAACAACTGAACATAGCAACATAAGAAACCCCAGAAAAAACGACAACTTAACTCCTCCAAATGGTCGCGGATCCACAGCCAATATGGCCATTATGCGGCGGATCCGCGTCCTAATTGACTCAGTGTCAACTCAGATTTTTGGAGTAGTTTGGTAACTTTGTATGGGCTTAGAATCTTGCCGTAGGGTTTCAGCACTCAGCCTATAAATAGCCCAGTATTGTGCCAAGCCAAGCATGCTTCTTTTTGTTAGGATTTAGTTTAGCTTTAGTTCTTCTTCTTCTTCTTCTTCTTCTTCTTCTTCATGTATTCTCCATTAAAATGTAGTGAGAGCATTGAGTGGATGATGAAATGAAGATGAGGGTTTGTTATTTTTTAACTTGTATCTTTTAATTCTTGCATTGTCTTTTAATTCTAGTGTAACTTTTATAATTATTGTTAAGTAGTTGTTGTTATTTCTTACCCATTTCTTTTCTTCTCTTATCCGTATTATTTTCAAACCGTGATACTCGACGTAGTTCCTTGCTTAGGTGAGGACCCAAGTAGTTAGCTTGCATCATTTGTAAAACCGTTTTTTCCTTTTCCTTATTTTCTTCCTTCTTGTTTTGTTTTATTTTCTTTTATAATGTGTGAATAATTCCACACTTTTTAAGGCTAAGGAAGGTGGTATGAGAGACAGAAAAATCCCTTGTGTTTCTCTTCGCCAAACATCTTGAAACGAACCCCGACCAAACAAACGCAACCCCCTCACTTAGGCGCGCTATACGTGACATATAGCCGCGACCTAAGTCGAGAAGTCCTTTAAGCGCACTACAACGTGACATGTAGTTGTGACTTAATTGGATACATGGTTGTGGGTGTTTGGCCGAGGGTTGGGATAAGCGTATTTAGCGGACGAACAAGGGGCACTAGGAATGGATTTAGCGTTGGAAAGCTCGCTTAAACTCGCAAATACGATTCCTATGTCCTCCAAATCCCCGCTATTTTCGATTATCCCAACATCGTTTTAAGAATGGCAATAGATAAGCACAAGACTAATCCTAACTCTACTAACCAAGCTTAACCTTAACAAGCTTACTTGAACATAAATACGAACACTTAGGATAGATTTGAACATAAACATATACATTTTTTATTGACTCGTCTAAGATAAGAATGGACATACTACTATCTCCCTGCGGACGACTCGTGCTCAACCGGCTAGCTGCAAAGCGACACCGTCTTGATTACGGTAACTAAAATTCTATCAATCAAATGGCGCCGTTGCCGGGGAGACGGTAATGTATTTTCTTTCTTGTTAATCGAGTAAATATTCTTTTTGTATATATATAAAATTATAAATATAAATATAAAATAAAATCTTTTTGTTATTTTTGATATTCTTTGTGTGCAAGTGTGCAGGCTATCTGGAGCAAGTACAGTAATTAAAAAAGAAAACAGAGCATTTTTATTTAGACTAGAGAACAAGGGGGATCCGGGAACCAATTTTCAGGCCCCATATCCAAAGTTTGACTGCGGAACCGCGGTCAAAGCTTGGTAGTCGCGGTGGTTGCACGGCAACTTTGAGGCTTCTGAGCCCCAAGGTTTTTCCACCTCTTCTCTTTCTTCTAATATTCTCTGTGAATTCCACTATACTGTATTTTATGTAGCTTTCTTTGCACAGATTGCGCCACCTCCAAAAATAATTTTTTGTTGTTTTAGATTCTGTTTGTTTACGTACTTTGCATGTAATAATACGGACTTTAAGGGGCTATAACACAAATTCAGATTGGGTGGGGATTTCATCACCCTTCCTAAGACCCCACAAATCACAAAAAACATATGCATCACCTTGAGTTAATAAAAAATATCTAGACCAAACTTAAAAGGACTGTCGCGCTCATTTAGGAAAAGTGAAGGTTGCGGGGAATCGGTCGTTTATCTAAACTTGACTTTGTGGTGCCTAGGATAGACAAGTGAGGAGGTAATTTTAAAAGGCCCGTCTCACGGTGATTCGTGAGCGGAACCCTTCTTACCTCACTTGTGCTTACCTGGCCACAATTGGCAGTGAAGAGGCGATTCGAGGGTTATCCTGCAACTTGTCGCTTGGAAGTCTAGGAGCGGTCTAGTTGGACTTTGAAGACCCTAGCTCTAGGTGATTGTTTGTGCATATTGTGATTGTGCTTATGTATAGTTTAGTCCCAAAATTCCGTATTCTTTCAAAAACCAAACAAACAATTTTCAAAACTCCAAAAACAAACGTTTTTTTTAAAAAAAATTAAAAAAAAATAAAAATTACGGACTTCATATATTTCCCTCCCTCCCTACCTTTTCACTCTTCTAACATGGGTACCCCACCTTGCAAAACTCTTGCTGAACTTTGGTACCCACAACCAGACATTACTTCTTATGGTTCTTGCTTTGGTCGAACTTCGAACAATCCCTCCATGCCTAAACTTTCTTTGAAAGATCGGATAGACGCATCTAGGACAAACAACTAGACTCCGCAATCCACTTTGTATCAACCATTTCAACCTTCCCCACCTTATTATGTTGATACCCATTTTTCGAGTCCTGTTGTAACTCCAAGACCTATGTCTCTTGCTGAACATATTGAACAATCTCGTAATCGATCTTTCACTCCTTTCACCACTGCGAATTCTTTGGATCAACAATTCCATTCACCTTCTTATCCGTATGTTGATCCTACCCCTGTCCAACCATTCAAATCCCATCCATCCTACCCAACTTTTGTACCTTCTCTAGACATAGCTTCTGAACAGCCATTTGGGAGTTTCCAGTATCAAAACAACTTTGAATCTTTTACTGAAAACCCTTCACAATCCATGTCTAGTCTGGAACAGTCATTGGAAGACTTTCGGGTAGCGTCGTACCAAAAGATGATGGATCTGAATGCGTCTATGGTTGCCCTGATACAACCTAGTGACCCGGCAGCTAGTTTCCAACTAGCTCCACATTTTCCAATGTATGATGAGGCGGTAGGATAGGTTGAGAATTTGAGTAGAGAAATTGAGCTGTACACCCTTCCAAATCAAACCTACCCGTCCCAAATTGAATCCTACAACTCCGGTTTTGAATGTTTATCGATTGTCCCAAATGAATCACAAATAGCCGATAGAATGTTTGACGAGTTGTGCAACTTTATAGTGTTTGATTTACCAGATTGTAAAGGATCCTGTCGAGTGAAACCAATCCCAAACCTTTTGACCTCTACACATCCATCTTAGAACCTGAATTGATTAATATCCATGCTTTTGATGAGGTGGCTGAAAATATTGATTTGCACTTGATTAAGGATATCAACGCTGAGAATATTTCGGATGATGGACCCATAGCTTTGGCTAAGTTTTTCTCTCCAATTTATCATCCCGAGTCATTAACTGTTTTTCCAGAACTCCATATGCGTCTGGATTTTGATGATAAATGCATGGATAAGCTAAATTTTGAGGAGACTCTTGAGGATAGTTTTGAGGACGAACTAGTTATATTTGATGAGTCGGATTTTCCAATTCATCATGTCCCTTCCACTGACTGTGTACACCCTCCTGAACCCTTACCTGATACCCTTCCTCAATCACTCCCCTCCATCCTTACCATCGTTCAGACCTTGCAAGACACCGTTTTATTTTAATTTCGTATGTATGGTTTACCAAGTTCGGCGTACTCATGTGTTCTCATGAATCTTGAAGGATTTGACCCCATTTCTCGACGGGTTAATAGATTAGCACAAACGCTTTTTACACATCGGTCATCACAAATTGTGCTAATTTATTCACTCCATTTTCACCCTCAGGTTCGTACTCTATTTCTTTTCCCCTTCCGCCATTCTTCTTCTCATTTACCGAGACCGTATACCACCTCTATTCACATACGGTCTCACGTATTCTCCATTTCTTTCCTTTCCATATTCTTTCACTAACCACACCATTATAACGATAAAATTTTTGAATGGTTGGTGCTAACATTTGGCATGTGTAAGGCTTGTATAGATTAATATTGTTCTCTCCCCCCTAACTCTGAACTTCAACGCTTGAACTGTGGCAACACCGTTTCACTTAAGTTTGTGGGGACCTTTTTTGTGTATATATTTGTTGTTTGCTTTTTCTTTTGTAAAAAAAAAACAAAAAAAACAGGAGAGCGCCAACAATTTTGACCCTCTTGGTGTAGCCTGACAGTGAGGGCACTATCAAGTTTAAGTTTGGGGGTGTGCTCGGTAAGCTTTTTTTCCTTCGCAATCATTTGTATATTTTGCATTTGCATACATATTTAAAAACCCACAAAAATCGAAAATTTTTCCAAAAAAATAAAAACTTTGTCATCAAGTTAGCTAATAGGGTAACTTAGATTCTTATTCCGAAAGTTTAGTTGATATGTTAGAGATAACTAAATCCTAGGCTTAGAAATTGAAAACCCTAAAAATAACCCTCCTTCTGTTTAACCTTACGTCCTTATAGTTTTTTTTGAGAAATAGATAATCTTGAGTTCAGTTCTTGAGTTAAGTCAAGATGAAAGGAAATTATTGAAGCTTTACGAAAAGATAAGTCTGAAAAATAGTTTCTATTCTTGAGTTCAAATTTAGAAAGTATATACCCTACAACTGTACATACACTCACCTTGAAACTTAGGATAGTAGAGGATATCTAGAAATACTCTTGCCTGAAAACCTAGTATGAAAGAAAAAAACGGTATTTAAAGCTAACCACCAAAAGACCATCATTGAAAAAAAAATATATCCGGTCTTGAAAAAGAAAAATAAAGAAAAGAAAAATAAATAAATAAAGTCAAGACCTGGAAACTGCTATTTACGTTTTAAGCTCACACATTCAGTAATCGACCGTTAGTACCTCAAGAAGCATTAATAGTCGCATGAAAGATGTGTGAGCAAAACCGTCCATCATTAAATGAAAATAAGTAATATTAGGCATTAAGGCAAGGGTACTATAGCTTGAACTAAATTCTTGAGTGTAGGGGTGAAAAATTACACACGTAGGGGTATACGATTGATGTTTGGAGGAAAAATAGGAATAAAGAATAAGACTTATGTTTTCCGTAAAGATGATAAAAATTCATGATTGGAGACCACACTTTAGAAGGAAAACTCAAGAGAAACCGAGATCTTTCTAAACTGTAAAACATATAGGATCTGGGGTTGAATAAATAGGAGGTGTGAAACATAAGCGTCGGATATTTCTAATTTAGGATGATAGAGTTTCTGACTTAGATGCTAAACCGTAGGAGTAGAATCGATATTAACTTATGAAACTAGCTTGACGGGATTTTATGGATGGTATCCGCTGAAAACCCTCAGGAGACAACACTCCTACCACTAGGGAAACCTAGAGGTTTAACGGCTTGTTGCACAAGCTCAGTGCAATTGCGTTCCCTGCAAAAGTGAGGTTAGGAATTTTTGTGAATAATTGGTTTTGCTCGGGACGAGCAAAAGTTAAGTTTGAGGGTATTTGTTTATACCAGAATATTACATTTAATACCGCCCATTCTTATGCTCGTTTGTTTATAGGCAGGTGCTTTTAATCCGTGTTTGCAACATATTTACAGGCTACAGGTTCCTAGTAAAAAATAACGCAAATGATACAAAATCTCCACTGTTATGCCAAAATCCAGAACATCTGTTGCCAACAGATAAAAGCCGGGTTCCGGTCATCCATATCTGTTCAGTTCCGCTTACCAGTTTCAGAGACAAGACAAATGACAGTGGTCATTCGTGTCTCGGACAAGCACAGAGCACGAGAATGGCAGCATAAAACTTAATGGGTGTGCGGAGCTCGAGGGAGATAAGGTCAAAAGAATGTTAGTTATGTATATGCCCTAGAGGCCATTGTTGTACATATGATGTATATTATAATGGATGTTTGGTTATATATAGAGATGACTTTCTTGCTCGTCATGATAGTATGCTATTTGGTTTCACTTTATCTTAACATATTGACTTGTATTGGTTTACTGTTTTACTCTCACATGTTGATAAAGCCCTTAGGACCTGTACTCGACTACTGGGACTATGATGAGATCATACTAGTGGGGCCGCGGTAGTCGATGAGTACATCCTATAACTGTTCCTAGTCGAGGGTATATCGAGACAGGGCATCGATACATCAGAGTAGACTAGCGTATACGCATCTTGACCCATATGATGGGCGATGGATGATCCCATATCCATCGGTGTTAGACATCAGAGATGGTGTACGGGTGCTCAGTGGAGACTGGGTACACTAGACGGACTCGCCGAGAACTCCCAGATGGTGTTATACCACACGTCAGATGGCAGTTCTCCGGTGACACTGGTACAGGGTAGTCTGTAGACCCGAGATCGTCATAGAGTCTTGTGTGATTCCCACTGTGCTTTGATTTCCACCTTACCACGTCCAAGAGGGCATGCAAAACGGTGGCTTTTGGGTACAGTCCCGAAACACATGGAGGCAATGAGCGATAGGAGGGGATTCGTCTCTCCCGGTATAGGGAGTTGATGTTGTGCTGTGTTCGATTGGCTATAACTGGAAGTCCCTGGCCAGGGCTGATATAGAGATTTACTGGTAAGTGTTACTAGTAGTTTCTCGACCCGTTATGAGCCACACATCGACACGACTTATCGGTTACTGGGGTCTGATGTATACCACCCCTAGACTTGATATGCGACATATCAGACGAACAGACCGGACTGTACGGGAGTGTTACTGATTGGATTCACAGGAGAACGCACAGGCTAGCTTGTTGATCTTCTGATCGCTCAATACCTGGGTGGCTGTTACATTTAGCTGACCGCTTGCAGCTTGTGGGTGTTTGATATGATCATCACCTGCTACCGGCGTATTGACGATTCTTTAGAGTCCTACACAGAGGTTTCTTGGCTCAGGCGAAACGGAGTAGAGGCACATATGTGATATGTGCAGGACCGAGAATGATGCGATATGGGATACCGTATTATATTCTCGCGATATTTAGTTATGAACCGGGTCATCAGATCAAGTGTTGATTCGATAAATCGGTACATGATATATTAGTCGGTAATATTCGATATAGCCGGATCGTCGGATCAAGTTTTGATTCGATGATTTAATGTATAATAATATATATGATATATTATTACATTATCTAATATTGGCTCGCTTTATTATTTCATTTTCTCACTGGATGATACATTGATATATATGCGATATATGTTAATTGTATTATTTTCTTTTGTTGCAAATATATAATATATATGTGATATATATTATTGTGACATGATATGATTAATTGTTAAACATGTTTAAGGATGATTAATTGAGGTTAGGGTTTGATTAGGGTTAGTAGCTTCATGCACCTTCTAGAAGCAACTTCTTTTGTCTTGGTTAAGATATTTGTTGATGACACATTTTAACCCAACCAAACCCTAACTCTAGTTGTTTCTCTACACATTATTAGACACTCATCCTTGACCATGGTTAATACTTCAATCATATACTTTTATTTCTATTCATCACAAAAGGATTTATCATTATCTTTTCCATTATCATCTTCTTCTCTCTTGAAGAAAGCTTGCTAGTTTTTCTTTATGTGATGAAATAATATGAGAAAATGATTTAAAAAGAAAGCAAAAATACTACTCTCTCATCCTCATCTCATCTAGCCCATGAGATTAGTGTGTTCATCTCTTTAGAGTGAGAAAGCTTGAGTCGTTGCAACTTCGAGGTAGATCATCGGAGATTTGGAATACTTCGAGCTAGCATGGATCGTTCGAGTCGTGGAGCCTCTCATGAGTCCGGGAGATCGTGGATCGCGGCAAATGGACTTCTACTCGGAGCTTGTGAAGTGAAAGAGCGGACTACAAAGGTTGTAATCCCTCACACTTAGATAAAAGTTATCTTCTTGCATGTTAAACCCTAATAATCTAGCAAAGATCCCGGCTTTGGGTTGTTCGGCACGTCTAAATTTTTATCCGGGCATGTTTGATGCCTTTTGAACCTTCACAAGAGTGCCTAGGAACCCTACAAAGAATTGTTTTTGAAGCCATTTTGGACTGTTGCAGATCTGAAGATATTGTTGAAGCAATTTGCAATTTGGAACATCTAGAACAACTGAACATAGCAACTGTAACTCTTTGAAAATCGTTTAGGTAGTTTTTCGATAATCGGTAAAATAATCGGTATTTCCGTAAAAAGTGAAAATAATTATTTTTCAATTTAGGCCTAATTATACAAAATTTAGATAAGAATTACTAGATATTGGTTAATTATTTGTCACTTATAAATTTCTAGTAATTTAATTTTTTTTCCTAAATTAACTATTTTTAATATTATTTTATGTTTTTAAATATATATTAAATTAGTGATAAATACAAATTTGAATGGGTGAATTACATACTTAGGAACCATTACAAACTAAAACCTAGTGTTAACATAAATTTTATCAAGACATTCCAAGATTTGTGGTTTTATGGTAAAAAAAAATGAATTAAAATGAAATTTTAATTAGAAATTGATGTGATATGCATTTATTGCACTTAAGAGATACTTTCTTCATAGAATTTTCTACACACTCACACACACTTCCTCCTCTCCCCCTTGGTCGAGAGCCAATTTCTGCAGCTCCCCAATTTTTCCCATTTCTTTTTGCTTCAAATTTCATGTCAAAATCCATTAAAAATCCACAAATTTCTTCACAAATTCAAAGCAAATTCTTATTCTATCTCTTCTCAAGCCCAATTTAGTTTAAAACATGGAGAAAAGAGGCATCTTTGGAGGCTAAGTGCAAGCTAGGGTTCAAACTTGAGAGGTAAAATGCTAACCTAATGGTTAATTTGTAGTTTAAATATGCTAAAATAGAACTTTGAAGTGTTAATTCGATAGTAATTGCTTGTTTATGAAATTCAAGAAAAGGGGTTTGATTTTGGTATTAGGGTTTGAAGCATTTCAAATAGGTTGAATTAAGTGTAGTGGCTAGCTAGTTGTGTGGTTGGATGATTATGCTAGATTGTGGTCATTTTGTCGTTAATCCGCGATGTTTGCACCAAATTTGGAATTTTTGTGCTTACTAGGTTTTGGATATAATTAGGTGGTGAATTAATTTTGATATCTTGACTATATTATTAGCATCTCCTACGACATTTAGGGTGTGTGAATGCGAAATTGGTTTGATCGGGTTTTAGTTTTGACGGTTGTTTCGAACGACGATTCTAGTTAAGGTTAAAGTGATTGTCGTGTGTATTCCATGCAGCAAGTGCACGTTGTGCCTAACTTGTGAGCGTTGATTCTTTTATTTTGTGACCTTGCGTCGTTTCAGAAATATGTAATCTTATGTTTTGTGTTGTGCAATTTTAGAAGGTTGCGGAAATATCGCACGCGGCGCGCAAAGGCAAAGCTGTGGTTGGATCAGATTAGCGAGGCGTCCGGGTGAGTAGATGTACACATCTATGGGGGGATCATCTGGATGGTGCGAGGCGCCCGACATTTAGGGTTCCTAGTAGTAGTTGCATTCATAAGCATAGCTTTCTAGTTATTCATCTGCTGGCATCGCATGGTTATCTATATACACATGCGTAATATCACCTTTTAGGATACTAGCACCATTACCATTGGCTCATGATGCACGCGCACTATTCATGCGAACACACACACGTATTTGGTAATTGCCATGCCACGAGCACTTTAGAACTTGCTTAGTTCAAAACTAAATACTCGCATCATACATGATATATTGGATTGCAATCATATATACCTCACTTTATTATCATTTTTACATAGATTCCTAGCTGTAAATCATATTGCATACCTTTGATATCATAAGCATTTATCATATACAACATGTTAGGTATTATGATTTTTTTGAGGATTTCAGTATCGATGAGATTTCTGGATTTTGGGGGAAAACTGTAAGAATTTAATAAAAGCTTATTATCATTTTTTTAAAAACAAAGTTGCGGTTTTCTCGTGATGTATGTGTCGTTCACCATGAGTTTTCATGTTTTCTGTTGGATTTCGAGACCCGATTCGAGGAGTGGATGAACCTTCATGGGTATATGGTGGGCCCAGTATGGTACCCCGGGACAAGAATCTCGAGTTGTAGACGATGAGCCTGGCAGGGGAAGACTACCTACCGGTGATGTCTGGCGCGGCGGATAGCCGGAGGATACCGACCGTTGTCGTGAGATTGGATGATATGGGTCGATCCGGACTGACGGAGCCCGAGGTATTGAGACATTAACATGGTGATACATTGAGGAAGATTTATATCCATATTCTGTGTCGATGAATGACACGATTTTTGGATGATTTCATTTATGATACCTTAGCTATTTTACAGACATTTTTTTTCTAAGTTAAAAATGCAGATATCATAGTACTAAACACTTAAAGATTTCGTATTGATTTTGCATCCATGTGTATACATATTAGTAGCATCGCATCATATCTAGATGTGCAGGTTGTGACGCATTTGCGTGCATTCTTACGATAGCCTTATTAGATGTTACTTACTACTCACGAGCTGGCAACTCACCCCCGTTGTGCCACTGTGTCTTGCAAGTCGGACCCGTTAGCCTTGCAGCGGCGGGTGTATCTTTTCATTGGCTTCTTTTGTTCGGACTCGCGACATTGCTCATAGGTGGGTTGTGAGGACACTTTTGTACTATCATTGTATCTAGTATTCTCCATCTACCACTTCTTCTATTGTATATGCGACCTAGTGATGAGACCGAGAGATTTGTGTATATGTTGTTTTTGTGGGGTCGAGCTCACTTAAGCCGACTTTATGTTTTTCTTATATTTGCGTTCTTTATGCTTATTTGCTTGATGTTATATATATATTGCATGTGGTTGTGATCCGCCTTGGGCGAGGAGCTAGCTCCCGCTTGGGGATGCCATTATATCATTACAGGTTTATATATTCTTGTTGTACCCGTTTTGGGGCCAGTATTTACAAAGGAGACTCTACCGAAATTTTTGGTAAATTATGACAATTTTTAAAAAGGGGGTTAATGTAGCTTAATTGGTTTAAAATCGTTTTCCTAAAATTTTTCCTTCACTCTTGTTGATTTTGGTTTAGATTTTCTGGGCTTTGGCTGACTCAGGTTACGTTACGTCTTGAGACGTCTCGTAATCTATGTATCAGTCATGTTCCGTACCTTCGGGTCGTGAAAAGGTTGGTATCAGAGCTATAGGTTTTACCTTTCTGAGTATAGGACGACCCTTGGTAGATGGAGTAGGTGACTTAAGCAGAGTGGCGTAGCGTGTGTATGTTCTGCGGCATACTTACGATACGGTACTCTGCCTAAGTGATCTTAGGACATAATTGCTCAAATTTCATTTCTTGATTCCATTCATCCCTTGATTCAATTGCAATGTTCTTATCGCTCATGTTTTTTATTCCAGCTTCGATGCCGCCAAAGACTACGAGGGCCCAGAGGGCTACCGCTAGGGATGAGATTCGAGCGGGCTCGTCTGAGACGAGGATCGAGCGAGATGATACGCCTACCCCTCAGGGTCAGATTGATCCGCTTTCTCCAGACCGTATTGCCAGATTAGAGGCCGGTATGCAGGAGTTACTACAGATGATGGGATCTTTAGTTGAGGCCAGTCGGGCACAGAGATCTGAGGACGTTCCTTCCACCGCACAGACTACGATTGTACCTGCTGCCCAGACTGTTGTTCCTGCTACTACTGCGACTATCCCTGTATAATTACAGGAGTTTATGAGGCTGAGACCTCCTGCCTTTACCGGCACGGATGTGACAGAGGACCCGCAGGCATTTCTCAATAGGATGGCTAGGATTTGCCATTCGTTGAGGTGTTCTGATGATAGATGGGTGGTGTTTGCGAGTTTTTGTCTGGAGGGCCTTGCTCAGACATGGTACGATTCAGTAGAGAGAGGCCGAGCTGCAGGTCTATCTCCTATGACTTAGGATGAGTTCACAGCTGCATTTCTTGCCCGTTTTCTTCCGGAGAGTGTCCGAGATGCTCGAGCCCGTAGTTTTAAGTCTTTGCGCAAGACTCCTGGGATGACAGTGTCCGACTATGATATACAGTTTACTCAGTTGTCCCGATATGCTCCGTACCTAGTAGACACTGAAGAGAAGAGGATAAAAAGGTTTGTGTGAGGCTTGACACACAGTTATTCCTTACCATCGGCACCCAGCACTTTGACACATACGCAGTCGCGATGGATGCAGCCTTACTTTTGGAGGAGCGCATTTCTGAGACTTCGGTCGTTTCTGGGCCGAAGTGGATTCGTACTGATACGCCTGCCCAGCGGAAGGTGGGTAGACACCGTGATAGATTCTTTCCGGGAGATGGCGGCGGCAGAGGATTGAGATGGGGTCAGTTATTTGGTTCTTATCCGCAGACCCAGCAGTCGTCGCCAGGATGTTTTCGGTGCGGGAGTCAGTACCATCGTATCAGAGACTATACTATGAGGCGCCAGGGCACGGCGACAGTGCCACATATGACCTTACTACCTTCACCACCTCCTCAGAGAGCTCGACTTCCTACCCCTGATGATGCTCCATGCCAGGCAGATGCTCCTAAAGGTCGTGGGCATGGCGTTCCTGTTCAGAGAGGACGAGGAGACAGAGGCAGAGGCAGAGGCATTGGAAAGCCATCTATTAGTGGTGGACAGGCCCGAGTGTTTGCTTTGACTCCTCAGGTTGCACAGGCATCCAATGCCGTCGTGACAGGTACTCTGCCCGTATGTTCTTTCGATGCATGGGTATTATTCGATCCAGGCTCCACACATTCTTATGTATCCACTTAGTTTGCACCGAGGTTGGGCCGAGAGTCTTCTTCGTTAGATCAGCCGCTTGTTGTTATTGCTCCGGTAGGCGAGTCGTTTGTTGCTCGTTTTGTGTACCGATCGTGTCCCGTTCGTATCGGGGATAGCCATTCTTCAGTTGATTTGATTCTCCTCGATATGCTAGATTTCGACGTTCTTCTTGGTATGGACTGGCTAGCCATCTGTTATGCTTCTGTGGACTGCTGCGAGAAAGCAGTCAGATTCAGCTTTCCTAGTGAGACGGTTCTTGTTATTCAGGAAGATCGTAGCGCTACCCTTCCCATCTTGATTTCTTCTCTTCGCGTTGGTCAGCTCTTGCGGAAAGGGTGTCAGGGATTCTTAGCTTATGTTTGTGATACTAGAGCCACAGAGGTTCCGTTGGACCAGGTCCCGGTGGTGAGAGAGTTTCCTGATGTATTCCCTGACGAGCTGCCTGGTCTGCCACCAAAGCACGAGATTGAGTTCTTCATTGACTTGATCCCCGGCACAGGGCCTATTTCTATACCTCCTTATTGGATGGCCCCGGCGGAGCTTAAAGAGCTCAAGGATCAATTACAGGACTTGTTGGATAAAGGGCTTATCCAACCGAGTGTGTCATCTTGTGGTGCTCCCGTCCTGTTTCTTAAGAAGAAGGATGGTAGTATGCGTTTATGCATCAATTGTCGTCAGCTGAATCGGGTTACTGTGCGGAACAGATATCCTCTACACCGCATTGACGACTTATTTGATCAGCTCCAGGGTGCGGGGTATTTCTTGAAGGTTGATTTACGGTCGGGTTATCACCAGTTGCGGGTTCGGAAGGAGGATATTCCGAAGACCGCTTTCCGTACATGATATGGTCATTACGAGTTCTTGGTGATGTCGTTCGGGCTCACCAATGCCCCGACAGCATTTATGGACTTGATGAACCATGTATTCAGGCCATATCTTGATCAGTTCATCATTGTTTTCATTGACGACATCTTGGTTTATTCTCGGAGCCGGGAGGAGCACGAGCAGCACTTGCGTATCACATTGCAAACTTTGAGGGAACATTGGCTGTTTGCCAAATTTTCCAAGTGCGCATTCTGGCTAGACAGTGTCGACTTCTTGGGTCATGTGGTGACGAGAGATGGTATTTGTATGGACCCGAAGAAGATCGAGGCAGTTCAGCGTTGGCCCAGACCGGTATCAGTTAAAGAGGTTCGCAGCTTTCTAGGTCAGGCCGGCTATTTTCGACGTTTTGTCAAGGATTTCTCCCGTATTGCGGCACCGTTGATCGGGTTGACCCGGAAGGGGGTTCCTTTTGATTGGACCGAGGCATGTGAGGATAGCTTCCAGCAGTTGAAGACTCGTCTGACTACTGCACCAGTGTTATCATTGCTTTCAGGATCGGGCGGTTTTGTGGTATATTGTGATGCTTCTCGAGTGGGGATGGGCTGTGTATTGATGCAGCACGATAGAGTTATCGTGTATGCTTCTCAGCAGTTGAGGAAACACGAACAGAACTACCCCATTCATGATTTAGAGATGGCTGCAGTAGTGTTTGCACTCAAGATTTGGAGACATTACCTATACGGCGAGTCGTGCCAGATATTCATAGACCACAAGAGCTTGAAATATATCTTTCAGCAGCGAGATATAAATCTAAGACAGCGCCGTTGGATGGAGTTGGTAAAAGACTATGACTGCGAGATTCTATACCATCCGGGCAAGGCGAATGTGGTGGCAGATGCTTTGAGTAGGAGGCCCGGAGGTAGCCTATCATGTTTGAGCGCAGTACAGATGCAGTCGACGGCGGATTGGCAGGTTTTATGTGACAGCAGAGTGCAGTTTGAGTTTACTCCTACCGGGGGACAGCTGGCCCATTTCAGAGCACGCCCACAGTTACTTGACCGTATTCGCGAGGCACATTCCGGTGATGCCCGTATTTTAGAGATTATCGAGCAGATTCGGCAGGGCAGAGTTTCCGAGTTCGTGATTGATGATCAGGCGATACTTCGATTTGGGATTCGACTGTGGATACCAAATTCTGAGGGACTGAGACGTGATATTCTTGAGGAGGCACACAGATCAGTATACTGTGTTCATCCAGGTTCTACCAAGATGTACCGTGATTTGAGAGAGGTTTACTGGTGGGACGTGATGAAGAAGGATGTTACGGACTTCGTATCAAGATGCCTGACTTGTCGGCAAGTCAAGGCCGAGCACCAGAGGCCAGCCGGCGAGTTACAGCCTTTGCCTATTCTTGAGTGGAAGTGGGAACAGGTCTCCATGGACTTCATTGTGGGTCTACCTAGGACCAGTAGAGAGTATGACTCTATATGGGTGATTGTAGATCATTTGACGAAAGCGGCTCACTTTCTGCCGGTGAAGATCACTTTTGGATTTGGTCAGTACGCCCAGGTTTATATTGATGAGATCGTACGACTGCATGGCATCCCGACTTGCATCGTGTCCGACCGGGGCACCCAGTTTACCAGCCGATTATGGCAGAAACTTCAGGAGGCTTTGGGCACCCGATTGAGTTTTAGCACAGCTTTTCATCCGCAGACTAACGGTCAGTCAGAGCGTACTATTCAGACTCTTGAGGACATGCTCAGAGCTTGTGTTTTAGATTTCGGTGGTAGCTGGGATTGTCATTTGCCCTTGATCGAGTTTTCCAACAATAATAGCTTCCAGAAGACGATTCAGATGGCACCTTTTGAGGCTTTATATGGGAGGAGATGTCGCCCGTATGTTGGGCAGAGCTCAGGGAGAGCAGTATTTTGGGGCCGCAAATTGTACAGGAGACGACCGAAAATATACAGCTGATTCGGAACAGGATGAGAGCGGCCCAGAGCAGGCAGAAATCATATGCTGACAGACGCCGTCGCCGACTCGAGTTCGCTGTTGGCGATCATATTTTCCTGAGGGTCTCTCCGATGAAGGGCGTGATGAGATTTGGGCGGAAAGGGAAGATTAGTCCTAGATAAGTTGTTCCCTTCGAGATCCTAGAGCATGTTGGTTCGGTGGCTTATCGGTTAGCTCTTCTGCCCAGCTTCTAGATGTTCATCCCGTGTTCCATGTTTCGATGCTCCGCAAGTACCTTCATGACCCTTCTCATGCGATTCAGCACCAGACGATCCAGCTAGAGCGCTATCATTCATTCACCGAGTAGCCGGTGGTCATTTTGGATGGGCAGGTGAAGAAATTGAGGTCGAAGGTTATACCGTCCGTCAAGATTCTTTGGCGTGGCCCGAACAGCGAGGAGGTCACCTGGGAGACCGGGATGAGACGAGGAAGAAATATCCCCATCTTTCTGAAGGTACGCGTAGTTAAATTTTAAATTCGGGGACCGAATTTCTTAAAGGGGGAAGATTGTAACACTTTGAAAATCGTTTAGGTAGTTTTTCGATAATCGGTAAAATAATCGGTATTTTCGTACAAAGTGAAAATAATTATTTTTCAATTTAGGCCTAATTATACAAAATTTAGATAAGAAATTACTAGAAATTGGTTAATTATTTGACACTTATAAATTTCTAGTCATTTAAATTTTTTTCCTAAATTAACTATTTTTAATATTATTTTAAGCTTTTAAATATACATTAAATTAGTGATAAATACAAATTTGAATAGGTGAATTACATACTTAGGAACCATTACAAACTAAAGCCTAGTGTTAACATAAATTTTATCAAGACATTCCAAGATTTGTGGTTTTATGGTCAAAAAAATGAATTAAAATGAAATTTTAATTAGAAATTGATGTGATATGCATTTATTGCACTTAAGAGACACTTTCCTCATAGAATTTTCTACACACTCACACACACACTTCCTCCTCTCCCCCTTGACCGAGTGCCAATTTCTACCGCTCCCCAATTTTTCCCATTTCTTTTTGCTTCAAATTTCATCTCAAAATCCATTGAAAATCTAGAAATTTCTTCACAAATTCAAAGCGAATCCTTATTCTATCTCTTCTCAAACCCAATTTAGTTTAAAACATGGAGAAAGGAGGCACCTTTGGAGGTTAAGTGCAAGCTAGGGTTCAAACTTGATAGGTAAAATGCTAACCTAATGGTTAATTTGTAGTTTAAATATGCTAAAATAGAACTTTGAAGTGTTAGTTTTATAGTAATTGCTTGTTTATGAAATTCAAGAAAAGGGGTTTGATTTTGGAATTAGGGTTTGATGCATTTCAAATAGGTTGAATTAAGTGTAATGGCTAGCTAGTTGTGTGGTTGGATGATTATGTTAGATTGTGGTCATTTTGTCGTTAATCCGCGATGTTTGCACCAAATTTGGAATTTTAGTTCTTACTAGGTTTTGGATATAATTAGGTGGTGAATTAATTTTGATATCTTGACTATATTATTAGCATCTCCTACGACATTTAGGGTGTGTTAATGCGAAATTGGTTTGATCGGGTTTTAGTTTTGACGGTTGTTTCGAACGACAATTCTAGTTAAGGTTAAAGTGATTGTCGTGTGTGTTCCGCGCACCAAGTGCACGTTGTAACTAACTTGTGAGCGTTGATTCTTTCAATTGTGACATTGCGTCGTTTCAGGAATATGTAATCTTATGTTTTGTGTTGTGCAATTTTAGGATCGGTTGCGAAAACATCGGACGCGGCGCGCAAAGGCAAAGCTGTAGTTGGATCAGATTAGCGAGGCATCCGGGTGAGTAGATGTACACATCTATGGGGGGATCGTCTGGATGGCGCGAGGCGCCCGACATTTAGGGTTGCTAGTAGTAGTTACATTCATATACATAGCTTTCTAGTTATTCATCTGCTAGCATCGTAAGGTTATCTATATACACATGTGTAATATCACCTCTTAGGACACTTATACCATTACCATTGGCTCATGATGCACGTGCACTATTCATGCAACACACACGCCTTTGGTAATTGCCATGCCACGAGCACTTTAGAACTTGCTTAGTTCAAAACTAAATACTTGCATTATATGATATATTGGATTGCATGTTGGAGATAGTGCCCTCAGAGTCAATTATTGGATCACAGACACGTGATTGCAATGATTGAGGGAGGACCTATACCGGTAGGACAGTCTTACTCAAGATGATAGTATGCTATCTGGTTTATCTTTATCATCGTGTACTGCTTCAGGTGACCTTACGAGTCGCTATTACACGTTGATAGAGCCCCAAGGATTCTTGCATGACTACCAGCAGTATGATGGCGATCATATACGTGCGAGCTGGGGTCTATAAGCACATCCTTAAAAAGTCCCTAGTCGTGGGAGTTTCGAGACTGGGCATCGATACTCCATTAGTAGACTAGTGTATACAGTCGAGACCCCGACGAGGGGCGGTGGCCGGTCTTACAAGCCATTGGTGTCAGTTGGTTCACCTAAGATGTATACAGGTGCTCATTGGGTTATGAGTACACCGGACAGGACACGCCGGGAACCTGCTAGTTAGGATTATACCAGACGTCAGATAGCAGTTCCCTGGTGACATGTGTACAGGTTAGTTCATCGACCTGAGATCGTCATTTATCTCGTGTGAGTTCCCACTGTGCTTTGATTACTACCCTACCATGGCTCAAAGGAGTCGTGCAAACAGGTTTTAGTTGGTTATAGTCCCGAGCCACATGGAGGCAGTGAGCGGATCTGCAGGGGTTCGTCTCTCCCGGTATTAGGGGTGAGGTCACGCTGTGTCTAGGAGAGCCATTACACAAAGCCCTCGGCCGAGGCAGGAGATTTACTGGTAGGTATTCCAGTAGTATCTCAGGGTGTTCTGGGCTACACTCCAACACGACTTGTACCGCTGTTGGGGGTCTGACTTTTACCAACCCCCTAGGCCCGCCATACGATACTCATAGACGAACGGACCGGACTGTACGGATATTGTTACTGACAGGCTCAGTAGGGTGTCAGTATGAGTTCGCTCATCGACCTCCCTTTTGGTCAATACCTGGTAGCCCGTTACGTATGGCTAATACCTCTGACGTGCTAGTGGTTAAATCAACAACCAAACTATTGACGAGTCTTTAGAGTCCCCCACAGACCGCTTTCTCAAGTTTCGGGCGAAACGCTGTAGAGGCCGTATGGAGATATGGCAGGGTTCGCTCTTATACGTGCGGTATTGAACGGATCAAGATCGGACGGATAATACTAGCGGGCTTTGGTTTAAGCCGGATCCAAGTATTGTACACTGTAGATTTTGTCGTATTGCATTTGTATTCGGTCGGAATACAAATGCGGGTATGTATATACAGTCGCGGGGTTTTCCTGTAATTTATTACGGGATCAGTTTTCTGAAGTTGCCAGTTTGTTTTCCGTTTCGGCCTGTTTTCCTTTGTTCCTTCACTGCCGGATTTTTCCGTTGGAAGGGCTAATTTGCAAGTTTACAAATTAGCAAATGCGGAGGGTTTATTTGTAAATGGAAAGATTATGATAGCATCTTTTCTTTTCATGCATCATTTTATAGCATTAATGGTGATGGGATTTGATTCGGATGTGATAGGATTTTGAAGTGAGATAATTTCCTCATTATCATCTCATTGGTTATGGTCACTCTTTTGTTTTTACTACACTCACCTCCCTTCATGGTTTTAGTTTTTTTTCTCCTCATTCTTTATAGGGGCCGGCCACACTTTGTGGGAGAAGAGAGGGCATTTCATTTGGTGGGGAAATTTCTTCATCTCATTTTTGTTTGTTACAAAATTCCCAAGTTCATTTCAAAGTTCATTCCACCTCCATCCAAAGGCAACTTCAAACCCCTAGAGACAAAACATTGTACACTTATCCTACAGCATCCTTGGGCACGTCGGCTCGCCAACTTCGTGTCCGAGTTGCCTCGGTCCAGAGATGAGAGCCCGTAAAAGAACCCGGCGATGTGGTGCCCGTTCCGACAAGGAGATGAAGACCGGAGATTCCGCGAGGAGATCGGGATGGAGGCTGAAGACCGAAGGACACGGATCGCTCGTTATAGCTTTCTACCCATTCTCTAGTTTGCTAGTTATAGGTTAATGGTTCGATCCGGATTTTTAGGATGCGGTAGTGCCGGTTTAAAGTCAAGAAAAATTTTCGTTTCCGCATTTTGGCCTCGGATAAACGGCCGGGGCGCTACCGTAGTCCTACATGGTATCAGAGCCACGCCATTAACTTACACAAGCTTGCTCTAGCGTGTTTAGAACTTCGATCGAACAAAAATTCCGAAACCGCGTATTCAAATGTGCAGTTTCTGTCGAAATTTTTCTGTTATCAAAAAATTATTTGGTATGTTGCAGAAAATCAGGCAGGGTTTTTGGAGACCACTGAAGAAAAATGGTTGCATGATGTCGCTGTAGCGCCGCGGAACCGCGACCGTAACCCCCTTTTTGCCGCGGTTCCTGTCACGACCCGAAAGAGCACGTGACTGGCCCTTGAACCATATGAAGTCTATAGGACTCCATCTGATCCAAGTAAGCCAAAAGCCCAGAAATCTAAAACCATTTTTGAGAATAAGTAAAGAAAACTGGTTTAAAGAAGTAAAGAAAAACATGTTTGAAATCAAGGTTTTTAAATAACTAGGCCGAATGTGCATTTGAAAACCGTACAGTCTTTTCTAAAATTTTCGGCAGAGTTTCTCTTGTAAAACTGGCCCCGAACGGGGTACAACATGAATAACAATATATAAAATGATAAAGGCATCCCCAAGCGGGAGCTAGCTCTTCGTCAATCGACGGTCACAACCACACGATGAAATGATAATATACAACGCCAAGTGGCGAGGATCAAAATCAAGGAAAGCTCAAAAAGCAGCAAGAAAACCGCAATACTACTAAGCGCGACTCTAAGGTCGAATAATACCACACTGTCTCTAAGTCTGAAAGAATATACAAGTTTTTGGTTGATGGACAATTTCTAGATACAATGAAATACATGAATAAAATGGTGATTCTTGATGCGAAAGAATCCACCTACCAAAGCAAATCACCCGCAAGAAGGTAGTGTGCCAGAAATGCCGCAATGAAACCTGTACGGCAGAACCTGCAAGGACTGTGGCACAACGGGGGTGAGTTGCCAACTCGTGAATAGAAATATCTACAAGCAGAAACCGAATGCAAGACATAAACCTAAGTCAACGATCAGTAATACAATCCACAAGAGTGCATCTGAGTGTAATAAGGTGGCAAGGTAACATCTAATCATGTATGTAGTGCCAGGTACTCAGGTAATAACATGTCATCAGTGTAAGGTATGCCTGCATGAGGTAAGTATGATGAAATATCAATGATATCAATACACATATATTAGCGTCCCATACCACTAATATTGGTGTAAGGGTATATATAACAGCGCCCTCATACCCTGTTATATATACAAATGAAGTATGACAAGTGTAAATCCAGTATGTATATGATCCATGTCTGTATATATGTGGAACCCGTCCACCTGTCACCCACTGACAGTAAGCATCATGTATGCAAGTATGAGGATATAAACAATATCATGGAAAACATCATGAAACCCGTGCCAAGCATCGACACGTAAATCCTCATCCATATGGGGCTCCGTCTGCGGTATCGGCCCTCGGCCCCGGCAGCACGAGTCAACCCATGTCCATCTCTGGGCTCCGTCTGCGGTAGCGGCCCGTCGGCCCCCGGCAGTACGCCCATCTCTCGGCTCCAGGCGGTATCCCCCGGATATCCGCCGAGCTCAAATACAATCACCGGTAGGTACTCGCCCGCCTCCAGGCTCAATCGGCATAACCCATCGATCATCTCGCCGAGGGGAACCATACCGGGCCCACCACGAACCCGCAAACGGATCATCACTCCTCGAATCGGGTTTCAAGCACACGTCTCAGCACCGAGAAAACGCGTGGTGGACGCACCCAAATATCATATCACGAGGTACCGGGTTTTCATAAAAGAACATCTTTTCTTAAATAATCCCACGGTCCTCAAAATCAGAAATCACATGAAAATCCACATCAAGAAGTAAATCCAATGCAATGTGCTATGCAATCAATCCATGATGTATGCGACATGTAAAGAGAGATAATCATATCGGAAATCATGCAACATGGAATAGTAATGTACATATGTCGGGAGGAACCGCTCCTTTAGAATGAATCAGTTTAAAGAATATCTTGCGGTCCTCAATCTCAATCAAGTCAGAATCATCTATGTTTGTGTACAGGTACATGTGTACAATATGCCAAGCAGTAATCATATCATGAATGCAACAGTACTACAGTGTAGTGGCATGGCAATTATCGATGATGAAGTGTGTGAGCCGGCAAATAGTGTACGTGAAACATACGCATCATCGATAATGGTGCTGGTGTCCTAACAGCATGATAATAATATAACAATGAACATATGCCAGCAATGCGAATAGCAGGAAAATGCAGATATCTAGTAGTCAACACCACAGTGAAGTATCTACTATGCAAACTACATCTAAGTATCCGGTCAATCAGGAGGGGTAGGTGTGGAAACCACCTAAATCTGAGTCGATACATGTATAAAAGTATATAGTCGGTGATCTCGCCTCAATGTCATATCATAAGATATCCTCGAGTTATGAGTGCGGATCTATCATCAATATCGGCTCGTACGGTAAATCATCGTACGGCATCCCCATAGCTGGGTAGGGGTCAGTATCTCACTGTCTCATCACATAACAGATATCACCATCGTCAGATCATATAGTCTGGAGTACTACTCTATGTCTAGTACAAAACGGTAACCTCAGTAAGTATGCATGCGGGGGTAAACACATATCCCAAGCCCGCAAGAATCACAAGTCATATCCCACATATGAATCGTATAAAATCACCGATCCCAGGGCACCCAGCCCACATCATCGACTCATCTCCAAAGTCATCACATATCATCAATCACAGTGCAAGTACAAGTGATAAGCAAGGGTGTGTGTGTAGGTGTAATTCTACCCTAGGGTTCGCGACTATGAACTACACTAGTCACTTCTAACCCTACATTATCCACAATACACCTAATATCACAATAAACTACATAGTAATCTATCTACGGACTGCGGGGGTGCTATACGCCATCCACCCGACTTCCCCCTGTAGATATAATCTACTCACCTTGCATCACCAATTGCGGACGTCACCACGTATTTGCTTGTCGTCCCGAAGTCTTCATGGGTACCTACACATCAAAATATCGTATATGCGCATTAAAACCAAATCCAATCTAAAACGGCGCACGAAATCCAAAACGATACGATAAGGGGCCTATAGGTGAGAACCTATGGCACGCCTTCAAAACCATCAATAAATCCTCTACATCGTCGTATAAACGACAATTAGTCGAGGCAAAACACATTCCACCATTTCAGAATCAAAAATACGGAATACGGAAACACGAATCCAAAATAGCAACTTAGGATATATGTCCCAGATTTCACCCTAGATAGAATCTGTCAAAACTAGAAGTACCCTGGGTCAACACTAGAGGAACAGGGGCTGTGCACAGAAAACGAGGAGAATGGCTAAGTATGCTAAGTCAAAGTCCACCTCTCTCTCTCACCTACCCTCATCATTATATTTTCCTTTCTTTTCCTTTTCTTTTAAAATCCAAACCTTCTCACATCAATAGTAATCCCAAAAGAAAACCATGGCTAGAAAAATGCACAAGTGTAGAAAAAGTGATATGTGCAAGTTTTGCACAAAATTGCCAAAAAACCCGATTAGCGATTTTAATCGCGATTAGCACTAAATTATTGTCAAACTAATCACAAAAACTTAAAAATGCCATAATCCACTAATTTACCCTATTTTAGAATTTTCCATAATTTTTCATAATTTTTTCTAACATTTTTCCTATTTATTTGCATTTAATATTAAAATAATCAATAAAATAATATTAAATTATAAAAATTCCCAAAATTAATATTTTATATTTTTGAAAATGTTACAATCTACCCCCCTTAAAGAAATTCGGTCCCCGAATTTTAAATTTAAACCCCCAGATACAAAAACATCTCAGTAATAAACCAAAGTCGTCGGGGCTCCGAAATCATCAACACATAGAACGTCACAGCGCAATGCATGCGCAAGGGTACTGAGCAGATAACTCGAAAACAAAACTCCGTCAAGCATCCTGCAATCATCGGAGTCAATGTAAAAAAAAAACACAATGTCAAATCCAATACAAAACCGATATGATATGGATCGGAACTACACATGTAGACATCCAATCTAAACATAACACCATCCTGTGCGTCTGGTGCGCACTGAAATCAAAAAAAAAAATCCATATATGTGCTAAACAGGTGCACAAAACAACATCCAAGTGCAACGGGTGTGCACGAAGCATCTGTCATGGGCATCGTATGTGCCTGACAGCAAAATAAATCAGGTGCATGTGACATGCACGAAGAATCCCGATTTAGCGCATCTGGCGTGCACCAAAATCGTATCTAAAAACATGCGCCCAACATGCGCGAAAATCCAAACCGGTGCATTCATCGTGCACGAATGAAAATCTAAACCCTGCGCACTCAACATGCACGGAAATCACGAAATCCAATAGCAAACACCGAACAGGCGTAAAGCACATCGCCAGCACGGAGTGCAAAAATCAACCATCAAAATCCGGGTCAAAATCAACGATATAATGCGGCTCAAACCAAAATCAGGGTACCGCAAGGAAAATCTCACAACCGTGTGCATCAGCGTGCACGAATCAAAGCCTAACACTAAAATGCATGAAAACTCTGCGCAAAATATATAAATATCCAGTGGGTGCATGAAACCAATATCATGAAACTCAGTCACCAAAACTAGATCGTGCAAATAGAACGCCCAAAATACCGAAATCCAAAATGACGGATACGTGATAATCGAATCACAAAATCACAAATCATAAATACCGTCTTCGGTAGTTTCTCCTTCAAGGTCGAGAAGGAGTCAGTGTAATCCACTGCTAGCAGCGCAGGATATCTACCTGCCTCTTGCTCACGGTCTGGCGTCTTCTGACTCTCTAGGTCCTTATCTTCTCTGCGGATTACCTATCACGCGGTCAATCGGCTCATCGGCCCTGTCAGGTGTGCTAACGGGGACGATTCCGTTCTGGCACTTTTCTGGTCACCTCTCGGTCAAACCTCACGACCACTCGTAAGGCAGCATATCACTGACGTCGGTCTCTAGCTATCTGAATGCACGTCACACATCTGATCCTGGGCGCAAACATCATTGCAGCAATGTCCTGGAAGGAATCCTGCTCAAGGTCTCTTCCAATCATGCCTATGCCGATCTGTACAGAGGCTGGCTCTCTTGTACTATCTCTTCTCGCTGGAAAGACATCTGTGTCCTCAGCACAACATTTCTCGGAAATTGGTCACATCCCAACGTTTCTGTAAGCATATCAGGTCTCTAGTTTCGACGGGAAGCAATGACAGCTCGTCAGTGTCTCACACGAACCTCTGGTTCCACTTGTCTCCATCGTCGTCCACTATGACGTCACGCCAAGCTACTATACACTGCACTGCTCTCGGCCACGGTCAATCTGAAGTCTCTCACACGGACTCGAAATCGCGTACTCTGTAGCTTCATCATTCTGTAGCAGATGTCAGGCCGAACTGGTCCTCGGGAACACGTCCCAACCATCGGAGGAATACTCATCACTCGTCCGTCCTTGATCCATTCGCAACGCATCTGGGTAAGTTCCTTTATCCGAACTTGGTCAACTACCTCGTCGACAATGCCGAACTCTGGCCTGCTGGGTGTGCGCAACACGACCACTCCTGGTCTAGGTCTTCTCGTATCGTACTCCAGAAAGGTCCTGCCGAGGTTCCTTTCTCAAATCTCAATCCTGCCGAAATGCCCGGAAGTCATCATCCAATGCTGAAGCTAAAGCTTATTCCGGAACGGCTGCATACCTATCGCGCTTCTTTCTGGAAGGTATATCCATATACCACGCCTCTGGGTGCGTATAACATCTCTGATGTCGGCGGAGTGGGACGTCATCTCGTCGAAATATCTTGCGAACTCTTTTCTTCACTCTGCATCAGTGTCGACTGATTCGGACTCGTCTCATCATGGCTGCACGAACTGCGCTCCGACGGCTATGCTCGCACCTGGAGTCTCCCAAGCAGTGTCCCATCACGATATCTGAAAGATGTCGAACCATCCGATCGACTCGTCAGATCCTCATAATCCCCCAAGAGCTCACATCTCGGGTACAGTTTAATAGTATCGAGTACATGCCACAGCGTCGGTGGTCCAGCCGTAGAAGGGCAAACCCAAGCCTCACTAATGGCGCCGCGGAACCGCCGTAAACCCTAAGGTTCCAAGGCTGTCACACGGTCATTAAGTCGAGTTAGGGTTTCATTCTTCTAGAGGGTCCATAGAATCACCTGCATGTCTTTCCGTATACTTTAAACTTGGAAAATAGGCTCCTGACATTCGATCGTCTCAATCGACTCTCAACGAATCTGCGTAAAGTCGTCTCTAGCTGGAATCAATCCACCTGATGACCTCGCATCGGGGTAAGCGAACTCACCACGCGTCCTAGTCATCCATCCTCGGTGACTAGCAACTCGCTATCATCTCTCTAAGAACATGCTCATGCTGCAGTAGCTCCAATCATCTGGGCGATATCTCATCATTTGCAGCAACAACTGGCTCATATGCCTGTACGCCGAACAACGCCTCAATCCTCCAGGAAAGGCAATACATAAGCGGTCATCTCTGAATCAGCCTGCTCTAGATCTGAGTAAGACTCTCCACACTGGAAATCTTCAACTCAACTGGGCCCGCTCTGGCGCAAAATCGGACGAATCACCTTCGTCTCTCAAATCGGGTAGACTAGCTATCATCTGTCGCATAACTGCCTGAAAGCTCCGGCAATCTCAGCTCGTAAGCTCCGAAAGCAACACCCTGTCAATCTCAGCGACAGCTGGTCCATCTGTCTGCACGGTAGGCGACATCACCATCTCTGAGGTATGCTGTACATCAACAGTCCTCTCTCAACTGGCAGCTCTAACAAAGGCCCGATCATCCGGTGCAAGACCAAGCACTCGCCTCCACTAGAGGTCACAATCACCAACACTAACTCGAGACGTTCCCATGTCACCAGAAAACACAAAGGTCGGCCCTCGTACCAAACGAGCTCACACCGGCCGTAACCCTAGCAGCAGCCCAAACTGCGCTCAAACACGGTGACAGGAATCTCAATCGAGTATCAAAGAGAGCACATCAGTGGCAAGAAGGGAAACAACAGATCCAAAGTGGATACATGATCATAGGAAGGAACAGTATCAATGAAGGTATGATCATGAAACTAATAGAATCGGGAATCTCAAATGGATGAATAATCCTGGATATAAAGAGAATCACTGATCTCGAAAGTATGTACATCCTAAGGTTCCTTAAGCGGAGTGGCGTGTCGTAAGTATGCCGCGGAACATACCAACGGTACGTCACTCTACTTTAGTCACCAAATCCATCAACCAAGGGTCATCCTAAAACGACGAAAGTTCGGGTTTACACCCCCTCGACCAAGTCTAAGTTCCGTAAGGTCAAGCCTAAGTTCCGTATATAAACAACTCCCTAGGCTCCACATAGTCAAACTTAGACTCGAACCAAGGTCAACCTAGCGCTCTGATACCAACTTTGTCACGACCCGAAAGAGCACGTGACTGGCCCTTGAACCATATGAAGTCTATAGGACTCCATCTGATCCAAGTAAGCCAAAAGCCCAGAAATCTAAAACCATTTTTGAGAATAAGTAAAGAAAACTGGTTTAAAGAAGTAAAGAAAAACATGTTTGAAATCAAGGTTTTTAAATAACTAGGCCGAATGTGCATTTGAAAACCGTACAGTCTTTTCTAAAATTTTCGGCAGAGTTTCTCTTGTAAAACTGGCCCCGAACGGGGTACAACATGAATAACAATATATAAAATGATAAAGGCATCCCCAAGCGGGAGCTAGCTCTTCGTCAATCGACGGTCACAACCACACGATGAAATGATAATATACAACGCCAAGTGGCGAGGATCAAAATCAAGGAAAGCTCAAAAAGCAGCAAGAAAACCGCAATACTACTAAGCGCGACTCTAAGGTCGAATAATACCACACTGTCTCTAAGTCTGAAAGAATATACAAGTTTTTGGTTGATGGACAATTTCTAGATACAATGAAATACATGAATAAAATGGTGATTCTTGATGCGAAAGAATCCACCTACCAAAGCAAATCACCCGCAAGAAGGTAGTGTGCCAGAAATGCCGCAATGAAACCTGTACGGCAGAACCTGCAAGGACTGTGGCACAACGGGGGTGAGTTGCCAACTCGTGAATAGAAATATCTACAAGCAGAAACCGAATGCAAGACATAAACCTAAGTCAACGATCAGTAATACAATCCACAAGAGTGCATCTGAGTGTAATAAGGTGGCAAGGTAACATCTAATCATGTATGTAGTGCCAGGTACTCAGGTAATAACATGTCATCAGTGTAAGGTATGCCTGCATGAGGTAAGTATGATGAAATATCAATGATATCAATACACATATATTAGCGTCCCATACCACTAATATTGGTGTAAGGGTATATATAACAGCGCCCTCATACCCTGTTATATATACAAATGAAGTATGACAAGTGTAAATCCAGTATGTATATGATCCATGTCTGTATATATGTGGAACCCGTCCACCTGTCACCCACTGACAGTAAGCATCATGTATGCAAGTATGAGGATATAAACAATATCATGGAAAACATCATGAAACCCGTGCCAAGCATCGACACGTAAATCCTCATCCATATGGGGCTCCGTCTGCGGTATCGGCCCTCGGCCCCGGCAGCACGAGTCAACCCATGTCCATCTCTGGGCTCCGTCTGCGGTAGCGGCCCGTCGGCCCCCGGCAGTACGCCCATCTCTCGGCTCCAGGCGGTATCCCCCGGATATCCGCCGAGCTCAAATACAATCACCGGTAGGTACTCGCCCGCCTCCAGGCTCAATCGGCATAACCCATCGATCATCTCGCCGAGGGGAACCATACCGGGCCCACCACGAACCCGCAAACGGATCATCACTCCTCGAATCGGGTTTCAAGCACACGTCTCAGCACCGAGAAAACGCGTGGTGGACGCACCCAAATATCATATCACGAGGTACCGGGTTTTCATAAAAGAACATCTTTTCTTAAATAATCCCACGGTCCTCAAAATCAGAAATCACATGAAAATCCACATCAAGAAGTAAATCCAATGCAATGTGCTATGCAATCAATCCATGATGTATGCGACATGTAAAGAGAGATAATCATATCGGAAATCATGCAACATGGAATAGTAATGTACATATGTCGGGAGGAACCGCTCCTTTAGAATGAATCAGTTTAAAGAATATCTTGCGGTCCTCAATCTCAATCAAGTCAGAATCATCTATGTTTGTGTACAGGTACATGTGTACAATATGCCAAGCAGTAATCATATCATGAATGCAACAGTACTACAGTGTAGTGGCATGGCAATTATCGATGATGAAGTGTGTGAGCCGGCAAATAGTGTACGTGAAACATACGCATCATCGATAATGGTGCTGGTGTCCTAACAGCATGATAATAATATAACAATGAACATATGCCAGCAATGCGAATAGCAGGAAAATGCAGATATCTAGTAGTCAACACCACAGTGAAGTATCTACTATGCAAACTACATCTAAGTATCCGGTCAATCAGGAGGGGTAGGTGTGGAAACCACCTAAATCTGAGTCGATACATGTATAAAAGTATATAGTCGGTGATCTCGCCTCAATGTCATATCATAAGATATCCTCGAGTTATGAGTGCGGATCTATCATCAATATCGGCTCGTACGGTAAATCATCGTACGGCATCCCCATAGCTGGGTAGGGGTCAGTATCTCACTGTCTCATCACATAACAGATATCACCATCGTCAGATCATATAGTCTGGAGTACTACTCTATGTCTAGTACAAAACGGTAACCTCAGTAAGTATGCATGCGGGGGTAAACACATATCCCAAGCCCGCAAGAATCACAAGTCATATCCCACATATGAATCGTATAAAATCACCGATCCCAGGGCACCCAGCCCACATCATCGACTCATCTCCAAAGTCATCACATATCATCAATCACAGTGCAAGTACAAGTGATAAGCAAGGGTGTGTGTGTAGGTGTAATTCTACCCTAGGGTTCGCGACTATGAACTACACTAGTCACTTCTAACCCTACATTATCCACAATACACCTAATATCACAATAAACTACATAGTAATCTATCTACGGACTGCGGGGGTGCTATACGCCATCCACCCGACTTCCCCCTGTAGATATAATCTACTCACCTTGCATCACCAATTGCGGACGTCACCACGTATTTGCTTGTCGTCCCGAAGTCTTCATGGGTACCTACACATCAAAATATCGTATATGCGCATTAAAACCAAATCCAATCTAAAACGGCGCACGAAATCCAAAACGATACGATAAGGGGCCTATAGGTGAGAACCTATGGCACGCCTTCAAAACCATCAATAAATCCTCTACATCGTCGTATAAACGACAATTAGTCGAGGCAAAACACATTCCACCATTTCAGAATCAAAAATACGGAATACGGAAACACGAATCCAAAATAGCAACTTAGGATATATGTCCCAGATTTCACCCTAGATAGAATCTGTCAAAACTAGAAGTACCCTGGGTCAACACTAGAGGAACAGGGGCTGTGCACAGAAAACGAGGAGAATGGCTAAGTATGCTAAGTCAAAGTCCACCTCTCTCTCTCACCTACCCTCATCATTATATTTTCCTTTCTTTTCCTTTTCTTTTAAAATCCAAACCTTCTCACATCAATAGTAATCCCAAAAGAAAACCATGGCTAGAAAAATGCACAAGTGTAGAAAAAGTGATATGTGCAAGTTTTGCACAAAATTGCCAAAAAACCCGATTAGCGATTTTAATCGCGATTAGCACTAAATTATTGTCAAACTAATCACAAAAACTTAAAAATGCCATAATCCACTAATTTACCCTATTTTAGAATTTTCCATAATTTTTCATAATTTTTTCTAACATTTTTCCTATTTATTTGCATTTAATATTAAAATAATCAATAAAATAATATTAAATTATAAAAATTCCCAAAATTAATATTTTATATTTTTGAAAATGTTACAGTTCCGCCGCCGAATAGTGACATCACTGGACCATTTTTCCTACAGTGATTCCTGACTTGAAAAAGTGGTTTCTGATTATTTTATTTTGGGCCCAGATTTATTTGAGTACTGGGTATTGTGCTTGGGGCCCACTTCGGGAATTTTTGTCGATCGAAAATTTTAAACATATTAGTTCACAGTATTTACTTTATATCTATGACCGTGAATGTCATTTGATCGGTAAATCCTGTCTAACTGCTATTGCCCTTTTAGACGGATTTGCGAACGTGACATTCACGTTGATGTTCTGTGTTGTGCTGTGATGTTGCGGATTTGTCGTGGTGGATAGCCTGGTGCAATGGTAGTACAGTTTGGTTGTATTTGTACATTTGATATTGCGGGGCGAGCGTCCGACATGTGGATTGCCGTCACTGCCTGTTTGTATATTATTCTTTTGGGGCACGACCGGGCTGAGGTCGATGTACCCATTGTATGTATATTTTACTTTCTGTACTAGGATTACCCCAAAGTGGGGTGCACGGATAGCCGGGTTCTAGAGGGAAACGGGCCCGCATCTCATGGCGTTGAGACGGAGGGGCTTCACTCTAGAATTGGCGGGCTATTCGCTGCACCCATAGGGGGTACAGGTTGACCCAAGGAGGGGTGCCCAAGTTACCGGATTTCGTGAAGTGCTGGGTGGTCCATTCACATTGCTGTAGGGGGCTGCCTTGCGTCAGGTTTTGGCGGGTAGCTTGCCGCGCCCGTAGGGGTCTAGGATTTTATTGCACAGGCTATCCACACGACCAGGGAAACGTCGGGTTTCAGCAGCGGCTCTGTGAAACCCGGGGCATCCAGATTATCTGTATTGTTCTGTGATGCTTATTACATTTCTGTGATGTTGCATTTTATCACGCCTTGAGCGAATATTATATATTGTTATATATACTAGTAGATGTTGTATATGTTTTGCATCCGCGCTAGTCCAGTCCCCGCTCTGTCGTTAGTTAAGTAACCTAACGGGTGATGACGGGACCCAGTGGCGAATGCGGATGGCATATACGTACATCATTATTTTCGTTCTTTATTGGTGTGATCAATTGATGGGACTGCATTGATTCGGATCAATGCAAGCTAAACAAACCTATTCTGATGTTGTTGGAACAATTTTTCAAAAAGCTGTTATTGCAAGGACGTTCTCTTTTGTTTTGCACAGTGGTATTCGGTTATGAATATCCAGCACCTCAGTCGACGAGGCAAGGGCCGAGATCCCTTCACCGGGAGTGACCCCTTGGACAGAAGTTTGCGTCAGGGCAATAACTTTACTATAACCGATTACTTTTTGCTTTGCATCATGGTATTCGGTTGGAATATCCTACACCTCATTCTACGGGGAAAGAGCCGAGATCCCTTCACCAGGAGTGACCTCTTTAGCAAAGGTTTTCGCCACTATATTTTTATAAAAAGCTATGCAGTTCCTTCAACGAAATCAAGTTCATTACGTTAAAAGTTTTTCGCCAAAAACTAGACGTAGCCCTCCGTCATTTCTTACAAGCATTACTTAGTATTCGTGCTGCGTTTGTTGACTGTGTCAAGGCGTAGTGTACGGTAGCTAAGTAGTGTTCGTTTGTGGCATATTAATGGGATTGGTTAGGACAGTCGTCCGGCCTTGTTGACTGTGTCAAGGGCTTGTACGGGTGGGTTTAATGTAATCCAGGATAATGACGGGTTGAACTTGACTAGGACTCTTTGATTTGTTGACTGTGTCAAGGTCACTTGGGTCCTAGGGGTAAAAATCACATCGGGAGTTTCTAAAGAAACTGAAACTTGCCAGTTATGCGCATACCTTCTGGAGTGTGATAACGTGAGTGGATTCCGTCACGTTATCATGCAATGATAGTTGGATCCCAATTCCCACTGATGAGTTAGTTTACTCCTCGGGTGATCCCGACTAATTCTTCTTTCAGGTTTGGAGGAGAATTTGACGGTACAGTGGAAGGTTTCTTGATTAGATAAAGTGATAACCATTCTGATCTAGGTTAGAGTGCACGCTGAGTGTTTCTTTTCTCTCTCTCTTTGGCAGCGGCCATTGACCCGACCCTAGACTATGACTCAGTGACCAAGTTGACCGAACCTTCTTAAACACTGGCCTTTGGATTGTCAAAGTTGCATACCTCATTGCCACTCCTACCTATACCCTTTTCTCCAGGACACCCCGTATTACTACGAATGTCCACTTCCATTGGATAAAACCATCGTATGGTTATATACGAACTCGAAGGAATTTATTCGAGAATGGTTTCCGGTTCTGGAGAAAACGAATAGGACTATTCAGTTGTCTTTTCCTTTTACTTTCTCTCAGGTTGCGAGTACTCCTTGGTTTAGGAGATAGTACACTTATTACGAAAATTGGATAGTCTTCTTCCAAACCTTAGGCTGGTGCCGAATGGTGGGGAATGAAGAAAACCAATTAGCATAACGATGGTGTACAGAAGGTACAAAGTTAAGACAAATCAAGGGGTTAGTAAGAGGGCGAAGTAAACTGCGACTGCTATTCACGACCAAACCAAGTATTGTTAGTTGTATGTATGCCCTAGAGGCCAGTATTGTACAGATGATGTATATTATATTGGATGCTTGGACATATATAGAGATGACTTTCTTGCTCGATATGATAGTATGCTATCTGGTTGCTCTTTATCTTAACATGTTTACTAGTCTCTTTAAACTGTCTTATAGTTACATGTTGATAAAGCCCTTAGGATGTGTACTTGACTACCTGGACTATGATGCAGATCATACTAGTGGGGACATGGTAGTCCATAAGTACATCCTTCAAGGTCCCTAGTCGTGGGTGTATCGAGACGGGGCATCGATATATCAGTGTAGACTAGCGTATACGCCTCTCGACCCATGAGATGGGCGATGGATGATCCCATATCCATTGGTGTTTGACATCAGAGATGGTATACGGGTGCTCAGTGGAGACTGGGTACACTGGACGGACTCGCCGAGAACTCCCAGATGGTATTATACCTCACGTCAGATGGCAGTTCTCAGGTGACACTTGTGCAGGTTAGTCTGTAGACCCGAGATCGTCATAGAGTCTTGTATGATTCCCACTGTGCTTTGATCTCCACCTTACCACGTCCATGAGGGCATGCAAAACGGTGGTCTTTGGGTACAGTCCCGAGTCACATGGAGGCAATGAGCGATAGGAGGGGTTTCGTCTCTCCCGGTATTGGGGGTTGATGTTGCGCTGTGCTCGATTGGCCGTAACAGGGAAGTCCCTGGCCAGGGCTGATCAGAGATTTGCTGGTAAGTGTTACCAGTAGTTTCTCGACCCGTTATGAGCCTCACATCGGCACGAATTATCGGTTATTGGGGTCTGACGTTTACCACCCCTAGACTTGATATGCGACATATCATACGAACAGACCGGACTGTACGGTAAGTGTTACTGGTTGGATTCACAGGAGTGTGAGCGGGCTAGCTCGTCGATCTTCTGATCGCTCAATACCCGGATGGCCGTTACGTTTAGCAGACCTCTTGCGGCTTGTAGGTGCTTGATATGATCATCATCTGCTACCGGCGTATTGACGAGTCTTTAGAGTCCTACACAGAGGTTTCCTGGCTCAAGCGAAACAAAATAGGAGCGCATATGAGATATGTGCAGGACCGAGAATAATGCGTGTATGTGATACCGTATTTCATTCTCGCGATGAATGTATCGATTGGTTATATGTGATATAACCTAGATATCGAATCAATGATTGATTCGATAAGCCGATACATAGGATACTAGTCGGTTATATGCGATATGACCGGATCGTTAAATCAAGTGTTGATTTAATGATTTAATGTATAATTATATATTTAATATATTGCTTTGCATTAACTAGTATTGGTTCACTTTAAATGGATTTTCTCACTTGATGTGCAAGTTGTATATGTGATATACTTTTGTGCACTACATTGTGTCATGTTTGATGATGCATGTAAATTGGCTTTGTGTTAAGACTTAAACCATGGTTATGATAATGGTTAGGGTTTTGATTTACTCACTTATTTATTTATCCATTCTTTCTTGACAAATAAATAAAAGAAAAAAAATGGTTTCTTTTTATCATGAAGCTTGTTGAAGCTTCATGAAGCTTTGACTAAAGTGACCATTTTGTCTTCATCCTTAACCCTAACCATTCCCACTAACTATGCTCTATTCTCTACACCTAACCAAGGTTAGAAGATGATAAGTATTCATTTTAATTATTCTTTTTTAACAAGACTTATCATATTCTAGCTTCAACTTCTTCTTAATCTTCAAAGAAAAAGCTTAAGTCCATTAATGGCAACTTGAGCTAAAGTGTGAGAAATCCAATTCTAAAGTGAACCCACCTCCTATTTCTTCACCCTCTACCTCTTGCCAAGTAGTATAGGGTGTTTTCTTCACAAGTTTCACAACTTGATGGAGTTGGAGCTTGAACTTGTGATGCCTCGACGTAGATTATCTTCGGCATGAAGCCGACGACCTAGCTCGCCCATTTCTCCGATCAAGCCGACGATTGAGTCCGGGATTCGAGATGGACAGTGAGAGGATGTCTATGTGGAGCTAAGGAAGTGGAGAAACGGATCTACAAAGGTTGTAGCCTCTCTCCTTTAGTTAAGTTGTTAACTAGTTTCGTATTTCGCCTAAACTCTAGTCAACGATCCGTATTAGGTTTTCTCGGCACCCGTAAAATTTGAAATTGGCATGGTTGATGCCTTATGAGACCTCTGTTGTGTGCCTAGGAACCCTACAGTGGTATCAGAGCCTAGCTAGAGCCTTAGGCGAAGTCTAGACGATGTTTGAAACCCGATCGAACCGAAACCCTAAAAGCCAAAATGCTCTCTGGAAATTTTCTGAAAATTTGGTTTTTTGCCAATTAAAAATATGCAGAAAAATAAGCAGGGTCTTATTTGAATTACTGTGAAATACGAGGGCCTAAATCGATTTTTCCACCGTGGAACCGCGGCACGAGCTAGGCATGTGCGGCGGTTCCGCGGCCGTACTGTCCCCTTGTCTGATGATTTCTGCACAGTAACTCATATAATTTAATGCTATATTTTCTGGGTATTTTTATTGTGACTCTACAGATGAGTATTCTGGGGTTGTATTGGGAATCAAAGATTCGATCGGATTTTCAAATTTTGTCTGTGTGGTTTTCCAGATAATTTTCGAATATGTTAAAAAGTTCGACCGGATATAAATACCCAACTTTTCCCCTGCCGGAAAATTTCCAAGTGTTGGATTTTTCCGTGGTTTAAAGACGTTCTAAGTAGTGCAAGCAACGCGATGGTCCCTCTAGAAGACAACAAACCTTAACTCGATTATGTGACCGTCTTGAACTGCCCTTTGAACCTTCGGGTTTGGGGCAGTACGGCGTGCCACATGTGAGACGTTGGCTTGACCCTTCTACGGCTGGACCGTTGGTACTGAGGCATGAAGTGAATGTCTTTGAACTTATTTCATGTATTGAACGGTTTCGGGAAAACTTGGGTGTTCGAATGATCGATCGGAAAGTTTAATATTTTCTATTTATCCGGAATGGGATACAATAATTGGAATTCACAAACAGTTATGAGATAACTGAATGAATGTTATAAATCTAGCGGTTTAGTCTCATTTGATATTGAAAAGAGTTTTCGATAATGGGACTAAAATGCGGGGTTTATAAGTGTTAGACATGCGATGTTTAAAGAGGTTGCGGATTCCAACTGTTGTAGTTTTACACTTTCTTTTCTGTGACCGTAAGTGTAATATGTAATATCGCCGGTTTCGTTGCTATATGTCAACGACAATTGGGATGCGCATATTTACTTACGTTGATGACATGTGATGTTATGTGTTGCTGGATATGTTATATTGGATTGTCGTGTTTGAGTAGCCGGGGGTTTTTATGTGAGATGAGTGTTTTTCATTTTCATTCATGTAAAAACTTGTATGTAATATTCTTTTATTTGGGGCACTTCCAGGTTGCGGAAGTTGTCACCTTTTGTATATTATTTACTTTTCTGCATTAGGATAGACCCAAGGAGGGGAGCACAAGTAACCGGGTTCTAGGGTCCAGTGGGAGACCATCTCGAGGAGTCGAGTCCCGGTCTCCTAACCCTAGAATTGGTAGGGTTGCTTGCCGCTCTCGTAGGGGTCTAGGGGTGTTGGATTGGCTATTCATCACGACCGTGGAATCCGTGTTTTATACTGGCTCGTATTGAAAACACGGACGTCCTAGTATATCCAATGTTTCATATGTTTCTTCTGCTGCGATATCTGTGATGTGATCATGTGATATGTTCTGTGATGGATACTTTATATAGTATATATGATATATTATATAGACGTTACTTATGTTTTACACCCGCGCTAGCCCTGCCCCGCTCTGTCGTTAGTTACCTAACCTAACGGTGCACGAGGGGACATCGAGGCGAATGCGGATGGCATAAGTGTACGTCATATTTATCTGTGATGTTTAGGTGACTTAATTGATGGGACTTCATTAATGTGATTAATGAATGAAAAGAAACCTAAGATGTTGTAGAATCAAATTTTAAACAAAACAGGTAGCTACAGTTCTTGCTTTGCATAGCGGTATATATGATATACCCTGCACCTTATTCGATGAGGAAAGGACCGAGATCCCTTCACCGGGAGTGACTCCTTTAGCAATAACTGGCAGATGCTATAACACTCGGTTTGTTTTTGATTGCTTCTATAGTTTCTGCTTTGCACAGCGATATATATGATATATCCCGCACCTCATTCGACGAGGAAAGGGCCGACGATCCCTTCACCGGGAGTGACCCCTTTAGGAAAACTAGAAAAGCCTCAAAATCACTCCATTTCAAAACTTCATTTGATTCTACAACGATATCAAGTTCATTACGCAATAGGTTTTCAGAAAAACCTGTCGTAGCACTCCGTCATTTCAGATAAAGACTATTTAGTATTCGTGCTGCGTTTGTTGACCTCTGTCAAGGCGTAGTGTGCGGTAGCTAACTAGTAATTATCTGTAAAGCATGTGATGTGATTGGATTAGGGTAGTCGTATGACCTTGTTGACCTCTGTCAAGGGTCGTACGAGTGGGTTTGATTCAATCAAGAAATGACGGGTTGAACTTGACTAGTGCACTATGATTTGTTGACCTCTGTCAAGGTCATGGCACACTAGGGGCAAAATATTATCAGGAATTTCAAGTGTTGAAATTTGCAATGAGATTGCATACCTTCTATGAGATAGTTGGATCCCGATACCCGCTGTGAGTAAGAGTTACTCCTGGGAGAGTTTTACACATTACAATTAGCCGATCAAGTAAGTGTCTAGAAAGGTGTCAACGGGGTTACGCCTCTGGGAAAACGAGGTTTACATTAATTAGGTTCGTGCGAAAGCACGGGGGACCTCCCTCAAAGTAACGACACTGGCCTGGCTGAAAGATTGGCGAACTTGTAGTGTGTAATTAATCCCGGCTAGTCTTTCCTTTTAGGGTTTGAAGGAAGATTTGATAAAAACCAGTAGGAGCCATCCTGATTAGATAAGATAATAACCAATCTGATCTTGCAAGAGCATACGCTAAAGTGTTTTCTTCTCTCTCTCTCCAGGTAGCGACCATTTCATGCCCTAATAAAGATAATAATATGGATGTATTGACCGAACCCGCATGTTATACTGTGCAGGGGAACGTTGAACCCGTTCTATCTTATAAGTGTTATAAGAATGAACAGGAAATAGGAGAATATCTAGATTCTCAAGCCGCCCAAAAGAACATGCATGTTGATGCATCTTCTTCGGGTGTGTTAGTTATTGAGAACTATTTCTCAGTTCACCCTACGTCCTGGGTATTGGATACCGGATCAGGATCCCATATATGTAAAATGTTACATGGGCTACGTAAAGGTAGAGAACTGGGAAAAGGTGATCATTCCGTTCAAGTAGGGAACGGTGCAAGTATTGCAGCCAAAGCTGTTGGCGAATATCACCTTGTATTGCCAAGTCGTAATACACTGATTCTAAATGAGTGCTATTATATACCGAACATGATGTGCAACATTATATCAGTTTCTTTATTAAGTAAAGAAGGATATAATTTTGTAGTAAAGGATAATGTTATGAACATATTCCAAAATCAAAAACTGATTGCATCAGGCTCGTTACATAATGGCATATTCATTCTAAATCAGAATACAGTCCTCAATATACAAAACACACACAAGAGGAAAAGTTCAGAAATGAACGAATCCTACTTGTGGCATTGTAGACTTGGTCATATCAATGCGACACGACTGGCTAAGTTACATAAGGATGGTTATTTGAATTCATTTGAATTATCATCTTATGATACTTGCCATTCATGTCTCAAAGGAAAAATGACCAAAGCTCCGTTTAGTGGACACGGAGAAAGAGTTAATGAACTCTTAGGACTGATACATAGTGATGTATGCGGTCCCATGTCTACGCATGCCAGGAACGGTTCTTCCTACTTCATTACATTCACTGACGATCTCTCTAGATTCGGACATGTGTTCCTGATGAAACACAAGTCTGAAGCTTTTGAGAAATTCAGAGAATATAAGCACGAAGTAGAAAAACAAACAGGCAAAAGTATTAAGATCCTTCGATCTGATCGAGGAGGAGAATACTTAAGCAATGAGTTCCTAGATTATCTAAAAGAGAATGGGATTCTCTCTCAGCTTACTCCTCCTTATACACCACATCACAACGGTGTATCGGAGCGGAGGAATCGCACCCTATTAGATATGGTGCGCTCTATGATGAGTACAGCTGAGTTACCTATTTCCTTCTTGGTGTATGCGCTTGAGACAGCAGCATACCTATTGAATCAAGTTCCAGCTAAATCTGTACCCACCACACCATATGAGATATGGAGTGGGAAGAGACCATGTCTTAAACGAGTTAAGATATGGGGTTGTCTGGCCTATGTCAAAAGGCAAAATCCAGACAAACTCGAGACACGGCCAGTTCTATGTAAGTTTGTGGGATATCCTAAACATTCAAATGGATATTTTTTCTACCACAGTGAACAACAAAAAGTGTTTATTGCTCAACATGCCACCTTTTTAGAAAAGGAATTTCTTGCAAAAGAGATTAGTGGCTCTGAGGTAGAACTGGAAGAAGTTCCAGAAACACAAACTATAACTGAAGATTTAATGGAACCAGAAGATTCGGTAGTACCCGACGAACCCCAGCCTCTCTGCCGATCTAGTAGGGTTTCTCGTCCACCTGAGAGATACTACGGTTTTCTCATTGATGGTGGAAGCGAGGATTGCATCATGGCAGATGATGACCCGACTAGTTTCGAGCAGGCCATCGCGAGTGGTGACTCTGTGAAATGGCTGGATGCAATGCGGTCCGAGATGGAATCCATGTACACCAACAAAGTATGGACTTTGGAAGTTGCTCCTGAAGGGGTAAAACCCATCGGGAGCAAGTGGATCTTCAAGAAAAAACTTGGTGTAGATGGGAAAGTGGAGACTTTCAAAGCTAGACTTGTAGCAAAGGGTTTTCGTCATAGACCAGGTGTGGACTATGATGAAACCTTTTCTCCAGTGGCTATGCTTAAATCCATCCGGATCATGCTTGCCATCGCTGCATATCATGACTACGAAATCTGGCAAATGGATGTTAAGACCGCCTTTCTAAATGGTGATTTAGAAGAGTGCGTGTACATGACTTAGCCAGAGGGCTTCATAGACAGTGGGAGCAGCGGAAAGGTGTGCAAGCTGCTTAAATCCATTTATGGATTAAAGCAAGCATCGCGGAGTTGGAACATCTGCTTTGACGTCGTTATCAAAGAGTTTGATTTCGTCAAAAATCCAGATGAACCTTGTATCTACAAGAAGGTAGCAGAGAGTAAGGTTGTCTTCTTCGTATTGTACGTGGATGACATACTCTTGATAGGAAATGATATTCCTATGCTGCAATCGGTCAAGCTCTTCTTATCACAAAGATTCTCAATGAAAGATCTTGGTGATGCCTCCTGCATATTGGGAATAAGGATCTATAGAGATAGATCCAAATGGATACTGGGATTGTCCCAATCCAGGTACATTGACACCATACTAAAAAGGTTTAGTATGGAAGAATCCAAGCGTGGGAACTTGCCCACGATCTCTGGAGTCACTCTCTCCAAAGAGATGTCTCCCAAGACTGATTTGGAGAGAGCTCGCATGCAAGGGATACCCTATGCTTCGGCTGTAGGCTCTATCATGTATGCGATGCTATGTACCAGACCCGATGTAGCATACTCACTAAGTATAGTGAGCAGGTATCAAGCTGATCCTGGAGAGAGTCACTGGACAGCTGTGAAGAGCATTCTCAAGTACTTACGAAGGACTAAAGAGATGCTCTTGGTGTATGGTAACGGAGAACTCCAAGTAGAGTCCTTTACCGATTCGAGCTTCCAGAGTGATAAGGACGACTCTAAGTCGCAGTCGGGATTTGTCTTTACCCTTTACGGAGGGGCGGTTAGCTGGAAGAGTTCCAAGCAGGAAACCGTGGCAGACTCGACGATAGAGGCTGAATACATCGCTGCCAACGATGCTGCTAAAGAGGCTGTCTGGATCAAGAAGTTCATTACTGAACTTGGAGTGGTTCCATCCATTGAGCATCCAATACCTTTGTATTGCGATAACAATGGAGCGGTGGCTTTGGCCAAGGAACCCAGGTCCCATCAGCGATCCAGGCATATTCTGAGGCGGTATCACCTGATCCGGGAGATAGTTGATCGCCGGGAGATCGAGGTCAGGAGGGTTGACACGAAGAACAACACGGCGGATCCACTCACTAAGGCCATTCCCCAGATACAGTTTGAGAGACTCTTCGGGATGCTCGGTATACGATACTACAGCAGCTGGCCCTAGTGCTAGTGGGAGATTGTTAGTTATATGTATGCCCTAGAGGCCAGTATTGTACAGATGATGTATATTATATTGGATGCTTGGACATATATAGAGATGACTTTCTTGCTCGATATGATAGTATGCTATCTGGTTGCTCTTTAGCTTAACATGTTTACTAGTCTCTTTAAACTGTCTTATAGTTACATGTTGATAAAGCCCTTAGGATGTGTACTTGACTACCTCGACTATGATGCAGATCATACTAGTGGGGACATGGTAGTCCATAAGTACATCCTTCAAGGTCCCTAGTCGTGGGTGTATCGAGACGGGGCATCGATATATCAGTGTAGACTAGCGTATACGCCTCTCGACCCATGAGATGGGCGATGGATGATCCCATATCCATTGGTGTTTGACATCAGAGATGGTATACGGGTGCTCAGTGGAGACTGGGTACACTGGACGGACTCGTCGAGAACTCCCAGATGGTATTATACCTCACGTCAGATGGCAGTTCTCAGGTGACACTTGTGCAGGTTAGTCTGTAGACCCGAGATCGTCATAGAGTCTTGTGTGATTCCCACTGTGCTTTGATCTCCACCTTACCACGTCCATGAGGGCGTGCAAAACGGTGGTCTTTGGGTACAGTCCCGAGTCACATGGAGGCAATGAGCGATAGGAGGGGTTTCGTCTCTCCCGGTATTGGGGGTTGATGTTGCGCTGTGCTCGATTGGCCGTAACAGGGAAGTACCTGGCCAGGGCTGATCAGAGATTTGCTGGTAAGTGTTACCAGTAGTTTCTCGACCCGTTATGAGCCTCACATTGGCACGACTTATCGGTTATTGGGGTCTGACGTTTACCACCCCTAGACTTGATATGTGACATATCAGACGAACAGACCGGACTGTACGGTAAGTGTTACTGGTTGGATTCACAGCAGTGTGAGCGGGCTAGCTCGTCGATCTTCTGATCGCTCAATACCCGGATGGCCGTTACGTTTAGCAGACCGCTTGCGGCTTGTAGGTGCTTGATATGATCATCATCTGCTACCGGCGTATTGACGCGTCTTTAGAGTCCTACACAGAGGTTTCCTGGCTCAAGCGAAACGAAATAGGAGCGCATATGAGATATGTGCAGGACCGAGAATAATGCGTGTATGTGATACCGTATTTCATTCTCGCGATGAATGTATCGATTGGTTATATGTGATATAACCTAGATATCGAATCAAGGATTGATTCGATAAGCCGATACATAGGATACTAGTCGGTTATATGCGATATGACCGGATCGTTAAATCAAGTGTTGATTTAATGATTTAATGTATAATTATATATTTGATATATTGCTTTGCATTAACTAGTATTGGTTCACTTTAAATGGATTTTCTCACTTGATGTGCAACTTGTATATGTGATATACTTTTGTGCACTACATTGTGTCATGTTTGATGATGCATGTAAATTGGCTTTGTGTTAAGACTTAAACCATGGTTATGATAATGGTTAGGGTTTTGATTTACTCACTTAATTATTTATCCATTCCTTCTTGACAAATAAATAAAAGAAAACAAAATGGTTTCTTTTTATCATGAAGCTTGTTGAAGCTTCATGAAGCTTTGACTAAAGTGACCATTTTGTCTTCATCCTTAACCTTAACCATTCCCACTAACTATGGTCTATTCTCTACACCTAACCAAGATTAGAAGATGATAAGTATTCATTTTAATTATTCTTTTTTAACAAGACTTATCATATTCTAGCTTCAACTTCTTCTTAATCTTCAAAGAAAAAGCTTAAGTCCATTAATGGCAACTTGAGCTAAAGTGTGAGAAATCCAATTCTAAAGTGAACCCACCTCCTATTTCTTCACCCTCTACCTCTTGCCAAGTAGTATAGGGTGTTTTCTTCACAAGTTTCACAACTTGATGGAGTTGGAGCTTGAACTTGTGATGCCTCGACGTAGATCATCTTCGGCACGAAGCCGACGACCTAGCCCGCCCATTTCTCCGATCAAGCCGACGATTGAGTCCGGGATTCGAGATGGACAGCGAGAGGATGTCTACGTGGAGCTAAGGAAGTGGAGAAATGGATCTACAAAGGTTGTAGCCTCTCTCCTTTAGTTAAGTTGTTAACTAGTTTCGTATTTCGCCTAAACTCTAGTCAACGATCCGTATTAGGTTTTCTCGGCACCCGTAAAATTTGAAATTGGCATGGTTGATGCCTTGTGAGACCTATATTGTGTGCCTAGGAACCCTACAAGTATTTCATTACCACTCCCATTTCACCTTTGTATTTCTCTAGGACACTCCGTATCACTATGAAGATCCACATTTATTGGATACTCCATCATATGGTTATATACGAACTCGAAAGGAACTTGTTCCAGTTCGGGGATGGATTCTGGTTCAGGAGAAATAGGAATAAGGTTTATTCGGTTGTCTTTTATCTTCATCTTCTCTCGCATTGCGTGTGCTCCTAGGATTAGGACAGCACACCCATTATGCTTATTGGATAGTCTTCTTCCAAACTATAGGCTGGTGCCGAACGGTAGGGAAGGAAGAAAACCATTTAGCCTAAAAGGGTGTACAGAAGGTAATGACTAAAGACATATAAAGGGATTGGGAGAGATGGCAGAGAATTAAACGATTACAGTTGTGAATCTGGATAATGAAAGAGGCATTACTAGGAATACCCGGATACCCCATCGAAATATTTCAATGTTTCAGTTTCACTGTGTACTGTTAAAAGAAAACTGATTTCCCAATTAGCCCTTGCTCCAGGGTATGTATTTACCAGGTATGATTCTCACATCTGTATGGTTTTATAGATGATGAGTGGGAGTAAGTTATTGGGAATTTGGTGATCATCCTCATTATATCGGAATTCGTTGTAATTGGTGATATTTGAGGAAGTCACCTGGGTTGTTTACCGGACGGCAAATATTTGGTTTTGAATATCCGTTGTTATGCACCAATTTCAAATTGATATATTTGTATGTCTATTTTTATAGAGTGAGATATACCTTTTTGAAATTATGTCTATGACATTTATCTATATCAGTGGATGGTTAGGTAAGGAGCATTAAACAGCGGTGTAATTCTTCTTAACCATAAGTACAGTTTTCAACCCACGACACACAGGGAATGAGTTATTAGACTCAAAGGACTTATACAGAGTATTGTATGTTGTCCAGTGTCCATTAGGACAGAGGGGTTGGTCCTCGCACTATATTCTGTTTACTTGTGACTTCTCTAGTTCTTAGACATGTGTTTCGTGGAAACACAAGGTCTGAGTTTTGAGAAGTTATAAGTATAAGATTAAAGTAGAGAACCAGGTATTGCAAGTATCGGGATTCTTCAAGGTGATCGAAGATGTAGATACTTGTGTATAGTATTTAGTTGATAGTAATGATTAAGAGAACTTGCTTCTCTTTCAGGTTACTCATAATTGGAAGCATTCCTAAGTTGAGTAACGCTGATCGGCCTCCTTCTATTTAGTTGACATGCCCTGGCGATAGCTGCAAGATTTGAATCTGGTTCAATTAAATCAGTGCCTCTGGTTCCATATTGGATATAGAACAGTTCATATCTTAACGATGTTAAAGTACGGGGAGTTATCCGGCTTATGCTTAAAACCAGACTCTGGATAACTCAAGACACGTTTCTGTAATGGCTGTTTGTTGGTTGACCCAGGCTATGACGAGGGTTGACTTTCTACCATCTGGAAGATCAATAGTGATATTGTTCTAGACTCGCCACAATTTTAAAAATGGATTTTTTCAGAAAACAGTAGTGGGAGTATGGTAGAACTGGATTTGATTCCAGAACCGCAAACGATTACTGAAAATTTGATAAGAACATAAAGATTCAATCTGGTTTGACATTCCATTAGCCACTCCGCAGACATGATGGGTAACCTCAGGCACCCGAGAGGTACTCCAGTAGCCTCAAAGACAGTGACAGGGAGGTTCTTGTTTACCCAGACTTTCCATTGCTGTTGTTCCAGACTGTGAGGCCCAGCAGGAGGATGAATATAGCGTCGTTCTGAACTAGCTTTAGAAGTGTACGTCTATATGACTCTGCCAGAGGGTTGTCGTAGTCAGTGGGAGCAGCGGAAGCATAGTGGACAAGTGGCTTATGTCTATTTATAGACTAAAGAAGATATAGCGGAGATAGATCATCTATTTCTGATGTGACAGTCATAAGTTTGACTTCATCAGAATAGGGGATGGATCTGTTAAGAAGGTAGTAGGGTGTGATGTCCTGGTATTTGGATGACATACACAGAGTAGGAAGTGAAATTCCTATACTACGGTCGGTTATACTTTGGTTGTCACACAGTGGTTTCTCCACATAGGATATTAATCCAGTCCTGGTGAAACGATCTGAAGCAGTTTTAGAACATAAGTGGATGTTCTAGGGATATGATAACAGCATCCTCCTTCGGGAGACAGTAATCATTCCAGGCTTCCAAGGTAACCTGGATGACAGAGAGGTTTTCAGAGTTATAGTTTTCCCTCTGACGAGGGGCAGTATTTTGGACAGGTGGTCCAAGCAGATACCGAGGGAGGCATGGCACTGGATACTGATTGGTTTCAATTGACGATACAGTCTAAGAAGTTTGGATTTGGAGTTCATTTATGAGCTAGGTCCCATCAGATATCCAGACATATTCTAAGACAGGTATTGCTCATTTCGGGAGATGGGTTTCTCCGCGAACTTGAGATAAAGAGAGACATAGAAAGAAACATCACAGCGGATCCACTCACTGAGGCTATTCCTCGAATGCAATAGTTTCGCAAACGAGCTTTGTGAGTCTGACTAGTAGAGGAGTTGGGTGTTCGGTATCACACGGGCTGTGAGTATGCGACATCGCAATAATTAGCCTTGAATGCAAGTTGGAGATTGTTGGAGATAGTGTCTTCAGAGTCAATTATTGGATCACAGGCACGTTATTGCAATGATTGAGGGAGGACCTATACCGGTAGGACAGTCTTACTCAAGATGATAGTGTGCTATCTGGTTTATCTTTATTATTGTGTACTGTTTTAGGTGACATTACTGATCACTATTGCACCTTGATAGAGCCTCTAGGATTCTTACTTGACTACCAGCAGTATGATGGCGATCATGTATGTGGGAGCTGGGGTCTATAAGCACATCCTTAAAAGGTCCCTAGTCGTGAGAGTTTCGAGACAGGGCATCGATACTCCAGAGTAGACTAGTGTATACAGTCGAGACCCTGACGAGGGCCGGTGGCCGGTCTCACAAGCCACTGGTGTCAGTTAGTTCACCTAAGATGTATATAGGTGCTCATTGGGTTATGTGTACACCGGACAGGACTCGTCGGGAACATGCTAGTTGGGATTATACCAGACGTCAGATAGCAGTTCCCTGGTGACATGTGTACAGGTTAGTTCATCGACCTGAGATCGTCATTTGTCTCGTGTGAGTTCCCACTGTGCTTTGATTACTACCCTACCACGGCTCAAAGGAGTCGTGCAAACAGGTTTTAGTTGGGTATAGTCCCAAGGCACATGGAGGCAGTGAGCGGATCTGCAGGGGTCCGTCTCTCCCAGTATTGGGGGTCAGGTCGCGCTGTGTCTAGGAGAGCTATTACACAAAGCCCTCGGCCGTGGCAGGAGATTTACTGGTCGGTATTCCAGAAGTATCTCAGGGTGTTCTGGGCTACACTCCGACACGACTTGTACCGCTTTTGGGGGTCTGACTTTTACCAATCTCCTAGGCCCGCCATGCGATACTGATAGACGAACGGACCGGACTGTACGGATATTGTCACTGACAGGCTCAGTAGGGTGTCCGGATGAGTTCGCTCATCGACCTCCCTCTTAGTCAATACCTGGTAGCCCATTACGTATGGCTAATACCTCTGACGTGCTAGTGGTTAAATCCACAACCAAAGTATTGACTAGTCTTTAGAGTCCCCAACAGACCGCTTTCTCAAGTTTTGGGCGAAACGCTGTAGAGGCCGTATGGAGATATGGCAGGGTTCGATCTTATACGTGCGGTATTGCACGAATCAAGATCGGACGGATAATACTAGCGGTCTTTGGTTTAAGCCGGATCCTAGTATTGTACAGTGTAGATTTTGTCTCATTGCATTTGTATTCGGTCGGAATACAAATGCGGGTATGTATATACAGTCGCGGGGTTTTCCTGTAACTTATTACTGGATCAGTTTTTTGAAGTTGCCAGTTTGTATTCCGTTCCGGCCTATTTTCCTTTGTTCCTTCACGGCCGGATTTTTCCGTTGGAGGGGCTAATTTGCAAGTTTGCAAATTAGCAAATGTAGAGGGTTTATTTGTAAATGGAAAGATTATGATAGCTTCTTTTCTTTTCATGCATCATTTTATAGCATTAATGGTGATGGGATTTGATTAGGATGTGATAGGATTTTGAAGTGAGATAATTTCCTCATTATCATCTCATTGGTTATGGTCACCCTTTGGTTTTTACTACACTCACCTCCCTTCATGGTTTTAGTTTTTTTTTCTCCTCATTCTTTATAGGGCCGGCCACACTTTGTGGGAGAAGAGAGGGCATTTCATTTGGTGGGGAAATTTCTTCATCTCATTTTTGTTTGTTACAAAATTCCCAAGTTCATTTCAAAGTTCATTCCACTTCCATCCAAAGGCAACTTCAAACCCCTAGAGACAAAACATTGTACACTTATCCTACAGCACCCTTGGGCACGTCGGCTCGCCAACTTCGAGCCCGAGTTGCCTCGGTCCAGACGTGGGAGCCCGTAAAAGAACCCGGCGATGTGGTGCCCGTTCCGACAAGGAGATGAAGACCGGAGATTCCGCGAGGAGATCGGGATGGAGGCCGAAGACCGAAGGACACGGATCGCTCGGTATAGCTTTCTACCCATTCTCTAGTTTGCTAGTTATAGGTTAATGGTTCGATCCAGGTTTTTAGGACGTGGTAGTGCCGTTTTAAGTCAAGAAAAATTTTCGTTTCCGCATTTTGGCCTCGGATAAACGGCCAGGGCGCTACCGTAGTCCTATATTGCAATTATATATACCTCGCTTTATTATCATTTTTACGTAGATTCCTAGCCATAAATCACATTGCATACCTTTGATATCATAAGTATTTATCATATCCAACATGTTAGGTATTATGAATTTTTTGAAGATTTTAGTATTGATGAGATTTCTGGATTTTAGGGGAAACCGCAAGAATTTAATAAAAGCTTATTATCATCTTTTTTAAAATAAAGTTGCGATTTTCTCGTGATGTATGTGTCGTCCACCATGAGTTTTCATGTTGTCTGTTAGATTTCGAGACCCGATTATAGGAGTGGATGAACCGTCTCGGGTACATGGTGGGCCCGGTATGGTTCCCCGGGGCAAGAAGCTCGAGTTGTAGACGATGAGCCTGGAAGGGAAAGACTACCTACCGGTGATGTCTGGCACGGCGGATTTCCGGAGGATACCGACCTTTGTCGTGAGATTGGATGATATGGGCCGATCCGGACTGACGGAGCCCGAGGTATTGAGACATTGACATAGTGATACATTGAGGCAGATTTATATCCATATTTTGTGTTGATGCTTGACACGGTTTTCGGATGATTTCATTTATGATACCTTAGCTATTGTAAAGACATTTTTTTTCTAAGTTAAGAATGCAGATATCATAGTACTAAACACTTCAAGATTTCGTATTGATTTTGCATCCATGTGCATACATATTAGTAGCATCGCATCATATCTAGATGTGCAGGTTGTGACGCATTTGCGTGTATTCTTAAGATAGCCTTATTAGATGTTACTTACTACTCACGAGCTGGCAACTCACCCCCATTGTGCCACAGTGTCTTGCAGGTCGGACCCGTCAGCCTTGCAGCGGCGAGCGTATCTTTTCATTGGCTTCTTTTGTTCGTACTCGCGACATTGCTCGTAGGTGGGTTGCGAGGATACTTTTGTACTATCATTGTATCTAGTATTCTCCATCTACCACTTCTTCTATTGTATATGCGACATAGTAATGAGACCGAGAGATTTGTGTATATGTTGTTTTTCCGGGGTCGAGCTCACTTGAGCCGACGTTATGTTTTTCTTATTTTTGCGTTCTTTATGTTTATTTGCTTGATGTTATATATATATATTGTGTGGTTGTGATCCGCCTTGGGCGAAGAGCTAGCTCCCGCTTGGGGATGCCTTTATATCTTTACAGGTTTATATATTCTTGTTGTACCCATTTTGGGGCCAGTATTTACAAAGGAGACTCTGCCGAAATTTTTGGTAAATTATGACATTTTTTTAAAAGGGGGTTAATGTAGCTTAATTGGTTTAAAACCGTTTTCATAAAGGGTTTTCCTTCACTCTTGTTGATTTTGGTTTAGATTTTCTGGGCTTTGGCTGACTTAGGTTACGTTACATCTTGAGACGTCTCGTAATCTAAGTGCCAGTCACGTTCCGTACCTTCGGGTCGTGACAACAACACAAGAAACCCCATAAAAATGACAACTTAACTCCTCAAAATGGCTATGGATCCGCGGCCGATATGGCCTTTATGCGGCTGATCCAAGGTCGAGTTGACTCAGGGTCAACTCGGATTTTGGGGTAGTTTGGTAACTTTGTATGGGCTCAGAATCTTGCCCTAGGGTTTCAGCACTCAGCCTATAAATAGCCCATTATTGTGCCAAGCCAAGCATGCTTCTCTTTGTTAGGATTTAGTTTAGCTTTTGTTCTTCTTCTTCTTCCTCTTCATGTATTCTCCATTAAAATGTAGTGAGAGCATTGAGTGGATGATGAAATGAAGATGAGAGTTTGTTATTTTTTTTTAACTTGTATCTTCTAATTCTTGCATTGTCTTTTAATTCTAGTGTAACTTTTATAATTGTTGTTAATGTTAGTGTATAAGCCCTAGGGGCCATTATTGTATCATACTAGCTTGTAAATTACTTAATGTAAGCTTGGGATATTCACAGTTATATTAACAGTCTTGCTAAACATGGTAGTATGCTACTTGGTTTATTCTATCTTAATATGTGTATATGTTAGCATATCGAGAATACATATTGATAGAGCCCTTAAGGTCTTGCTTGACTACCAGCGTTGTGATGGCAGTCACACTAGTGGGGGCTGGGTAGTCTACAAGCACATCCTTTTTCAGGTCCCTAGTCGTAGGATTATTGAGACAGGGTATCGATACTCCGGAGTAGACTAGTATGTACGCTTCTCATCCCAGTTGGGGAGATGGTCTGTCCCATAGCCATCAGTACGTCGTACTGGAGATAGTATACAGGTGCTCGTTGGGTTACGGGTACACCGGAAGGGCTCGTAGGGAACTGTTGGTTGGTATTATACCCGTCGTCAGTTAACAGTTCCCAGGTGACAAGAGTACAGCATAGTCCGCAGACTTGACACTGCTGCTTCGCCTCGAGTGTGTTCCCACTGTTCTTAGATTGCTACCCTACCACGGCTCAAAGGAGTCGTGCAAACAGGTAGCAGTTGGGTGCAGTCCCCAAGCACTTGGAGGCAGTGGCGGTTAGACAGGATTCGTCTCTCCCGGTATTGGGAGTTGATATCGTGCTGTGTCTGGAGAGCCATTACGCAAATTCCCTGGCCAGGGCAAGCGAGATTTACTGGTAGGTTTTCCAGTACTTTCTCAAGGTGTAATGGGCTTCGCTCCGACACGACTTATACCGCTTTTAGGGGACTGACGCTTGTCGCCCCCTAGGCCCGATATGCGATAGTCCTAGACGAACAGACCGGACTGTACGGAGATTGTCACATCAGGCTCAGTAGGAGTTCGGATGGGTTTCCTCATCGGCCTTCTTATCGACATCTACCTGGGGACCGTTACGTACAGCTAGTGTCGCTTGCGGTCTGTGGTTAAACCCACTGCCAGCGTAGTAGTCGAGTCTTTAGAGTCCCACACAGAGAGTTTCCGTGCTTCGGGCGAAACGATAAAGAGGTCATATGGTTTTACGATAGGGTTCGGACACATACGTGTTTTTGCGCACGTACGATGTTCGGACAGTTTTTACTAGCGGGATTTAGTTTAAGCCAGATTCTAGTATTGGATTATTGGATTTATAGAGTCTCATTATTTCCGTGTTTTCACAGATGGGAGGGGCGTTCTCGTAATTTGTCGAGAACCTTCAAGAAGATTGATGAGTTGGAGGCTTAGGTGGAATTTGCAATAATTGGTTTAATGACTCATTGTGTGATTCATCCATAGGAGTTAATGATGCATTTATTGTTTAAATGACTCATGAGATGAATCACAAGGTGAGTTAATGAAGCATGATGATAATTGTTATTCATTTATTAAATATCTTATGCTTCATATATTCACAATGATTTATTATTCCAAGATCAATCTCACTCTCACCTTCTCTCTCCTCAAGCTCTCTCTCTTCAAACCCTAACCCTAACCTCTCATGTGTTGAGATCAAGGGTTAGCAAGACTAATTGATCCTTAATCCTATTCTATATCCTCTAAGTTGCTTTGATTAGCACTTTTAGTAACCTAGTTACCTCGAGTTAGAGGTCAAGCTTGGAGTAGTATCTCTCGGGTGGATCTTCTATCACAAAGAGGAGGCCGATGAGGAGGTGGTCAACGAGAACAAGAAGAACTTGGTTCATTAGGTATAATCTTCTTTCATAGTAGCTAATCCCTCCTATGATGTTGTTAGTTAGGGTTTGGCAAAGATCCGTAAGTTAGTCGATGTTAGTTTAAAGAAAAAGATTGTTTTTCAAATTTCCACCTCCCCGCATCATGTGGGGTGTCTAACGTCGACTTACAGTCGTATCAGAGCCTCGCTAAACCATAACTAACTTATTAGCAAAGTCGTTAGAAATTCGATCGCAAAACGAACCGGAAAAAACATAATTTTCACATAGTTTCTGTTGTTTTTTAAACGGGGTCTAAAAATTTTTCATTGACCCTTAAAAATACAAGCAGGGAAATATAAGATTACTGGAGAAATTTGGGTTCCCAACTCGGCCAAACCGCCGTGGATCCGCGGCCGATCCAAGCGATCCTCCGCGGATCCGCCGCCGAGTTGGAGCCGAGTCGGCCCAAATTTCCCCAGTAACTCTGCTGTGTTGATTTTGGTTTTTCTGCGATGCTTTGTTTCTACTCAAGTTTCAGGTGCACAGAGAATTATTTGGAGTAGAATCATTTGTGTTTGCTTGATCGAAATTCTAAGATGTTTGGCTAACTTGATTATATCTGTGTTTTGTATAATGTGTTCGTAAACCTCCCCTAACTGCTAGTATGTCGATTAGCCGGGGGTTGCACATTTCTGTAATGGTTTTTACTGGTTTGTGTTTGTGGACTTGTTGGATTGTCGTGAATGGATAGCCGGGGATGTGAGACGAGTGTTTCTTTCATTCAAATGTAATTTGTAAATTGTTGTAATATTCTTTTGCGGGGCACATCCGGGCTGAGGTTGTAGCCACCGTTGTATTATTTCATTTACTCTTTTCGGCTCCTAGGACAGACCCAAGATGGGGTGCACAAACTACCGGGTATTTTGAAGTGTTTAGTGGCCTACTCAAGTTGTTGAGGGAGACCGCTTCACTTCAGGTACTAGGCGGGTAGTTTGCCGTACCGGTAGGGGTCTACGGTGGGGTTTTGGCTATTCATCGCGACTGTGAAATCCGTCTTTCTTTACAGGCTCAAAAGGAATGCGGATTCGTAGAAAATCCAAAATGTTCATCTGTGATCTGGAATGCTTATTATTACGTCTTATGAATGTACAATATCTATATATGATAGCTATTAAACGTTACTTATGTTTTACACCCGCGCTAGCCCAGCCTCCGCTCTGTCGTTAGTTAAGTAACCTAACGGGTGAATGACGGGACCCGGTAGCGAATGCGGATGGCATAAGAGAACGTTGTATTTTCGTTGTTTTCTGCAATGATAGGTTAATTGATGGGACACATTATATTAATGCAAAGAAAATAAACCAAAGTTGAATCGTTGGAACAGTTTAAAAGAAACCACTCGGTTATTTTAAAACAAAGGATATTTTTTTAATTGCGGAGCTTAACCACTCCTTTTAAAAGCTATCAGGTTCCTTCGATCATATCAAGTTCACAACGTTCACGGTTTCGCCCAAACCATTCGTAGCCCTCCGTCATTTCATTTGGGTATTCAGTAGTATTCAAGCAATGCATTTTGACCAACGCCAAGGCATAGTGTTTGGTAGCTGCTGGGTATTCATTTGTTGCATAGATAGATGAGTTAGTTTGGGACAGTCGTATTATCATTTGGCCAACGTCAGGGATATATACGGATGGGTTCAAATTAACAAGATAATGATGGGTTGAACTTGACATGTGACTTATGACATTTTGACCAACGCCAAGGTCATAAGAGCATGGGGCAGAAATTTATATCGGGAATTTCTAAAGAAACTGAAATTTGCAAAGAGATGCATACCATTTGGAGTGTGATAATTTTGGTAGGATTCCTTCAGCTTTATCACACGATGATATTTGGATCCCGATCCTACTGTGAGTATCCGCTACTCATCAGGAGATTCGTCACTTAACGATCAATGCTATAAACCAAGTAAGTGTCGAGAAAGGTGTCAGCGGGGTTACGCCCCCAGAGAAAAGAGGTTATTTAATTAAGGAACTTCGCGAAAGCGTCGTAAAACCTCCCTCGAAGTACCGACACCGGCCTGGCTGAACGGTTAAGCAAGTATTGTATGGTGAGAATAGTCCTGGCAAGTTCTTCCTTTTTGGTTTGAGGAGGGATTCGAGAAATAGTGAGAGCCATCCTGTTTAAATAAACTAAAAACCACTCTAAACTTGCAAGAGCATCATGCTAAAGTGTTCCCTCTCTCTCTCATTGCAGCGACCCAAAACATGACAGGCCTTAAGTTACTATTAGAGAAAAATATTTTGACAGGGCCAAACTATAAAGATTGGCTGCGGAATGTCAAGATGGCTTTGACTTATGACAAATTGGGGTATGTCCTTACTGCTAAGGCACCTGCTTTCCCTGGTCCAGAATCCAGTATTGCGGATAAGGAAATCCACAAGACCTGGGAGTTAGATTGCGCGAAGGCCAAATGCATCGTGCTTGCCTCTACGAATAATGAACATCAGAGAAGGCACGAGGATATGGATCTTGAATCCATATTTCTCCATACAAAAGATCTGTATGGAGAGCAATCTCGTATAGCTAGATACGAGACCTCGAAGAACTTGTTTCAGTCGAGGCTGGCTGTCAGATCATCTGTAGGAGAACATGTCCTAAAGATGATTGGCTATATAGAAGAGCTCGCGGACCTCGGGATGACTTTGGAGAACGAGCTCTATACAGACTTGATTCTTCAGTCCCTTCCTTCCACCTACGCCCAGTTTATTCTGAATTTAACCATTCAAAGAAAAGAAGTTGAACTTCCAGAACTCCTTAACATATTAAGGAGTGCAGAGGGCACCTTGCAGAAGGCAAGGGAAACACCCGCTATGTTTGTTCGCGGTGCTTCTTCTTCCGGGTCCAAGGCTAGGGCCAAAGGAAGGAAGAAGAAGGCCGCCACCAAACCGAGAGGTGGTGTTGGTAAGGTGGGAGTCAAGGGAAAAGCAAAGGTTGCGGTGACAGTAGTGGAAAAGGACGAGTGCTTCCACTGTCGTAGGAAAGGGAACTGGAAGAAAGATTGCAAAGCTTGGAATGCCAAGAACCAGGAACCGAAGCAAGCTATGGTTTCGACTTCAGGTGTGTTTGTAATTGAAAATTGTCTGTCAATCAACTCTACTTCCTGGGTATTGGATACCGGATTAGGATCTCATATATGCAATTCATTGCAGGCACTGAGAAACCGTAGAGTGCTGAAGGTTGGTGATATGACCCTCCAGGTTGCTAACGGAGCTAGCGTGGGTGCTGTGTCCGTAGGGGATTATCACCTTGGATTGACGAGTGGACATATTTTGGTTTTGCATAACTGTTTTTGCGTACCCAGTTTAACGTGTAATATCATATCAGTATCGTTGTTATCAAAAGAAGGTTATGATTTCACGTTTGTAAGCGATGTTGTTAATATCCACCTTAATCAGGGTTTGATTGGGTCCGGTACACTAGATAACGGTATATACGTACTAAACCAATTATAGATTTTCAATGTCCAGAACACACTAAAAAGAAAGTCTCCAAATTTAAATAAGGCTTTCTTATGGCATTGTAGACTGGGTCACATCAATGAGACCGGGTTAACTAAGTTACATAGAGAAGGATATTTGGATTCGTTCGAATATCAATCTTATGCAACTTGTCAATCATGTCTCAAAGGAAAGATGACAAAGTCTCCATTCACTGGACATGGAGTAAGAGCGAGCGAGCTCTTAGGACTCATACACAGCGATTCATGTGGTCCAATGTCTACACATGCAAGATGTGGTTTTTCATATTTCATTACTTTTACGGATGATTACTCTAGGTACGGATTCATTTTCTTGATGAAACATAAATCCGAGGCCTTTGAGAAATTCCAAGAATATAAGAATGAAGTAGAAATCCAAACCAGCAAAAGTATCAAGACACTGAGATCTGATCGAGGTGGTGAATACTTAAGTGCCGAGTTCCTACGTTACCTAAAAGAGAAATGAATTCTCTCTTAGCTTACTCCTCCATACACTCCACAGCATAACGGTGTATCGGAGAGATGGAACCGAACCCTATTGGATATGGTACGTTCCATGATGAGTAATGCTGAGTTACCGCAATCTTTCTGGGGTTATGCGCTAGAATCAGCAGCATATCTTTTGAACAGGGCTCCTACCAAGACTGTGTCTACCACGCCATATCAGATGTGGAGTGGGAAGAAACCCTATCTTTAGTATCTGAAGATATGGGGATGTCCATCTTTTGTTAAAAAGCAGCATGCGGACAAACTCGAGGCACGATCAGTACAGTGTAAGTTTGTGGGATATCCAAAGAACTCCAAGGGGTATTTCTTCTATTACGCAGAGGAACAAAAGGTTTTTGTTTCTCGTAATGACTATTTTCTAGAACAACAGTTTTTAGAAAAGGAAACAAGTGGGAGCGCAATAGAACTGGAAGAAATTCCAGAACCACAAACTACTACTGAAAGTTTGGTAGAACCAGTAGTTCACGAAGAACATGACATTCCCGCACCCCTCCGCAGGAGTAGTAGGCCGTCTCATCCGCCTGAGAGATACTACGGTTTTCTCATAGATGGAGATAGAGAAGATTGCATCATTGATGATGATGAACCTACTAGCTTCCAGCAGGCCATCCAGAGCGGCGACTCGGTAAGATGGCTAGATGCAATGCGGACCGAGATGGGGTCCATGTACACCAACAAAGTATGGACTTTGGACTTTTCTCCAGGTGGGGTAAAACCCATAGGATGCAAATGGATTTTCAAGAAAAAGATTGGTGTAGATGGACAGGTGGAAACCTATAAGGCTAAACTTATTGCAAAGGGTTTTCGTCAAAGACCTGGTTTGGACTATGACGAAACTTTTTCTCCAGTGGCTATGCTCAAATCCATTCGGATCCTTCTTGCCATTGCTGCCTTCCATGATTATGAGATCTGACAGATGGACGTAAAGACGGCTTTTCTAAATGGTAATTTAGAAGAGTGCGTCTATATGGATCAGCCAGAAGGCTTCAATCAAAGTGGGAGCAGCGGGAAAGTGTGCAAGTTGCATAAGTCCATTTATGGACTAAAGCAGGCGTCGCGGAGTTGGAACATCTGTTTTGATGAAACGGTCAAAAAATATGACTTTATCAAAAATCCAGATGAACCATGTATATATAGTAAAATTGTAGCAAGAACTGTAGTATTCCTCGTCTTGTATGTAGATGACATTCTTTTAATAGGAAATGACATTCCTATGCTACAATCAGTCAAAGGATTCTTATCACATAGGTTCTCCATGAAAGACCTGGGTGATGCTTCTTACATTCTAGGGATCCGGATCTATCGTGATAGATCCAATAGGATGTTGGGACTTTCACAGTCCAGGTATATCAACACTATACTGAAAAGATTCAGTATGGAAGATTCTAAGCTCGGTAGTCTACCGGCATGTCACGGAATCACCCTCTCCAAAGAGATGTCACCCAAGACTGATTTGGAAAGGGATCGCATATCTATTATACCCTACGCTTCTGCGGTAGGCTCTATAATGTATGCATTGTTGTGCACCAGACCAGATGTAGCTTACGCACTGAGCATGGTAAGCAGGTATCAGTCAGACCCAGGGGAGAAGCACTGGATAGTAGTAAAGAACATTCTCAAATACCTAAGAAGGACTAAGGAGATGTTCTTGGTTTACGGCGGCAAAGACCTCCAGATCGAGGCCTTTGCTGATTCCAGCTCCCAGAGTGACAAGGAAGACTCCAAGTCCATGTCAGGTTATGTCTTTACCCTCAATGGAGAGGCGGTGTGCTGGAAGAGTTCCAAGCAGGACACCGTTGCTGACTCGACGATGGAAGTGGAGTATATCGCTGCTTGCGATGCCGCAAAAGAAGCGGTCTGGATGAAGAAGTTCCTCACAGAACTTCAGCTGGTTCCTACCATTGTTGATCCAATACTGCTGTATTGCGACAACAACAGAGCTATAGCTTTAGCGAAGGAACCCAGGTCCCATCAGAAGTCCAGACACATCTTAAGGCGGTATCACCTGATCAGGGAGATCATAGATCGACAGGAGATCGAGGTCCGGAGAGTTCCTACAGAGGAGAACACTGCTGATCTATTCACTAAGGCCTTACCTCATATTCTGTTCGAGAGGCTACTCGAGATGATAGGTCTTCGATATGCCAGTATAAGGCCCTAGTGCAAGTGGGAGATTGTTAGTGTATATGCCCTAGGGGCCATTATTGTATCATACCGGCTTGTATATTACTTAATGGAAGCTTGGGATATTAACAGTTATATTAACAGTCTTACTAAACATGGTAGTATGCTACTTGGTTTATGTCTATCTTAATATGTGTATATGTTAGAATATCGAGAATACATATTGATAGAGCCCTTAGGATCTTGCTTGACTACAAGCATTGTGATGGCAGTCACACTAGTGAGGGCTGGGTATTCTACAAGCACATCCATTTTCAGGTCCCTAGTCATAGGATTATCGATACAGGGCATCGATACTCCGGAGTAGACTAGTGTGTACGCTTCTTATCCCAGTTGGGAAGATGGTCTGTCCCACAGCCATCAGTACGTCGTACTGAAGATAGTATACAGGTGCTCGTTGGGTTACGGTTACACCGGACATGACTCGTAGGGAACTGTTGGTTGGTATTATACCCGTCATCAGTTAACAGTTCCCAGGTGACATGAGTCAGCATAGTACGTAGACTTGACACTGCTGCTTCGCCTCGAGTGTGTTCCCACTGTTCTTAGATTGCTACCCTACCACGGCTCAAAGGAGTCGTGCAAACAGGTAGCAGTTGGGTGCAGTCCCGAAGCACTTGGAGGCAGTGGCGGTTAGACAGGATTCGTCTCTCCCGGTATTGGGAGTTGATATCGTGCTGTGTCTGGATAGCCATTACGCAAAGTCCCTGGCCAGGGCAAGCGAGATTTACTGGTAGGTTTTCCAGTAGTTTCTCAAGGTGTAATGGGCTTCGCTCCGACACGACTTATACCGCTTTTAGGGGACTGACGCTTGCCTCCCCCTAGGCCCGATATGCGATAGTCCTAGACGAACAGACCGGACTGTACGGAGATTGTCACATCAGGCTCAGTAGGACTTCGGATGGGTTTTCTCATCGGCCTTCTTATCGACATCTACCTGGGAAGCGTTACGTACAGCTAGTGCCGCTTGCGGTCTGTGGTTAAACCCACTGCCAGCGTAGTAGTCGAGTCTTTATAGTCCCACACAGAGAGTTTCCGTGCTTCGGGCGAAACGATATAGAGGTCGTATGGTTTTACGACAGGGTTCGGACACATACGTGTTTTTGCGCACGTACGATGTTCGGACAGTTTTTACTAGCGGGCTTTAGTTTAAGCCAGATTCTAGTATTGGATTATTGGATTTATACAATCTCAGTATTTCCGTGTTTTCACGGACGGGAGGGGCGTTCTCGTAATTTGACGAGAACCTTCTAGAAGATTGATGAGTTGGAGGCTTAGGTGGAATTTGCATTAATTGGTTTAATGACTCATGGCGTGATTCATCCATAGGAGTTAATGATGCATTTATTATTTAAATGACTCATGAGATGAATCACAAGGTGAGTTAATGAAGCATGCTTATAATTGTTATTTGTTATTCATTTAATAAATATCTTATGCTTCATATATTCACAATGATTTATTATTCCAAGATCATTCTCACTCTCACCTTTTCTCTCCTCAAGCTCTCTCTCTTCAAACTCTAACCCTAACCTCTCATGTGTTGAGATCAAGGGTTAGCAAGACTAATTGATCCCTAATCCTATTCTATATCCTCTAGGTTGCTTTGATTAGCACTTTTAGTAACCTAGTTACCTCGAGTTGGAGGTCAAGCTTAGAGTAGTAGCTCTTGGGTGGATCTTCTATCATAAAGAGGAGGCCGACGAGGAGGTGGTCAACAAGAACAAGAAGGACTTGGTTCATTAGGTATAATTTTCTTTCATAGTGGCTAATCCCTCCTATGATGTTGTTAGTTAGGGTTTGGAAAAGATCCGTTAATTAGTCGATGTTAGTTTAAAGAAAAAGATTGTTTTTCCTATTTCCGCCTCCCCGCATCATGTGGGGTGTCTAACGTCGACTTACAGTTAAGTAGTTGTTGTTATTTCTTGCCCTTTTTTTCTTCTCTTATCCATATTATTTTCAAGCCATGATACTCGACGGAGTTCCTTGCTTAGGTGAGTACCCAAGTAGTTAGCTTGCATCATTTGTAAAACCGTTTCCCCCCTTTTCCTTCTTTTCTTCCTTCTTGTTTTTTTTTATTTTCTTTTATAATGTGTGAATAATTCCACACTTATTAAGGCAAAGGAAGGTGGTATGAGGGACAGAAAAATCCCTTGTGCTTCTCTTCGCCAAATATCCTGAAACGAACCCCGACCAAACAAATGCAACCCCCTCACTTAGGCACGCTATACATGACATATAGCCACGACCTAAGTCGAGAAGTTCTTTAAGCATACTACAACGTGACATGTAGTTGTGACTTAATTGGATACTTGGTTGCGGGTGTTTGGCCGAGGGTTGGGATAAGCGTATTTAGCGGACGGATAAGGGGCACTAGGAATGGATTTAGCGTTGGAAAGCCTGCTTAAACTCGCAAATCCCATTCCTATGTCTTCCTAATCCTCGCTACTTTCGATTATCCCAACATCGTTTTAAGAATGGCAATAGATAAGCACAAGACTAATCCTAACTGTACTAACCAACCTTAACCTTAACAAGCTTACTTGAACATAAATACGAACACTTAGGATAGATTTGAACATACACTTATACATTATTTATTGACTCGTCTAAGATAAGAACAGACATACTACTATCTCCCTGCGGACGACCCGTGCTCAACCGGCTAGCTGCAAAGCGACACCGTCTTGATTACGGTAACTAAAAATCTATCAATTAACTAGCGTATACGCATCTTGACCCATATGATGGGCGATGGATGATCCCACATCCATTGGTGTTTAACATCAAAGATGGTACACGGGTGCTTAGTGGAGACTGGGTACACTGAACGGACTCGCCGAGAACTCCTAGTTGGTATTATAGATATCATCAGATAGCAGTTCTCTGGTGACACTGATACAGGTTTGTCTGTAGACCCGAGATCGTCATAGAGTCTTGTGTGATTCCCACTGTGCTTTGATTTCCACCTTACCACGTTCAAGAGAACGTGCAAAACGGTGGATTTTGGGTATAGTCCCGAATCACATGGAGGCAATGAGTGATAGTAGGGGATTCGTCTCTCCCGGTATTAGGGGTTGATGTTGCGCTGTGCTCGATTGGCCATAACAGGAAGTCTATGGCCAGGGCTGATATGGAAATTTACTGGTAAGTGTTATCAGTAATTTCTCGACCCGTTATGAGCCTTACATCGGCATGACTTATCGATTACTAGAGTCTAGCATTTACCACCCCTAGACTGGATATGTGACATATCAGACGAAAAGACCAGACTGTACGGTAGTGTTACTGACAGGCTTTTCTGGAGTAGGAGCAGGCTTGCTTGTTGATCTTCTGATCGCTCAATACCCGGGTAGCCGTTACATCCAGCTAGTACCGCTGACGGTTTGTGGGTGCTTGATATGATCATCACCTACTGCCGGCGTATTGACGAGTCTTTTGAGTCCTACACAGTGGTTTTACTAGCTCAGGCAAAACGAAGTATGAGCACATATGTGATATGTGCGGAACCGAGATTAATACGAGTATGTGATACCGTATTCTATTCTCGCGATTTATGTTATCGGTCGGTTATAAGAGATATAGCCGAGTTATCGAATCAAATGTTGATTCGATAAGTCGATACTGTATCGGTCAGTTATATGAGATATAGTCGGGTTATCGAATCAAGTGTTGATTCGATAAGTTGATACAAATAATATTAGTCGGTCATATGAGATATAGCCGGATTATTAAATCAAATGTTGATTTAATGATTTAATGTATAATTATAAATTTGATATATTAATTTACATTAACTATTATTAGCTCACTTAAGCATTTCTTTTTCTCACATATGCACACTTAATATATATGTGATATATATTAATTGTGTTTTCTTTTTTGTGTCATGCTTAATGCCACATGCAACATGGGTGTATCAGACTTACACCTTGCTAATGATAATGTAGAGTTTATTTATTTAAAGTAAATCCAAATGGCATGAAGCTTGTAGAAACTTATAGATGCATTGACTTAGTTCACTAATTTTGTTTTACATAAGATATTTATTAACCCAACTATTATCTAAACTCATGGTTAAGTCTCTACATGAGTTATATGAGATATTTCTCACCCATGGTTGCCACTTCACTCTCTTATCTATTTTTTGCTTCATCTTCTTCAAGTTCAAGAGAGAGCTCTCTAGGTTTTTGAGAGGAGAAGATAAAGAGTGAGAAAATCAATTCTAAAGTGAGCAAAAATCCTACTTCATCATGCTCTACTAGATTAGCAATTTAGTTTAGGGCGTTAACTTCACTAATCCCTAATTAGTGAATATATATCTTGGGTTAGTGTCTCCTCGACGTAGATCATCTTCGGCCACGATGACATCGTGCAAGCTTGTTCCTTTCATCTTAAGGAGCCGTTCTAGAGTCCGCAAGATCACTACTTAGAGCGAAGGGACTACATTTCGGAGCTACTGAAGTGAAGGACCGGTCTACAAAGGTTGTACTCCATATTCACTTAGTTGTAAAGTAGTTTATATGTTGTATTGTCTAAATCTCTAGTTAAGATTCTAGGGTTCGGATTGGTTAGCATGGCAAAATTTTGAAAATGGTATGGACGATACCTCCCAAACCCTTGCTGTCGTGCTAGGCATTTCTACAAATAGATCCACACTCATCAGCAAACCGGGCCCAAGGCCCGTCACCCGCATTAAAACTGCTATAATATGCATTCACAAATCCTTCAAATGGAAAGAAATCTAAGAAAATGGTTGCTTAGCACAATCTTTCCTAAATCCGAGATACACGAAAGATCTGCTATCAATATATCCTAAACTAATCAGGACACATCCAAGCAAGCCCTATATAAATCAGCCTTGAACCATAGCAACGGTACACACACTTTCTCCTCAAAACCGTAATTTCAAAAAGAAACGAATTTTAAATTAAATACGTACCTTTGAAATCCCGATCTTCATCGATCAAGAATATGATCATATCGAAAAAATTCCTTTTAGGTAGCATTCACAAATGTTAAGGCCTTCAACCGAAGTCCACCAATCTTTATGGAAGAAACATCCTCATGGATTGATAGGCATCCAAATAATTTAAGAGGAAATATTCACAATTCAAAATCTATTTCTCTTGGCAAACCAATGTCCCATGTATATAGGATTGTGGTACGATACCTCAAGCCTTAATATCCGATGTGGGACTAAAACCCACATCAATAATATAACAATTATAGTATTGATAAAATTCTTCTTATGGTTGTGTCAAAACCTTCCACCAAAATACTTATAGGTGAGATCAATTGGGTCTCACATTAATAGCCAACTATCAACTAAATTAATTCATAATTAATTAATTAATAATTTTAATTTAACAGTCAAACATCTATCTTATCAACTGTTCATAAAAGCTCTACAATAATGTGAGATGACAATAAATATCAACTTACATTCAATTCTTTCCTACATTCAATTCTTTCCAACATCAAGTTACTTATCCTTAAGCCAGTAAATGAGCAGGACGTGTTCACCTAATTTCTCAAACCTAAAGTTTCATCCCCCATAAACACAAATTCATTTCGAAAATAAATATTATTATATTAATATAATTTTGAAAAATATTTCTCAAAACATTTGTCGATATGATTTTTATGCTTTCTTGAGAATGAACAGTAAACTTATTCTCATCAACATGAGAATGTCGGATTCTATTTAGACATCTATTTTCCTTCTTAATGTATTTAAACAGCCCAATATTTCAGCTTTTTTATTCTTGTCAGACGACAAGAAGTACCATCATATCAAAACTTACTAATGACAGATCAAAGACAACTATGTCATCAAGTCAAAGAGAGTATATAACTGTCTAAATTCTTTATCTCATAGGTGACATATCCTGGAGAATTCAAACGTGGTCATGAACTATATGTATCACAATACGTGCTCAGTTAACCAATTACTATTAGAGCAACTATAAAATCATATTAATATTTAATAAATATTATAAGAATTGTTTTGAATGTGTAAAGGCAAATACAGCTACTTTAGCAATCTTCCACTTGCCTTCACATCCAATCGGATATAATAATAGCTTTCTTGGTTATTTACGTCTTGTCAAAAACCATTTAAGACAATAACTAAGTTAATCATTTATTCATATTTTTTTGTAGCTATCTTTTATATCACTATATAAACTTATACCAAATAGTTTTCTATAGTTGGGGTACAATATTAAATTTCATCTAATGAAATCATGTCAACTTTATCAACAAACTTATTTGTCTAACTTTCTTGTATTCATTTTCATTTCCGCTACGCATTCTACTTGCAATGTGGAAATCTCATAATATTTTATTTCCCACATTTATAATTAAATGTACCACTATAACTATTCTACATATTTCTAAAATAGACTATCTTATTTCGAAATCAGATTGGAAATCTAAATCATAGAATTCTTTACTACTCAAAAATATCTACATCATAACTAAACAATAGTTGTAGTTAAATGTCTAAATATGACTTTTACTTTACTCCAATGTTATCCGTCAGGGTTGGATTATAATCTACTTATAAAACTCTATCATATCGTGTATGTAGAACCTTCTAAAGATCTAATCCACATAAGTAAAATTTGATAATCGTACAAGTTTCTACTCTATCTTTATATAAATTATGAGATTCAAATATAGAATATTTGATCAAGATCTTTCATAAAGAACTTTTCTAAAAGCCATAACTTAACAGATGCCATTGTACCTACATCATTCTAAATGAGTAGTATATTAGGAACATAATAAAATCATTTTGATATTTATATGCACAAAAAGTTTTTTATGATTTTTTGGATGAAATCAAATTTCTTAATCAATCTCATCAAAATGAATATTTCAATTCCTAAAAGTTTGTTTAAGTCGATATCTTGAATTATTCAATCCACTTCATCTTTTCTTAAATTTACAAACATAAACTATTCGGTTATTGCGTGTATATATTTTCATTAAAATACAATTCAAGAAAACAACTTTATCATCCATTTGCCATATTATATCGTCACAATATATTGTTATGGATAATAAGAATTTAACATACTTCCTTATTACAACGGGAGAAAAAGTTTATTCATAATTGATAAGCACTAAGTAGTTTATAAATATCTATACATTTTAATGAGCTTCAAATCTAGAATAGATATCAACTTGCGTCAAATAAATTTTACTCCATCAGATGGCCCTACCAATGTAACAACCCTAGTTTTACTATAATACTTTTTAATAAAAAAATATGGTTGTTTCAAAACGATTCGTTTTGTAAAAAGAAAAGGTTTTGAAAGATTTATTTTGATTTCTTTTAATATAAAGAATTTATTCGATTTTGTTTTAAAAGAAAAATTTTGAAAAGAGAATTTATTTTTTTTAAAGAAAAAAAATTAATTAGTTTAAGAAAATGTAACATTTCAAAAAACATAAAATATTATTTTTGGAATTTAAATAATAAATTTTATGAATATTATAAAATATGGAAATTAGTTTTAATGGAATGGTATAAATATATACATATAATTTGGCAAATAATTAGAATATTAATATGAATTATAGATTATGAAAGTATTTGATTGATTAGGGCTTTTATAAATCATTATACAATTATTTACATACTAGTTAATGTTAAACTTGATAAATATTTCCTAATTATGCATAAAACAAAGTTATTTGATAAAATCATCTTCAAGTGTCATGACTTGCAGATATTGCATTTGTGACATTGGTTTTATGTTTTTTATAAAAAGGAAAGGAAAAGAAAATGAGAAAATAAAGAGAAAAAGAAAAGATATAATAATGAGAAGGGGGACAAGCAAGTATGGTTGTGTGTGAGAGGGGGGGGGGGGGGAGAAGATTCTACATCCTCGCCCTTTGCTTTTCATCATCTCCTTATTCTTTTCAACCTCATCCTTATCTCCTTCTCATCCTCTCATCCTCCACCCCATCCACCCTCACTACCACCATACAACATCATCAAAACTCCATCAAAACCTTATACAAGCTTCACAAAAATTATTCCTAAGCTCACTACAAATATCATGGTGGGATCAATTTCTAATCTTGAGCTCATTTGGCCATCTTAGAATTTTCTTGAGTTACTCTTTTAAGGCAATCCTCTCACTTTTAGTTAAGTGTTTAAGTTTTCTATCCTCCTATATTAGTTTAGATTTAAACAAGTTATGTTTAATGAACTTGGAAAATTCTAGGATGATCTTTGGTGGGTTGAATGAATAGTAGTGTTATAGTAGAGAGTTTATAGATTGACTACTAGCCTTTAGTGATAGAATCTCTGGTCTAAGTGTGTCAAGAAGTCCCAAAACACGAACTTAGAATTTTTCGATATCGGGTTTTTGTTGAATTGTGCTGTTCTAATGGAATCTGGAATGATTCGAGAACCCTGAAAAATATTTTGCAGATACAATAAGATGTGCAGGTTATTAGGAAGATACCGTATAAACCCGAACCCCCATCTCCCATACTTGGCTGCCAATTTATCCCATATGGCCGAAATTTGCGGCTTGACCTTAGAGTTAAGGTTTAGTTGTCTATAGATCAATCCTTTGATAACTAGGCCTATCCAATGTGCAGAATGTCCTAATTTCATCTTGGGTAAAATCTGGGAGTGTTTTATTAAGTTTCAGATTTTATTTTATGACTTTCGAAAACTAAGTTTTTGATATTTGAGTTTTGACTTGGTCGTTTGACGTTTGTACGTCAATGTCGGGAGTTGTTTGGTTGTTCTTGCATGCGTGGACCATAAGTTCTAACATATGTACACTTCTCTTGCCGTATCGGTTTTCAAGAGTTGATTTTGATTTCGACACGATGTGCTTTGACTTGTAGGTACATTAGTGTGAACTTCCGGAGTGATGAAGGAGAGCAAGGCAATCATCGATTTCGGCTAGAGCGAGAATAGTAGGTGAGTAGATGTATATCTATGGAGGAAGTCGGGTGTATGGCGTATAGCACCCCCGTAACCGTAGTATTAGGGTACTAGGTATATAATTATATATATAAATGTAAAATTTCAGAAAAATAAAATATTATTTTGGGGATTTTTATAATTAAATAATAAATATTATGAATATTTTATGATACGGTATAATTAAATACCGATAAATTGGGAAATATTTGGAAAATTATAGGAATTACGGAAATGAAGGTGTTTTATGTGATTTAGGCAAATTATGAATTTTTATAATTAATTATATACAATGTTAATGCTAATCACGATTAAATATCGCTAATCGTGCATTAAGCTAGTTTTGTGCATGTGACATGCACCAAGTCTTTTTCACACTTGTTACATTTTCTTCCATGGCTTTTCTTTTCAAATGTTTTGGTTTGGTTTTAAATGAAAGAAAAGAAAAGAAAAGAGAAGAGAAAAGAAAAGAAAAGAAAAAGAAAAAGAAAAGAAAAGGAATTAAAGAAAGAGGTATGGTCATGAGAGAGAAGAGAGAGAGAGGTAAGGGGGTCAATTGACCAAAGTCCCATTTGTTTCCCTCATTGTTTTCCTTCATCATTCTCTACTCTCCTCTCACCATGGCTGCCCTCATCTCCACCTCTTCAAAAATCCACACAAACACCCTCAATCACTCATCAAAACTCCATTTCCATTTCATTAAAAACATGCACAAGCTCCATACAAGCACCTTGAACCATGAAAAATCGGATTTTGAGTACTTGGGGCAACTCAAGAAAATTCTTGAGTTGCAAAATGAGGTACTTTCTTCACCATTAGCATACTATTTCATTCACTTTAGTTTCCATGCATGTTTAGAAGTGTTTAAGTTTGGTTTAATAAACTTTGAAAATTCCAAGTTGAGGATTAGGGTTTGATTTGAATCCAAATGTGTAATTGAGGTTAGTAGAGGCCATACAACCCCTGTGGTGATGATATATTGGACTAAACCTTAAACTAAAACCCCATTTAGAAAACTTAGATTCCCCGATATCGTATTTTTATCGAAATTGTGATGTGTTTTGGAGAACTGCTATAACCCGGTTGACCAGAAAATTATTTAGCGATTACTGGGAGTCGTGCAGGTAACCTGGAAGATACCCTAGAGCCCCTAGACCCCCTATCAACTTCCTGGATGCAATTTTAATCCCCTGGGCTGCAATGTATGGCCTGGGTACCCTATTTTGGTCTCGTGCTTCGTCTGTGGCTCCGGTATTTGTTAATTAGACCCCCCCGATATGCAAAATGTCCCAATTATCACCTGAGGAAAATCTGGAAGTGTTTTACGAAGTTTCTGAATACATTTTGCGGCTTTTAATGAATTGGAATTTGATAATTATGTTTTATCTCGGTCGATTCACGTTTATACGTCGATCGTCGAGAGTTGTTTGGTTATTCGTGCATGCATAGATCATAGGTTTTGACCTATGTGTGATACGCATGCCGATTTGGTTTTCGTGCGCGATTTCTATTTACGATATCATGTGATACATATGTAGGTACCACCCCTCACGTGGACTTCGAACGACGAAGAAGAGGATGGCGACATCGACTTCGGCAAGTAAGGATCAAGGTGAGTAGATATATATCTACGGGGGAAGTCGGGTGGATGGCATATAACACCCCCGCAGTTTCATAGTGTAGTATATGAATACGTACACACACACACACACACATATAAATATGTTGTTTGTGAGATTATTGTTTATCAAGATAGGTTGTAGGTGTTCATGATGTAGTTTTAGTGTAATTAGAAGTAATTTAGTTTAGCTTCTTAGTCGCGAAACCTTAGAGTAAAGATTACACCCACACGCACACACACACGCATACATTTTATTACTTATGCATATATGGGGATATATACACATATATATACACACATATAGGTATGTGAATACACACACACACACACACACACACACACACACTTGGATATGAGGATAGTGTATGATATTTGGAGATGAGTCGATGAGATTGGGCGTGATGACATGAGATCGGTGATGTGATTTTGTTCGTATTATGAGATACAAGGATACCAGTTAAATGATGAGATAAATGCGATATTCGACCCGTACCCAGATTGGGATGTCGTACGATGGATTTACCGTACGAACTATATATTGATGATAAATCCGCACTCTTGACTAGAGAATGTCATATTATATATTGTATCGTATATGATACTATTGAGGCGGGATCACCGACTATTTTATATATATATATATATATATATATATATATATCGACTCAGACTTAGGTGGTTTTCCTTTTCCCTTTCGATTAGCCTGTTAGTTTAGTACTGTAGTTTACTTAGTAGATGTTAGACTGGACCCGAGTCATACCTATTTCCAAAATAACGAATCATGAGTATTTTAAAGGCGGACAAATGGATACTACGGATATTTCAAAGGACGTACATTTTTGTAAAAACACTGTAGCCCTATTTTCTAAACACCACGATTCGTGCTATTTCAAATGTCAAAAGGTATGACTCGTAAATATGATGTTATTCTTATATGTTGCATCACTATTCATTTTCCGTACATTTTCGCTGTTTGTATCGCATTGCATGCTTATATATGTTGCATTAGTTGTTATTGAACCCATGTTATCAGGACACCAACACCATTACCGATGATGCGTATGTTTACGAACACTTACTTGCCAGCTCACACACATCATCATCGGTAATTGCCATGTCACGTACACTTTAAAGAATATTAATTCATTGATATCGCTTGTTAGCTGATAGTTTCGACATGGTGCCAGTGAGCTTACTTTTATATGATAGTTTTGACATTGCATTTATTTACTGTGTTATCTCATGCATGTATATTCATATATTCATTTTCCTTACGATAGTATGGGCCAGTCCGGATTACCGAAGCCCAGTATTCATTATTTATTTACATCGTGATTTATGATTTCAGATTTTCATGAGATTTCTGGATTTAGAGAAACCGCAAAGATTTTATAAACTTATCATCTTTTTAAAAGATAGAAAAATGCAGTTTTCCCATGATATGATATGAGATATTTCCACCATGAGTTTTCTCATCTCTTGAGCGATATCATACACCCGATTCGAGGAGGAGGAGGAACCGTTTGTGGGTGCATGGTGGACCCAGTGCGGTACCCGAGGCAAGATGGTCGCAGTTGATGACGTTGAGCCTGGCAGGGGAGCACTACCGACCGGTGATTGTATTGGGACTCGACGGATATCCGGAGGATACCGATCGGAGTATGGGCCAGTCCGGATAGCCGGAGCCCTAGATATTGTGATTTGATGATTTGGGCCAGTCCGGATAACCGGAGCCCTAGATATTGAGATTCGAGGATACATACCAATCCGGATTGCCGGGGCCTGAGATATTGAGATATTGGGATTTATTTATATTTTGTGTCAATGCTAGACACTGATTTCCTGTTGATTTTATTGATGATACCTCGATTTTTATATACAGATATCTCACTGAGATAAGAAAATAGTTTTCTCATATAGATGTATTCTGTTTTCATGCATTCATACATCACATTTATGACATGTTGCTACCTGAGGCACTGACACGAGCACTTGGTATTACACTTATGTATAGATGTTTACCCTTGCCATTTTATCATGCTTCGGGCCATATTATTTGAGGATATTACTGATCGTATGACCTAGGATTGAGTCATACATGCGATTTTTGCTCTGAGATGTTTTCTACTCATGAGTTGGCAACTCACCCCCATTATGCCGCAGTTTCTTGCAGGTTTTGCCGTACAGGTTTTCCATGGCAACTTTGCTGGCACATTACTTCATTCCGGGTGATTGCTTTGGTAGGTGGGTCCACTCGTATCGTAGCCACCATTGTACCTTTTATTTATATTCAGTTGTATCTAGTAACTCCATCAACCAGGCTTGTATATTTATAACCTTAGAAGACCAGTTTATTCTTTCAAGCTTAGAGTCGCGCGTTGTATTATTATGGGTTTTCTTGATGATATTCAGTTTCCTTTTGAGTTATGATCCTCGCTCTTCGGCGTTGTATATTATATTGCTTGCGTGGTTGTGACCGTCTTTTGGCGAAGAGCTAGCTCCCGCTTGGGGATGCCTTTATATATATTATGCATGTTGTACCCTTTTTGGGCCAGTATTTACAAAGGAAACTCTGCCCAAATTTTCAGAAAAGACTTGAGATTTTAAAATTCAATACTTCAGCTTATGTTATTAAAACCACTTGTTTAAAAACTAGTTTTCTGCACTTCTTCCTTAAAACGGTTTAGATTTCTGGGATTTTTGGCTTACTTGAATTAGATGGGGTCCTATAGACTTCATATGATTCAAGTGCCAGTCACGTGCCATTTCGAATCGTGACAAAGTTGGTATCAGAGCGCTAGGTTAACCTTGGTTCGGGTCTATGTTTGACCATGCGGAGTCTAGGACGTATATATATTCGGAACCTAGGCTTGACCTTACGGAACTTAGACTTGGTCGATGGGGTATTAGACCCGAACTTTCGTCGTGTAGGTTGACCTTGGTTGATGGAGTAGGTGACTTAAGTAGTGTGACGTACCATGTGTATGTTCCGCGGTATACTTACGATATGCTACTCCGCTTAAGAAGCCTTAGGATGTAAATTTCCTTACACATTATTATATTCATTCCTATGATCTATCCTCATCGTTATCGGTTTATGGTTTTTGCTGCCATGATTACACGGGCAGAGAGAGCTACGGCTAAAGTTGCGTCAGCACGAGCTCGTCACAGATGAGGACTGACCAGGGCATGATTCCAGAGACACACGATTGCATAGATGTATCGTCCTATTATGTTTTCGCGCCATGAGCGTTTGACGGATCGCTTTTACAAGATTTCTCGGACGTGCAGATCAGCACCAGAGGATTGGGCCACTGATAGAGGCCAGCCAGATTGTGATAACCGTCAATGCACCGACTATTTGATAATTGAGGCAATGTTCAGCGTGGAGACAAATGAGCCAGTTGTTGCTGCGAATAACAAGATATCGCCCAGATGTTTGAAGCTAATGCCGCACGAGTCATACTTAGAGATACGATAGAAGATCGCTAGTCACCCAAGGAGGAATAACTAGGACATGTGATTCATTGTCTACCCCGATGCGAGGTCATCAGATTGATTGATTCCAGCTAGAGACGACTTCACACAGGTACGTTGGGAGTCGAAAGGAAACGATTGAATGTCAGGAACCCATTTTTCTAAGTTTAAAGTATTCGGAAAAATATGCAAGTAATTCTATGGACCCTCTAGAAGAATGAAACCCTAACTCGATATAATAACCATGAGAATGCTCTGAAACCTTAGGGTTTACATCAGTTCAGCAGTGCCATTAATGAGGCTTGGGTTTGCCCTTCTACGGCTGGTCCATAAGTGCTGTGGCATGTACTGGATATTATTAAACTGTACTCAAGATGTTGAGCTCTTGGGGGATTATAGAACCTTGACAAATCGATCAAAAGGTTCGACGTCATTCGGATATTATGTGATGGGATATATTGCTTGGGAGACTCCAGATACGAGTATAGCCATTGGAGCACAGTCCATGCAGCCACGAAGAGACGAGTCCGAATCAGTCGACATTAGAGAAAAGTGGAGTAAGAGGTTCATACGAGATCTTGATGAGATGACGTTCCACTCCGCTGACATCAGAGATGTGATACGCATGCAGAGGCGTTGTATATGGATATATCTTCCAGAAGGAGTCGCGAGTATGCAGTCGTTCTGGAACAAGTAATAGATTTAGTAAAGGGTGATAACTTTCGGGCAGTTCGGCAGAAACGAGATTTGGGGGAGACTTCGACAAGATTTTTCTGGAATACTATACGAGATGACTTGGACCCAGGAGTGGTCATATTGTGCACACCCAGCAGGCTAGAGTTCGGCATCGTCGATGAGATATGTTATGAGTGACCATGAAAGTTGGCCAGAGCTCTTTAGAGGATGTGCTAAAGCGGGACTGTTTCCGCCATCTTTGATTTCGGTATTTTGGCGATTTATTTGCATGATTGAGATTTTGTGCACCACAGATGCACTTGACTTCGATTGATGTTATTTGAGATGTTGATTTCGATTTCATGCCTATGGTATGCGTGTGATTTGACTTATGCTTTCGGCATAGTTTTCATGCACTTTTAGTATTTTGAATCGATTTTGTGTACGCCGATGCACATGGTTGTGAGATTATATACCACGGTATACCTGATTTGGACTTGGAGTGAAATGTGTTGTATACCGTCGATTTCAATTGTGATACTCGATATTTGTTTCTGTGCACCTTGTGCACTTGAGTAAGATTTTGCGCACACTTGACACGCTTGATGCGATTTTGGTGCACACCAGATGCAGTAAATCGAGATTCTTCGTGCATATCAGATGCATTTGATATTGCTTTCAGGCACACACGTTTCCCTTGACAGGTATTTTCGTGCACACCCTTTGCACTTAGATTTTGTTTCTGTGCACATTTATGGCATATTCATGGATTTTGATTTCCGTGAGCACCAGACGCACATGGCATTCTTATGCACATTTTGGGATTGATTTCCTTGAGCAGTATGTTTTATGATATTTACTATTTAGTGTTAGTTATATGTATGCCCTAGAGGCCATTACTGTACATACGATGTATATTGTAATTGATGCTTGGACATATATAGGGAGGACTTTCTTACTCAACATGATAGTATGCTATCTGGTTGTACTTTATCTTAACATGTACTCTGATTGTCTCTATGTTACATGTTGATAAAGCCCTTAGGATATGTACTCGACTACTGGGACTATGATGAGATCATACTAGTGGGGCCACGGTAGTCGACGAGTACATCCTATAACTGTTCCTAGTCGAGGGTGTATCGAGACAGGGCATCGATACACCAGAGTAGACCAGCGTATACGCATCTTGACCCATATGATGGGCGATGGATGATCCCATATCCATCAGTGTCTGACATCAAGGATGGTGTACGGGTGCTCAGTGGAGACTGGGTACACTGGACGGACTCGTCGAGAACTCCCAGATGGTATTATACCCCACGTCAGATGGCAGTTCTCCGGTGACACTGGTACAGAGTAGTCTGTTAACCCGAGATCATCATAGAGTCTTGTGTGATTCCCTCTGTGCTTTGATTTCCATCATACCACGTCCAAGAGGGCGTGCAAAAAGGTGGCTTTTGGGCACAGTCCCGAATCACATGGAGGCAATGAGCGATAGGAGGGGATTCATCTCTCCCGGTATAGGGAGTTGATGTTGTGCTGTGTTCGATTGGTTATAACCGGAAATCCCTGGCCAGGGTTGCTGAGATTTACTGGTAAGTGTTATCAGTAGTTTCTCGAACTGTTATAGACCTTATATCGACACGACTTATCGAGCTACTGGGGTCTGACGTTTACCACCCCTGGGCGAGATATGCGACATATCAGACGACGAGACCGGACTGTACGGGAGTGTTACTGTTTGGATTCACAAGAGAATGTACAGGCTTGCTTTGTTGTTCTTTTAAGCGCTCAATACCTGGGTGGCTGTTACGTTTAGCTGACCACTTGCAGCTTGTGGGTGTTCGATATGATCATCACCTACTGCCGGCGTGTTGACGATTCTTTAGAGTCTTACACAGAGGTTTCTTGGCTCAGGCGAAACGGAGTAGGGGCACATATGTGATATGTGCGGGACCGAGGATAATACGATATGAGATACCGTATTCTATTCTCGCGATATTTGATATCAGCCGGGTCATCGGATCAAGTGTTGATTCGATGAATCGGTACGGATAAATATTAGTCGGATATATGTCATATAGCCGGATTGTCGGATCAAGTGTTGATTCGATAATTTAATGTATAATAATATATACGATATATTAAATTATATTAACTAATATTAGCTCACTAAAAGTTTCTTTTTCTTACTCGGGTAATACATTAATATATATGCGATATATGTTAATTGTATTATTTTATTTTGTTATGATAAATATTATATATGTGATATATAATATTGTAACATGATATGATAACTAATGCAACATGTTTAGTGGAGTTTAAACATGATTAGGGTTTGGATTAGGGTTAAGCTTTCTAGATGATTCTAGAAGGTTTTGGTTTTGTTTTGTGAAATATATTTTATTATGACTCATGCTTTAACCCAACCCAAACCCTAACCCTTGTTAATTCTCTACATGGGTTTAGTTGACCATGGTTGCATTATTCGTGATTATCTTCTTTGCATTATTCATCACAAATGAAAATGGATCACTATTCTTCTTCTTCTTCCTCTTTTGCAAAGCTTTCTTGCTTTGATTTTGTGATGAAAAATAAGTGAGAAATAGAAAACAAATGAGAGCAAAAATCCTACTTCATCATTCTCATTTATCCTTGCCCTTTAGATGAGAGTGTTCACTTCATATTATGAGTGTTAGCTTGTGTTAGCGAAACTTCAAGGTAGATCATCTTTGTATCGAAGATCGGAAGCAAGACTGCATCTTTCTCTTCGTGGAACCTCTCGAGAGTCCGGAACACGGTGATCGCAGCGAAGAGACTTCAACACGGAGCTTAAGAAGTGAAGGACCGAATCTACAAAGGCTGTAATCCCTCTCACTTAGTGTTAAAATGTTTAACATGCTTGTTTTCGCCTAATCTCTAGTTTAAAGATTCGGCATCGGGTTGTTCGACACGGCTAATATTTTAATCTGGCATGGTTGATGCCTCGTAGACCTTTGTGCACGTGCTTAGCAACCCTACAGTGGTATCAGAGCCAAGCTAGAGCATTAGGCGAAGTCTAGACGAAGTTTAAAGACCGATCGAACCCGAAAACCCCGACACGAACCCTTCTCTGTACATTTTTTAAAAATGTGTTTTTTCTGAATTAAAAATGATCAGAAAAATAAGCAGGAAAAACTAAGAATTACTGTGAAGTAAAATCCACTAGCTCAATATTTTGACCGCGGAATCGCGGCCAAACCATGGGTTTAGCGGTGGTTCCGCGGCCAAAATTTCGACTTAGTCCCTGGAATTTCACTTATTTGTTCTTAGGTCCTTTCTTGGCAGTTTTTTCTGGGAATTTTTTAATTCCACTCAAGTGTTGAGTTTTCTAGGGTTGTATTGGGGACTCGTTGATTCGATCAGATAATTTAACTTTGTTTAGTTTGTCCGGATAATTTTTAGAAACTGTTAAAAAGTTCGACCGGATATCAATAACTCACTTTTTCCCCTGTCGGAAAATTTTTCAAAAGTTGGATTTTTTCTCGAGTATAAGAACGTTCTAAGTCATGCAAGTAACGCGGTGGACCCTCTAGAAGAAAACTAACTCGATTATGTGACCGTCTTGAACTGCCTCTAAACCTTAGGGTTTGTGGCAGTACGGCGTGCCATATGTGAGGCGTTGGCTTGACCCTTCTACGGCTGGACCATTGGTACTGTGGCATGTGATGGATGTTTTTAAACTGATTTCAAGTGTTGAGATATATTAGGGAAATCTTGGGTGTTTGATTATTCGATCGGAAAGTTTAACATTTTCTATTTATCTGGAATGTGATACAATATTTGGAATCCACAGGTAGTTATGAGATAACTAATTTGAATGTTATAAATCTATGAGTTCAGTCTCAGATGATCGGTTTCCACGGAATTTTGATGTGATCAAAAGTCCGTCGCAATCACGTAGCGTACGCGGATACTCACCGGGTAAACTTAACAGACAGCCATGCCCCATAGTCCCGACCAAGTGACTGTAGGAGAACCCCGTCGCTAAAAACATCCGTTCGGGTGCTCGCGGCAGCGGTGTTCCGCCTTAGTGCACTTCGTCGACGGCATCTGAGGGTGCGGCCGTCTACTAAAGTTTGCGACGAGCATTTGATCAGGATGTCGGGAATCTTGTTGAATTGCCCGACTTGATATTGAAAAGAGTTTTCGATAATGAGACTAAAATGCGGGGTTTATAATTGTTAGGCATGCGATGTATAAGGAATTCATTTGGTTAGGCATGCGATGTCTAAGGAGGTTGCGGATTCCAACTGTTGTAGTTTTACACTTTCTTTTCTGTGACCGTAAGCGTAGTATGTGGTGTATCGCCGGCTTCGTTGCTATACATCAACAACAATCGGGATACGCATGCTTGCTTACGTTTATGATATGAGATATTATGTGTTGCTGTGATATGTTATATTGGATCGTCGCATTTGAATAGCCGGGGGTTTTATGTGAGATGAGAGTTTTTCTTTTTCATTCATGTAAAATTCATTTGTATGTAATATTCTTTTATTGGGGCACTTCCGGGATGAGGATGATGTCACCCTTGTATATTATTTACTTTTCCGCATTAGGTAGACCCAAGGCGGGGAGCACAAGTAACCGGGTTCTAGGGTCCAGTGGGAGATCATCTCGAGGAGTCGAGACCGGGTTTCCTAACCCTAGAATTGGCAGTGTTGCTTGCCTCTCTCGTAGGGGTCTAGGGATGTGGGTTTGGCTATTCATCGCGACCGTGGAATCCGTGTTTTATACAGGCTCGTATTAAAACACGGACGTCCTAGTATATCCAATATTTCATATATGTTCTTCTGCTGCAATGTTCTGTGATGAGATCATATTACTGCCTGAGACGAATGTTTATATTATATATATGAGATATATGTTATATTGCAGATTTCGTTTTCAAATGTGATGCTTACGAAGCATAATAAAATGGGACTTCATTAATGAGATTAATGAAACTAAAAGAAACCTAAAGATGTTGTAGAAACTTGTTTAAAAACTGGTAGCTCTAGTTCTTGCTTTGCATAGCGGTGTTCCTTGTAGAACATCCAGCACCTTATTCGATAAGGAAAGAGCCGAGATCCCTTCACCGAGAGTGACCTCTTTAGTGAAACTAGCAGATGCTATAAACTCGGTTTGTCTTTTGATTGCTTCTATAGTTCTTGCTTTGCATAGTGATATTTGTGAAATATCCTGCACCTTATTCGATGAAGAAAGGGCCGACGATCCTTTCACCGGGAGTGACCCCTTTAGCAAAACTAGAAAAGCCTAAAAAACACTCCATTTAAAATCACTCGATTCTACAACGATATCAAGTTCATTACGCAAAGGGTTTTCTTAAAAACCTGTCGTAGCCCTCCGCCATTTCAGATAAGTATTAGTTAGTATTCGTGATGCGTTTGTTGACCTTAGCCAAGGCGTAGTGTGCGGTAGCTAATTAGTGCTTATCTGTATAAGCATATGATGCGATTGAGTTAGGGTAGTCGTGCGACTTTGTTGACCTTAGCCAAGGGTCATGCGGGTTGGTTTAATTCAATCGGGAAATGACGGGTTGAACTTGGCTAGCACTTATGATTTGTTGACCTTAGCCAAGGTCATAAGTTACTAGGGGAAAAATTATCGGGAATTTCAAGTGTTGAAATTTGCAATGAGATTGCATACCTTCTATGAAATAGTTGGATCCCGATACCCGCTGCGAGTAAGAGTTACTCCTGGGAGAGTTTTACACATTACAATTAGCCGATCAAGTAGGTGTTTAGAAAGATGTTAACGGGGTTACGCCCCTGGGAAAACGAGGTTTACTTTAATTAGGTTCGTGTGAAAGCACGGGGACCTCCCTCAAAGTACCGACACCGGCCTGGCTGAAAGATTAGAGAACTTGTAGCGTGTAATTAATCCCGGCTAGTCTTTCCTTTTAGGGTTTGAAGGAAGATTTGATTAAAACAGTGGGAGACATCCTGATTAGATATATTAGATAACCAATCTAATCTTGAAAGTGCATACGCTGAGTGTTTTCTTCTCTCTCTCTCCAGGTAGTGACCATATCACGCCTTAATCAAGATAATAATACAGATGAATTAACCGAACCCGCTTGTTATACTGAGATGGGGAACGTTGGTCCCGCTCCAACTTATAATTGTTATAAGACAGAGCAGGAAATTGGGGAATACCAGATTTCCCGTGCCGCCCAAACGAAGAAAGTGCATGCTGATGCATCATCTTCGGGTGTGTTCATTACAGAGAACTGTTTCTCAGTATCCTTTACGTCCTGGGTATGTGATACCGGATCAGGATCCCGCATATGTAATCTGTTACATGGGCTACAGAAAGGTAGAGAACTGAGAACGGGTGATAAGTTTCATGAGATAGAAAATGATGCAAGTGTTGCAGCCAAGTCTGTTGGTCACTATCACCCTGTATTACCAGAATACATTGATTCTGAACAAATGTTATTAGATACCGAACCTGATATACAACATCATATCAGTCTCTTTACTAGTAAAGAAGGATATAATTTTGTATTGTTGGATAATGTTTTGAACATTTCCTATATCAAGAGATGATCGGTTCAGGCACGTTATCTAAAAGCATTGACGTTCTAAATCCAACCACAGTTCTTAAACATATGGAACACACACAAGAGGAAGAGTTCAGAAATGAACAAATCCTTCTTGAGGCATTGTAGACTACGTCATATCAATGCGACCGGACTAGCTGAAGTTACTTTAAGATGCATATTTAAATTTGTTTGAATTTACATCTTGTGAAATTTGCCGGTCATGTCACAAAGATAAGATGACCATAGCTCTGTTTATTGGAAACAGAGAAAGAGTTAGTAAACTCTTGGGATTGATACATGCTGATGTATGAAGGTCCCCTGTCTACACATGCCAAGACCGGTTCTTTGTACTTCATTACATTCTCTGATGATCTCTCAAGATTCAGACATATGTTCCTGTTGAAACACAAGTCCGAACCTTTTGAGATATTCACAGAATGTAAGTTAGAAGTAGAGAACCAAAATACGGGTATAAGTATTATGTCCTATGATGAGATCAAGGAGAAGATTACTTGAGCACGGAATTCCTGGACTATTCTAAAGGAGAATGAGATTCTCTCTCAGCATTACTCCTCCGTATACACCATAGCTGATGGTATATCGGGGCGGAGCAATAACACCCTATGTGATATGGTGTGCTCTGTGATGAGTACTACTGAGTTTCCTATTTCCTTTTGGGAGTTCTGCACTTGAGAAGCTGCATACCTATTGAATAGGGTTCAAATCAAATCAGTTGCCTACCGCTTCATATGTGATATGGAAAGGGAAGAGCCCATATCTTAAGTTTGTTAAGATTTGGGGTTGTCCGGACTATGTCTAAAAGCAAAATCCGGACAAGCTCGAGGCAAGGTCTGTTATGTAGAACTGGAAAGGTTCCAGCTATACAAACTGCAGCTGATGATTTGGTAGAACCAAAGGATTCAATAGTTTCCAACGACCTTAGCCTTTCCGCCGATCTAGTAGGGTTCCTCACCCACCTGAGAGATACTTCGATTTCTCTATGACAGTTGGAGCGAGGATTGCATCATGAGATGATGACCCAACTAGTTTCGAGCTGGCCATCAAGAGTGGGACTCTGTAAGAATGACTGGATGCTTATCGATCTGAGATGGAATCCTTATACACCAACAAAGTATGGACTTTGGTTGCTTTATCTGAAGGGTTAAATCCCCATCAGGAGCAAGTATATCTTGAGAAGATTACTAGGTGTACATGGAAAAGTTGAGACTTTTAAAGCTATGCTTAAGTCCATCCAGATCCTACTTGCCACTGCTACATACCATGACTACGATATCTGGTGGTTGGGTGTCATGACTGCTTTTCTAAATGATGTTTTAGAAGAGAACGTCTATAAGTACACAGCCAGAGGGCTTCGTAAACCGTGGGAGCAGCGGAAACGTATGCAAGATGCTTTATATGATAAAGCAGGCATCGCGGAGTTGGAACGTCTGTTTTGATGTAATAGTTAAAGAGTTTGACTTCATCAAAATGGTAGATGAACCTTGTATATACAAGAAGGTAGTAGAGAGTATGGTGGTGATCCTCGTAGAGTACGTGGATGACATACTCTTGATAGGGAAGGAGTTTCCTATGCTACGCTCGGTCAATCTTCGCTTATCAAAAGGATTCTCCATATAGGATCAAAATGATACCTCCTAAATCCTGGCTTTTGGATCTATGAGATAGATCTAATTGGATATTAGGATTCTCACTAGATGTAGTGAGATGGTATTAATCGATCCTGGGGAGAATCTCTGGAAAGGTTTCAGAGTGATAAGGACGACTGAATGTCAGTCGCAGGCATTGTCTTTACCCTCAGTGGAGGGACGGTATGTTGGAAGAGTTCCAAGCTAGATACCGTGACATACTAGATGATTAAAGGCAAGATGCATCGTTACTAAGGATACTACCAAAGAGGCAGTCTGGATATATAAGTTCATGAGATGAACTTCGTTCCTACCATTGTGTGACAATGGAGTTGTGGCTTATGCCAAGGAACCCCCGTCCCATCAGAAATCCAGATATAATTCTTAAGCAGTATCACCTGATCATGGAGATGGTTGATCTCCAAGGAGATCGAGGTTAGGAGAGTAGACACAGAGGACGACAGCGCGGATCCACTCACAAAGGCCTTTTTCCCAGTAGAGACTTTTATGGGATGGTTGACTATAAGATACTTCAACCACAGCTAATTGTTGGGTATGCGATACCACAATAGATGGCCCTAGTGCAAGTGGGAGATTGTTAGTTATATGTATGCCCTAGAGGCCATTACTGTACATACGATGTATATTGTAATGGATGCTTGGACATATATAGGGAAGACTTCCTTTCTCGACATGATAGTATGGTATCTGGTTGTACTTTATCTTAACATGTACTCAGATTGTCTCTATGTTACATGTTGATAAAGCCCTTAGGATATGTACTCGACTACTGGGACTATGATGAGATCATACTAGTGGGGCCACGGTAGTCGACGAGTACATCCTATAACTGTTCTTAGTCGAGGGTGTATCGAGACAGGGCATCGATATACCAGAGTAGACTAGCGTATACGAATCTTGACCTATATGATGGGCGATGGATGATCCCATATCCATCAGTGTTTGATATCAAGGATGGTGTATGGGTGCTCAGTGGAGACTGGGTATACTGGACGGACTCGCCGAGAACTCCCAGATGGTATTATACCTCACGTCAGATGGCAGTTCTCCGGTGACACTGGTACAGAGTAGTCTGTTGACTCGAGATCGTCATAGTGTCTTGTGTGATTCCCCTTGTGCTTTGATTTCCATCATACCACGTCCAAGAGGGCGTGCAAAAAGGTTGCTTTTGGGTACAGTCCCGAATCACATGGAGGCAATGAGCGATATGAGGGGATTCGTCTCTCCCGGTATAGGGAGTTGATGTTGTGCTGTGTTTGATTGGCTATAACCAGAAATCCCTGGCCAGGGTTGCTGAGATTTACTGGTAAGTGTTATCAGTAGTTTCTCGAATTGTTATAGACCTTATATCGACACGACTTATCGAGCTACTGGGGTCTGACGTTTACCACCCCTAGGCGAGATATGCGACATATCAGACGACGTGACCGGACTGTACGGGAGTGTTACTGTTTGGATTCACAGGAGAATGTACATGCTTGCTTGTTGATCTTCTGAGCGCTCAATACCTGGGTGGCTGTTACATTTAGCTGACCGCTTGCTGCTTGTGGGTGTTTGATATGATCATCACCTACTGCCGGCGTATTGACGATTCTTTAGAGTCCTACACAGAGGTTTCTTGGCTCAGGCGAAACGGAGTAGGGGCACATATGTGATATGTGTGGAACCGAGGATAATACGATATGAGATACCGTATTCTATTCTCGCGATATTTGATATCAGCCGGGTCATCGGATCAAGTGTTGATTCGATGAATCGGTACGGATAAATATTAGTCGGATATATGCGATATAGCCGGATTGTCGGATCAAGTGTTGATTCGATAATTTAATGTATAATAATATATATGATATATTAAATTACATTAACTAATATTAGCTCACTAAAAGATTCTTTTTCTCACTCGGGTAATACATTGATATATATGCTATATATGTTAATTGTATTATATTATTTTGTTACAATAAATATTATATATGTGATATATAATATTGTAACATGATATGATAACTAATGCAACATGTTTAGTGGAGTTTAAACATGATTAGGGTTTGGATTAGGGTTAAGCTTTCTAGATGATTCTAGAAGGTTTTGGTTTTGTTTTGTGAAAGATATTTTGTTATGACTCATGCTTTAACCCAACCCAAACCCTAACCCTTGTTAATTCTCTACATGGGTTTAGTTGTCCATGGTTGCATTATTCATGATTATCTTCTTTGCATTATTCATCACAAATGAAAATGGATCACTATTCTTCTTCTTCTTCCTCTTTTGCAAAGCTTTCTTGCTTTGATTTTGTGATGAAAAATATGTGAGAAATAGAAAACAAATGAGTGCAAAAATCCTACTTCATCATTCTCATCTATCCTTGCCCTTTAGATGAGAGTGTTCACTTCATATTATGAGCGTTAGCTTGTGTTAGCGAAACTTCAAGGTAGATCATCTTTGTATCGAAGATCGGAAGCAAGACTGCATCTTTCTTTTCGTGGAACCTCTTGAGAGTCCGGAACAGGATGATCGCAGCGAAGGGACTTCAATACGGAGCTTAAGAAGTGAAGGACCGGATCTACAAAGGTTGTAATCCCTCTCACTTAGTGTTAAAATGTTTAACATGCTTGTTTTCGCCTAATCTCTAGTTTAAACATTCGGCATCGGGTTGTTCGGCACGGCTAATTTTTTAATCGGGCAAGGTTGATGCCTCGTAGACCTTTGTGCGCGTGCCTAGCAACCCACATTTAGTATAGTAGATGAGTGTTCATATCAGAATTTTGCATTATTATATTCCCCATTCTTAATCATATTCCAAATAAATAGGTGCTTTTGATCGATATCTGAATAGTTGCAGGTTACAGGTTCTCGGAACAATACAGTGAAAATGATGAAAAAACGCTACAAAAGTGAGACTACGACCAACAAATAGAAGAATCTTTATGATGCCACCTACAGTTAAGGAACAAATGAAGATCAATGAATAGTTCGATTTCACAAAGTACAAGGGCAGCACAGGATTCAAGATTTCAACACGAAGCGAACGGGAAAAGTTCACAACATTCTGCACTGTGGAAATCTGGAAGAAACTAGAAGACATTCTGAAGAACCAAGTGAAGAAAATAGAAGGAAAAAGCAACAGAAATAAGCCCTGAAGAAATGAGCCAGCAAGCCCATCAAATGGCCGCGGATCCGCGGCCAAACAAGGCTTATGGCCGCGGATCCGCGGCCGTGCTGTGCATGTGTCGGCATGTGTCGGTGGAGTCGGTGCATTGACCCGGTTTTCTTAAGTTATTTTTGTAATTATAGATATGGATCAAATGTAAACCCTAGGGTTTCTATTATCTATAAATAGGAATCCTACAGCTCTTTTTGGAGTATGCCTCATTTTACTTTCCTAGATTAAAATTTTCATTCCTTGTAATTGTCAGAGGGTGCATCAATAGAAAGTGAGGTTTTTTATCTTGAATTTGTTACTTGCAATTTTTATTTCTCTGCAATTTTTTATCTGCCGTAGTTATTTTCCGCACGTTAATTAGGTTAAAAGAAAATCATAAAAAAATGAATTCCTTTGTTAATTCCCTAATGAGTGAGTAGTTCCTCACTTGTTAGGGTTAGATTTGGGGAAGGTTTGAGAGATGAAAATCTCTTACCCCTTTCTTGCCCGTTCAATATTTTAAAGTAGGATTTTATGCAAACATACACACACCGCTCACTACGGCACCCTATCCCACGAGGTAGCGGTGATTCCATAGTTAAACACCGGTTGTGTTTGATTTCCATAGAGGTTAGGGCTAAGAGTTAAGAAAGGACGGATAAGGACCAAAGGAAAGAAACCTAGTTTCTTCCCGATCGTGCTAATCCCTTTTGTTAACTATTACCTTAACACCTAAAAGTTCTTAATTAGGGCAAAGAAAGCGGTGAGAATAATTGACTTTCCAAACTAACCTAATCCTAACCCTAGCAACGTTTTAATTCAAATCACATTCAACCTCAGTTTTTGTAGAAAATCAAAACCTACAACAAATAGGAATTGACTCGTTAGAACAACTAGAAAATACACGTTTTCCCTGTGGACCGACCCGTACTCAACCGGCTAGCTACCAAGCGACACCGTTCTTGATTGCGGTTAATTCTTTGGTTTCAAAAATGCATACGCACAAAACATCTACCAATCACTGAGCAGGACTAGTCTGAGGACAGTACCTGAATATATTTTGCATGCATTGATAGTTATCGAAGGGATTTCCAAGAAGGAGTTATAGTCTCAGTATTTTCCTACGTGTCCAAGATGACACGAGACATTTAACAAAGGAGACCCTTCTAAATTATTTTTTCAAAACGGCGGGACGTGTATATTATGTGCTGCTGGATATGTTATATTGGATCGTCGTTTTGAATAGCCGGGGGGTTATGTGAGATGAGAGTTTTATTTTCATTCATGTAAAATTAAATGTATGTAATATTCTTTTATTGGGGAACTTCCGGGTTGAGGTTGATGTCACCATTTGTATATTATTTACTTTTCCGCACTAGGATAGACCCAAGGAGGAGAGCACAAGTAACCGGGTTCTAGAGTCCAGTGGGAGACCAACTCGAGGAGTCGAGTCCGGGTCTTCTAATTCTAGAATTGGAAGGGTTGCTTGCCGCACTCATAGGGGTCTAGGGGTATGGGTTTGGCTATTCATTGCGACCGTGGAATCCGTGTTTGATAGAGGCTCAAAATAAAACACAGACCTCCTAGTATATCCAATATTTCATATGTTTCTTCTGCTGCGATATCTGTGATGTGATCATTTGATATGTTGAGATGGATACAGTATATAGTATATATGATATATTATATAGACGTTACTTATGTTTTACACCCGTGCTAGCCCTGCCCCACTCTGCCGTTAGTTACCTAACCTAACGGTGCATGAGGGGACATCGTGGCGAATGCGGATGGTATAAGTGTACGTCGTATTTATCTGTGATGTTTAGGTGACTTAAATGATGGGACTTCATTAATGTGATTAATGAAAGAAAAGAAACCTAAAAGATATTGTAGAATCAAATTTTTCAAAAAGGGTAGCTACAGTTTTGCTTTGCATAGTGATATATATGATATATCCCGCACCTTATTCGATGAGGAAAGAGCCGAGATCCCTTCACCGGGAGTGACCTCTTTAGCAAAATTGGAAGATACTACAACACTCGATTTGTCTTTTGATTGCTTTTGGAGTTTTGCTTTGCATAGTGATATATATGATATATCCCGCACCTTATTCGATGAGGAAAGAGCCGGGATCCCTTCACCGGGAATGACCTCTTTAGCAAAACCAATGAAAGCCTAAAAAACACTCCTTTTCAAAATTCACCTGTTTCTACAACGATATCAAGTTCATTACACAATAGGTTTTTAGAAAAACCTATCGTAGCCCTCAGTCATTTCAGATAGATACTACTTAGTATTCGTGCTACGTTTGTTGACTATGTTAAGACGTAGTGTGCGGTAGCTAACTAGTGTTTATCTGTTTATGAATATGATGCTGATTAGATTAGGGTAGTCGTACGACTTTGTTGACTATGTTAAGGGTTGTGCGGGTGGGTTTAATTCAATCAAGAAATGACGGGTTGAACTTGGCTAGCGCTTATGATTTGTTGACTGTGTTAAGGTCATGAGTTGCTAGGGGCAAAATATTATCAGGAATTTCAAGTGTTGAAATTTGCAATGAGATTGCATACCTTCTATGAGATAGTTGGATCCCGATACCTACTGCGAGTAATTGTTACTCCTGGGAGACTTTTACACAGGACAATTAGCCAATCAAGTAGGTGTCTAGAAAGGTGACAACGGGGTTAAGCCTCTGGAAAAACGACGTTTATTTTAATTAGGTCCATGCAAAAGCACGGGGAAACTCCCTCAAAGTACTGACATTGGCCTTGCTGAAAGATTGGCGAAATTGTAGGGTATAATTAATCCCGGTTAGTCTTTCCTTTTAGGGTTTGAAGGAAGATTTAATAAAAACAGTGGGAGCCATCCGGATTAGAAAAAATAATAACCAATCTGATCTTGCAAGAGCATACGCTAAAGTGTTTTCTTCTCTCTCTCTCTCCAGGTAGCGACCATATCATGCCTTAATCAAGATAATAATATGGATGTATTGACCGAACCCGCATGTTATACTGTACTGGGGAACGTTGGTTCCGTTCTTTCTTATAAAAGTTATAAGACTGAACAGGATATAGGTGAATACCAGGATTCCCATGCCACCCGAATGAAGAAAATACATATTGATGCATTTTCTTCGGGTGTGTTCGTTACAGAGAACTGTTTCTCCATTTCCTCTACGTCCTAGGTATTAGATACCGGGTCAGGATCCCATATATGTAATCAGTTACATGGGCTGAGAAAAGGTAGAGAACTTGGAGAAGGTGATAAAGACATAAGGGTTGGAAATGGTGCAATTGTTGCAGCTAAAACCATCGGGGAATATCACCTTGTATTACCAACTGGTAATACATTGATTCTGAATGATGCTATTACATGCCGAACCTGATATGCAACATTATATCAGTTTCTGTATTAAGTAAAGAGGGATATAATTTTGTATTACAGGATAATGTTATGAACATCTTCCTGAACCAAAAGTTGGTTGGATCAGGCACGTTGTGCAATGGCATTTATGTTCTAAATCAATCAACAGTTCTGATCAAAACAAACACACACAAGAGGAAGAGTTCAGAACTGAACGAATCTTTTTTGTGGCATTGTAGACTAGGTCACATCAATGCGACACGGCTAGCTAAGTTGCATAAGAATGGATATTTGAATCCTTTGAATTTTCATCTTATGACACTTGCCATTCATGTCTCAAAGGCAAGATGACCAAAACTCCGTTTATGGGACACTGAGAAAGAGTTATGGAACTCTTAGGACTAGTACATAATGATGTATGCGGTCCCATGTCTACATATGCCAGGGATGGTTCTTCGTACTTTATTACATTTACTGACGATCTCTCTAGACTCGGATATGTGTTCCTGATGAAACACAAATCAGAAGCTTTTGAGAAATTTAGAGAATATAAACACGAAGTCGAGAACCAAACCGGGAAAAGTATTAAAATCCTTCGATCTGATCAAGGAGGTGAATACTTGAGCAATGAATTCCTGGACTTCCCAAAAGAGAATGGGATTCTCTCTTAGCTAACTCCTCCATATACACCACAGTACAACGGTGTATCGGAACGGAGGAACCGCACCCTATTAGATATGGTACGCTCTATGATTAGCACAACTAAGTTACCTATTTCCTTCTGGGGCTATGCGCTCATGACTGTCATGACCCGAAAGTACGGAACATGACCGGCACTTAAATTACGATATGCCTCGTGGCGTACGTAATCTAAGTAAGCCAAAACCCAGAAATCAAAACCAAAGAAGCAGTAGAGTGATGGAAAAACCAATTTAAAGCAAGTAGTTTTAATCAACATAGGCCAAAATATGTATTTTTAAAATCTCAAGTATTTTCTGAAAATTTTGGCAGAGTCTCCTTTGTAAATACCGGCCCCAAACGGGATACAACATGAATAGTATACGAAATGATAAACGGCATCCCCAAGTAGGAGCTAGCTCTTCGTCAATCGATGGTCATAACCACACAAGCAATATAATATACAACGCCGAAGGACGATGATCAAAACTCAAAGAAAAACCAAAATCAGCATGAAAACCATAATAATACAATGCGCGACTCTAAGGTCGAAAGAATAACAAGTCCGGTCTTCTATCTCTATCAAATATACAATCTGGTTGATGGAGTTTCTAGATACAACTGAAATAATAAATAAACAATGGTGGTCCTGATGCAAAGAACCCACCTACCAAAGCAATCACCCTGAAGGAACAGTGTGCCAGAAAAGCCCAATGAAACCTGTACGGCAAAATCTGCAAGGAACTGTGGCACAGCGGGGGTGAGTTACCAACTCGTGAGTAGAAAACATCTACCAGCAGAAATCGCATGTATAACGCAATCCTAGGACATACGATCAGTAATATCCTCAAAATAACAATATGATCTGAAGCATAATATAATGGTAAGGGTAAACATCTATCCCTAAGTGTAATACCAAGTACTCGTGTCAGTGCCTCAGGTAACAACATGCCACGAATGTGATGTACAAATGTCAGGTAACAATATGTCGCAAAAATGATCTGCAATGCATGTAATGAGAATAGAGTACATCATGAATCGAAGAACTGTTTTTCATTAATCAATGAATTTCTGTATGTATATAAATCGAGATATCATCATTGAAATCAACATAGAATCCGTGTCAAGTATCGACACAAAACACTAATCTCAATATCTCAATATCTCAGTGTCTCAAATCTCAATATCTTAATATCTAAAAACCTCGAGCTCCGTCTGTCCGGATCGTTCCATATCATCAATCTCGCGACCACGAACGGTATCCTCCGGATATCCTCCGCGCCAGGTAAAATCACCGCTAGGCAGTCTACCACTGCCGGGCTCATTGTCTACTACTTGAACTTCTTGCCCTGGGGTACCATACCGGGTCCACCATGTACCCGAGACGGTTCATCCAACTCCTCGAATAGGGTCTCGAAAACATCTCAGAACCGAGAAAACATCATGGTGGACAATGCTCAACATATCAAGGAAAACCACATTTTTCTCTTTAAAATGGTTCATCAGTTTGCAAAACTTTCATATGCGGTTTCCAAATCTAGAAAATATCAAGAAGAATCCAAAATCCTCAAGTCACCATGTCAATAAAAATGAAAACCGGCATAAATCTCCATAATACCGCATAACCAATGAATATATGAATGCATCTAATATCATGCAATGAATGCAATATTTAATCTAGCATATGGAAGCTATAACGTGTGCGACTATCAGCTATCAAACTATGTCAATGCAATTGTATTTTCTAATGTGTACGTGGCATGGCAATTACCGATGATAATGTGTGTGAGCCAGCAAGTAAGTGTATGTGGAACATACGCATCATCAGTAATGGTGCTGGTGTCCTGACAGCATGATATCAATAATGGCATATGAAAGCACAATATGAGCATGCGATGCGATGCGAACAACAATAATATGCGGGAGCTGAATAATAAACACAATGACAACTAATCTGCACTTATATAAATATGAGTCCTACAGCAGTCCATTTGGAATAGCACGAATCGTAGTGTTTTGAAAATAAGGGCTACGGTGTTTTTTTTAAGAAAAGATACGTCCTTTGAAATATCCGTAGAATCCCTTGGTCTATCTTTAAAATACTCACGATTCGTTAGTTTTGAAATAGGTATAACTCGAGCCTAATATAACATTTACAAGTACACTACAGGGCTAAACTAAAGACTGATCAAAAGGTAAGGAAACCGCCTAACATCTGAGTCGATACATATATATGTAAATAAATGTAACAGTCGGTGATCCCGCCTCAAAAGTAACCCATACGATACAATATCTATAATATAACATGCTCAAGTCAAGAGTGCGGATCTATCATCAATATATAGCTCGTACGGTAAATCCGTCGTACGACCTCCCAAATCTTGGTATGGGTCAAATGTCACATCTATCACATTATTCATCTGGTATCGTCTTTATTTAAATATCAAGATTCGGTGTACTGATCTACGTCTAGTACGATACTGATACTAACTATGTATGGATGCGTGTGTATGAAAACACCATGCTTAAAGGACCCGCTAAACATATCACGTCATAACTCAAATACGAACCCTGTCACATCACCGATCTCACGGCCTCAAGCCCAATCTCATCGACGCATCTCCAATCCCAAGTACTATCCTCATAATTCATGCATATGTATATGTATATATATATATATACACATAGTCCCATACCCATGTGTATGTGTGTGTGTATATATATATACATATCCTCATATACGCACAGGTAAAAGAATGAATATATGAAAGTGTGTGTGCGTGCATGGGTGCAACAACTACTCTAGGGTTTCGCAAGTAACACTACTAATCCATGAACATGTAACCCTATCATTAACATCTATGTCACACAAAATAGATATCATAAATATATAGTATATATAACATACTATACATCGAACTACGGGGGTGCTATACGCCATCCACCCGACTTCCCCCGTAGATATATATCTACTCACCTCGATCTCCGCTTGCCGATGCCGACGTCGCCTCACGCTTGCTTGTCGTCTCGAAGTCCACATGGGGGTACCTACATGTCACAATGTATCGTATCGCATAAAAACCCAATCCGAAATCGAAACGGCATACAAAAACCAAATCGGCACGCGTATCACGCATGGGTCAAAACCTATCGCCTACGCATGCAAGAATAGCCAGACCAATTCTCGATGTCGATGTACAAACGTCAAACCATCGAGAAAACCCCAAACACACCCATTTGCACATTCACAAACACTAATTATAATATGAAATAGGTTGTAATTCACAAAAACTTCAAACTCACTTTAAAAGCTATTTTTCCGAAAATCTAGCAAGCAAAATTAACCGTTTTAGTACAAAACTCGATGTTTAAACAAATCTAGCGGCCACAATATCCACTAAATATCATAACTAAGTCATATAAACCATTTCTATAATTTATTCTCATCAATTTGTATAAATTCCAAAATCCTAGTTTGCAAAAATATCAATTTTTAACACCTTTTAAAGCAAAATTCACAATTCAACAATTAAGCTTGGTTTTGCATGAACTAAAGTATTAAATTAAAATTTAAAATGTTAATAATATCAAGAATACCCTAATTATATTTTTAATCTCACATATGCAATTAAACTCCAAAACCTAGTTTGCAAAACTACTTAATTTGGACATTTTAAATGTTACAATTTGAAAATTAGCAACTAGATTAATTTTGCATAGCATTAACATGTTAAATACATCACACAACCATAAAAAATTTATCAAAACCCTAGCTTCCAATTCAACCCTTCTTTTTTTAATTTTCAACTTGAAAATTAAACCAATCTAGATGCTTGATTAAGTTGATTACAACAACCATTAACAAGGTAACACTTGGAGTAAGATTAAACCTCACAATGTAGATCTATCTTGCAAAAATCTTAGCCTCCAACAATGGTTTCATGCTCCAAGATCCATGCTTGATTGATCCAAGAATGATGGATAGGGTTAAACGATGAATTTATGTGACTTTGTGATGATTTTTGAGGCAAAAATGAAGGATTTTGTGTTAGTGTATATGTCCTAGAGGCCATTATTGTATCATACTAGTTTGAAAATTACTTGATGGAAGCTTTGGATATTCACAGTTGTATAGACAATCTTGCTCGAAATGGTAGTATGCTACTTGGTTTGTTTCTACTTTAATGTGTGCATGTGTTTCTTTTAGCATATCGTCTATACACATTAGTGGAGCCCTTAGGATCATTGCTTGATTACCAGCGTTGTGATGGCAGTCACACTAGTGGGGGCTGGGTAATCTACAAGCACATCCTTATACTGGTCCCTAGTCATTGGATTATCGAGACGGGGCATCGATACTCCGGAGTAGACTAGCGTACACGCTTCTCATCCCAGCAGGGGAGATGGTCTGTCCCTCAGTCGTCAGTATGTCGTACTTGAGATAGTATGTGGGTGCTCGTTAGGTTACGAGTACACTGGACAGGACTCGTCGAGAACTGTTGGTTGGTACTTTACCTATCGTAAGTTATCAGTTCCCAGGTGACATGAGTACAGCTTAGTCCGCTGACTTGACACTGTCACTTCGCCTCGAGTGTGTTCCCACTATTCTTAGTTTGATACCCTACCACGGCTCAAATGAGTCATGCAAAAAGGTAGCAGTTGGGTGCAGTCCCGAAGCACTTGGAGGCAGTGACGGTTAGACAGGATTCGTCTCTCCCGGTATTGGGGGTTGATATCGCGCTGTGTCAAGGAGAGCCATTACACATAGTCGTCCATGGCCAGGGCAAGCGAGATATACTGTTAGGTTATCCAGTGTTATCTCAGGGTGTTCTGGGCTACACTCCGACATGAGTTGTACCGCTATTAGGGGACTGACATTTACCACCCCTTAGGCCCGACATGCGATATTCTAAGACGAACAGACCGGACTGTACGGAGATTGTCACATTCAGGCTCAGTAGGAGTTCGGATTGGTTCACCTTATCAGTCTTCTTATCGGCATCTACCTGGGGACCGTTACGTACAGCTAGTACCGCTTGCGGCCTGTGGTTAAACCCACTGCCAGCGTAGTGTCGAGTCTTTAGAGTCCCACACAGAGAGCTATTCGCCTTTGGGCAAAACAGAGTAGAGGTCGTATGGTTTTGCGACAGGGTTCGTTCACATCCGCGCACTTGTGCACGTTTGGTGTCCGGGCAGTCATTACTAGTGGGCTTTGGTTTAAGCCAGATTCTAGTATACGTTTTGGGATTAGTTTTATCTCATTGTATTTGTGTTCCTCAGAACACGGATGCGGGTGTGTATGCATATTTGACAGAGGCAGAGGCAGAGGATTCTCATTAGGGTTGTTGACTGTTGACTTTTTCTAAACCCTAATGAGAATAAGAAATATGATTAATATTATTAATTAAGTATTATTGTGCCATGGTTGAGTTGAAAGTTTGACTTTTGTTGACTTTGTTGACCGGTTGACTATTTTAGACTTGTTGACCATCATCATTTCATTGCTATGACTTTTGTTTACTTGTTGTTCTTTACAAAATGCATTAAATGCATGAAATGATAATGGCCATTGAAACTAACCATCACAATACTTAATTATTACTATTATCATGATTATTTTCTCTTTTGTGAGCATGGTTGCAAATTATTGAGCTCATTCTATCATTCTCATTCTCTCTCATCCAAAGCTCACCCTCTTCCTCTCTCTCAAGGCTCTCATGTCTCATATGTTGAGAAGCATGAGCCATTGAGATAAAACCCTCAAAACTCTTCTCTACTCACTCTAGAGTACAAGGTCTAGCAAGTCAAGCACTTTAGTTTCCTCTCGGTTGAGGTAGGAGCTCAAGATAGAGGCTTTCGGGTGGATCCTTCTTCGACAACAAAGAGACTACGAGGTGGAGCCGATCCGACCACTCCAAGGAGCAAGAAGAGAAGGAGTTCAAGACCTAGGTATAACCCTCTAACATAGTAGTTAAACTTCTAGTTAGTTTGCTAGGTTTTTGTTTAGCAAAGATCCTATTTTCTAGTCCATGTTACCTTACCATAAAAAATTGTTTTTTACCGTTTCCGTATCCCTATAAGAACCGGGATGGGTAACGTGGATTTACAGTGGTATCAGCGCCTAGCTAAACAACAACTAGCATGTTAGAAAAGTATTTAGAATTTCGATCGGAGAAAAAAATCACAAAACACGTCCGAGAACTGAACTCTCTGCCGATTTTAAAACTGTTCAAAAAATGATTCCACATACACTAAAAATCAGCTCAGGGTTTTGTAGGAACACACAGGAAAAACGAGTCACTGACTCGGTCAACGCGCCGCGGAACCGCGGCGAGAACATGCTTCTTGCCGCGGATCCACGGCCGAGTTGACTCGGTCGTGACTCGTCTTTGCTGCAGTTTCATTAGTGTTCTGTTTTGGGATTTTTAGAATATTTTGTTTCTGTCCAGATTTCCCAGAGAACAAAGTTGTGTTTGGGATAGTTACAAATCCGTATTTTTGATCGAAGTTTTGTAGACTTTAGCTAATGGGTTATATCTGTGATGTGATATATGGACTGAACGTCAACTAATCGCTATACGTCGATTAGTGGGGGTTGTGCATATCTGTGATCTGTAATGTTGATGGTTTGTGTGTATGAACCGTTGGACTGTCGCGGATGAATAGCCGGGGGGTTGTGAGATGAGAGTTTTCTTTATCTTTCATTTGATGTAATATGTAAATTGATGTAATATTATTTGTATGGCCGCACATCCGGGATGAGGTTGTAGCCGCCATTGTATATTATTTCTTTTACTGTTTTTGCTCCTAGGATAGACCCAAGGTGGGGTGCACAAACTACCGGGTACCTCGAAGTGCCGAGTGGCCTACTCACGTTGTTGACGGAGGTTGCTTCACTTCGGGTACTTGGAGGGTAGTTTGCCGCACCCATAGGGGTCTAGGGTAGGGTCTTGGCTATTCATCGCGACCGTGTAATCCGCTTTTCGTTGCAGGCTCAAACGAAATGCGGATTCCTAGTATATCCAAAGTGTTCATCTGTGATCTGGAATGGCTATCATTGCATCTGATGAATGTATATATCTATATATGATATCTAGTAGGCGTTGCTTATGTTTTGCATCCACGCTAGTCCAGCCCCCGCTCTGTCGTTAGTTAAGTAACCTAACGGGTAATGATGGGGCCCCGTGGCGAATGCGGATGGCATAAGCGTACGTCATATTTTCATTGTTTCCTGCAATGGTAGGATTAAATGATGGGACGCATTAAATTAATGCAAGAAAATAAACCAAAGTTAAAGTCATTGGAACAATTTCAAAAACCACTCGGTTTCTTTTCAAAAACAAATTTTAAACGCGGAGCTTGAACCACTCCTTTTAAAAGCTATCACGTTCCATCGATTATATCAAGTTCAATACGTTCACGGTTTCGCCAAAACCATTCGTAGCCTTCCGTCATTTCATATGGATAGCCAATAGTATTCAAGCTGTATTTGTTGGCCAAAGTCAAGGCATAGTGATTGGTAGTTATTGGATATTCATATGTAGCATAGATAGATGCGTTGGTTTGGGATAGTCGTACTGCCTTGTTGGCCAAAGTCAAGGGTAGGTAAAGGTGGGTTCAAGTTAACCTGGAGAATGATGGGTAGAACTAGACATGTGACTTATGATTTGTTGGCCAAAGTCAAGGTCATAAGAGCATGGGGCAAAAATCCACATCGGGAGTTTCTAAAGAAACTGAAACTTGCTAGTGCTGCATACCATTTGGAGTGTGATGATTCTGGTAGGATTCCTTCAGTTTTATCACACGATGATATTTGGATCCCGATCCTACTGTGAGTATATGCTACTCTTCGGGAACTTTCTCACTTAACAATCAATGCTATAAACCAAGTAGGTGTCTAGAAAGGTGTTAGCGGGGCGACGCCCACAGGGAAAAGAGGTTATTTAATTAAGGAACTTCGCGAAAGCGTTGGAAAACCTCCCTCGAAGTACCAACACTGGTCTGGCTGAACGGTTAAGCAAGTATTGCACGGTGAGATTGATCCCGACTAATTCTTCTTTTTTGGTTTGAGGAAGGATTTGAGAAACAGTGGGAGCCATCCTGTTTAGACAAACTAAAAACCACTCTAAACTTGCAAGAGCATCATGCTAAAGTGTTTCTTCTCTCTCTCTCCTAATTGCAGCGACCAAACATCATGACCGGACTTAAGTTACTATTAGATAAAAACATACTGACAGGGTCAAACTACAAAGTTTGGCTCAGGAATGTCAAAATGGCAATCACTTATGACAAGTTGGGATATCTCCTTACCACCAAAGCTCCCCCTGTCCCAGGTCCCAAATCCAGCGTCGCGGATAAGGAAATCCGTAAGACCTGGGAGATTGACTGCGCGAAGGCCAAGTGCCTCGTGCTTGCCTCTATGGACAATGAACATCAGAGGAGGCATGAGAATATGGACCTTGAATCCATATTTCTCCATCCTAAGGAACTATATGGAGAGCAATCTCGTATCGCCAGATACGAAGTCTCGAAAATGTTGTTTTCGGCAAGATTGGCCGTCAGATCATCGGTAGCGAAACACGTACTTAAGATGATTGGCTTCATTGAAGAGCTCGCGGACCTTGGGACCACGTTAGAGAACGAGCTCTACACTGACTTGATTCTCCAGTCCCTCCATTCCACTTATGCCCAGTTTATCCTGAACTTCAACATGCAAGGAAAATAAGTTGAACTTCCGGAGCTCCTCAACATGTTGAGGAGTGCAGAGGGCACCTTACAGAAAGTAAGGGAAACACCCGCTTTGTCTGTTGGAGGACCTTCCTCTTCTAGGTCCAAGGCGAAAGCCAAGAGAAAGAAGAAGAAAACCCCTACCAAACCAAGGGGCGGTGTTAGTAAAGTGGAAGCGAAGGGAAAGGCAAAGGCAACAAAGATAGCGGGACAGCTTGTGGGGAAGGAAGAGTGCTTCTATTGTCATAAGAAAGGACACTAGAAAAAGGATTGCACGGCTTGGAAGGCCAAGAACCAGGACCCGAAGCAAGTTATGGCTTCGGCTTCAGGTGTGTATGTTATTGAAAACTGTCTATCAGTAAACTCTACTTCCTGGGTACTGGATACCGGATCAGGATCTCATATCTGTAATTCTTTGCTGGCACTGAGAAAGCGTAGGGTTTTGAAGGCAGGTGATATGACCCTTAGAGTTGCAAACGGAGCTGGCATGGATGCTGAGTCCGTGGGGGACTATCACTTGAGATTGTCAGATGGACATGTTTTGGTTTTGCGTGATTGTTATTTTTTACCCAGTGCGACTTGTAATATCATATCTGTATCTTTAATGTCTAAAGAAGGTTATGATTTTGCATTTATAAGCAATGTTGTAAACATTCACCTTAATCATGATCTGATTGGGTCAGGTACATTAAGCAACAGTATATACGTATTAAACCAACCACAGATTGTCAATGTCCAGAATACACACAAAAGAAAGTCTCCAGAAATAAATCATGCTTTCTTATGGCATTGTAGACTGGGTCACATCAATGAGAGAAGGTTGACGAAGTTACATACAGAAGGATATTTGGATCCGTTAAAATATCAATCATATGCAACTTGTCAATCCTGTCTCATAGGAAAGATGACAAAGACTCCGTTCACTGGACACAAAGTAAGAGCGAGCGAGCTCTTGGGGCTCGTACACAGCGATGTGTACAGTCCAATGTCTATACATGCGCGAAACGGTTATTCTTACTTCATTACTTTTACGGATGACTTTTCAAGGTACGGATATGTCTTCTTAATGAAACATAAATCTGAAGCCTTTGAAAAATTCCAGGAATACAAGAATGGAGTAGAAAAACAAACTGGCAAAAGTATCAAGAGACTGAGATCTGATCGAGGTGGTGAATACTTGAGTGCCGAGTTCCTGGATTACCTAAAAGAGAATAGAATTCTCTCTCAGCTTACTCCTCCATACACTCCACAACATAACGGTGTATCGGAGAGACAGAACTGGACCCCATTGGATATCGTACGTTCCATGATGAGTAACGCTGAGTTGCCGCGATCATTCTGGGGATATGCACTAGAATCAGCTGCATACCTTTTGAACCGAGTTCCAACTAAGACAGTGCCTACCACACCATATCAGATGTGGAGTGGGAAGAAACCCTATCTTAAGCACATTAAGACATGGGGATGTCCAGTTTTTGTCAAAAAGCAGCATGCGGACAAACTCGAGGCACGCTCAGTACAGTGCAAGTTTGTGGGATATCCAAAGAACTCCAAGGGATATTTTTTCTATTGAGAAGAGGAACAAAAGGTTTTTGTTTCTCGTCATGCCTGCTTCTTGGAAACTGAATTTTTGGAAAATCAGATAAGTGGGAGCGCAATAGAAGTGGAAGAAATTCCAGAACCACGAGCTATTACTGAAAGCTTAGTAGAAACAGAGGGTTCGAAAGAACAGGACATTCCTGCGCCGCTCCGCAGGAGTAGTAGGCAGTCTCATCTGCCCGAGAGATACTACGGTTTTCTCATAGACGGGGATAGAGAGGATTGCATCATTGATAATGATGAGCTGACTATCTTCCAGCAAGCCAATCAGAGCGTTGACTCGGTAAAATGGCTGAATGCAATGCGGACCGAAATGGAGTCCATGTACACCAACAAAGTATGGACTTTGGACGTTGCTCCAGATGGGGTAAAACCCGTAGGATGCAAGTGGATCTTCAAGTGGAAGATTGGTGTAGGTGGACAGGTTGAGACCTATAAGGCTAGACTTGTTGCAAAGGGTTTTCGTCAAAGTTGGTTTGGACTATGACGAAACCTTTTCTCCAGTGGCTATGCTCAAATCCATTCGGATCCTTCTTGCCATTGCTGCCTTCTACGATTATGAGATTTGGCAGATGGACGTAAAGACCGATTTTCTAAATGGAAATTTAGAGGAGTGTGTCTATATGGACCAGCCAGAGGGTTTCATTCAGAGTGGGAGCAGCGGACAGGTGTGCAAGTTGCTTAAGTCCATTTATGGACTAAAGCAGGCATCGCGGAGTTGGAACATTTGTTTTGATGAGACGGTCAAAGATTTTGGCTTTATCAAAAATCCAGACGAACCATGCATCTATAGTAAAATTGTAGCACGAACTGTCATATTCCTCGTTTTATACGTGGATGGCATTCTCTTGATAGGAAATGACATTCCTATGCTACAATCTGTCAAAGGGTTCTTGTCACACAGGTTCTCTATGAAAGACCTGGGTGATGCCTCTTATATTCTGGGGATCCGGATCCATCGTGATAGATCCAAGAGGATATTAGGATTTTCACAGTCCAGGTACATCGACACCATAGTGACAAGATTCAGTATGGAAGATTCCAAGCGCGGTAATTTACCGGCTTGTCACGGGATCGTCCTCTCCAAAGAGATGTCTCCCAAGACTGATTTGGAAAGGGATCGCATGTCTATTATACCCTACGCTTCTGCGGTAGGCTCTATAATGTATGCGATGTTGTGTACCAGACCAGATGCAGCTTATGCACTGAGTGTGGTAAGCCGGTATCAGTCAAACCCTGGGGAGAAGCACTGGATAGCGGTAAAGAACATTCTGAAGTACCTGAGAAGGACTAAGGACATGTTTTTGGTTTACGGCGGAAAAGACCTCCAGATGGAGGCTTTTGCAGACTCCAGCTTCTAGAGTGATAAGGATGACTCCAAGTCCAAGTCGGGTTATGTCTTTACCCTCAATGGAGAGGCGGTGTGTTGGAAGAGTTCCAAACAGGAAACCGTTGCTGACTCAACGATGGAAGCAGAATATATCGCTGCATCTGATGCCGCAAAAGAAGCCGTCTGGATGAGGAAGTTCTTGACAGAACTTATGGTGGTTCCGTCCATTGTTGATCTAATACCTCTGTATTGTGACAACAACGGGGCAATAGCTTTAGCGAAGGAATCCAGGTCCCATCAGAAGTCCAGACACATCTTAAGGCGGTATCACCTGATCAGGGAGATCGTGGATCGCCGAGAGATCAAGGTTCGGAGGGTTGCTACAGAAGATAACACTGCAGATCCATTCACGAAGGCCTTAACCCAGACTCAGTTCGAGCGGCTGATCGAGATGATAGGTCTTCGATACGCCAGTACATGGCCTTAGTGCAAGTGGGAGATTGTTAGTGTATATGCCCTAGAGGCCATTACTGTATCATACTAGTTTGTATATTACTTGATGGAAGCTTGGGATATTCACAGTTGTATAGACAATCTTGCTCGAAATGGTAGTATGCTACTTGGTTTGTTTCTACTTTAATGTGTGCATGTGTTTCTTTTAGCATATCGCCTATACACATTAGTTGATCCCTTAGGATCTTTGCTTGATTACCAGCGTTGTGATGGCAGTCACACTAGTGGGGGCTAGGTAATCTACAAGCACATCCTTATACAGGTCCCTAGTCGTTGGATTATCCAGACGGGGCATCGATACTCTGGAGTAGACTAGCGTATACGCTTCTCATCCCAGCAGAGGAGATGGTCTGTCCCACAGCCGTCAGTACGTCATACTTGAGATAGTATGCGGGTGCTCGTTAGGTTACGAGTACACTGGACAGGACTCGTCGGGAACTATTGGTTGGTACTATACCTATCGTCAGTTATCAGTTCCCAGGTGACATGAGTACAGCTTAGTCCGCTGACTTAACACTGTCACTTCGCCTCGAGTGTGTTCCCACTGTTTGTAGATTGATACCCTACCATGGCTCAAATGAGTCATGCAAACAGGTAGCAGTTGGGTGCAGTCCCGAAGCACTTGGAAGCAGTGATGGTTAGACAGGATTCGTCTCTCCTGGTATTGGGGGTTGATATCGCGCTGTGTTAAGGAGAGCCATTACACATAGTCGTCCCTGGCCAGGGCAAACGAGATATACTGGTAGGTTATCCAGTGTTATCTCTGGGTGTTCTGGGTTACACTCCGACAGGACTTGTACCGCTATTAGGGAACTGATGTTTACCACCACCTAGGCCCGACATGCGATATTCTCAGACGAATAGACCGGACTGTACGGAGATTGTCACATTCAGACTCAGTAGGAGTTTGGATGGGTTCACCACATCAGTCTTCTTATCGGCATCTACCTGGGGACCGTTACGTACAGCTAGAACCGCTTGCGGCCTATGGTTAAACCCACTGCCACCGTAGTGTCGAGTCTTTAGAGTCCCACACAGAGAGCTATTCGCCTTTGGGCAAAATAGAGTAGAGGTCGCATGGTTTTGCGACAGGGTTCGTTCACATCCGCGCACTTGTGCACGTTTGATGTCCGGGCAGTCATTACTAGCGGGCTTTGGTTTAAGCCAGATCCTAGTATACGTTTTGGGATTAGTTTTATCTCATTGTATTCGTGTTCCTCGGAACACAGATGCGGGTGTGTATGCACAGTTGACAGAGGCAGAGGATTCTCATTAGGGTTGTTGACTGTTGACTTTTTCTAAACCCTAATGAGAATAAGAAATATGATTAATAATATTAATTAAGTATTATTGTGCCATGGTTGAGTTGAAAGTTTGACTTTTGTTGACTTGTTGACTTTGTTGACCGGTTGAATATTTTGGACTTGTTGACCATCATCATTTCATTGCTATGACTTTTGTTTACATGTTGTTCTTTACAAAAAGCATTCAATGCATGAAATGATAATGGCCGTTGAAACTAACCATCACAATACTTAATTATTATTATTATCATGATTATTTTCTCTTTTTTGAGCATGGTTGCAAATTATTGAGCTCATTCTATCATTCTCATTCTCTCTCATCCAAAGCTCACCCTCTTCCTCTCTCTCAAGGCTCTCATGTCTCATGAGTTGAGAAGCATGAGCCATTGAGATAAAACCCTCAAAACTCTTCTCTACTCACTCTATAGTACAAGGTCTAGCAAGCCAAGCACTTTAGTTTCCTCTCGGTTGAGGTAGGAGCTCAAGGTAGAGGCTTTCGGTTGGATCCTTCTTCGACAACAAGGAGACTATGAGGTGGAGCCGATCCAACCACTCCAAGGAGCAAGAAGAGAAGGAGTTCAAGACCTAGGTATAACCCTCTAACATAGTAGTTAAACTTCTAGTTAGTTTGCTAGGTTTTTGTTTAGCAAAGATACTATTTTCTAGTCCATATTACCTTACCATAAAAAATCGTTTTTTACCGTTTCCGCATCCCCGTAAGAACCGGGACGGATAACGTGGAATTACATTTTGGAGTGAAAAGGAGGTGGGGAAATTTGGGTGCTGCTCAAGGGGAGGGCTCGGCTGCTACTTGGGAATGAAAAGGGAGTGAGGTGCATGAAAAATTCCAAGAAAACCCCCTCCAAATACACAAGTCAACAAGCCCCATGCCTTCATGTTTAAACCTTCCTTTATTCTATTCTTTTTTTAATTCCATTATCTTGGAACTTGAAGTGGAAAAGTTTTGGGGGCAGCTTGGGGCTGTTTCGGCCAGGAAAAAGAGAGAGAGGAAAGAGATTGTGGTGGTGTGGGTGAGTGTGTGGAATTGTCAAAGTCAACCCAATACCTATACCTCTTTATTAAATGCTTTCTTTTCTTTTCCTTTTCATGAGATGGGAATGTGAAGTGGGGACTTGGGGAATTGGTGGGCAGCCCAAGGTCGGCCATCACAAGAAAAAAGAGGGTGTGAATTGTGGGAGTGAGGGTTGTAACAATTTAACAAGCAACCATACCCCATTTCTATTTAATTATTTTCACCATTTAAGCATTTTTTTTCAATATTTTCTAAAACCGTTTGACAACTTCATTTCATTTCAGAAACAATATTTTTATTGTTAGTTTAATGTGTCGTGATGTCCAAAATTTGTATCAACCTATTCCAATTTGTAATTATCCCTAATTAAATGTATTAGTGACGGCTTAAAACAATATTAAATAATTAATTTTGGAATTTTTTTTCAGAAAATTAGAAATTTTACCAGTGGCTCAATAAACACAAAATACGAGCAATTACACAGCTAGAATATGTATATTTAATTTTATATTAAAAGATATTTATATCTTTATTTTTACGGAAAACACCCGTTATTTTACCGATTATCCGAAATTTCACCTAAACGATTTTCAAAACGTTACAATCTTCCCCCCTTAAAGAAATTCGGTCCCCGAATTTAAATTAAAACCCCCCCAAATACTAAAACATTAATCAAAACCATCAAGTCGTCGGGGCTCCTAAATCATAAATACATAAAACATATCGTAACACAATGCATGCGCATGAAAAACAGATATATAAAGAAAAATCAAGACTCCGTCAAGCATCCCGCAATCATCGGAGTTATGGTGAAGACACCAATGTCAAGATCCAAAACGAAAATCAATATGATATACATCAAAACTATACCTGTAGACGTCAGAACTATACAGGTAAACATGATTAAAATATCTGGAAACAATGCATGCCAAACCTTTTTCAAATCGCTGTGCGATGTGTGTATCACCGCACAGTGGCGGACGTCCATTGCGAGAAATAACTATATATATATATATATCCTTTGTTTAACATACACGTCCTGCCGTTTTGAAAATAATTTAGAAGGGTTTCCCTTGTAAAAAGTTTCGTGTCATCACGGACACATATGTAAATACTGAGACTATAGCTCCTCTTTGGAAATCCCTTCAATAACTATCAAGGCATGCAGAAATAAACTCAGGGACTGTCCTCTGACTAGTCCTGCTCAGTACTAAACTGAATAATAAGTATCATAAAATATACTTCTCCAAAAGAAATCAATCCCAAATATATATATGAATGCCACGTGTGTCTGGTGCGCATGGAAATTGAAACCCATAAATGTGCCATACATGTGTGCCATACATGTGCATAGAAACAAAATCTGAGTGCAACGGATGTGCACGCAACCACCTGTCAAAGGCAACGTGTGTGCCTGATAGAAAAACCAGGTGCATCTGATATGCACAAAAAATCTCGATTTAGTGCATCTGGTGTGCACCTAAGTCGCATCAAGCGCCCAAGTATGCGCAAGAATCTAAATCAAGTGTACAATGTGCACGAAAACTAGTATCGAATATCACAATCGAAATCGACGGTATACAACACATTTCAATCAAAATCCCAATCAGGTATACCATGGTATAAAATCTCACCATCCTGTGCATCGGCGTGGACAAAAGCAATTCAAAATACTAAAAGTGCATGAAAACTATGCCGAAAGCATAAGTCAAATCATATGCATGCCCTAGGCATGAAATCAAATATCATGAAACTCGATCATCAAAACTCAATCATGAAATAAATCACCCAAAAATATTGAAATCCAAAGCAACGGATACATGTTAGTCAGCTCACGCAATCACAAATCGTAAATACTATCGTCAATGCCCTTCTTTCAAGGTTGAGAAGTGTCGGTGCATCCAAAGCTAGCAGAGCAAGATATCCACTTGCTCCCTGATCATGGCCTGTCTCCTGGTGTCTTTTGGCTCTCGTCTCTCACTGCGAATTGCTAAGTACATAGCTCCTCGGCTCGACGGTCCAATATGGAAATGATAATGAAAGTAGTCCGCTCTGGAACATCCTCTAAAGATTTCTAACCAACTGTCATGGTCACTAATAACATGTCTCATCGATGATGCCGAACTCTGGCCTACTGGGTGTGCGTCATATGACCACTCCTGGGTCCAGGTCATCTCGTTTAGTACTTCCAAAAAAGTTCTGTCGAAGTCTCTCCCAAGTCCCGTTTCTGCGGAACTGTCCGGAAGTTATCATCCTTTTACTATATCTATTTCTTGTTCTGGAACGGTTGCATACTCATCACGACTCCTTTTGGAAGATATATCCATATGCAACACCTCTACATGCGTATCATATCTCTGATGTCGGCGGAGTTGAACGTCATTTCATCAAGATCTCGTACGAACCTCTTACTCCACTTTTCTCTAATGTCGACTGCTTCGAACTCGTCTCTTCATGGCTACATGGACTGTGTTCCAACGGCTATACTCGTATCTGGAGTCTCCCAAGCAATGCATCCCATCACCTGATATCCGAATGAAGTCGAATCATCCGATCAATTTGTCAAAACTTCATAATCCCCCAAGAGCTCAACATCTTAGGTACAGTTTAATAGTATCGAATATATGCCACGGCACCTATGGACCAACCGTAGAAGGGCAGACCCAAGCCTCACTAATGGCACCGCTAAACTGCCGCAAACCCTAAGGTTCACCGGCGTTCCATGGTCATTAAATCGAGTTAGGGTTTCATTCTTCTATAGGGTCCGTTGAATTGCTTGCATTGTTTTCCGAATACTTTAAACTTGGAAAATGGGTTCCTGACATTCAATCGTCTATATCGACTCTCAACGTATCAGCGTGAAGTCGCCTCTAGCTAGAATCAATCGATCTGATGACCTCGCATCGGGGTAGGCAATGCATCATATGTCCTAGTCCTTCATCTTTGGTGATTAGTGATCTTCTATCATATCTTGAAGTATAAATCGTGCGGCATTAGCCTTAAACATCTGGGACGATATCTCGTCAGTCGCAGCAACAACTGAATCATCCATCCGCACGCGAAACAGTGCCCCAATCATCAAAATATGGTGCATTAACGGTCATCACATCCTGGCTGGCCTCTTGAAGTGGCCCTATCCTCTGGTGCTGATCTGCACGTCCGAGAAATCTCGTAAAAGCGACCATCAAACGCTCATGACGCGAAAACATAATAAAATGACGCCTCTATGCAATCGTATATCTCTGGAATCACGCCCTGGTCAGTCCTCGTCCGTGACGAACTCGTGCTGACCGCAACTCTAGCCGTAGCTCTCCATGCCCGTACAACCATGATAACAAAACCATAAACTGGTATTGATGAGGGTAGATCATGAATGAATATAATACTGAGCAAAGAAATGTACATGCTAAGGCTTCTTAAGCGGAGTACCGTATCGTAAGTATGCCGCGGAACATACACACGGTACGTCACTCTACTGAGTCACCTATTCCATCAACCAAGGGTCATCCTACACTCCGAAGGTAAAACCTAACGCTCCGATACCAACTTTGTCACGACCCGAATGTACGGAACATGACCGGAACTTAAATTACGATACGCCTCAAGGCATACGTAATCTAAGTAAGCCAAAATCCAGAAATCAAAACCAAAGAAGCAGTAGAGTTAAGGAAAAACCAATTTAAAGCAAGTAGTTTTAATCAACATAGGCCGAAGTATGTATTTTTAAAATCTCAAGTATTTTCTGAAAATTTCGGCAGAGTCTCCTTTGTAAATACCGGCTCCAAACGGGATACAACATGAATAGTATACGAAATAAATAAAAAGGCATCCCCAAGCGGGAGCTAGCTCTTCGTCAATCGACGGTCACAACCACGCAAGCAATATAATTTACAACGCTGAAGGGCGAGGATCAAAACTCAAACAAAACCTAAAATCAACATGAAAACCATAATAATACAACGCGCGACTCTAAGGTCGAAAGAATAACAAGTCCGGTCTTCTATTTCTATCAAATATACAATCTGGTTGATGAAGTTTCTAGATACAACTGAAATAATAAATAAACAATGGTGGTCCTGATGCAAAGAACTCACCTACCAAAGCTATCACCCGAAAGGAACAGTGTGGCAGCAAAGCCGCAAAGAAACCTGTACGGTTACAAGGAACTGTGGCACAACGGGGGTGAGTTGCCAACTCGTGAGTAGAAAACATCTATCAGTAGAAATCGCATGTATAACGCAATCCTAGGTCATACGATCAGTATTATCCTCAAAATAACAATATGGTCTGAAGCATAATATAATGGTAAAGGTAATCATATATCCCTAAGTGTAATACCAAGTACTCGTGTCAGTGCCTCAGGTAACAACATGCCACGAATGTGATGTACAAATGTCAGGTAACAATATGTCACAAAAATGATCTGCAATGCATGTAATGAGAATAGAGTACATCATGAATCGAAGAACTGTTTTTCTTTAATCAATGAATTTCTGTATGAATATAAATCGAGATATCATCAGTGAAATCAACATAGAATCCGTGTCAAGCATCGACACAAAACACTAATCTGAATATCTCAATATCTCAGTGTCTCAAATCTCAATATCTCAATATCTAAAAACCTTTGGCTCCGTCTGTCCGGATCGGCCCATATCATCAATCTCGCGACCACGAACGGTATCCTCCGGATATTCGCCACGCCAGGTAAAATCACCGGTAGGCAGTCTTCCCCTGCCGGGCTCATCATTTACTACTCGAACTTCTTGCCCCGGGGTACCATACCGGGTCCACCATGTATCCAACTCCTCGAATCAGGACTCGAAAACATCTCAGAACCGAGAAAATGGTGGACGATGCTCAACATATCAAGGAAAACTGCATTTTACCCCTTAAAATGGTTCATCAGTTTGCAAAACTTTCACATGCGGTTTCCAAATCCAGAAAATATCAAGAAGAATCCAAAATCCTCAAGTCACCATGTCAATAACAATGAAAACCGGCATAAATCACCATAATACCGCATAACCAATGAATATATGAATGCATCTAATATCATGCAATGAATGCAATATTTAATCTAGCATATGGAAGCTATAACGTGTGCGACTATTAGATATCAAACCATGTCAATGAAATGGTATTTTCTAAAGTGTACGTGACATGGCAATCACCAATGATGATGTGTGTGAGCTGGAAAGTAAGTTTATGTGGAACATACGCATCATCGGTAATGGTGCTGGTGTCCTGACAGCATGATATCAATAATGATATATGAAAGCACAATATGAGCATGCGATGCGATGCGAACAGCAATAATATGCGGGAGCTGAATAATAAACACAATGACAACTAATCTGCACTTATATAAATATGAGTCCTACAGCTTTTCCATTTGAAATAGCACGAATCGTGGTGTTTTGAAAATAAGGGCTACGGTGTTTTTTTTAAGAAAAGATACGTCCTTTGAAATATCCGTAGAATCCCTTGGTCTGTCTTTTAAATACTCACGATTCGTTAGTATTGAAATAGGTATGACTCGAGTCTAATCTAACATTTACAAGAACACAACAGGGCTAAACTAAAGACTGATCGAAAGGTAAGGAAACCGCCTAACATCTGAGTCGATAAATATATATGTATATAAATATAACAGTTAGTGATCCCGCCTCAAAAGTATCCCATACGATACAATATCTATAATATGACATCCTCAAGTCAAGAGTGCAGATCTATCGTCAATATATAGCTCGTACGGTAAATCCGTCGTACGGCTTCCCAAATCTGGGTACGGGTCAAAAGACACATCTATCACATTATTCATCTGGTATCGTCTTTATTCAAATATCATGATCCGGGGTACTGATCTACGTCTAGTACGATACCGATACCCTCTATGTATGCATGCGTGTGTATGAAAACACCACGCTTAAAGGACCCGCTAAATATATCACGTCGTAACTCAAATACGAACCCTGTCACATCACCGATCTCACGGCCTCAAGCCCAATCTCATCGACCCATCTCCAATTCCAAGTACTATCCTCATAATCCGTGTATTTGTATACGTATATACACACACACACACACACACACACAGTCCCATACCCATGTGTGTGTATATATACATACATATCCCCATATACACACAGGTAAAAGAATGAATGTATGCAAGTTTGTGTGCGTGTGTGGGTGCAACAACTACTCTAGGGTTTCGCAAGTAACACTACTAATCCAAGAACATGTAACCCTATCATTAACATCCATGTCACAAAAAATAGATATCATAAATATATAGTATATATGTATAACAAACTATACATCGAACTGCGTGGGTGCTATACGCCATCCCTCCGACTTCCCCCGTAGATATATATCTATTCACCTCGATCTCCGCTTGCCGATGCCGACGTCGCCTCATGCTTGGTTGTCGTCTCGAAATCCACATGGGGGTACCTACATGCCACAATGTATCGTATCGCATAAAAACCCAATCCGAAATCGAAACGGCATACGAAAACCAAATCGGCACGCGTATCACGCATAGGTCAAAACCTATCGCCTACGCATGCAAGAATAGCCAGACCAACCCTCGACGTCGATGTACAAATATCAAACCATCGAGAAAACCCGAAACGCACCCATTTGCACATTCACAAACACTAATTATAATATGAAATAGGTTGCAATTCACAAAAACCTCACTCACTTTAAAAGCTATTTTTCCGAAAATCTAGCAAGGAAAATTAACCGTTTTAGTACAAAACTCGATATTTAAACAAATCTAGCGGCCACAATATCCACTAAATATCATAACTAAGTCATATAAACTATTTCTATAATTTATTCTCATCAATTTGCATAAATTCCAAAATCCTAGTTTGCAAAAATATCAATTTTTAACACCTTTTAAAGAAAAATTCACAATTCAACAATTAAGCTTGGTTTTGCATGAACTAAAGTATTAAATTACAATTTAAAATGTTAATAATATCATGTATACCCTAATTATATTTTTAATCTGACATATGCAATTAAATTCCAAAACATAGTTTGCAAAAATACTTAATTTGGACATTTTAAATGTTACAATTTGGAAATTAGCAACTAGATTAATTTTGCATAGCATTAACATGTTAAATACATCACACAACCATAAACAATTTATCAAAACCCTAGCTTCCAATTCAACCCTTCTCCTTTTAATTTTCAACTTGAAAATTAAACCAATCTAGATGCATGATTAAGTTGATTACAACAACCATTAACAAGGTAACACTTGGAGTAAGATTATACCTCACAAATGTAGATCTATCTTGCAAAAATCTTAGCCTCCAACAATGGTTTCATGCTCCAAGATCCATGCTTGAGTGATCCAAGAATGATGGATAGGGTTAAATGATGAATTTATGTGACATTGTGATGATTTTTGAGGCAAAAATGAAGGATTTTGGAGTGAAAGGAGGTGGGGAAATTTGGGTGCTGCTCAAGGGGAGGGCTCGGCTGCTACTTGGGAGGGAAAAGGGAGTGGGGTGCATGCAAAATTCCAAGAAAACCCCCCTCCAAATACACAAATCAACACGCTCCATGCCTTCATGTTTAATCCTTCCTTTATTCTATTCTTTTTTTAATTCCATTATCTTGAAACTTGAAGTGGAAAGGTTTTGGGGGCAGTTTAGGGCTATTTTGGCCAGGACAAAGAGAGAGAGGAGAGAGAGTGTGGTGGTGTGGGTGAGTGTGTGGAATTGTCAAAGTCAACCCAGTACCCATACCTCTTTATTAAACCCAATGCTTTCTTTTCTTTTCCATTTCATGAGATGGGAATGTGAAGTGGGGACTTGGGTATTTGGTGGGCAGCCCAAGGTCGGCCATCACAAGAAAAAAGAGGGTGTGAAGTGTGGGAGTGAGGGTTGTAACAATTTAACATGCAACCATACCCCATTTCTATTTAATTATTTTTACCATTTAAGCCTTTTTCTTCAATATTTTCTAAAACCATTTGACAACTTTATTTCATTTCAGAAATAATATTTTTCTTGTTAGTTTAATGTGTCTTGATGTCCAAAATTTGTATCAACCCATTCCAATTTGTAATTATCCATAATTAAATGTATTAATGACGACTTAAAATAATATTAAATAATTAATTTCGGAAAATTTTTCAGAAAATTAGAAATTTTACCAGTGGCTCAATAAACACCAAATACTAGCAATTATACAGCTAGAATATGAATATTTAATTTTATATTAAAAGATATTTATATCTTGATTTTTACGGAAAACACCCGTTATTTTACCGATTATTCGAAATTTCACCTAAACGATTTTCAAAACGTTACAATGACAGCTGCATACCTATTGAATTAAATTCTATCTAAATCTGTGCCTACCGCACCATATGAGATATAGAGTGGGAAGAGATCATATTTTAAATGAGTTATGATATGGGGTTGTCCAGTCTATGTCAAAAGGCAAAATCTGAACAAACTCGAGGCACGATCGGTTCTTTACAAGTTTGTGGGATATCCAAAGAATTCACAAGGATATATTTTCTACCACGCCGAGAAATAAAAAGTGTTTGTTTCTCAATATGCCATCTTTTTAGAAAAGGAATTTCTTGTAAAAGAAATTAGTGGCAAAGAGGTAGAGCTGGAAGAAGTTCCAACAGCACAAACTGCAACTGAAGATTTGGTGGAGCCAGAGGATTCGGTAGTTCCCAACGAATCTCAGCCACTCCGCCGATCTAGTAGGGTTCCTCACCCACCTGAGAGATACTACAGTTTTCTCATGGATTGTGGGAGTGAGGATTGCATAATGGAGGATGATGACCCAACTAGCATCGAGCAAGTCATCACGAGTGGTGACTCAGTGAAATGGCTGGATGCAATGCGGTCCGAGATGGAATCTATGTACACCAACAAAGTATGGAATTTAGAAGATGCTCCTGAAGGGGTAAAACCCATTGGGAGCAAGTGGATCTTCATGAAACAACTTGGTGTAGAAGGGAAAGTGGAGACTTTCAAAGCTAGACTTGTTGCAAAGGGTTTTCATCAACGACCAGGTGTGGATTATGACGAAACCTTTTCTCTAGTGGCTATGCTTAAATCCATCCAGATCATGCTTGCCATCGTTGCATATCATGACTATGAAATCTGGCAAATGGATGTTAAGACCGCCTTTCTAAACGGTGATTTCGAAGAGAGCGTGTACATGACTCAGCCGGAGGGCTTCGTAGCTAGTGGGAGCAGCGGGAAGGTGTGCAAGCTGATTAAATCCATTTATGGATTCAAGCAAGCATCACGTAGTTGGAACATCTGCTTTGACGTCGTTATCAAAGAGTTTGATTTCGTCAAAAATGTAGATGAACCTTGTATATACAAGAAGGTGGCAGAGAGTACGGTTGTCTTCCTCGTATTATACGTTGACGACATACTCTTGATAGGAAATGACATTCCTATGCTGCAATCGTTCAAGCTCTTCTTATCACAATGATTCTCAATAAAAGATCTAGGGGATGCCTCCTACATCTTGGGGATTAAGATCTATAGAGATAGATCTAAAAGGGTATTGGGATTGTACCAATCCAGGTACATTGACACTATACTAAAGCGGTTTTGTATGGAAGAATCCAAGCATGGGTTTTTACCCATGATCTCTGGGCTCTCTCTCTCGAAAGAGATGTCTCCCAAGACTGATTTGGAGAGAGCTCGCATGCAAGGGTTACCCTATGCTTCGGCAGTAGGCTCTATCATGTACGCGATGCTATGTACCAGACCCGATGTAGCATATTCACTAAGTGTAGTGAGTAGGTATCAAGCTGATCCTGGAGAAAGTCACTGGACAGCTGTGAAGAGCATTCTCAAGTACTTACGAAGGACTAAAGAGATGCTCTTGGTGTATGGTAACGGAGAACTCCAAGTGGAGTCCTTTACCGATTCGAGCTTAAAGAGTGATAAGGAAGACTCTAAGTCGCACCCGGGATTTGTCTTTACCCTCTACGGAGGGGTGGTAAGCTGGAAGAGTTCCAAGCAGGAAACCGTGGCAGACTCGACGATGGAGGCTTAATACATCGCTGCCAACGATACTGCCAAAGAGGCTTCTGGATCAAGAAGTTCATTATTGAAGTTGGAGTGGTTCCATCCATTGAGCATCCAATACCTTTGTATTGTGATAACAATGGAGCGGTGGCTTTGGCCAAGGAACCCAGGTCCCATCAGCGATCTAGGCATAGTCTGAGGCGGTATCACCTGATCTGGGAGATAGTTGATCACCAGGAGATCGAGGTCAGGAGGGTTGATATGAAGAACAACAAAACGGATCCACTCACGAAGGCCATTCCCCAGATACAATTTGAGAGAATCTTCGGGATGCTTGGTATGCGATACTACAGCAGCTGACCCTAGTGCAAGTGGGAGATTGTTAGTTGTATGTATGCCCTAGAGGCCAATATTGTACAGATGAAGTATATTATATTAGATACTTGGACATATATTGAAAGGACTTTCTTGCTTGATATGATAGTATGCTAACTAGTTGCTCTTTATCTTAACATGTATACTAGTCTCTTGATACTGTCTTATGGTTACATGTTGGTAAAGCCCTTAGGATGTGTACTTGACTACCAGGACTATGATGCAGATCATTCTAGTGGGGCCATGGTAGTCCATAAGTCCATCCTTTAACATTCCTAGTCGTGGGTGTATCGAGACAGGGCATCGATATACCAGACTAGACTAGCGTATACGCTTCTCAACCCATGAGATGAGCGATGGATGGTCCCATATCCATTGGTGTTTGACATCAGAGATGGTATACGGGTGCTCAGTGGAGACTGGGTACACTGGACGGACTCGCCGTGAACTCCCAGATGGTATTATACCTCACGTCAGATGGCAGTTCTCTTGTGACACTTGTACAGGTTAGTCTGTAGACCCGAGATCGTCATAGAGTCTTGTGTGATTCCCACTGTGCTTTGATTTCCACCTTACCACGTCCAAGAGGGCATGCAAATCGGTGGTTTTTGGGTACAGTCCCGAGTCACATGGAGGCAATGAGCGATAGGAGGGGTTTCGTCTCTCCCGGTATTGGGAGTTGATATTGCGCTGTGCTCGATTGGCTATAACATAGAAGTCCCTGGCCAGGGCTGTTTTAGAGATTTACTGGTAAGAGTTACCAGTAGTTTCTTGACCCGTTATGAGCCTCACATCGGCATAACTTATCGGTTATTGGGGTCTGACGTTTACCACCCCTAGACTTGATATGCGACATATCAGACGAGGAGACCGGACTGTACGGCAAGTGTTACCGTCAGGCTTTTGCAGGAGTTGGAGCGGGCTTGGTTGCAGATCTTCTGATCGCTCAATATCCTGGTAGCTGTTACGTCCATCTAGTACCGCTGACGGCTTGTGGGTGCTTGATGTGATCATCACCTACTGCCGGTGTATTGACGAGTCTTTAGAGTCCTACATAGAGGTTTACTGGCTCAGGCAACGAAATATGAGAGCATATGTGATATGTGCGGGACCGAGAATAATGCGTTTATGTGATACCGTATTCTATTCTAGCGACTTTTGTATCAGCCGGTTATATGTGATATAGCCGGGTTGTCGAATCGAGTGTTGATTCGATAAGTCGATATATTGGATGTTAGTCGGTTATAAATGATATAGCCGGATTATTATGTCAAGTGTTGATTTAGTAATTTAGTGTATAATTGTATATGTGATATACTAATTTACATTAACTAACATTGGTTCACTTAAGCATTTGTTTTTCTCACTTGTGCACAACTTTAATATATATGTGACATATATTAATTTGTGTTTTGATTATTGTATCATGGTTGTTGATACATCATTCATGGGTGTGTGAGACATACACCATTCTATTTTAAATGGTGGTTTATAATTATTTAAGGTAATTACAAATTAGTGGAGCTTTTGTCATAAGCATGAAGCTTGTAGAAGCTTGTGGATGCTTTGACAAAGTCCACTAACTTTGTTTTACTTTAGATTTTTATTAATCTAACCATTTTGGATTAGCCATGGTTATGTCTCTACATGAGTTAGTATATGATACTCACTCACCCATGGTTAGCTCACTCACTTGCTCATTTTTCTCTTCTCATTTTCTTTCATCTTCTTCCTTAAGCTCAAAAGCTCTTTAGGTTTTGATTAAGTGAGAAAGTAAAGTGAGAAAACAAATTCTAAAGTGAACCCACTTCCTATTTCTCCATCATCTACTAGATTAGCACTTTAGTATAGGGTGTTTGCTTCACTATTCTTTTAGTTAGTAAGGTAGTAGCTTGAGTTGGCATCCCCTCGACGTAGATCATCTTCGGCCTCGAAGACTTCAAGCAAGGACGCTCCTTTAGCCTCATGAAGCCATGCAAGAGTCCGGGAGAACCATGATCACAGCGAAGGGACTACAACAAGAAGCTTTTGAAGTGAAGGACCGATCTACAAAGGTTGTATTTCATTTTCACTTAGATAGTAAATGGTTTACTATATTTCCGTATTATATTTCTAGCTAACGATTCTAGTTTAGAATTCCCTTTAACGGCAAAAATTTAAAAATGGAATGGATGATGCCTCCCGAAACCTTGCTGCCGTCGAGAGGAACCCCACACGACCCGTACCCAGATTGGGATGTCGTACGATGGATTTACCGTACGAGCGATATATTGATGATAGATCCGCACTCTTGACTCGAGGATGTCATATTATACATTGTATCGTATGTGATACTATTGAGGCGGGATCACCGACTATTATATATATATATATATCGACTCAGACTTAGGCGGTTTTCCTTTTGCCTTTCGATTAGCCTATTAGTTTAGTATTGTAGTTTACTTAGTAGATGTTAGACTAGACCCGAGTCATACCTATTTCCAAAATAATGAATCGTGAGTATTTTAAAGGCAGACCAAGGGATACTACGGATATTTCAAAGGACATACATTTTCGTAAAAACACCGTAGCCCTATTTTCTAAACACCACGACTCATGCTATTTCAAATGTCAAACGGTATGACTTGTAAATATGATGTTATTCTTATATGTTGCGTTACTATTCATTTTCCATACATTTTCGCTGTTTGTATAGCATTGCATGCTTATATATATTGCATTACTTGTTATTGAACCCATGTTATCAGGACACCAGCACCATTACCGATGATGCGTATGTCTACGAACACTTACTTGCTGGCTTACAAACATCATCATCGGTAATTGTCATGTCACGTACACTTTAGAAAATATTAATTCATTGATATCGCTTGTTAGCTGATAGTTTCGACATGGTACCAGTGAGCTTACTTTTATATGAGCTTAGACATTGCATTTATTTACTGTGTTATCTCATGCATGTATATTCATATATTCATTTGCCATACGATAGTATGGGCCAGTCCGGATTGTCGGAGTCCAGTATTCATTATTTATTTACATCGTGATTTATGATTTCAGATTTTCATGAGATTTTTGGATTTAGAGAAACCGCAAATATTTTATAAACTTATCATCATTTTAAAAGATAGAAAAAATGCGGTTTTCTCATGATATGAGATGAGATATCTCCACCATGAGTTTTCTCGGCTCTTGAGTGATATCATACACCCGATTTAAGGAGAAAGAAGAACCGTCTGTGGGTGCATGGTGGACCCGGTGCGGTACCCCGAGGCAAGATGGTCGCAGATGATGGCGTTGAGCCTAGCAGGGGAGCACTACCGACTGGTGATTGTATTGTGACTCGACGGATATCTGGAGAATACCGATCGGAGTATGGGCCAGTCCGGATAGCCGGAGCCCTAGATATTGAGATTTGATGATTTGGGCCAGTCCGGATAGCCGGAGCCCAAGAAATTGAGATTTGAGGATACAGGCCAGTACGGATTGTCGGGGCCTGAGATATTGAGATATTAGGATTTATTTATATTTTGTGTCGATGCTAGACACTGATTCCCTGTTGATTTCATTGATGATACCTTGATTTATTTATACAGATATCTCACTAAGATAAGAAAACAGTTTTCTCATTTACATGTATTCTGTTTTCATGCATTTATACATCACATTTATCACATTTTGCTACCTGAGGCACTGATACGAGCACTCGGTATTACACTTATGTATAGATGATTACCCTTGCCATTTTATCATGCTTCGGGCCATATTATTTGAGGTTATTACTGATCGTATGACCTAGGATTGAGTCATAAATGCGATTTCTGCTCTGTGATGTTTTCTACTTACGAGTTGGCAACTCACCCCCGTTGTGCTACAGTTTCTTACAGGTTTTGCCGTACTGTTCTTCTATAGCGGCTTTGCTGGCACGTTACTTCATTCCGGGTGATTGCTTTGGTAGGTGGGTCCACTCGCATCATGTCAACCATTGTACCTTTTATTTATATTCTGTTGTATCTAGTAACTCCATCAACCAGACTTGTATATTTATAACCTTAGAAGACCAGTTGTTTATTCTTTCGACCTCAGAGTCGCGCGTTGTATTATTATGGGTTTTCTTGATGATGTTGAGTTTCCTTTTGAGTTTTGATCCTCGACCTTCTGTGTTGTATATTATATTGCTTGCGTGGTTGCGATCGCCTTTTGGCGAAGAGCTAGCTCCCGCTTGGGGGTCCTTTATATATATTATGCATGTTGTACCCTTTTGGGACCAGTATTTATAAAGGAAACTCTGCTGAAATTTTCAGAAAAGACTTGAGATTATAAAATGCAATACTTCGGCTTATGTTATTAAAACCATTTGTTTAAAAACAAGTTTTCTGCACTTCTTCCTTAAAATGGTTTAGATTTATGGGATTTTTGGCTTACCTGAATTAGATGGGGTCCTATAGACTTCATATGATTCAAGTGCTAGTCGCGTGCCATTTCGGGTCGTGACAATAAATATTAGATATGTATACTTAGCTAATAGGGTTCAAGGAGACTACAGGCGATAGTAAGCATACTCGTAAGGATGTTTCTCCGTGTTCCTATTTTCTTAGCCTTCAGCCATTGGTATATATATTGTACACACACACACAGAGATATGTGTGTGTGTGTATGTGTATACATATATATATATATATGTGTGTGTGTGTGTGTGTGTGTGTATACACACACATATGTATGTGTGTATATATGTGTGTGTATACACACACATGTGTAAGTTTGAGGATAACTTCGGCACAACATTACGAGATGAGGATATGACAAGTTATAATGATATGAGTTAATATGATCGAACATGATGTCACGAGGCTATGTTACAGGATATGAGATGAAATGGTAGGATACGATATGATATATTAAATTATATAAAGATTAGGAGATATACGTTTATAATACGATACGAGATGAGATAACATGTGATGATATGCGACTAGATGAGATGATAGGATGTACGTGACCATAGACCCGTACATTTGACTTGATGACACTGTACGATGGATTATACCGTACGTGATATAATGTACATGATGATTGATCCGCACATTTGACTTGATGATATTGTATGATGGATTATACCGTACGTGATATAATGTACATGATGATTGATCCGCACAATTGACTTGATGATGTCGTACGATGGATTATACCGTACGTGATACTATGAGGCTGGATCACCGACGTATGGATGTATCAACTCAGAAAATTATTGTTTTCTAATCACTTAATTAGATATTAGGATATAATTAGAGCTATATCTATTTTCAAAACTAACGAATCGTTATGTATTTTAAAATGTCAGCCTTAAGGAATGCTACGGATTTTCAAATGGTATCTTTTCTCAAAAACACTATAGCCCCTATTTTTCTAAAAACAACGATTCGTATTATTTTAAAATATAATTGTATGACTCATATGTAGCTATATATTTTATACTGTTGCGTTTACAAATTTCCTTTTTCTGCTATGCTTGTATTATTCTCATTTTTCTCGGTATACATACCACGTTCTTTTCCTTATCTTATTTGACATCGTCTGTTAGGATACACGCACAATTACCGATGATCCGCATGTTGCACGTACACATACTGGCCTGCTCACACACTCAACATCGGTAATTGCCATGCTACGTACACCTTAGAAATCGCTACTTCACCGTATAACCAAATAACATGTCGCTTTTTGGTTGTTGTTTAGTACCCATACCACACTTATTAGTTTAGTTATCGCATTTTCTTACCTAGTTAGATGTTGCGCTCATATAAACACACTGGTTATGCATTACAGATTTGTTCTGTGCATGTACTCATTATTTCATTATTGGTTCATGCTTATGAGATTTCGGTTTTCATAAGATTTATGGATTTGAGAAACCGCAGATACATTTTGAAAACATATGATTGTTTTAAAATCGCGGTTTCTTTTAATATGATGTGTAGCGTCCACCTTGAGTTTTCTCGGTTCTGAGTTATGTGTATACCCGATTCGAGGAGAGAGGAGGCACCATTTGCGGGCACATGGTGGATCCGATACGGTACCCCGGGATAAGAAGATCGTATAAAGAGACGTTGAGCCCGGCAGGGGAGCACTACCGACCGATGATAGTACTGGACTCGGCGGATATCCAGAGGATATCGACCAGAGCAATTGAGACAGAAGGATATGAGGTCCGATCCGATAATACGGCGCCCGAGAAATGAGGATTTACGTGTCGATGCTAGACACGTAATTTTGATGTTTTCGAGTATCGATACTGGGCACTCAGGTTTTTTATGATGATTTGGTGTGTCGTTGATAGACACACGTTGAATGGTATATATATTACACACTTATATGATACAGATGACATGGTACATATTATGACACGGGCACGATTATATCATTATTGTTATACTAATGTTTACACTTTCACCCTCGTTACCACTCGACTTTATATGTTTATCAGACTTATGTATATACGATTATCCGCGTTTACCATATAGTATTATTATATTACTATTTTACTATATGACCTAGGAGATCGTCATACATTCGATTTCTACCTGGTGATGTCTTTTACTCACAAGTTGGCAACTCACCCCTGTTGTGCCACAGTTTTCTTGCAGGATCGACCGACGAATTCAATAGCGGCTTGCTAGCACATAGTTTCCTTTTGGGTGATATGTATTGGTAGGTAGGGTACATATTGGATCATGACCATCATTTGTATATGTTTATTCAGTTGTATCTAGTTAAAAGCTCCATCAACCAGACTATGTATATTTGGTAGACTTAGAAACCACAGACTTGTATATTCTTTCAGACTTAGAGCGAGATGCGTGTATTATTCTTTATTCTGGGTTTGATGTTGTTTTGGTTTCTTTACTTTCTTCTCTGTGTTTGATCTTCGCCTTATACGTCATATATCCTTATTTGTGTGGTTGTTTCCGCCAATTGGCGAAGAGCTAGCTCTCCCTTGGGAATGCCTATATTATTGTTGTTATTTATTGGTTTGGATCAAAATTTACAAAGGAGGTGCTGTCCAAATTTCAGATGACGAAAATGTTTTCAACTATAGTAAACAACTCACTTGTATTTCCATATATCATTACTTATACTTTTAAAGAAAAAAACTTGATTACATTATACCTTTATTTCAAAATTGCATGTTCATTATTTTCCTAAAAAGGTTTAGATTTCTGGGCTTTCGGCTTACTTGGATTTCGGTGGGGTCCTATAGACTTCATGTGATTAAAGTGCCAGTCACGTGCCAAATTCCAGGTCGTGAAAAATTTGGTATCAGAGCGTTAGGTTTAACCTTGGTTCGAGTCTAGGTTTGACTATGCTGTTTTAGGGCTTATATATATATTTCCGAACCTAGGCTTGACCATATGGAACTTATACTTGACTGAAAGGGTATTAGACCCGAACATTCGTTATGTAGGTTGACCTTGGTTTATGGAATATGTAATTTAAGTAGAGTGACGTACCGTGTGGATGTTCCGCGATATACTTATGATACGCCGTTCTGCTTAAGTAACCTTAGGATATACATTTTTTGAGCACCGTATTTCTATTCGTTCCTATGATCTATCCGCATCGATATTTGATTACGGTTTCTGTTACCTTGGCTACACAAGCTGAGAAGGCAGCAACTAGAAGTGCGGTCAGAGCGAGCTCTTCGGGGACTATGACTGAGCATGATATTCTTCCAGTGACGTACGAACGTATTGATTTATTGTTTTACTACGATTTCTCGTTGACACGAGCATTCGGGATCTGCACTAGATGATCGGGCCATCGCTTGAGGCCGGCCAGATTAAGAGGACCGTTGAGATACAACTTACTCCAGAAATTGATGTGATGTCTACCATTCAGACAGATAAACCAGCTGTTGCTGAGATTGACCGGATGTCGCCTCCAGAGTTTATGTAACATTTCAGAAAATAAAATATTATTTTTGGAAATTTAAATAATTAAGTAATAAATATTATGGATATTTTAAAATGTACAGAGATTGGTTGTAAATGAAAGGGTATAATTATATACCGATAAATTTGAAAATATTTGGAAGATTAATAAGAAATATTGTTTTTGAAAGAATTTATGTGAATTGGATATTTTATAAATTATTATATAATTAATTATATACAAGTTTAATACTAAACTTGATTAATATGTCACTAATTATGCATTAAGTTTGATTATGCATGGCATGCAACATAACATGTTGCAAAAACACTTGTGACATTTTATTGTTGAAACAAGGATTCTTTTTTTGTTTAAAAATGATTTTTATTTTTATTAAAAAGAAAAGAAAATAGGTGAGAGAGAGAGTAATGGGACAAGTATCATAGGTGAGAGAGAGAGGGAGAGAGAGAGGGAGAAGTATCCACATTCTTCTTTGGCCTTCATCATTCTCCACTTCATTTCTTTCTCTCCTCTTCATCTCCTTCACCTCCTCAACCTCCACTACCACCCCATGCAACTGTAGGGTTCCTAGGCACGCTAAAGAGGTCTCACAAGGCATCAACCATGCCAATTTATAATTTTACAAGTGCCGAGAAACCCTAATACGGATCGTTAACTAGAATTTTAGGCGACAAATGAAACTAGTTAACAATTTAACTAAAAGAACGGAAATACAACCTTTGTAGATCCGGTCCTCCACCTCAATAGCTCCATGATGAATTCTCCTTGCTGTCCAAATCGAATCCCGGGCTCTAGCGTCGGCTTCATCGGAGAAATGGGCGGGGTAGGTCATCGACTACGATGCCGAAGATGATCTATGTCGAGGCAACACAAGATCAAGCTCCCACTTCACCAAGTCATGAAACTTGTGAAGAAAACACCCTATACTACTTGGCAAGAGGTAGAGGATGAAGAAATAGGAAGTGGGTTCACTTTAGAATTGGATTTCTCACTCATTTGCTCAAGTTGCTATTGATGGAGTCAAGCTTTTCTTCTTGAAGAAGAAGAAGAAGAAGAAGATAATGATATGATAAGTGTTTTCAAAAAAGAAAATAAAAGGAATACTTATCATTTAGCAACCATGGTCAAGTGTAGAGAATGAACTAGGGTTAAGTGGAATGGTTAGGGTTAAGCATGAAGACAAAATGGTCTCTTAGTCAAAGCTTCATGAACCTTCAACAACAAACAAAGAAAGCCACCATTTTTCTTTTCTTTTGCCAAAAATAAATAAATAAATAAATGAATAATAAAAAGAAAACCCTAACCATTACACAACCATGGTTTAATCTATACACAAACCCAAGTGTGCATGTATCATCAAACATGATACAAACTTGTGTACAAAAGTATATCACATATACAATATGCACATCAAGTGAGAAAATCCAATTTAAATGAACCAATACTAGTTAATGCAAAGTAATATATCAAATATATAATTATACATTAAATCATTAAATCAACACTTGATTCAATGATCCGGTCATGTCGCACACAACCGACTAGTATACAATGTATCGATTTATCGAATCAATCCTTGATTCGATAACTAGGTTATATCGCATACAACCATTCGACACATTCATCGCGAGAATGAAATACGGTATCACATACACGCATTATTCTCGGTCCCGCACATATCTCATATGCGCTCCTATTTCGTTTCGCTTGAGCTAGGAAACCTCTGTGTAGGACTCTAAAGACTCGTCAATACGCCGGCAGCAGGTGATGATCATATCAAACACCCACAAGCCGCAAGCGGTCTTCTAAACGTAACGGCCACCCGGGTATTGAGCGATCAGAAGATCGACGAGCAAGCCCGCTCACAATCCTGTGAATCCAACCAGTAACACATACCGTACAGTCCGGTCTCGTCGTCTGATATGTCGCATATCTCGCCTAGGGGTGGTAAACGTCAGACCCCAATAGCTCGATAAGTCGTGTCGATATGAGGTCTATAACAGTTCGAGAAACTACTGGTAACACTTACCAGTAAATCTCAGCAACTCTGGCCAGGGACTTCCGGTTATAGCCAATCGAACACAGCGCAACATCAACTCCCTATACCGGGAGAGACGAATCCCCTCCTATCGCTCATTGCCTCCATGTGACTCAGGACTGTACCTAAAAACCGCCGTTTTGCACGCCCTCTTGGACGTGGTAAGGTGGAAATCAAAGCACAGTGGGAACCGCACAAGACTCTATGACGATCTCGGGTCAACAGACTACTCTGTACCAGTGTCACCAGAGAACTGCCATCTGACGTAAGGTATAATACCATCTGGGAGTTCTCGGCGAGTCCGTCCAGTGTACCCAGTCTCCACTAAGCATCCGTATATCATCTCCGATGTCAAACACCAATGAATATGGGATCATCCATCGCCCATCTGTATGGGTCGAGAAGGTATACGCTAGTCTACTCTGGTATATCGATGCCCCATCTCGATACACCCACGACTAGGGACTATGAAGGATGTACTTATGGACTACCATGTCCCCACTAGTATGATCCGCATCATAGCCCAGGTAGTCAAGTACACATCCTAAGGGCTTTACCAACATGTAACAGAGAGACAATCAGTATACACGTTAAGGTAAAGATCTACCAGATAACACACTATCATGTCGAGCAAGAAAGTCCTCCCTATATATGTCCAAGCATCCACTACAATAAACATCCTATGTATAGTAATAGCCTCTAGGGCATACATATAACTAACAATCTCCCACTTGCACTAGGGCCATCTGTTGCAGTGGTTGTAGTATCTCATACTCAACCATCCCATAAAAGTCTCTCTCTGGGAATAGGCCTTCGCGAGTGGATCCGCCGTGTTGTCCTCTTAGTCTACTCTCCTAACCTCGATCCCTTAGAGATCAACCATCTCCATGATCAGGTGATACTGCCTTAGAATATGTCTGGATCACTGATGGGACCTGCGTTCCTTGGCACAAGCCACAACTCCATTGTCTCACAATGGTAGGAACGTAGTTCATCTCATGAACCAATATACACCCAAACAGCCTCTTTGGTATCATCTTAAGTAGCGATGTATCCAGCCTTTATCGTCTAGTATGTCACGGTATCTAGCTTGGAACTCTTCCAACATACCGTCCCTCGATAGAGGGTAAAGACAATGCCTGTGACTGAAATTCAGTCGTCTTTATCACCCTGGAACACTTCCAGTGATTTTCTCCAGGATCAACTGATACCATCTCACTTCAACAAGTGAGAATCCTAACATCCATTTAGATCTATCTCATAGATCCAAAATCCAGGATTTAGTAGGTATCACTTTGATCCTATGTGGAGAATCATTGTGATGAGCGGAAATTGACTGAGTGTAGCATAGGAAACTCCTTCCCTATCAAGAGTATGTCATCCACGTACTCTACGAGGATCACCATCATACTCCCTACTACCTTTTCGTTTGTACAAGGTTCATCTACCATTTTGATGATGTCAACTTCTTTGACTAACACATCAAAACAGACGTTCCAACTCCGCGATGCCTGCTTCATCACATAAAACATCTTGCACACGTTTCCGCTGCTCCCACTGTCTACGAAGCCCTCTGGCTGTGCACTTATAGACGCTCTCTTCCAAATCATCATTTAGAAAAGCAGTCAAGACACCCAACCACCAGATATCGTAGTCATGGTATGTAGCCGTGGCAAGTAGGATCTGGATGGACTTAAGCGTAGGTACTGGAGAAAGGTTTCATCATTATCCACGCCTGGTCGATGACGAAAACCTTTAACAAGTCTAGCTTTGAAAGTCTCAACTTTTCCTTATACACCAAGTAATCTTCTCAAGATTTACTTGCTCCTGATGGGGATTTAACCCTTCAGATAAAGCAACCAAAGTCCATACTTTGTTGGTGTATAAGGATTCCATCTCAGATCGATAAACATCCAGCCATTCTTACAGAGTCTCACTCCTGATGGCCAGCTCGAAACTAGTTGGGTCATCATCTCATGATGCAATCCTCGCTCCCACTGTCATAGAGAAACAGAAGTATCTCTCAGGTGGGTGAGGAACCCTACTAGATCGGCGGAGAGGCTGAGGTTCGTTGGCATCTACTGAATCCTTTGGTTGTACCAAATCATCTGCTGTAGTTTGCATTGCTGGAACCTTTTCAGTTCTACATAACAGACCTTGCCTCGAGCTTGTCCGGATTTTGCTTTTAGACATTGGCCGGACAACCCTAAATCTTAACAAACTTAAGATATGGGCTCTTCCCTTTCCATATCTCATATGGAGTGGTAGGCTGTGATCTGATTCGAACCTAATTCAATAGGTATGCAGCTTGTCAAGTGCATAACCCCCAAAAGGAAAAAGGTAACTCAGTAGTACTCATCATAGAGCACACCATATCAAATAGGGTGTGATTGCTCCGCCCCGATATACCATCGTGCTATGGTGTATGCGGAGGAGTAATGCTGAGAGAGAATCTCATTCATAGAATAGTCCAGGAATCCCGTGCTTTAGTATTCTCCTCCTTGATCACATCAAAGGACATAATACTTTTACCCGTATTTTGGTTCTCTACTTCTAAATCATATTCTGTGAATATCTCAAAAGGTTCGGACTTGTGTTTCAACAAGAACATATGTCTGAATCTAAAGAGAACATCAGAGAGTGTAATGAAGTACAAAGAACCAGTCTTGGCATGTGTAGACAGGGGACCTTACATATATCAATATGTATCAATCCCAAGAGTTCACTAACTCTTTCTCTGTTTCCATTAAACAGAGTTGTGATCATCTTATCTTTGTGACATGACTGGCAAGTTTCACAAGATGTAAATTCAAACTAATTTAAATATACATCTAAATGTAACTTCAGCCAGTCGGGTCGCATTGATATGACCTAGTCTACAATGCCTCAAGAAGAATTCGTTCATTTCTGAACTCTTCCACTTGTGTGTGTTCTGTATACTAAGAACTGTAGTTTGATTTAGAACATCAATGCTTTTAGATAACGTGCCTGAATCGATCAACTTTTGATATAGGAAACGTTCAAAACATTATCCAACAATACAAAATATTATCGTTTCTTTACTAATAAAGAGACAGATATGATTTTGTATATCAGGTTCGGTATCTAATAACATTCGTTCAGAATCAATGTATTACAATACAGGGTGACAGTGACCAACAGACTTGGCTGCAACTCTTGCCCCGTTTTCTGCCTCATGAAACTTATCATCCGTTCTCAGTTCTCTACCTATCTTTAGCCATATGTAACAGATTACATATCTGGGATCCTGATCCGGTATCAAATACCCAGGACGTAGAGAATATAGAGAAACAGTTCTTTGTAACGAACACACCCGAAGATGATGCATCATATGCACTTTCTTCGTTTGGGCGGCACGGGAAATCTGGTATTCCCCAATTTCCTGCTCTGTCTTATAACAATTATAAGATGGAGCGGGACCAACGTTCCCCAGCTCAGTATAACAAGCGGGTTCGGTCAATACATCCGTATTATTATCTTAATTAAGGCGTGATATGGTCGCTACCAGGAGAGAGAGAGAAGAAAACACTCAGCGTGCGCTCTTTCAAGAATAGATTGGTTATTATTTTATCTAATCATGATGGCTCCCACTGCTTTTTATCAAATCTTCCTTCAAACCCTAAAAGGAAAGACTAGCCAGGATTAATTACACACTACAAGTTCGCCAATCTTTCAGCCAGGCCAGTGTCGGTACTTTGAGGGAGGTACCCCGTGCTTTCGCACGAACCTAATTAATATAAACATCGGTTTCCCAGAGGCGTAACCTCATTAACACCTTTCTAGACACCTACTTGATCGGGGAATTGTAATGTGTAAAACTCTCCCAGGAGTAATAATTACTCGCAGTGGGTATCGGGATCCAACTATCTCATAGAAGGTATGCAATCTCATTGCAAATTTCAACACTTGAAATTCCCGATAATATTTTGCCCCAAGCGATCTATGACCTTGACTGAGTCAACAAACCATAGACCGCAAGTAAAGTTCAACCCGTCATTTCTGATTGAATTAAACCCACCCGCACGACCCTTGACTGAGTCAACAAGGCCGCACGACTACCCTAATCCAATCGCATCATATGCTTTGCAGATAAGCACTAATCAGCTACCGCACACTACGCCTTGACTGAGTCAACAAACGCAGCACGAATACTAACTATTACTTATCTGAAATGACGGAGGGCTACGATAGGTTTTTAAGAAAACTTTTTGCGTAATGAACTTTATATCGTTGTAGAATCAAATGAATTTTAAAATGGAGTGTTTTTTAGGCTTTTCTAGTTTTGCTAAGGGAGTCACTCCCGGTGAAGGGATCGTCGATCCTTTCCTCGTCGAATGAGGTGCGGGATATATCATATATATCACTGTGCAAAGCAAAAACTATAGAAGCAATCAAAAGACAAACCGAGGGTTGTAGCATCTGCCAGTTATTGCTAAAGGAGTCACTCCCGGTGAAGGGATCTCGGTCCTTTCCTTATCGAATAAGGTGCAGGATATATCACATATACCTCTGTGCAAAGCAAGAACTGTAGCTACCTGTTTTAATTTTTGAAATTCGATTCTACAACATCTTTGGGTTTCTTTTATTTCATTAATTATATTAATGAAGTCCCATCATTTAAGTACCTAAACATCACAGATAAATACGACGCACACTTATGCCATCCGCATTCGCCTCGATGTCCCCTCATGCACCGTTAGGTTAGGTAACTAACGGCAGAGCGGGGCAGGGCTAGCGCGGGTGTAAAACATAAGTAACGCCTATATAATATATCATATATACTATATACAGTATCCATCAAAGAACATATCACATGATCACATCACAGATATCACAGCAGAAGAAACATATGAAATATTGGATATACTAGGACGTCCGTGTTTTCAATACGAGCCAGTATAAAACACGGATTCCACGGTCGTGATGAATAGCCAAACCCACACCCCTAGACACCTACGAGAGCGGCAAGCAACCCTTCCAATTCTAGGGTTAGGAAACCCGGACTCGAGTCCTCGAGTTGGTCTCCCACTGGACTCCAGAACCCGGTTACTTGTGCCCTCCTCCTTGGGTCTATCCTAGTGCAGAAAAGTAAATAATATACAAATGGTGACATCATCCGCAACCTGGAAGTGCCCCAATAGAAGAATATTACATACAAGTTTTTAAATGAATGAAAATGAAAAAACACTCATCTCACATAAAAAAACCCCGGGCTATTCAAACACGACGATCCAATATAACATATCCAGCAACACATAACATCACATGCCATCAACGTAAGTAAACATGCATATCCCAATTGTCGTTGACATATGGCAACGAAACCGGCGATATCACATATTACACTTACGGTCACAGAAAAGAAAGTGTAAAACTACAACAGTTGGAATCCGCAACCTCCTCAGACATCGTATGCCTGACCAAATGAATTCCTTAGACATCGCATGCCTAACAGTTATAAACCCCGCATTTCAGTCTCAAAATCGAAAACACTTTTCAATACCAAGTCGGGCAATTCAACAAGATTCCCGACATTCTGATCGAATGCTCGTCGCAAACTTCAGTAGGCGGCCGCACCCCCGACGCCGTCGACGAAGTGTACCAAGGCGGAACACCGCTGGCGCGAGCACCCGAACGGATGCTTTCGGCGAAGGGGTTCTTCTACAGTTCACTTGGTCGGGGCTATGAGGCGAGGCTGTCTATTAAGTTTACCCGGCAAGTATCCGCGTACGCTACGTGATTGCGACGGACTTTTGATCGCATTAAAATTCCGTGGCAACCGATCAAGTGAGACTAAACCGCTAGATTTATAACATTCATTCAGTTATCTCATAACTACTTGTGAATTCCAATTATTGTATCACATTCCGGATAAATAGAAAATGCTAAACTTTTCGATCGAACAATCGAACACTCAAGTTTTCCCAATACAGCTCAACACATGAAATAAGTCTAAAAACATTCAGTTCATGCCTCAGAACCAACGGTCCAGCCGTATAAGGGTCAAGCCAACACCTCACATGTGGCACGCCGTACAGCCCCAAACCCGAAGGTTCAAAGGGCAGTTCAAGATGGTCACATAATCGAGTTAAGGTTTGTTGTCTTCTAGAGAGACCATCGCGTTACTTGCACTACTTCGAACATTATTAAACCACGGAAATATCCAACACTTGGAAATTTCCCGACAGGGAAAAAAGTGGGTATTTATATCCGGTCGAACTTTTTAACATATTCTAAAATTAGCCGGAAAAACACATAGACAAAGTTTGATAATCCGATCGAATATACGAACTCCCAATACAACCCAGAAAACTCAACTCTTGAGTTCAGATTAAAAATTCCCAGGAAAACCAGCACTTTATTATAGGAATTACTGTGCAAAAAGTAAAACCTGATGTGACAACTTGGCCGCGGAACCGCCGCAATAGCCATGCTATTGCCGCGGTTCCGCCGCAGTTTAGACGAATTGGTCGCTCGAATTTCACAGTAATTCTTAAAATCTCCTGCTGATGTTTCTGCATATTTTTAATTTGGAAAAATCCCCGATTTCAAAAATTGTACAGAGAGCATTTTGAGAGTTAGGGTTTCGGTTCGTTCGGATTTCAAACGTCGTCTTCGCATCGTCTAAGGCTCTAGCTAGGCTCTGATACCACTGTAGGGTTCCTAGGCACGCTAAAGAGGTCTCACAAGGCATCAACCATGCCAATTCATAATTTTACAAGTGCCGAGAAACCCTAATACGGATCGTTAACTAGAATTTTAGGCGACAAATGAAACTAGTTAACAACTTAACTAAAAGAACGGAAATACAACCTTTGTAGATCCGGTCCTCCACCTCCATAGCTCCATGATGAAGTCTCCTTGCTGTCCAAATCGAATCCCAGGCTCTAGCGTCGGCTTCATCGGAGAAATGGGCGGGCTAGGTCATCGACTACGATGCCGAAGATGATCTACGTCGAGGCAACACAAGATCAAGCTCCCACTTCACCAAGTCATGAAACTTGTGAAGAAAACACCCTATACTACTTGGCAAGAGGTAGAGGATGAAGAAATAGGAAGTGGGTTCACTTTAGAATTGGATTTCTCACTCATTTGCTCAAGTTGCCATTGATGGAAGCAAGCTTTTCTTCTTGAAGAAGAAGAAGAAGAAGAAGATAATGATATGATAAGTGTTTTCAAAAAAGAAAATAAAAAGAATACTTATCATTTAGCAACCATGGTCAAGTGTAGACAATGAACTAGGGTTAAGTGGAATGGTTAGGGTTAAGCATGAAGACAAAATGGTCACTTAGTCAAAGCTTCATGAAGCTTCAACAACAAACAAAGAAAGCCACCATTTTGCTTTTCTTTTGCCAAAAAGAAATAAATAAATAAATGAATAATAAAAAGAAAACCCTAACCATTACACAACCATGGTTTAATCTATACACAAACCTAAGTGAGCATGTATCATCAAACATGATACAAACTTGTGTACAAAAGTATATCACATATACAATGTGCACATCAAGTGAGAAAATCCAATTTAAATGAACCAATACTAGTTAATGCAAAGTAATATATCAAATATATAATTATACATTAAATCATTAAATTAACACTTGATTCAATGATTCGGTCATGTCGCACACAACCGACTAGTATACAATGTATCGATTTATCGAATCAATCCTTGATTCGATAACTAGGTTATATCGCATACAACCATTCGACACATTCATCGCGAGAATGAAATACGGTATCACATACACGCATTATTCTCGGTCCTGCACATATCTCATATGCGCTCCTATTTCGTTTCGCTTGAGCTAGGAAACCTCTGTGTAGGACTCTAAAGACTCGTCAATACGCCGGCAGCAGGTGATGATCATATCAAACACCTACAAGCCGCAAGCGGTCTGCTAAACATAACGGCCACCCGGGTATTGAGCGATCAGAAGATCGACGAGCAAGCCTGCTCACACTCCTGTGAATCCAACCAGTAACACTTACCGTACAGTCCGGTCTCGTCGTCTGATATGTCGCATATCTCGCCTAGGGGTGGTAAACGTCAGACCCCAATAGCTCGATAAGTCGTGTCGATATGAGGTCTATAACAGTTCGAGAAACTACTGGTAACACTTACCAGTAAATCTCAGCAACCCTGGCCAGGGACTTCCGGTTATAGCCAATCGAACACAGCGCAACATCAACTCCCTATACCGGGAGAGACGAATCCCCTCCTATCGCTCATTGCCTCCATATGATTCGGGACTGTACCCAAAAACCACCGTTTTGCACGCCCTCTTTGACGTGGTAAGGTGGAAATCAAAGCACAGTGGGAACCACACAAGACTCTATGACGATCTCGGGTCAACAGACTACTCTATACCAGTTCACCAGAGAACTGCCATCTGACGTAAGGTATAATACCATCTGGGAGTTCTCGGCGAGTCCGTCCAGTGTACCCAGTCTCCACTGAGCATCCGTATATCATCTCCGATGTCAAACACCAATGGATATGGGATCATCCATCGCCCATCTGTATGGGTCGAGAAGGTATACGCTAGTCTACTCTGGTATATCGATGCCCCATCTCGATACACCCACGACTAGGGACTATGAAGGATATACTTATGGACTACCATGTCCCCACTAGTATGATCCGCATCATAGTCCAGGTAGTCAAGTACACATCCTAAGGGCTTTACCAACATGTAACAGAGAGACAATCAGTATACACGTTAAGGTAAAGATCAACCAGATAGCAAACTATCATGTCGAGCAAGAAAGTCCTCCCTATATATGTCCAAGCATCCACTACAATATACATCCTATGTATAGTAATGGCCTCTAGGGCATACATATAACTAACAGCAACACCCTCCAAACCTCCACAAAAACCTCACACCATTTCACAAAAATTGATCCCAACCTCTCCGCAAACACCATGGGCCAATCAAGTTATGGTTTTGAAGACTTTGGGCAACTCTAGAATTATCCTTAGTTGCCAAATGAGATAAAATCCCACACTTCTAGTTAAGTTTTTAGTATTTCTAATGTTCTAGTGTTGTTTAGAGTTAAACCGATGTGGTTTAGTGATGTTAGAATTTTCCTAGATGAGGGTTAGGAGTTTTTATGAATTGAAAAGTTGCAATTGAGGTTTAGTTATGATCTCAAACCCCTCTAGTGTTAGAATTCTGGACAAGACCATAGGCTAAACCCCAAACTATGAACTTTGAAATCTGCCGATATTGGATTTTGTGGAAATTGTGGTGATGTATTGAGATCTGCTATGACCCGGAGGACCTGAAAAATATTTGGCAAATAAATAGAGACGAGCAGACACCTAGGAAGCTACACTACGAACCCGATGTAAGTCGATGTCACGCACCCCACGTGTTCGAAGGAGGCGGAAATTGCAAAAAATGATTTTTACGGGATTCGCAACACCGACTAGAACCAAGGATCGATCATAAACCCTAGCTAGCATACTACTTGAGGTTTAACTACTCGGATGAATGTTATATCTCAAAGTATCCTGTCCTTTGGGTCTTCTCGCTGTCCTCCTCGTCATCGTAGGCTCTGAGGATCGAAACAGATCGAAGCTTCCTCGTCGGCTTCCTCGAGTCAAAGACGATCCACTCGAGAGTTTATAGTCCGAGCTCCAACATCAAATCCGAGGTAACTAAGGAAACTAGCTTGCTAAACTATATGGCCTAGGTGATGTAGAGAATGAAGATGAGTTAGTTTGTCTCTTGGAACCCTAGCTTTCTTAATTCATGAGACTTAAGGGTTGAGAGAAAGAAGAAGGAGATGGCTTGAGAAAAGAGAAAATGTTTTTCATAATGATAATTGAGATGGCTCCCTTGATATGACTACAAGCATGGCAAGAAAAAAATCTCACCCAAAATATCTAGTACCATAAAATATCTCACAACTAATCTAAGTCAAACCAAGTAGCCATGGCACAATTATCATTTATAAAAATAACAAATAATTTCCTCCACCTCATAATTGTTTTAACCAAGTCAATGGTCAAAACCCTAATGAGGTGTCTCCTTCTAAAAAAATCTTGAGTAATTACAAGAATGCCCATCTCATCCGTATATACATACCAGTATCCGTGTTTCGAGAAACACGAATACAATGAGACAAAACCGATCCATCAATATAATATTAGGATCCGGCTTAAACCAAAGCCCACTAGTATTATACGCCCGAACATCATACGCGCAAAAGTGCACATACGTGATCGAAGCCAAGCCGTAAAACCTGTTGGAGATAGTGCCCTCAAAGTCAATTATTGGATCACAGGTACGTGATTGCAATGATTGATACAGGACCAATACCGATATGACGGTCTTGCTCAAGATGATAGTATGCTATCTGGTTTGTCTTTATCATCGTATACATGCTTTAGTTCACTATTGCATGATGATAGAGCCCATAGGATTCTTCTTTGACTGCCAGCAGTATGATGGCGATCATATACGTGGGAGCTGGGGTCCATAGGCACATCCTTAAAAGTGTCCCTAGTCGTGGGAGTTTCGAGACAGGGCATCGATACTCCAGAGTAGACTAGTGTATACAGTCGAGACCCCGACGAGGGGCGGTGGCCGGTCTCACAAGCCATTGGTGTCAGTTGGATCACCTAAGATGCATACAGGTGCTCATTAGGTTATGAGTACACCGGACAGGACTCGCCGGGAACATGCTAGTTGGTATTATACATATCGTCAGATAGCAGTTCCCCGGTGACATGTGTACAGGTTAGTTTGTCGACCTGAGATCGTCATTTGTCTCGTGTGAGTTCCCACTGTGCTTTGATTTCTACCCTACCACGGCTCAAAGGAGTCGTGCAAACAGGTCTTTTTTGGGTACAGTCCCAAGCCACATGGAGGTAGTGAGAGGATCGTCGGAGATTCGCCTCTCCCAGTATTGGGGGTTGATGTCGCACAGTGCATGGGTGGCCATCACTAGAAAACCTTGGCCAGGTAGTGGAGAATTACTGATTTGGATCAGTAGTTTCTCAGATGGTGATGGTCTTCATACCAAAACGACTTATCGCGTTATCATGGATCTGACTTTATCCACCCCTTAGACTCGATATGCGATACTCTTTAGACGAATGGACCGGACTGTATATACATTGTCACTATCAGGCACAGTAGGGTTTATAGATGAGTTCGCTCGTCAGTTTCCCTCCCAATCGATACATAGGCAACCGTTACGTACAGCTCATACCTCTGATGTGCTAGGGGTTATACCCAGTGCCAGTGTGTTGATGAGTCATTAGAGTCCCCCAGAGACACTTTCCCAAGTTCGGGCGAAACGTTGTAGAGGCCGTATGGGTTTATGGCAAGGTTCGAAAAATGCACGTGCATTTTCGCACGTGTCCATTTTCGGGCAGATAATACTGGTAGGCTTTGGTTTAAGCCGGAACCCAGTATTATACTGTGTAGATATAATATCTTTGTCTCAGTTGCATTTGTATTCGGTCGTAATACAAATGCGGGTATGTTTATACTGATTCGGGGTTATCCTGAAATTTGTTTCAGGATCACTTTTGGAAGTTGCCTGTTTCCAGTTTTCTATCGGCCGTATTTAACATTCGGTTAAATGCAGATTTATCTTTTCTTGATAAGGGTGAGTCATGGTTCTAGAAGGTTCTAGTTATGGTGACAAGGCTTGATAACTCATTGTTAGCATTAATTGTTCCATTAATGTTTTGGTGACTAAGGTTAATGAGTCATGCTTTACATTAATGTGTTCATACTTGATGCTAAGATATTTTCTCATCATAAGCTTTGCTTACACTCACCCCCTCTTCCTATATGATGGCCGGCCCCCTCCCCTCCTCTTGTTACACTCTCTCACTTGATTGAAAAAAAGACTATGATAGATTTGGATTCACGGAAATTAGACAGCCTCATTCTCATTTCACCCGATCCAAAAGGAAACTTCCATAACCGTTCGTCCGTGACTTTGGACGTAACGAGACAAAGTGTTCTACTCATTCTCTACTTCATCTTGGTCGTCTCATTTAGCAAACTTGATGATCGAGTTGCCTCGGTTCAGAGGCGGGAGCCCGTTTAAAGATCCGTTGACGTGGTACCACCTGGAAGACGAGACTGGAGTTTTCAGAAGATCGAAGCCGCCGCAACAACGCGTGGGATGATGGTTGAAGACCGAAGGACTCGGATCGTTCGGTATAACTCTTCTACCTACTTTGTAGTTTGTTAGTTTAGCTTTAATGGCAGATCCGGGTTATAGTACGCGATAGCGCCAGTTGTAAAAAGTTTTTGTTCCGCATTTGGCGTCTGTTAGACGGCCGGGGCGCTACCATAGACTTATAGTGGTAGCATAGCCTTACCATTAAGCTATACTAACTTGTGCTAACGCTTTTAAAACATCGATCTAACTGAATTTCGAAAAACACAATTTTCAAGTGCTATAGTTTCTGTCGATTTTAAACAGTGTCCAAAATTAATTTTACATACCACAGAAATTCAAGCAGGCGTTTCTAAGCACACGGGAAAAATTTGATCACGTGATCCCACAATAGAGCCGCGGATCCGCGGTCAACGCATGGGTTTGACCGCGGAACCACGGCCATTATGTGGGAACAGTGACTTAAAATTTTCCAGTGAGCTTTTTACTGGAAATTGTGGCTTTTGGTAATATTTATTTGGGCCTAGATTTTGTTACTGTACAGCAGATGTACGTGGGGCCCACTTCGGGAAATTTGGTCGATCGAAATTTTAAATTTTTTAGTATGCAGTATTTACATTATATCTCCGACCGGGAATGTCATTTGATCGGTAAACCGCGTCTGATTGCTATAGTTCTTTTAGACGGGTTTGTGAACGTGACATTCGCGTTGATTTTCTGTGTTGTGCTGTGTTGTTGCGGATTTGTTGTGGTGGAGAGCAGGGTGCAATGATAGTGCAGTTTGGATTTATTTGTACATTTGATATTGCGGGGTGAACGTCCAACATGTGGACTGCCGTTACTGCCTGTTTGTATAATATTCTTTTGGGGCACGACCGGGTCGAGGTCGATGTATCTGTTGTACATATTTTTATTTCTGTACTAGGTTTATCCCGCGAAGGAGTGCACGGATAGCCAGGTTCTGGAGGGCAACGGGTCCGTATCTCATGGCTTTGAGAGGCAAAGGGACATCACTCCAGAATTGGCAGACTGTTCGCCGCACTCGTGGGGGGTACAGGTTGACCCAAGGAGGGGTGCTCAATTTACCGGATTCCGTGAAGTGCCGGGTGCTCCATTCACTATGCTGTGGGGGAATACCTCGCTTCAGGTTTTGGCGGGTAACTTGCCGCACCCGTAGGGGTCTAGGTTTCATTGCACAGGCTATCCACACGACCAGGGGAACGCCAGGTTTCAGCAGCGGCTCTGTGAAACCCGCGGATCCCAGATTATCTGTATTGTTCTGTGATACTTATTATATTTCCGTAATATTGCATATTATCATGCCTGGAGCGATTATTGTATATTGGTATATATAGTATTAGATGTTGTATATGTTTTACACCGGCGCTAGTCCAGTCCCCGCTCTGTCGTTAGTTAAGTAACCTAACGGGTGATGACGGGACCCAGTGGCTAATGCAGATGACATATACGTACATTATATTTTCGTTCTTTTCTGGTGTGATTGATTGATGGGACTGCATTAATTCTTATCAATACAAAGATAAAACAAACCTATATTTGATGTTACTGGAACAAATTTTAAAAGGTGTTATTATAAAGATGTTTCCTTTTGTTTTGCATAGTGATATTCAGTTGGAATATCCTGCACCTCATTCGACGAGGCAAGGGCTGATATCCCTTCACCGGGAAAAACCCCTTGGGCAGAAGTTTACGTCAGGGTAGTAACTTTAATATAGTCGATTACAAGTTGCTTTGCATCGCGGTATTCAGATGGAATATCCTGCACATTCGACGAGGAAAGAGCCGAGATCCCTTCACCGGGAGTGACCTCTTTAGCAAAACGTTTTCGTCACTATATTTTATAAAAAGCTATCAGGTTCCTTCAGCGATATCAAGTTCATTACGTTAAAGGTTTTTCGCCAAAAACCAGTCGTAGCCCTCCGTCATTTCTTTTGGGTATTCAGTAGTATTCAAGCTATGCATGCTTGGCCCTTAGTCAAGGCATAGTGTTTGGTAGCTGCTGGATATTCATTTGTTGCAAAGATAGATGAGTTGGTTTGGGACAGTCGTTCTATCATACTTGGCCCTTAGTCAAGGGCATGTCCGGGTGGGTTCAAATTGACCTGGATAGTGACGGATAGAACTTGACATGTGACTTATGAGATATTTGGCCCTTAGTCAAGGTCATAAGAGCATGGGGCAAAAATTTATATCGGGAGTTTCAAACATACAGGAAACTTGCCAAGCATGCGCATAACTTCTTGAGTATGATAACTTGAGTGGCTTCCATCAAGTTATCATGCGATGATAGTTGGATCCCGATTCCCACTGATGAGTTGGTTTACTCTTCGGGTGATCCCGACTAATTCTTCTTTCAGGTTTGGAGAAGAATTTGAGATAACAGTGGGAGGTTTCTTGATTAGATAAAGTGATAACCATTCTGATCTAGGTTAGAGTGCACGCAGAGTGTTTCTTTTCTCTCTCTCTTTGGCAGCGACCTTTGACCGACCCTAGACTATGACTCAGTGACCAAGTTTACCGAACATTCTTAAAAATACTGGCTTTTGGATTGTCCGAGTTGCATAAGTCATTGCCGCTCCTTCTTTTACCCTTTGAATTTCTCAAAACACCCCGTATTATTTCGGATATCCACTTCCATTGGATAGATCCATCGTATGGTTATATACGAACTCGAAGGGACTTTTTTGAGGATGGATCCATGTTCAGGAGAAATAGAATTAGTTTATTCAGTTGTCTTTTATTATCACCTTCTCTCAGGTTGCGAGCGCTCTTTAGTCTAGGGGAGTACACCTATTACGCCTATTGGATAGTCTTCTTTCAAACCATAGGCAGGTGCTGAAAGATAGGGAATGAAGAAAACCAATTAGCCTAAGTAGGGTGTGCAGAAGGTAATATATAAAGACAAGATAAAGGAATTAGAAAGAGGGCAAAGTAAATTGCGACTGTTATCATTCACGACCAAACCGCATACTTCATCGCCACTCCTATTTCACATTTGTTTTTTCCCCAGTTCGGGAGAAATAGAATATGGTATTATTCAGATTGTCTTTTATCATCACCATCTCTCAAGTTGTGAGTACTCCTAGGATTAGGAGGGTACACCTATTATGCTTACTGGATAGTCTTCCTCAAAATCATAGGCTGGTGCCGAATGGTAGGGAAGGAAGAAAACCATTTAGCCTAACGATGGTGTACAGAAGGTAATGACTAAAGACAAATCAAGGGATTTGGAGAGATGGCAAAGAAATATACGGTTACAGTCATGAATTGGATTATGGAAGAAGCATTACGAAGAATACCAGAATACCCCTACGAAACATTTTCATGTTTCAGTGCATTGTTAATGGAAAACTGATTTCCCGATTAGATACTTACTCCAGGGTATGTATTTACCAGGTATGATTCTCACATCTGTATGGTTTTACAGATGATGAGTGGGAGTAAGTTATTGGGAATTAGAAGATCATCCTCATTATATCAGAATTCATTGTAATTGGTGATATTGAGGAAATCGCCTGGGTACAGTTTTCAACCTACGATGCACAGGTTATGAGTTATTCAACTCAGCGGACTTATACAGAGTATTGTATGTTGTCCAGTGTCCATCAGGACAAAAGGGTAGGTCCTCGTACTGTGTTCTGTTAACTTATGACTTCTCTAGTTTTTAGACAAGTGTTTCGTAGAAATACAATGTCTATGTTTTGAGAAATTGTGGGTACAAGAATAAAGTAGAGAACCGGGTATCGTAAGTATCGGAATTCTTCAAAGAAATCGAAGATGTAGATTCTTGTGATATGTATTCAAGTAATGTTTTTGAGAAACTTGTTTCTCTTTCGGGTTACTCATAATTGGATGTATTCCTAAGTTGAGTAATGCTGAGTAGCCTATTTCCATTAAGTTGATATGCACTGGAGATAGCTGCATGTTTTGAATTTGGTTCCAATTAAATTAGTGCCTCTATTCCTATATTGTATATAGAATGGTTCATATCTTAACGATGTTAAGATAAGGGGAGTTGTCCAGCTTATGCTTAAAACCAGACACTGGATAACTCAAGGCACGTTTCTGTAATGGCAGTTTGTGGGTTGACCCTGGCTTTGACGAGGGTTGACAGTTCTACCATCTGGAAGATCAATAGTGATATTGTTCTTGACTCGCCATAGTTTTAGTAAAATAGATTTTTCAGAAAACAGTAGTGGGAGTATGGTAGAACTGGAAGTGATTCCAGAACCGCAAACGATTATGAAAAATTTAATAGGACCTATATATTCAATCAGTTTTGACATTCCAATAGCCACTCCGCAGATATGGTGAGTAACCTCAGATACCCGAGAGGTACTCAGGTAGCCTCGAGGACGGTGACAGGGAGGTTCTTGTTTACCCAGACTTGACAGTACTGTTGTTCCAGACTATGAGACCTGGCAAGAGGATAAGTATAACGTCGTTCTAAACTAGCTTTACAAGCGTACATAGATATTATTCTGCCAGAGGGTTATCGTAGTCAGTGGGAGCAGCGGAAGTATAGTGGGCAAGTTGCTTATGTCTATTTATAGACTTCAGCAGTTATGGCGGAAAGAAGATCATCTAATTTTGATGTGACGGTCATAGGTTTGACTTCATCAGAATAGGGAATGGATCTGTTAAGAAGGTAGTAGGGTGTGATGTCCTGGTATTTGGATGACATACACAAAGTAGGAAGTAAAATTCCTATACTACGATCGGTTGTACTGTGGTCGTCACACAGTTGTTTCTCCACAAAGGATATGGATATAATATTAGACATTTTGGTTACCAGATCTACAGTTTTAGATCTAGATTTGGGTAGTTTCCCAATGTGGGTACTTTTGACAGTATTCTAATAGTATTTCAGAATAGATGACTTCTGGCATGGTGGTGTACCTGCAGGTGATGGAGTCACCCTCTCTAAAGGTGTCTTACAGACTAAAGAAGAGAGGGATGTGCATGATTGGCAGAACACTTGCTAAGGCAATTGAGTCAATCGTGAGATGGTAAGTACCACACCAGATGTTGTATTTACACTAGTTGTGATAAGTTTGTATTAATCCAATCCTGAAGAAACGTAAGGAAGCAGTTTTAGAACATGAGTGTATGTTCTAAGTATTTGATGACGACAGCCTCCTTAGGGAGACAGTTATCATTCTAGGCTTCCAAGGTGATATGGATGATAGAGTGAATGTCAGAGTTATAGTTTTCCCTCTGACGAGGGACTGTATTATGGACAGATGGTCAAAGGATATACTGTGGGAGGTATGGTGCTGGATACTGATTAGGTTCAGTTATCGATACAGTCTAAGAAGTTTGGATTTGAAGTTCATTTATGAACTAGGTCCCACCAGATATCCAGATATATTCTAAGACAAGTATTACTCGATTCGGGAGATGGCTTTCTTCGCGAACTTGAGATTAAGAGGGACATGGAAAGAAACATCAGGGCGGATCCACTCACTGAGGCTATTTCTCGAACACAAGAGTTTTACAAACTAGCTTTGTGAAACTGATTAGTAGAGGAGTTGGGTGTTCGGTATCACACAGGCTGTGAGTATGCGACATCGCAATAATTAGCCTTAAGTGCAAGTAGGAGATTGTTGGAGATAGTGCCCTCAAAGTCAATTATTGGATCACAGGTACGTGATTGCAATGATTGATACAGAACCAATACCGATATGACGGTCTTGCTCAAGATGATAGTATGCTATCTGGTTTGTCTTTATCATCGTATACACGCTTTAGTTCACTATTGCATGATGATAGAGCCCATAGGATTCTTGCTTGACTGCCAGCAGTATGATAGCGATCATATACGTGGGAGCTGGGGTCCATAGGCACATCCTTAAGAGTGTCCCTAGTCGTGGGAGTTTCGAGACAGGGCATCGATACTCCAGAGTAGACTAGTGTATACAGTCGAGACCCCGACGAGGGGCGGTGGCCGGTCTCACAAGCCATTGGTGTCAGTTGGATCACCTAAGATGTATACAAGTGCTCATTAGGTTATGAGTACACCGGACAGGACTCGCCGGGAACATGCTAGTTGGTATTATACATATCGTCAGATACCAGTTCCCTGGTGACATGTGTACAGGTTAGTTTGTCGACCTGAGATCGTCATTTGTCTCGTGTGAGTTCCCACCGTGCTTTGATTTCTACCCTACCACGGCTCAAAGGAGTCATGCAAACAGGTCTTTTTTGGGTACAGTCCCGAGCCACATGGAGGCAGTGAGTGGATCGTCGGGGATTCGTCTCTCCCGGTATTGGGGGTTGATGTCGCACAGTGTACAGATGGCCATCACTAGAAAACCTTGGCCAAGGTAGTGGAGAATTACTGATTTGGATCAGTAGTTTCTCAGATGGTGATGGGCTTCATACCGACACGACTTATCGCGTTATTAGGGGTTTGACTTTATCCACCCCCCTAGACTCGATATGCGATACTCTTTAGACGAATGGACCGGACTGTATATACATTGTCACTGTCAGGCTCATTAGGGTTTATAGATGAGTTCGCTCGTCAGTTTTCCTTCCAATCGATACATAGGCAACCGTTACGTACAGCTCGTACCTCTGACGTGCTAGGGGTTATACCCAGTGTCAGTGTGTTGATGAGTAATTAGAGTCCCCCATAGACACTTTCCCAAGTTTGGGCGAAACGTTGTAGAGGCCGTATGGGTTTATGGCAAGGTTCGGAAAATGCACGTGCGTTTTCGCACGTGTCCATTTTCGGGCAGATAATACTGGTAGGATTTGGTTTAAGCCGGAACCCAGTATTATACTGTGTAGATATAATATCTTTGTCTCAGTTGCATTTGTATTCGGTCGTAATACAAATGCGGGTATGTTTATACTGATACGGGGTTATCCTAAAATTCATTTCAGGATCACTTTTGGAAGTTTCCAGTTTCCAGTTTTCTATCAGCCGTATTTAACATTCGGTTAAATGCGGATTTATCTTTTCTTGATGAGGGTGAGTCATGGTTCTAGAAGGTTCTAGTTATGGTGACAAGGCTTGATGACTCATTCTTAGCATTAATTGTTCCATTAATGTTTTGGTGACTAAGGTTAATGAGTCATGCTTTACATTAATGTGTTCATACTTGATGCTAAGATATTTTCTCATGATAAGCTTTGCTTACACTCACCCCCTCTTCCTATATGATGGCCGGCCCCCTCCGCTCCTCTTGTTACACTCTCTCACTTGATTGAAAAAAAGATTATGATAGATTTGGATTCACGGAAATTAGACAGCCTCATTTTTCATTTCACCCGATCCAAAAGGCAACATCCATAACCGTTCGTCCGTGACTTTGGACGTAACGAGACAAAGTGTTCTACTCATTCTCTACTTCATCTTGGTCGTCTCATTTAGCAAACTTGACGATCGAGTTGCTTCGGTTCAGAGGCGGGAGCGCGTTTAAAGATCCGTCGACGTGGTGCCACCTGGACGACGAGACTGGAGTTTTCAGAAGATCGAAGCCGCCGCAACAACGCTTGGGATGATGGTTGAAGACCGAAGGACTCGGATCGTTCGGTATAACTCTTCTACCCACTTTGTAGTTTGTTAGTTTAGCTTTAATGACAGATCCGGGTTATAGTACGCGATAGCGCCAGTTGTAAAAAGTTTTTATTCCGCATTTAGCGTCTGTTAGACGGCCGGGGCGCTACCGTGGACTTACAAAACCATACAGCCTCTACACCTTTTGCCCGGTGCAAGGAAACTCTCTATGTGGGACTCTAAAGACTCGACACTACGCTGGCAGTGGGTTTAACCACAAGCCGCAAGCAGTACTAGCTGCACGTAACGGCTACCCAAGTATGTGTCGATAAGATGCCCGATGTGCAAACCCATCCGAACTCCTACTGAGCCTGAATGTGAAAATCTCTGTACAGTCCGGTCTGTTCGTCTAAGAGTATCGCATATCGGGCCGAGGGGCGGTAATCGTCAGACCCCTAATAGCACAATAAGTCATGTCGGAGAGTAGCCCAAAACACCCTGAGAAACTACTAGAGTACCTACCAGTAAATCTCGCTTGCCTTGGCCAAGGACTTTGTGTAATGGCTTTCCGAACACAGCGCGATATCAACCCCCAATACCAGGAGAGATGAATCCTATCTAACCTGTAAGTCTACGGTAGCGCCCCGGCCGTCTATCCGAGGCCAAAATGCGGAAACGAAAACTTTTTCTAAACTTGAAACCGGCGCTATCGCAGACTTTCATCCCGGATCGAACCATTAACCTATAACTAGCAAACTAGAGAAAGGTTAGAAAAGCTATACCGATCGATCCGTGTCCTTCGATCTTTGGCCACCAACCCAAGCTCCTCGCGGCATCTCCGATCTCTGGTCTCTTCGTCGGAAAGGGCACCACATCTTCGAATCCTTTTATGGGCTCCCACTTCGTCCGAAGCAACTCGGACACGAAGTTTGCTAGCCGACGTGTCGAAGGTGATGTAGAGAATGTGTGTGATCACTTTGTCTCAAGCATCCATTGATTCTCAACACATGGGAGTGTATGGATAGAGGTTAGAGATGATGCCATTATTGGAAGTGGTGAGCTAGAGGAAGAAGAAGAAGAGGAGCCTTTTCTTTCTTATGTTGTATGATCAAAATGAGAGTGAGAGATTATCAATAATACAAGAGCAAACCTCACTATGGCTGCCCTTCTCTCTCTTCTTCTCATTTCAACCCACAAATCAATCAAATAATGTGACACATGCACAAAGAAAGAGACCATGAGTCATCACTTGTGCATGTGTCACAATTAATGCTCCTAGTCATGACTTTTAGCTCATTATTTCCATTTGTAAATATTAACCCAAATGTTTACAACAATAAAAAGATACGGCAACAGCTAAAGTAAACTCGTGACGGATCATAAGGATACCCCTCACCTGTATATACATACCTGCATCCTCATTCCGACTGAATGCAAATGCGATGAGACTAAAGTAATCCGAAAAATCTAATACTAGGATCCGGCTTAAACCAAAGCCCACTAGTATGATCCGTCCGATCATGATCCGTGCACTACTGCATGTATATGATCGAACCCTGCCATATATCATACGGCCTCTACAACGTTTCGCCCGAAACTTGAGAAACTGTGTGTGGGGGACTCTAAAGACTCGTCAATGCTTTGGCTGTGGATTTAACCACTAGCACGTCAGTGGTACTAGCCGTACGTAACTGGCTACCAGGTTTTGACCAAAAGGGAGGTCGATGAGTGAACTCATCCTGACACCCTACTGAGCCTGTCAGTGACAATATCCGTACAGTCTGGTCCGTTCATCTATGAGCATCGCATGTGGGGCCTAGGGGGTTGGTAAAAGTCAGACCCCCAAAAGCGGTACAAGTCGTGCCGGAGTGTAGCCCAGAACACCCTGAGATACTACTGGAATACCTACCAGTAAATCTCCTGCCTTTGCCAAGGACTTCGTGTAATAGCTCTCGTTGACACAGCATGATCTCACCCCCAATACCGAGAGAGACGAAACCCCTGCCGATCTGCTCACTGCCTCCATGTGGCTCAAGATTGTACCCAACTAAAACCTGTTTGCACGACTCCTTTAAGTCGTGGTAGGGTAGTAATCAGAGCACAGTGGGAACTCACAAGAGACAAATGCCGATCTCAGGTCGATGAACTAACCTGTACACATATCACCATGGAACTGCTATCTGACGTCAGGTATAATACCAACTGGCATGTTCCCGGCGAGTCCTGTCCGGTGTACTCATAACCCAATGTGAACCTGTATACATCTTAGGTGAACCAACTGTCACCAATGGCTTGTGAGACCAGCCACCGCCCCTCGTCGGGGTCTCGACTGTATACACTAGTCTACTAATGGAGTATCGATGCCCAGTCTCGAAACTCCCACGACTAGGGACACTTTAAGGATGTGCTTATAGACCCCAGCTCCCACGTATATAATCGCCATTATACTGCTGGCCGTCAAGCAAGAATCTTAAAGGCTCTATCAACGTGCAATAGTGACCTTTAATGTCACCTAAAACATATACACGATGATAAAGATAAACCAGATAGCATACTATCATCATGAGTAAGACTGTCCTACCGGTATACGTCCTCCCTCAACCATTGCAATCACGTGCATGTGATCCAATAATTGACTCTGAGGGCACTATATCCAACAATCTCCCACTTGCACTTAATGCTAATTATTGCGATGTTGCATACTCACAGCCCGTGTGATACCGAACACCCAACTCCTCTACTAATCAGTTTCACAAAGCCCATTTGCGAACTATTGCATTCGAGGAATAGCCTCAGTGAGTGGATCTGCCCTAATGTTTATTTCTAATTCTCTCTTTTTCTCAAGTTCGCGGAGAAAGCCATCTCCCGAAATGAGCAATACCTGTCTTAGAATATGTCTGGATATCTGATGGGACCTAGTTCATAAATGAACTCCAAATCCAAACTTCTTAGACTGTATCGTCAACTGAACTTAATCAGTATCCTGCGTCATGCCTCCCTCAGTGTCCGCTTGGATCACTTGTCCGAACCACTGCCCCTCGTCAGAGGGAAAACTATAACTCTGACAGTCACTCTGTCATCCAGGTCACCTTGGAAGCCTGGAATGATAACCGTCTCCCGAAAGAGGCTGTTGTTATCATATTCATAGAACATCCACTTATGTTCTAAAACTGCTTCCGAACGTTTCTCCAAGATAGGATTAATATCAACTTATTGCATCAAGTGCAAAAACAACATCTGGTGTGGTACTTGACATCTAATGATTGACACAATTGCCTAAGCAAGTGATATGTCAATAATGCACATCCCTCTCCCCTTTAGTCTGTAAGACACCTTTAGAGAGGGTGACTCCATCACCTGCAGGTATACTACCATGCCAGGAGTCGTCCATTCTAAAACACCTTTAGAATGCTGTCTAAGTGAAGGACTACCTTAGCACCATGATGAGGTTGTAGAAGCATCTACCATGCCAAATTCAAATTTTTCTTGGTGCTAAGCTAGACTAAGAAGATCTTAACTAGATTATTAGGGTTTTCATTAGATGATATGTCAACTAGAAAGAAGGAGAGATGTTTATACCTTGGTAGAACCAAGTCTTTCTCTTCAATATGCTCCGTATTGTAGCCCCGCGACTCCACAAGGCTTCTCTTGAGTCTTTGAACAAGCACCCTTCGTAGCCTTCGTGCCAATGATGATCCACCCTGAAGCTCCTACTAGTTCAAGCTACCATTGCACTAAACCCTTTAGTGCATGAAACACATCACACTAATTTGCTAAAAGTGTGAGATGATGAAGCAGGGGATGTTAAGAGCTCACTAATTTATGCTCAAGCTTCATGATTCTATTGGAGATAGTGCCCGCAGAGTCAATTGTTGGATCATAGGGACGTGATTGCAATGATTGTGGGAGGACCTATCCCGGTAGGACAGTCTTACTCAAGATGATAGTATGCTATCTGGTTTATCTTTATTATCGTGTACTGCTTTAGGTTACCTGACAGGTTGCTATTACACGTTGATAGAGCCCTTAGGATTCTTGCTTGACTGCCAGCAGTATGAGGGCGATCATATACGTGAGAGCTGATAGTCTATAAGCACATCCTTAAATGGTCCCTAGTCGTGGGAGTTTCGAGATAGGGCATCGATACTCCAGAGTAGACTAGTGTATACAGTCGAGACCCCGACGAGGGGCGGTGGCCGGTCTCACAAGCCACTGGTGTCAGTTGGTTCACCTAAGATGTATACAGGTGCTCATTGGGTTATGAGTACACCGGACAGGACTTGCCGGGAACATGCTAGTTGGTCTTATATCTGACGTCAGATAGAAGTTCCCTGGTGACATGTGTACAGGTTAGTTCATCGACCCGAGGATCGTCATTTGTCTCGTGTGAGTTCCCACTGTACTTTGATTACTACCCTACCACGCTCAAAGGAGACGTGCAAACAGGTTTTAGTTGGGTACAGTCCCGAGCCACATGGAGGTAGTGAGCGGATCTTCGGGGGTTCGTCTCTCCCGGTATTGGGGGTGAGGTCGCGCTGTGTCTAGGAAAGCCATTACACAAAGCTCTCGGCCGAGGCAGGAGATTTACAGGTAGGTATTCCAGTAGTATCTCAAGGTGTTCTGGGCTACCCTCCAACGCGACTTGTACCGCTTTTGGGGGTCTGACTTTTACCAACCCCCTAGGCCCGCCATGCGAGGCTCATAGACGAACGGACCGGACTGTACGGATATTGTCACTGACTGGCTTAGTATGGTGTCAGGATGAGTTTGCTCATCGACGTCCCTTTTGGTCAATACCTGGTAGCCCGTTACATATTGGCTTATACCTCTGACGTGCTAGTGGTTAAATCCACAACCAAGGTGTTGACGAGTCTTTAGAGTCCCCCACATTCAGTTGCTCAAGTTTTCGGGCGAAACGCTGTAGAGGCCGTATGGAGATATGGCAGGGTTCGATCAGATACGTGTGGTATTGCATGGATCAAGATCGGACGGTTAGTACTAGAGGCCGTATAGATATATGGCATGGTTCGATCAGATACGTGCGGTATTGCACGGATCAGGATCGGACGGATAATACTAGCCGGCTTTGGTTTAAGCCGGATCCTAGTATAGTACAGTGTAGATTTTGTCTCATTGCATTTGTATTTCGGTCGGAATACAGATGCAGGTGTGTATACACAGTATTGAGGTTTTTCCTGTAATTTATTACGGGACCAGTTTTCTGGAGTTGCCAGTTTGCTTTCCGTTTCGGCCATATTTCTTTGTATCTTTCATTGGCAGAAGATTGGTGGAGGAGGGCTTATTTGCAATTGTGCAAATAAGCGTTTGTGGAGGGTGGTGATTGCATATTATTGTATCATGATAGCTCTTCTTTGACCTTGACTTCTTGATTTCATCATGACTTGACTTTAGAGCAATCATGGTTGTTAACGATTGGTTGATGGAGTGTGAGTTTTAGTGGGTGATCATTTTCTTTTTCATGATAACCCTTTTCTCTCTCTTTCTCTTATTATTGATCCATACACTCCCTCATTCACTCTCTCCTCTCTATTCCTACATGGCCGACCACATTGGGGAGGGGCTGCCCAAAATTATGGAGGTGGGGTTTTTGTTCATTTGGCTTTTGCAAAAATTCCCACAAGTTCCATCTCCAAACCACATATCATTTCCTCCACCAAAAGGCAACTCCCTACAACCCCAATTGAGACATAGCACTACACCATTCTACAGCAAATCTTGGGTACGTCGACTCGCCTACTTCGTGCCCGAGTTGCCTCGGTATAGTGGTGGGAGCCCGTAAAAGAAGCCGGCGACGTGGTACCCTTCCGGCGATGAGGTGGAGACTGGAGACTCCGCGGGAGATCGGGACGACGACGAGAAGACCGGAGGACTCGGATCACTCGGTATATCTTTCTACCCCCACTCTAGATAGCTAGGACTAGATAAATGGCACGATCCGGGTTTATAGTGCGCGGTGGTGCTGGTTGGAAAAGTTAAAGTAAATCACCGCTTCCACATTCCGGCGTCGGATCGACGGCCGGGGCGCTGCCGTACACTTACAGTGGTATCAGAGCCTCGCCATTAACATAGTCTAGCTTGGTCTAATGTGTTTAGAGCTTCGATCGATCGGATTTTCCAAAAACCGTTTTTTTCCTAGCATCAGTTTCTGTCGAAATTTTTTGGACTCCAAAAATTTTTCAGGTTATTGCAGAATGATGTTCAGGGAGTTATAAGAATTCTGTGAAATTTTTGTTGCATGATCTCACTGTTCCACCGCGGAACCGCGGCCAAACCCATGCTTGGGCCGCGGTTCCGCCGCAGTCTTGACTGTTCATGGCCCTAAAAGTTTACAGAATGCTCCTGAGTGGAAAATAGGTTTTCAGGAATGTTATTTTTTGGGCCCAGATTTCTTTATCAGCTACAGTAATGCTTGGGGCCCACTTGGTAAAATTTGATCGATCGGATATATTAAACACATTAGTTCAGAATATTTACATTATATCTACGACCGTGAATGTCACTTGATCGGTAAATCCTGTCTAACTGCTATAGCCCGGTTAGACGGATTTGCGAACGTGACTTTCACGTTGATGTTCTGTGATTGTGCTGTGATGTTGCGGATTGGTCGTGGGGATAGCCTGGATGCAATGCTAGTACAGTTTTGTTGTATTATAAGCATTTGATATTGCGGGGCGAGCGTCCGACATGTGGGCTGCCGTCACTGCCTGTTTATATTATCATTTTGGGGCATGACCAGGTTGCGGTCGATGTACCCGTTGTATGTATATTTTACTTTCTGTACTAGGATTACTCCAAGGAGGGGTGCACGGATAACCGGGTTCTAGAGGGCAACGGGCCCGCATCTCATGGTATTGAGACGGAGGGGGCTTCACTCTAGAATTGGCGGGCTATTCACCGCACTCGTAGGGGGTACAGGTTGACCCAGGAGGGGTGCCCAAGTTACCGGATTCCGTGAAGTGCTGGGTGGTCCATTCACGTTGCTGAAGGGGGCTGCCTCGCTTCAGGTTTTGGCGGGTAACTTGCCGTGCCCGTAGGGGTCTAGGATTTCATTGCACAGGCTATCCACACGACCAGGGGAACGTCGGGTTTCAGTTGCGGCTCTGTGAAACCCGGGGATCCCAGATATCTGTATTGTTCTGTGATGCTGTACATTTCTGTGATGTTGCATTTTATCACGCCTTGAGCGAAAATTATATATTGATATATATACTAGTAGATGTTGTATATGTTTTGCATCCGCGCTAGTCCAGTCCCCGCTCTGTCGTTAGTTAGCTAACCTAACGGGTAATGATGGGACCCAGTGGCGAATGCGGATGGCATATACGTACATCAATATATTTTCGTTCTTTGTGGTGTGATCAATTGATGGGACTGCATTGATTCGGATCAATGCAAGTTAAAACAAACCTAATCTGATGTTGTTGGAACACTTTTCAAAAAGCTGTTATTGCAAGGACGTTCACTTTTGTTTTGCATCGTGGTATTCAGTTGGAATATCCTGCTCCTCAGTCGACGAGGCAAGGGCCGAGATCCCTTCACCGGGAGTGACCCCTTGGACAAAAAGTTTGTGTCAGGGCAATAACTTCATTATAGCCGATTACTTTTGCTTTGCACCGTGGTATTCAGTTGGAATATCCTGCACCTCATTCTACGGGGAAAAAGCCGAGATCCCTTCACGGGAGTGACCTCTTTAGCAAAGGTTTTTCGTCACTATATTTTTATAAAAGCTATCCGTTATTTCAACGATATCAAGTTCATTACGTTAAAGGTTTTCGCCAGAAACTATTCGTAGCCCTCCGTCGTTTCATATGGGTGGTCAATAGTATTCAAGCCGTGTATCTTGGCCAAAGTGAAGGCATAATGATTGGTAGCTATTGGGTATTCATATGCAGCATAGATAGATGCGTTGGTTTGGGGCAGTCGTACTACTATTTTGGCCAAAGTCAAGGGTATGTACGGGTGGGCTAAAATTAACCTGGAGAATGACGGGTAGAACTTGACATGTGACTTATGATATGTTGGCCAAAGTCAAGGTCATAAGAGCATGGGGCAAAAATCACATCGGGAGTTTCTAAAGAAACTGAAACTTGCCAGATATGTGGATAACTTCTGGAGTGTGATGGCGTGAGCGGATTCCGTCACGTTATCATGCGATGATAGTTGGATCCCAATTCCCACTGATGAGTTGGTTTACTCCTCGGGTGATCCCGACTAATTCTTCTTTCAGGTTTGGAGGAGAATTTGACGATACAGTGGGAGGTTTCCAGATTAGATAAATTGGTAACCATTCTGATCTAGGTTAGAGTGCACGCTGAGTGTTTATTTTCTCTCTCTCTTTGGCAGCGACCTTTGACCCGACCCTAGACTATGACTCAGAGACCAAAATTGACCGAACCTTCTTTAACACTGGCTTTTGGATTGTCAGAGTTGCAAACCTCATTGCCACTCCTACTTTTACCCTTTTCTCCAGGACACCCCGTATTACTACGAACGTCCACTTCCATTGGACAAAACCATCGTATGGTTAGATACGAACTCGAAGGAATTTATTCGAGGATGGTTTCCGGTTCTGGAGAAAACGAATAGGACTATTCAGTTGTCTTTTCATTTTACCTTCTCTCAGGATGCGAGTGCTCCTTAGTTTAGGAGATAGTACACCTATTACGCAAATTGGATAGTCTTCTTCCAGACCATAGGCAGGTGCCGACTGGTAAGGAATGAAGAAAACCAATTAGTTTAACGATGGTGTGTAGAAGGTATTAAGTAAAGACATATCAAGGGATTAGTAAGGAGGCAAAGTAAATTGCGACTGATATTCACGACAAAACCAGGTATTTCATTACCACTCCCACTTCACCTTTGTATTTCTCCAGGACACTCCGTATCACTACGAAGATCCACAGTTTGTTGGATACTCCATCGTATGGTTATATACGAACTCGAAAGGAACTTGTTCCAGTTCGGGGATGGATTCTGGTTCAGGAGAAATAGGAATAAGGTTTATTCGGTTGTCTTTTATCTTCACCTTCTCTCACATTGCGAGTGCTCCTAGGATTAGGACAGTACACCCATTATGCTTATTGGATAGTCTTCTTCCAAACCATAGGCTGGTGCCGAACGGTAGGGAAGGAAGAAAACCATTTGGCCTAAAGGGGTGTGCAGAAGGTAATGACTAAAGACATATAAAGGGATTTGGAGAGGCGGCAAAGAATTATACGGTTACATTCGTGAATCTGGAAGAGGCATTACTAGGAATACCGGGATACCCCATCGAAACATTTCAATGTTTCAGTTTCACTGTGCAGTGTTAAAAGAAAACTGATTTTCCAATTAGTCCTTACTCCAGGGTATGTATTGACCAGGTATGATTCTCACATCTGTATGGTTTTACAGATGATGAGTGGGAGTAAGTTATTGGGAATTGGGTGATCATCCTCATTATATCGGGATTCGTTGTAATCGGTGATATTTGAGGAAGTCACCTGGGTTGTTTGCCGGATGGCAAATATTTGGTTTTGAATATCCGTTGTTGTGCACCAATTTCAAATTGATATATCTGTACGTCTATTTTCATAGAGTGAGATATACCTTTTTGAAATTATGTCTGTGACATTTACCTATATCAGTGGATGGTTAGGTAAGGAGCATTAAACATCGGTGTAATTCTTTTTAACCATAAGTACAGTTTTTAACCTACGACACACAGTGAATGAGTTATTAGACTCAAAGGACTTGTACAGAGTATTGTATGTTGTCCAGCGTCCATCAGGACAAAGGGGTTGGTCCTCGTACTATACTTGGTTTACTTATGATTTCTCTAGTTTTTAGACAGGTGTTTCGCGGAAACACAGGGTCCGAATTTTGAGAAGTTATAGATATTTGAATAAAGTAGAGAACCAGGTATTGCAAGTATCGGAATTCTTCAAAGTGATCGAAGATGTAGATACTTGTGTATGGTATTCAGTTGATAGTAATGATTAAGAGAACTTGCTTCTCTTTCAGGTTACTCATAATTAGAAGCATTCCTAAGTTGAGTAACGCTGATCGGCCTCCTTCCATTTAGCTGACATGCACTGGGGACAGCTGCATGATTTGAATCTGGTTCAATTAAATCAGCGCCTCTGGTTCTATATTGGATATAGAACAGTTCATATCTTAACGATGTTAAGGTACGGGGAGTTGTCTGGCTTATGATTAAAACCAGACTCTGGATAACTCAAGGCACGTTTCTGTAATGGCTGTTTGTGGGTTGACCCAGGCTATGACGAGGGTTGACTTTCTACCATCTGGAAGATCAATAGTGATATTGTTCTAGACTCGCCACAGTTTTAATAAAAATGGATTTTTTTTCAGAAAACAGAAGTGGGAGTATGGTAGAACTGGAAGTGATTCCAGAACCACAAACGATTACTGAAGATTTGATAGGAACCTAAAGATTCAATCTGGTTTGACATTCCATTAGCCACTCCGCAGATACGGTGGATAACTTCAGGCACCCGAGAGGTACTCCGGTAGCCTCAAGGACGGTGACAGGGAAGTTCTTGTTTACCCACACTTGCCATTGCTGTTGTTCCAGGCTGCGAGACCCGGCGGGAGGATGAGTACAGCGTCGTTCTAAACTGTCTTTAGAAGTGTACGTCTATACGACTCTGCCAGAGGGTTGTAGTGGTCAGTGGGAGCAGCGGAAGCATTGGTGGACAAGTGGCTTATGTCTATTTTTAGACTAAAGCAGATATAGCGGAGATAGATCATCTATTTCTGATGTGACAGTCATAGGTTTGACTTCATCAGAATAGGGGATGGATCTGTTAAGAAGGTAGTAGGGTGTGATGTCATGGTATTTGGATGACATACACAGAGTAGGAAAAGAAACTCCTATACTACGATCAGTTATACTTTGGTCGTCACACAGTGGTTTCTCCACAAGGGACTTGGACATCATATCAAACATTCTGGTTACTGGATGTATGGTTTTAGATCTAGATTTGGGTGGTTTCCCAATTAAGGATACATAGACAGCATTCTAAGAGTATTTAGAATGGACGACTCCTGGCACGGTAGTGTACCTGCAGGTGATGGAGTCACCCTCTCTAAAGGTGTCTTACAGACTAAAGGGGAGAGGGATGTGCATGATTGGCAGATCACTTGCTCAGGTAACTGAGTCAATCATGAGATGTCAAGTACCACACCAGATGTTATTCTTGCACTAGATGCAATAAGTTGACATTGGTCCCATCCTAGAGAAACAGTCGGAAGCAGTTTTAGAACATAAGTGGATGTTCTAGGGATATGATAACGACAACCTTATTCGGGAGACAGTTATCATTCCAGGCTTCCAAGGTGACCTGGACGACAAGGAGGTTGTCAGAGTTATAGTTTTCCTTCTGATGAGGGGCAGTATTTCGGACAGGTGGTCCAAGGAAATACTGATGGAGGCATGGCGCAGGATACTGATTAAGTTCAGTTGACGATACAGTCTAAGAAGTTTGGATTTGGAGTTCATTTATGAGCTAGGTCCCATCCGACATCCAGACACATTCTAAGACAGGTATTACTCATTTCGGGAGATGGGTTTCTCCGCGAACTTGAGTTATGGAGAGACATAGAAAGAAACATCAAGGCGGATCCACTCACTGAGGCTATTCCTCGAACGCAATAGTTTCGCAAACGAGTTTTGTGAGACTGACAAGTAGAGGAGTTGGGTGTTCGGTATCACACGGGCTGTGAGTATGCGACATCGCAATAATTAGCCTTGAGTGCAAATGGGAGATTGTTGGAGATAGTGCCCTCAGAGTCAATTATTGGATCACAGGCACGTGATTGCAATGATTGAGGGAGGACCTATCCCGGTAGGACAGTCTTACTCAAGATGATAGTATGCTATCTGGCTTATCTTTATCATCGTGTACTGCTTTAGGTTACCTGACAGGTCGCTATTACACGTTGATAGAGACCCTAGGATTCTTGCTTGACTGCCAGCAGTATGAGGGCGATCATATACGTGAGAGCTGGTAGTCTATAAGCACATCCTTAAATGGTCCCTAGTCGTGGGAGTTTCGAGACAGGGCATCGATACTCTAGAGTAGACTAGTGTATACAGTCGAAACCCCGACGAGGGGCGGTGGCCGGTCTCACAAGCCACTGGTGTCAGTTGGTTCACCTAAGATGTATACAGGTGCTCATTGGGTTATGAGTACACCGGACAGGACTCGCCGGGAACATGATAGTTGGTCTTATACCTGACGTCAGATAGCAGTTCCCTAGTGACATGTGTACAGGTTAGTTCATCGACCCGAGGATCGTCATTTGTCTTGTGTGAGCTCCCATTGTACTTTGATTACTACCCTACCACGCTCAAAGGAGACGTGCAAACAGGTTTTAGTTGGGTACAGTCCCGAGCCATATGGAGGTAGTGAGCGGATCTTCGGGGGTTCGTCTCTCCCGGTATTGGGGGTGAGGTTACGCTGTGTCTAGGAGAGCCATTACACAAAGCCCTCGGCCGAGGCAGGAGATTTACTGGTAGGTATTCCAGTAGTATCTTAGGGTGTTCTGGGTTACACTCCGACACGACTTGTACCGCTTTTGGGGGTCTGACTTTTACCAACCCCCTAGGCCCGCCATGCGATGCTCATAGACGAACGAACCGGACTGTACGGATATTATCACTGACAGGCTCAGTATGGTGTCAGGATGAGTTCGCTCATCGACGTCCCTTTTGGTCAATACCTGGTAGCCCATTACGTATTGGCTTATACCTCTGATGTGCTAGTGGTTAAATCCACAACCAAAGTGTTGACGAGTCTTTAGAGTCCCCCACATTCAGTTGCTCAAGTTTTCGGGCGAAACGCTGTATAGGCCGTATGGAGATATGGCAGGGTTCGATCAGATACGTGCGGTATTGCATGGATCAGGATCGGACGGTTAGTTCTAGAGGCCGTATGGATATATGGCAGGGTTCGATCAGATACGTGCGGTATTGCACGGATCAGGATCGGACGGATAATACTAGCCGGCTTTGGTTTAAGCCGGATCCTAGTATAGTACAGTGTAGATTTTGTCTCATTGCATTTGTATTTCGGTCGGAATACAGATGCGGGTGTGTATACACAGTATAGGGGTTTTTCCTGTAATTTATTACGGGACCAGTTTTCTGGAGTTGCCAGTTTGCTTTCCGTTTCGGCCATATTTCTTTGTATCTTTCATTGGCCGAAGATTGGTGGAGGAGGGCTTATTTGCAATTGTGCAAATAAGCGTTTGTGGAGGGTGGTGATTGCATATTATTGTATCATGATAGCTCTTCTTTGACCTTGACTTCTTGATTTCGTCATGGCTTGACTTTGGAGCAATCATGGTTGTTGATGATTGGTTGATGGAGTGTGAGTTTTAGTGGGTGATCATTTCCTTTTTCATGATAACCCTTTTCTCTCTCTTTCTCTTATTATTGATCCATACACTCCCTCATTCACTCTCTCCTCTCTATTCCTACATGGCGGGCCACATTGGGGATGGGCTGCCCAAAATTATGGAGGTGGGGTTTTTGTTCATTTGGCTTTGCAAAAATTCCCACAAGTTCCATCTCCAAACTACATATCATTTCCTCCACCAAATGGCAACTCCCTACAACCCCAATTGAGACATAGTTCTACACCATTCTACAGCAAATCTTGGGCACGTCGACTCGCCAGCTTCATGCCCGAGTTGCCTCGGTATAGAGGTGGGAGCCCGTAAAAGAAGCCGGCGACGTGGTGCCCTTCCGGCGACGAGGTGGAGACTGGAGACTCCGCGGGAGATCGGGACGACGACGAGAAGACCGGAGGACTCGGATCACTCGGTATATCCCCCCTCTCTAGATAGCTAGGACTAGATAAATGGCACGATCCGGGTTTATAGTGCGCGGTGGTGCTGGTTGGAAAAGTTAAAGTAAATCACCGCTTCCGCATTCCGGCGTTGGATCGACGGCCGGGGTGCCGCCGTGCACTTATAGATTCACATCTCATGTGAGGGTTGAAGCTTGAGAAAAAGCAAGAGGAGGAAGAAGAAGCAAGAGCAAGCATGAGCAAGAAAATGGTTAAGTCTTTTGGAATGAACAAGATTGAATGATAATTCTTGACCCCTCACTCATTCAAGCATGGAATTATGCAATATTAAATTGCAACCTTGCTTGAATAGTAAGTCAAGAATGAATAAAGAAGTATTTAACCCATGCTTGCAACCATGCTTCATTTTACACCTCATTTCTATTTTCACAAAATAGAAAAGAAAATGCCATGCTTCATTTTAATATATATATATATATATCATATATATTAATATATATATATAATATTTAATGAAGATTAATTAGTGAGCTAATGATATTAGTTAATATGTAATTATATCACATATAATTTATATCATATTATTGAATCAACATTTGATCTAATAATCTGGTTATATCATATACGACCGACTAATATCATATATCTGTATATCATATTATCGAATCAACACTTGATTCGATAATCTGGTTATATCACATATAACCGCACCGATAACAGATGACTGCCAGATTATAATACGGTATCACATACTCGTATTTAATCAGGCCCGCACACATATCACATATGTGTCCTACTTCGTTTCGCTTAAACCAGGAAACTTCTGTGTGGGAATCTAAAGACTCGTCAATACGCCGGCAGTAGGTGATGATCATATCAGTCACCTACAAGCCGTCAGCGGTACTAGCTGGAACGGCTACCCGGGCATTGAGCGATATGAAGGTCAATAAGCAAGCCTATCCACAGTCTCCATTAAGCCTATCAGTAACACTACCGTACAGTCCGGTCTCTTCGTTTGATATGTCGCATATCATGTCTACGGGTGGAAATCGTCAAACCCTAACAACGTGATCAGTCATGTCGATGTGAGGCTCATAACAGGTCGAAAAACTACTGATAACACCTATCAGTAGATCTCCAAATCAGCCCTGGCCAGAGGCTTCCAGTTATTGCCAATCGAGTATAGTGCAACATCAACCCCCAATACTGGGAGAGACGAAACCCCTCCTATCGCTCATTGCCTCCATACGACTCGGGACTGTACCCAAAATCCACCTGTTTGCACAACTCCTCTTGAGCGTGGTAGGGAGGAAATCAAAGCACAGTGGGAGTCGCATAAGACTCTATGACGATCTCTGGTCTACAGACGATCTCGGTTTGTCCTGTTCAGTGTACCCAGTTTCCACTAAGGACCCGTATACGATCTTTGATGTCAAACATTAATGGATGTGGGATCATCCATCGCCCATCATATGGGTCAAGAAGCTTATATGCTAGTCTACTCTGGAATATCGATGCCCTGTCTCGATATTCCCTCAACTAAGAACAATTGAAGGATATACTTATGAACTACCATGGCCCCACTAGTATGATCCACATCATAGTCCTGGTAGTCAAGTGTATATCCTAAGGGCTTTATCAACATGTGAGAGCACGACAGTATCACAATACAAGTCTACATGTTTAGATAAAGGTAACCAGATAGTATACTATCATGTCGAGCAAGAAAGTCTTCTCAGTATATACATATCCAAGTATCCACTATAATATACATCATATGTACAATAATGGCCTCTAGGGCATACACATAACTAACAATCTCCCACTTGCACTAAGGCCATGTGTTGTCGTATCTCATACCCAACATCCCAAAAAGTCTATCAAATCGCGTCTGAGGTATGGCCTTCGTGAGTAGATCCGCTACGTTATCCTTTGTGTCAACTCTCCTGACCTCGATCTTCCTGGAGATCAACCATCTCCATGATCATGTGATATGCCTAAGAATATGTCTGGACTACAGATGGGACGTGGTTCCTTGGCCAAAACCATAACTCTATTGTCACACAATGGTAAGAACTAAGTTCATCTCATGAACTAATATATCCAGACTGCCTCTTTGGTAGTATCCTTAGTAACGATGTATCTAGCTTTTAATCGTCTAGTTTTCCTCGGTATCTAGCTTGGAACTTTTCCAACATACCGTCCCTTTTCTGAGGGTGAAGACAATGCCTTTGACTGACATTCAGTCGTCCTTATCACCCTAGAACCTTTCCAGTGATTCTCCCCAGGATCCATTCATCTCATTACAGCTAGTGAGAATCCTAATATCCAAATAGATCTATCTCATAGATCCATAACCCAGGATTTAGGAGGTATCACCTCTGTCCTATATGGAGAATCTTTGTGATAAGAGGAGATTGACCGAGCGTAGCATAGGAAACTCCTTTCCTATCAAGAGTATGTCATCCACATACAATACGAGGATCACCACCATACTCCCTACTACCTTTTTGTATATACAAGGTTCATCTACCATTTTGATGAAGTCAAACTCCTTGACTACCACATCAAAACAGACGTTCCAACTCCGCGATGCCTGATTTATCTCATAAAACAACTCGCACACGTTTCCGCTGCTCCCACTCTCTTTCAAGCCCTCTGGCTGTGTACTTATAGACGCTCTTTTCTAAATCATCGTTTTTAGAAAAGCAGTCATGACACACAATCGCCATATATCGTAGTCATAGTATGCATCAGTGGCAAGTAGAATCTGGATGGACTTAAGCATAGCTTTGAAAGTCTCAACTTTTCCATGTACACCAAGTAATCTTCTGAAGATATACTTGCTCGTGATGGGGATTTAACCCTTCAGGTAAAGCAACCAAAGTCCATCCTTTATTGGTGTACAAGGATTCTATCTTAGATCGCTTAGCATCCAGCCATTCTTACAGAGTCGCCACTCCTGATGGCCTGCTCGAAACTAGTTGGCTCATCATCTCATGATGTAATCCTCGCTCCCACTGTCATAGAGAAAACCGAAGTATCTCTCAAGTGGGTGAGGAACCCTACAAGATCGGCGGAGAGGCTGAGGTTCGTTGGAAACTATTGAATCCTTCGATTCTACCAAATCATCAGCTGTAGTTTGTGTAGCTGGAACTCCTTCCAGTTCTACCTCATCTCCACTAGAAAAAATGGCATGCCGAGAAATAAAACATATTTGTTTCTCGGTTTGGTAGAAGATATTCCTTTGCAAATTCTTGGGATATCCAATAAACTTCCATATAACTGACCTTGCCTCGAGCTTGTCCGGATCATGCTTTTGACATAGGCCGGACAACCCAAATCTTAACATTCTTAAGAGATGGGCTCTTCCCATACCATATCGCATATGGAGTGGTATGCACCTGATTTGGTTGGAACCCTATTCAATAGGTATGCAGCTTTTCAAGTGCATAACTCCTAAAAGGAAATAGGCTACTCAGTAGTACTCATCATAGAGCACACTATATCACATAGGGTGCGATTTGCTCCGTCCCGATATACCATCGTGCTGTGGTGTATACGGAGGAGTAATGCTGAGAGAGAATCTCATTCTCCTTTAGAATAATCCAGGATCTTCGTGCTTAAGTATTCTCTTCCCTGATCTCATCATAGGACATAATACTTATACCCTTTTTGGTTCTCTACTTCTAACTTATATTCATTGAATTTCTCAAAAGGTTCAGACTTGTGTTTCAACAAGAACATATGTTCGAATCTTGAGAGATAATCAGTGAATGTAATGAAGTATAAAGAACCAGTCCTGGCATGTGTAGACAGGGGACCCACATACATCATCATGTATCAATCCCAAGAGTTGAATAACTCTTTCTCTGTTTCCAATAAACGGAGCTATGGTCATCTTATCTTTGTGACATGACTGGCAAGTTTCACAAGATGTAAATCCAAACTGATTTAAATATGCATCTTTATGTAACTTGAGCTAGTCGGGTCGCATTGATATGACCTAGTCTACAATACCTCAAAAAGGATTTGTTCATTTCTGAACTCTTGCTCTTGTGTGTGTTCTGTACGTTAAGAACCGTGGTTTGATTTAGAACGTCTATGCTTTTAGATAACGTGCCTGAACCGATCAACTTTTGATATCGGAAATGTTCAAAACATTATCCAATAGTACAAAACTATATCCTTCTTTACTAATAAAGAAACTGATATGATGTTGTATATCAGGTTCGGTATCTAATAACATTTGTTCAGAATCAATGTATTTGGTAATTAAAGCTGATAACTGCCAACAAACTTGGCTGCAACACTTTGCACCATTTCCAACTCTTGAAACTTATCACCCGTTCTCAGTTCTTTGCCTTTTTGCAGCCCATGTAACATATTACATATCTGGGATCCTGATCCGGTATCACATACCCAGGACGTAGAAGATACTGTGAACAGTTCTCGGTAATGAACACACCCGAAGAAGATGCATCACCATTTCTTCGTTTGGGTGGCACGGGATTCTGGTAATCCGCAATTTCCTGCTTTGTCTTATAACAATTATAAGTTGGAGCGGGACCAACGTTACCTAGCGCAGTATAACAAGCGGGTTCGGTCAATACATCCGTATTATTTATTTTGATTAAAGTGTGACATGGTCGCTACTTGGAGAGAGAGAGAAGAAAACACTCTAACGTATGCTCTTGCAAGATTAGATTGGTTATTAATATATCTAATCAAGATGGCTCCCACTGTTTTAGTCAAATCTTCCTTCAAACTCTAAAAGGAAAGACTAGCCGGGATTAATTACACCGTACAAGTTCGCCAATCTTTCAGCCAGGCCAGTGCTGGTACTTTGAGGGAGGTTCCCCGTGCTTTCGCACGGACCTAATTAAAATAAACCTCGTTTTCCCATAGGCGTAACCCCATTGACACCTATCTAGACACCTACTTGATCGACTAATTGTAATGTGTAAAATTCTCCCAGGAGTAACTCTTACTCACAGTGGGTATTGGGATCCAACTATCTCATAGGAGGTATGCAATCTCATTGCAAATTTAAACACTTGAAATTCCCGATAATGCTTTTACCCCCAGCATCTTATGACCTTGACGAAAGCCAACAAACCAAAGGCCGCTAGTCAAGCTCAACCTGTACATTTCTTGATTGAATTTAACCCACCCGTACGACCCTTAACGAAAGCCAACAAAGTCGCACGACTACCCTAATCCAATCGCATCTCATGCTTTAGTAGATAAGCACTAATTAGCTACCGCACACTACGCCTTGACGAAAGCCAACAAACGTAGCACGAATACTAAATAGTACCTATCTGAAATGACGAAAGGCTACGCAGGTTTTTCAGAAAAACCATGAGCGTAATGAACTTGATATCGTTGTAGAAACTAGTGATTTTGAAAAGGAGTGTTTTTTAGGCTTTTCTGGTTTCGCTAAAGAGGTCACTCCCGGTGAAGGGATCTCGGCTCTTTCCTTATCGAATAAGGTGCTGTATATTCTACAAGGAATACCGCTATGTAAAGCAAGAACTATAGAAGCAATCAAAAACTAAACCGAGTGTTTTGTCGCATTTGCTAGTTTTGCTAAAGAGGTCACTCCCGGTGCAGGGATCTCGGCTCTTTCCTTATCGAATAAGGTGCTGGATATTCTACAAGGAATACCGCTATGCAAAGCAAAAACTAGAGCTACCCTTTTTGAAAATTTAATTCTACAACATCTTTATGTTTCTTTTCTTTCATTAATCTTATTAATGAAGTCCCATCAATTAATGTTTCCCTAACATCGCAGAAGAAATGAAACGAAAATAGAACGTACGCTTATGCCATCCGCATTCGCCACGGGGCCCCGTCATGCACCGTTAGGTTACTTAACTACCGGCAGAGCGGGGGCTGGACTAGCGTGGGTGCAAAACATAATCAACGTTTAATATATATATATATATTATATATATAATTACATTCGTTTCACGCAGTTATATGATCAACATCACAGAACACAGCAGAAGAAGATAAACATATGAAATCTTGGATATACTAGGATGTCCGTGTTTTAAATTTAGCCAGTAATGTAAAACACGGAATCCACGGTCGTGAAGAATAGCCAAACCCACATCCCATAGACCCTACGAGAGCGGCAAGTAACCCTGCCAATTCTAGAGTCAGGAGACCCGGTCTCAACTCCTTAAGATGGTCTCCAACTGGACTTTAGAACCCGGTTACTTATGCTCCCCACCTTGGGTCTATCCTAATACAGAAAAGTAAATAATATACAACAATGGTGACATCATCCTCATCCCGGAAGTGCCCCAATAAAAGAATATTACATACAAATTTTACATGAATGAAAAAGAAAACTCTCATCTCACATAAACCCCCGGCTATTCTTTCACGGCGATCCAATAAGACATATCAGCAACACATGCCATCACATATCATCAACGTAAGTAAATATGTGTATTCTAAAATTGGTTGTCATATAGCAACGAGATCGGGATACCCACACATTACACTTACGGTCGCAGAAAAGAAATTGTAAAACTACAATAATTAGAATCCGTATATCCTTAGATATCATAAACCCGGAATATCGCATATTCCGGATTTCATGCCTAAACTGTAAACCTTGTATTTTAGTCTCAAATTGAAAACACATTTCAGTTATCTTAGTCGGGTAATTCAACAAAATTCCCGACTACAATATCGAATACTCGTCGGAAACTTTAGTAGATGGCCGCACCCCCGATGTCGGCGACGAAGTGCACTAAGGCGGAACACCGTGGCCGTGAGCACCCGAGTGGCTGCTTTTTGGAAACAGGGTTCTCCTACAGTCACTTGGTCGCGGCTATGGGGTGTGGCTGTCTACTAGAGTTACCCGGCGAGTGTTCGCGTACAATACGCGATTGCGACGGAGTTTTGATCCGAATCAAAACATCGTGGCAACCGATTAATCGAGACTAACATACTAGATTCACAATATACTATATACATTACCAGTTTTCACAAAACCAATAAGCCGGATTCTAACAATTATATCACATATCATCAAGATCTATACGACGCCAAATATATCGATCAGTTTTACAAATCCAGAGAACTCAACAACTTGAGAATCACAGTTAAAAATACCCAAACAGTGCAATTATCACCTACGGACCTACACAAGAAAATATACCCCCTAACTCACCTACTGCGCCGCGGATCCGCCGCCAGAACCAAGGTTTGGGCGCGAATCCGCGGTTGTACGGTCGATTCAGGGGACCAATTTTCTTGTGGGTCCATAGAAAACCCTGCACGATTTTTTGGATATTTTTAATTTCAAAAATTCCAACTTTTGGAAAAAATCGACAGAAACATGCAAAAATACGGGTTTTGAAAACCGATCGAACTTTTTAATTTCGTAATGACCTTCCCCGATGATCTAGTTCGGCTCTGATACCATGAAGGACTACCTTAGCACCATGATGAGGTTGTAGAAGCATCTACCATGCCAAATTCAAAATTTTCTTGGTGCTAAGCTAGACTAACAAGATCTTAACTAGATTATTAGGGTTTTCATTAGATGATATGTCAACTAGAGGGAAGGAGAGATGTTTATACCTTGGTAGAACCAAGTCCTTCTCTTCAATATGCTCCGTGTAGTAGTCCCGTGACTCCACAAGGCTTCTCTTGAGACTTTGAACAAGCTCCCTTCGTAGCCTTCGCGCTAATGATGATCCACCCCGAAGCTCCTACTAGTTCAAGCTACCATTGCACTAAACCCTTTAGTGCATGAAACACATCACACTAATTTACTAAAAGGTGTGAGATGATGAAGTAGGGGATATTAAGATCTCACTAATTTATGCTCAAGCTTCATGATTAACATCTCATGTGAGGGTTGAAGCTTGAGAAAAAGAAAGAGGAGGAAGCAGAAGCATGAGCAAGAAAATAGCTAAGTCTTTTGGAAGAACAAGAATGAATGATAATTCTTGACCCCTCACTCATTCAAGCATGGAATTATGCAATATTAAATTGCGAACATGCTTGAATAGTGAGCCAAGAATGAATAAAGAAGTATTTAACCCATGCTTGCAACCATGCTTCATTTTACACCTCATTTCTATTTTCAAAAAATAGAAAAGAAAATGCCATGCTTCATTTTAATATATATATATATATATATCATATATATTAATATATTTATATAATATATTTAATGAAGATTAATTAGTGAGCTAATGGTATTAGTTAATATGTAATTATATCACATATAATTTATATCATATTATTAAATCAACATTTGATCTAATAATCCGGTTATATCATATACGACTGACTAATTTCATATATCTGTATATCATATTATCGAATTAACACTTGATTCAACAATTTGGTTATATCACATATAACCGCACCGATAACAGATGACTGCCAGATTATAATACGGTATCACATATTCGTATTTAATCAGGCCTGCACACATATCACATATGTGTCCTACTTCATTTCGCTTGAACCAGGAAACTTCTGTGTGGGACTCTAAAGACTCGTCAATACGCCGGCAGTAGGTGATGATCATATCAGTCATCTACAAGCCGTCAGCGGTACTAGCTGGAACGGCTACCCGGGCATTGAGCGATATGAAGGTCAATAAGCAAGCCTATCCACAGTCTCCATGAAGCCTATCAATAACACTACCGTACAGTCCGGTCTTTTCGTCTGATATGTCGCATATCATGTCTAGGGGTGGAAATCGTCAAACCCTAGCAACGTGATAAGTCATGTCGATGTGAGGCTCATAACAGGTCGAGAAACTACTGATAACACCTATCAGTAGATCTCAAAATCAGCCCTGGCCAGGTACTTCCAGTTATTGCCAATCGAGCATAGCGCAACATCAACCCCCAATACCGGGAGAGACGAAACCCCTCTTATCGCTCATTGCCTCCATACGACTCGGGACTGTACCCAAAATCCACCTGTTTGCACGACTCCTCTTGAGCGTGATAGGGAGGAAATCAAAGAACAGTGGGAGTCGCATAAGACTCTATGACGATCTCGGGTCTACAGACTAACCTGTACCAGTGTTACCGGAGGACTGCTATCTGACGATAGGTATTCTACCACATAGGAGTCCTCGGTGAGTCCTGTTCAGTGTACCCAGTTTCTACTGAGCACCTGTATACGATCTTTGATGTCAAACATTAATGGATGTGGGATCATCCATCGCCCATCATATGGGTCAAGAAGCGTATACGCTAGTCTACTCTGGAATATCGATGCCCTGTCTCGATATTCCCTTGACTAGGAACAATTGAAGGATGTACTTGTGAACTACCATGGCCCCACTAGTATGATCCACATCATAGTCCTGGTAGTCAAGTACATATCCTAAGGGCTTTATGAACACGTGAGAGCACGACAGTATCACAATACAAGTCTACATGTTTGGATAAAAGTAACCGGATACCATAATATCATGTTGAGCAAGAAATTCTTCTCGGTATATACATATCCAAGTATCCACTATAATATACATCATATGTACAATAATGGCATCTAGGGCATACACATAACTAACACTAAGTACCAAGATTGGGATACTACCCAAATCCAGATCTAAAACCATAGATCTAGTGACCAGAATGTCTGATATTATATCTATATCCTATGTGGAGAAACCACTGTGTGACAATCAAAGTATAACCGATCGTAGAATAGGAATTTCACTTCCTATTCTGTGTATGTCATCCAAATACCAGGACATCACACCCTACTACCTTCTTAACAGATCCATCCCCTATTCTGATGAAGTCAAACATATGACTGTCACATCAGAAATAGGTGATCTTTCTCCGCTATATCCACTTTAGTCCATAAATAGACATAAGCTACTTGTCCACTATGCTTCCGCTGCTCCCACTGACTATGACAACCTTCTGGCAGAGTCATATACATGTACACTTCTAAAGCTAGTTTAGAACGACGCTATACTCATCCCCCTTCCGGGTCTCACAGTCTGGAACAACAGCAATGGCATGTCTGGGTAAACAAGAACCTCCTTGTCACCGTCCTTGAGGCTACCAGAGTACCTCTCGGGTGCCTGAGGTTACCCACCATATCTGCGGAGTGGCCAATGGAATATCAATCCAGATTGAATCTTTAGGTTCTTATCAAATTTTCAGTAATCGTTTGCGGTTCTGGAATCACTTCAAGTTCTACCATACTCCCACTACTGTTTTCTGAAGAAAATCCATTTTTATTAAAACTGTGTTGAGTCAAGAACAATATCACCATTGATCTTCCAGATGGTAGAAAGTTAACCCTCGTCATAGCCCGGGTCAACCCACAAACAGCCATTACAGAAACGTGCCTTGAGTTATCCAGAGTCTAGTTTTAAGCATAAGCCGGACAACTCCCTGTATCTTAACATCGTTATGTTATGAACCGTTCTATATCCAATATAGAAACAGAAGCACCGATTTAATTGGAACCAGATTCAAATCATGCAGCTGTCTCTAGTGCATGTAAACTAAATGGAAGGAGGCCGATCAGCGTTACTCAACTTAGGAATGCATCCAGATATGAGTAACCTGAAAGAGAAACAAGTTTCTCAATAACCATTACTATCAACTGAATACCATATACAAGTATCTACATCTTCGATCACCTTGAAGAATGCTGATATTTGCAACACCTGGTTCTCTACTTTATTCTTATACCTATAACTTCTCAAAACTTGGACCCTTTGTTTCTACGAAACACTTGTCTAAAACTTGAGAAGTCACAAGTAAACAGAATATAGTACGACGACCAACCCCTCTGTCCTAATGGACACTGGAAAACATACGATACTCTGTATAAGTCCACTGTGTCGAATAACTCAGACCCTGTGCGTCGTAGGTTGAAAACTGTACTATGGTTATGAAGAATTACACCGCTGTTTAATGCTCCTTGCCTAACCATCAACTGATATAGGTAAATGTCATGGACATAATTTCAAAAAGTTATATCTCACTTTATAAAACTAAATGTACAGATATATCAATTTGAAATTGGTGCACAACAACGGATATTCAAAACCAAATATTTGCCATCCGGCAAACAACCCAGGCGATTTCCTCAAATATCACCAATTACAACGAATTCTGATATAATGAGGATGATCACCTAATTCCCAATAGCTTACTCCCACTCATCATCTGTAAAACCATACAGATGTGAGAATCATGCCTGGTAAATACATACCCTTGAGCAAGGACTAATTGGGAAATCAGTTTTCTATTAACAATACACAGGGAAACTGAAACATGTAAAAGTTTCGAAGGGGTATTCGGGTATCCCTAGTAATACCTCTTCCATTATCAGATTCACAATTGTAACTGTATATTTCTTTGCCATCTCTCCAAATCCCTTTATATGTCATTAGTCATTACCTTCTGTACACCACTTTAGGCTAAATGGTTTTCTTCCTTCCCTACCATTCCGCACCAGCCTATGGTTTGGAAGAAGACTATCCAATAAGCGTAATAGGTGTACTGTCCTAATCCTAGGAGCACTCGCAACTTGAGAGAAGGTAAAGATCAAAGACAACTGAATAAACCTTATTCCTTATTTCTCCTGAACCAGAATCCATCCCCGAACTGGAACAAGTTCCTTCGAGTTCGTATATAACCATACAATGGATTATCCAAATAAACTGTGGATCTTCATAGTGATACGGGGTGTTCTGGAGAAATACAAAGGTGAAATAGGAGTGACGATGAAATACTTGGTTTGCTCGTGAATAGCAGTCGCAATTTACTTTGCCCTCTTTCTAATCCCTTTATTTTGTCTTTACTTATTAGCTTCTGTACACCTCACTTAGGCTGATTGGTTTTCTTCCATCCCCACTTTTCGGCACCTGCCTATGGTTAGGAAGAAGACTATCCAATCAGCGTAATAGGTGTACTATCCTAATCCAAGGAGCACTCGCAACCTAAAAGAAGGTAAAAAGAAAAGGCAACTGAATACTCCTATTCATTTTCTCCAGAACCGGAAACCATCCTCGAATCTGGAACAAGTTCCTTCGAGTTCGTATATAACCATACGATGGTTTTATCTAATGGAAGTGGATGTTCGTAGTAATATGGGGTGTTCTGGAGAAAAGGGTAAAAGTAGGAGTGGCAATGAGGTATGCAACTCTGACAATCCAAAAGCCAGTGTTTAAGATGGTTCGATCAACTTGGTCACTGAGTCATAGTCTTGGGTCGGGCCATGGTCGCTGCCAAAGAGAGAGAGAGAAAAGAAACACTCTGCGTGCATTCTAACCTAGATCAGAATGGTTATCACTTTATCTAATCAGGAAAGCTCCCACTGTAACCTTAAATTCTCCTCCAAACCTCAAAGAAGAATTAGTCGGGATCACCCGAGGAGTAAACCAACTCATCAGTGGAAATCGGGATCCAACTATCATCGCATGATAATGTGATAGAATCCACTCACGTTATCACACTCCAGAAGTTATGCGCATGCCTGGCAAGTTTCAGTTTCTTTAGAAACTCCCGATGTGATTTTTACCCCATGCTCTTATGACCTTGACTTTGGCCAACAAATCATAAGTCACATGTCAAGTTCCACCCGTCATTATACAGGTTAATTTGAACCCACCCGTAACTACCCTTGACTTTGGCCAACAAAGCAGTACGACTGTCCCAAACCAACGCATCAATCTATGCAACAGAAAGGTAACAAATAGCTACCATACATTATGCCTTGACTTTAGCCAACAAACATAGCATGAATACTAAGTGCTACCCGTCTGAAATGACGGAGGGCTACGATTGGTTTTTGGTGAAAAACCTTTAACGTAATGAACTTGATATCGTTGAAGGAACCAGATAGCTTTTTATAAAAATATAGTGGCGAAAACCTTTGCTAAAGAGGTCACTCCCGGTGAAGGGATCTCGGCTCTTTCGCCGTAGAATGAGGTGCAGGATATTCCAACTGAATACCACGATGCAAAGCAAAAAGTAATCGACTATAGTGAAGTTATTACCCTGATGCAAACTTCTGTCCAAGGGGTCACTTCCGGTGAAGGGATCTCGGCCCTTACCTCGTCGACTGAGGTGCTGGATATTCATAACCGAATACCACTGTGCAAAACAAAAGAAAACGTCCTTGCAATAACAGCTTCTTGAAAAATGTTCCAGCAACACAGAGTAGGTTTGTTTAGCTTGCATTGATCCGAATCAATGAAGTCCCATCAATTAATCACACCACAAAAGAACGAAAATATGATGTACGTAAATGCATCCGCATTCACCAATGGGTCCCGTCATCAACCGTTAGGTTACTTAACTAACGACAGAGCGATGACTAACCTAGCGCGGGTGTAAAACATATACAACATCTACTAGTATATATATCAATATATAATAATCGCTCCAGGCGTGATAAATGCAACATCACAGAAATGTAATAAGCATCACAGAACAATACAGATAATCTGGGAGCCCCGGGTTTCCTTTGAGCCGCAAGTGAAACCCGACGTTCCCCTGGTCGTGTAGATAGCCTGTGCAATGAAATCCTAGACCCGTACGGGTGTGGCAAGTTACCCGCCAAAACCTGAAGCGAGGCAGCCCCCTTCAACAAAGTGAATGGACCACCCAGTATTTCACGGAATCCAGTAACTTGAGCACCCCTTCTTGGGTCAACCTATACCCCCTACGAGTGCGGCAAATAGCCCGCCAATTATAGAGTGAAGCCCCCTCCGTCTCAAAGCCATGAGATGCGGGCCCGTTGCCCTCTAGAACCTGGCAATCCGTGCACCCCACCGCGGGGTAATCCTAGTACAGAAAGTAAAATATATACAACGGGTACATCGACCTCAGCCCGGACGTGCCCCAAAAGAATAATATACAAACAGGCAGTGACGGCAGTCCACATGTCGGACGCTCGCCCCGCAATATCAAATGTACAAATAATACCAAACTGTACTACCATTGCATCCAGGCTATCCACCACGACAAATCCGCAACATCACAGCACAACACAGAACATCAACGTGAATGTCACGTTCGCAAACCCGTCTAAAAGGACTATAGCAATTAGACAAGATTTACCGCTCGAATCACATTCACGGTCACAGATATAATGAAAGTACTGCGAACTAACTTATTTAAAAAAATTTCGATCGACAAAATTTACCGAAGTGGGCCCCAAGCACAAGTCCAGTACTCAAAAATAATCTGGGCCAAAACAAAATATTCTAGAAATCACAATTCCAAGAGAAAGACCACCTGAAGAAAATTGGTGCAATGAAGCCCCAGAACGGCGGCGGAACCGCGGCCAAAATGAGGGTAAGGCAGCGGTTCCATGGCGTTCCTATAGGATCGTCCTACCAAATTTCTACAGTGTTCTTAAAAAAGCCTGCCTGATTTTCTGACATACTCAAAATAATTTTTCGATGACAAAAAAAAATTCGACAGAAACTGCTAAAATGGAATCGCGGTTTTGGAAAATTCGGCCGATCGATATTTTAAACAAGTTAGAACAAGCTAGTAAAGGTTAATGGCGTGGCTCTAATACCATGTAAGTCTAAGGTAGCGCCCCGGCCGTCTGTCCAAGGCCAAAATGCGGAAACAAAAACTTTTTCTAAACTTGAAATCGGCGCTATCGCAGACTTTCATCCCGGATCGAACCATTAACTTATAACTAGCAAACTAGAGAAGGATTAGAAAAGCTATACAGATCGATCTATGTCATTCGGTCTTTGGCCACCAACCCAAGCTTCTCGTGGCATCTCCGATCTCCGGTCTCCTCGTCGGAAAGGGCACCACATCTTCGAATCCTTTTACGGGCTCCCGCTTCGTCCGAAGCAACTCGGACACGAAGTTTTCTAGACGACGTGTCCAAGGTGATGTAGAGAATGTGTGTGATCACTTTGTCTCAAGCATCCATTGATTCTCAACACATGAGAGTGTATGGATGGAAGTTAGAGATGATGCCATTAATGGAAGTGGTGAGCTAGAGGAAGAAGAAGATGAGGAGCCTTTTCTTTCTTATGTTGTATGATCAAAATGAGAGTGAGAGATTATCAATAATACAAGAGCAAACCTCACTATGGCTGCCCTTCTCTCTCTTCTTCTCATTTCAACCCACAAATCAATCAAATAATGTGACACATGCTCAAAGAAAGAGACCATGAGTCATCACTTGTGCATGTGTCACAATTAATGCCCCTAATCATGACTTTTAGCTCATTATTTCCATTTGTAAACATTAACCCAAATGTTTACAACAATAAAAAGATACGGCAACATCTACAGTAAACTCGTGACGGATCACAAGGAGACCCCTCACCTGTATATACATACCTGCATCCGCATTCCGACTGAATGCGAATGCGATGAGACTAAAATAATCCAACAAATCTAATACTAAGATCCGGCTTAAACCAATGCCCACTAGTATGATCCGTCCGATCATGATCCGTGCACTACTGCACGTATATGATCGAACCCTGCCATATATTATACGGCCTCTACAACGTTTCGCTCGAAACTTGAGAAACTGTCTGTGGGGGACTCTAAAGACTCGTCAATGCTTTGGCTGTAGATTTAACCACTAGCACGTCAGTGGTACTAGCCGTACGTAACGGGCTACCAGATATTGACCAAAAGGGAGGTCGATGAGTGAACTCATCCTGACACCCTACTGAGCCTGTCAGTGACAATATCCGTACAGTCCGGTCCGTTCGTCTATGAGCATCGCATGTCGGGCCTAGGGGGTTGGTAAAAGTTAGACCTCTAAAAGCGGTACAAGTCGTATCGGAGTGTAGCCCAGAACACCCTGAAATACTACTGGAATACCTACCAGTAAATCTCCTTCCTTGGCCAAGGACTTCGTGTAATGGCTCTCCTAGACACAGCGCGATCTCTCCCCAAATACCAGGAGAAACGAAACCCCTGCCGATCCGCTCACTGCCTCCATGTGGCTCGGGACTGTACCCAACTAAAACATGTTTGTATGACTCCTTTGAGCCGTGGTAGGGTAGTAATCAAAGTACAGTGGGAACTCACACGAGACAAATGACGATCTCAGGTCGATGAACTAACTTATACACATGTCACCCGGGAACTGCTATCCGACGTCAGGTATAATACCAACTGGCATGTTCCCGGCCAGTCCTGTCCGGTGTACTCATAACCCAATGAGCATCTGTATACATCTTAGGTGAGCCAACTGACACCAATGGCTTGTGAGACCAGCCACCGCCCCTCGTCGGGGTCTCGACTATATACACTAGTCTACTAATGAAGTATCGATGCCCAGTCTCGAAGCTCCCACGACTAGGGACCACTTTAAGGATGTGGTTATAGACCCCAGCTGCCACGTATATGACGCTATCATACTGCTGGCCGTCAAGCAAGAATCCTAAGGGCTCTACCAACGTGCAATAGTGACCTGTAATGTCACCTAAAGCATGTACACGATGATAAAGATAAACCAGATAGCATACTATCATCATGAGTAAGACTGTCCTAACGGTATAGGTCCTCCCTCAATCATTGCAATCACGTGCCTGTGATCCAATAATTGACTCTGAGGGCACTATATCCAACATAACCACCACTGCCTCCAAGTGCTTCGGGACTGCACCCAACTACTACCTATTTTCACGACTCATTTGAGCTGTGGTAGGGTAGTAATCAAAGTACAGTAGGAACACACTCGAAGTGAAGTAGCAGTGTCAAGTCGACGGACTAAGCTGTACTCATGTCATCTGGGAACTGCTACCCGACGATAGGTATAATACCCACCAACAGTCACCGATAAGTCCTGTCCAGTGTACTCATAACCTAATGAGCACCTTCATACTATCTGCAGGACGACGTACTGATGGCTGTGGGACAGACCATCTCCCCTGCTGGGATGAGAAACATATACACTAGTCTACTCTAGAGTATCGATGCCCTATCTCGATAATCCAACGACTAGGGACCTATATAGGATGCGCTTATAGATTACCCAGCCCCTACTAGTGTGACTGCCATCACAACGCTGGTAATCAAGCAAAGATCCTAAGGGCTCTACCAATATGTTTAAGCGATATGCTAAAAAGCACATGCATATATTGAGGTAGAAACAAACCAGGTAGCATACTACCATTTCGAGCAAGACTGTTACTATATCCATGTATATCCCATGCTCCCATTAATTAATATACAATCCAGTATGACACTAACACTCTCCCACTTACACTAAGGCCATATATTGGCATATCACAGACCAAAGATCTCGAATAGTCTCTCGAACACTGTCTGAGGGATGGCCTCTGTGAGTGGATCTGCAGTATTGTTCTCCGTATCTACTCTCCTCACCTCGATCTCCTGGTGATCAACGATCTCCCTGATCAGGTGGTACCGCCTAAAGATATGTCTGGATCTCTGATGGAACCTGGGTTCCTTCAGCTATGGCGCTGTATGTTGTCACAATACTAAAGTATTGGACCAACCAATGGAAGGAACCACCTGAAGTTCAATTAAGAACTTCCTCATCCAGACCGCCTATTTTGCGGCGTCTCATGCAGCGAACTACTCTGTTTCCATCCTCGAGTCTGCAACGGTGTCCTGCTTGGAGCTTTTCCAACAGATCGCCTCTCCACTGAGGGTAAAAACATAACCCAACATGGACTTGGATTCATTCTTATCACTCTGGAACCTGGAGTTAGCAAAGGCTTTGATCTGGAGTTCTTTTCCGCCATACACCATGAACATTTCCTTAGTCCTTCTCAGGTACTTGAGAATGTTCTTTACTACTATCCAGTGTTTCTCCCCTGGGTTTGACTGATACCGGCTTACCACGCTGAGTGCATAAGCAACAAATGGTCTGGTACACAACATCGTATACATTATAGAGCCTACCGCATAAGCGTAGGGTATAGATGTGATGCGAGCTCTTTCCAAATTAGTCTTTGGAGGCATCTCTTTGGAGAGGGTGATTCCATGACAAGCCGGTAGACTACCGTGCTTAGAATCATCCATACTAAATACTTTCAGTATGGTGTTGTTGTACCTTGACTGTGAAAGTCCCACTATCCTCTTTGATCTATTACGATAGATCTGGATCCCCAGAATATAGTTGGCATCACCTAGGTCTTTGATGGAGAACCTTAGTGACAAGAATCCTTTGACTGATTGTAGTATAGAGGTGTCATTTCCTATCAAGAGAAAGTCATCCACGTACTAGACCAGGAATCCCACATTTCTCCGTACAATTCTACTATAAATGCATGGTTCATCTGGATTTTTGATAAAGTCCAATTCTTTTGACCGTCTAAAAAAAACAGATGTTCCAACTCTGCGATGCTTGATTTAGTCCATAAATGGACTTAAGCAACTTGCACACTGTCCCGCTGCTCCCACTCTAATTGAAACCTTCTGGATGATCCATATAGATACACTCTTCCAAGTAACCATTTAGAAAAGCCGTCTCTACGTCCATCTGCCGGATCTCAAAATCTTGGAAGGCAGAAATGGCAAGAAGGATCCGAATGGATTTGAGCATAGACACTGGAGAAAAGGTTTCATCTTGGTCTAAACCAGGTCTTTGAAGAAAACCTTTTACAATAAGTCTAGCCTTATAGGTTTCAACCAATCCATCTACACCAATCTTCTTTCTGAAGATTCATTTGCAGCCTACGGGTTTTACCCCTTCCGGAGCAATGTTCAAAGTGCATACTTTGTTGGTGTACATGGACTCCATTTTGGTCCGCATTGCATCTAGCCATTTTACCGAGTCGCCTCTCTGAATGGCTTACTGGAAGCTGGCTGGCTCATCATTATCAATGATGCAATCATATCATCCCCGTCAACGAGAAAACCGCAGTATATTTCGGGCGGATGAGACTGCCTACTAGTCCTGTGGATTGGGATAGGGATGTCCGGTTCTTTTGAGACCTCTGGTTCTACCTTACTTTCAGTAATAATTTGTGGTTCTGGAATTTCTTCCAGTTCTATTGCGCTCCCACTATTTCCTTTTACAAAAAATTGATTTTCTAAAAAGTGGGCATGACGAGGAACAAAAACCTTTTGTTCCTCTGCGTAATAGAAAAGATACCCCCCTGGAGTTCTTTGGCTATCTCAGTAACCTATACAGTACTGAGCGTGCCTCGAACTCGTTCGCATACTGCTTTTCAACAAAAGCTGGACATCCCTATATCTTCAGATACTGAAGATATGGTTTCTTCCCACTCCACGTCTGATATGGTGTGGTAGGCACAGTCTTGGTAGGAACCTTATTCAAAAGATATACAGCCGATTCTAGTGCATAACTTTAGAAGGATCGCGGAAACTCGGCATTACTCATCATGGAACGAATAATATCAATAAGGTTCTGTTCTGCTTTTCCTATACACCGTTGTGTTGTGGTGTGTATGGAAAAGTATGCCGGGAGAGAATTCCATTCTTATTTGAGTAATCCAAGAACTCGGTAATTAAGTATTCACCACATCGATCAGATCTCAGTGTCTTGATACTTTTGCATGTTTGTTTTTCCACATCATTCTTATATTCTTGGAATTTTTCAAAGGGTATCGGATTTATGCTTCATCAAGAAGACATATCCTAACCTAGAGAAATTAACCGTAAAAGTAATGAAATAGGTGTAAGTCCACGTTGCGACCCGCGGTTCTTACGGGGAGGCGGAAACGGTATAAAATCAAAGTTTTAACGCAAGAGGCAACATGGACTAAACTATGGTCGGGATCGTTACCTAAACTAAAACTAGCAAACTTAGCTAAAGAGAGTTAGCTACTCGGATGAAGATGGTTATACCTAGACTTGAACTCCTTCGTCTTCAAACTTTGTAGAGGTTGATGGTTCTCCTTTGTCGCCTTCTTCCGTCGAAGATGGATCCACCTCGAAGGCTCGACCTTTGGGCTCTTTCTCGTACTTGGAGTGAACTAGAATCGCCGGCTTGCTAGACCCTTGATCCTAGAGTGAGTAGAGAGTGTCTAGGGTTTGCTTTTGTTTTTCAAGAGAAGGATTCTCAACTCATGAGAAGGTTTCTCTTGACTAGAGGAAGAAGAAGATGAAGTGAAGAGAGAGAGTGAGAATGATAGAATGAGCTTCTCTTTTTCTTTTTACAACCATAACAAAAGAAAAAGGAATAATCAAATAATAACAATAATCAAAATGAAAAAGGTTTGATGGAAAGTTTAGGAATGACTAATATCATTACAAACATTAAATGAAAAAGCAAGAATGAAAAAGCATCTTGCATTTGTAATGATGGTAGTCAAATGTTCAACCATGGTCAACAAGTCAACCATGGTCAACAAGTCAACAAAAACTAACCATGACACAATTTCATTTTATTATATATTATTAAATGATATAATACAAATCCATTAGGGTTTGGAAAAATACAACTGTCAACTGTGCATACGCACCCGTTCCGAAACCCTAATGAAAAATCATCTTCCTCCTCCTCAAAAAGAACTGTGCATACACACCTGCATTCTTGTTCCGAGGAACATGAATACTGAGAGATAAAAGCAACCCCAAATACTATACCAGTATCCGGCTCAAACCAGAGCCCACTGGTAATATCCGTCCGGACTCCAAACGTGCACAAGTGCGCGGATGAGAACGAACCCTGTCGCAAAACCATGCGACCTCTACTCTGTTTTGCCCAGAGGCGAATACCCTCTGTGTGGGACTCTAAAGACTCGACACTACGCTGGCAGTGGGTTTAACCACAGACCGCAAGCGGCACTAGCTGTGCGTAACGGTCCCCAGGTAGATGTCGACAAGAAGGCTGACGAGGTGAAACCCCATCTGTACTCCTACTGAGTCTGAATGTGACAGTCTCCGTACAGTCCGGTCTGTTCGTCTGATACATCGCATGGCGGGCCTAGGGGGCGGTAAACGTCAGTCCCCCAATAGCGGTACAAGTCGTGCCGGAGCGAAGCCCAAAACACCCTGAGATAACACTGGAAACCTACCAGTATATCTCGTTTGCCCTGGCCAGGGACTACTCGTGTAATGGCTCTCCTAGACACAGCGCGATGTCAACCCCCAATACCGGGAGAGACGAATCCTGTCTAACCGTCACTGCCTCCAAGTGCTTCGGGACTGCACCCAACCACCACCTGTTTGCACGACTCCTTTGAGCCGTGGTAGGGTAGTGATCAAAATGCAGTGGGAATACACTTGAGGCGAAGTGCCAGTGTCAAGTCAGCGGACTAAGCTGTACTCATGTCACCTGGGAACTGATGACTGACGATAGGTATAATACCAACCTGTCAGTTCCCGACGAGTCCTGTCCAGTGTACTCGTAACCCAACGAGCACCCGTATACTATCTCCAGTACGACGTACTGATGGCTGTGGGACAGACCATCTCCCACACTGGGATGAGAAGCGCATACGCTAGTCTACTCCGGAGTATCGATGCCCTGTCTCGATAGTCCTGCGACTAGGGACCTGTATAAGGATGTGCTTATAGATTACCCAGCCCCCACTAGTGTGACTGCCATCACAACGCTGGTAATCAAGCAAAGATCCTAAGGGCTCCACTAATGCGTACAAGTGATATAGTAAAATAAACACAAGTACACATTGAAGCAGAGACAAACCAAGTAGCATACTACTATTTTGAGCAAGATTGTATATACAAGGTGAATATCCCAAGCATCCATTAAGTAATATACAAACTAGTATGATACAGTAATGGCCTCTAGGGCATATACACTAACAATCTCCCACTTGCACTAAGGCCATGTACTGGCGTATCGAAGACCTATCATCTCGATCAGCCGCTCGAACTGAGTCTGGGGCAAGGCCTTGGTGAATGGATCTGCAGTGTTGTCTTCTAAAGCGACTCTCCGAACCTCGATCTCCTTGCGATCCACGATCTCCCTGATCAGGTGATACCGCCTCAAGATGTGCCTGGATCTCTGATGGGACCTGGGTTCCTTCGCTAAAGCTATAGCCCCGTTGTTGTCGCAATACAGAGGTATTGGGTCAACAATGGACGGAACCACCTGAAGTTCTTTCAAGAACTTCCTTATCCAGACAGCTTCTTTTGCGGCATCAGATGCAGCGATGTATTCCGCTTCCATCGTCGAGTCTGCAACGGTTTCCTGTTTGGAACTCTTCCAACACACCGCCCCTCCATTGAGGGTAAAGACAAAACCCGACATGGACTTGGAATCATCCTTGTCACTCTGGAAGCTGGAGTCAGCAAAGGCCTCGATCTGGAGGTCTTTTCCACCGTACACCAAGAAAATCTCCTTAGTCCTTCTCAGGTACTTGAGAATGTTCTTTACTGCTATCCAGTGTTTCTCCCCAGGGTTAGACTGATATCGGCTTACCACGCTCAGTGCATAAGCTACATCCGGTCTGGTACACAACATCGCATACATTATAGAGCCTACCGCAGAAGCGTAGGGTATAACAGACATGCGATCCCTCTCCAAATCAGTCTTGGGAGACATCTCTTTAGAGAGGGTGATCCCGTGACAAGCCGGTAGGTTACCGCGCTTGGAATCTTCCATAGCGAATCTTTTCACTATGGTGTCGATGTACCTGGACTGAGAAAGTCCCAATATCCTCTTGGATCTATCACGATGGATCCGGATCCCCAGGATGTATGAGGCATCACCCAGGTCTTTCATGGAGAACCTTTGTGACAAGAACCCCTTGACAGATTGTAGCATAGGAATATCATTTCCTATTAAGAGAATGTCATCCACGTATAAAACGAGGAATACTACAGTTCTCGCTACAAATCTACTATAGATGCATGGTTCATCTGGATTTTTGATAAAGCCAAATTCCTTGACCGTCTCATCAAAACAGATGTTCCAACTCCGCGATGCCTGCTTTAGTCCATAGATGGACTTAAGCAACTTGCACACCTTTCCGCTGCTCCCACTCTGAATGAAACCCTCTGGCTGGTCCATATAGACACACTCCTCTAAATTTCCATTTAGAAAAGCTGTCTTTACGTCCATTTGCCAGATCTCATAATCGTGGAAGGCAGCAATGGCAAGAAGGATCCGAATGGATTTCAGCATGGCTACTGGAGAAAAGGTTTCGTCGTAGTCCAAGCCAGGTCTTTGACGAAAACCCTTTGCTACCAGCCTAGCTTTATAGGTCTCAACCTGTCCATCTACACCAATCTTCCTTTTGAAGATCCACTTGCATCCTACGGGTTTTACCCCGTCTGGAGCAATGTCCAACGTCCATACCTTGTTGGTGTACATGGACTCCATTTCGGTCCGCATTGCATCCAGCCATTTCACTGAGTCAACGCTCTGAACGGCCTGCTGGAAGCTAGTAGGCTCATCATAATCTATGATGCAATCCTCTCTATCCCCGTCTATGAGAAAACCGCAGTATCTCTCGGGCGGATGAGACTGCCTACTACTCCTGCGGAGCGGCGTAGGAATGTCCTGTTCTGTTGAACCCTCTGGTTCCACTAAGCTTTCAGTAACAGTCTGTGGTTCTGGAATTTCTTCCAGTTCTATTGTGTTCCCACTTATCTGGGTTTCCAAAAACTCAGTTTCCAAGAAGCGGGCATGCTGAGAAACAAAAACCTTTTGTTCCTCAGCGGAATAGAAAAGATACCCCCTGGAGTTCCTTGGGTATCCCACAAACTTACACTGTACTGAACGTGCCTCAAGCTTGTCCGCATGCTGCTTTTTTACAAAAGCTGGACATCCCCATACCTTAAGATAATTAAGATAGGGTTTCTTCCCAGTCCACATCTCATATGGGGTGGTGGGCACAGTCTTGGTAGGAGCCTTGTTCAAGAGATACGCAGCTGCTTCTAGTGCATATCCCCAGAATGATCGCGGTAACTCAGCGTTACTCATCATGGACCGAACCATATCCAATAGGGTTCGGTTCCGTCTCTCCGATACACTGTTATGTTGCGGAGTGTATGGAGGAGTAAGCTGAGAGAGAATACCATTCTCTTTTAAGTAATTCAGGAATTCGGCACTTAAGTATTCTCCACCTCGATCCGATCTTAGAATCTTAATACTTTTGCCGGTCTGTTTCTCTACTTCATTCTTATACTCCTGGAATTTTCCAAAGGCCTCGGACTTATGTTTCATTAAGAAGACATAACCGTACCTTGAGAAGTCATCCGTAAAAGTAATGAAGTAAGAATGTCCGCTTCGGGCATGTGTAGACATTGGACCGCACACGTCACTGTGTACGAGTCCCAAGAGCTCGCTCGCTCTTACTCCATGTCCAGTAAACGGAGTCTTTGTCATCTTTCCCTTGAGACAGGATTGACAAGTGGCATACGACTGATATTCGAACGCATTCAAACACCCTTCTGTATGTAACTTCGTCAACCTTCTCTCATTGATGTGACCCAATCTACAATGCCATAAGAAAGTCTGATTTATTTCTGGAGACATTCTTTTGTGTGTATTCTGGACATTAAAAATCTGTGGTTGGTTTAACACGTATATACCATTACTCAGAGTACCTGACCCAATCAATACTTGATTAAGGTGAATGTTTACAACATTACTTACAAACGCAAATTCATAACCTTCTTTAGAAACTAAAGATACAGAAATGATATTACAAGTTGCGTTGGGTACAAAAAAGCAATTACGTAAAACCAAAACATGTCCATCTGACATTCCCAGGTGATAGTCCCCCACGGCTTTAGCATCCATGCTAGCTCCGTTTGCAACTCTGAGGGTCATGTCACCTGCTTTCAAAACACTACGGTTTCTCAACGCCTGCAAAGAATTACAGATATGAGATCCTGATCCGGTATCCAATACCCAGGAAGTAGAGTTTATTGAAAGACAGTTTTCAATAACATACACACCTGAAGCTGAAGCTGCAACCTGCTTCAATTCCTGTGTTCTGGCCTTCCAGGCCCTGCAATCATTCTACCAGTGTCCTTTCTTATGACAAAAGAAGCATTCTTCCTTATCCACAAGCTTCCCCGCTATCTTTGTTGCTTTTCCTTTTCCCTTCGTATCCACTTTACTAACACCGCCTCTTGGTTTGGCGGGGGCTTTCTTCTTCTTTCCCTTGGCTTTCGCCTTGGACCTAGAAGAAGATGATCCTCCTACAAACAAAGTGGATGTTTCCCTACCTTTCTGTAGGGTGCCCTCTGCGCTCCTCAGCAGGTTGAGGAGCTCTGAAAGTTCAACCTCCTTTTCTTGTAGGTTGAAGTTCATTATAAACTGGGCGTAAGTGGAAGGAAGGGACTGGAGAACTATATCCGTATATAGCTCACTCTCCAATGTAATCCCTAGGTCAGCGAGCTCCTCAATGTAGCCGATCATCTTTAGCACATGCTCGGCTACTGATGATCCGACGGCCATTCTTGTCGAAAATAACTTTTTCGACGCTTCGTATCTTGCGATACGTGATTGCTCTCCATACAGTTCTTTTGTATGGAGCAATATGGACTCCATGTCCATATTCTCATGCCTCCTCTGATGTTCGTTATCCATCGAGGCAAGCAGGAGGCATTTGGCCTTCGCGCTATCAATCTCCCAAGTCTTGCGGATTTCCTTATCCGCGACACTGGAAGTTGGACCAGGGACAGGGGGAGCTTTGGTGGTAAGAAGATACCCCAGCTTGACATAAGTGATTGCTATCTTGACATTCCTGAGCCAATCTTTGTAGTTTGGCCCTGTCAGCTTGTTTTTATCTAGGAGTAACTTAAGTCCAGTCATGTTGATTGGTCGCTGCAATTAGGAGAGAGAAGAAGAAACACTCAGCATGATGCTCTTGCAAGTTTAGAATGGTTTTTAATTTGTCTAAACAGGATGGCTCCCACTGTTTCTCGAATCCCTCCTCAAACCATAAAGGAAGAATTAGCCGGGATCAATCCCACCGCACAATACTTGCTTAACCGTTCAGCCAGGCTGGTGTCGGTACTTCGAGGGAGGTTTTCCAACGCTTTCGCGAAGTTCCTTAATTAAATAACCTCTTTTCCCTGGGGGCGTAACCCCGCTAACACCTTTCTAGGCACCTACTAGGTTTATAGCATTGATCGTTTAGTGAGAAATTTCCCGAGGAGTAGCATATACTCACAGTAGGATCGGGATCCAAATATCATCGCGTGATGAAACTGAAGGAATCCTACCAGAATCACCACACTCCAAATGGTATGCAAATCTAGCAAGTTTCAGTACTTATGAAACTCCCGATGTGGATTTTTGCCCCATGCTCTTATGACCTTGACGAAGGTCAACAAATCATAAGTCACATGTCAAGTTCTGCCCGTCATTATCCAGGTTAATTTGAATCCACCCGTATATACCCTTGACGAAGGTCAACAAGGTAATGCGAATGTCCCAAACCAACGCATCTATCTATGCTACATATGAATATCCAATAGCTACCAATCACTATGCTTTGACGAAGGTCAACAAACACAGCTTGAATACATATTGAATATTCATACGAAACGACGGAGGGCTACGAATGGTTTTGGCGAAACCGTGAACGTAGTGAACTTGATATAGTCGATGGAACGAGATAGCTTTTAGAAGGAGTGGCTCAAGCTCCGCATTTAAAAGTTATTTTTGAAAAGAACCGAGTGGTTTTTCGAAAGTGTTCCAACGACTTTAAACTTGGTTTATTATCTTGCATTAGTTCTTTTAATGCGTGATATTCTTGCATTAGTACTTTTAATGCGTCCCATCATTTAACCCTACCATTGCAGAAAACAACCAAAATATGACGTACGCTTATGCCATTCGCATTCGCCACTGGGCCCTGTCATTACCCGTTAGGTTACTTAACTAACGACAGAGCGGGGGCTGGGCTAGCGCGTCTGTAAAACATAAGCAACGCCTAAATAATAAGCAATGATAAACATTACAGATCACAGATGAATGCATTGGATATACTAGCAATCCGCAATCCTTTCGAGCCTGAAACGAAAAGCGGATAACATGGTCGCGGTGAATAGCCAAATACCCCACCCAAGACCCCTACGGGTGCGGCAAACTACCCGCCAAGTACTCGGTAGTTTGTGCACCCCTCCATGGGTCTATCCTAGGAGCAAAAACAGTAAAAAGAATTATACAATGACGGCTACAACCCCGACCCGGTTGTGCGGTCAAACAAATAATAACTATTACATCAATTTACATTTACAATGAATGAAAGAAAAACAAAAGCTCATCTCACATCCACCCCGGCTATTCACCCGCGACAGTCCAACACATTCATATACACATTCCAGCACATTACAGATCATGTATAACCCCGACTAATCGACTTATAGCGATTAGCCGACGTTCAATACATGCAAGCATCACAGATATAACCATCATAGTCAAAGTGCCGTGAAGTTCGGAAAAAATACGGAATTATAGGACCCCAAAAGGAAATTTCTTTTCTGGAAATTCTGGGCACATATAATATATTTTAAAAATCCCAAAACCAACACACAAACACACTGCACGAAAAACGATGCAGAGAAGACACCAAGTCGCGGCGGTTCCGCGGCGTCTAAGAAGGATCACGCGGCGGAAGCGCGGCACTTTAGGCGAATCACTGTATCGTTTTTCTTGGGTGTTCACACAAAACCCTGAGCCGAATTTACAAGTATAAAGTTTTTCATTTTGAGCAGAAAAAATTTCAACAGAAACTCAGTTTTTGTGATTATCCGGTTTTGTGATTTTTTTCGGTTCCGAACTTCGTTACAGTTCACTACTAAGCTAGTTTAAGTTTAGTTAGGCTCTGATACCACTGTAAGTCCACGTTGCGACCCGCGGTTCTTACGGGGAGGCGGAAACGGTATAAAATCAAAGTTTTAACGCAAGAGGCAACATGGACTAAACTATGGTCGGGATCGTTACCTAAACTAAAACTAGCAAACTTAGCTAAAGAGAGTTAGCTACTCGGATGAAGATGGTTATACCTAGACTTGAACTCCTTCGTCTTCAAACTTTGTAGAGGTTGATGGTTCTCCTTTGTCGCCTTCTTCCGTCGAAGATGGATCCACCTCGAAGGCTCGACCTTTGGGCTCTTTCTCGTACTTGGAGTGAACTAGAATCGCCGGCTTGCTAGACCCTTGATCCTAGAGTGAGTAGAGAGTGTCTAGGGTTTGCTTTTGTTTTTCAAGAGAAGGATTCTCAACTCATGAGAAGGTTTCTCTTGACTAGAGGAAGAAGAAGATGAAGTGAAGAGAGAGAGTGAGAATGATAGAATGAGCTTCTCTTTTTCTTTTTACAACCATAACAAAAGAAAAAGGAATAATCAAATAATAAAAATAATCAAAATGAAAAAGGTTTGATGGAAAGTTTAGGAATGACTAATATCATTACAAACATTAAATGAAAAAGCAAGAATGAAAAAGCATCTTGCATTTGTAATGATGGTAGTCAAATGTTCAACCATGGTCAACAAGTCAACCATGGTCAACAAGTCAACAAAAACTAACCATGACACAATTTCATTTTATTATATATTATTAAATGATATAATACAAATCCATTAGGGTTTGGAAAAGTACAACTGTCAACTGTGCATACGCACCCGTTCCGAAACCCTAATGAAAAATCATCTTCCTCCTCCTCAAAAAGAACTGTGCATACACACCTGCATTCTTGTTCCGAGGAACATGAATACTGAGAGATAAAAGCAACCCCAAATACTATACCAGTATCCGGCTCAAACCAGAGCCTACTGGTAATATCCGTCCGGACTCCAAACGTGCACAAGTGCGCGGATGAGAACGAACCCTGTCGCAAAACCATGCGACCTCTACTCTGTTTTGCCCAGAGGCGAATACCCTCTGTGTGGGACTCTAAAGACTCGACACTACGCTGGCAGTGGGTTTAACCACAGACCGCAAGCGGCACTAGCTGTGCGTAACGGTCCCCAGGTAGATGTCGACAAGAAGGCTGACGAGGTGAAACCCCATCTGTACTCCTACTGAGTCTGAATGTGACAGTCTCCGTACAGTCCGGTCTGTTCGTCTGATACATCGCATGGCGGGCCTAGGGGGCGGTAAACGTCAGTCCCCCAATAGCGGTACAAGTCGTGCCGGAGCGAAGCCCAAAACACCCTGAGATAACACTGGAAACCTACCAGTATATCTCGTTTGCCCTGGCCAGGGACTACTCGTGTAATGGCTCTCCTAGACACAGCGCGATGTCAACCCCCAATACCGGGAGAGACGAATCCTGTCTAACCGTCACTGCCTCCAAGTGCTTCGGGACTGCACCCAACCACCACCTGTTTGCACGACACCTTTGAGCCGTGGTAGGGTAGTGATCAAAATGCAGTGGGAATACACTTGAGGCGAAGTGCCAGTGTCAAGTCAGCGGACTAAGCTGTACTCATGTCACCTGGGAACTGATGACTGACGATAGGTATAATACCAACCTGTCAGTTCCCGACGAGTCCTGTCCAGTGTACTCGTAACCCAACGAGCACCCGTATACTATCTCCAGTACGACGTACTGATGGCTGTGGGACAGACCATCTCCCACACTGGGATGAGAAGCGCATACGCTAGTCTACTCCGGAGTATCGATGCCCTGTCTCGATAGTCCTGCGACTAGGGACCTGTATAAGGATGTGCTTATAGATTACCCAGCCCCCACTAGTGTGACTGCCATCACAACGCTGGTAATCAAGCAAAGATCCTAAGGGCTCCACTAATGCGTACAAGTGATATAGTAAAATAAACACAAGTACACATTGAAGCAGAGACAAACCAAGTAGCATACTACTATTTTGAGCAAGATTGTATATACAAGGTGAATATCCCAAGCATCCATTAAGTAATATACAAACTAGTATGATACAGTAATGGCCTCTAGGGCATATACACTAACAATAGGAAGAACCACTTCGTGCATCTGTAGATCTTGGACTACAAACGTCGCTGTGTATGAGTCCAAAGAGCTCGCTCGCTCTTACTCCATGTCCAGTGAATGGAGTCTTTGTTATTTTTCATATGAGACAAGATTGACAAGATGCATAAGACTGATATCCGAACGGATCCAAATATCCCTATCCATGTAACTTCGACAACCGTGTTTCATTGATGTGACCCAGTCTACAATGCTATAGGAAAGTTTTATTTAATTCTGGGGACTTTCTTTTAAGTGTGTTTTGGACGTTTGAAAACCTGAGCTTTATTCGATATTTACTATCCTCTAGTATACCTGACCCAATCAAACTTTGATTTAGGTGGATGTGGACCACATCACTTACAAACTAGACTAGGTACACACAAACTGTTATGTAGAATCAATATCTGCCCACTTATCAATTCTATTGTTAGTTATGTATATGGCCTAGAGGCCATTGTTGTACATATGATGTATATTATAATGGATGCTTGGATATATATAGAGAGGACTTTCTTGCTGGTCATGATAGTATGCTATTTAGTTTCATTTTATCTTAACAGTTGACTTGTATTAGTTTACTGTCTTGTCCTCACATGTTGATAAAGCCCTTAGGATATGTACTCGACTACTGGGACTATGATGAGATCATACTAGTGGGGCCAGGATAGTCAACGAGTACATCCTATAACTGTTCCTAGTCGAGGGTGTGTCGAGACAGGGCATCGATACACCAGAGTAAGCCAGCGTATACGCATCTTGACCCATATGATGGGCGATGGATGATCCCATATCTATCGGTGTTTGACATCAAAGATGGTATACGGGTGCTCAGTGGAGACTGGGTACACTGGACGGACTCGCCGAGAACTCCCAGATGGTATTATACCTCACGTCAGATGGCAGTTTTCTGATGACACCGGTACAGGTTAGTCCGTAGACCCGAGATCGTCATAGAGTCTTGTGTGATTCCCACTGTGCTTTGATTTCCAGCATACCACGTCCAAGAGGGCGTGCAAAACAGTGGCTTTTGGGTACAGTCCCGAATCACATGGAGGCAATGAGCGATAGGAGGGGTTTCGTCTTTCTCGGTATAGGGAGTTGATGTTGTGCTGTGTTCGATTGGCTATAACTGGATGTCCCTAGCCAGGGCGGATATAGAGTACTACTGGTAAGTGTTATCAGTAGGTTCTCGACCTGTTATGAGCCTCACATCGACTCGACTTATCGGTTGCTAGGGTCTGTCGTTTACCACCCCTAGACCAGATATGCGACATATCAGACGAAGAGACCGGACTGTACGGGAGTGTTACTGATTGGATTCACAGGAGAATGTATAGGCTTGCTTGTTGATCTTCTGATCGCTCAATAACTAGGTGGCTGTTACGTTTAGCTGACCGCTTGCAGCTTGTGGGTGTTTGATATGATCATCACCTACTGCCGGCGTATTGACGATTCTTTAGAGTCCTACACAAAGGTTTCCTGGCTCAGGAAAAACGGAGTAGGTGCACATATGTGATATGTGAGGGACCGAGAATAATACGTGTATGTGATACCGTATTAGATTCTCACAATATGTGATATCGGCCGTGTATATATGATATAGCCGGGTCATCGGAACAAGTGTTGATTCGATGAACTGATACAGATTATATTAGTCGGTTATTTGTGAAATAGCCGGATTATCGGATCAAGTGTTGATTCGATAATTTAATGTATAATTATATATTTGATATATTAAATTACATTAACTAATATAAGCTCACTAAAAGATTCTTTTTCTCACTCGGGTAATACATTGATATATATGCGATATATGTTAATTGTATTATTTTATTTTGTTACAAAATATATTATATATGTGATATATAATATTGTAACAAGTTAAGGTTACAAATGCAACATGTTTTGTGGAGTTTAAACATGGTTAGGGTTTGGATTAGGGTTAAACCTTCTTGAAGCTTCTAGAAGCTTTGCTATTGTTTTTAACTAAAGATATTTTCTAAAGATATTTTGGTTGATATTTGTTAATCCAACCCAACCCTTCACCATGGTTAAGTCTCTACATGGGTTAAGTTATCATACTTAACCCATGGTTGCATTTCTAACCTCACTAGTTTTCATTTTTCATCACAACTAGTTTTCATTATTCATCACAAATAGTTTTCATTATTCATCACAAATGGTTTTCATCTTCTTCTTCCTCTTGAAAAAGCTTTATAGCTTTTGGTGATGTGATGAAAATGAGTGAGAAATAGAAAATAAATGAAAGCTAAATTCCTACTTCATCATCCTCATCTATTCTAGCTACTTAGATTAGGTTTGTAGGGTGTTTTTCGTCACCCCATTGAGATGGGAATACGCGCGCTTGTCAGGCGCATTACAGATTCCCCCTGCCTAGGGTAGGCCGGGGTTTATTGATTGTTGAGATCCGAATCTCCGGCAACCGCGGACTAAGCTGCCGTTAATTACCCCTCGCATTTGGAGCGGAGGAACCTCCGATTAACGGGTTAAACTGGTCATGCGAACTCAATGTGCAGTATCGTGTTTTGAAGGGGCTTTGGAAATATCGGGGGCCCCGCAGAGTTTTTACGGGGGTCCCGCTACCCGGATAGCGGGCTGGGGGTCAAGGGGGCTAGCAGCCCCCTTACGGGGTGCGGGGCAGCGCCCCGTTAGAAATTTTTTCTAACGGAAGACAGTGTCGTGGAGTCTGTGTATGTTTTCCTTCCCCCATTTTTTTTAAAAAAAGTAGAGTTTAATTTCAAAAGGAATTTTATTGTGGAGTTAAACTCCAAAGAATTTTAAAAGGAGTTTTTTAAAAGGAGTTAAACTCCTAAAAGAATTTTATTGTGGAGTTAAACTCCAAAGAATTTTTAAAAGGAGTTAAACTCTTAAAAGAATTTTATGTGGAGTTAAACTCCTAAAATATGTATACATTTTTAACTCCAGAAGGGATTTTGTTGGGGAGTGCACGTAAAACGAGGGGGAAAAGAAAACAAAATGGCGTCTAAAGGACGCTCGCACAGCAGGTGGGCGCCTTAAAGCCCGGGGTCACGTGCGCGCACGTGACCGATGGGCACTTTGGCGCCCCCCGGGGGTCACGTGGGCACACGTGACCGATGGGCGCCTTGGCGCCCATCGGGGTCACGTGGGCACACGTGACCGATGGGCGCTTTGGCGCCCCAGGGGTCACGTGCGCACACGTGACCGATGGGCGCTTTGGCGCCCCGGGGTCACGTGCTCACACGTGACCGATGGGCGCCTTAGCGCCCAGGGGTCACGTGGGCACACGTGACCGACGAGCGCCTTAGCGCCCCGGGGTCACGTGGGCACACGTGACCGCGGGAAAAACCCGCGGAAAGGGAAGCCTAGCCCCTAGGCTGGGGAGTTGAACTCCCAAGGGAATCTTTGGAGTTAAACTCCTAATAGAAGAAAATTTATGGAGTTAAACTCCAACAGAAATTAATTTATGGAGTTAAACTCCAGCAACTTTAGAAAGGAGTTAAACTCCTGGAGATTTATTGCTCTTCTTTTGAGCCTTGGGCCTGTCCAAAGTTAGATTTTTGGAGATGGGTCTCCTTCTTCTTGCTCTTGACCGGCAGGATCTTGGAGAAAAGGGGATGAGCCTTAAAAGCCTCCCCTTTTCGAAATCTGGTTGGAGATCCAAGCTCCCCTTCGTAGGTTTTGTGGTGGAAATCTATTTATTTTGAGGAAAGGAAGAGTTAAACTCTTGATTTAATTCAAAAGAAAAAGGAAGGTTTTAGAACCTTGGGGAAGGAGGAAGAGATCTCAGATCTAGAAATTTCTGGAGAGAGAAAAAAGTTGTGAGATATTTTCATTATCTTTGCCTTTATAGGCCATACATTTTACACATAGCCCCTTGGGCTTCACAAAATGGCATTTTGCCTATCCCATGGCTCCTGTGCCATTTCTTTTTGCACATAAGCCATGGGCTTTACAAAAATTTGGCTTTATGCCTATTTTTCTTACATTTATCCAAAATAAAATAAAATAAATACAACAAAATTGTTTATTACAAAATTTTTATCTTGGCGTGGGGGGAGGCCGGCCGCTTCATGTTCGGGCTCGACCCGGGCATGGGCCCACTCGGTCTGGGCTTGGGTCCACTTGGCTTGGGGTTGACTTGGATTTTGACTTGGTCAACCGGGGTGTAAATTTTTACCCCAACAAGGTTGTTTGCTTTGCTAATACTTGATTAGCAAAGCAAGAGCTTGGGTTTGAGTTTCTTCAAGGTAGATCATCTTTGTTATCGAAGATCGGAAGCAAGCCTGCATCTTTCTCTTCATGGAGCCTCTCTAGAGTCCGGGTACATGATGATCACGGCGAAGGGACCTCAACACGGAGGTTTTGAAGTGAAGGAACGGACTACAAAGGTTGTAATCCCGAACTCTTAGAAGTAAAATTGTTTACTTTCTTTGTTTCGCCTAATCTCAAGTCTAAGATCTTGGTTAGTGTTGTTCGGCACGCCTAAAATTTAAATTGGGCATGGTTGATGCCTTGTAGAACCTTGTGAGAGTGCCTAGTAACCCTACAGTCGTATCAGAGCCTAGCTAGAGCATTAGGCGACGTGTATACGAAGTTAAAAGTCCGATCAAACCCTGAAACGTCCGTTTTGAACCCCTCTCTGGAAATTTTTTTAAAATGTGATTTTTTCTGCATTAAAAATACTCAAAAAATCAGCAGGGAATTCTAAGGGTTACTGTGGAAAACGACACCCCAATCCCTTCAAAGCGCCGCGGAACCGCGGCAAGACCTTCCCTTGCACGGCGGTTCCGCGGCCGTTTATGGGTTTTAGGTTTAGTTTTTCCTTTGGTAATATCCGTAGGTATTTGTACATGCTTCTGGGTATTTTTAATCTTGCTCAAGTGTTGAGTTCTCTGGAGATCTTTTGTATTCGTTGATTCGATCGGAAAGTTTAATTTCGTTTTGTTTTTCGAATAATTTAGAACCTGTTAAAATGTTCGAACGGATATCAATAATTTATTTTTTCCCCGACATGAAAAACTTTCAAGTGTTGAATATTTCTTGAGTTTAAATCTTTCGGAAAAACCATGAAAGCATATCTGTGGACCCTCTAGAAGAATGTAACCTTAACTCGATTATGTGACCGTCAAAACTTCCACTGAACCTTTGGGTTTGTGGTAGTTTGGCGTTTCCTTATGTGAGGCGTTGGTTTGACCCTTCTACGGTTCGTTCACTAGGGATGTGACATGTTCTGGGATTTTTTGAACTCCACTCAAGTGTTGAGCTATTTGGGAAATCTTGCGTATTTGTTTATTCGATCGGAAAGTTTAACTTTGTCTATTTATCTGGAATGTGATACAATATGTGGAATTCATATAGTTAGGCATGAAATGCGAAGTATGTGATATTTCGGATTTATGGTGTCTAAAGTGATTGCGGATTCCAACTGTTGTAGTTTTACACTTTCTTTTCTGTGACCGTAAGCATAGTATGTGGTGTATCGCCGGCTTCGTTGCTATACATCAACGACAATCGGGATATGCATACTTGCTTACGTTGATGATATGTGATATTATGTGTTGTTGTGATATGTTATATTGGATCGTCTTGTTCTGAATAGCCGGGGTTTTTATGTGAGATGAGAGTTTTTTCTTTTTCATTCATGTAAAATTCATTGTATGTAATATTCTTTTATTGGGGCACTTCCGGGCTGAGGATGATGTCACCATTGTATATTATTTACTCTTCCACATTAGGTAGATGTAACGTTTTAGAAATCATTATGTGAATTTTTCCGTTTTAGGGTTAAATTGTCGGTTTTTCCCGTCTTAACCCGACAGTAATCAAATGACCATATAGACTTGCCAGCACCTAGTTTAGCTAAAATAAAACTAGTGCGCAAGCTTTGGGGGTATATGGGACGTTTTGGTTCAATTTGAATATTTTCCCAATTTTAATGTTATTTTAATGCGGTATTCGCATTTTGGGAAATTTCTGTTAAGTGAACTTCTCATCAATTAACTTTGAGTTAAACCAAAACTTTCTCACTTTATCTAGATATTTGTTTGGAATTAGAATTTAGGTTAATAGAAAAGAAAAAGAAAAGAATTGAGGTGCATGCATGTGTTGTGTGAATGCATTTATTGCATTTAATGCTTGAAATTTCTAGGAAATTCCACACAAAACTCTCCCTTCCTCACTTAGCCGAATCCCTCTCTCTCTCTACTGCTCTTGATCATTTATCTTCTATTTTGCATCAATCCAAGCTAATAAATTCCCAAAATTCCCAAATAAATCCCAAAAATATACCAAGTCCTTGTTCTTGCTCTTTGATCACTTGGGAACTAGGAAAGCTTGGATCTTGTGAGTCAAAGTTGATAGGTATAATCCCTACACTGTTAATTAGGAGTTTTTATGTTGTTTCGCTCGTTAGTTGTGGCATAGAACACTTTTTATATCGATTAGTGCGATATCGTAGTTTATACTGTCTTTTTAGAGCCTCTGAACCTGCTGTGACCTGGGTTTTTTTACAGAAAAATAAAACAAATTTATAGTGATGTACTAGTGACCCTGGAGCACCACCTGAGACACGAGGACCACCCCACCGACCGGTGCCGGCGACTTCTATGAAGAATTCCGGCGACACCGGCTTTGTAGGATGGTGCTGGGGTTAGGCTTTTGTGGGTAGTTGGCTGCTGTTGGTTAGGGGTGTTTGGTACTGTTTACAATTTTAGTAATTGTAGTATACAAAATCTGGGTTCGTTTACCTATCATCTAGTGTTTTGAGTCCGCGTGTTACGTGTTGCGACACGAATCGTGATCTTGTACAGCTGCTGTACTTGGGTAGGTTTTGTGGTATCGTTACGCATGTTAGCCACTAGACGTACACTCGTGAGTTAGTTTAGTGTTGGTACGTTATTTAATACGTAGTTTTACATTATTTTGTTCGATTTCTGAGATGTTTGCACTATTTCTTATGTTTGTGGAAATATAGCGTCGCAAGCAGCGACTTCGGACGCTGCGAACAAGGGGAAGCAGGTGGTCGGATTTTCATAGCTGGAGACCATTCGTGAGTAGATTTAACATTTACGGGGAAATTGCCCGTATGGCGTTATGCGTCGAGGCTGATATGATAGGATAGCTGCATGTTATTGCATATTGGTTAATGTCATATAAATGTCATCGCATAGTAGTATCTGTTGTACCTTTAGATATAACACATTACTGACGATTCATGTTGCACGAGCACAAAATTGTATGCTACACCTACATCGTCAGTAATTGCCATGACACGCACAATCCACCTACATATGTGATATGGTAGTGGATAGGGATAGTTGAGCTAGTAGCCCTTATCCCATTGTGTATATGAGATATTGTTGACACCTACATACGTGATGTTGTATTGGACATGGATAGTTAAGATAGTAACACTTAATCCATTTCACGTATAACTTACTATAGCTACTTGTACATCTTGCATACATATTGACATGTACACCCACATAGTTTATTATAGCTACATGTATATCATGCACTCATATTGACATGTACACCCACATAGTCTATTACAGCTACATGTATATCATGCACTCATATTAACATGTACACGCGCATATTTTCGCTATAGTTGTACGTACCTCAAGTGGTATTGTTTTGATATATGATATTGAGTTGTTGATGATTGCACTTATGAAATGCATCATACATACTTGCTTACATGTAGATACTTAAACCTTGCTACACTTACATGTACACCTCATATGATGCTGCATTTGTTTTCGGAGGATTTTGGGAACCGCAAGATATATTTTAAAAAGCTGGATTCATTTAAAAGAGCGGTTTTCCCTTTATATGCTCATATTGATGTATTATGTTGCATATATCAGTTTTATATGGATTTTACGCATTGAGATATGGATTTCATATGATTTATGGATTTGAGAACTGTGGGGGTATTTTCAAGAAACTATGTATTGTTTGAAAACCCAGTTTCTCTTGATATGATATTTGATGTGTCCACCATGAGATTTCTCGGTTCTGAGATTTGTGATATATACCCGATACGAGAAGTGAGTGGGTCGTTTGCGGGTACATTGTGGGGCCCGGTACGGTTCCCCTCGGCAAGATGTTCGTAGTATAGATGATGAGCCTGGAAGGTGGGCATGTACCTACCGGTGACTGTATTTGGACTCGGCGGTTATTGTAGGGGTACCGACCGGAGTGATGTACGACATAACATCAGGGCCAGTCGTGGTGACAGCGCCTGAGTTATGAGGATTTACGTGTCGATGCTAGACACGGGTTTCATGATGTTTCGAGTGTCGGTGTTAGACACTCAGGTTTTCATGATTTTTACGTATCGTCGGTGGACATACGGGGTTGATATCCTCATACTTATATACGTATATATATATACACTTAAGGATATGTTTTCATGATGTTTCGGGTGTCGATGTGTGACACTCAGGTTCCATGAGACTTACAGGATGTGAGGGCCGATCTGTGGATGCGGTGCCTGAGGATTTGGGATTTGATGTGTCAGTGAGGGACACTAGTGTTTTCCATACTGATGATTTTGCGTGAGATTTTATTGTATCATCCCACACACTTAGGATTATTATTGTTATGCATTGTTTCATGTAGTTGTAGTACCCTGATGATGTACCTTTACATGATTGATGCATATTCACAGTTAGTTATATGTATGCCCTAGAGGCCATTACTGTACATACGATGTATATTGTAATGGATGCTTGGACATATATAGGGAGGACTTCCTTTCTCGACATGATAGTATAATATCTGGTTGTACTTTATCTTAACGCGTACTCTGATTGTCTCTATATTACATGTTGATAAAGCCCTTAGGATATGTACTCGACTACTGGGACTATGATGAGATCATACTAGTGGGGCCACGGTAGTCGACGAATACATCCTATAACTGTTCTTAGTCGAGGGTGTATTGAGACAGGGCATCGATACACCAGAGTAGACTAGCGTATACGCATCTTGACCCATATTGTAACACCCGAGCACAATGCTACTAATTTCTGTTACTTTATGAATGGAGTATGACCCTTATTTCATTTATCGTGCTTGTTTGTTACTCATTGTATTTTTACCCCGTCAACTCAATTTTGCATATAACATTTTAAAGCATCTAATAAAATTAAAAATATTCATCTTGGGCTACTTGACACCCCTAGCCTTGTGGTAGCGACTGTGCGTAGTTTTCTCGTCCCGTTCAGTGAAACGGGCGAGTTTGGACAGCTACGCGCGCGTACATTTGTCAATTTTGGGGGTAGGCGTTTTGATCATAAGACACTTAATTTTACAATTTGGAACCCGCATAAAATCCTATTATTCCAATTTCAAATTTTTGGACCCGACCCGGGCGCGATTTGGAAATGATTTATTTGGCGCCATGTAACGTTTTGAAAATCGTTTCGGTGAAATTTCGAAAAAACGGTAAAATAAGGGGGTTTTCGGTAAAAAGTCAAAATACAGATATCTTTATTATAAAATTAAATATACATATTCTAGCTATGTAATTACTAGTATTTGGTGTTTACTGACCCACTGGTGAAATTTCAAATTTTCTGAAAAATTTTCCGAAATTAATTATTTCAATATTATTTTAAGCCGTCACTAATATATTTAATTAGGGAAAATTACAAATTGAAATGAGTTGAAACAAATTTTGTGCATCATAAAAGATTAAACAAAATTTTATCATGTGATTTTTGAAACGAAATCGTTTGCCAAAACAGTTTAGAAATTATTGATGAGAAAAGGTTTTTGTTTTAGAGTAAATGGATGTTGGGGTATTGTATTTGTCATTTTCCTTCACCCCACACTCACACACACTACACCAATTCCCCTCCATGGCTGAATTTTCAGCAGCCACATCCCCCATGTCCCCACTTCTTTTGATAAAAGAAAAGAAAATCAAGAGAAAAGAATAAAGGAAATATTAAATAAAGAGGTATGGTGTTAGATAATGGTGACTTGGACTTTTCCTTGACTTTACAAACACCCCCACACCCTCTCTTCTCCCCTTCCTCAATTCTGGCTGAGCCTATCCCTCAAGCAGCCCCCCCATTTCCTTGACCTCATTTTCCTATCTCTTTTGCTTCAAAAATTCATCAAATACCCATCAAAAAAATCCAAAATCTAAATCAAGCTTTTACCCATTTTAGTGTAGCCTTCGATGCATGGATTGTGGTGAAAGGAGAGCTTTTTGGATGGCTAGATTTCAAGCTAGATCTCAAAAATTGGGAGGTATAAAATTTGACCCTATATAGAATTTGTTGTTTATATTGCTTAATCTAAGTTAATTAAGTGTTTAATTAGGTGTTTAAAAATAAAAAAGGGTTTTGAATTGAAGTTTGAAATTTCAAGTGGATGGTTTTGAATGAAGATTAGGGTTTGAGCATTGGATTAGGGTTGTGATGGGTAGATTAACATATAATTGCTCGCTAAAATTAATCCAGTCTCTAGTTTGCATTTTTGTTAACTTAAATTTGTAATAATTATATAAATGGCAAACTAGGTTTTAAAAAATATATATATATTAGTGAGATAAAATTCTAATTAGGGTTTCATGGCATTATTAACATTATATATTGTGGTTTAATGTTTTAGGATATGCAAAACCAACCTTAATTGTAAAAATGTGAATTTCACTTTAAAAAGAGTTAAAATCGGTATTTTTGCAAAATAGGAATTTGGAATTTATACAAATTGATGAGTTTAATTTTATGAAAGTGATTGTAAGACCTAATTATGTTATTTAATGAGCATTTTGGCCATTGGAATCGTTAAAATTGGTAGATTGGTTAAAACATCAAGTTTTTAGCCGAAATGGGAATTTATGCTAACTAGGTTTTTGGAAAACAAAACGATTGGTTTAATTTTATGGTTTTGACGAACTAAACCTTATTTCTTATGTAGTTAGTGAGTTTTGAAACCATGATTGGTATGTTTGGTGTTTTTCTTGATCAATCGACGTTTGTACGCCGATGTCGAGGGTTTTTGGGTTGATTTGGGAAAGCAAACCATAGGTTTTGACCTATGTGGGATTCGTGTGTCGTTTTGGGCATGAGTCGGATTTTAATGCGATACGGTGCGTTATGATATGTAGGTACCCCATGTGGATTTTGAGACGACAAGCAAGCGCGTGGCGACGTCGGCACTGGCAAGCGAGGACCAGGTGAGTAGATTTATATCTACGGGGAGAAGTCGGGTGGATGGCGTATAGCACCCCCGCAGTCCATAGTGTAGCTTATATATATATATATATATATATATTTATATAGGTGTTTTATGATACGAGAATGTGTATCCATGTACCTAGAGTAGTTGTTATACCACATACGCACACACAGACTTGCATACATTACTTTCTTGTGCACCGATTGGGATGCGTATATATGTATATATGCATGGGTATGGGACTATGCATATGTACATTCATATACACATGCATGGATAATGAGGATAGTACTTGGGATTTAAGATGAGTCGATGAGATTTGATTTGAGGCCGTGAGATCGGTGATATAGTAAGGTTCGTATTTGAGATACGACATGACGTTGTAACGGGTCTTGACGTAGTGTTTCACACACGTGCATGCATACTTAGGCGGTATCAGTATTGTACTAGACGTAGATCAGTACCCCGATCATAATGTTTGATAAAGAGGATACCAGGTGAATAGTATGATGAATGTGATATTGACCCGTACCCAGATTTGGGATGCCGTACGACGGATTTACGTACGAGCTATATTGATGATTGATCCGCACTCTTGACTTGGGATGCCTGCTTATAGATATGGTATCGGAGATGATATTATTGAGGCGGGATCACCGACTGTATATATACAGGTATGTATATGTATCGACTCAGATAATAGGCGGTTTCCTTACCTGTAGTTCAGCTTGTTAGTTCAGCCGTATAGTTTAGTGTAGTTGTTACATTAGATTAGACTCCTACCTATTTCAAAACTAGCGGATCGTGGGTATTTTAAAAGACAGGTCAAGGGATCTACGGATATTTCAAAAGACGTATCCTTTCTTAAAAACCACCGTAGCCCTATTTTCAAAACCCCGCGATTCGTGTTATTTCAAATGGCACCATTGTTTAATTTTTAGCTCCCGCTCATTTTGGTTGCTCGCTCCGCATCGCATATTTACATTGTTATTTCATATTGCATTGTTGACATTATGCTGTTAGGACACCAGCACCATTACCGATGATGCGTATGTACCACATACACTTACTTGCCGGCTCACACACATCTTCATCGGTAATTGCCATGTCACGTACACCTTAGAAAATATTGTTGCTTAACTTAGCTTGATAGCCAGTAGTTTGACATAATATTAGTGTACATACCTTATATGCTAGCTTAGATATTGTAGTTTTTACTTGTCGCTTCATGCATACTGTTATTCATTCTCATGCTTATATTCATGGTTTTACATGCTATTGATGATTCGGATTTCCATGATATTTTCTGGATTTGGAGGAAAACCGCAAAACATATATAAACTGATTTCTCTTTTTTTAAATAAAAGTGCGGTTTTTCCCATGATGTATGAGTCGTCCACCATGAGTTTGCTGATGGATTTCCAGACCCGATTCGAGGAGACGGATGAACCGTTTCAGGTACATGGTGGACCCGGTAAGGTACCCCGGGGCAAGAAGCGCGTGATGATGACGATGTGAGCCTGACAGGGGAGCACTACCTACCGGTGATTTTACCCGACGCGTCGGATATCCGGAGGATACCGTTGTGGTCTTGAGATGGATGGTAGGGGCCGGTCTGGACTGACGGCGCCCTAGATATTGTGATTGAGACATTGAGATTTCGAGATATTGAGGTACAGAGACTGTGATACAGAGATATCGAGATATTCGGATTACGATTTGTGCCGATGCTAGGCACTGTTTTATGTTCATTTCATTATGATACCTCATTTTAAAAATACAAAGGAAATCTCACTAAATTATGAAAACAGTTCTTCATTTACATGTATTCTGTTTTCATGCATTCATACCTCATTCATATGATATATCGCTAGCTGAAGCACTGACATGGGCACATGAGATTATAACTCGGCTTATGCTATTAAAACTACTTGTTTTAAATTGGTTTTCCTTCACTCTACTACTTTTCTTGGTTTGGGTTTCTAGGTTTTCGGCTTACTTAGATTACGTACGCCTCGAGACGTTCATAGTTTAAGTGCCGGTCATATTCCGTACTTTCGGGACGTGACAAAGTTGGTATCAGAGCGTTAGGTTTTACTTTCGGAGCATAGGATGACCCTTGGTTGATGGAATAGGTGACTAAAGTAGAGTGACGTATCGTAGGTATGTTCCGCGGCATAATTACGATACGCTACTCCACTAAAGAAGCCTTAGGATGTACATTTCTTTGCTCAATATTATATTCATTCCTGATCTAGCTTCATCGGTACCAGTTATGGTTTTGCTGCCACGATTACGGACAGGGAGAGCTACAGCTAGAATTGCGGTCAGCACGAGCTCGTCACGAACGAGGACTGACCAGGGCGAAATTTTGGCGACACACGATTGCGGAGATGTGTCTTATTACTGTGTTTCGCGCCACGAGCGTTTGGTGGATCGCCTTTATGAGATTTCTCGGACGTGCCGATCAGTACCAGAGGATTGGGCCATCGACAGAGGCCAGCCAGATTTTGATGACCGTTGGTGTATTGCTTATTCATGATGGTCGAGGCACTGTTCAACGTGCAGACGAGTGAGCCAGTTGTTGCTGCGAGTGATGAGATATCGCCCCATATGTTGGAGCTATTGCGGGACGAGTAGTACGAAGAGATGATAGAAGGTCGCTAGTCACACGATGATGAATGACTAGGACAGATGGTTCGTTCGCCTACCCCGATGCGAGGTCATGAGATAGATTGATTCCAGCTAGAGATGACTTCATGTGGAGACGTTGAGAGACGATAGAGACGATCGAATGTCAGAAACCTATTATTCCAAGTTTAAAGTAGTCGGAAAGACATGCAGGCAATTCTATGGTCCCTCTAGATGAATGAAACCCTAACTCGACTTAATGACCGTGTGAAAGCCTTTGAACCTTCGGGTTTGCGGCAGTTCTACGGCGCCATTAGTGAGGCTTGGGTTTGCCCTTCTACGGCTGGACCACCGATGCTGTGGTATGTACTGGATACTATTAAACTCTGCCCAAGATGTTGAGCTCTTAGGGGATTATGAGGTTTTGACGACTCGATCGGATGGTTCGACTTAATTCGGATGCTAGGTGGTGAGATGCATTTCTTGGGAGACTCCAGATACGAGGATAGTCATTGGAGCTCAGTCTATGCAGCCACGACGAGACGAGTCCAGAGCAGTCGACATTAGAAAAATGGAGTAAGAGGTTCGTACAAGATCTGGATTTGATGACGTTCCTCTCCGCCGACATCAGGGATGCGATACGTATGCCGAGGCATTGTACTTGGATATACCTTCCAGAAGGAGTCGCGATGAGTATGCAGCCCTTCCGGAACGAGAACAGATCTAGTAAGGGACGATGACTTCCGGACAGTTCGGCAGAGACGAGATTTGGGCGAGATCCCGATAGGACCTTTCTGGAATGAATTACAAGAAGACCTTGACCCAGGAGTGGTCATTGTTACGCACACCAGTAGGACAGAGTTCATGATCGTCGACGAGACGTCCCACTAGTGACCGCGACAGTTGGCCCGAGATTCTTAGAGGATGCGCTTGAGCGGTATTATTCCGCCATTATTGATTTCGATGTTTTGGGTGATTTATTCGAATGATTTGATTTTGATGATTAAGGATTTACGATCTTTGCACAGTGTTGCACTTGATATCGTTTTCGTGCCTTGGTTTCTCACGTTTATGATTTTATGGGTTTCATACAGTTGAGTTGATTTTGTGCGTATGTACGCACACGATTTGGTTTTTGCACTCGGTATAGTTCATATATGCTTGCAGTGCAGTGTTACGTATGTTGTGCATTTAGATGCACTGGACTTCGATTTCGATTGTGATGTTCGATATTTGTTTTGTGCACGTTGTGCACCTGATTGGATTTTGCGCATATTCGGCGATTGATATTGGATTTCATGATTTCGTGCACGATGGATGCACCTGATTTGGATTTTCGCGCATGTTGGGCGCATGTTTTGAGGTGCGATTTTGGTGCACACCAGATGCACCCAATCGAGATTCTTCGTGCATGTCAGATGCGCCTGATTTTGCTGTCAGGCGCCCACGTTGCCTATGACAGATATTTCGTGCACACCCGATGCACTTAGATCTTGTTTCTGTGCACATGTTGGCACATATATGGATTTTGATTTCCGTGCGCACCGGACGCACAGAGTATTCATATGCGTATTTTGGGATTGATTTCTTATAGAGCAGGACTAGTCAGAGGACAGTACCTGAATGTATTTTGCATACATTGATAGCTATCGAAGGGAATTCCAAAAGCGAGCTATAGTCTCAGTATTTATCTACGTGTCTGATATGACGCGAAACGTTTAAAACAAGGAAACCCTTCTAAATTGTTTCCCAAAATGGCGGAACGTACATTTCAAACAAAAGGTATATATGTATATGGTTAATTTCTTATGATAGACGTCCGCCACTGTGCAGTGTTGAGCGCATTGCACAGCGACTTTAAGAGATTTGGCATGCATTTCCTTCAGATATTTACATATATAGATTTGATATTTACGTGTATAGTTTCGAGTTATATCATATTGGTTTTGTATTGGATTTGACATTTGTGTCTTTACCATGACTCCGATGATTGCGGGATGCTTGACCTAGTTTTGATTTTGAGTTTATGCTCATTTTTCATGCGTATGCGTTGCGCTACGATTTGTTTTATGTATTTATGATTTCGGAGCCCCGGCGATTTGATGGTTTTGGCTGAAATATTTTAGTATTTGGGGGAAGTTTTAATTTAAATTCGGGAACCGAATTTCTTTAAGGGGGGAAGATTGTAACATTTTGAAAATCGTTTCGGTGAAATTTCGAAAAAAACGGTAAAATAAGGGGGTTTTCGGTAAAAAGTCAAAATACAAATATCTTTATTATAAAATTAAATATACATATTCTAGCTATATAATTACTAGTATTTGGTGTTTACTGACCCACTGGTGAAATTTCAAATTTTATGAAAAATTTTCCGAAATTAATTATTTTAATATTATTTTAAGCCGTCTCTAATATATTTAATTAGGGAAAATTACAAATTGGATTGAGTTGAAACAAATTTTGTACAACATAAAACATTAAACAAAATTTTATCATGTGGTTTTTGAAATGAAATCGTTTGCCAAAACGGTTTAGAAATTATTGATGAAAAAATGTTTTTTTTTAGAGTAAATGGATGTTGGGGTATTGTATTTGTCATTTTCCTTCACCCCACACTCACACACACTACACCAATTTCCCTCCTTGGCTGAATTTTCAGCAGCCACATCCCCTATGTCCCCACTTCTTTTGATAAAAGAAAAGAAAATCAAGAGAAAAGAATAAAGGAAATATTAAATAAAGAGGTATGGTGTTAGATAATGGTGACTTGGACTTTTCCTTTACTTTACAAACAACCCCACACCCTCTCTTCTCCCCCTCCTCAATTCTGGCCGAGGCTATCCCTCAAGCAGCCCCCCCCATTTTCTTGACCTCATTTTCCTGTCTCTTTTGCTTCAAAAATTCATCAAATACCCATAAAAAAAATCCAAAATCTAAATCAAGCTCTTACCCATTTTAGTGTAGCCTTCGATGCATGGATTGTGGTGAAAGGAGATCTTTTTGGATGGCTAGATTTCAAGCTTGATCTCAAAAATTGGGAGGTATAAAATTTGACCCTATATAGAATTTGTTGTTTATATTGCTTAATCTAAGTTAATTAAGTGTTTAATTAGGTGTTCAAAAATAAAAAAGGGTTTTGAATTGAAGTTTGAAATTTCAAGTGGATGGTTTTGAATGAAGATTAGGGTTGGAGCATTGGATTAGGGTTGTGATGGGTAGATTAACATATAATTGCTTGCTAAAATTAATCTAGTCTTTACTTTACATTTTTGTTAACTTAAATTTGTAATAATTATATAAATGGCAAACTAGGTTTTAAAAAAAATATATATATTGGTGAGATAAAATTCTAATTAGGGTTTCATGGCATTATTAACATTATAAATTATGGTTTAATGTTTTAGTATATGCAAAACCAAGCTTAATTGTAAAAAATATGAATTTCACTTTAAAAAGAGTTAAAATCGGTATTTTTGCAAAATAGGAATTTGGAATTTATACAAATTGATGAGTTTAATTTTATGAAAGTGATTGTATGACCTAATTATGTTATTTAATGAGCATTTTGGCCATTGGAATAGTTAAAATTAGTAGATTGGTTAAAACATCAAGTTTTTAGCCGAAATAGGAATTTGTGCTAACTAGGTTTTTGGAAAACAAAACGATTGGTTTAATTTTATGGTTTTGACGAACTAAACCTTATTTCTTATGTAGTTAGTGAGTTTTGAAACCATGATTGGTATGTTTGGTCTTTTTCTTGATCAATCGACGTTCGTATACCGATGTCGAGGGTTTTTGGGTTGATTTGGGAAAGCAAACCATAGGTTTTGACCTATGTGGGATTCGTGTGTCGTTTTTGGCATGAGTCGGATTTTAATGCGATACGGTGCGTCATGATATGTAGGTACCCCATGTGGACTTCGAGACGACAAGCAAGCGCGTGGCGACGTCGGCACCGGCAAGCGAGGACCAGGTGAGTAGATTTATATCTACGGGGAGAAGTCGGGTGGATGGCGTATAGCACCCCCGCAGTCCGTAGTGTAGCTTATATATATATATATGTTTATATAGGTGTTTTATGATACGAGAATGTGTATCCATGTTATGTTTATGTGTTCCTGGATTAGCTTTGGGTTAGTTGCGAAACCCTAGAGTAGTTGTTATACCACATACACACACACAGACTTGCATACATTGCTTTCTTGTGCACCGATTGGGATGTGTATATATGTATATATGCGTGGGTATGGGACTATGCATTTGTACATTCATATACACATGCATGGATAATGAGGATAATACTTGGGATTTAAGATGAGTCGATGAGATTTGATTTGAGGCTGTGAGATCGGTGATATAGCAAGGTTCGTATTTGAGATACGACATGACGTTGTAACGGGTCTTGACGTAGTGTTTCACACACGTGCATGCATACTTAGGCGGTATCAGTATTGTACTAGACGTAGATCAGTACCCCGATCATGATGTTTGATAAAGAGGATACCAGGTGAATAGTATGATGAATGTGATATTGACCCGTACCCAGATTTAGGATGCCGTACGACGGATTTACGTACGAGCAATATTGATGATTGATCCGCACTCTTGACTTGGGATGCCTGCTTATAGATATGGTATCGGAGATGATATTATTGAGGCGGGATCACCGACTGTATATATACAGGTATGTATATGTATCGACTCAGATGATAGACGGTTTCCTTACCTGTAGTTCAGCTTGTTAGTTCAGCCGTATAGTTTAGTGTAGTTGTTAGATTAGATTAGACTCCTACCTATTTCAAAACTAGCGGATCGTGGGTATTTTAAAAGACAGGTCAAGGGATCTACGGATATTTCAAAAGACGTATCCTTTCTTAAAAACCACCGTAGCCCTATTTTCAAAACCCCGCGATTCGTATTATTTCAAATGGCACCATTGTTTAATTTTTAGCTCCCGCTCATTTTGGTTGCTCGCTCCGCATCGCATATTTACATTGTTATTTCATATTGCATTGTTGACATTATGCTGTTAGGACACCAGCACCATTACCGATGATGCGTATGTACCACATACACTTACTTGCCGGCTCACACACATCTTCATCGGTAATTGCCATGTCACGTACACCTTAGAAAATATTGTTGCTTAACTTAGCTTGATAGCCAGTAGTTTGACATAATATTAGTGTACATACCTTATATGCCAGCTTAGATACTGTGGTTATTACTTGTCGCTTCATGCATACTGTTATTCATTCTCATGCTTATATTCATGGTTTTACATGCTATTGATGATTCGGATTTCCATGATATTTTCTGGATTTGGAGGAAAACCGCAAAACATATATAAACTGATTTCTCTCTTTTTAAATAAAATTGCGGTTTTTCCCATGATGTATGAGTCGTCCACCATGAGTTTGCTGATGGATTTCGAGACCCGATTCGAGTAGACGGATGAACCATTTCGGGTACATGGTAGACCCGGTAAGGTACCCCGGGGCAAGAAGCGCGTGATGATGACGATGTAAGCCTGGCAGGGGAGCACTACCTACCGGTGATTTTACCCGATGCGTCGGATATTCGGAGGATACCGTCGTGGTCTTGAGATGGATGGTAGGGGCCGGTCTGGACTGACGGCGCCCTAGATATTGTGATTGAGACATTGAGATTTCGAGATATTAAGGTACAGAGACTGTGATACAGAGATATCGAGATATTGGGATTACGTTTTGTGCCGATGCTAGGCACTGTTTTATGTTGATTTCATTATGATACCTCATTTTAAAAATACAAAGGAAATCTCACTAAATTATGAAAACAGTTCTTCATTTACATGTATTCTGTTTTCATGCATTCATACCTCATTCATATGATATATCGCTAGCTGAAGCACTGACACGGGCACATGAGATTATAACTCGGCTTATGCTATTAAAACTACTTGTTTTAAATTGGTTTTCCTTCACTCTACTACTTTTCTTGGTTTGGGTTTCTCGGTTTTCGGCTTACTTAGATTACGTACGCCTCGAGACGTTCGTAGTTTAAGTGCCGATCATATTCCGTACTTTCGGGACGTGACACGCCAAAATCCCAAATTTTATTAATTTAAACGTCGAATATTTTTTCCTAACTATATATATATATTTTACTGTTCCTATATCATTTAAATCTTTTTTAATTTCTCCTATCACCTAAATCTCTCCCTTCTCAACCTATCAGAAGCCCTCAATCTTTCGTGGGCCCCATTCCTATTCTCTCTCTCTCAACGTCTCTCTATTTCTCTCTCTCTCTCTCTCTCCAATCCCTCAAATCTCTTTCTCTCTCTCCTATATTTAAATTTCTTTCCCTCCCCCATATATTTTCTCACGAACCCTGAAAACCCATTAAACTCCCCGACAACCCTAGCCCCGTCTCCTTCCTCGCCACCGCAACCACAACGCCGACGACACCAGCACCAGCACCCTCGCCTCCTCTTCCTCATCTCAACCATAGGCCCACTTCCTCCTCCCTTCTCCCGGTGCACCCCGACCAAACCCGCGACCACCTGCACCCGTTCCTGCGTCTCGCCGCCGACGATCACCTCGTCGTCACCTCCGCCATCGTCCTCATCATTCCCTCACCATCCTCGCCCTCTCTCCCATCGATTCCCGAGCGCTTGCACACCCCGACCAGCGCCACAGTGTAGGGTTTCTAGGAACACCAATGAGGTCTCACTAGGCATCAACCATGCCAAATTCAAAAATTTACGGTGCCGAGAAACCCTAATGCGATCGTTAACTAGAGTTTAAGCGAAATTACAAGCTAGTAAACGACTTTACTGCTAAGTGAAAGAGACTACAACCTTTGTAGATTCGGTCCTGCACTTCCTTAGCTCCGTGATGATGTCCCTCCGCTGCGATCATCGGATCCCGGACTCTAGCGATGGTTTCGTCGAAGAAATGATCGGGCTAGGTCGTCGACTTCGTTGCCGAAGATGATCTACGTCGAGGCAACACAAGATCAAGCTCCAACTTCACCAAGTCATGAAACTTGTGAAGAAAACACCCTATACTACATGGCAAGTGGTAGAGGATGAAGAAATAGGAAGTGGGTTCACTTTGGATTTGGATTTCTCACTTGGATTCATCACTTGAAATTTTGTAGCAAAGCTTTTCTTTCTTCTCTTCATGAAGAAGATGAAGAAGAAGAAAAATGAATAATCATTTTAAATAAAAATCCAAGTGAATAATTATCATAATGCAACTATGGTTAAGTGTAAAGAATAAACTAGGGTTAGGTGAATGGTTAGGTTAGGCAAAAGAAACAAAAATGGTTGAACTTTTCAAAGCTTCATGAAGCTTCAAAGTAAAGACAAAGCAAGCCACCATTTCATTTTCCTTTGCCAAAAAGAATAAAGAGAATAAATAAATAAGTAAATCAAAACCCTAACCGTTAACATAACCATGGTTTAATCATACACACCCAAGTTTGCATGTATCATCAAACATGATACAAACTAGTGCACAAAACTATATCATATATACAATGTGCACATCAAGTGAGAAAATCCATCTTAAGTGAACAAATACTAGTTAATGTAAAGTAATATATCAAATATATAATTATACTTTAAATCATTAAATCAACACTTGATTTAACGATCCGGTGATATCGCATATGACCGACTAATATCCAATGTATTGATTTATCGAATCAATCCTCGATTCGATAACTAGGTTATATCGCATACAACTAATCGATACATTCATCGTAAGAATAGAATACGGTATCACATACATGCATTATCCTCGGTCCCGCACATATCTCATATGCGTTCCGATTTCGTTTCGCTTGAGCCAGGAAACCTCTGTGTAGGACTCTAAAGACTCGTCAATACGCCGGCAGCAGATGATGATCATATCAAGCATCCACAAGCCGCAAGCGATCTGCCAAACGTAACGGCCACCCGGGTATTGAGCGATCAGAAGATCGACGAGCAAGCCCACTCACACTCCTGTGATTCCAACTAGTAACACTTACCGTACAATCCGGTCTGTTCGTCTGATATATCGCATATCTCGCCTCGGGGTGGTAAACGTCAGACCCCAATAGCTCGATAAGTCGTGTCGATATGAGGTCTATAACAGTTCGAGAAACTACTGGTAACACTTACCAGTAAATCTCAGAAACCCTGGCCAGGGATTTCCGGTTACAGCCAATCGAACACAGTGCAACATCAACTCCCTATACCGGGAGAGACGAATCCCCTCCTATCGCTCATTGCCTCCATGTGATTCGGGAATGTACCCAAAAGCCACCGTTTTGCATGCCCTCTTGGACGTGGTAAGGTGGAAATCAAAGCACAGTGGGAATCACACAAGACTCTATGACGATCTCGGGTCTACAGACTAAACTGTACCAGTGTCACCAGAGAACTGCCATCTGACATAAGGTATAATACCATCTGGGAGTTCTCGGCAAGTCCGTCCAGTGTATCATGTCTCCACTGAGCACCCGTATATAATCTCTGATGTCAAACACCAATGGATATGGGATTATCCATCGCCCATCTGTATGGGTCGAGAAGGTATACTCTAGTCTACTCTGGTATATCGAAGCCCCGTCTCGATATACCCACGACTAGGGACCTTGAAGGATGTACTTATGGACTACCATGTCCCCACTAGTATGATCCACATCATAATCCAGGTAGTCAAGTACACATCCTAAGGGCTTTACCAACATGTAACAAAGAGACAATCAGTATACACGTTATGGTAAAGAGCAACCAGATAGCATACTATCATCTCGAGCAAGAAAGTCCTCCCTATATATGTCCCAGCATCCACTACAATATACATCCTATGTACGGTAATGGCCTCTAGGGCATACATATAACTAACAATCTCCCACTTGCACTAGGGCCATCTGTAGCAGTGGTTGCAGTATCTCATACTCAACCATCCCATAAAAGTCTCTCTCTGGAAATAGGCCTTTGTGAGTTGATCCGTCGTGTTGTCCTCTGAGTCTACTCTCCTAACCTCGATCCCCTAGAGATCGACCATCTCCACGATCAGTTGATACTGCCTTAGAATATGTCTGGATCACTGATGGGACGGACGTTCCTAGGCATAAGCCACAACTCCATTGTCACACAATGATAGGAACGAAGTTCATCTCATGAACTAATATACACCCAGATTTCCTCTTTGGTAGCATCTTTAGTAGCGATGTATCCAGCCTTTATCGTCTAGTATGCCATGGTATCTAGCTTGGAACTCTTCCAACATACCGTCCTTTTACTGAGGGTAAAGACTGTTAGTTATATGTATGCCCTAGAGGCCATTACTGTACATAGGATGTATATTGTAGTGGATGCTGGGACGTATATAGGGAGGACTTTCTTGCTCGACATGATAGTATGCTATCTGGTTGAACTTTACCTTAACGTGTATACTGATTGTCTCTCTGTTACATGTTGGTAAAGCCCTTAGGATATGTACTTGACTACCTGGACTATGATGCGGATCATACTAGTGGGGACATGGTAGTCCATAAGTACATCCTTCAAAGTCCCTAGTCGTGGGTGTATCGAGACGGGGCATCGATATACCAGAGTAGACTAGCGTGTACCTTCTCGACCCATACAGATGGGCGATGGATGATCCCATATCCATTGGTGTTTGACATCAGATATGATATACGGGTGCTCAGTAGAGACTGGGTACACTGGACGGACTCGCCGAGAACTCCCAGATGGTATTATACCTCACGTCAGATGGCAGTTCTCTGGTGACACTGGTACAGAGTAGTCTGTTGACCCGAGATCGTCATAGAGTCTTGTGTGGTTCCCACTGTGCTTTGATTTCCATCTTACCACGTCCAAGAGGGCGTGCAAAACGGTGGTTTTTGGGTACAGTCCCGAGTCACATGGAGGCAATGAGCGATAGGAGGGGATTCGTCTCTCCCGGTATAGGGGGTTGATGTTGCGCTGTGTTCGATTGGCTATAACAGGAAATCCCTGGCCAGGGTTGCTAAGATTTACTGGTAAGTGTTACCAGTAGTTTCTCGAATAGTTATAGACCTCATATCGACACGACTTATCGAGCTATTGGGGTCTGACGTTTACCACTCCTAGGCGAGATATGCGACAGATCAGACGATCAGACCGGACTGTACGGTAGTGTTACTGGTTGGATTCACAGGAGTGTGAGCGGGCTTGCTCGTCGATCTTCTGATCGCTCAATACCCGGGTGGCCGTTACGTTTAGCAGACCGCTTGCGGCTTGTGGATGTTTGATATGATCATCATCTGCTGCCGGCGTATTGACGAGTCTTTAGAGTCCTACACAGAGGTTTCCTGGCTCAAGCGAAACGAAATAGGAGCGCATATGAGATATGTACGGGACCGAGAATAATACCAGTATGTGATACTGTATTCGATTCTCGCGATGTGACATTGATCGGTTATATGCGATATAGCCGGGTTATCGGATCAAGTGTTGATTCGATAAGTTGTTACTAATGATACCAGTCGGTTGTGTGCGACATGACCGGATCATTGAATCAAGTGTTGATTTAATGATTTAATGCATTATTATATATTTGATATATTACTTTGCATTAACTAGTATCGGTTCACTTTAAAATGGATTTTCTCACTCGGGTGTGCGCATTGCATATGCGATATGATTTTGTGCACTTCTTTGTATCATGTTTGATGATACATGAATTTTGGTTAAGTGTAAAGAATTAAACAATGGTTAAGTGGATAATTAGGGTTTTTCTTTTCTTATTTATTTATGTATACATTTATTCTTTTTGGAAAACATTTAGCATGAGAAGAAATGGAGGCTTTATTTGTTGTTTTCATGAAGCTTCATGTATGTTTGACTTTGCAACCATTTTTGTCTCATGCTTAACCTAACCATCCACTAAACCATGATTTGCTCTCTACAAATAACCATAGTTATGTTATGATAAGGTTGATTTTATTTATTCTTTTAAAAGTTTAACATATCATAACATTATCTTTTTCTTCCTCATCTTCTTCACTTGAAGAAAGAAAACCTCATCAATGGTGATTGATGCAAATGAGTGAGAAATCCAATTCTAAAGTTTACCCACTTCCTATTTCTTCATCCTCTACCTCTTTCCAAGTAGTAGAGTGTGTTTCCTTCACAAGTTTCATGACTTGGTGAAGGTGGAGCTTGATTCATCGATGCCTCGACGTAGATCATCTTCGGCTTGGACATCGACGACCTAGCCCGCCCATTCTCCGACGAAGACGACGCTAGAGCCCGGATTCTTCTTGGACAGCGGAGACGACTTCGTTGCGGAGCTATGGAGGTGGAGCACCGGATCTACAAAGGTTGTATTTCCGATATCCCTTTAGTTAATTGTTAACTAGTTATCTTTTCGCCTAGTTTTCTAGCAAACGATCCGTAGTTTAGGGTTTGTAGGCACCGTAAAATTCGAAATTGGCATGGTTGATTCCTTGTGAGACCTCACTAGAGTGCCTAGGAACCCTACAGTGGTATCAGAGCCTAGCTAGAGCCTTAGGCGAAGTCCAGACGGAGTTTGAAGTCCGAACGAACCCGAATACCCATTTCTAACATGCTCTCTGTCCTTTTTTTGAAAACAGTGAGTTTTTCAACATTAAAAATATGCAGAAAAATAAGCAGGTGATTTTAAGAGATACTGTGAAATTCGTGCCTCTATCTCCATCAAACTGCCGCGGTTCCGCGGCACGAGCAACGCTCGTGCGGCGGATCCGCGGCGGTACGGATACTTTATTAAATGATTTTTACACAGTAACTCATAATTCATAATGCTGGATTTTCTGGAAATTTTTAATAGTTATTCAAGAGTTGAATTTTCTGGGAATGATTTGGGGATTCGGTGTATCGATCGGAGTATCAAATTTTGTCTGTTTGGCTTTCCGGATAAATTTTAGAATATGTTAAAAAGTTCGACCGGATATAAATACCCAATTTTTCCCCTGTCGGGAAAATTCCAAGTGTTGGATTTTCCGTAGTTTAACGACGTTCTAAGTAGTGCAAGTAACGCGATGGTCCCTCTAGAAGACAACAAACCTTAACTCGATTATGTGACCGTCTTGAACTGCCCTTTGAACCTTCGGGTTTGGGGCAGTACGGCGTGCCACATGTGATGCGTTGGCTTGACCCTTCTACGGCTGGACCGTTGGTACTGAGGCACGAACGGAATGTTGTTAGACTTATTTCATGTGTTGATCTGTATCGGGAAAACTTGGGTGTTCGATTGTTCGATCGGAAAGTTTAACATTTTCTGTTTATCTGGAATGGGATACAATAATTGGAATTCACAAGATGTTATGAGATAACGGAATGAATATTATAAACGTAGCAGTTTAGTCTCCCTTGATCGGTTGCCACGGAATTTTGATGTGATCAAAAGTCCGTCGCAATCACATAGCGTACGCGGATACTCGCCGGGTAAACTTAATAGACAGCCTCACTCCATAGCCCCGACCAAGTGACTGTAGGAGAACCCCGTCGCCGAAAGCATCCCTCCGGGTGCTCGCGGCAGCGGTGTTCCGCCTTGGTGCACTTCGTCGACGGTATCGGGGGTGCGGCCGTCTACCAAAGTTTGCGACGAGCATTCGATCAGGATGTCGGGAATCCTGTTGAATTGCCCGACTTGATATTGAAAAGTGTTTTCGATAATGAGACTAAAATGCGGGGTTTATAATTGTTAGGCATGCGATGTCTAAGGAATTCATTTGGTCAGGCATGTGATGTCTGAGGTGGTTGCGGATTCCAACTGTTGTAGTTTTACACTTTCTTTTCTGTGACCGTAAGTGTAATATGTGATATCGCCGGTTTCGTTGCTATATGTCAACGACAATTGGGATGGACATATTTACTTACGTTGATGACATGTGATGTTATGTGTTGCTGGATATGTTATATTGGATCGTCGTGTTTGAATAGCCGGGGGTTTTTATGTGAGATGAGTGTTTTTCATTTTCATTCATGTAAAAACTTGTATGTAATATTCTTTTATTGGGGCGCTTCCAGGTTGCGGATGTAGTCACCCGTTGTATATTATTTACTTTTCCGCACTAGGATAGACCCAAGGAGGAGGGCACAAGTAACCGGGTTCTGGAGTCCAGTGGGAGACCAACTCGAGGAGTCGAATCCGGGTCTCCTAACTCCAGAATTGGTAGGGTTGCTTGCCGCTCTCGTAGGGGTCTAGGGGTGTAGGTTTGGCTATTCATCGCGACCGTGGAATCCGTGTTTTATACTGGCTCGTATTGAAAACACGGACGTCCTAGTATATCCAATATTTCATATGTTTCTTCTGCTGCGATATCTGTGATGTGATCATGTGATGTTCTGTGATAGATACAGTATATAGTATATATGATATATTATATAGACGTTACTTATGTTTTACACCCGCGCTAGCCCTGCCCTACTCTGTCGTTAGTTACCTAACCTAACGGTGCACGAGGGGACATCGAGGCGAATGCGGATGACATAAGTGTACGTCGTATTTATCTGTGATGCTTAGGTATTTAAATGATGGGACTTCATTAATGTGATTAATGAAATAAAAGAAACCTAAGATGTTGTAGAATCGAATATCAAAATAAAACAGGTAGCTACAGTTCTTGCTTTGCACAGAGGTATATGTGATATATCCTGCACCTTATTCGATGAGGAAAGGACCGAGATCCCTTCACCGGGAGTGACTCCTTTAGCAATAACTGGCAGATGCTACACACTCGGTTTGTCTTTTGATTGCTTTTAAGAGTTTTTGCTTTGCACAGTGATATATATGATATATCCCGCACCTCATTCGACGAGGAAAGGACCGACGATCCCTTCACCGGGAGTGACTCCTTTAGCAAAACTAGAAAAGCCTCAAAAGCACTCCATTTTAAAATCATTTGATTCTACAACGATATCAAGTTCATTACGCAATAGGTTTTCAGAAAAACCTGTCGTAGCCCTCCGTCATTTCAGATAAGTCCTATTTAGTATTCGTGCTACGTTTGTTGACCTCCGTCAAGGCGTAGTGTGCGGTAGCTAACTAGTATTTATCTGTTTATGCATATGATGCAGATTGAGTTAGGGTAGTCGTGCGGCCTTGTTGACCTCCGTCAAGGGTCGTGCGGGTGGGTTTAATTCGATCAAGAAATGACGGGTTGAACTTGACTAGTAGCCTATGGTTTGTTGACCTCCGTCAAGGTCATAGGGTGCTAGGGGCAAAATATTATCGGGAATTTCAAGTGTTGAAATTTGCAATGAGATTGCATACCTTCTATGAGATAGTTGGATCCCGATACCTGCTGCGAGTAAGAGTTACTCCTGGGAGAGTTTTATACATTACAATTAGCCGATCAAGTAAGTGTCTAGAAAGGTGTCAACGGGGTTACGCCTCTGGGAAAACGAGGTTTACATTAATTAAGTTCGTGCGAAAGCACGGGGGACCTCCCTCAAAGTACCGACACTGGCCTGGCTGAAAGATTGGCGAACTTGTAATGTGTAATTAATCCCGGCTAGTCTTTCCTTTTAGGGTTTGAAGGAAGATTTGATAAAAAGCAGTGGGAGCCATCCTGATTAGATAAAATAATAACCAATCTATTCTTGCAAGAGCGCACGCTGAGTGTTTTCTTCTCTCTCTCTCCTGGTAGCGACCATATCACGCCTTAATTAAGATAATAATACGGATTATTGACCGAACCCGCTTGTTATACTGAGCTGGGGAACGTTGGTCCCGCTCCAACTTATAAATGTTATAAGACAGAGCAGGAAATTGGGGAATACCAGATTTCCCGTGCCGCCCAAACAAAGAGAGTGCATGCTGATACATCATCTTCGGGTGTGTTCATTACAGAGAACTGTTTCTCAGTATCCTTTACGTCCTGGGTATGTGATACCAGATCAGGATCCCAGATATGTAATCTGTTACATAGGGCTGCAGAAAGGTAGAGAACTGAGAACGGGTGATAAGTTTCATGAGGCAGAAAACGGGGCAAGTGTTGCAGCCAAGTCTGTTGGTCACTGTCACCCTGTATTACCAATACATTGATTCTGAACGAATGTTATTAGATACCGAACCTGATATACAAAATCATATCAGTCTCTTTATTAGTAAAGAAATGATAAAATTTTGTATTGTTCGATAATGTTTTGAACATTTCCTATATCAAAAGTTGATCGGTTCAGGCACGTTATCTAAAAGCATTAATGTTCTAAATCAAACCACAGTTCTTAGTATATGGAACACACACAAGAGGAAGAGTTCAGAAATGAACGGATTCTTCTTGAGGTATTGTAGACTAGGTCAGATCAATGCGACCCGACTGGCTAAAGTTACATAAAGATGCATATTTAAATCAGTTTGAATCTACATCTTGTGAAACTTGCCAGTCATGTCACAAAGATATAATGACACTAGCTCTGTTTATTGGAAACAGAGAAAGAGTTAGTAAACTCTTGGGATGATACATGTTGATGTATGTAAGGTCCCCTGTCTACACATGCCAAGACCGGTTCTTTATACTTCATTACATTCTCTGATAATCTTTCAAGATTCAGACATATGTTCCTGTTGAAACATGAGTCCGAGCCTTTTGAGATATTCACAGAATATAAACGAGAAGTAGAGAACCAAAATACGGGTATAAGTATTATGTCCTTTGATGTGATCAAGGAGGAGAATACTTGAGCACGAAAATCCTGGACTATTCTAAAGGAGAATGAGATTCTCTCTCAGCATTACTCCCCGCATACACCATAGCACGTGGTATATCGGGGTGGAGCAATCACACCCTATATGATAAGGTGTGCTCTATGATGAGTACTACTGAGTTACCTATTTCCTTTTAGGGAGTTATGCACTTGAGAAGCTGCATACCTATTGAATAGGGTTCAAATCAAATCAATTGCCTACCATTTCATATGTGATATGGAAAGGGAAGAGCCCATATCTTAAGATAGTTAAGATTTGGGGTTGTCCGGCCTATGTCTGAAAGCAAAATCCGGACAAGCTCGAGGCAAGGTCTGTAATATAGAACTGGAAATGTTCCAGCTATACAAAACTGCAGATGATGATTTGAAAGAACCAAGGGATTCAATAGTTACCAACGAACCTCAGCCTCTCCGCCGATCTAGTAGGGTTTCTCACCCACCTGAGAGATACTTCGGTTTCTCTATGACAGTGGGAGCGAAGATTGCATCATGAGATGATGACCCAACTAGCTTCGAGCTGACCATCAGGAGTAAGACTCTGTAAGAATGGCTGGATGCTTAGCGATCTGAGATGGAATCCTTATACACCAACAAAGTATGGACTTTGGTTGCAATATCTGAAGGGTTAAATCCCCATCAGGAGCAAGTATATCTTGAGAAGATTACTTAGTGTACATGGAAAAGTTGAGACTTTCAAAGCTAGAATTGTTAAGGTTTTCGTCATCGACCAGGCGTGGATAATGATGAAACCTTTTCCAGTAGCTATGCTTAAGTCCATCCAGATCCTACTTGTCACGGCTACATACCATGACTGCGATATCTGGTGGTTGGGTGTCTTGATTGCTTTTCTAAATGATGATTTAGAAGAGAGCGTCTATAAGTATACAGCCAGAGGGCCTCGTAGACAGTGGGAGCAGCGGAAACGTGTGCAAGATGTTTTATATGATAAAGCAGGAATCGCGGAGTTGGAACATCTGTTTTTGATGAATTAGTCAAAGAGTTTGACATCATCAAAATGGTAGATGAACCTTGTATAAACAAAAAGGTAGTAGGGAGTATGGTGGTGATCCTCGTAGAGTACGTGGATGACATACTCTTGATAAGAAAGGAGTTTTCTTATGCTACGCTCGATCAATCTCCGTCTGTCACAATGATTCTCCACATAGGATCAAAATGATACCTCCTAAATCCTGAGTTTTGGATCTATGAGATAGATTTAATTGGATGTTAGGATTCTCACTAGTTGTAGTGAGATGGTATCAATCGATCGAGGGGAGAATCACTGGAAGTGTTCCAGGGTGATAAAGACGACTGAATGTCAGTCGCAGGCATTGTCTTTACCCTCAGTAAAGGGACGGTATGGTGGAAGAGTTCCAAGCTAGATACCGTGACATACTAGACGATAAAGGCACGATACATCGCTACTTAAGATGCTACCAAAGAGGCAGTCTGGGTGTATATTGGTTCATGAGATGAACTACGTTCCAACCATTGTGAGACAATGGAGTTGTGGCTTATGCCAAGGAACGTCCGTCCCATCAGTGATCCAGACATATTCTAAGGCAGTATCACCTGATCATGGAGATAGTTGATCTCCAGGGTGATCGAGGTTTGGAGAGTAGACTAAGAGGACAACACAGCGGATCCACTCACAAAGGCCTGTTCCCAGAGAGAGACTTTTATGGGATGGTTGAGTATGAGATACTACAACCGCTGCTATCAGATGGCCCTAGTGCAAGTGGGAGATTGTTAGTTATATGTTTGCCCTAGAGGCCATTACTGTACATAGGATGTATATTGTAGTGGATGCTGGGACGTATATAGGGAGGACTTTCTTGCTCGACATGATAGTATGCTATCTGGTTGAACTTTACCTTAACGTGTATACTGATTGTCTCTCTGTTACATGTTGGTAAAGCCCTTAGGATATGTACTTGACTACCTGGACTATGATGCGGATCATACTAGTGGGGACATGGTAGTCCATAAGTACATCCTTCAAAGTCCCTAGTCGTGGGTGTATCGAGACGGGGCATCGATATACCAGAGTAGACTAGCGTGTACCTTCTCGACCCATACAGATGGGCGATGGATGATCCCATATCCATTGGTGTTTGACATCAGAGATGATATATGGGTGCTCAGTAGAGACTGGGTACACTGGACGGACTCGCCGAGAACTCCCAGATGGTATTATACCTCACGTCAGATGGCAGTTCTCTGGTGACACTGGTACAGAGTAGTCTGTTGACCCGAGATCGTCATAGAGTCTTGTGTGGTTCCCACTGTGCTTTGATTTCCATCTTACCACGTCCAAGAGGGCGTGCAAAACGGTGGTTTTTGGGTACAGTCCCGAGTCACATGGAGGCAATGAGCGATAGGAGGGGATTCGTCTCTCCCGGTATAGGGGGTTGATGTTGCGCTGTGTTCGATTGGCTATAACAGGAAATCCCTGGCCAGGGTTGCTGAGATTTACTGGTAAGTGTTACCAGTAGTTTCTCGAATAGTTATAGACCTCATATCGACACGACTTATCGAGCTATTGGGGTCTGACGTTTACCACTCCTAGGCGAGATATGCGACAGATCAGACGATCAGACCGGACTGTACGGTAGTGTTACTGGTTGGATTCACAGAAGTGTGAGCGGGCTTGCTCGTCGATCTTCTGATCGCTCAATACCCGGGTGGCCGTTATGTTTAGCAGACCGCTTGCGGCTTGTGGATGTTTGATATGATCATCATCCGCTGCCGGCGTATTGACGAGTCTTTAGAGTCCTACACAGAGGTTTCCTGGCTCAAGCGAAACGAAATAGGAGCGCATATGAGATATGTGCGGGACCGAGAATAATACCAGTATGTGATACTGTATTCGATTCTCGCGATGTGACATTGATCGGTTATATGCGATATAGCCGGGTTATCGGATCAAGTGTTGATTCGATAAGTTGTTACTAATGATACCAGTCGGTTGTGTGCGACATGACCGGATCATTGAATCAAGTGTTGATTTAATGATTTAATGCATTATTATATATTTGATATATTACTTTGCATTAACTAGTATCGGTTCACTTTAAAATGGATTTTCTCACTCGGGTGTGCGCATTGCATATGCGATATGATTTTGTGCACTTCTTTGTATCATGTTTGATGATACATGAATTTTGGTTAAGTGTAAAGAATTAAACAATGGTTAAGTGGATAATTAGGGTTTTTCTTTTCTTATTTATTTATATATACATTTATTCTTTTTGGAAAACATTTAGCATGAGAAGAAATGGAGGCTTTATTTGTTGTTTTCATGAAGCTTCATGTATGTTTGACTTTGCAACCATTTTTGTCTCATGCTTAACCTAACCATCCACTAAACCATGATTTGCTCTCTACACATAACCATAGTTATGTTATGATAAGGTTGATTTTATTTATTCTTTTAAAAGTTTAACATATCATAACATTATCTTTTTCTTCCTCATCTTCTTCACTTGAAGAAAGAAAACCTCATCAATGGTGATTGATGCAAATGAGTGAGAAATCCAATTCTAAAGTTTACCCACTTCCTATTTCTTCATCCTCTACCTCTTGCCAAGTAGTAGAGTGTGTTTCCTTCACAAGTTTCATGACTTGGTGAAGGTGGAGCTTGATTCATCGATGCCTCGACGTAGATCATCTTCGGCTTGGACATCGACGACCTAGCCCGCCCATTCTCCGACGAAGACGACGCTCGAGCCCGGATTCTTCTTGGACAGCGGAGATGACTTCGTTGCGGAGCTATGGAGGTGGAGCACCGGATCTACAAAGGTTGTATTTCCGATATCCCTTTAGTTAATTGTTAACTAGTTATCTTTTCGCCTACTTTTCTAGCAAACGATCCGTAGTTTAGGGTTTGTAGGCACCGTAAAATTCGAAATTGGCATGGTTGATGCCTTGTGAGACCTCACTAGAGTGCCTAGAAACCCTACAAAGACAATGCCTGTGACTGACTTTCAGTCGTCCTTATCACCCTGGAACCTTTCCAGTGATTCTCCCCGGGATTGATTGATACCATCTCACTACAACTAGTGAGTATCCTAACATCCAATTAGATCTATCTCATAGATCCAAAACCCAAGATTTAGGAGGTATCACTTTAATCCTATATGGAGAATCATTGTGATAAGCGGAGATTGATCGAGCGTAGCATAGGAAACTAGTTCCCTATCAAGAGTATGTCATCCGCGTACTCTACGAGGATCACCACCATACTTCCTACTACCCTTTTGTTTATACAAGGTTCATCTACTATTTTGATGATGTCAAACTCTTTGACTATTTCATCAAAACAGACGTTCCAACTCCGCGATGCCTGCTTTATTACATAAAACATCTTGCTCGCGTTTCCGCTGCTCCCACTGTCTACGAGGCCCTCTGGCTGTGTACTTATAGACGCACTCTTATAAAACATCACTTAAAAAAGCAGTCATGGCACCTAGCCGCCAGATATCGTAGTCATGGTATGTAGCCGTGGAAAGTTGGATCTGGATGGACTTAAGCATCGTCCCTAGAAAAGGTTTCATCATTATCCACGCTTGGTCGATGACGAAAACCTTTAACAAGTCTAGCTTTGAAAGTCTCAACTTTTCCATCTGTTAGTGTATATGCCCTAGAGGCCATTACTGTATCATACTAGTTTGTATATTACTTGATGGAAGCTTGGGATATTTACAGTTGTATAT